>CM057456.1:695142500-696553125 GCA_016271365.2 Neoceratodus forsteri | reverse complement strand
TTTCCTCACAAATCACAGATTGGTTCAATTCATACCTTCTGGACAGAACTCAGTCAGTTAAAATTGGCAACTCCCTGCTCCCCCCATCAGCACTGGTGTCCCCCAGGGATTGGTGCTAGTTCCCATTCTCGTCTCCATTTTTACATTCACTTGTGCTTGCGCAAGGAACGTCTTGGGACTACATAGAATTTTAGAAGTGTGTCACTGCCAAGCCCATTACAGCTGTAATGGGCTTGGTAGTCTACACCAATAACCAGGCACTCTGGTCATGACACAAGTTCTGCTTTGCTGATATGGCATGTTCTGTAGTTGAAAGAAATGAACCGCTCCAATGAGACAGCACTTCATTTCTTTCTATAGCCATAACTCCGGGCATGCGCATTACAGTTGACACTAATGCGCATGGCTGGAGTTACTGCTATCGGTGGCTGTTACCACCCTCTCTCTCTCTCTCTCTCTCTCTCTCCTGTCCTTGCTCCTGTTACACCCCCCATTACTTCTGAATTAGCCGCTGCACGGCTTTACTTAATCATGGCTCCTGCCGCCCACAGCACTCTCTCTCCTGTCCTTGCTACTGTGACCCCCCCTTCCAAATTAGCAGCCATGCAGCTTTACTTAATTGCGCTCCTACCACCCACAGCACTCTCTCTCCTGTTCTTGCTCCTGTGACCCCCTCCCTTGGCTTCCACATTAGCCACCGTGTGGCTTTATTGGTAGCTCCTGCCACCCGGAGCACTCTTCTGTGCTTGCTTCTGTGACCTCCTCCCTCAGCTTCCACATTAGCCACCATGCAGCTTTAATGGTGGCTTCTGCGACCCACAGCACTCTCTCTCTTGTCCTTGCTCCTGTTATTCCCCCCGCTTCCAAATTAGCTGCCATGCGCCTTTACTTAATCGCAGCTCCTACTGCTGCAGCAGTCTCTCTCCTGTTCTTGCTCCTGTGACACCCCCTTCTGAATTAGCCACCATGCAGCTTTACTTAATAGTGGCTCCTGCCACCCGCAGCACTCTCTCTCCCATTCTTGCTCCTGTGACCCTCTCTTCCAAATTAGCAGCCATGCGGCATTACTTAATCATGGCTCCTGCCACCCACAGCACTCTCTCTCTCGCGTACTTGCTCCTGTGACCCCCTCCCTCAACTTCCACATTAGCCGCCATGTGGCTTTAATGGTGGCTCCAGCTGCCCACAGCACTCTCTCTCCCATTCTTGCTCCTGTGACCCCCCAGGACACTGGGGAGCTCACTCCCAGTGTCCCGACATCTTCAATAAAAAAACCTAAAAGGAAAAAAATAGTCCCCCGATGTATTTTTTTATTAAACCTGTAAAAAATAAAATGGTCCCTCATCACCCCCGTCATACCCCTCCCCATCCCTACCCTCTCTCTGCACATCCACCTCCCTGCACCCACCCCCTTGCCCTATACTTACCTTCGGAGGTCAGTGGCTGGCATCTTCTGTGGACTGGGACACATCTGCACTCTTCAAAGGTGAACCGCGAACTGGGGAATCAAGGTAAGCACTGTATAATGGCTGTCAATGACTGTTTCAAATTATGTTGATATCGTGTCCATTTTTAGGAATTTTTGCACCAAATTTTGAACATGGGTTTTTTGGAACCCCACCTCATGAACACTGGCACTGTCATTTCATTACTCAGTCCTTAAAGGTGATTTCCCGGTCACCGTGCGGAATCACCTTTCGGGACTGAGTAATAAAATGACAGCACCACTGTTCATGAGGTGGGGTCCCAAAAAGCCCATGTTATAAGTTTGGTGCAAAAATACCAAAAAATGCCTGAGTTACGTGCGGTCATTGAAATATTTCCACATATGCTCGTAACCTCAGCAGTTTTTAATACTTTCACTCCAAATTTTCAACATTGCCATTCTTTCACACTACCTCATGAATAGTATAACTGTAATTCTTCACATCCTGCTCAAAATGTGTTTTTGCACCTGTGGTGCAGAATGGCACAGTTGCTGTGTGAAATCACCTTTTGAGATCAGTGAATGAAATGACAGTGGCAGTGTTCATGAGATTGCGTTCCATAAAAGCCATTTTGAAAATTTGGTGAAAAAACTCCTAAAAATGGCAGAGTTACATGTGGTCGTTGAAAATTTTCTACACACATCTGTATCTTTGGTCATTTTCAATATTTCCACTCTTATTTTTCAGTATAGCCATTTTATCACACCGCCTCATGAACAATACAGCAGTCATTTTTCACATCCTGCCCTGAACATGTTTTCACACCTGTGGCACAGAATGGCATTTTCCCACAGATTTACAAATCTTCACCTACGGGGTTCATGAGGTGGGGTGATAAGAAGATTATACTATACTGTGTTCATAATTTAGGGTCAAAATATTAAAAAATGACAAAGTTATGCCTATTCATTGCAGTTTCAGTACACACCCTTGTAACTGTGGAAATCTTATATATCTTCACCCCAGATTTTCTACTTAGTTTTCTTATTACCCAAGTTTATGTATGTCACAGCTGTCATTTTTTAAATCCTGTCCAAAATGTGTGTTTCAACCTGTGGCAGGGAATGGCTTTCTACTTGCACAGAGTTAGGTTTTGGTGCGAGCTTGAAAAATGTGTCTACCGCCTACATGTGCTGAGGTAATAAGATGGCTATGCTGATAATTTGGTCATGCATCTACGAAGGGATGGGTGCACAGGCTCCAAAGGACCATGCACTGCCACACGAAAGTAAGGAACATGATGGAGCATGGGAGCTCAGGGCCTGAATGAACTAACAGCATTTTAGAGGTCTGTCACTGCTGAGCCAATCACAGCTGAAGCTGCTATGAGCTGGGCAGTGTAGACCAATGATCAGGCACTCTGGTAGTAGTTCTACTTGCTGATGTGGCATGTTCTGTAGTTGAAAGAAATGAACCCCTTCAATGAGACAGCACTTCATTTCTTTCTGTAGCTGTAACTCCGGCCATGTTCATTACAGTTGACACTAATGTGCATGGCCGGAGTTATGGTTATTGTTGGCTCCTGCAGCCCGCCACGGTCTCTCTCCCCCCTGGTCCATGCTCCTCTCCCACCCCCAGCTTCTACATTAGCCACAGTGTGGCTTCACTTATTGGTGGCTCATGTCGTTCCACACACTCTCTCCCCCCAGTCCTTGCTTCTCTGAACCCCGGCTTATACATTAGCAGCGGTGTGACTTGACTTATTGGTGGCTCCTGCCACCCAGCCCAGTCTTTGTCCTCAGTCCACTAAGGCCAGCGGGGCCGGCTTCTCTGACTACCAGATCCTTGCTGCATTTATGGTGCAGCTTCCACCATGCGGCACCCACCGCTCTCACTGCTGCATCCTCGCTCCTCTGAAGCCAGTAACAGTACCATACACCACTGCAAATACCTGCAAGTGAACGTTCGGCATTGACAAATGCTTGTTCTAAATAGCCTCCCCTTTGATTGTACATCTGCTTCCATACATATGTATGCAGACGATACAGTCTTATTTGCCTCTCACTCCTCCCATGCTGATCTGATGACCTGCCTCCGGCTGGATTTCAACAGCATCCATCTCTGGTTCTGCTCTAATCAGCTGTCCCTAAACACACAAAAAAAATGGTCTCTTTGGCAACCAGGCAAAAGCTCTGTAGAATTCCAGCCTTCCCCTCCTTCCACACCCTGAATGGGTTCCCCCTCATAGACATACCTTTCTTCAAGTACCTTGGGAAGTGGCTTGACTGGTACCATGATTTCTCTGTACACATGGACTCTATCCACAAAAAACTCCACCCAAAACTAGGTGCCTTGTACCAGAATTGTGGGTATACTCCCCTGCCGGCATGCAGAGCCATTCTATAGCAGATGATTCTCACCATTTTTTTTTTTTAAATTGTAATTTTTATTGATTTCAAAACACGACAACATAAGGTAACATAGACAATTTACCAATAAAGCACATACAGACAAGACTAAAAATATGAAAAGATAGTTGACATTTTACACAATACACCATTGGAAACGAGAAAAAAAAAGGGGGGGAAGAAAATACGCCAGACATAAGGCTCAGGGTATATTCCATCATTCCATTTATTACTAGCTGCCAAACCAGCAAATGGTGGAGGATCAATTAAGAGAGATAGGGAGGGCTAATTGCCCTAAAAAATGAGTTTAGACCATGGGCCGGATATTCAAACTGCGCCCAAAAAGTGCGCAATAGCAGGAGCAAGCACAAGTCCATTGCGCCCATGTGCAATGGACGCGATATTCAAAAAAGGAGCAAGCCAAATTGCGCCAACAGCTAACGTCTGAATATCGCACAACCTGCACCATAGCGCAACTAGGAAGGGGAAGCTGAGCAGATACGATGCGCTATGGAGCAACAAGGACTGCCCAGCTGAGCAGCCCAGAGGTTCCATAGCGCAAGCAGGGACCCCCCCCAGCAGCAGAGCAATGTAACTGCACAACCAGGGAGGTAGGTAGGGGCCCACCACCCATGCCACAGATGGGCACAGGAACACACAGCAGAACTGACAATGTGCCCCCACACCCTAAGCACAGCACAACTGGGGGAGGGCTGGAATATCCACTGGCCCATGGGGACAAGCAAACAAAAGCACAGCTGGGCCATGGTGCCCCAGCACACCACCGAGCAAGCTGAGACTGCCGCACAAGGAGGCGGTCCACCCCATGCCACACAGCCCCCAGTGCACAGCACACCTGCACCGTGACCCCAGACACCCCTCATGAACAGTGACCACCACTGCGGGAAACCCCATGCATACCACCACCCCCACTGTCACACTGCAACCTCATGTACCACAGAACCATACAAGCCAGACCCACCATGAGCACCCAGCAGTGGGTGGCAGCACACAGCAATGCAAAAGACGGCAGACACAGTGCCAACACGCACAATCCCCCGGAGGCACAGCTGAAAGACCGACCATGTGTCAGCACAAGAGGTACCCCACACAGGAAAGGGCGTGCCCCTGACACCACCACCATTGAGACAGCACCCTGCACAGTAGACAAGTGTCACATCCCGACCCACCATGAGCCATAGCAGCCAGCACAGACACCCACAGTGGTGCGTGGAAGCATGCAGCACACCGGATGCAACACAGTGCCGGGGCAAACACACACCCATACCCACAGGGACAATAACACAGGGACGCAGTAGTGTGGCAACCAAGCCCCCAGTGTGGGCCCATGAAAACTGAGCACACACAGCCTGCAGTCCTCCATGGCACAGGGGTGACACCCACCCTGTGCATGAACTGTGGTCCTGTACGCCACCAGCATATGCCTGGAGCACAAGTCAAAGACAGTGGTGCACAGCCCCTGCAACACACACAAGCCACAGCATGGAGGTGGGACAGCAACTGCGGAGGCCACAGTGTTACCTGAGGCAAACATGCACCACACCAGTGACAAGAGGCAACCCAGCATTGTGACGGTCACAGTGGATGACCTGCAGGGACAGCCACCACTGACAAGGCAGCAGACCTTGCAGGCCACAGACATGCAAGGGTGTCAGCTGCACAGGCCAAGGATGGGTTGACAGGGGCACAATGGACACAGAGCATGCACCATGGACCACTGCACACAGTGATGCAATGCACAGGGAACAACACACACACCACAGACACTGACTGATAGCCACTCCCACACCAGAGACACTTCCCCACGCACACACATACCCATGACTGAACCACCCCAGATACCATGCACACCACTGCAGCTGAGCACCTATAGCCACTGCAAATCAAGAACCACCACGTATTCATATCAAAATATGTCTATTGTAAAATATAAAACGCAACTATATACGGTGAACTATGTACAAATGGGGGGGAGGGACAGAAACAAGGTGGGGGTGGGTAAGGGGCAGAGGTGAACATATGGGAGAGGGTAGGTGGGGTGTGAGGGTTGATCAAAGGGGGGTAGTTGCAGGCAAGTCTTGCAGACGTCATTGTCCAGCCTGGTCCTCCTCTGCCTGGGGCTGTCACCTGGGCCGCCTCCTCCTCCTGACCCCATGCCACTGTAAGTCCCTCAATATGGACAGGGACTCTTGCGCCACCTGCAGCAGCTCCTGAACAGCCTGCTGGATCAGCAGGAGTATCCGTACACCTAGGACGAGGATCGGGTCAATAGGTGTGACTGTCCATTCCCCTGCAGCCCACCCATTATGCATGGCATAAAGCCATGTGCCATGCTCCTGTGATGGTGTGCGCCCACCCACAGTGACCGTGTCCACAAGACATGCCCAACCAGGCAGCAACAGCTGTGTGTACCACTGCACACACCCACCGCCCATGTCCAGCACAGCACAACCAAGGCCGTACAGTAACGTGGCTATGCGGTGTGCAGGCAGTGCCACAGTCATTTGCCCAGTGAATGCATGGACCACAATTGACGCACTCCCAGACATGCAGTGCCACTGGACAGTGCTGACTGTCACATGTCGCGTGCATGGCAGTGGTGTCCATGCCCTGCTTCCCACCCTGTTACACAGCATGCAATAGCAATCGTGGTGTCATGGCACTCACCCTCATCAAGATGTTGTTGGCATTGGTGTTGGTCCCAGACACGCCCGTGTGCAGCGTCCTCCTCCCTCTGCTGCTGCTCCACCATCTGCCTCCGCCCGGCCATGCCTGTGGGAGAAAAAAGGAGAATACATCAGTACAAACCCAAAGCCAAAGTCCCCTGCCCCAATATGTTGTGCCCACCCACCCAGCCAGCCCCCACCCCATACCCTGTAAACACCACCACAGCCAACCCTAGACTATCCCTCCCCTATGTGCTGGACACATAAGACAGTGTTACCCATATGGACGATACAAGTGTGTAGACGTATCACCCACCTGGACAAGGCACCACGCCCCTCCTGGCACGCGACCGCAGACGGGCAAGTAGCTCCGGCTCCCTCCTCCTAAGGTCCCCGTACCAGTGCCTGCACTGCTCTGCTGTTCTCCTGCGGTCAGTGGCCACCTCCTGCCAAACCACATCCTGGCCCTGTCCTGTGCCTCCTCGCCAAAGAGTGGGCCATAGTGTGGCTTCACAATGGCCACAAGGTTGGCCAGTTCAAGGGCACTCCATTGAGGGGCTCTCCTGCATGCCATCTCCACCACTATAGTAGGAAATATGGCGCTCTGCAGCGCAGCACCCCACGTGGAACTGCTGCGCAGTACAGTGCCACCATTCCCTATCGCGCTGTTACCAAACAGCGCGATAGAGGTGCAGCCATGCCGGATGTATAGCGCAAAGGGGGTAAAGGTCGGGCACAGGGTCATGGGTCTCTGGCGCAAGGCTACGCACAGCGCCATCAGACGTCTATGCGTCTAGCGCGATTGGTTGCCTGTGTGCCAGCGCCACAGCGAACTATTGCGCAGTTGTGCCACAGCGCCATGTAGTGACCCTCACCATAGCGCCACTGGCACAATGGTGGCCGTGCCCTGGATTGCCTACCATGCACAGCACGTCATCAGCGTGGCAGACACCTGCGTAAGCTACCTGGGCATGCGCAGTGAGGTGTACTATGCATGCCACAGAACTGCGCCATTGGCTCAGCACATTCAACACAATTGTGCAAAGCGCAAAAGCGCGATATTCAGCCATCATATGCTAATCATCTGATCAGCCATGCAATGGCGCAGCAGCGCGATTTGCATCTCATTAAAGTTGCTCCTCACCTAATTTGCATGGATTGCGCTATAAAACTGTGACACTGTTCTGCAGTGGCCATATTCGGTTACTGCAGTTTATTGGTGAGTTTCATGCTGTGTGGTGTTCTGGACTGTGGTATCAGGGACTTGCTTTGTACTGCACAGTCACAGGTAACCACTGTCATCCATACAGGCTGAATAATGACGGCGAGGTCTGGGTGAGGAGGACAATGATGGTGGGTGGAAGAGGCCCAATTTCACCAAGGCCGAGACAGAGGCACTCTTGAGGCCTACATCGATCAGGAGCCACTGCTCAGTGGGACGGGCACCCTCAGGCCCGTGCTGCTGCATGGGAGGGGTGGCACATGCCATCAACCTGCACAGCAGCCACCAGCGCTCCATGCAGGAGTGTAAGAAGAAGATGGGTACCCGACAGGAGGAGGTAAAGGAGAGGGTGGCTGCCATCAGGGTGCACGTGCTGCAACAGGCAGGGGCCAGCGGAGGTGGCAGCGGCACTGGCAGAGGACAAGCTCGCTGCAAGCATGCAGCGCAGTGCCGTTGAGGTGTTCAGGGTGGCTTCCAGACAGGTGGTAGCCCATCACTGCATGGTATGTCATGGTCTGTCGGGGGGGAGGGTAGATCACATGCACTAATGTGACCTTACTTTCTGTTACAGATCCTGCGCGTCTGCAGGGGTCAGCGGTGGAGGGTCTGTCCACTGCGGACAGTCATCTGGAGTTGGAGGAGGGACCATCCACCTCCACAGGTATCCGACGAGCATTGCAACAGTGTGTCCGCCTGGCTGTCAACACTGATGTCGTTGAGACAGGTGTGGGGGAGGCTCTTCCTGTGTCTCAGCATTCTGGCGTCCAAGGATGCCAGCACGCTGTGGCTGTAGCTGTGGCACAGACCTGCACCAATGATGATGATGACACGACCGTTATGGGCAGTGACATGTGTGTGCCACGGAATGGACACACAGCAGGCCAGCTCATGCCCATGGACTGGCTGGTTCCGACATGTGTGCCAGCATGTCAGCACAGTCCCAGGCTGTGCCTATCAGCACCAGTGGGGCAGCACCAGTGGCTGGTCAGGACAGTGGCACTGTTGCGGCCACAGCGGCGGAACAACCGATCCCTTGGGCACAGCAGGCGGAGGGGCAGCAGCAGCAGTCGCCCACTGGGACTGGGGGTTCAGGGTTCAGCGGTGGCATCTGTGCACCACCTGTGGACTTGCCCATACCTGGTCCTGGTGAGCAGCACCCACCCTCAAGGGGTGCTGAACATCAGGCCCTTCCATACCCTGATGGACGGGATGCCGAGGTGGCAGACGACCTCTTGGACGAGCACACCCGCCTACTGCAAGCATCAGTACAGCAGCAGATGCAGCTTGCAATGTCCGTGGAGGCACTGTGTGGCTCTGGAGCGGGTCGAGGAGCGACACAGCAGGGACACCGATAGGATCCTGTCACAGATTGTCCAGTTGCGGGAGGATGTGACCGCTGCCTTTGACAGATAAACACAGGCGTTGGTCACTGTCATGGCCACAATGGGCACACAGTCAGGTGCCCATGTATCGCTCACACTGCGCAGTTTGCTATCCAGTCCCCATTCCCGGCGTCATGCGACACCCACCCTGTCAATGCCGGGTTCAGCTGTGGGCATCCCGAGCACTCCTGGTGCAGGTATGTTCGGTGTGCTGCAGACCCCTGTGCGGGCACGGTCGCGTTCACGCAGTGTAACCCCTGGTGGACCATCGGTGCCACCCCATGAGGCCCGTGGTCAGCCTGCCAGTGCTGCTGGGTCTCGGCGGGGCCGCCCACGCATCCAAGGTGGATATGGCACTGTGCCGCAAGACTGACCTGTCTCCCAGCACGGGCACTGTCTGGTGCCGCCCTGTGTGCATTGTGTGTTTTGGTGGGCAGTGCATAGGTGGGTGCCCGGCCCTGCATGCAGACACACGGTCCACCTGCACACCCTCCCAACTGCTGTCCACAGGTACGTGTGCATGATGATGCCTGCATTGCGCTGTACACCAAAGTGCGATGGTGCCCAGCATCTGACACCACCACATAGACAGTCAGTGGCTGTGGTAGCCTGTGGACATGTGTGTTGCTAGTGTTTGTGTTCGGCTCTGTTTTGCACCTGACCCTGTGCACTTTGTGCCTATTGTGTGTCTTGGCGTGTGTGTCCGTCCATGTGGCATGTTACCATGTTCACCTCCCTGGTTGTATGTGTGTGCTTCTGTGCCCTGCCACATCCCTTGCCAGCATGCACCCCTGGTGTGTTTCCATGTGTGTATGTGGGTTGTGCCCTAGCCACTGGTGGTTGCACATGGCCCCATGACTTACCTGTGTTGGCTGAAGTGCTCCTCTGTGATAGTGTCCCGGTGCAGCTGTGCCAGCCGGATCAGTCAGGGGTCCCATCGGCCAAGGGGTGCTGCCCATCCCCATCATCACCGGCGCCACCGTCGTCCCCATCACTGTCCCCCTCTTCGACCTGTACGGCTATCCCACAGTCTTTGGCCATGTTGTGCAGGATGCAACAGGCCAGGAATATCCCACAGGCCTTTGAGGGGCTATACTGTAGGGCACCACCAGAGGTGTCCAGGCAATGGAAACACGCCTTCAGCTTCCCAAACACCCGCTCAATGACATTGCATGTGGTGGCATGTGCCTCATTGAAGCGTTGCTACGATGAGGTCATGGGCCGCCGGTAGGGTGTGAGCAGCCAGGGACGGAGTGGGTATCCACTGTCACCTGTGTGGAGATAGTGGAGGTTAGTGTCTTGTTCAGGCTCAGACTGCCCCAAACCCTGTGGGCCACACCCATGGCACCTCTGGCTTATCCCCCCTTGCCCACGATATGTCAGTTCTACATACATACTCACCCACTAGATGACCTGTGGGGATGTCCCCACTCTCGAATCGGTGGCACAGTGCTGACTGGTGCCAGATGAAGGAATTATGTGCTCCCCCAGGGTGCGTGGCACAGACATTGATGATGCGCCCACTGGCATCACACACCACCTGGCAGTTGACACTGGCATATCCCTTCCGATTCATGTAGGCGGCCCCATCGGGGCCAGGTGGTGTGCGGATGGCCACATGGGTGCAGTCTATTGCTCCTAGCATGCCAGGCATATGTGCTATCCTGTGGAACTCCTGTATGTTTGCTGTGTGCTCCGCCATGGTGCTGGGGAAATGGATGTAGTCCGCAGCATGTGGCAGCAGTGCGCTGAGGAATTGGGTGAGGATGCGTGACGTGGCCGACTGTGTTATGCCTGTGGTGTCCCCTGTTGGTCTCTGGAAGGTACCCGTGGTGAGCAAGCACATGCAGGCTGTTACCTTTGTCTCCACTGACAGAGCATGACTCCGTCGTGTGGGTGCCTGCATCACATCACTGCACAGCTCACAGAGCCACCTCAGTATTGCCCTGTTCAGGCGGTACCAGCCCACAATCTCAACATCTGTGTGCAGCTCAAAGCTGGTGCAGGCTTGGTACTGCCTGTTGGGGGCATACCGCCGACGGGCCCTTCCACGGCCACGTCCCCCTGCAGCATGCCTTCTCACCCCCCTCATTACGGCATCCATGTGGAAGGTGGCACTGTCCATGTCCCTGGCTTGTGTTCCCCCAGCTGATGTTGCTTTGTTCCCCCAGCTGTCCTGACTGTTACCTCCCCTGCACCAGGTACACCTACTGGCCTCTGCACTCTGTGGCCCCACACACCTTCCCTTGTCCCTCTTCTGTGGTGTGGTTTCCCTGGCCTGCCCTCTTTCTCCCTGTTTCCCTGTGCCTGTCTCTTACTCATGTGGCTTCCCTGTAGCATTCTTGCGCCTCTTCCTTGCTCCTTTTAATTTTGGCTCATTTCTGCTATGGAGCAACTTCCGCCTGCTCCACTGTTGCGCATTGCGCAAGTCTTTGAATATTGCACTGCGCCCTTTATGCATGGTTCCACCCCCTTCGGTTGCGCATGCCTTCATTATCATTGCGCTGTTGCTCAGCATGTTTTCAGTGGCGCAACTGCCTCCTGCTGAATATCGCAGAATGGCGCATTTTCTGACTTGCGTTGGCGCAACCCTATTGCGCATTGCGCAACCCTTTTGAATATCCAGCCCCATTTAATTAAGTCAAAGGGTCAAATCACTCAAATGGGGCCTAACAACTCCGGACTAGATAAACCTGACTTTGTGGGTGTGTATCTATTAAGTTAATATACGCACAAGTCAGCAGGATAAGTAGAAGGAGGAAGGGAATCCAGTATGATTGTAAAACAATTCGGGGGATGCACAAAAGTCCTCTGAAATAGTAGACCATCCCCCCTCCCCAACCTTAGAAAGCTGAGCCAAGATATCCAGAATTGTTTTATTTTCCTTATCAGCTTGGTATGAAAAAAGGGCATCCACCTGCTTTTGAATTTTCCCATCTGAAGTCTTAGTTGAGCTGTTAATTTCTCCAGCAGTTGAATTTGCTTACAAGTAGAATACCAAAGCTCTATGGTTGGGGAATTATTCTCCAACCAGTTTTTAGTGATACATTTCTGGGCAGCCGATATTAAAATATAAAACAGGAATTTTAGGTTCCTAGTAGTCAGCATTGTAGGAGAGAGACCCAAAATCCAGTACTGAGGTTCAAAGGGAAGTGGTTTCTGAAATATCTTTTCTGAATCTTGGAACACAAGACACCCAAACCCCTTCAATAGGGGGCAACTCCAAAACACATGAGCATGCGTGCCCCTCTCCCCACAACCCTGCCAGCATAAATTTGAAAAAGAGGGACTGTAATGTTGAGTAATGACTGGAGTGCGAAAAAATCTAATATTAACCTTCCAGCAAAAAGCTCACCAGGATGGAGATGTGGATCAGTGAACCCCACACCATATCTGGTGCCAATCTGTAGAGGATAACTGACATCCCAATTCCTCCTCCCATTTGGATACCAGCTTACCCAATGGGTCCTGCACCCACATGTTCAAGAAGGAGACTATTTGAGAGATCAAGTGGGTTTGGTGATTATCAGACATCAATGGGAGAAGGAAATCCTCAAAAGAGCCAGTGAGTAATGAAACTAGGAAGGAAATGCCCTTACTTTTTAGGAAATGTTGGAATTGTAGAAATCTAAAATGATCTCTATTAGAGAGTCCAAATGTTTGCTTCAACTGTGAAAAGCCCTTAAAACCTTGCAAATAAAGTAGTTGCCCAATTCTACAAAGGCCTATTCTCTCCCAAGTATGAAAACCTAGGTCTGAGTATAATGAAAGAAAATCCACACAAGCCCTAATAGGGGTCCACTCTTTCAGTTTAAGTGGGAATCCTCTCCCCCCCCCACCAGCAGCACCCATCCAAACTTGCTTTAGGACTATCACCCAGGGGTTGGAGATCTGCAAACCCGACAACCCAATATAATATCCACCAGTTGAGCGCCCTGATTATCAGGCCTCTCAATCTCCACCCAAAGTGGAAGATCCTTTCCTGGCCAAAGGGAACTGAGAACCTGAAGCTGTGCCGCCCAGTAATAATGAATAAAATTGGGAAGTCCCAGCCCTCCATCCTGTTTGGCCATCTGCAATATCTGCCATTTAATCCTAGGGGGTCTGTTATTCCAAATAAACTTGGAGGTGGCCGATTTCAAACCTTTCCAAAAACCAGTTAGCCAAAATCGTGTAGAATAAGCGGTAAGATCTCTTTCCCGCCCCTGGGTGCCACACCAAGTAACGCCCTAATGACCTTCGAATTCAGAAAGGTCACTGAGGACACGAAGCCCTCCAAATACAGCAGAGGAGTATGGCACACTTGTGCCACGGGCAAACCAGCCATGAATAGACTGGGTTACTTCTTCTCCTCTTGTTCAAGGACTTCCACCACGGCAAACCCACATCCGGTCCCCCCAGGTATACCAGAAGAATTAATCTACTGACCAACGGGTAATGAAATCAAGAGGAGGGGAGAAGATCCCCCAACAATTTTCAATAAATTCAGGACGGTCTCCTCCTGTCAAACCCCTCCCCTCCACAGGGCTCGTACAGAAGAAAATCTCCAAGGGAGACATAGTATCCTGAAGGACCTTCTCAGTTACATGCTAAACTATGAGAACCTAGTTGGATGCTAATATTCTAAAATTAATAAGAAAAAATGACTCCACAGATGAGTATAAATAATAAGGTCCCCTAGTAATATGAGTTCCCTACATAATAGCAAAAGTATCAAATTAAAAGGCCAGTCAGATTTTAAAACTTAAACTTATGGCCAGAGCGAACAAAATCCATAAACTCAACAGGTTTCTCCTGTAAATTTCCATACATTAGGTCCCTCTGGAAAAGAAATCGACTAAATAGTGAGTTAAATAAAGCCAGAGAGTCCACTGAGTGGGGGACCAAAGCAAAAGGCGTGTAGGAGACTAGGAACTCAAGTCACTTCACCTCAGTTCCTTACACGGTACAGGATGTAGTTCCAGCAACGGCCCCTTCCAAAAAGAAAACTTCCAGATCCTTACAGCCCAAAAGTCAAGGCTCCTCACCAAGTCCTGCAACCAAATCATCAAGAAATCCATGCGAATCACGGGGGAGGATATCGTGGAAGAACCCAGCAGGCCACATCTGCCTGTAAAGGTAACAATGATTAATTTCTTCTGCCCTGAGGGCACCGTCCCCAAGGGGTGATTCCCCAAAGTAAATTCTTGATCTCTGCTTCCGCTTGCTCTGAACTGGTATCAGGTACCTGGATTCCAAATCTCTCCAGCATGGGGGTAGCGTGCAGTAGGTTTTCATATACCTGCACCTTTTCTCCCTCAAGAAGCCATAGCTTGGCTGGATATCGAAGATAAGCTCTGAGCCCCTTATCTCAAAGCTGTTTCACTGCCAATAACACTTTTTTCAACTTTGCCATCATACTGGGAGGGAAGTCCTGATCTAAAAAGATCCTTTGCCCGTCTAATTTCATATCTTTCTTGTCCCAGGCTGCATGGAGTATCTTCTCCTTAGTAGGGAATTTGAGAAACCTCACAATGATGGACCTCGGGGGGGAACCCCAGGTTTCGGGTTGGGTGCTACTGCCCTGTGAGCCCTTTCAATGCCAATGTCAAAATCTGCTGAGAGAGCTAATTCCTGTTGAAGCCAGGTTCCCAGATACCCAATTATGTCATCTTGCTCACTCCCCTCAGGAACTCCAAAAATACGGATATTGTTCCTTCTGGCCCTAGCTTCAGTGTCCTCGGCCTTATTTGTTAGCTCATGCTCTCTCTGATGAAGGTAGGTGAGAGATCTCCTGAATGCCATATGTTCGTCCTGAATAGTATCCATGTGAGCTTCTACTGCTGAGGTGCGGGATTCCAGTTTTTTAAAATCCGATTGCAGACTAGAAATCTTTGAGTCAATTCTGTGTAGGATACTCAGCATCCGATGCCCGTCCACCTTCGTGAAAGTAGAAGTAGATTCTGAATCTGAATCTTCATCACACGAGGCAGTTACCACGGATGACCGTGAAAAGGTAGGGCTAACAGGCCGCTCTTCCCCCAAGGCTGCAAAACGCTTTTTCGGCATAACGAGGTCTTTTTTTTTTAGTCTTCCCCATTCTACCTCTATTTAGCCCACTTGGAGATGTTTTACTTTAGAGATCTGTCTGCCTGATGGTTTTAATACCTATTTTTAGTGACCCGCGGCTTCGGAGCGATGGGTTTATGTCGCCATTAGGTGCGCTACATCACCGGAAGTCCGATTCTCCCCATTTTTGACTATGGAGACACCATCTACTGTATGTTCGTGCTCTAAAGTTCACCCTGGTCAGACTGGACCCACTCTATCACACCTTCTGCTGATTTGCACTTGACTGCCTGCCTCTGACTCACCACTGTTCCCTCTACATCTCACTCAGTCTTCCCTCTCTCGCAGCCAGACATCTTGCACGTGGTGCCTCCCTTATTGCCAAGTTCTGGCTGAGTTCCCTCTCCTCCTACCTTTCTTCTCTCCTCCCCACCTCACTCCTACTTCTCTTTTCATAGCTGTGGCTACTGGACTCTAGCACTCCCATCTAGGTCATCTTCTTTTGGCCAAGCTGCTTTCTCCTTCCACCTCCCTAAGCTCTGGAACACCCTCCCCTCCCTATCTACACTGCTATGTCCCTACGCTCCCTTTCTTGTCTTCTCCAAGACTTTGCCGCTCCCTCCTGCAACTGCCTCTGAGCTTATCACCCCTACCCTTCTATCCTGCCTACCCCACTCCTTCTCCCTCTCCCTCCTCTTTGTTCATCACCTCTACCAATGTCCTCCTGGAAACCTCCTTCAAACTGCACCTCAGTCCCTGTCTACTCTTTTCCCACCATCCCACTGTTCATTCCTCGCAGAGCTTTCTGTCTGCTGGTTTGACCCTATCAGTTGCTATATTTACTGCACCTAGGTGTGCATATTGCTTTACTGCTGTGCTTCGCTCTATTTATTACTCATTGTTCATGCTCTATTTCATTCATTGCAAAATTTGCTGATTATATACTGTTTATATACTGTAAATACTATGTATGTATATGTCTTCCACTACCCCTCCCCCAGGACACATCTGGAAAAAAGCTGCTGTTCAGCACAGTATGTCTTTCACGGTGAAACTTTTGAAAAAAATAATTACCGTGTTTTATTATTGCTTTTAATACCGACCACGTCATGCACAGTACAGTTAAAAACACTTGCACTGCTACTAAACGTTATTACGGTATTTTATTATTGCTACACAGGAGGGCTGATTTGCATCTTTTTGCAGAGATATCCCCAGATGTCAAACATCTCCCATTATAGGAATTTGAAAACAGTCACAGACTCACTGGATATTTGGGTCTCTACAGCACTATAGATGTAGTACCTTTAGCAATGGTTAGTAGTTCCAAAATCTATATTCCATGGTTGAGAGTTTTTCCTGCAATATCACTTTTCAAATACTGATATGAAAGTGGCCACTCTCAGATTTCACAAATAAATAATGATATGTCATAATATTTATGAAAAATAAATGAAAATGAAAAGATAAATGTGTAAAAATTTAAAAGAGAGTGGTGCTTATGTCATTCTGCTATCTACGAGATAAGAAATTTTCCTTCCATTTATAAAGGGAGACCAACCTGCATATCATGTAGGTGCATTACTTGACTCCTGTAACCCCCTCTAGCTAGACATTTAAGCTTATTAATAACATGCTGGAGACATATTGAGAAAATAGCAAACAAGGTACAGAAGAAGCTGTGTGTGTCCCTGCATGCTACCAGGATGCCTTTCAAAGCACATCATTCGCCCATTATTTAGTTCACTTGTAGACTCAGCTTTGTAAAAGAAATGTAGAAATATAGAATTTGATGACAGCTAAGGATGACTTGGCACAACCAATCTGCCAATTTTTTCCCTGCTTATAGTATTATCGCAGATCCTACTTGATCTCCAACTCTCTACCCCCTCCCCTGTTGTCCACCAAGATTCTGTTTTGCCTATCCCATGCATTCTTGCATCTCACCACTATTTTGGCCCCCACCACCCCCACTGGAAGACTATTCCATACATCCAGTACACTTTCTGTGAAGAAGTACTTCCTCACATCTCTCCTGAATTTACTGTGTCTAGCATTTTTTTACAGTTAGTCATGTTTTTCTCCTGGCATGCAAGCCACCCTCCAGACACCAGCTGGTCCAGCCCCACTTCCTTGTTTCCCTCCAGACTTACCTTTTGTGCATGGGGCAGCATGGCCTGGGTGGTTGATGGTGGGCAGGGGTCTGGGCAGTTGGGGTCAGCCAGGAATTCTTCTTGTCTTCTCCCTTCAGGGGCAGTGTGCAATACCACCTGGATGCCTCCATGCATGCTTGTGTGCATACAGCATCAGCACCTGCCACTCCCTCCCACGATTCATGTCGCCTCAGCTTGCCTCATCTACAGCCAGCACTAGGGGCCAGACCAGGAGCTGAGAGCCTTCCTCCCCAGGAGAGGAGAGAAGTCCTTCAAAGGCTCAGTGCTCTCCCTCTCCGGACAATGCTAGGGACCAGGTGACTGCTGGTAACTGAAACTCTCCCTGCCCTTGAGAAGGGAGCAGTCCTTCGAAGGCTCAGTCCTCTCCCTCCCAGGCCAATGCTAGGGGCCAGGTGAATGCTGGGAAGTTAAACCCTCCCTCCCCAGGAGAGGAGAGCAGTCCTTTGAAGGTTCAGTCCTCTCCCTCCCCAGCCAATGCTAGCAGACAGGTGAGTGCCGGGAACTGAAACCGTCCCTCCCCAGGAGAGGAGAGCAGTCCTTCAGATGCTCAGTCCTCTACCTCCCCAGCCAATTCTGGTCTCAACTGACATGGAATCCAGGGGCCTTGAGGTGGTACGTACCTGGTTGGATGCCTCAAAAAATCTAGGAGAGGAACAGAAGGCTTTTTTAATTGCACTGTCAGAACTGGTATTGACTTACAACATTTTTGTTTTCCAAGGGAAATATTATCACCAGGTGAAGGGAACTGTGATGGAGGCCACCTTTGCCATCAATTACGCAAACCTTTACCTAGGACATTGGGAAAGGGATTTTATTACTAACAGGGAGGTCAACAGATTCTGTGACCTTATGGATCTATGGAGAAGATACAAAGATGATGTGCTGATGGTGTGGCGGGGTTCTGAGGAATAATTGTGGGAATGTGTTCAATATTTACATGACTCAAATAATGATCTTAAATTTAATGTGGAGGTACATCAAACTTCTGTTAATTTTTTGGATGTTACAGTTCACAGATTGGAAGATGGTACGATCAGGACAGACCTGTTCAGAAAAAGTATGGACAAGAACACTATTTTGCATGCCACAAGTCACCACCCCAGCCACACCATCAGCAATATCCCAAAATCTCAGTTCATGAGGCTGAAAAGAAACTGTAGCGATTCTGTGGATTACCACAATGCTGCACATGACATGACAGAGAGGTTTAAAGAAAGGGGATATGGCCAAGGAATCAGTTGAGGATATGTGAAGAGAGAAACTATTAACATACAAGGCAAGGCAAAATGAAAAAGAAGACACCTTAAATTTTATCACCACATATGGTCCCTTATCAAAACAAATTAGGAAAATCATCAACAAAAATTGGAGTATTCTCAAAGCTGAACCCCTGTTGGACTCAGAAACCAGGGAACCAGCAGAAATTTGGGTGACCATTTGGTTCACTCGTTACAACCAATTGCTAGTAAACAGATTACTTGGATGCCCCGGCCACCCAGAGGTTGCTTCCCCCTGTGGTAGGTGTAAATTTTGCACTGTCATTGAAAAAAAGACACAGTTCTCTAGTACTAACAGTACTATGATTTTTGAAATTAGGCAAACAATAAACTGCACTACCACAGGAGTTGTATACCTTGCAACACGTACCTGCCAGGCTTTCTGTATCAGCAACACATCCAGTAAGCTTAAGGGGAGAGTAGGTAGACACCTAGGTGACATTCGGTGCAAAGTTGAAAAAATGCTATGTATAAACATATAAGAGATCATGGCACTGATCATTCCTTTACTTTCCTAGGGATAGAAAAGGTTAGTACCGGTCCGAGAGGGGTGACTTGGAGAATAAGTTGCTCAGAAAAGAGTCTTTCTGAGTATTTGAACTGAGTGCCCTAGATTTTCCAGGCCTTAATGATGCCTTTGAGCTTTCGCCTTTTTTAAAAGGAAAATAATCATTTTGTATCATTCATTTGCCTTATGTTCGCTACTTTGGGTAGTTACCGTGTATATAGTGTGTGATGGAACATTATACTTCTTCGTCTTTTATCTGTGCTTAAAAGCTGTTCAGCACAGATAAAAACTGTTCTTAGAATGCTGTTCTGCCCATATGTGCAGAACAGCATTCTATTGACTCAAAAGGCTTCAGGTAGGTGTGTGCGATGCACTCACCAAAAATGGCAGGGATCAACCAGATCATTCTTCCTGGCGTCGTCGGTTCCTCAGCTACAAACTTCAAACTGGCAGGATCAACCAGATATTATATTTACTCTTTCCTAATTGATAGTCTCTCACTTAGCGAGAATACGGATGCCATGTTTTTTTCAAGACCCTCCCTAATGAAACTACCAGTCAACTGAAAGATGCACTAGTGAGTACACTGGTCTGGTTCCCTAGCAACAACCAGTGAACCTAGCAACCAGCCAGTAACACGGACTAAAATGAAGTGCCAAACTGGATTTTATATACAAAATGCAAGCATTTTAAATCTATTTTTGGGCACCATACACTATAAAAAATACAGTATGGTCAACCCAGTGCAGAACCAGTGTGTTCTGCCACCTCGGGGTCTGATTCTCTGGGACTTCTCAATCATCACTCTAGAGGTCGGAGGGAATCAGACCACTCTGTGGCAGAACACACTAGTTCTGCACGATTGCCCATCTAGTATTCTCTATATAGCCTATGATGCATTATATACTATATAGTATCTGATTTGTGAAGCCAAATCTACTGTTTTTTTGTCCTAGATTCTATCAGAAGACACTGGATGTTGTGCCTCCACTCTTTTGCTTCTGTCATTGCTCTATTTGAATTATGGAATGAACTCTTTCTTACTTTTTGAATTTATATACTGTAGCTTATTGACATTAGCAATTTTAATAGAAAAATAGTGTTATGTAATTCTCTTTGAACATTAGATTCAATTAACAGCTAGCCTTACAATTATTAAAAATTAATTTCTATTAGTAATAATTGTTATTTAAAATTTAGCTGCAATTGATAACATTCTTTATGACCTTTTTGATTTAGAATTTCTGCTTTTAATCACTCCTTTTATTTGCACATGAGCACTTGCTATGTTATTAAATGTATATAATTGCACTACTACAGTATATCAGCACTGTCACTTTAAGAATTTAAAGTATTTAACAGGGAGTGTAACTGACAAGCAGGACACACCTCTGAGGAGGCGGGCATGGGTGGAACCGGTAGGGTTATTTTTGTTTCTTGTTAAAGCTCCTGGTTGCTTTTACCTGGGCTTGGTTTCTATATAAATAAATAAATAAACTGTTTTGCCAATTGTTTGCAATCCTGGTGATGGTGCCATCTCTTCCTTGCTCCACTCCCCAGGACAGGAGAGCAGTCCTTCAGACATTCAATCCTGTCTCTCCCCAGCCAATGCTAGGGGACAGGCAAGTGCTGGGAACTGAAACCCTCCTTCCCCAGGAGAGGAGAACAGTTCTTTGAAGGTTTAATCCTCTCCCTCCCTGGCCAATGCTAGGGGCCAGGCAAGTGCCAGAAACTGAAATCCTCCATCCCCATGGGAGGAGACCAGTCCCTCTCCCTCTCCAGCCAAAGCTAGGGGCCAGTCAAGTGCTGGGAACTGAAACCGTCACTCCCTGGGAGAGGAGAGCAGTCCTTTCAAGACTACATCCTCTCCCTCCACAGCCAATGCTACATGAAAGATGAGTGCTGGGAACTGAAACCCTCCCTCCCTGGGAGAGGAGAGCAGTCCTTTGAAGGCTCTATCCTCTCTCATCTCAGACAATGCTAGGGGCCAGGCGACTGCCGGGAACTGAAACCCTCCTTCCCGAGAAGAGTAGTCCTTCAGGTGCTGAATGCTGTCCCTCCCCAACCAATCCTAGGGGCCAGGCAAGTGCTTGAAAGTGAAACCCATCCTACAAGGGAGACAAGAGCAGTCCTTCGAAGGCACAATGTTCACCTTCCCCAGTCAATGCTATGGGCCAAGGAAGTGCCGTTAACTGAATCCCTCCATCCAAGAGGAGAGGAGAGCACTCCCTCTGATGCTCAATCCTCTCCCTCCTCAGCCAATGCTTAGGGCCAGGTGAGTGCTGGGAACTGAAAACTGCCCTCCCCTGGAGAGGAGAGCAGTCCTTCAAAGGTTCAGTCCTCTCCATCTGCCAATGCTAGGGAACAGGCGAGTGCTGGGAACTGAAACCCTCCCTCCCCGGGAGAGGAGAGCAGTCCTTCGAGGGCCCAGCTTCTACCTCCCCGGCCAATGCCAGGGGACAGGTGAATGTTGAGAACTAAAGCCCTCCCTTCCCAGGAGAGGACAGCTGTCCTTCGAAGGTTCAGTCCTCTCCCTCCCCGACCAATGATAGGGGCCAAGCAAGTGCTGGGAACTGAAACCCTCCCACCTCAGGAGAAGAGAGCAGTCCTTCAGACGCTCCATCCTCTCCCACCCCAGTCAATGCTAGGGGCCAGGTGAGTGCTAGGAAGTGAAACACTTCCTCCTTGGGAGAGGAGAGCAGTCCTTTGAAGGTACAATCCTCTTCCTGCCCAGCCAATGCTAGGGGCCAGACGAGTGCTGGGAATTGAAACCCTCCTTCCACAGTAGAGGACAGCATTCCTTCAGAGGTTCAGTCCTCTCCCACCAAAGCTAGGGGCCAGATGAGTGCTGGGAACTGAAATCCCCCCTCCCAGGGACAGTAGAGCAATTCTTCGAGGGCTTAGTCCTCTCCCTCCCCAGGCAATGCTAGTGCCCAGGCGAGTGCTGGAACTGAAAGCCTCCCATCCTGGGAGAGGAGAGCAGTCCTTCGAAGGCTCGATCTTTTCCCACCCCAGCCAATGCTATGGGCGAGGTGATTGCCAGGAACTGAAACCCTCCCTCCCCTGGAGAGGAGTGGAGAGCAGTCCCTCGAGGGTTCAATCCACTCCCACTCCAGCCAATGTTAATGGCCAAGCGAGTGCTGGGAACTGAAACCCTCCATCCCCAGGAAAGGAGAACAGTCCTTTGAAGGCTCAATCATCTCCCTTCCCCAGCTTATGCTTGGGGCCAGGCTAGGGCCAAGAACTGAAACCCTCCTTCCCCAGGAGAGGAGAGGAGAGGAGAGCAGCCCTTCGAAGGTTCAATCCTCTCCCTCTCCTACCAAAACTAGGGGCCAGGTGAGCGCTGGGAACTAAAATACTCCCTCCCCAGGACAGGAGAGCAGTCCTTCAGATGCTCAGTCCTCTCCCTCCCCAGCCAATTCTGGGACCCAGGCGAGAGCTGGGAAATGAAACCCTCCCTCACCAGGAGAGGAGAGCAATCCTTTGAAGGCTCAGTCTTCTGCCTCCCCAGCCAATGCTAGAGGTCAGGCAAGTGCCAGGAACTGAAATCCTCCCTCCCCAGGAGAGGAGCGCTGTCCTTCAGATCCTCAATCCCCAGCCAATGCTAGGAGCCAGGTGAGTGCTGGGAGCTCAAACCCGCTCTCCCCTGGAGAGTAGAGCAGTCCTTCAAAGGCTCAATCCTCTCCCTCCCTCCCCAGCCAATGCTAGCTAGGGTAGAGGCAAGTGCTGGGAACTGAAACCTCCCCTCCCCTGGAGAGGAGAGCAGTCCTTCAGATGTTCAGTCACCTCTGTTGCCAGCCAATGCTAGGAGCCAGGTGAGTGCTGGGAACTGAAACGCTCCCTCCACTCAAGAGGAGAGCAGTCCTTCGAAGGATCAATCCTCTCCCACCCCAGCCAGTGCTAGGGTCCAGGTGAGTGTCAGAGACTGAAACCCTCCCACCTCAGGAGAGGAGAGCAGTCCTTCAGTCGCTCCATCTTCTCCCTCCCTATCCAATGCTAGGGGCCAGATGAGTGCTGGGAAATGAAACACTTCCTCCCTGGGACAGGAGGGCAGTCCTTCAAAGGTACAGTCCTCTCCCTGTCCAGCCAATGCTAGGGCCCAGGCGAGTGCCAGCAACTGAAACCCTCCTTCCCCAGGAGAGGAGAGCAGTTCTTCTGATGCTCAATCCTCTCTCTCTCCTCAGCCAATACTCAGGGACAGGTGAGTGCTTGGAACTGAAACCTTCCCTCCCCAGGAGAGGAGAGCAGTCCTTCAAAGCCTTAATCCTCTTCCTCCCCAGCCAATGCTATGGGACTGGTGAGGGCTGGGAAATGAAACCCTCTCACCCAAAGAGAGGAGAGGAGAGCTGTCCTTTGAAGGTTCAATCCTCTCCTTCCCCGGCCAATGGTAGGGGCCAGGCAAGTGCTGGGAACTGAAACCCTCCCTCCACAAGAGAGGAGAACAGTCCTTCGAGGGTTCATTCCTCTCACTCTTCATAAAATGCAAGGGTCCAGGCGAGTGCTGGGAACTGAAACCCTCCCTCCCTTGGGGGAGGAGAGCAGTCTTTCGAAGGCTCAATCCTCTCCCTCTCTAGCCAATGCTAGCGGCCAGGTGAGTGTTGAAAACTGAACCCTGAGGAGAGGAGAAAAGTCATTCAGATGCTCAATCCTCTCCCTCCCTAGCGAATGCTAGGGGCCAGATGAGTGTTGGGAAGTGAAACCCCCACTCCCCGGGAGAGGTGAGCAGTCCATTGAAGGCTCAATCCTCTCCCTACCCAGTAAATGCTAGGGGACAGGTGAGGGCTGAGAACTGAAACCTCCCTCCCCAGAGAGGAGAGTGGTCCTGAAGGTTCAGTCCTCTCCCTCCCCAGAAAATTCTAGGGGCCAGGAGTGTGCTGGGAACTGAAACCTTCCCTCCCCAGGAGAGGAGAGCAGTCCTTCAAAGGTTCAATCCTCTCCCGCCCCACCCAATGCTAGGTGCCAGGTGAGTGTCAGAAACTGAAACCCACCCACCTCAGGAGAGGCGAGCAGTCCTTCAGATGCTCCATCCTCTCCCACCCCAGCCAATGCTAGGGGCCAGGTGAGTGCTGAGAAGTGAAACACCTCCTCCCTGGGAGAGGAGAGCAGTCCTTCGAAGGTACAATCCTCTTTCTGCCCAGCCAATGCTAGGGGCTAGGCGAGTGCTGGGAATTGAAACCCTCCTTCCACAGTAGAGGAGAGCAGTCCTTCGGAGGTTCAGACCTCTCCCTCTCCCACCAAAGCAAGGGGCCAGGTAAGTGCTGGAAACTGAAATCCCCCCTCCCAGGGAGAGTAGAGCAATTCTTCGAGGGCTCAGTCCTCTTTCTCCCCAGGCAATGCTAGTGCCAAGGCGAGTGCTGGAACTGAAAGCCTCCCATCACAGGAGAAGAGAGTAGTCCTTCGAAGGCTCAATCCTTTCCCACGCCAGCCAATGCTACTAGCCAGGTGATTGCCAGGAACTGAAACCCTCCCTCCCCTGGAGAGGAGAGCAGTCCCCCGAAGGTTCAATCCACTCCCACTCCAGCCAATGTTAGGGGCCAGGCTAGGGCCGAGAACTGAAACCCTCTCTCTCCAGTAGAGGAGAGCAGCTCTTTGAAGGTTCAATCCTCTCCCTCTCCTTCCTAAACTAGGGGCCAGGTGAGTGCTGGGAACTAAAATACTCCCTCCCCAGGAGAGGAGAGCAGTCCTTCAGATGCTCAGTCCTCTCCCTCCCCAGCCAATTCTAGGGCCCAGGCGAGAGCTGGAAAATTAAACCCTCCCTCCCCAGGAAAGGAGAGCAATCCTTTGACGGCTCAGTCCTCTGCCTCCCCAACCAATGCTAGAGGCCAGGCGAGTGCCAGGAACTGAAACCCTCCCTCCCCAGGAGAGGAGCGCTGTCCTTCGGATGCTCAATCCCCTCAATCCCCAGCCAACGCTAGGAGTCAGGTGAGTGCTGGGAGCTCAAACCCTCCCTCCCCTGGAGAGCAGAGCAGTCCTTCGAAGGCTCAATACTCTCCCTCCCCAGCCAATGTTAGCTTAGGGGAGAGGCGAGTGCTAGGAACTGAAACCTTCCCTCCCTTGGAGAGGAGAGCAGTCCTTCAGATTTTCAGTCCCCTCTGTTCCCAACCAATGCTAGGGGCCAGGTGAGTGGTGGGAACTGAAACCCTCCCTCCACCCAAGAGGAGAGCAGTCCTTTGAAGGATCAATCTTCTCCCTCCCCAGCCAATGCTAGTGTCCAGGTGAGTGCTGGGAACTGAAACCCTCCCTCCCCGGGAGAGAAGAGCAGTCCTTCAGACTCTGAATC
Organism: Neoceratodus forsteri; assembly: GCA_016271365.2. NCBI lineage: Eukaryota > Metazoa > Chordata > Ceratodontiformes > Ceratodontidae > Neoceratodus > Neoceratodus forsteri. The sequence goes on along the minus strand of CM057456.1, from coordinate 696,527,712 downwards.
CCCTCACTTCCCAGCCAACGCTAGGAGCCAGGTGACTGCCGGAAACTGAAACCCTCACTTCCCAGGAGAGGAGAGCAGTCCTTCAGATGGCTCAATCCTCTACCTCCCCAGCTAATGTTTGAGGCCAGGCAACTGCTGGGAACTGAAACCCTCACTTCCCAGTAGAGGAGAGCAGTCCTTCGAAGGTTCAGTCCTCTGCCTTCACGGCCAATGCAAGGGGCCAGGCAAGAGCTGGGGATTGAAACCCTCCCTCCACAGGAAAGGAAAGGAAAGGAAAGCAGTCCTTCAATGACTCAACCTCTACCTCTCCAGTGAATGCATGGGGACAGGTGAGTGCTGGGAACCGAAACCCTCCTCCCAGGAGAGAAGAGCAGTGCTTCGAAGGTTCAATCCTCTCCCTCCCCGGCTAATGCTAGAGGCCAGACAAATGCAGGGAACTGAAACCTCCCTTCCCCAGGAAAGGAGAACAGTCCTTCAGATGCTCAATCCTCTCCCTCCCCAGCCAATGCTAGGAGCCAGGCAAGTGCTGGGAACTGAAACCCTCCCTCCTCTGGAGAGGAAAGTAGTCCTTCAAAGGTTCAATCCTCTCCCTCTCCTGCCAATACTAGGGGCCAGGTGAGTGCTGGGAAGTGAAATACTTCCTCCCCAGGAAAGGAGAGCAGTCCTTCTGATGCTCAATCCACTCCCTCCTCAGCCAATTCTATGGGCCAGGCGAGAGCTGGGAACTGAAACCCTCCTTCCCTGGGAGAGAAGAGCAGTCCTTCGTAGGTTCAATCCTCTCTCTCCCCAGCCAATGCTAGGGGCAAGGTGAGTGCTGTGAACTGAAACCCTCCCTCCCCAGGAGAGGAGAGCAGTCCTTGAGACTCTCAATCCCCTCCCTCCCCAGCCAATGCTAGGAGCCAGACGAGTAGTGGGAACTGAAACCCTCCCTCCCATCGAGAGGAGAGCAGTCCTTCAGAGGTTCAGTCCTCTCCATCCCCAGCCAATGCTTGGGGCCAGGCAAGTGATGGGAACTTAAACCCTCCCTCCCTGGAGAGGAGAGCAGTCCTTTGAAGGCTCAATCCTCTCCCTCCCCAGCCAATACTAGGGGATAGACGAGTGCTGGAAACTGAAACCCTCCCTCCCCAGGAAAGGAGAGCAATCCTTCAGATGCTCAATCCCCACCCTTCCCAGCCAATGCTAGGAGTCAGGCGAGTGCTGGGAGCTCAAATATTCCCTCCCTGGAGAGGAGAGCAGTCCTTCGAAGGCTCAGTCCTCTCCTTCCCCAGCCAATGTGAGGGGATAGGTGAGGGGGTTCAGATGCTCTGTGGTGAGTTTGGGGCCTTTTATTGAAGATAAAAAACACACTTTTGATACATCTTTCCCAAGACCCCCCACCCATTTAGCAAACCAACCTCAATTAGTGGCACAAGTTATAAAATACTGGCTACCATCACCACACTTTTGTTTTTTCTGTTTTATTTGTATATAGTCTTTTCCACTTCCCTCTTCACACTTCCTAGCATTTAGGAATTGCTAACATTTCCACAGACTAATACAGTCAACTTCTCTGTCAACAAAATGAATTGCTAGCCTACTTACTAAACTAGCAATTCCTTATCAGGTACACTTCTGTGTTTACAGTTGCAACCCTCTTACAAATGGGGGTTCCCAAAAAGTCTTCCTTGAGCTTGCCTAAATGCTCACTGCCAGGCTGGTGTCCTGCGTTTTAGCAGTTTAAATGTGATTACCAGAGCCTGTATAGCCTCTGTGTACTGTCTCTTTAAGAGCTGCCTGATTGCAGCTTAAGTAATCTGAGATGGAGCTCTGTTGAAAGATGTAACTATTTACTGAAAATCATTTAGCGTGATAATGATAATGTAGTTTGTCTAACCTGCTTTCTTTGTAGCAAGGACTGTTTTGTTTGTCTCCACTATCTTGGTCCTGGACTACAAATTGGACCAAACAGTACTGGTGGGACCTAAAATGTAGCCGGACTACAGGAGCTGTCTGAATTAAAAATTTGTAGGAACTGTAGTTTGGAGTTTTTTTGCGCAACTTAAGGGGGAGCTGTTGCTTTGACTGACAGCCAAATCAGCCAACCAAATCTTTGGGATCTCAGGGAAGTCCTGGGCTGCTTGCAGTTGTCAGATCTAAGCTGGAAGCTGAACAAGAAGGAGTTGAAGTGATTCTGAGCAGCAATCCTGAGTGGATTCGCATGGGAGAACTCTGAAAAGGCTACGTTTTTTGGCCTACATGTCGGTGTGCTGCTCCTGAGAGGAAGAGAATAGCATTATTTTGGACTAAATCCATGTTTGTGTGACTAAAGTAAGCTGCTAAAGTGGCCCTGGCTCAACCTGAAGAAGACTGAAGATTTTGCAGAATGCGATCGGCCTGTCAGGAGTTCCAGCTAACCCTAAGCTCCCGGTGTGTGCAGAGACTTTGCGATTGTGACCGGGGAGCTTTGCTTTGCCTGGTACAGTAGAATTCCCTTACGTGTAAATGTACTATGAGCTGCTAGTGGGTCGTGAGTTAGTCCCCCACTGTGTGAACTGTGTTCTGCTTGCTGGAAGCTATATCCAGCCCAAAATGGACTGCATCCGAATTTGTCTCCATGCGGTCTGGGTCTTGCCAGACTGATCCAGCCAGGCTACCCACTGCACAGAGAAGCTATCGACGAGAGACCTGCCTGGGGATCAGCCCCTTGCTCCACGCTTGAACAGGGACGATGTCTCTGTGACTTATGTCGACCCTGCTTCTCCTGGCATTCCAGATCAACCACCTGCAGTCTCGATCTTCGTCCAGCCTGTGTCCAGTCTTAGGTATCGTGAGTAAATACCAGGGTAGCTCCCTGCAACAACAGCTTAATCTGAGTGTGTCATCTGATTGTCTTGTTGTTTCATTTCCTTTTCGAACTGAGCCCTCTGGCTCCGGATTACAAATATTGTGGACTGTGCATGTTGTTTTCCATCACAGGGCCCCAACCAGCTGCAACCCCAGGCAATGGTCCTGGCTAGCCCATCTCTTCTCCACCTGGGTACCCAGAGGTGGACTGTGTGGGGGGACTCAAAGCGCATGCATAACTGCTTGATTGATATAAGCTTTAAGCTAATTAACCTGATTTTGCCCCTCAATTGTTCAAGTCCCCTGAATAAATCAGATCTAACTTTTTCTGCATGTAATCTGACTGTGGTTCCAGTTTGTGCTCAAAGTACTATACTGTTGCTATTTACTGTGTATAACCTTGTTTTACAGGGGGTCCCCAGAGTCGAGCCAGAGGAACCAACCCTGGTGGTAAGTGTAAACAGTGTGGGTACTTGTGTGGTGTGCCTGGGGTATTGTGAAAGTGATTATTGTACAGTGTTCAGGCCACTAGAGGGGAAAGAGGGGGGTTACAGTGTCCCAGAGGGCTGTGCCCAGGTTAGCTTGACCACTACCAACCCTGATCTCCGGGTGGAGGCACCCGTTTCAGAACTCAGGCCCCTTAACCTGCTACTAGCCAAGCAGGCAAGGGTAGTAGCCCTTGGGATAGCGCCACCTAGGGGTTACATCTTGGAGGCTCACCGCTGGGATTAGCGTCCCCTAGTGGCCAAATTTGCACATTGCTGTTAAAAATAAATGGCTACCCCAACAGAAGTGGCTGTACACCAGTTGGTGGGGTGGTGTACTGGGCAGGAGATTGACCCCCAAAATGCTATACTTATCCTGGATATTCCCCTGGGTACCAATAAGAACACTATAGAGGGAGTACTTTCCAAGGTTGGATGTTTACAAAACTCTGTGGTGGTGGGTCGACGGGCTAATCTGCTCACCCAAAGTTTCATGGCATTAGTAGAGTGTAAGGACCCAGTAGACAGTTCCAAAGTGCCACGGACTACACCCCAGAAGGAGCCCTCACTGCCTGGAGAGTGATATCTAATGACCCCCCACTATCTGAAACTTTTGAGGAGAAATTTGCTAAGTTATTGCTGGAGGAAGGGAAAACTGTGGAGGACTTAAAGAAACTATTCCTGCCACCTGGGGATGTTCCTCCCCCAACATCCCCTCCTGCTCCAGCACCCATTATTGCCCCTCCTTCTGTGCCCATGCCAATGCTGGCTCCTATGTCTGTACCTGCCATTAGTCACGACTCTTACCGAAGGTTGAGAATCTCCTCCAGCACCCTCCCCACCCCCCCCCAAGGGGAGGATGATTGGGAGACCTGGATAGATTGTGTTGCCCCTTTGGTACCTGAATGGCAGTGTACGGAGGCTGAGAAACGGAAAATAATCATAGAAAGCTTGAGGGGTCCTGTCTAGAGGCCATTAAATTTCTGAGGTCCACAAACCCTGATGCATCTGCCCAGAAGTAGCTATCTGCACTCAAAGGCAATTTTGGGAGCATTGAGTCAGGGGACAACTTGATATGGAAATTTGGAGGTACAAAACAATGGCCAGGGGAAAGTTTGTCTGCATATGTTACTCATCTGGAAAGAGTGCTGCAGAAGGCTTACTGAAAAGGTGGGGTAGCTGCTAGTGACTTAAACCATGTGAGGTTGGGGCACATACTGCAACATGCAAAGCATTCTAAATTGCAGCTCCTTCAATTAAGGCTCCCAGATAGATGGGGTAACCCACCAGACTATTGTAACTTGATAAAAGAACCCTGGGAGGTTGAAGATGAAGAGGGGGATTGTAATTCTAGGGTGAGCGCAGTCCAAGTGATCACAGCATCAGCAGGCCCTTCCGAAGTGGGGACCAGTGAGGGTGTGCTGCCATGGGATGAACTGCTGAGGGAGTTCAGGGAAACAAAAAACAGTCTTTTTATGAAGGCCGCTCCTGCAAGTACAGGCACCGACCATTATCCAACTGCGTCTGCTATGGTGGTGGTGGTGGTATCCACCCAGGCATCTCCTGCTGACAGCAGCTCGAAACTCGATGTCTTACTATGAAAGTAAGAGAATTGACGAGATGTCTCCAAATGCTCACCACACAGCAGACAGAGATGGCACCAAGGTTTTCAGTTGGTAGTACCACTGCCCCAGCTCCCAGTGTGATGCCTCGGCCACCCCAAATCCTAGAAAACATATTTTGCCATAATTGTGGGAAGGATGGGCACATGAAGAGAGAAAGCCGGTCCGCAAAAGACCTAGATAAAGTTGTATACAGGCTTCAAGGAGAGCTTCGGAGAATGAATCAGCGGTCGAGGAGTGCCCAAAATGACCGCAGTGAGGGTTCAAGAAGTAGTAACTCAAATCCCTATGTGGCTAAATCATCTGTCCAGGCCCCTGCTGCTGTCCCTCCAGACTGGTCCAAAATAGTGGGCACTTCAGTGGAGACTACCGTGGCTGTGAATTGTATTCCTACTCGGGCTGTGCTGGACAGTGGGACACAAGTGACCATTGTATTTAAGGACTGGTATGACAAACACTTATCTGCTGTGCCCTTACAATCCCTGGAAGGCCTACATGTGTGGGGGCTGAGCGACAAGTCTTATCCCTACATAGGATATGTCCACCTCTGGTTGTCATTTCCTGCAGCTGTAACTGGTGTATCTGAGCAAGTCGAGAAACTGGCCTTTGTGTGTCCCCCTACTGGACTGTATGATGGGGTTTCCCTGTTAATTGGGACCAACGCCCATATGTTTGGGAGACTGGCACAACTCTGTCACGAGAAACAAGTTCGACGGACTGGGAGAGCCCTAAGAATTCCCACTCTGATCAAGAGGGCCTATGATTTGCAGCAGAACTCCAAGGGAGTGGACCAGGATGAACCAGTAGGGGTCATGTGGAAGAAGGATCCCGATTCAATGGTACTGGCCCCTAACACCCAGTGTACCATTCAAGGGGAGGTCCGCCTCTGCAAAGATGTCAAGAACAAAATACTGATGTTGGAAGCTCCAGGCGATGGAAAATTGCCGGAAGGATTATTGGTTAAGCTCAGTATCTTGCCAGCTCGTGCTCATGCCTATGCACGACGAGTGATGGTCCAGATTCATAATGTGTCAGATCGGGAGATCCGGGTGAACAGAGGATGCACCCTAGCTATGGTACACTGCGCAGACACTGCAGTACTGCCCAGCAACAAGCACCCTGGTGAGACAGATAGAGTGACTCCTTACTTGTTTGATTTTGGTGACTCCTTGTTGCCAGCTGAATGGAAGACTAGAATTAGCCAGAAACTTGCCCAGAGAGATCAAGTGTTTTCGTTGAAGGAATGGGACATGGGATGTGTCCAGGGTGCGGAGCATCACATACGCCTGCACGATGAACGGCCATTTCGAGAGAGGTCTCAACGCCTAGCCCCTGCAGACATAGACGATGTGAGAAGACACTTGCAGGAAATGCTCATGGCTGGTGTGATACAAGAATCCAGGACCCCATATGCTTCTCCCATTGTGGTTGTGCATAAGAATGGATCTGTGAGAATGTATGTTGATTATCGAACTCTGAATAGGTGGACCATCCCCGATCAATACACCATGCCCCATATACAAGATGCTCTGAATTGTTTGAATGGTAGCAAATGGTTCTCGGTGTTGGATCTTCGTGGTGGATATTACCAGATTCTGATCGCTCCAGAGGACCATGAGAAGACAGCCTTCATCTGTTCTTTGGGGTTCTACGAATTCCTGAGAATGCTACAGGGGATATTAGGCACCCCAGCCACCTTCCAGCGACTGATGGAATGAGCAGTGGGAGACATGAATTTGCTAGAATGCCTGGTGTACTTGGACGATGTCATTGTGTTCGGGAGCTCCCTAGAGGAATATGAGAGTCGACTGTTCAAAGTACTAGACCGGCTGGAAGATTTCGGCCTCAAGCTGTCCATCATCAAGTGCCAGTTTTTCCAAACCTCTGTGAAGTATATGAGGCACATAGTGTCTACAGAGGGGGATAGAGACTGATCCTAGTAAAGTTGAAGACTTGACTACTTGGCCCCAGCCCCACAATTTGAAAGAACTACAATGTTTTCTGGCATTCTGTGGCTACTACCGCTGGTTCATAAAGGACTATTCCAAAGTGATTTGGCCACTCTTGAATCTTACCCAGGGTTACCATCATACCAATCAGAAATACAAAAAAGGGTCCGTCAAAGAACCAGACAATGCATATTTCCACCCAGGTGAACTTTTCCGGTCCCGTTGGACACCTGACTGTGAAGCAGCTTTCCATGAAGTCATATACCAGCTCACCCACGCCCCCATCCTCACTTATGCTGATCCCACCAAACCGTATGTGCTGCATACTGACGCCAGTCTGCAGGGTGTAGGAGCTGTGCTGTATCAAGACCATGAGGATGGTTTGAGACCAGTGGCATTCGTCAGTAGAAGCTTGACCCTGTCAGAGCGAAACTACCCTGTGCACAAGTTGGAGTTCCTTGCATTAAAATGGGCCATTGTTGACCAGTTTCGTGATTACCTCTATGGGGCAAAAATATTGGTGAGGACTGACAATAACCCATTGACCTATGTACAGACTTCAGCTAAGTTAGATGCCACGGGGCACCGGTGACTTTCTGCATTGTCAACATATGATTATGCTGTTGAATACAGACCAGGCCTGAATCATATTGATGCTGACGCCCTATCTCGGAGGCCCATTTCCAAGAGTGACTGGGTCAGACTGTCTGAACCTGACATCCAAGCATTCTGCCAAAAGTTTGATAGAAATGAACAGATGTCTACGGACACAGTGGACTGCTTAGTACATAGCTTGGGCCCCTCTTGACACCTGCATACCAGCTGCATATTGCCACTTCTCTACTCTAGATACTAGTGCACTACCTCAGTTTGTCAATGACAGCATTCAGTGGGCTCAATCCCGAGATCCTATGATTCAGCCAGCACTTGACGCCCTTCATGCAGGAAAAGATGTGTCCAAGTTGCGTTCCTCTGATCTGCGAACCACTTTATTGTTTAAAGAAGGCCCCAGGTTGAAGCTGCTTAATCAGTTGTTGTATAGAGAGTCTGTAGTTCGGGGTGGCCAAATAGACAAGCAACAATTGGTCCTGCCCACAGCCTTCAAAGATTTGGTACTGAGGTTCCTCCACAATCATATGGGCCACCTCGGTATCAACCGGACCCTTGACCTAGTACGATCTCGATTCAACTGGCCCAAGATGGGGGCCAATGTTGAGCACCATGTAAGGACTTGTAGTCGCTGTCTGCAGAGAAAGGCCCTGCCTCAGAGGGCTGCCCCCCTTGTCAACATTATTACCAGCACCCCAATGGAACTAGTCTACATAGACTTCTTGAGTTTAGAGCCTGATCAGCAAAACATTGGCAATGTGTTAGTGGTTGCCGACCATTTCACACAGTATGCACAAACTTTTCCCACCAAAGATCAAAAAGCATCTAAAGTGGCCAAGGTGCCAGTGGAAAATTTCTTTGTTCACTATGGTGGTTCCCCAGCGAATTCACTCTGATCAGGGCCGGGACTTTGAGAGTCGGCTAATCAAATAAATGCTCTCTCTATGGGGGGGATGCAAAAGTCAAGAACCACCCCTTATCACCCGTAGGGGGATCCTCAACCAGAACGCTTTAACTGCACCCTACTAGACATGCTAGGCACCCTCCACCTAAAAGATAAGCATAAATGGAGCCAGCAGATTAGCACCTTGGTACCGCATACAATTGCACAAGAATGATGCTACGGGTTCTCTCCCTACTGCCTCATGTTCGGGAGAGAGGCCCGGTTGCCTGTTGATGTCTGTTTTGGGGTTTCTCCCGATGGGGTCCGAGCCGAAGATTACCTGCAATATGTAAAAAAACTGAAAGCTCAATTGAACAATGCCTATCAACTGGCCCAGACATACTAACATACTATTTGCCAGCAGATTAGGCCCTATGGTCTATTGAGTCTGCTCGAACCTCAGATCCTTAGTTGGGTGCCGAGGCCCTCCTCTCCCCTCCCTTGTGCTCCAGAAACCCCTATCATCCATCCCCACCCCCCTGGGACAGGCCATCATCTGATACATCCACTTTCTGTGTCTGTCCCACCCTCTCTTGAAGCCCTCCACTGTGGATCTCTGAACCAGCTCACCAGGCAGTGCATTCCAAGGGTCCACCACCCTCTCAGTGAAAAACCTCCTCCTCTTTTCCCCCCTCACCCTTCCACCTTCCAGCTTCAAACCATGCTCTCTGGTGATACCTCCCTGCTTTAGTCTAAAGATCCCCTCCATGTTTACCCTATTTATTCCCTTGAGGTACTTGAAGACCTCAATCACGTCCCCGTCTCTCCTCTCCTCTAATGAAAACAGGCAGAGCTACTCAAGTCTGTCCTCATACATCAAATCCCCTAGCCCTCGTATCATCTTAGTTGCCCTCCTCTGTACCCTCTCCAGGAGCTGTATGTCCCTCTTCAAGTGTGGTCTCCAGTACTGTACACAGTACTCAAGGTGTGGTCTAACCAATCCATTGTACAGCGGCAGAATCACTTCCTTGCTCCTAGAGGTGATCCCCTTCGATGCATCCCAACATCCTATTTGCCTTTGCAGCTCTCCTGCACTGCTCAGAGTTATTCATACATGCATCCACCATGACCCCTAGGTCTTTTTCCCTATTGAGACCTCAGCCCTCCCCTCCCAGGGTGTACCTGTGTTTAGGGTTTCCCGACCAAGATGCAACACCTTGCACTTGGTGATATTGAATTTAATTTCCATGTGTGAGCCCAGCTTTCCAGGGTGTCCAGGTCACCTTGCAGGGCCAACCTCCCCTCTTCTCCTCAACTACTGCTCCCATCTTGGAGTCATCCGTGAAGAGACTCATTTCACACCCTATACCCTCCCTGATGTCCGATATGTATGCATTAAACAGGATCAGACCCAGGACCGAGCCCTGCAGTACCCCACTACCAACCTCTCTAGGGTTCGAGAGCTCCCCACAGACCACTACTCTCTGGGTGCATCCAGCTAGCCAGTTTTCAATCCATCTGACCATCAAAGGGCCTACTCCTAACCCCATCAGTTTCTCCACCAGACCATTGTGGGGGACAGAGTCAAATGCCTTGCTGAAGTCCAAGAATAATACATCCACAGGCTTTCCCCTGTCCAGTTCTGATGTTACCCATTCGTAGAACTCCACAAGATTGGTTTGACATGATCTACCTGGCACAAACCCATGTTGCTGACTATCCAGACCTCCCACCTCCTCCAAGTACACCCCCAATCGTTCCTTTAGTATACTCTCCATTAATTTTCCCACCACGAGGTCAAACTGTGGGTCTATAGTTACCTGGTACTCCTCGACCCCTTTATGGATTGGCACCACATGTGCCTCTCGCCAATCCCTCAGGTACCCTCCTGTCTCAAGTGACCTGTTGGAAGAGCTCTGCCAAGGGTGCAGCCAGTATGTCCGCCAATTCCCATAGTACTCTCAGATGAATGCCATCCAGCCCAGGAGATTTGTCTTTCTTTAGGGCCTTGAGGGCTAACCACACCCTTTTGGTGGAGATAGTATCATCTGTCCCCTCCACCTTACTGGCTTTTTTATCCTTATCCAGATGTGACACCCCTGGCATACCTCTCCCTCCCTCTTGCTCCATTTCTGTTGCTCCCCCGATCCCACTCACTGCCGCTTCTATCCCCTTCGTGCCTTGCTTTGTAGATATCCCATCCCCCTCCCTAGTGAACACAGAGGCAAAGTACTCGTTAAATACCTCTGCCTGGTCCCTCGCCTCTTCCACCCACCCTCCTTCTGATCTCAATCTGCTGAGATGGCCCTTAGTTTTTCTCCACTCCCTAATGTACCGGAAGAACCCCTTTCCCTCCATGTATCCCTGTGCCAGCCGCTGCACTCTGGACTTTGCTCCCCTCACCATCCGGGTGACTTTTCTAGATGCAAATGATACATTTCCTTATCCCTATCCCTCTTGTTGTTTTATATTTTTGTAGGCACGTCTTCTTTTCTCCTGAACGCTACCTGTACCTCACTGGACCACCGCATGGTTTATGTGACCTTGCTGCCTTACGCTTCAACTTAGCGCAGATCCTGACTGCCTCATGAAGTCCCCGTTTATGACCTCCCATCTCCTTTCCACACTTGTCATTGATGTAATCCCTTCAAGTGATCCTGAGAATATTTCCCATGCCACAAAGTCTGCCCCTAGAAGTCCACTGCCAGTGTCCTAGATCTCCCCTCTCCCCATGCTTATTTGAAACCAGACAGTATTGTGGTCGATCCCAGTCAGGGGTCCTCTACAACCAGGTCCCTTACCAGATCCCCCATCTGCCAGAACCACATCCAGGACATGCCCCTCCCTTGTGGGCTCCATCACATGCTGTGTTAAGAACACATCCTGGAAGCCATCCAGCAGCCTCTGCTCCTTGGCCACCTTAGAGGACATGGTTCCCCAGTTTGTACCTGGCATATTAAGGTCCCCCATCAACACCACTCCTTCCCCTTTTGGTCCACACTGGGCAATGATGTTGTCCAGCAAACCATCCTCTAGAACATCACTCATCCCGGGGGGCCTATATACTACACCCAGCTTGACCTTATCTCCTGCTGGGGATCGTAAGGTGACCCATAAGGCCTCCACGTTTCCCTCTGCCTCTTCTACCCTAGCAATTTCTATGTCATCTCTAATGAACATAGCCACTCCACCCCCTCTGCCCTCCTTTCTATCCTTCCTAAGCATAGTGTACCCCCACACGTTTAGGTCCCAGTCATGTTTTTGTTGTTCACGTCTCCGTGACCGCCATCACATCCACCCCGAACAGCATGGCCTGGAACTCTGGCAACTTGTTTCCAAGCTCCTGGCATTTACTAACACCAACCCCCACCCTTATCCCTGATCCTTTTTGTCGAACCCCACCCAGATTCCTTATACTTCCATCCTCCTCTGCTCCTCCTGAAACCCCACCCCAGTCTGTTTCCCCTCCCCTGGGCTTGAAGGCTACTCCCTCATCTGAGGAGAAGGCTTCTGGTCAACCCCTCCCTTATCCCTTCCCCCCCTCACAAGTTTAAACCCCACTTTTCTTGAATATAGTCAGCCATCCCCTGTTTAAGGACTTCCTTCCCTAATGGTGCAAGAAGAAGCCTGTCCTTGGCATACAGTCCCTTATCCTCCCAAACTCCTTTCCAGTTCCCTAATACCCCCAACCCACTCTCTTCACCCCACTTCCTGAGCCAGTCATTAACCTCTGTGAGCTTCATTTTTTTCTCCACTGAGGCCTTTGGTACTAACATATGTCCGAAAAGGAAATGCTGCATCCATTATCCCGACAGACTCTGGCAAGTTCTTGGAACCTTGCTTGGATTTCAAAGCTATTTCCCTCTAGATCGTTAGTTTCCAAATGCACCAGGAAATCCGGTTTCCCTCCACAATCCCTAACCATTTCATACACCATGAACTTTTCTCTGTGCACTGTCAGCCCAGAGATACTCACTACCTTCACCTGGCTATGGCATCCACCCCCTGTCCCTCCCACTGGATACCCCTAATCATCGAGTCACCCAATAACAGAACCTTAACACCGCCATCATCCTTATGGTTACCTCCACTATGCTCTCTCAGCCACCCATCCCCCCCTTTATTCGTGATCTCAATTCCATGGGAGTCTTCCTGCCATATTAGAGACCCCCTTGTTACCCTCCCCTTTCTGCCTCCCTCGTTATTTTGCCCACTTAACTCAAACCCCCTCTGAATAGGTGTCCCCTTTAACCCTCTCTTATCCGAACCATTTATCCTGGCCCTGATGGCTTCCCTTCCCCACACCGCCATCCTCCCCCCTTGTAATAGTACCCCTGCCTCCAGAGGCTCTCTGTGGGCCCTTTAACTAGGGCCCCATCCTTGGTATTGAACCCCCTGCTGAAGAGGGGGCTCCTCTCCCACCTCCTTGTCTCCCAGTTTCTCTCCAGTCATGCTCTCCTCCCTCATGTCTGCAATATGTTGCATCTCCCCCATTTGCTTAACATTTATGTTTCCCTTCTCCTCTAGGACTATTTCTATCCTTTCCATTGCCGGTCTGTGATGCCCTATGGGTATCCGACTCCCTCCCCGGCCTCTGTATCAGTTTCCTCATTTCACCAACCTTCCTCCCATCTAGGTTTGCTTAGTAGCTCAAATTATTGTGACACTCTATGTTAGCCTCCATCAAGTAACCGAGGTTCCCTGACTGCACCTCTAAACTGCCCTCTTCTTCCCCTCTTGCTCTGTTCACCTTGTAGGAGCTCCCTTCCCACAGTCTGCTGTTTTAGGCTTCCCCACAACAGCCCCTCCTGACTCTTCCCCTCCACTCTCTTTGTATTCAGAATGTTCACCCCTGTGCGCTTTCCTTAAGTCACCATCCCTATCTAAGGGTCCTCTGTCCCTAATATCCCCCTCCTGCTTGCTAACATAACGTCCTGTAATTTCAGAGTGTTGCCCAGCCTCCCTCAGCCCCACCCTTCTGCTGCCCATATCCACACCCCTTATCCTGGACACACCCCAGCTCCCCCAGCTTACTCCTTAACCAATATACCTCACTCCTGATACAAGATAGCTGTCTACAGAGTGGGCAGCCTCCCTCTCTCCAGGCGCAATTGAGAATTATTGCCATCCCACAGCCTGTGCAGCCTACAACCCTTCCAAAGATGCCTGCCATGGTGGAATAAGGCCACCCTGTTTATCCCCCTCTGTTTATAATGGCACACCTCCTTTTCTCAGTCCCTTTCCCCTGGAATACAGTTTCTCTCTATACTGACTGCAGTTATTTACAAACCTAATTTCAACCCCACCAATAAAGTTCCCAAGTCTCACAAACACATACAGTCCAGTGTGTGTCCAGTCCCACTAACAGTGTGTGTATGCAGACATCAGGTACAGTATGATGTCACAGGCCCACCAGTTCCTGTTGCTTCGAATTTCAGTCCCAAACAGAAATACTCAGCCCTTCAATCCCAACCCCCAGTGGCTTTTCAGTATTTAAGAAATCCTACAAAACAGGGTGGGTGGGAGAGCTCCTATCAACACCAGGCAAACAACACATTTAAATTTTACTCTAATTATCACTGCCAAACAAGTGTTCCCAGGCCTCAAAAGTTACAATATCACAGCCCAAGTAACAGTTCTAACTCAAAGTAGTAGTTTTTAACACATAGCACTAATTTCACGTACAAAACTATTCAAATATTTTAGTTAAAACAGAATATAACCCCAGACCTCTGTCCTTACCAGCCTCCTGCTATGTTCCCAAGTGAACATACATAGAAGCATAGAATTTGATGGCAGATAAGGACCGCTTGGTCCACCCAGTCTGCCCAATGGCTGCCAAAAGAAATCTAGCCGACGAAGAGAGACATGATAGAAAATTAAAGGCTCAAGAGCTTAGGCCTGGAGACCGTGTGTTGTTGTGAAATTTAGGATTGCATGGTAAACACAAAATTGTTGATCGATGGCACCATCTTCCCCATGTCATAGCTGGAAAGTTGGATGATTTGCCAGTGTACAAAGTGCACCCAGAGAATAACTCCAAAGCTGTCAAGACCATGCACCGTAACCACTTGCTAACTATTGGTCAAGTTATAATTGAGGCTGAACCCGTCGAGATTGATTCCCCTAGACCAGTGACTCGTGCTGCTGCAAGAAAGAAACAGAGTCAACCTGCCCCTGTGGTTGCCAATTTAAGACTTCCCTTGCAGCAGGCCCAGAATGATAGTGACTGCCAGTCTAACTCAGATGACAGTGGGTGTGATAATGCCTATTACCCCTTTATATGAACTGAGTCAGTTGTTTCATGGAAATCCTATGTTGAATTATGGGGATGAAGCTGGGCCTTCTGGACTGCCTGACGCCCCAGCATCATCCTTGGAGCCAATGCTCCTTGAAGGTGAAGTGCAAAGTATCACGTTTATTTATTGTTTATTGTAATTCTAGGAATTAATACTATTGAGCCAAGGCTCTTTTACAAAGGTTCCGCGTTAAATTAGGAACAAACAATAGGGTTACAATGGGTTGCACATTTAGGTAACATTGTATAAATAGACAGAGACATAAAATAGTTAACATCAAAGACATTTATGAATGAGCAGATAATTATCAATTAAACACTTTCATCATTTAGAAAACATATGGAAAGGGAAAGATAGGTAAGGGAAGTATGATAGCTAGTGTAAGTGAGAGAAAAGGGGGTGGAGGGAGGAGCAGACCATAGTTGGAGAAGAGGATCCTCCAACAGGCCTTTGTCAGGTAAGAGGGCAGGGGTGGAGAAGTGAGAATAATTAGGATTTAATCGAGGCAGTCACAGGAGTTTGAGGTGGCTAGGTGAGAGAATAGGCTAGATTTAAAAGCACCTAAGGAGTTAGAGGAGGTAATAAAGGTGCTAAGAGTATTTAGCCAGTTGGGGGCACGATAGGCAAATGATCGTTGACCATGTGTGGTCCGGCAATGGGGGACCTGAAGAAGCTGAGTTTCTGATCTTCTGGTGGGTCGGACACTTGTGTTTTGGCATAGCAGGTCTTGAATGCAGGGTGGGGTGAGGACCATGATGGCTTTCTTAGCCATAAGGAAGATGAAGTACTTTAAATGGTTTGAGAGTTGTAACCACCCAGTTTCAGCATAGAGCTCGCAGGTATGAGTATGTCGATGAGCGCCAGTAAGCAGCTGACATGCCTTGTTTAGGGAGGTTGTGATACGTTTCAGTGCACTAGGAGAGGCGGACCCATAGATAATTAAGCCGTAGTCGATGACTGAGATGATTGAGGATTGAATAGCTAGTTTCAGTGCTGGTAGGGTAAGGAGTTGTCTGTTCCGGTAGAGTATCCCAAGCCACTGATTAATAGTTTTGGATATACTATCAATAAGTGTTGCAAAGACTAGGCCTTGATCAAATGTGATTCCAAGATATTTAAAGGTAGCCACCTGTTCAAGGGTGATTCCCAGGGATGTGTTGATAGTGAGTGTTTCTTGCCTTTTCTTGTTCTGCGGGCTTGTGAACAGCATGGATTTTGTTTTTTTGTGGTTTAGAACCAGCTTGTTTTCAACGAACCACTCCTCTACACTGGCAAATGCGTGCTGGAGGCTGAGGCGCAAGGGGTTTGGGTCTTTGTGCGAGGATAGAATCACAGCATCATTGGCATAGAGGATGATTTGCTCAGGGCAGGATTTAGGGAGGGAGTTTAGAAAAAGGCTGAAGAGGAGAGGGCCTAAGATGGATCCCTGCGGAACTCCTGAGAGGACAGGCTTAGGGTCTGAGAGAACTCCAGCTATTTTTACAACCTGAGTGCATTGGGCAAGGTAGCTTTTTATCCAGGCACCGGAGCACAAGGAGAGCCCAAGAGACTGTAGTTGACTAATGAGTAGACCATGGTGTACAGTGTCAAATGCCTTCGTTAGAGCAATGTACACAGCTCCGGTGAGGAGTCCTTTGTCCAAAGCCTTGTGAATTGCTCCTGAGAATGCAAGCAGGTCTGTCGATGTGCTATGCCTTTGTCTGAAACCATGTTGCTAGGTACAAAGGATGTTATATTTCTGCAGGTAGTCTGTTAGCTGGTCGGCCACCATACGTTCAAGAGCCTTTGACAGGGGAGGAAGTATTGAAATAGGTCTATAGTTACCAGGCAGAGACTTATCACCACTTTTGTGCACAGGAGTGACTATAGCAGCCTTCCATATACTAGGGAACTTGCTGGAGCAGAGGGAGAGATTGAATATTCTAGAGAGGAGTAGAACTTCATTCAGGGTAAGGGACAGTATTTTAAGGTCAACAGAGTCACTGCTTGCCCGGGATTTAGATATAGCCTTCTTTATGTATTTATAAACTTCATGTGCTTTAACTATTTTAAGATGGAAGGGTGGAATGTTTGGAGGGGCAGAGGGTGATATAGAGATTGGAGGGTCAGTAGCAGCAAAGAAGTCAGATTCGAGGACACCGCTGAGGTCAGTAAAGGTCTCATTAAGGGTGTTTGCTATGACCAAGGGGTCAAGGGTGGTAGTGCCTTCCACATTCAGTATAGTAGGAGAGGATTTGGACTGCTTACCTGTGATATTTCTTAGATTGTCCCAGAAAGATTTCCCTTCACCCCAGGTGTTGGAGAGAGCATTTTTGAAGTAGGCGCTCTTCACCCAGCGAGTCTCTTTGGTACAGTAGTTTCGGGCCTGTTTATACTTTTGGATGTCAGTCAGAGAACCAGTGTCTCTTGCTATAGCCCAGAGGTGGTCCCTTCCTTTGTGTAGGGCCATTAGATTAGCAGTGAGCCAAGGATTTGGGAGCGCTTTCACTTTGCGCTTTTTTACAGGTGCATAGGAGCCACAGGCAGCATTGAAAATGTTGATAAAGTGATTAAGGGCTTCATCGACATCATGAGTATTGTAAATGGGAGACCAGTCTTTCTGTCTAAGATTTTTCTTGAGAGGAGTAAGGTTACCAAAAGGTAGTACTCTGCTAGTGATGGTTCTAGAAGGTGGTTTTCTGAACTTGTTTGACCAGGTACATTTTATAGGAGAGTGGTCACCAAGAGAGTCCAGGAGAACAGCGACATTATTTATCCGGGCCGGGTGATTGGTAAGGATCCAATCTATTAGGGTACTATTACCAGATACCAGATTACCAGTACCCTCCTAGTCTGAGGATGTTGAGTCTTTGTGTATCATGGAACTGTATGATTTGCCTGAAGGAGAGGCTGATGGTATAAGTCTTTCTGGTGACATGCCAGAACTTGAGGAACACTATGAGAGTGCTGACAACCCCCCTTCAGTGCCAGAGTGTCTTCAAAATGAGCCAAGTGTTGTAAAAACAGAGACTACAGAGCAAGGGGCTGACAGTGCACCCAGCTTGGACATTCCCCTTCATGCAGAGGCACCCCTCACAAGTGATGAAAGCTCCAAGACCATTGCTGAAAGTACAGAGACTGGTTGTTCACCATAGAAAGACTGGCCGAGCTGTCAAGCCAGTGGTGCACTTCAGTTACGATTCCCCTGGGAGGCCAGTGGATTTGCCTCTCAATGTAGTCCACAAAGGTGTTTATGTCTCTCAGAGCTCACTGCCCAAATTGAGCTTGATGGCCCATTCCAGGTTACTTGTTTTGTCCTCTTACCATGGTGCCCCTGCCCCATCCAGCCCCAAGTTAGCTGATAGGGAAGGACCCCCTCTTGCATTGTTCATAGTTCAAGAAGTTATTGCATGATTCTGTATAGTAATGTTCAATTTACCTGTGCGAAATATGCATAATGTATTGTCAGAATGGAAATGATATAGTGAAGTACATTGAAATGTACAGTAAAGTGACAAGTTATGCCAATTGATGAATCAGATAGTACTTGTATAGCATGCTAATGGTATAAATATCTTGTATATGTTGCATTTTCAATGTTATGATGGTACAGACTTGACTCGGATGCCAAGTTTTCCCAGGCAGGGAAGGGTGTAACCCCAAGGGGGTTCCCAAAAAGTCTTCCTTGAGCTTGCCTAAATACTCGCTGCCAGGCTGGTGTCCTGTGTTTTAGCAGTTTAAATGTGATTACCAGAGCCTGTATAGCCTCTCTGTACTGTCTCTTTAAGAGCTGTCTGATTGCAGCCTAATTAATCTGAGAGGGAGCTCTGTTGAAAGATGTAACTATTTGCTGAAAATCATTTAAAGAGATAATGATAATGTAGTTTGTCTAACCTGCCTTCTTTATAGCAAGGACTGTTTTGTTTGTCTCCACTATCTTGGTCCTGGACTGCAAATTGGACCAATCAGTTCTGGTGGAACCTAAAATGTAGCCGGGCTACAAGAGCTGTCTGAAGTCAAAATCTGTAGGAATTGTAGTTTCAAACTTTTTACGACTTTTTTGCAACTGAAGGGGGAGCTCTTGCTTTGACTGGCAGCCAAATCAGCCAACTGAATCTTTTGGATCTTGGGGAAGTCCCGTGCTGCTTGCAGTTTTCAGTTAGTTCTGAGCTGGGAAATGAAATGAGAAGAGCTCAGGTGTAGTTTGGGCAGCAATCCTGAGTGGATTTACATGGGAAAACTGTGAAAGGGCTGAGTTTTTGGCTTGCATGTCTGCTCCTGCTCCTGAGAGGGAGAGAAGAGAATTATTCTGGACTAAATCCAAGTTGTGTGACTAAAGTAAGCTACTGAAGTGGGCCAGGCTCAACCTGAAGAAGACCGAAGATTTTGCTGAATGCGATCGACCTGTCAGGAGTTTCAGCTACCCCTAAGCTTCCGGTGTGTGCAGAGACTTTGCGATTGTGACCAGGGAGTGCTTTGCCTGGTACAGTAGAATTCCCGTACATGTAAATGTGCTATGAGCTGCTAGTGGGTTGTGAGTTAGTTCCCCACTGTGTGAACTGTGTTCTGCTTGCTGGAAGCTGTATCCAGCCCAAAACAGACTGCATCCGAATTTGTCTCTATGCGGTCTGGGCCTTGCCAGAATGGCCCAGCCAGACTACCCACTGCACAGGGAAGCCATCGATGACAGACCTGCCTGTGGGTCAGCCCCATGCTCCACGCTTGAGCAGGAACGACGCCTCTGCAATTCATGTGGGCCCTGCTTTTCCTGGCATTCCAGATTAACCACCTGCAGTCTCGATTTTCGTCCAGCCTGTGTCCAGTCTTGGGTATCGTGAGTATATACCAGGGTAGCTCCCTGCAACAACAGCTTAATCTGAGTGTGTCATCTGATTGTCTTGTTGTTTCGTTTCCTTTACAAACTGAGCCCTCTGGCTCTGGATTAGGAATAATGTGTACTGTGCATGTTGTGTTTTCCATCACAGGGCCCCAACCAGCTGCAGCTCCGGGCAACAGTCCTGGCTAGCCCATCTCTTCTCCACCTGGGTACCCAGAGGTGTGACTGTGTGGGGAGACTCAAAGCGCATGCATAACTGCTTGATTGATATAACCTTTAAGCTAATTAACCTGATTTTGCCCCTTCCTTGTTCAAGTCCCCTGAATAAATCAGATCTAACTTTTTCTGCATGTAATCTGACTGTGGTTCCAGTTTGTTCTCAAAGTACTGTACTGTTGCTATTTGTTGTGCATAACTTTATTTTACGGGGGTCCCCAGGGTCAAGCCAGAGGAACCAGCACTGGTGGTAAGTGCAAACAGTGTGGGTACTTGTGTGGTGTACCAGGGGTATTGTGAAAGTGATTATTGTACAGTGTTCAGGTCACTAGAGGGGAAAGAGGGGGGGTTACAGTGTCCTGGAGGGCTGTGCCCAGGTTAGCTTGACCACTACCAACCCTGACCTCCGGGTGGAGGCACCCGTTTCAGAACTCAGGCCCCTTAACCTGCTACTAGCCAAGCAGGCAGGGGTAGTAGCCCTTGGGATAGCACCTTCTAGGGGTTACACCTCCATTTCAGACCAAGTGCCAACTTTAGACTCTGGCACACACATAGTTCCAATTAACCCTTTCCACAGGCTCAGGGTTTTTTCACACTGATGCAGGCTTACTGCAAACACTGACTCTCCAAACCACCAGGAGCTTTCACCAAATGCCTTGGACATTTAACTGCAACACCACAGTTCTTTCAGCCAGAATAAATTCATTCTTCCTATTCCCAGTTAATTGACCAATAAAGTCCTTGTCATTAACCCAGTCTGATTATTGATTGATAAATGGATTTTGTTGCCTGGAATAAGGTTCACACCTTTTCCATAAAGCAGTTCAGCAGTCTTTAGGTGCCCAAGCTATTGATTGACTGCACCGGGGGTCAAAGTAGCAAAGTTGGCTGCTCACATACACAGATCTACACATTTTTGTTGCAGTCTACAAAGTGTCTTTATAGCAACACAAAACAGTTTGTGCACATATTTGTCCCAGGACTCTGTAGCAGGCTATGTATACATATGTATAAGTATTTGATAAATATTAACGGGCTGGATCGCTGCTCCAGGGGGACTGTGTTTATCAGAGTGAGTGAGTGACAGGAAAACTAGAGGGACTGACTGCCAGGTTAAGCATTTAGTCCCTCTAGTTTTCCTGTCACTCACTCTATTAAACACAGTCCCCCTGGAGCAGCGATCCAGCCCGTTAATATTTATCAAATAGTTATACATATGTAGATTCCCCCTCCCCCTCGATCTGAGTGCTTATAGGAGCTCTTAATCAAACCAGTGCAGCCACTTCTGAGGTGTCTCCTCCAGGTGTCCAACCCCTGTTTATCAGAGAGGCAATTTGGCTACCTCTACAGCGGTTCAAAAATAGTGGAGCGCTTCCACCCTTGCGTGGACCCCACAGGCACTCTTAAACTGCCAGAAGAGGTGGCGGTCTAGTGACAGCAACTCCTTCAGCCCCTTTTGGGATTTAAGCATAGTGGGGGTCGGACAGAAACCTTAAGGGTCACAGGACTGGGAAATGGCGGTGGACAGGCAGCGGGAGGAGAAGGGGCAAGAATGGAGCTCCCACAGTCATCAAGGTAAGCTCCCACCTGTGTGTGTGTTACACACAGTATATTGTTACACGATGTAAAACCAGGTGTACAGTCGGGTATTATCAACTTATAATTAACGGTCTCCGTTTTTTCCCATAGACAAAACCGTGTGTTAAATACCGTAACACCTGAGTAGGTGTTAACGACATTCACGCGCTCCCTTTCCCTACCAAAACGCTTGAGACAAGTAAATAAACAGAGCGTGAGCTTCCAACTGTCCCTGTTGCTTCAAACAGTACTGACGAGAAAAACACTTACTTCTCGGCATTACCTCCACCGCAAACACACTCTGCTGCTTCTAGGCTCATGGGTAAACTGACTGAATTCTGAATTACATGTTTTGGTGTCTCTCTTGCTATCGGTCTCTCTCTCTTGGTGCAGGCAGGTGTGCTGCTCATTTTGGGTGGAAAACTCAAGAGAAAATGGAATATGCAGTAATTGTGAATTGAAGGTTTTGGTTCTCTCTCTCTCTCTCTCTCTCTCTCTCTCTCTCTCTCTCTCTGTCTCGCACAGTGGGGGAACAGTGCACAGCCAGTCAGCGGGTCCATATACAGCACTCTTCATGGTGCTGCTCAAACTTGTAGCCTCTCCTACTGCACATAGGTTATAATTACTTTAATAATTAAATTAATAAGTCTCACCATAGAAAAAATGGAGCCCTTCAATTATATAAAATAAAATATGGGGAGAAGTGTGTCAAACTCGAATTTAACACACACCCTCATTGTTGGATGGCATTCATAAACCACTCGGGCTTCGCCCTCAGGGTTTATGTGCCATCCAACAACTCGGGTGTGTGTGTTAAATTCTCGTAACACACTTCTCCCCATACTTTATCCTATATTTAATGCATGTAAAACATACAGTATCTTAGCACAAACTACAGTACTGCACTGAGAGAAATCACGGATTGATCGGGCAGGCGAGCAGAGCAAGCACTAACCATCAAAGCTCCTCCACTGCTAACAGCAGCATAGCTATGTATAACTTGGATAGTGGGTATCATGACACATCAGTAACAGCTGATTACATGTCCCACCTCAGGAACATACTTCTGAGGTGCCACTCGGGGATCCGGGGATCGAGGTGCTCTCCCTATAGCCACTCTCATAAACTGTACGTAGCCTGAGTCTGCTGTAATGTGTCATGGAAGGTGGAGAAAGGCAGCATGACATGTGAGCTAATCTCTCCCCAGCCACCACGTCCCCCACCCCCTGCCCCAGGTCCCAACCAAGGGCTGGATCAAAGTCTGCTCAAGCGATCCATCGCTATACAGAGCCACAGTATTTGTAAGTCTAGGCTATTTGTACAAGTTCCTGGTGGCTGTCACAGAAGTATTAATGTTTCCTACATAGGCTATTATTGTACTTTTCACACTGACTGTCAGGTAACATGGGAATAAGTGGGTGGCAACAAGGTGGAGCAGTGGTTTGTTTTTTTTTTGTTAATATAATTTTTATTGAGAGGTTTTTTTTACAGGTTTAAGGGGGTATCAGCAGTCACATGTTCTTCATAATCCATACATCTGATCTTATACAGGGCAAGAAGTACAGAGAGAATCATACACAATACAATTAGACAATTTCTCAATGGTTTATACATAAGGCGGGTCTTCCTGCGTTATTAATATTATATTTAATTCATAGTTCCCAGATATAGTTTTTAAGCTTTCCCACTTTCCCTCCCTTTCTTTTTTCACCCATCGCCCCGATTCCCCATTGTTCTTCATTCGACAAGCCTCTTGGCACTTATTTATAGCTGTATTTTGATCAGGGCACAAAGTTGGGGTCCCTTGTCATTGTGTAGAGAATCCATCTTGTCCATTTCAGAGTACATAAATCTGCCTGATCATTCAATTGGTATGAGATTCTCTCAGCCTTATATAGTTGATTCACTGTGTCTCTCCAAGCCAGAATGGTAGAAGATTGTGGTGTGAGCCAAAGTCTGGTCATGGTCTTCTTTGCCGCCATGAGAGTTATTCCCAGGAGGTACCTAGTGTGGGGGTCACTAAACTCAGGGTGGAAAGCTAATAGTAAGTAACATTCCACAGATAGACAACGTGGAGCACCCAGCATGTCTGAGAGCTCCTGCTGGAAGGAGGTTAGAAAGGGTTGTATGACAGGGCATGTCCAGAAGATATGGATGTGATGTGCAGATGTCACCCTGCATTGGCGCCAGCATCCCTTCTTCCTGGTGGCTGAGTAATGAGCTGTTATGGCAGGAGTATGAGAAAATCTAATCCTTAATTGCCAGGAGAATAACCTGCATGAATGGGAGCAAGTAAGCTTGGACGATATAAGCCAGCCCTTGTACCATTGCTGTGCTGAGATATCAGAGCCTATCTCTTTATTCCACCTTTCAAGTACCCCATTAGTGCTTGTTTTGATGGTGTTATTGAGTGTTTTGTAGAAGGAGATAGCATGGGGGATCTCCCTAGCTGAGAGGGTGGTTTGAAGTAGGACAATCAGTGGGGGTATATCTGTGGGCTTTCGTTGTTCAGTAGTTAGGGAATAGAAGAAGTGTCTTAGTTGTAAAAATCTGCTTGTCATATGCCATAAGACTGCTTCAGTTCCTGGAAGCACCTAAACTCATTCCCATTTAGTAATTGAGAAAGGAAGAAAATGCAAAGTCGGTCCCACTGTTCAAACGTATGGTCATATTGGGCTGGAGAAAAATTCTTTAGGAGGGTAAGTGGGCATGTATAAATTAGGAAGGGAGACAGGGTTAGGTGTCTATGAATCACCCCCCAAGTTTTAAGTTGGTGTGTAATCCATGGACCTGGACTCACATGGGGTGACGTAGGTGGTGACTGGTAGAAAAATGTTTTAACCACGTCTTTAATTAAAGTAAGCTTTCCTCCATCTCCCTCCACTTGGCAGGGTTGCTACGCGAACGTCAGGTAGCAAGAAAGGAGAGATGGGATGCCCAATTGTAGATTTTTAAATTCGGTAATAATAATAACAATAAAACTTTATTTATATCACACCTTTCTTAAACTCAAAGTGCCTTACAATAATTACAGATAGCACAAATAAAACATCAGTCAAGCTCATAATATCCAGTAATCAGTCAGGATAGATTTTACACCATAAGTAGGTCTTTAAGGCCTGTTTTGGGAGGCAGAGTATCTGGTAACGGATTTGAGGGCATTTGCCTGCCCATATAAACTTGAGTATTATTTTATTCCAAAGACAAAGAACCTCTGTGTGCAAACACTGAGGCAAGGGTTACCCCAAAGGGCATTTGGCTGGGAAGCCAAGTTTCAAGAAAATACAAAATCACACATGCCCCCACAATGCAAAGCATCATGGGCTGCATATGAAAATCACCACAGAATGTTATGGTGGTCTAACTTTAAGCAGAATTGCATGGTGCCGAAAGGCCTCCCACACAGTTTGCAAAGGGTGCTCAGTTTGGAACATTTTTGCTGAGACATATATATTGGGACATTTTGAAAAAAGTATAATGCCCAGGGGAGGGTCACCATCCGAACAACCTCCACACATTGGAGTAGGTTGAGCAGTAGTATGGCCCACCTATTAAGATTTGCCTGAAGTTGGGTGTAGAAAGGTTAATAGTTATGTCTGATTATCTGCTTATTAGACTGGGAGAGATATATACCCAGGTATTTTAATTTGGCAAAGGTCTCATCAAAATGGGTGGGATCGCTTGAATGCTGGGGGGGGTACCAAAATTGAATGTTAGCACATCTGTTTTGGAAGTATTCAGTTTTGTACCCCGAGCTCCTCCCATATTCCTCCAGGATTTGAAATATTGCGGGGACTGAATGTATGAGGTTGGCCAGGAACAGTAACACATCATCCGCATATAAGGCAATGCGATGTTCCTCCTCCCCCATCTGGACTCCGGTAATTTGGGGAGAGAGCCTAATTGCCTGGGCCAGCGGCTCAATAAAAATGGCAAACAGCCTGGGGGATAGGAGACATCCTTAATGGGTGCCTATGTGCAATGGGAAGTAGTAAGAGTGGTGGCCTGAAACCTTTACACAAGTCTTTGGGGAGGAATAGAGTGCCCGAATCAATGAAACAAACAGAGAGGGAATCCCCATTTTGAGCATTGTGGTAAACAGAAAGGGCCACGAGACCCTGTCAAATGCTTTCTCAGCATCTAAGCTGAGAAGGACTGATGGGGCCCTGTTGGACCTGCATCATCTGGACCAGATGTAGGGCCCTTCTAGTGTTATTGGTAGTGGATCTCGAGCTTAGAAAATCTGTTTGATCTAGTGCTATCAAGTGGGGAAGAATCGCATCTATATGTTTAGCCAGGATGGACATTAATATTTTATAATTTACATTTAATACGGAGATGGGGTGGTAAGAATTGCATAGCTGTGGATCTTTTTCTGGTTTTGGAATAACTGAAACAGTAGCATACGACCAACTTGGGGGGAGACACCCCGCTCCTGCATCAGTTCATTATAGACCTGCAGCACAAAAGGGCCAACCCGTGGTTCCACATATTTATAAAATTCCGTCTCATATCCATCTGGGCCGGGGGCCTTCATGGTCTTCAGGTGTGAGATGGCTACTCTAAGTTCCATAAGGGTTATGGGGGCAGTAAGACCGCTCTGTTGTTCTTTGCTAAGTTGGGAAGGTCCAGGGGAGAGAGGAAGGCATCGATGGAGCTCTGGTCACTGAGGTGATCTAGGGTATATAGTTTCTTGTAGTAGTCACAGAAGGTTCTTGAAATATGTCCCAGTCTAGTGTGGGATGCACCCGAGACTGGGTCCCTGATAGTTGCTATGGTGGAAATGCGTTGTTGCCTATGGATACGAAAGGCTAATAAGCAAGAGGCCCTAGGTCCCACCTTTCCATATCTCTGCCTGAGAAATGCTAAGGCTATCTCAGTGTGTTGCATAAATAGCTTATCTAGTTCCTGTTTGCTTCAGTTGGGCATCCACTGTTGGGTCTCCCTGTTGATGGGCCTCATGAAGGAAGCTAAGGGTCTGTTCTAATTGTGTGTGCCTCTCTCAGCATTGCTCCACTAGGGTGGAAGTGTATTGTATCAGGTGGCCCCTAAGGACGTCCTTCAGTGTGTCCCACCTGATTGCATGTGTGATGTCTTGTGCATTGTTGTCCTCTAATATCTCCTGTATCTCATCCCCCATATATTCCTGGAAGGGTTCATTTTGAGGTGAATTGGGTTGAGTCTCCAACAGGTATTGCATCTGTCTAGGCCTAGATCCCAGTGTGTTATCACTGGAGCATGGTCTGAGTGGGCAATATCCCCCATGTCGGCATCCCTACAGGTTCCCAGTTATTCTTTTTGTGTGTAACAGTGATCAATCCTGGTGTACGTACCATGAGCAGCTGAGTAAAAAGAATAACGTCTATCTCTAGGGTGAAAGGAGCATCACACATCTAGCCAGCCCACTTCCTGGATGAATCTCTTTAAAAATTTATGTGGCTCAGGCTGCCTGCTCCTGGTGGAACTAGTGGTATCCATGGAGGGGCTTGGGGCTATATTAAAGTCCCCTGCCAGAATTAGTATACCTCTGGACATCTCTACTATTTTTCTTAACAGGTAGCTAATTGTCAGAGTAGAGGATCCTAAGGAAAAGTAAGCATTCGCCAGGGTTACCTCACTGTCCTGTAACATACCTTGGACTATTACCAGGCGACCTTCCGCATCTGCCCATTCCCGGGTTACCTGTAAGGGTATTTGGCCAGAAATCAGTATGGCGACTTCCCTCTTCCTACCCCCTCCGTATGAGGATGAGAAAACCTGTGAGAATCTCCTTGAGGCCAATTTTTTGTGCTTATTAGCATTCATATGCGTTTCCTGTATGTAGGCAATCCCTGCACAACTTTTCTTAAGCACTGTGATCATTCTTAGCATTTGATGGGGTTATCCAATCCATTCACATTCAAAGATATAATTTGTAAAGGGTGATTTACACACGCCCACAGCACTTTTCTCTAAACCAACAGAGAGCCACACCAGCTTGCTGATCCAACCAATCAGCAACTTCGATACTCCCTATTGCCAACTATCAATATCCCCCTCAGAATGGGGAGCTTGCTACTGATACTCCTGTCACTATCAGCCATAGGGTTCTACAATGAAGATGACCCTATTATACAATATAAAGTGGGCAACCCGCCTAGTTTCTCTGGAACATCACCCGTGGCTGACACCCATACCCTCATATATGTCTTGCCATTGCTGCATCGACTACAGTGGTACAATCACCATAAAGTTACACATATCACCACATATATGTCTCAGCCAAGGCCCCACTACTGGGTATATAGATCCCCACTAAGCCTAGTCGTCAAACTGCTAATTGGTATCCCGACATACTACCTTAAATCCACAGGGAGCACCCAAAACAAAAGTGGCAGCGGAATAAAAAGGAGGACCAAAGACAGCCCCTCTCCCTATCACTGGCAGCCTTTATGAAATTACTGATCTTCCTATTGCTCTGTATTGGTAATGTAGAAATCAACCCTGGACCTCTTGAAAGCATCACCTCTCCATCAGACCTATCCTCAATCAAAGGCCTCAGTTTCCTGCATATTAATGTATGCAGTCTGTTAAAAAAATTTACATTGCTACAAGCCTGGGTTGCCCATACCTTGCCAGACTTTCTTGTGGTAACTGAGACATGGCTCAAGACCACCACAATGGACAGGGAAGTTAACCTACCTAACTATCAGCTATTCAGAGCTGATCGCCAAACAAGGGGAGGCGGAGTAGCCATATATGTAAAGGTTGGTTTAATTGTATCCTGTACTGCTGCAACATCTATGCCCAAGGAATTTGAGTGTCTATCTCTAAAAGTCTCTCTCCCCAATACAGCAGCTTTCCATTTAATTGGATGCTACTGACCCCCCTCTGCTGAACACAAGCTCTTATCCCACCTGGGAAACCTGGTCAAGTCCTGTACTGAAGAAGTCATTATCATAGGGGACCTGAATTTCAACTGGCTCACCCAGGCAGCTACACCTCTGGTATCATTCTGTGACACCTACAGGCTCACACAGTTAATTAATGAACCAACAAGACTAAATGCAAGGAATAGTAGTAACAGTACTCTACTTGACATCATGATAGTGAGTAAACCACATCTATTCACACATGCTGGAGTGCTCTATGCGACATAAGTGACCACTGCCCCATCGCAGGGGTAAGATCCAACAGCATTAAAACAGATCCTGCAAAATTCCTCATGAGGAGATCCAAGAAAAACATCAATATTGAAGGATATCTGCATGATCTAGCCTACTCTCCACACTGGCAAAAGTTCTATCTTGCACATTCTGTAGAAAAAGCTCAGCAGGTGCTAAATAGCATTATATTAAATGCCCTTAACACCCATGCCCCAATCTCTAGTATCCGAATAAAAAACAAATCCTGTCACTGGTTTTCAGCTGACCTCAAAGCTGCACTGCTGGAGAGAGATAAACTTTGGAAAGTAGCAAGAAAAACTAAGAATATCATGGACTGGATGATCTTTAGGAAAGCCAGGAATAAATGCACTAGGAAAGTTAGGGATGCAAAGGCTGCCTACTACCTGGCCCAGCTCAACTCCTCCTACCATAATACTGCTAGATTTTGGGGCACCATCAAGGGTATGATGGGCCAGGATGTTAACAACCCCCTTCCAACCCAATTACACAGTAACTATGGCCCCATTACTGGCACATTGGAAATCATGGATGCATTCAACAACCACTTCACAACAGCTGGCCTTGCCTTTGACTCCTCCCCAGCTAACCTATTAAGGGATCATTTAAGCTCCCACTATACTGGTGAACAAGAGTTGACTCCTCCTTTAGCTTCAACCTATACTGTTGAAACAAGTTGAGGATCTATTATGGCATCTAGATACCAAAAAGTGCAGGAGCAGATCTTCTGGACCCATTCTTTCTAAAGATTGCATGTCATGTGCTTGCAGTCCCCCTAACTCACCTCTTTAACCTTTCCCTAAACTCTGGCTCTATTTCCACGCTGTGGAAGACAGCCCATGTGGTCCCCCTTCTAAAATCAGGGGACCCTATGGATCTTAATAACTACAGGCCCATTTCCATCCTACCTGTGTTATTCAAGATGCTGGAGAAATTAGTGAGTATTCAGTTAAGGGAATATCTGGACAATGCTAATCTATTAAATCCAGCTCAATCTGGATTCAGGGCCAAACATAGCACTATCACTGCATTAGCCATGGTCACCAATGATTGCAAACCGAACTGGATAAAAGAACAATGTCTGTGCTGTATTCCTGGACCTGAGCAAGCATTCGACACTGTGGACCATGAACTGCTACTCTCATCCCTACACTCCATTGGCCTAGATCCATCCTCCCTTAAGTGGTTCAGATGCTACCTCTCCGGTAGATCACAGCAGGTAAAAGCTGAAGGTGACCTCTCCCCATTAAGACCACTGTCAAGAGGAGTCCCCTAAGGCTCTATCCTGGGTCCTATCCTTTTTGCCATTTATATAAATAAAATTGATTCAACCCTTACCAAGTCCTCAGTACATCTCTTTGCTGATGACACTGTACTGTATGTCAGCAACCCTTCACCCAAAGTTGTTCATGAAATCCTACAAGCAGAATTCTCCCTGTTACAACATCAGCTTCTCGAGAAAAAGCTTCTGCTAAATGCAAAGAAACAAAAGCAATGATGTTCACAACCCAAAACTCCACCAACACATCCTCTTCAATCAGTCTCCCCAGCTATGCACTATACTTGGAAAAATCAGGTATGTTGAAAATTTCAAATACCTAGGTGTGTGGATTGACAACAGACTTGACTTTACTCAGCATCTAGAACAACTGCTGAAAAGCTTCGCCTAAGACTTGGCCTCCTCTACAGATTAAAACCCTTCCTTAATAGAGATTCAAAAGATGAGATTAGTCCAGGCCATCTTTCTATCAGTCATTGACTACGCAGACTTCCTCTATAGTACTGCCCACTCCCTACCTTCAAAGTTGGATACCTTATACCATAGAGCAATAAGGTTCATTACAGACCTGCCATATAATACTCACCATTGTTCTCTCTATGATGCAATTGGATGGGTTTCCCTTCATGTCAGGAGGAGCAGAAATGCAGCTCTATGGATCTACAGAGCTTTATCAAAAACTTCAAGCTATATCCTGAACTGCTTCAACCTGACCACTCCCAGCTCCTATGCCCTAGAAGCAACAATATCATCCTGCTCAAATTGCCCGAAGTCAACACCAAAATAGGGAGGGCAGCAATCAGCTATTCTCTAGCCATAGCATGGAACACCCTACAAAAATCCCTAAAACTGTTCATTATCATTCCATTTACATCCTTCAAGCAGCACTGTACAGCCTTCTTCACAGAGAAAGTTGTTACCGCTAGAGATAGAATAGTCATCCCACAAAACCATATTCCAATCACATATGACATATTCCTTCCAGCCAGACACCGCCAGTATATGGCACCCAATATTCCCTTCACCATCCTTGTACTCATTATGTGAGTGACTGTCATGGCCCTCATTGTGATACATATGTACTGTACATATTGTAGATGTTAGTTTAACTTTCTCTTGCCAAGCTTTAACATGTGAATTCTCTGTATATTATTGTGTTATAAATAACATTTTCTTTTTTCTGTATGTATAACTGTCTCATAAGTATGTGATGTAATTGCTGTGCATCAACTCGAACCTTGACCTTATCAGGTCCATTTTGTAAATAAGCCTTGCTCAATGATGATCACCTGAATAAATAAAGATTTGATTGATTGATTGATTGATTAGCCATTCGTGTTTCTCCTGGGTTTACAGGAGTCATAACAGGTCTCTTCACCCTTCTCCTTCCTGCAAATCTGCCCGTGTCACTTTCTATTGTATTAAAACGTGACTGCCTGTGGGGTAGTGAGAGGATTAAATCTCCCTCTAACATTAAACTCTCAAACTTTAACCAATAATGGGATCCATTAATTTTGGGGGGAAACAGGGGGCATGAACTTAAGCAGATCCCTGCCAACTGGGCTAGGGCTGCTAAACTGTTGGTGGCTTCCATAGGTCTGGGGGCTGTTAGACTCCCAGGCCTTAAAGGCCAGGTTTGGCTATGTTCGCTTTAGTGGGAGGACCTGACGTAACACGTCTCTTCTGGGGAAAAAAGGAGGGGGATAGTCATGCCCTAGTCCCCATCAAGGTACGTGCCATTTATTCTCTGTTATTAAGATAAAATTCAACTGGTTATTATATCTGAACATGCTTTTAACGGGTTGATTTTCAGTAGGTACTGGACCACGTTATAGCTTTCAACTTACCCCACAGTTGCCAATGATCGAGGTAGGATGTATGGTTATATAAAAACTTTTAAAGTGATTTTGTGATCTTTGACAGATGCCTTTTTCACATAGTATCTCATTGCCACCCATGCTTCAGGTGCTGAAGCTGCAATTTGTTTTATAAAAAATAAATGTTATTGACATTTTTATTTATGTTTTATCAGCACTGTGTTCTCCAGTTTTCTGTGTGCAGTCACACCCCCAGAATGATGTCATGCAAGGGAACTATCAATGTTTTACATACAGCACCAAGGAATTCTGGGTAAATTATCATGTTGATTTAAATGTTAGTTACTCTAAGGCGTAGTCACTTATTTTGGTGGTGGTGACTGCACCTAATATGTAGATATCCATAGCAAGGAATTGTGGGTACAATCAGACATAGTTTTCCATTTCTCTTACTGTAAGGTGCAGTCTCAAATCTCTGTAGTGGCTTTAACAATAAAAGCTTGCATATGTTTATTTTCCAAACAAGGCATTGTGCATATAGTATCTAGCTGACAGGATTTCTATACTGAGAGATGTAGTCTTCTATGTCGGTAGTGTAAATGTCTGCAGTACCAAGACTGACCAACAGGGGTCTCTGTTTCAAAACAGTGCTTATAAAATTTGTTTCCCTTGCATGATGTCACGCATGGGGGTTGCAGCACTGAGAAAAAAAAGGGTTAGGCTATGCAAATGAAGTAGAGCACAAAAATAAAATAATTTATTTAATGGAAAACAGCAGTTTTTGGCAGTTTGAATGGTAGCAGATTGAATCACAACTCCTACAGGTTATTAATCCCATTTTCTATGGCAAAGTTCACAAAATCACTTTAAGGGGGGGGGCTCACTCCCTCCCACCCCCTCCGTTACAGCATTGGAGAGGAGTGGATGGGAGGGCCTGATCCTGGTTCCATTGCTTGCTCAGTCATGGCAACTAATTCTCGCCTCCCCTCCACAGTCCACCACCCATCATGGAATGACCAGACTGGGAAGGGGGAGGGCAGTTTGGGTGAGGCTGGCCTTCCTGTATCATCAAAATCTACCATCCGTCCGTCACCCAGTGGGTCACTGAGGTATGGGTTTCTCTGCCCTCAGTTTGTAAGGTAATTTATTAAAGTCTCAGAACACATGAATTATCATTGTGCATCCTTCCTATACCCCGGGTGTCTCAGCTCCGGCTCCTCCCAAGCCCACCCAACACATAAGGAAAGGAGGGTTAAAGGAGGGGATAGGGAGGGAAAGCAAAGGTAGGGAAGGAAAGGAGAGAGGGGCCTTGAGGAAGCCCTAGGCCTGTTCAGCCCCCCTCCTGCAACCCCCCAGTCCAACGCCCCTCAACCCGGTGTCCCCCCAGTAATCCCCATCCATCACTCCCACACCAGTCATGGACATGTGTCTGCCTCTTGGCTTTACATTATCTAGTTGGAAGAACTAGTCACCTTCGTGCCCATGCCCATCCTAACTAGTTCGTTATGATTGTCCCATTATCCCTGCATCGCATCATGTAGCATATGGGACAATCCATTTTCATTCAGCCATGAGGTCAGAGAGACCTGAGGAAGGGGGGAGTGGGAGGACTCCTCAGAAGAAAAGCGGTGCGGGAGAACACAGTTTAAAGGAAGAAAGCCCAGCCAGCCTACCTGTTCCCACACATCCAGGCATCAGGATCAATCAGGTCAGCACACTGTTCATTTCACCGCTTGTGGTATTAAATCTGAGTCACTCTTGGCCGTGGTCTGCTTGCAGAGTCCTACCACGATCTGTTGTAGGACTGAGGCTCCTTCTCTTCTACATTGTTCCTTCTGCGGCACACGATTCCAGGCCTTCAGTGCCAATTTGGTTGCCACGGTCTTGTTTGGGGGTCTCTGGTCTAATGTTATCATGATGCCCTCCTTTGTAAGTCCCTGGGCTGCCTCCTCCACACTCTCATATGTTTTAGGGCCATCAGCAAACTGCACCACAAGTTTCACCAGGTAAGGAGTCCTGAACTTGATCTTTACTTCTTTAAGTCTTCTAAGGATGGGGGCATATGCTCGGCATCTGACAGCAATGGCAATGGGGTAATCGTTATCTACATAGATGCATTTGTCTTGGTGTTTTAGTTCCCTCTTTTGCCAAGACTTGTGGAGAATCATCTCTTTCTCCTGATAATGCAGGAATCTTATTAAAATTGCACGTGGGCAGTTGGTTGTCTGAGGACCCAACGTGCGGTGGACTCAATCTAATTCCAACAGGCAGCTCTCCGGAAGGTCTAATGTTTTCCTAAAGAATTGCTGTATGAACATTATGGGGTCACTGCCCTCAATGCCCTCTGAAAAGCCAGACACTCGCAGGTTGTTTCTCCTGCTGCGGGCCTCTGTGTCCTCCGCTGTCTAGCGCAGGCCCTGCACCTCTCGATGAAGCTGTAAGATGTCACTCTCAGCACCATCCACTCAAGAGTCGGAGGTTGAGGCTTGTTCCTCAAGGTCATCCAGCCTTTCCTCCATCTTCCCCACATCGGTCTGGAGTGCTGCAAATGTGGATCAAGTCTCCTTTCTAAAGTCCCTAAGCTCCCTTAGAATTAAATCCATCTGCCTGGAAATATTCGTGGGCCGAACCACTTCGGCACCTACAGTTTCACTTTGCGCCAAGACATGTGAGCCGTTGCAGTCCGAGCCATTTCCATCGGGCTCAGTGGAGCCCAGAAATGATTTAATTTTTTCAGGTTTGTGTTTAGGCATTTTCCCTCTTGTTCCTTGTAGAATTGGCCCGTATTTGAGGTTTTAGAGTCGAATTTAGGTGTTTTTTCTGCCTTGGTGGGGACGGAGCTGAGAGCTCAACAGGCTTCTAAGGGCATGACATCACCGGAAGTCCCGAGGCAGTTGTTTGTGACAAGTGAGAGAAGTGAGCAGTGCAATAAGATAAATAAGTAAATCACACAACAGGAAAAAAGTAACAGTGAGTAAAGTGCAGTCAGGTGAAGTTGGATAATAAAAGGATATTTCCGTACACTGTAAATATTAATTTATTACAATGATCATTGCTCTCACTTGTTCCAAGCAACCACAACCACTCGTTGGCGCCCGCTTACTGCCCAATTGTATGACTGTATCTCCATGCTGGTGATGGTGGCAAGCCAGATTACGATTTCTCTCCTTGCAGTATTGTGGGCTGTAGTAAAATACAGTATATTTTTTCATGACTTAAAACTTGCCAGTGCCGTGACAGATCTCTACTGGCTGACAACGTGACACACAGTGGGGAGATACTTCAATGTGAGGTATCACCTTGGGATCTGGGGATCGAGAGGCTCACCCTATAGCCACTCAAGATGAATGGGATGGTTATTTGTGGAGCAGACGAATCAATCACGAGTAGAGGCAGGCAAATGAATTTTTAAAAACACACACTCACTAAACAGTTCCTTGAAAGGTAGGATTGGACAGCACAGCATCTTGGTAGGGGCAATAACACCGACCCCCTTCTGTATTCACTCATGTCTATAAGCTGCTACTATGGTAGCCTGCCTGTAGTCAAATGGGCTTTCAGACCAGTTGAAACATAGCTTGAGGTGAGGTTATAGGCATGAGATACAGGTTATGATTCATGTCATGACTGAGTGATAACCTGTATCTCATGCCTTTAACCTCACCTGACGCTATGCCTCAACTGGTCTGAAAGCTCATTTGGCTACAGGGCAGGCTACCATGGTAGCAGCCTATAGTGTATATACAGGAATGGATACAGAAGGGATTTGGTGTTATTGTCCCTTTACAACAGTGCTGTGCTGCCCAAACAAAGTGGACTGATTGGAACTAATGATCTTACTTCGCGATGGAGCTCTTGTAGCAAGCAACACAAGTAGGACTGAAGCTGGCAGGCAGTAGGACCCCATGGAAAATTTCTAGCTAGCAGTATACAGCAGGGGCTACCCCCAATGTCCCATGTGGTATAAAAGGGGCGGTCTCTGGGCATCCCTCAGTTCTTTTCCCGCCATCGAGAAATCACCTTTTGGGACTGAATAACGCCATGACAGTGACTGAATTCATGAGGAGGGTCCCAATAACCCCATGTTGAAAATTTGGTGCAAAAATTTCAAAAAATGCCCGAGATATGGACCAAAGTTGAAAAAAATCCTATTTATGCTGATATACAGCTTACTGGCTTTTCTTCAGTTCGCGGTCTGCTTTGAAGAGTGCAGACGTGTTCCCGGTCCACTGAAGATCATTGCGCTGTACTCCAGAGGTAAGTATGGGGTGATGGGGGCAGGGTGCACAGAGGGTGGGTGTGGGTTGGGGCAGGGAGCTGGACAGACTGCGAGGGACTGTTTTCTTCCTTTACAGGTTAAAAAAAAACAAAAAAAATTGCAGGACTTTTTTTTTTTTTACAGGGGCATTTGGCATGCTGGGGTGGGCTCCCAGCATGCCACATGAGTGTTTGGTGGAGGGCTAGCCGACGGATTGGGCAACCCTGTCGGCACATCCTGAAGGGGGGGCAAGAGCTGAGGGGGATTGGGCACCCCCCTCGGCACATAACAAATGAGGGGGTGCATTATGCCGACGGGGAGTAGGGTCCCCCATCGGCATATAAACTGGGTCAGGGCATGCCGACAGGGGGATTGGGCACCCCCAAAGTCAGCAATGTGGCAGGCAGTGTGCCGCCATGTTTAGGCTAATGTTTCACCAGGGAAGGCACGTTGGGAGGTGCCGCTGCATATGACGAGCTTTGCTCTCATTGCAGTTGACCTTTCCTTAGATGTGTTTGCACATTATGTATTCCTAGTGTGGGGCCTGCATGCTGGCTTATTGGGGAATGAGGGACGCACCTACTGATGCGTGCCCTGCATTCGCCCAACAATGACCACGCCTCCAAATCTGCTACTTACGCAATATGTTGGCTGGCACACAAGAGCGACCCAACATAAAAAGTGTTACGTGCAGCACATTAACAGATGCAAATGGTATGATCAGTGGGAAATTAAGCAACATTATTATCTTGAACGTTTAAGGCTGACAGTATTCCTGTAATATAAAGGTTTACTTTTGTCAAACAGAGCAAACTAGCCAAGGTCCACATTATCATTTTCTGTTTTGTGGTTATATGTTGGGACCTCATTTTTCTGAGTTTGCACATGCGTTATGAACTCCTTGGGACAGTGACTTTTGAGGGGTGTGACACTGTCTGTCCAATGCAGAGTGCTCTGCAAGGGGCTAGACAGTATCACACCAATCATCAGCCAGGCTGGTCCTGATGCTGTTTTGTCTGAAGTGGTCTGCAATTGAAAAGAAAAAGCCACACCAATCATGCAGTGGCCTTTTCCTTTCATCTGCAGATCACCGCAAAGCAAACAGTTGTTTGCGTCGAGATGTCTCCGCCCCACTGCCACCCTGCAGTCCCTTCCTGAAGGGTGGTAGGAGGCGCTTTCCTTGCCTGCCTCCTCCATGTCCCGCTGTCTCCTCCTTATTTTCTCCCACCAGTGCAGAGCAGGCCACAGCCTAAGCTCTGTACGGGCTGGGAGTATTCAGTGCCCGA
Organism: Neoceratodus forsteri; assembly: GCA_016271365.2. Classification (NCBI taxonomy): domain Eukaryota; kingdom Metazoa; phylum Chordata; order Ceratodontiformes; family Ceratodontidae; genus Neoceratodus; species Neoceratodus forsteri. Next base: position 696,490,629 of record CM057456.1, on the reverse strand, counting down.
AGGCATAAGTGCGATCGATCATGCTAGCGGATCCCCCACCGGCCTGCCGACATCGGGGTGCTCAATCTCCATGTCAGCATGTATGCCCCTCCCCCTTTAATATGGCACACTGGGAGCCCTCCCCAGTGTTCCAAAAACTACCTTTGTGTGGTGTTCCCAACACAAGGATGCCCACTCCCATTGTCGGATGCACTCCCCCGCCCCTATATTCTCCAACCTCAGGTTGCCCAATCCCTGAGTCAGCACTGATCCCCCCAGTGCTCTGGCACACTGGGAGACCACCCCAGTGTGCCAAAATCCAAAATAGTGTTACTGTAAAAAGGAAAACAGACCCACAATGTCTTTTTTTTTTTAATCTGAAAAAAAAGAAAACGGTCCCTCGTAGTTCCCGTCGGCCCTCCTCCACAACCCTGCACCCTCCCTCTGCACACCCCATCTCCCCGCACCCCCCTCATCCATACTTACCTCTGGAGGTCGAGAACAGTGATCTTTGGTGGACCGGGAACACATCTGCACTCTTCAAAGACCAACTCGGAACTGAAGAAAATCACAGTAAGCCCTATAATGGCAATCAATGGGGGGTTTCAACTTAGGTTGATATTTCAGCCATTTTTGGGAGTTTTGGTCCTCCCAAATTTTCAACATGGGGTTCTTGGGACCCCATCTGATGAACACAGTCACTGTCATTTTGTTTCTCGGTCTCAAAAGGTGATTTCATGGTTGCTGCACAGAATCACCTTTCGGGACGAACTAACGAAATGACAGTGCCACTGTTCATGAGGTGGGGTCCCAAAAAGCCCTTGTTGCAAATTTGGTGAAAAACTCCAAAAAATGACTGCGTTATGAGAGTCTGTTGCGCAGTTTCTACGCACGCTCGTAACATCATCAATTTTTAAGATTTTCACTCCAAATTTCCAACATTGCCAGTTTTTTCACACCACCTTATGAACAGTATAGTTATCATTTTTTGCATCCTTCTATATGTTTTTGCACCTGTGGCGCAGAATGGCGCGGTCGCCGTGTGAAATCAACTTTTGGGACAGATTAACAAAATTCCAGTGCCACTGTTTATGAGGGGAGGTCCCAGAAAGGTCATGTTGAAAATTTGGTGAAAACATTCAAAAAAAATGACTGCATTACAAGCGTGCGTTGTGCAGTTTCTACACACACTCATAACTTTGCCACTTTTTCATATTTTCACTCCAGATTTTAAACATTGCCATTTCTTCACACCTCCTCATGAACAGTATAGCTGTTATTTTTCATATCCTTCCCGAAATGTGTTTTCACACCCGTGGTGCTGAATGGCACACTCGTTGTGCGAAATCACCTTTTGTGATTGAATAACAAAATGAAACTGCCACTGTTCATGAGGTGGAGTCCCAAAAAGCACATGTTGAAAATCAGGAGCAAAAATACCAACAAACACCCCACCATTACACCCACCCTTAAAGTGCAAGGCAGAGGAATATACACAGAAAAATATGGGAGGCATGTACAACACCAATACCAGCAGTGAACTTTCGGTATTGACAAATGCTTGTTATGTTTGCTTGCACGCATGTGCAAGAAACATAGTGCCATCTTCCGAGTTTTCCAGAGGTGTGTCAGCCTCTACCAATTCAGTCAGTGTATTTGCAGGTGCGGTCGCAGATCGTCAATCGCTGCTCCAGCTGTCTATGACAGCAGGAAAATGCAGTGGCATACAGCTGAAAGGGAGAGCTCTGCTTGAGTGAGCAGAGCTCTCCCCCCCACACAGACACACGCGCGCACGCTGCGTGCTCATGCGCCTTCCCCCTCCCCTCTCCACACTGTACGGCCATTGGGGGTGCCCAATCCCCGTCGGCTCCACGCCCCCCCAAAGCATCCAGGTGCCACGCTGGGAGCCCACCCCAGCGTGGCAAAATGATGTAATGGCCAATGGGGTGCCCAATCCCCGTCGGCTCCACTGTCTCTCCCCACCCCCATGCTGTCGCCGATGGGGTGCCCAATCCTGGCCGGCTTCATGTCTCCCCCAGTACAGGGTGCCATGCTGGAGCCCACCCCAGCGTGGCAACAGATACCATAGCCGGCAGGGGTGCCCAATCCCCGTCGACTCCATGCCCCCATGGTCCTTCTGCCATGCTGGGAGCCCACCCCAGCATGGCAAATCAACGTCATCTTTTAAAAAAAAAAAAAACAACAAAAAAAAAAAACCTGTCCTCGCAGTCTCCATACCCCCACAACCCGCACCCACCCTGCGCACCTGCCTCCCACACCCCCACCCCATACTTACCTCTGGAGTTAGTGTGCGATCATCGGTGGACCGGGAACATGTCTGCACTCTTCAAAGACGACCGTGAAGTGAGGAAATGCCGGTAAGCTGTATAATGGGATAGATAGGGTTTTTCAACTTTGTTGCATATCTCAGGCATTGTTTGGAATTTTTGCACCAAATTTTCAACATGGGGTTTTTGGGACCCCTCCTCATGAATTCTTGCACTGTCATGGCGTTACTTGGGCCCGAAGGGTGATTTCGCAGCCACTGTGTGAAATCACCTTTCCGGAATGATTAACAAAACGACACTGCCACTGTTCATAAGGTGGGCTCAAAAAGCCTATTTAGAAATGTGATCTAAAAATACTGTTTCTGGCGTCGTTGCGCAGTTCTCTCACTTTCACCGTAGAGTTCGCTAATTTTCAATATTTTCCTCCAGATTTTCAACATTGCCATTTTACCACACCTTCTTATGAGCAGTACAGCAGTCATTTTCACATCTCACCCAAAATGTGTTTCCGCCCATGTAGCGCACAATGGCGCAGTCGGTGTCTTGCGAAATCAATCACCAGGGACACGTTAAGAAAATCACAGTGACACTGTTCATGAGCAGAGGTGTTAAATGGCTATGTTGAAAATTTGGTGAAAAATTCCCAAAAATGACTGTTTTAGGAGCGCACGTTGCGCAGTTCCTACGCATGCTGGCAAGTTTGCGAATTTGTAATATTTGCACACCAGATTTTCAACAGTGCCATTTTACTGCACTTCCTTTTGAGCAGTGCAGCTACCATTTTTCACATCTCACCCAAAATGTGTTTCTGCACATGTAGCGCACAATGGTACAGTTGGTTTGCGAAAACAATGTTTGGGACAGATTAAGAAAATCACAATGACACTGGTCATGAGCAGAGGTCTTAAAATGGCTATGTTGAAAATTTGGTGACAAAACTCCATAAAATGACTGTGTTACGAGTGAGCATTGCGCAGTTTCCACGCACCCTTGTAAGTTCATGAATTTGTAATATTTTCAGTCCAGATTTTCACCAGTAGCATTTTTCCACACCTCCTTATGAACAGTACAGCTGTCATTTTCCACAACATGGCCGAAATGTGTTTTCACACTTTCAGTGCAGAGATGTGTGGTCGCTGTGGAAATCATTGTTCGAACAGATAAAGAAAATCACACTGACACTGTTCATGATCGGAGGTCCCAAAATACCTGTGTTAACAATCTACTGTAAAAAAAAAAAAAAACTAGTTACATTATGGGTGTGCGTTGCACAGTTTCTATGCACACTTGTGACTTCACCAGTTTTTTTAAGATTTTCCAACAGATTTTCAACATTGCCATTTTTTTACACCTCCCCATGAACAGTACCGCTGTCATTTCTCACATCCTGTTCGGAATGTGTTTTTGCACCTGTGGTGCCAAATGCCATAGTCGCTGTACAAAAGTAGTTTTCGGCTAACAAACTGATATTGCCACTGTTCATGAGGTGGGGGTCACAAAAAAAACATGTTGAAAATTTGGAGTGAAAATACCAACGAATGCCTGAGACGTTAGGGTTTCTGACCATAATGCCCCACCCTGTAGCGTATGACAGGTATCAGGGGTGTGACTTGGGATTCTTGCCTGTCATGCTCATACCATTCCACCCCCACCCACGCCCTGCAGCCAGTGAGAGGCATCAGGGTGTGCCTCGGACTCTTCGGGCCCAAACTTCACCCCATTCTCCTATACCGCACCCATCTCACCGTATTTCCTGATGGAATGGGGTGCGCATAAGGGCCAAAGACCCCAAGGCACACCGTGACATTTGTCAGTGTCTGCAGGGTAGGGTATGGTGAAATGGCGTGGTCGTTATGCCCGACGACCCAAAGGCACACCCCAATGCCTGCCACACTCTGCACGGTGGTGGTGGGGTTGGCTTCAGTTCAATACTTTGCTGCCATTCCTATTACGCAGCTCTGTAACTTCTACACTACCAATGTCAGTGCCAGCAAGCAAACATGCGGCATAGACAAATGCTTGTTTTTCATTTGTTTCAGCTCTGGTTTCATTAGAAGGAATGGGGGTGGGGAGTTCCTCAAGAAAAATACAGAAGAACAGTAAAGTATTATAACTAGAAAATGTGAAATGCAATCAGAACTGAATCTAAAAATAAGTATCTTTCATGGCTTATTAAGGAATATGCAGCTTTTTAAATGATTAACGGAAACTGCTGACTTGCATCTGCTATGCTTCCTCTCTGGGGCTCAACTTGAAACAAGCTTTGACTCAAGAAGTCTAACAGAAGCTAAAGCTGGATGTGCTGGCCTGACTCTTTAAATATTTAGGCAAACCCCTTCGTCTTGCTGTCTCCTTCCATACTGCTGCATGCTATGAATATTAATGAGTTGTTTTGAATGGTGTAGGGACATATTCCAGAGGTGGACAGGAAGTGAACATTAGGATCCGAAACCTGGTAGAGACAGGAGCATAAAGACTAGAGAGCTGCAGAGGAAAATGGTTTTCTGTGGATAAATATAATTTTGTTTTTCTAGTCCGAAACTCTGAAGAGCAGCAGCTGCTTGCATTGCAAAACAGTGTAGTTTGTGGTGTTGGAAAATAAGACAGAGCCTCATGAAGCTGGAGGTAAGGAATGCTGAGCACAGGGGGAGCTGCAGAGGGAACAGATTTTCTGTGGTTAGGTAGCCGTAGTTCTTCTAGTCCCAGACTCTGAAGAGCAGCAGCTGCTTGTGTTTCTAAACAGTGGAGTTTGTGGTGTTGGAGACTGAAACAGGATTATGAAGTTGGAGGAAAGTAATGCTGAGCCGTGTAAACAAGCCAAAGCAAAGTTAAACAAGACAAAATGGGGTCAGTTTGACATGCCTTTTCTAATTGGAAGGAGTTATACATGTGTGCAGAAAATCAGGTAGTATTTTTAGGAAGGTTTCATATTTAAAATTGAAAATGAAACATTGTGATAGATTTATTTAGTTGTTTTTTTTTTAAACTTTATTTAATTATGGGCAGATGGGAGAACCCCTCCATACCCCCTTTTTTAAAAAAAAAAGAGAAACAGTACATACATATATATATAACAATACAGTAAAGTGTATGACAAAAAGGCCACTTATATTCAATCCAGTTATACAGAAATATTTTGGTACACAATGTATGGAAGTCCTAAAAATTCATCTAGTGAACAGCATACAAGGAAAGGGCAGAGGTTTAGTGTAAATTGTTCAAAAAGTAGATATTTAAGCCACAATCCTTAAGTAGAATTATATAATCATTGGAGGAAGGGGCTACTCTTCCAATACTCTCTGCCTCGGCTATGTCCTTCCACATTGAACAAGCTTATGTCAGGGTACAAAATCTGGTTTCTGGGTACATATATACAGGACCCATCTCTGCCACACCAACTTAAAATGAGGTCGTTGTTTGTTCAACACTGCGGTTAGAGCTTCCATTCTATAAAGTGCAATCATTATATCATGCCAATGATGGATCGTAATCTGATGTGCAGTGAGACATTTTTTAATAATGGCCTTTTGAGCTGCTAGACAGATGATTTTAAGTAATTTCCCCATAAGGGGGTCTCTATAATTTTTTCAGGGTATCTAAGAAAAGATGTAACATAGAGGTTAGGGGAAGGTCGGATCCAAAGATAGAATGGATGGCTCCCTGCAGGTCCCGAAAAAAGGAAGATAACACCGGGCAGTCCCAAAGTATATGAGTCTGTGCTGCAGGGGATACCCCACAGTTTTGCCAGCATAACGGGGGTCTGTTGTTCTGAAATTTTGCCTGTATTGCAGGAGTTCTAAAGTATCTGACAGATATCTTCCAGGCAAATTCTTTCCAACTTACAGCAAATATACCCCACTGAATCCGCCCCAGTGCTCTATCCCAAATACCATCTGGTACAGGAGAACCAAGATCTCTTGTCCATGCCTGCCTAATTCTTTGGAAGGTATCCCCTTGCCAAATAATAAGTGCTCAGTATAGATATGATATTATATGAGATGAAGATGCCCTGCCCTCGACTGCTGATTTCATTAATTCAGCTATCTGGGGGGGAGGGTCCTCTCCCCATGAATCCATCGGCAGGGACCTGATATAATTCTTGATCTGAAAATACCGGAATCTGTCCTGCCTTGGAATTCCATACTTCCTCACCAAGTCAGGAAATGCTAATATTGTTTTGCCCTCCAGGAAGTGCCATATTAGATGCAGACCCTTCCTCTCCCAATGATGAAAACCCAGATCCAGTCTAGCTGGTTTGAAGGAGTCTAAATAGGGGACTGAGGAAAGACATGTACGCCATCTTCCACATTTCTTATCGTCAAAGACCCCATACCAGGCATGTAGCGAGGAGGTTGTATACGGGTTGCTTCCTCCGGGAGGGGAATAGGCCGCTTTCTTCGTGAGAAGAATCTTATTAAGATGTATGAGGTCCTCCTCTCTAGTCTCCAGATTCTTCCATTTTGCAATGTAGGTTGCATTGCCTCAATAAAAGACTGTCCTCATCTGAGCTGCCTGGTGGCATAATTTCAGGTTAGGAAGGGATAACCCCCCGCTCTGTTTTGGCATTTGGAGGATCGATAGTCTAATCCTCGGTCTGGTGGAACCCCATAAAAAGCATGTTATTCTTTGGTTTAGGCCTGAAAAGTAACTCCCAGGTATCTGGATAGGGATTGACTGGGAGAGGTATAAGAACTTGGGGAGCAGAACCATGCGGACTGCCTCCACTCTTTGCAGAAGAGGTATGGAGACCTTAGCCCATCTTTCAAGATCAGTTTTATTTTTTCCAGAATGGGGAGGAAGTTAAGAGAAAACAGCTGAGAGCTTTCCACGTCCAAGTAGACTCCAAGGTATTTTAGACTTAAGTTCCATTTAAAGGGGAAGGTTTTTAATTGTGTCTGAGGGCTCGAAATTAAATCGTAAAATTCCTGTTTTGTCTATGTTTATTTTGGATCCCGCCATTGCACTAAATTCACCTAGGCATTTCCACAGGTGCTCCAAGGATTGCTCTGGGTTGCTCAGGTATACCAGGAGGTCATCCGCATAAAGGGCAAGTTTATGGGTCTCTCCCCCCATTACCACACCCTCCACACCTGAACACTGCTGAATGAACTGCGCCAGAGGCTCAAGATACAAGGCGAAGAGGAGTGGCGACAGGGGACTGCCCTGCCGGATACCCCGATACAGGGATATGGGTGCAGATATTTCTCCATTTACCTTAGTATAAGCTCTAGACTTAGTACAGATATTATTTATAAGCTTGCAAAAGGATTCTGAGAACCCAAAGCCCTGGAGTGTGGCTCCTAGGAAGGACCATGCCACTCAGTCGAAGGCCTTCTCTGCATCCAAGCTTAACAGCATAAATGGGGACCCCGACCGAGCAGCGTGGTGTAGGAGGTGTAAAGTTCTTTTTATATTATCCTTGGATTGCCTGCCTGGGAAAAACCCCATCTGATCACAGTCGATCAGATGCAGGAGAAGTGATTCTATGTGGTGTGCTATAATTGTTGCATAGAGCTTATAATCAATGTTTAATACCGATATGCTGTACACTGGGCTGTGTCCCTCCCAGGCTTGGGAATGCTAGAAATAACAGCATAGTTCCAGAAATCTGGTATTGGGTCACGTAGTTGAGCTGCTCTGCAGGACTCCAATAGGGGGTACCCAGTCTCCTCCCTGGAGGTTTTAAAAAAACTCCCCTGTATACCATCGGGGCCAGAGGACTTATTGGCCTTCAGGTTTTGGATTGCAGCTTCCATTTCAGATTAAAGTGATTTTGTGAACTTTGCCATAGAAAATGGGATTAATAACCTGTAGGAGTTGTGATTCAATCTGCTACCATTCAAACTGCCAAAAAGTACTGTTTTCCATTAAATAAATGATTTTGTTTTTGTGCTCTGTTTATTTGCATAGCCTGTCCCATTTTTTTTTTCTCAGTGCTGCAACCCCCATGCGTGACATCATGCAAGGGAAACAAAGTTTATAAGCACTGTTTTGAAACAGAGTCCTCTGTTGGTCAGCCTTGGTATTGCAGACATTTACACTACTAACATAGGAGACTACATCTCTCAGTATAGAAATCCTGTCAGCTAGATACTATATGCACAATGCCTTGTTTGGAAAATAAACATATGCAAGCTTTCATTGATGAAGCCACTACAGAGATTTGAGACTGCACCTTACAGTAAGGGAAATGGAAAACAATGTCTGATTGTACCCACAATTCCTTGCTATGGATATCTACATATTAGGTGCAGTCACCACCATCAAAATGAGTGACTACACCTCAGAGTAACTAACATTTATATCGGCATGATAATTTATGCAGAATTCATTGGTGTTGTATGTAGAACGTTGACAGTTTCCTTGCATGACATCATTCTGGGGGTGTGACTGCACACAGAAAACTGGAGAACACAGTGCTGATAAAACATAAATAAATATGTCTATAACATTTTTTTTTATAAAACAAATTGCAGCTTCAGCACTTGAAGCATGGGTGGCAATGAGATACTATGTGAAAAAGGCATCTGTAAAAGATCACAAAATCACTTTAAGCAGTAGGGTTTTCCATGGACTGGCGGAGCTCCTGATTGAGCTTCGAGAGGTTCAGTCTAGCCAAGAACTCTTCAGTCTGGTGGCTTGCCTGCAACTGCTCTGACGTATATAGGCCTTGATAGTAAGCCCTAAAAATATTCAAAATCTATTTAGGAGTTTTCAGTAACTGTCCACTCCTCGGGTCCCTGATCTGAGGTTTAGTTAGTTTTAGCGGGGTTTGACTAGAACCTGGTTCCTTCTCAGGAGTGATTCGCTACATAAATGACAGGAAAGATGAAAGCATTGACATAATTACATTATTATATGAAGTTAAAGCTACCAACAGTCCTTATTTTCCCAGGACAGTTTTTTAGGCAGCATGTCCCGGTGTCCCCACAAGTTTTGCAAAATGTCACTTTTGTCCTGGTTTTTGCTTACTTGTCCCAGTTTTGTCCTTTTTTTTTTTTTTTTTTTTTGCTGACTGCTAATCCGTGAGTGACCTTTATTTCGGCACCACTGTGGCACTGCTCGGGCTGGACAGCAGTTTGCAACTTTAACCTCTGCACCTGTGTTGCACCTCAAGCATGTCAGTGGGAGTACAGTAAAGCATGTTTCTTCCTGTTAGATTAGACTGGGTAGTAGTGCAAACAAGCGCATGTGGATGTCTGCCTGCCGACAGCTGAGAGGGACTCCAGACAAAGAAGAGACCGGCAGCAGTGAACTGAGGTACCTAAACCTGATCAGCTGTAGGGAAGTGTATGGAAACAATCTGGTGTGGTGGTGTGAGTCACTGAAGTGAAGTTTGCACAGCAAATGAGGTGAGTGTAAGTGGGTTGGATGTGACCGTCAGGAGGAACAGTACATGCAGCTCAAATGTCTGATCACAATTTAACGCAGGTTTGCTTCCAATGAACTTTCTGTACATCATGATTTGGAACTTGCTGCAGCAGAATGATGTATTGTTTTAATCTGGATGTTTGCTACAGGTGTTACTGTGGGTTGGCGTGGCCAGAGCAAACAGCAAAATGTCATTGATTGTGTGCAGCACTGTCTGCGATGGTGCCTGTGGGAGTGACATGGTGGGGAAGGGGGGTCACTGTCAGTATGGACTGTCCCAGTTTTATGCCTCAGAAAGTTGGTAGCTTTATATGAAGTACATTGGGCTGTCGTAGTAAGTCTGTAAATTCTTGTTAATAAAACAGGCCTCAGTTCAATATAACCAATAAATATGACTGTTTTGGACAGACTGGATGGGCCTGGTGGTTTCAGGCAGACTGGATGGGCCTGGAGGTCCTTATCTGCTGAAAATTTCTATGTTTCTATGTGACTTCCTTCTACAAGCAGTTGGGGCTTACTGCTAGACTTGTCTGATCCAGATTTCCCTTCCAGGAGCTAAGAAGTTAATGTAAGTGTCTGTGGCCAGGGCCCTTAAAGCGAATGACCAGTCTCAGCCCCTGCACCTACTATATAGGTGCCTTACCTCCACAGCATGCAGGTATTGTTAAAATGCCAGGAAATAATCCACAAGATAAAAAATGGTAACACTCGTAAAATTCAACACACCAGGTCCCAAGGACTTCTCCATTCTAAGTGCCGCCCACGCCCTGTTCTCACTAACGTGATGACGAGGTGCTAGGGAAAGCGCGGGGCACGCTTCATTATAATCAATGGGCAGTGACTTTCCGATAGGTTTTTAATATTATGATGCCCACTTGGTAATTAAACATGGACACCGGTCGACTAACAAGGCCCTTGTTAGTCGACCGGTGTCCATATATAATTACCAAGTGGCCACTATAATATTAAAAACCGATCGGAAAGTCGCCACCCATTGACTATAATGGAGTGCACTCCCACACTCTCCCTAGCACCTCGTCATCATGTTAGTGAGCACGGGACGTGGGCAGCACTTAGAACCGGGAAGTCCTTGGGACTTGGTGTGTTGAATTTTACGAGTGTTACCATTTTTTATCTTGTGGATTATTTGCTGGCGTTTTAACAATACCTGCACACTGTGGAGGTAAGGCACCTATATATCAGGTGCAGGGGCTAAAATATTTATCTTGGTGGATCTCTTTAAAGGACACCTAACCAGGGATTTGTGGGGTCTGTTGTTTCACAAGCCCTCCCATGCAAATACAGTCAAAGGACAGTTGTAAGGGGTGATAAAAGTATTCACCTTAGCTTGTGATGTTTTTAATTTTTTTGTCCCATTTAAAACATTGTGGGGAAATGTAAATTGCAAACCCCCCTTCAGGCAGCACAGGAGGCAGTCTACATCACTGTCTTGGATGGGAGCTGGCATGGCCAAGGAAACTCCCATGTTTAGAGTTATATAATGGAGCTGCTTGCTGGGAGCCTCTTGCACTCAGCAGTATGGGTTAACTGTCTGCTGGAGCCGGTGCATGTGGGCATCTTAAATTGCATAACAAAATACACTGAACCAATAGGCTTCAAGCATTTAATTTTACTGGAGGGCTTCATGCCAAAGTTCATTTGTACAGTAAATACTCGTGAGCTCGAAAACCCCTAGGTTATCAGCGCAAAGACAGTTCATTACAGTAATTTAGTTTTCCTGAGTAGCCATTTCACCGCTTGTCTCAGACTACATATGGCTTGTGAGCTGCGGAGCAGCCACCTGCTGTGGCACATTTATCTTGCTCCCAGCAGTTCTTCATCATCACACAGTCTCTGACACTCTGTTTTCCTTTTTGGTTCAATATGTGAAGCACCTATGGATAGCCTACTCATACTTTTGGATAACATGGGGATTCCCTGTAACCCTTCTGCACTAAAATCTGGCTTCTCTACCCTTTTGTTTACTGGTGCTACCCACACGCTTGGGCCATTATGGCACGGCGGCAAGGCACCAAAGTGTTTTTTTTTCCTCTAATTTCTTTATTTGAATTTTGTTAACTGGGTAGGCCAACTGAGGCCCACTATCCCTTTTTCTGGGGTGATCTGGAGTTAATTACATGTCTGTGTGAACTCTTGGCCTAAGGAATCTGTCAGGCTGGCATATCTTTTACCAGGCCTGTGGGTGTCCTACATATTTTCAGTCAGCATGGCTTGCTTGGCATTGCCCTCACCATTCTCTTGGTGTGTACCCAGACATGCCCTATGAACTGCCTTAGTGGGATGTCACTCTGGCAGTGCAGGACATGGGTGATCGAAATGCTGTTCAGGAACCTGAGCCACCTCTCCACATACATTATGGAGATGGTAACACAGACACATAGAATTTGATGGCAGAAAAGAACCACTTGGCCCACACAGTCTGCCCTGATGTTCTCTGCCTATTGGGTTTCTGCAGACCCTATCTGGTCTCCAGTGACCCACCTGCCTTCCTGGCTCCTAATATTCCTCTATGTCTATCCAGTGCATGCTTGAAGCACCCCCCACTGTTGCAGCCTCCACCACTTCCACTGTCAATCTGTTCCAGGCATCAATCACCCTTTCAGTGAAGAAATATTTCCTCACTTCACTCTTGAATCCACCCACCCAGATTCATTACATGCCCCCTAGCCCTGATGCTTGTGCTCATTTGAAAGAGACTTCCCACCTGCACCCACTTCACCCCTTTGAGGTACTTATAGGACTCTATCATGTAACCTCTCTTCCATGGTGTACTGAGATCTCTTAGTCTCTTTCATAAGGCTTTTTGTGAAAAACATATATTTTAGTTGCCCACCTCTGGACTGTCTCCATGCCCATGTCTTTGTCCTTTCCCTAGGCAAAAACAGACAGACTGGGTGGCCCAAGCGGTCCTTATCTGCCATCAGAGTCTATGTTTCTATGTTTTCTTTCTGAGGTGCACTCTGCACTACTGAATACTGTCAGTGAGGTATAATCACAAAAGACAAGCGAATGATATAATGGCATGACCACCTCCTTCCTTGTGCTGCAGATACCCTTCCCTGTGCAACCCAGCATCGAACTAGCCTCACCCACAGCCTTGTCATACTGCCCTGCCACCTTGAGGTCCTCCGATATAGGTTCCTTTCCTGTCTAGTGACTGACTGTTAGTACCTCCCTCTGATCTTAAACTCTACGCTGAGGCTCCTATGCTCGAGGTGTATGATTTTGCACTTTTTGGCATTGAACTCTAACTACCATGTTTTTGACCATTTTTTGAGTTTCCTAAGGTATTTGTGCATTTTTCCACCCCTCCTGAGTGTCCATCCTACTGCAGATTTTTGGTGTCATTTGCAAAAAGCATACCTTCCCTTCTAGATCTTCTGTAATGTTCTCTATGAAGATATTGAATTGGACTGGTCCCAGCATCAAGCCGTGAGTTACCCACCGGTCACACTCCCCTCTGTAGAATGAGTGCTGTTAGCCACCACCCTCTGTCACCTATCCTTTAACCAGTTTCTAACCCAGTTTACCACTTTGGATCCCATTCCTCAGATACCCAATTTCCTAATCAGCCTCCTATGTGGCACTGTGTTGAAGTCCTTGCTAAAGTCCAGATAGACCCCGTCCACTGCCCTCCACTGATCAATTTCCCAGGTCACCCTGTCAAAGAAATGTATTAGATTCATTTGGCATGCACCCCCTTCCCCACCCCACATCTGTATTGTCTGTGGTCTTGCAGCCCTTTGGATTTGTGATACTCTTAACAGTCTTTCTTTTAGTAGAGTTTCTGTTAATTTCCCTATAACTGGAGTGAGACTGACCACATTATAGTCCTTGCTTCCGATGTTGTGTAGAGGGACTACATCAGCCCTTCTGTAGTCCTCCAGTACCATGCTTGTTTCCAGTGAGTTGTGGAACAAGGCTGTCAGTGGGGCAGCTAACACTTCCCTGAGTTCTTTGTATTAAACGGGGGGAATCCCTTTCAGTCCCATAGCCTTGTCCACCTTCAGGGCTGCAAATCCTTTCAGGACTGTTTCTCCTGAAAATGGGCCTTTATCCCCCTCCCTCCACCCTACACTGTTCCTACTTCTCCCTTGCTGGTCCATTCCATTGCCCCGCCACTGTGAAGACCGAGGAGAAGTACCAGTTTAACAAGTCATTGAGAAGCCAGCTACTTCCTTCTAAATTTTAATTAATTTTGTACTAACTTCCCCATTAAGGTTTAGCTCATATATGCCATCTTCTAATTTTTAAATCCTAACTTTCTCCCTGAGTGAAGCCTAGATTTCCCTTTTTTAACGATTTTCCTACATTCCTGACTTGAGCTAATTTATTTCCCTCCTAGTCTTCGTTTTCTTTCTGGCCTTCTGATAATTTTAAATTTGGTCTCACTCATCTGGTTAAGATCGTACTTCCTTATTTAGCTTTTGCCCCATCTGAGTGTAATTTATCCACTGTGTTGCACTACGGGGTGTGTTTTTGCTTTGTTACCCTTCCACTATGATGCTCCTAACACTTTCTCTCTTCCCCTCCTTGTTTTCCTTTGTGTCCCTCCTTCTTCCATCTATTGGTCTGCCACCCTCCCTTCTTCACCCTCTGCCACCCTCCCTTCCCCCAGTCTCACTTCTTTACCTCACTCTCCCTGGCATCCTGGTTTCAGTCTCCTCTCTTCTCCGTGCCTCTTCTCAGAATTGAAGCCCCCACCAAGCTTCAAAGACCTGCTAACGACCAAGCCAGACAGGCGCCCTCTCAGATTGTCAAGTCGACCCCTCCTCAACACCCTCCATACAAGGACACAAACAGGGTCAAGTTCCTTTGCCATAGCAGTTTTCACCGTATGAAACGCCCTACCTGACAAAGTTAAATACTAGAAAGTTACTCCCTGGTGGCCTTCAAAAAAGGCCTAAAGGCGCACTTATTAGAACAGGGCTCCTGTAGCTGCTGCTGAAAGGTCCTTCAAAGTCACCTACATGCAACCCCCAGAAGCTCTTCTTAACTAGAAAGAATAGGAAGAATCAAGGGTCCATTAGGCCACTGTAAGTGTCTTAACACCAGGGGAACTATAACCAACTCGGCTAGCCTGGTCTCACAGTTTTTGTTTGTCTTTTTAAAAATCTTGTTTGGTATGTACTTGTACCATTTTGTAAACCTGTAATTAATCCTGAGCATTGTATCACTGATAGTTTTGTCATCATGCTCATTGTAACCTGCCACCTTGTTTATATCTTTCTAATTAATCCTGGGTTGCCCCTGAACAAGGGCCTCCTGAAGTCCAGTGGGTTTACCCGGTTAGCAAAATTTAAAGAAATAAATAAAATCCTTAGGTCCCTGCTACCTTCCAAACTCTTATGTAATCACACAGAAGAAGGTGAACACACTTAGACATTGCAAGAGTTTGTCACTGGCTCTGTAGACTGTACAAAGTGGTATTGCAACAGTGGTTTAAGTGTTTCTGTGCTTATTTATTTAAAGGTGCTTTCCAATACAGAAAAAGAAAATGATTAAATCCACATTTCCCAGCAGTGTTGTTCCTGCTCTCAGTACTATGACCAAGATTCCCCAACACTTTGACCCAGATACAGATTGTCATCAGGGCATGGAGTCTTGGGCTACCATATACATATCTAAGGGTTACCATCGGTTGGCACTAATTTTGCCATTTTTACGGCTGCGGGGACCAAGCTCCGTAGTCAATATGGCATCAAGAGATCTTAGTAGTGCACTGTGGAAGTATGTGATTGGACCACTGTCCAGTGGGCTTCCACAGTTCTGTGGCACAGTTTTCAGTGGTGTGTTTATGCGGCATTTCCCCTTCGCTGGCTGCATAAACACACCTACTTTGGGGGCACTTTTTTCTTCCTCAACAGCAGAAGTGATGGCTGCTGTGCACAAGATGCTGATGCCAAAGCAGACTGTGCATGCCCAACCATCGCACATATGCAGTTTCATCACTGCCGCCATCTTCATGTACGGCATTCTTTGGTGGTGCTCGTAAATGCTCGGCACAACCATATCCGCTCTGACCAGAATTTGTTTTTAAATGCTTCAGTATTCATTTCACCAGAATAATTGTGACCAAGTGTAACATTTTTTAAGTTCACAAAAAGATTTCTATGTTTTGCTTAAAACTTGGCTCTAATAGCAAATGTTTTCCAGACCTATGAGGGAGAGGGGGCTGCAGAGTGGTAAAGGGGAGTGTTTGTGAACTGTGTGTGTGTGTGTGTGAAGATAAAGAACAGTTAGTGCTACTGCTATACAAAAATGGTAAATTATTGGGTCGGGGGGTTGGGAATAGTAATGGATAAATACACTCAATCTCAAATTCAAACTTGCAGTGCCTGTTAAGAAATACTAATTCTAACTGCCTTTACACATTAAAGTGGCTTTGAGAAATCCCAAGAACACAAGGGTTATAAGTAAGCCTAAAATAAATTATCTAAAGCATAAAATAGAGAAACACCAACCCTACTGGAATCTTTTTGAGTGGCAAGTTTGAACAGCTTGAGGAAGAAGAAGAGAGATGTCATTCAATTCATAATATTGCGGTAATCTGTTAAAAAAATACAGTGAAGAGTATATTAGTAAAAAATCAACCATATCAGTTCCTCAGAGAGAGAGCATAATAAACAAAGACTGAGAAATCATATTTCTTATACCTCTATGATATTACATTTACTTATTCTTTATACATAGCAAACACTTATTCGTGACAATATTCATTATGCATTTAATTATTTTGAACTGCATCCATTGGGTAATGGAGGGCAATACAGGACTAGTTTCCACTCAAGCTCTTCATTTAGACTGCTTAAAGCTCCTGAGTTTGTAAACCCAGTAGCATTCTTTTTGTAATAACAATTGTACCGGATCCCCAACCCTTTTCGGCTGTGCTGCTCATTCTAAACCCATGACTCTAAGACTCTGGGTCTGAATTCTTGATAACGTTGACTTACTGCTGTCTCTTCCCTATTCACAATATTTTAGACATGTTCTTAAATACATCTTTCCAACTGTCTCACAATTCTGCCAGC
This sequence comes from Neoceratodus forsteri, assembly GCA_016271365.2. Taxonomy (NCBI): domain Eukaryota; kingdom Metazoa; phylum Chordata; order Ceratodontiformes; family Ceratodontidae; genus Neoceratodus; species Neoceratodus forsteri. Next base: position 696,473,939 of record CM057456.1, on the reverse strand, counting down.
ACATATTTTCCCACAACCATGCCATGGAACAAATATCACAAAGGATGTGACACAACTAATGACTTCCATTATTTCTGCAGAGGTATTTTACTTGGGTTGATGACATTCCCTAGCCTACATGGTGTGTCTACAAATATTACAGTTGTCACATCTAAAGACTCCTTCGGGTTTGATTGGTAACCAGCTGTGAGCAGATTTTCCTAGTCCCCTATGAACAAGCTTGTTTTTATGTTTGCTTGCACACATGTGCAAGAAACATAGTGCCACCATGTGAGTTTTCGTAGGTGTGCCTCCCCCACTTCCAATGCCCTGCTCCCTTTCGCAGGTGCGGCTGTACTGTGCCAATGAATGTCCGAGCTCTCTATGACAGCCGTTCAGATGCAGTGGCGTACAGTTGAAAGTGGAAAACCGCTGCAATCAGCAGTTGTAACATGTAGGCAATTTGCATACTGTCGTCGGAAGGTAATTTACATACTGCCGTTGGCAGTATGCAAAGTGCCTACACTCAGCACTGCATCCTGAATGCAGCTGTCATAGACAGCTCCCTTCAAGTTCCCCCCTCCCCAGACACTCAAATAGCATGCTGGGAGCCCACCCCAGCGCGCCCTGCGCCCCCCCCGCTGCACACATTATGGCTGAAGGGGGTGCCCAATCCCCCATCGGCTCCACGGCCCCCTCACAGACTTCTAGGGGACACACTGGAGCCCATCCCAGCGTGGCAAAAGTCTGAATGGAGACAGGGTGCCCAATCTAAGATTTCAGTTGCCATGCTGGAGCCCACCCCAGCATGGCACACATCTGTATGACCAACGGGGCACCCAGTCCTCGTCAGGCTCCACTGACTTTCAAATAAATCTTCAGGCCACGCTGGCAGCCCACCCCAGCATGGCAGAAGTCCGCGTTGTCTTCCTAAAAGAAAACAACTTGAAAACAAAAACAGTCCCTCGTTGATTGTCTTGCCCCCTCCCCAACCCGCTCACCCTCTGCGCATCCACCGCCCCACACCCCCTGACCCCATACTTACCTCTAGATCCCAGCGTGACAATCGTCGGTGGACCGGGAACACGTCTGCACTCTTCAAAGCCGACCGCGAACTGAAGAAATACCAGTAAGCTGTATAATGTCATAAATGTTTTTCTTTTCCCAACTTAGGTGTACATCTCGGCCATTTGGGGGAATTATTTCACCAAATTTTCAACATGGGGTTTTTGGGGCCCCACCTCATGAACTCAGTGTCATTTTGTTATTCGGTCCCAAAAGGTGATTTTGCAGTCACTTCGTGGAACCACCTTTCGTGACTCAGTAATGAAACGACAGTGTCACATTTCATGAGGTAGGCCCACCAAAACCCTATGTTGAAAATTTGGTGAAAAAATTCCCATAAATGACTGTTTTACAAGCGTGTGTTGTGCAGTTCCTACACGCGCTCATAACTTCACAAATGTTTTATATTTTCACTCCAGATTTTCAACATTGCCATTTTACCACACCTCCTTATGAGCAGTATAGCTGTCATTTTTCATATCTTGCCCAAAATGTGTTTTTGTGCATGTAGCGTCCAGTGGCGTGGTCGGTGTGCAAAATCAATGTTAAGGACAGATTAAGAAAATCACAGTGACACTGTTCATGAGCAGAGGTCTTAAAATGGCTATGTTGAAAATTTGGTGACAGAAGTCTATAAAATGACTGTGTTATGAGCATGCATTGCGCAGTTTTCACGCACCCTCGTAAGTCCATGAATTTGAACCATTTTCAGTCCAGATTTTCAACACTGGCATTTTTCCACACCTCCTTATGAACAGTACAGCTGTCATTTTTCACACCCTGGCCGAAATGTGTTTTTGCACTTCCAGCGCAGAAATGCGTGGTCACTGTGGGAAATCAGAGTTCGGGCAGATTAAGAAAATCACAGTGACACGGTTCATGAGCGGAGGTCCCCAAATGCCTGCGTTGACAATCTGCTGTAAAATAAACCCAAACTAATTACATTATGGGTATGCGTTGCGCAGTTTCTACGGACACTCGTGACTTCACTTTTTTTATATTTTCAATCCAGATTTTCAACATTGCCATTTTTTTACACCTCCCCATGAACAGTACAGCTGTCATTTTTCACATCCTGTTCGAGATGTGTTTTTGCACCTGTGGTGCCAAATAGCGTAGTCACTGTGCAAAATCAGCTTTCGGCTAACAAACTGATATTGCCACTGTTCATGAGGTGGGGGTCACAAAAAACCCATGTTGAAAATTTGGAGTGAAAATATCAACGAACGCCTGAGGCGTTAGGGTTTCCGACCATAACTCCCCACCTTTTAGAGACTGACAGGCATCAGGAGTGTGAGTTGGGATTGCCGCCTGTAATGCTTATGCCATTCCACCCACACCCACACCCTGCAGCCAGTGAGGTGTGCCTCGGACTCTTCGGCCCCAAAGTTCACCCTATTCTCCTATACTGCACCTATCTCACCTTATTTCCTTATGGAATGGGGTGAACATAAGGCCCAAACACCCCAAGGCACACCGTGACACTTGTCAGAGTCTGCAGGGTAGGGTGTGGCGAAATGGCGTGGCTGTTATGCCTGACGACCCAAAGGCACACCCCAATGCCTGTCAGTCTCTGCAGGGTGGTGGTGGGGTTGGCTTCAGTTTAATACTTCACTGCCATTCCTATTATGCATCTCTCTAACTCCTACACTACCAATGCCAATGCCAGCAAGCAAACATTCAGCATTGACAGATGCTTGTTTATGTTTACACCTGTAGTGTAAGTGACCCTTGGTGCAGTACCAGTGACCTCGGCAAACTTTGTATTTGTCAAAATGCCCCAATGTTTTCTAAACATTTTGCTGATCTGATGTGAAGTATTTTTGTATATTGTAATGAAATACACTGATTTTATGTCTGTTTCCTGTGATCTTTTAGGTGTATGTAGTTCACATTGGATTCTTTTTTTAGCCCTATCATGGACTCAATCTAGTGTGCCTTCTGTTTATGCTGTGGCCACTAGGCATGTCTTAAGTTCTTGTGCTTCTGTTAAAATATATTCTGGATCTAAACAGTTTTTCAATCTTAGAAATTCTCCATAAGGTATAGATTGCATGAGCATGTGAGACTTGCTGTCCTCCATGGTAATCCAACCCCATGAGAGGAATTCCGGGTCCCGGGAAAAGTTCAGACTCTGGGGCCCTTATGCAGTTGCGTACAGTAGCACGCCTAGTGGCTCGGGACCCTCTTTGGTGCTAGGCCCCAGGAATTATCCCTGGTTCTCCCAGCCTCTCAAGGGTCCTGGTGGTAATCAGCATATCTCCACCTTGGTGAAATCATTTGGGGTGCTATCCTCTTTCATCTGTGAAGAAACCAGGGAGATTGTCACATTGCTGAGGTCTGTAAAGATTCTTTTTTTTTCTTGTTCTATGCCTGTTGCAAGATACTGAAAGACAGTCAGTGGTTTGGTTGTGGTTTTGTCCTGTTCAATGCCAGGAATGCAAAACAATAGCTTACATTGACCATTTTAGCCTGTGCAGAAGTCAGGGAGAGTAGAACACTGCTGTAAGCTTTGCAGACTTTATAACTTTCTGTTGTGGTGAAAGGCATGTGTCATGCTAATGACTGCTATGCTGATTCACACCTGATATTCAGTAGAGGTGATTTCTCTGTTTTTTAATATGTTCTCTATTAGAAGCTATTAGAAGCTGTGGTATCTAACCCTGAATTTTTGTAATCTCCACTAGTGTTGCTCGGATAGTGCCGCCGTAGATCTGCCAGTGATCCGGTGGATGGCAGCACTATTCGAGTTTGATCCATCCCGGGATCCAGACGAATACAGAGGTTGGATCTCGGGTTGGATCCCGTGTTATCCAGCACCAGATCCAGGGATCCGGCACCGTATCCCTGGATCCGGCCGTCGAGTAACGCGGGATCGTACCAGGGATCTGATGGCCAGATCCACAGGCAGATAGTGGAAGTATCCGGCGGATCTACTATCCTGCTGCAAAGGGCAGGTATCTGATGGATCCAGATTTGTCTGATCCATCTGAACAACACTAATCTCCACCAGTAATGAATGATTGTGGGAATTCCACCAATTTCATTAAAAATCTGAGAGCATTGATATCACATTATTGTTGGGAGCATAAACAGATGCAACTGTAATAATTCTCCACGTGTTTTTAAGGCTATCATAAGGTAGCGTCCTTTGTTGTCCACAAAGTTCTTTTCTACTTTTGCTCCCAGCCCTTGTCTGAGCAGATGGAAGTTCCCCTTGATTCAGATGTATACAAAGATCCTTTTTTCTACCCAAATTCTATCTAACTTAGCTGCTTCCATTTCCATTACATTTGTTTCTTGAAACACATATCTGTCTTTTTTGTTTAATGAATTTTACCACTTTTTTTCTTTTTATAGGGTTACTAAAAACATTTATGTTCCAAGTCATAATATTTATTCCCTCCTCCATATTTATAGTTGATTCTTAAAATTAAGTTTGAGAAACTGCATGTACATTACATTCTGCTGGATTGCATGTTTTCTTATTTTTTGCTTAATATTTTATATAGCAATACATCATCTTCATGCTAACGTTACTGTGCTTTTCCCTTTTTCCAATAACCTGTCCCCCCAAAAAAAGAAATTAGTAGCACAGCACATCAACAAGAAAATATATAACAATAATAACCCTCAACCCTCTCATTCTCATTACAATGCTCAGCTATGGCACAGTGTTGAGATTATAGGCTCTGACTAGAGCTGTGCGGAATGGGAAAATTCTGAAGCCACAGAATTTCAATGAAATTTCTGAATTTTTAAAATTTTGTAATTTGGTTATAACTGAGCCACCGTTCAAGCTAGAGCTCTGAAATTTGGAATGCATACTCTTTGGGTCCTTGGTAACTAACGTGCCAAACATCATGACATTTGGATGGATAGTTTCAAAATATAGGTGCTCAACAAATGTTGTTATTTTATTGTTTGTGTGAAATTTCATGAACGTTTTTATCTGCATATACCTTAACCATCTATTGGGTCAGGGATCTTAAATTTGGCATGATTTCTTGATGATGTATGTTCTAACAATGTGCCAGATTTCATGACAGTATGATGCGTCTCAAAATGATATGTGCTCAAAATCTGTCATTTTATTTTTTTCAGGAAATTCCATGAAAAAATTTCATCTGCATATAGCTCAGGCACCTTTGGAGCTAGGCATGTGTAAATTAGCATGGATAACCTTTTTATAGTATATGGTTAGCCTCTATTGTGAATGGATTTCAGCAGCTGCTGAAATCTTGTTGTAGTACAGTTCAAAGGTCAAAAAAGTTGTTGTACTATTGTTCCGATGTCACATCGATAGTACAACAACTTTTTACTGACCTGCTGCCTGATTGAGCTCAGGCGAGGGCTCTCTTTAGAAAAGAAAAAAAAACATGGCGTCACGATTTATCAAGCGTTGGGCAGCGGTGCCACTGACTTTGAAGTCAGGGGTCAGTACATGGAGAGCCATACATGGCTCCCTTTCTGAAAACACTATTTCTTTTTTCCTCCCTGATTTTAAAACTAAGCGATGTGCACAGGAGAAACTGAGAAGCCGGAGGAGCACTAGCGGCACAAGCGGGAACAGGAGCGAGCAGGAGCACAGCAAGTAATGTAGAAAAATAATGTAAAAAAAAAAAAAAACACCCATATACTATATAAAACAGTGCATGGGTGAGCATCCACAACTAAGGCTGCATTCCCATCTCGGGCAGTTGATGACATCAGCAAGACCTCTCGAGCTACGCTCTCGAGGTCTCTGTGATGTCATCAACTCCCTCGATGGAAACACAGCCTTGTTGTGGATGTTCACCCATCCACTATTCTATATATAGTGTATAGTGGAGTCTTGTTCTGTATAGAATTCTATCCCTTTCAAAATGCTGTTCTACCACAGTTCCAAGGTCATGGAATGCTGTTCTACCCTACTGTGGTAGAACAGCATTCTAGAACCTCTAGAGACTGCATGAGTCAGTTTCATTTTGAAAGCAAAAGAACTCACAAAACACATTTTTCACACAGTACTATACACTATAAAAAATACAGGATGAGCAACTCTATGCACAACCGGTGTGTTTTACCACCTCAGGGTTCTGATTCCCATGGACCTCTCGAGCTTGGCTCTCGAGGTCAGAGGGAATCAGAATCCCTCTGTGGCAGAACACACTGGTTCTGCATAGTTGCCCATCCAGTATTCTCTATGTAATGCTTATAGAATGATCTAAATATGGACAGAATTAGATAAGTGATTTTTAAGTTGCAGGGGTTCGAAACTTTATTATGTAAATATTTGCAAAACTTTGTGAAAACTATCACAAATGTGCATGTTTGTAACTTCTCTGCTTTTGCATGCATAGAGATAACATTTGACATGCATATCCATCCATAGTCTGTGTATCCTGGTGTCGAACACAACTGGATAAATTAGTTAAGTAGTTTTAATTTTGCAGAAAAAAAGAATGACTAGTAACATTTCTCACATATTTATGATAACATATATTACAGATGTAGCATCCAGAATTTGTTTTGTGGAATTTAACATTAACAATGCATATATCACTATTTCATTTGATAAGCTGGGCTAAGCTTTTTGCAGTCCTGCTGTTCATGTCTGGATGACTATCTCCCCCCCCCCCTTCTCTTTTGGCGTAGCCAGATTGACTCAGTAGAACTACCGATCCCACTGATGTTCTGTTTGTTCTTTACAGTGACAAACTCCCTTAAAACGTGAGTCACCTACTCCTTTTTCTATCGACCTACCCTGTGGGAATAGCCAGAATTCTTTCTTCCTGCTGCCCAAGGCATTGTCTTCCACCACTACATCTTTTTGAATACCTCTAAGTCCTAGACTTGAATGTACACCAGGCTCCCTGGATCATAAATTTACTGGATGTGGTCCTTAAATATCCTGCATTCAGGTTGGAATTGCTGACACTGTGTTTTCTTGCTGCAACCTGGGGGTCTACCAGTGTTGTGTTACCCAGATCAGCTGTCCATTTCTTGGTGAAACTGTGCATCTAACTCCACAATCTGGTGACCCCTACGCTACCTGCCTCTTATATCCCTATCCTCTAATTAGATCCCCCCCCCCAATCAGGCTGAGTTAAATTAGAAAATTCCAGGTTTATGGAACTTTGCATGACATTCTACAATTTTCACAAAGACTCATGGGATTTGACTTTAAGTACACAGGTTATCTTGCAATTTATCACAGCAAGCAATTAATACATCTCCTTGTAAGGTATAGGGACCTGCCAGATTTAATGGTATTGCATTCTCTAGTTTTAAAGTTTCAGGGGGTTATAAATTTGCAGTCTACATTCTTCCAAAATTAAATTTTTAAATGTTGTGAAAGTTTGAATACTTTTAATTCAGTCCCATTTAAAGCTGAAAATATGAACTTTTTCAGAAATGACCATGTGGTATAGTAGTTTAATGTTTGAACTCTGTTTAAATTTTGATATGTAGTTTTAAAATTAGAGGGAACTAACTGAAATTTAAATTTTGGCAACATGTTTGGCAGGCTATAATTCAGTCCCATTTAAGGCTAGAAATCTGAAACTATGTGCATATACAAATGTAGTGATAACATGTATACCTGTTAAATTTTTGTAACATTTCAATGAATACTATCAAAATGATACTAAAATTACAGAAATCCAAAGTTTGGCAAAATATTTGGCTACCTATAACTCATTGAAGTTTGAAGCTTAAAACATGGTGCATATACACATTTTAGGTGCTTCTCTAAATCCTGATATTGTGCAGAAATTTGGATAAGAAATTTTAAAATTATCTCAAAATAATTGAAAATGTAATTTTGATGAAATGTTTAGCCACCCATAACTCAGCCCACTTTCAAGCTACAGCGCTGACATTTTGTATACTGTTGTAAGCCATTACGTACTTTTTACATTCCACTTGCATGCATACTTTAAAAATTATAGTGAAATAAATGAAACTTAAAATTTTCGAAATTCTGCAGAATTTTCATGGAAATTCCGCATAATTCCACAGAATCAGAATAGTCATTCCACAGGCATTCTGTGGGCAGAATTTTATATTCTGCACAGCTGTAGCTCTAACACCCACTAACTTTACCAATCTACAGGACTGTACTTTCTCCTTCAAGGAGCATGGAGCAGATTCTGCCCCCATTGTTCAAACCCATTATACATTCATTTGTTTTTACCTTTTAATTATATTCTTATCTGTAGTCCCTGTTATAGTGCTAGGCTGTGAAAACTGTGACCATTATTATCTTTATTTACATTAATATTTTAATTGTCTATAATTAGAAAGTGACAAATCAAGCTCCTGGTCAGATTGAGCAGTAATCTTCACCAGACCACCTCTCTATTTTAACACTATTAGCACAGCCCCCTCTTCAGATAGTCTGATCATTGCCCTTTTTGTCTTTCTTTTTACCTACAAATATGCTTGAAAATTCATTTTCTTCACCATTTAACACCCTGAGCAATGTTCAGCTCTGTGTCGGCTTTTCCCTCCTGACCAAGCCCTTTGCATGCTTTAACTTCTTCTAATATCCCCCTCCCAGCCCATTCCTCCTCCCCTTATTTTACGTTATATCTTTTGAATGCTGCTCTTTTAACTCTCAGCAGCTCCCTTAATTCATTGGGGAACTAAATTTTTATTCAGCTCTTATATTTTTTTTTTGTTTTTTAGTGACTTTCCACATACAAGAGGCAGTCACCTCCAGTACGTGCCTCATAGGTTGTGTACACACTAGTGCTGGGTTAAAATCCATCTTTTAAAATGTTGCACTTACTGAGTTTAAGCACATATGTTTGAGCATCCAGACTCTGCTCTGACACCATGCTAGTCTGAATGAGTTCCCAGGCATTGTTGCACTAACTCAAAAGCACTATGAGTACTTTAAAGCATTCCAAGATATGCGCAACTGGGCAAGAACTACTGCAAAAAAAAAGTTATCCACAAGAATGCCTCAGTGTGAGCTCATCTGTAATTTGACATTTTTTTATGGCTACAAAAAGCTCAGAACAGAGTGCACAGGTTATGTATGGTTGACCTAACTCATGTCACAGCATGGATCATAACCACACTGCTGTTCATCCACATTGCTGTAAGCATGGGTTAAGACAATGGCGTTGGTTTAAAACCATGCTCAAGCCTACCTCCGAATAGGGTTTAAGCTTGGTTTTGGAACACAGATTCTAGCACTGTGTTTAGCATGCTACAATCTGGATGTAAGGCTTTTAAGCCAATTAAGAGTTAAAACAGTTTAAATGTCCTAGTGTGTACAGGACCTTAATTACCTCCCATTTTTCCTCTACCTCTTTTACCCCATCTACACCCTCTAGTTTTTTTCATGACCCTCTCTGTCATTTTACTGAATTTGCCTTTTGAGATCCAGGACCACACCTTCCAAGGAGGGTCTATAGCTGCTCAGTGCCAGTACTGTTGTCACTTGAGCCCAGTGAATCTTTCACCATTACCTCCTCCACCTCTCCCATATTAGAAAGCACTAAATCAAGGATTGCATCCTGTCTTGTGGGGTCCCTGACCCACTGTACCAAGAAGCACTTCTTGCATTGTGTCTAGCAGGGCCTGACTTCTGACACTTTTTGCTGCTGGCTCAGTCAGCACCTGGTAAGTTCAGGTTGCCGTTAAGCCCTAGTTTCCCTTTTCCTGTCCCTCTCCATATTTCTGTCCCTAATTCTCTGTCCCCCTCCTCCCTCTCCCCTGGCAGTATGTAGACCCATCCCATCCTTTTTACCTGCAGTTATTCCCCTTTGCATCTAAATAAACTCCACATCCTCTCCATCCACTTTGATAGCACCATTCTCAATGGTCTCCTTAATGTCCATGCTACACCTCCTTCCCTCCCCCTTGCCCTGACCCCTTTCCCTCCTATACTAGATATAACTGGGGAGAGCCAGATCCCAATCAGTTTACTGTCACTCATGTCTCCGTTATTGCAGTTGTGTCTAGTTTGGCATCTGTAACCATCACCGGGATCTTACTAGTTTTGTTGCCCAAGCTCCTGACATTCATACAAACCACTTTTTATCCATTCTCTTTGTCTCCTTTATAGCTCCTGTGCCCCATCCTTTGTACCTCCCTTTCTTCCCCTCCTGTTGCTGTTACTACCTGTTGGTTTCCTGTGACCCCTTTCACCCTCATTCCCACTTCTGGACCCAGTTCTCTTCCTGCATGTGCCACCCATACCTCCCTGTCTCATATGTGGCAACAACCACCTCCCCTTCTGTAAGGATAGGTGTACATGACTAAAAGTTAAAAAGTCCTGTAGAGTCAAACTGCCACTTATTTTGTATCCACACTACAAAAAATTAACAGCAGCTATTTGCCTGCTAGCTCATCCCTCAGATCATTGAGCTGTCATCAATCCATCATCCACTAGGGTGAATTAGAGAATAAATTTAGCCTTGGTAAATGGGTGACCAATTCATCCATTGTCTTTTTGGCTACATATTTTGACCTTGTGTGTCCCCTTGTTGTAGAAAAGTCACAGATTTCTCCACATGTGCAGTGTAATCCAGAGAAATTAAACATGTCTCGTGTTCTTTCAGATACCACAAACCTTTCAAGATATTGCTGTTGCTTTTTCTGAAGAGGAGTGGAGGATGTTGAGCAAACAGGAGAAGCAGCTTCACAGGGAAGTGATGGTGCAGAATTATGAAACAATGGTTTCAGTAGGTAAGGATAGCCACTGTGTCAGAAGTAGTATCTTAATTAAAAGGGGGATGGTCATTGTCTTGTTAGGGTTCTTTTATGCAGAGAAGGAGTCTGAGTCTGATGTAAACTTTGGAACTGTTATTGCAGAACACAGCCTTAAACAACTACCTCCTAGCTTGACCTCTCAGACATTACGTAATATCCCCTTCCTTACCTGGAAGTCCTCCTCCATGTACCCTGCTGTCAATCACAGCACATTACTGGTACAGACTAATTCCACATGTTCCCTTTTTTATAAGAGATAAAAACATAGTATTTTGTAAATTAACTTTTTAACTAATTTGTAAACAACTTGTTAACAGGCATACCACATTTGTTTTGTGATGTTGTAAGTCTGCAGTATTTATGAGGATTTACTTTGAAGTGAGGTGCAACTTCCCAGGAGAGGGATATGTTAAAGCACATTTATGGGTTTAAAATTGTACAAAATGGTGGTTCAGTTAGTTGAAGGAAAAGGTAAGTGAGCCGGGCTCCTCATATACTGAAGTCCATAAAAAGATCTTCCATAAGAGGCTTATGTACCTGTAGTTGTCACTAGCAGTCCATAGGTATAAACATGTAAACTATCCATAAATTATATGAAGACTGTGTCTGTTTCAGGAATCTTGAAACAGATAACAGGTATCCCTAAGTGCAAACTTTGGTTAACAGCATACAGCTTGCCCCTCAGTGACATTAGTTTTTGTTTCAAGATTCTGTGAAATGGCTGGGTCTTCAATTTAACTTGTCGACAATTAAGATAGTTGTATCTACTAACTGCTGACATCTACAGGTAATCCCAATACTTCATTTGAATTATCTTTTCATGGGTTATCAGAATGCTAGACAACTGTTCACGTTTGATATATAACTCATTGCTGTATTATGACTACTGTGCTTGCAAACAGCTCATTTTGATATCTGTATATCTACAGCAAGGATGGATACCACTAGGACAGTGGGGATACACTGGCACACGGGTAAGAGTCAGATGTGATTGTCCATTTGGGGACTGATGACCTGGCTAGCTATGAGATGGAGGATGTGAAGATTAGTCTCTAGAGGTTAAGAGGCAAGGTAAGGGCCACATGGGGTGTCAGTGGCCTTCTCAGTGTTCCTGCTAGTGTGACATGGGGCATGAGAGGCTTATCAAGACAGACCATTTCAACATATATCTCAGGGAGTGTTGCAGAGAGGAGAGGTTCATATATGCAGGGGACTGAGGATACTTTTAATATAGGAAGCTGTTTAGAAGGGTATCATCTGTCCTGCTGAAGGGGGAAATGCAATGGGCAGAGGTCTAAAACCCTCATCACTAATGATAGGGGACCCCAAAGCACAGTGGCAAGTGTAGAGGGCCTAGCTAGCACTCTCACAGCCAGGGAAGTGAGGCAGAGTGGGGATAATAGTAAGGAGCAACAGTGGAGCAGGAGTTGATAAAAATAGGGTGGGGAAGGGAAGTGGAGAGGTCATGAATGAGACTGAGAAAGTGAAGCATTGAGAGTGAGCAGCTAAAATCCCAGGAGCTTTGGGAACAAAATGAGGAACTGCGGGTATTGGCTACCAAGGACCAAGTAGATGTTGCTGTTACAGAATTAGAAACGTAGACAATGATGGCAGAAAAAGACCAATGGCCCATCCAGTCTGCCTGCAGTGGCCTGTCTGACCCTGGGACCTATTGTCCATTCAGGGTCCTAGCCTTCCCCATCCACTTTCTGTCCCCCCTCCCAGTTTCTGTCATCTTGGGCAACCACTATACTCTTCACTCTGTCCCAGTTGTGCTGAAACCATTAAGGGTTTTAGCATCCATCCTCTCGGCTGGTAAACTGTTCCATCACCCTTTCTATAAAATAATGCGTCCTTTTGTCCCTCCTAAATCTCCCTCCAATCAGTTTCCACTCATGCCTTCATGACCTTGAACTGTTACTCATGCTAAATAATTCCTTGCAGTCTACCTTAAGTCCTTTCAGGAACTTGAAGGTCTCTGTCATATCAACCCTCCCTTCTGGTCTCAAGTGAGTACATGTTCAGTGCCTTGAGGCACTCGTCATAAGACCTGCCCCATTGGCTCTGAATCATCTTTGTCACCTTTCACTGCATGGTCTTTAGCCTGTTCTTATCTTTCCTGAGATGAGGACTCCAGAAGTGGGCACAGGTCTCCAGGTGAGGCCTCAACAAAGACCTATAAAGTGGACCATCCCCGTCTGGTGAATTGTGGGCTACCGCTTATCATGACTGGTACCTCTCAATCCCAGGCTACACTTTCTTCTGGAAAGATAGAGAAACAGGTTGGGGCAGCATAGTACATAAGTGAGATGTAGGAGAATGCCGTCATGGGGTAAAGGGGTGTGGAATCACTGTGGGCATAGCTAGTTGTGAAGGGGAGAAGACCATGTGGCTGGGGGTTGCTTATGGGCCCCTGACGAGACTGAGGCAGGAGATAGGTTGTTGGAAGTAGGAATGAGGAAGATTGTTGAGATGGGGAACATTGTGCTTATGGGAGACCTAAATTTACCTGACCTTGACTGGGAGATACCCGGGGCAAGGAGTGCACAGCACCAGGAATTGGTGGATGCCTTTTCAGGACGGCTTCCTAGTAAAGAATGTCAGTTAATGCACTAAAGATGGGCCTCCCTTGACCTGGTCTTCTCTAACCATGATTTGATAGAGGAAGTACAGGTCCAGACCCCCATGAGGACAAGTGATCGTAGCTCTGGATGGTTTAACAGAACACTTCAGGCCCAGTGTCCCTGGACTTGGACGCTTGTGCTAGATCTTGGGAGACAGATTATCAGAGGATGGGGGATTGCTGCAGGTTAACTTTAAGGGGTAGGGCTACTAGATGGTGTGGAAGCAAAAAGTGAGTTCATTAAGAATGCTGTATTGGGTATTTTCAAATGTTGCATAAAAAGGCAGGGAAAAGCAAGATGGATAAGAAAAACCTATGTGGTTCTCCGACAAAGTGAGGGACACCATAGGGACTAAAAGGGAAGATTTCAAGAATTTATAGCTAGATCAGACCACAGAATAGGGAGGTTTAACAGAATAGGCTAAGGCCAGTAGGAGCAGCAGTAAAGAGGTCAAAGCAGCAGCAGAGCTCAGGACAGTGCGGGGAGTAAAGGAGGATGGTAAGGCCTTCTTTTGGTATGTTAGGGAGAAAAGAAGAGAATAGAAAGGCCACAGAATTGAGAGGTGTGGGCAGCCAAAGATGAGGACAAAGCGAACCTACTGAATGAATACTATAGCTCAAAATTCACAGTGGAGGATGGGGGGACCTCTTCCAGAGTGCTCAACAAAGTTTGAGGTACCAGAACATGAAGAAGTTGGAAATGGCGCATATGGGACAGGGTACTCAAAGGGCAGAAGAAGTGGAAATTAAACAAGGCACCAGGACTTGAGTGGATCCACCCTAGGGTACTAAGAGAAGTCTTTGTGTGTGTGGGGGGGGCACTAGCAGTGCCGTTGGTAGATCTTTTTAACTGTACTTTTGTGACAGGTGGTCCCTGAAAACTGGAGAGTGGCAGGTGTTGCACTCTTTTACAAGGGAGGGACAAGAGGGACCTGGGGAACTATAAGCCAGTTAGTCTGACCCCTGTTATGGGGAAGATGCTTGATCATCATGGAACAGATAGTTGGATTCCTTTAAGCTAATGACCTACATAATAAAAGGCGGCACTGTGGCACTGCTGCATTGAGGGGAGCAGGCGAGTATAACACATAAACCTCATTGACTACTATAACTTAGTGCTGCAGGCAGTGGATAAGGACCAGCCTGTGGACATCTTCTACTTAGACTTTTGCAAGGACTTCGGCTTCATACCACACAGGAGGCTTGAAGGAGAGGATTAAGGGAATGAATAGCGACCTGCACAGACTAGAAAAATAAGCAAAGGTCTGGCAGCTCAAAGTCAATGCAACGTTAGGGACAGGTTAGAAATGATACAGAGATTGCCTGGAAAAAGTGCAGAGGAAGGCCATCAGAATGATACATGTTATGCAGAGAAGGCCTTACAAGCAAAGGCTGAGGAGGGTGAAATACTCACTGCAGGCCCGCAGGGAAAGGCTGAAATGATACAGAGTTGCCAGGAAACAGTGCAGAGAAAGAACTTTAAAATTATATACTGTATGGTATGCAGAGATGGCCTTACGAGGAAAGGCTGAGGAGACTGAAGTACTCACTTGAGGCCAGAAAGGAAATGAGAGAAACAGTAGAAGTTTTTATTTATCTCAAGGTGATCAACACTGTGTATTGTCAACAACTGTTCAGACTTAGCAAAGGGAGCTGCACACGATGACATAGATAAAAATTTCCAGGGGCAAGTTCAGGAGGGACGTGAGGAAAATACTTCTTCATGGAGAGGGTGGTGGACAAGTGTAATGGGGCAGGGATTCAAGGCTGGGTGGAACAGGTGTTAATAAGGGGTTGATAGTAATGAGATTCAAGGGAGGTGGGGGGGTAAATGTACTTATCAGACGGAGCTGCAGATGTGGGCTCCGACTACACCCACCCAGTGACAGGCTGAAGTACATGTTGATTTGACCAGAGTAGACTGGATGGACCTTTGGTCTATTTTTCTCATTTTATAATGAATAGGGGCTCTAGAAATATGTAAGTATGTGGAGAACAGAGAGTGCAACTATATCTAAGTACGGAAAGATCAGGAGTGAAGGTATGTAAGCACAGTATGGAGAAAACAGAGTGCAAAAATATGTAAGTATAGAGAGAAGAGGGGTTGCAAGAATATGTAAGTATGGTGAACACGAGTGTAGGAATAGATAAGCATGGAGAGAACAGGGTGTGCAAGAATATGCAAGTTTGGAGAGAACAAGTGGTGTCATAATATAAGTGGAGAGAATAAGGTTGCAGGAATATGTACATGTGAACACAACAGGGTGTGTAGAAGTACAGTATGTAAGTATGTAAGAAGAAGGCTTTATGTATGTAAGGAGAGAACATGGGATATAGAAACATGCAAGTACGCAAAGTAGTAATTTGGCTTCAGAGGTGGACAATCTTTATCCGTAATCTGTGATAGAATTCTCCTGTGGTTATGGACCATCATCTGTCAGTTTTTAAGTATGAGCAACTACAGGTACAGCAATTCATGGATTCCACTGATGGCCTTTTTTACCTTAATCTAGCTGAAATAATTTTGCAGTTTCTTTGCTTTCTAATGTGCAGGATACAATATCCCAAAGGAGCAACTGCTAGTGCTGTTTGAGAGGGATGAGGAAGTTCTATGTGATGGAGTGGGGAGGAAAGAGACCGCACAGCAGAAGGATCATCTTGAAGACACTCCCAGCAGTAAGTAGACCGCTAGATACTGAGTCTATATGGTATTTTTCCAGCTGTGGTTGAGAGTGGGTTAGGAGAAATAGGGAAGAAGCCTAGCACTGGAGGATCAGGAAATGAACTGATTACCAGCCCAGTCTTTCCTGATTAAACTTTTGAAATGAATGAATGAATAAATTACACGAGTAGGCAGTGAGGATGCCAGAAACATAGTAATGAGTGAAGCCAAGAAGATTTTGTAAAAGAAACAGGTCAGTTTTATAGTAGATGTGGGACTGAACTGAAAATTGGTGGACATGATAGAGGATTGAATTTGTAGGATCTTCACTTTAGAAATGGGTGAGCAGGTGGGGGTATCTGCATTATAAACATTTTGTTACTGAAAAAAGAGGGACTTTGAAATTCCTGAGAGGAGTGAATTTCTGTAGTAAAGATGAGAGCAGATGTAGACAAGAAAAAGGGTTCCAGAAGAGGGGGGGGGGTCTCGGAAATTAGTGACAATACAAGCATTATTAGAAAGGTGAAGTAAATCAATCAAGGATTCAGTTTATGAAATCTTTCCATAAAAATGCTCATGCCACTGTACAATATCAGAAGGAAAACTTCACAAGCATTCACTAGAGAAATTGAAAAGAAGTACGAGTTTCATTGATGAAAACTTCTTTACTGGATGCTACTGTCTCCTATATACTGACGCACCACCTTGGACCCCACAGCTGCCTTCGCCTTCTGCCTGTGCACTGTACAATATATTAAAATGCAATAAACGTCTGCTTTGACAGACACACCACATAACATTGCATACGTATTCATGTAGCACAGTATAACATCATCAGTATGCAATAAAGGAATAATGCATAACAGGGTGTGTCATGCTGGGATAATATCACGCCTTGGGTGGTTGGGCATGAGGCCACAGGCCTGGGGCATCTAACACCCAAAAAGTGACGTTATCCCAGCATGACATACACCCTGTAGTGCATTATTCCTATTATACAATAGCTCCTTTGTTGAAAGCAAAGGATACTATTAAAAAATTCATTTTAGAATATGTTTTCCCTTACACTTTAACATTTGGATATAAAGTAATCCCTTTTTCTTGAATCAGTCAACTCTTATTTTGGTAATGGTTACAGAAGTATTACAGCTAATATGCTGATTTACATACAACAAGGAATTCTGAGTAGATTATAAACAAATACAAACAATATCAACTCTCCATTAAAACCAAGCAAGGAATCACCCTTGAACAAGTTCATACCTTCAAAATACCTTGGCCTCACCCTCGACTGTAATCTCTCCTATGTTCCACACATCAGTAACGTGGCAAAAGTAGCCAACACCAGGATGGGACTACTATTCCGACACAGGAAACATCTAACCCCTGAAGCTTTGTCTGTCGCTGTCCATCGCTCCATCGTCAGCATCATTGACTACAGTCTCATTATCTATGGATCTGCCACAACATCGTCTCTCAGATGTGTTTCAACTTCCCTCAGTTAAGCCTGCTGACTCGTTACTGGTTCCCACCATCTCACACACTCCTGTGACCTATACTCAAAAATAGGTTGGCTGCAACTGAACAACCGAATCAAATACAAAACCTGCATCACAGCAAAGAAAATTATGATGGGCAAGGTGCTGCCAGGAGTCAGCACCCTCCTTAAACCCAAAATCAACAATCTCTACACCAGGAGCTGTAAGCCCCAAGTCCTTCAAACCCCCCACTGCCGGGCTTCCCAAGGCCAAAGGTCGTTTGCATACAGGGTGCCAAGTTGGCTGAATGATCTCTCTAGTGACACCTCCGCAGCAGCAATGCTTGGTGCATTCAAAACAAAGCTCTGCCACTCCCTAACAGGCACCAACACCTGTGTTTGCACCGCATAACATCATTGTTCCCTATGTGGTCTCTGACCTCGCTGGTGTCTGTTTTTGTCCTCTCTTCTTGTACTTACCTGTCCATTGCAACTTCAAATGCACTTACCCCGTGTCTGTCCTGACAAGGTCCCTCTGCCTCTCCCTTCTCTGAGCCCTCTCCCCTTCTCCCTCCTAGTGTTCTTTGTGTAACACATCACTTAATCAGATTATGTCAACTGAAGTTACTGTCTAATACCCTGTACTGTGTAAACTATTTTATGTTTACTGTCTATAATCACGTAACCAGCCTGATGAAAATTGTCTGTAAAAGAGCCTTGGCTCAAAGGTATCTTGTAATCCTAGACATAAATAAATAAACTTATATTTTCATTACTCAGCAATGCAGTCTCCTAGTTTAGTAGTGGTCACTGCAGTATTGTACTTACAATAGAGATACACGTGGCAAGGTATTGTGGATACAATATGAAGTTGTCTTCTATTTTTCCTTACTGAGAGGTGCAGTCTCCTATTTCTGTAGTGGTTACAACAATATAAAACCTCAGATGTTTATTTTCAAAACAAAGCATTGTGCATGCACTGATAGCTGAGAAGATTTCTTTACTGTGAGATGAAGTCTCTTATTTCTGTGATGAGTACAAAAATATAATAGCCTGTATACTAATTTACATAGTGAGGATTGTGGGTACAGTAAATAACTAATTTTTCTGTCTCCCTAACCTGCATGTGGAGTGTTTTTTTTTTTTACTGATGACATTAGGTCATGTGTGTGCTGGGACTAGATCCGTGATGTTTTGCTGGGATAACTTCTTGGGTCCAGCCCTAGACTGACCAATCAGAGCCCAGCATTCTTTCTTGCTATTGTATAATTCTTGATAATGTATAAAATGCACTGGATATTATGAGGTGTTATAAGCAACTTGGAATAAAAAATGGTTTCAAAGAAGAATAAAATCAGTTATTGAGGCCACTGATGTAATGTACTCTGGGAAGGAGTTCTGCAATAAAGCTACCCTAACACTAAAGGAACAACCTTCTACTATCTTCATTCTAACTTTTGGAACTGACAAAATGTAATGTTTTCTCAGCAAAGGTCACAACAGAAAAAGTAAACCTACAACCATTCCTTTAAATAGTTAGGATCTTTGTTTTATCGGGAGGAGGCTAGGCTGCAGGTAGCTTCTGGAAGGCAGTATCCCTTGGCCAGAAAAGACTGGCAGTGAGATGACGCAACCCCTGTGGGTAGGCCAGGGAGTTTGTTCCTTCTGTAGGGCTGTGCTGTTATGCCAAAGATTATCGGCACAGCTAACACTAAGGGCAGAAGGGAGGCACCAAGCGAGAAAAACTGAAGTAAAAAAATGCCATCTTTAGGCGTACTAGCCTGAAAGGGGTTTATTCTTGATCAGTAGAATATATCTGTGGGTGAAGGAAGGAAGGAACAGGGAGAAAACATATATGAAAATAAATCAGGACCTATGTCATGCAAATATTTATGTCAGCAAGAGAATTTTACAATTAATTCCTCTACAAGAAGCCAATGAAGCTGGACTAAAATAGGACAAATGTGATGAAATGTTTTTTGTTCCAGTTACAATGCAAGCTGTCAAATTCATAATAAGTTGTAACTTACTGATGAGTTGTTGGGAAGACCAGACAAAATAGCACTGCTCTAGTTTAGTCTACTGAACACCAAGGATAGTTTGTCAGCATTTTCACTGCACCCAGAGTGAGATAGTAACACATTTATGCAGTGTGTCAAAGACGATAAGCTGTCTTCAGACGTGCATTTATGTATGCCTCAAAGGATAACATAGGATCTGAGACAGAGCCTAGATCTCTAACTTGAGTTTTTGCTTGAAGGTCACAATTCCAATAAAATCTCTGGTAGCAAGTGTTTTGATCAAAATATTATGCATTCTGTTTGAACAATGTTTAGACAAAAACACTTACAATGAACCGTAATTCATTTTCATCCAAACAGGATAATAGGACCTCTAGGGCCCCATATTCAGAGCCAGTCATGTGTGCACTGTATACACAGTAGTGCTGTATGTGAGATAGCCCATGACTAGCTCGGGGGAAATATTCAGACGGCGCACCCATCCAGAGTGCGCTGTCAGAATATGGGGCACATGGTGACTATATATTGCACTGACAAAGCTCCCTGATGAAATATGGCCCACGGGAGCCAAATGAAGATAGCATGTCCCAGATAGGATAGAGCCAGTGCTCCCATTAGCCATATTCAGCCCTAACATGTGTTATGAGTTAATCTGTCATCAGCTACTTCATGCAACCTTCTTGCCCCCACAGCCTGCAGCACAGATAGTCTAGTACAGATTTGGCAAAAAGAAAACATATATAATGTGTAGAGGAAGCTTGCTCTGCATGGATTTTCATCCTAAGCAGAACGCTGTTGTACCACAGTGCAAAGGTCATGGAACACTGTTGTACCCTTCTGTGGTACAATAGTGTTCTACACAGGTGAAAACAATGTCTGTGCGACCATGTCTAATGAAAGAAGTGCTGAAAAAAAAAAAAAAACACCATGCTCCCAACAGATACCAGAAAGTTGAACATAGTAATGTGGACCTTTTGCTAGTTTGCTGTCATTTTCCTCAAACGTTAAAACAATTGAATTTTTCTATGGACATTAACTTAATTTTTTTTTCAAAAGGAAAAAAAAGCGGCCATTTTTCTGTAATAGCTATCACTTTTAGTTCACAGCAGAAGGATGACCGAAAACCTCTTTGGCCACACAGCCTAGGGCACAGACAGTCTAGTACAGATTTGACAAAGAGAAAACATATATAGTATGGGAGAAGAGAAATGCTAAAGATTTCTCTTCCTTTTAATTTGTTTTCCTTTTCCCTGACTGAGTAGTAGTGACTGAAACTGAGATGAAATAATTCAGTGAATGATACTAGAGAAACACAGAAACCTAGAAAATGTCAGCAGAAAAGGACCTTTTGGCCCACCTAGTCTGCCCCAAACGTCCCTACTTACTGTTCTACCGTAGACCCTATTTGATCTCTGGCCTTACCCCGCCAACACCCTGCTACTAAGGTCTGCCTGTGAACGTCCCATGCATGTTTGAATACTGCAGCCGTTTCTTAACCCACCACCTCCACTGGGAGGCCATTCTAGACATCCATCACCCTTTCTGTGAAGAAGTATTTCTGCGTATTCCCTCTAGGACTTCCCCCTTCCAGCTTCATATCATGCCCCCTTGTCCTTGAGCATCTCTTTCTATGCAAGATGTCCCATCCTTTGAGGTATTTGAATGTTTCTGTCATGTCTCCCCTTTCCCTCCTTTCCTCTAGGAATACATATTTAATTCCTTGAGTCTTTCCTCTGATGAAGGCTATGCACCATTTTGGTTGCCTGTCTCTGTACTGTACCACCTCCACCCGATCTATGTCTTTTCGGAGATGAGGCCTCCAGTACTGGACACAGTACTCCAGGTGGGGCCTCACCATTGATCTGTACAGGGGTAACACTACAGTACCTCTCTCTTTCAACCGGTGATACCCCTCCCTGTGCACCCCAGCATTCTACTAGCCTTCCCCACTGCCTCATCACACTGCTTTGCTACCTTCAGGTCATCAGTTATGATGACCCCCAGATTCCTTTCCTGTTTTGTGGTTGCTACCTCCACCTCCCCTAAATGATACATTGCCGTTGGATTTCTGTTTCCCATGTGCATAATTTTACACTTTTGGGCGTTGAAGTCTAGTTGACAAACCCTTGACCAGTCTTTCAGCTTTTTCATATCTTTCTTCATTTTTTCCACTACCCCGGTGTGTCCAGTCTGTTGCAGATTTTCGTATAATTCGCAAACAGGCATACCTTCCCTTCCAGCTCTCTGCGATGTCGCTAATAAAGACATTGAAGAAGACTGGTCCCAGTACTGACCCATGGCACCCTACTGGTCACCGTGCCTTCTTCTGAGTGAACCCCATTTACCACCACCCTGTGAGTCCTGTTCATTAGCCAACTTCGTACCCATTTTACCACTTCTGGACCAAATCCTAGACTGCCAAGCTTGTTTACCAGTCTTCTATGTGAAACCGTGTTGAATGCCTTACTGAAATCGAGGTATGCCACATCCATCACTCCTCCCTGATCTACCTCTCTGGTAACCCAGTCAAAGAACTTAAATAGGTTTGTTTGGCAAGATCTCCCCCTTGTGAACCATGCTGCCTCGGATCCTGTAATCTGCTGGCCATAAGGTATTCCCAAATCCTTTCCTTTAGTAGTGTCTCCATAACTTTGCTCACCACCGAAGTCAAACTTACAGGTCTGTAGTTTCCTACCTCCTCCCTGTCTCCACTCTTGTGGAGTGAGACCACATCTGCCCTCCTCCATTCCCTCAGAATTTCCCTTTTCCAGTGATAGATTAAACAGGGCCGTCAGAGGCATAGCCAGTTTCTCCTTTAGTTCTTTCAGTAACGTGGGGTGAACCCTGTTTGGCCCCGTTGCCTCATCCACTTTTAGTTTTGCTAGTTCCCTGAGTATTCTCTCCTCCAGAAAAGGGCTAGTGTCCACCTCCCTTCCCTTAATGCCTTTTACCCCTATCGTTGGCCTTTCACCTACTCTTTCTTTTTTTTTTTTTGTATACTTTATTTCTGCTTCAAGGGTGGGGCATCTCTCAGAGGTGCTCATTCAACCTATGCCTCTACTCCCCGCTGAGACCTCCCCCCCTCCGAGACCCCCACCAGGACTTTCCAGGGCCCACCCCCGCCCACCTACTCAGCGGCCTCTCTGAGGTTAGAGGGTCTGTCCCAATAAAGGCCCTGGAGGACCAGAAGAGGGATGATCTGGTGCTGGGGATGTGGGCTCTGTCCCTGGAGCCCCTCATCACCTCCCTGTCCCTTTAGGATATTTAGTCTTTGTGGTTCCCCTCTGGAGCGTGGAGGTGCAGTGACATCTTGGCACAGATGTGCCGACATCTGCCGCCGCTCCACCCCCAAACGAAAGCACCGCAAGTTCCTTGCGCTGCCCTCTATCTCCATCAGGGGCCGCCAAGGAGTGTCGTGAAACCCATATCCCTCCCCAGGGAAGGGAGAGCAGTCCTCCAGATGCTCAATCCCTTCCCTCCCTTGCCGACCCCTGACAGCCCAAGTCCGTTCCCGAACCCTGGTCGCCAGCATGGTGCAAGGTGTGGCGTCCAGTGCTTCAAACAACATGAAGTCTTGCTGTATTCTGACAATATGCAGTTAGTCCCAGCACTTGAACTGCTCCGGAGACGAAAGAGTTAACTCTATGCTGAGAGCATAGAACGTTGAGCTTGTGCTCAGTTCAAACCTCTGTCTGCTGCAGTTTCAAGTGTAACTGTCAGATTCTTTACTCTTCCTAACTGAACAGTCGCTCTGGAGTTTCTCCTGTCGCTTTTGGTTCGCGTTGTGAAAATTCGTCGGTTTAACCACAAGTTTCATATTTTTTCCTCGGTTCAGATCCCTGTCTGTGGTACAGTAAGTAGTAGTGGTAGTGGACTGTATTAAATACTGTGGAAATTGTAAAATTTAGAATTGATTCAATCAGTTCGGCTGAACTGATCACTCTTTAGTCTGTGGCGATTCCGGTGCTTATCGGTTCTAAAAAAAAAATGTGTTTAGCGTTTTTTTTTTTCCAACACCCGTAACACGCATACCTCTCAACTGTCACACACTATGAGGTACATCACTCATTTTACCTCTCAGAAACCCTTTGCCCATCATGGGGAAGGTGATATTCCACATTCCCCACTGAGATTTTAAAGCATAAATTCATAATAATCTATTATGCTTAGTTATACAAAAACAATATGAACATTAGTGCACTGATAACTATAGTGTTCTGAGCTTCCAGTGCCATGTTAGACGATGTGTCACACATTTTGCTCATTTGTCACACATCATGTCACATATTTTGGTGGAGAAAGGTTGAGAGGTATGGTAACACGGTTAGGAACCGATAAGTTTGTCTTACCTGGCCTGAAGCCGTGTAAAGGGTAAGTTTTTTTTTCTGATTTACTGTGGCCATGTCTGAGAAACTCAAAAGAAAAACCGGGCCCACTGGGTTTCAGCACTGTAGTGTGTGTGGGGAGGCCTTTGCTAAGGCTGACCCCCACACCACCTTTGTCTATTGTCTAGGGTTTGACCACCTCGATTCAGACTGGCAAATTTGCAAAAATTTTCCTAAGGCCACCGTAGAGAAAAGGTTGGGCAGGCTTAGGGAGAAAGAGGCTGAGAAGTCCGCTGACCCAGATGGCCAGCCCAGTTCGGTTCCAACAGAACCTGAGGGAGTGCCCTCTGACCAGGGCCAGGCTTCCTCGGGCAAGAGGAGAGCTGACCCTGAGGGGTCAGTTCCTGCAAAAAGAAGAAGGAAAAGTCGTCCGGTTCAGATTCAGATCCCCACCATCCAACTGCCAAGGAAATTGCCAGGGCGATTAATATTGTGGAATCGCTCCGTTAGTTCTCGACCGAACCGCGCCTCGCAGGCGCCGGTTCGGTCGTGTCTTCCGGTTTCCGATTATTCTTTGGAAGAAAATCATGAACCGGAATGGGAGGGGGAAGAAGAGTTTGATGATGATGAAGAAGATGGTGAGGAAGGTCTGGATGAGCCCATTGAACCGGACATCTCCCCAGACAGACCGTTCAGGAGTTTCCCTTCCCAGGCTTTCTGAGTCCCCTTCCCACTTTATGTTTTACAGGAAAGTGGCTGACACCCTCCAGCTCCCTGTGGATGAAGCTGTTGAGGAGCAGGAGGAGCCTGATTTTGTGGAGATGATGGACATCCCAGAGTCCAAGAGACTGTCTATTCCCCTACACAAATCTTTTGGGAAACAGACTCACAAGCTTCTAAAGACTCCAGATTCATTGCCTCCAGTGGACAAACGAATGGACAGGAGGTACATGCTGTCAGGCTCAGCTACGGAGTTTCTATACCAGCATTGCAGCCATGTTGGGGTAGTACAGGCTGCAGCCTGTGACAAGGCTAGCATACCATTGGCTTCTCGCCCCCCAGATAAGGACTCCTGGAAGATAGATGCTATGGCTAAGAAGCAGTACCTGGCATCTTGTTTGGGACTCAGACAGGCTAACTACATAGCCTATGCAGCTAGATTCCAAAAGTCCAGGTGGGAGTCTGTTTTGGATCTGGCTAAGCAGGCTTCCCCCCAGTTAGCCAAAGAACTGGAGGAGGTGGCTGCTGATGGGATAGAGGCATCTAAGATTCAGTTTCATGCTGCTGTGGACTCCAGTGATGTTTCATCACGAGTCATGGCTACATCTGTGGCTCTTCAGAGGATGGTTTGGCTCAGGTGTACTAGCCTCACACAGGATACCCAGGCTAAGGCCATGGATTTTCCTGTTGTAGGTAATTCTCTGTTTGGGGAGCAGACAGAGAACTACATGAATGGATGAGTACAGGACCACCTCTAGGAGTGCTCAAGCCAAGGAAAGGCAGTCAACTCCTCAGAAGCAGCAGGCTAGGGGCAGGGGCAGGCCTTTCCACAGGCCTTTCTACCAGGCACAGGCCTCCTCTCCTTTTTCCCAGAGGGGGTTCTTTAGAGGGAGAGGTAGGAGGGGGGTGAGCAGGGCTGCATCCACCTCTCAGCCTAAGGCTCCTGCCAAGCAGACACCCTGAGGTGTCAGCTCGGGTCGACTTCCCAATCCCTGTAGGAGGCAGGCTGGCTTCCAGGCCTGGAAGTCTGTGACCTCAGACAAGTGGGTCCTGGAGGTAGTAAGCCAGGGACTGGCCCTCAGCTTCAAAAAGTTCCCAAAGCTGAGGGTCAGGTCTTTTCCACCTGCAAACATCTCCGAAACCACTGCCCTAGAGGCGGAGATTTCCTCTCTGTTAGCTCTCAGAGCCATAGAGAGAGTTCCTACATCCCTCAGGGCCAAAGGTCTGTACTCCAGATACTTCCTTACCCCAAAGAAGACAGGGGAGTGGTGACCCATCCTAGATCTAAGATACTTAAACAAGCATTTACTGAAGCCAAAGTTCAAAATGGTGACTCTGGGAATAATCCTTCCCTCTCTAAGGCCAGGGGATTGGCTAGCTTCCCTAGACCTCAAGGATGCCTACTTTCACATTCCCATCAGGTGCTCCCACAGAAAGTATCTCAGATTCTAACTGCCCTCAGGCCATTATCAGTTCAGGGCAATGCCTTTCGGGCTAACATCAGCACCAAAGGTCTTTACAAAATGCCTAGCAGTAGTAGTAGCCTTTTTAAGGAGACAGAACATCTCTATTTTCCCATATCTCGATGACTGGCTTATTGTGGGGCAGTCTCCAGACCAAGTCAAGTCGAATCTACAAGTGATCCAGCAAGTGCTCACTTCCTTGGGATTCCTCATCAATCTTCCAAAGTCAGTTCTCGAACCAGTGCAGCTCCTCACCTTCATGGGGTGGAGTTGGACACTGTCCAGGCAAAGGCCTTTCTTCCCTTGTCAAGGGTAAAGGCCCTTACAGATCTAGCTTCCTCTTTTCGTCTCCTGGTCTCTTGTCCAGCGAGACATTTCCTCCAACTACTGGGCCACATGGCAGCTGCCACTGCAGTGATTCCAGGGGCCAGGTTTCAGATGAGGGATATCCAGTTTCACCTGAGGGCTTTTTGGTCCCAGAAAAAAGACCCTCTCACCAAACTGATTCCAGTGACTCAGACCTTAATCCATGCTCTCCAGTGGTGGCTAGACCAGGACAACCTCAGACAAGGAGTCCCATTTGTCTCTCAGACTTATTCTGTGGTTCTGACCACAGATGCTTCTCTTCTGGGGTGGGGGGCTCACTTGGGAGCCCTCACAGCACAAGGAGTGTGGTCCCCTCAGGAGTCTCTCCTTCATATCAACCTTCTGGAACTCAGGGCAGTATACTTAGCCTTACAAGCTTTCACAAAGGCAGTACAAAACAAGGTGGTTCAGGTGAGAACAGACAACACCACCACCATGTGGTACATCAACAAACAGGGAGCACTCGGTCGACGGCCTTGTGCACAGAAGCCATGAAAGTCTGGTCTCTGGCCTATTCTCTACAGACATCCCTGGTAGCAGTCCACCTTCTAGGGAAGGACAATGTGTTAGCAGATGCTTTGAGCAGGATTTCTCAGGGCCATCATGAATGGTCCCTGGATCCTCTAGTGCTAAATGTGATATTTCTAAGATGGGGCACTCCTCAGATAGACCTCTTTGCAGCCCCAGGCAATCACCAACTTCCTCTCTTTTGCTGCAGGCCCCCAATATTGGGCTCAGTCCCCCTGGATGCTCTACTGTTGGATTGGTCGGGGAAATTTCTGTATGCCTTTCCCCCCTTTCCTCTGTTGTTCAGAGTTCTGGTCAAGATAAGGTCACAATCTTGCAAGGTGATCCTGATTGCGCCAGACTGG
Organism: Neoceratodus forsteri; assembly: GCA_016271365.2. Lineage (NCBI taxonomy): Eukaryota > Metazoa > Chordata > Ceratodontiformes > Ceratodontidae > Neoceratodus > Neoceratodus forsteri. Next base: position 696,446,658 of record CM057456.1, on the reverse strand, counting down.
GCCAGGCAGCCTTGGTATCCTCTCTTGCTGTCTCTGGCGGTCCATCTTCCATTGGCGCTCCCCAAAAACACAATCTGTTAACTTCCTCTCGGGAGAATTTGGTATCCCAATCTTCAGTCTCTCACTCTCAAAGCTTGGCTCTTGAAGAGCTAGAATATGCAAATATGAATTTGTCTTGGGGGTTCTGGACATTCTCAAGGCTTCTCGTAAGCCTGCCACTAGAAAAACCTACAACTCCAAATGGAAAAGGTTTGGTATTTGGTGTTCTAGTAAATAGATATCACCAGACTCTGCTGATTTGTCTGCAGTTCTGGACTATATGGTTCATATCAATAGTTTAGGCCTCAGACGAGCTACCCTCAAGGTGCATCTGTCTGCTGTTTCTGCATTTTTATCAGTGGGGAAGCCTTCTTCTCTAGCTTCCCACCCTGTGTTCTGTACATTTTTTAAGGGACTACCTTATACTAATCCCCCTTTTAATGATCCTACCCCTGTTTGGGATCTTAATGTTTGCATTGCTCAGCTCATGCAGCCACCCTTTGAGCCTTTGGCCTCAGCAGAACTTAAGTATTTGACTTGGAAAACTGTGTTCCTGGTAGCTATTACCTCTGCCAGGCGTATCAGTGAATTGCAAGCTCTGTCAGTGGAGCCTGATTGTATTTCTTTTCATAGAGATAAGGTGGTCCTTAGAACCAACAGGAGGTTCTTACCCAAAGTGGTTTCAGATTTTCATCTGAACCAATCCATGTCCCTTCCTGTGTTTTTCACTGATCATTCTTCTTCAGGAGAGAGAAGATTACATAGTTTGGATGTTAAAAGGTCTCTTAGCTACTACAGTGAGCGCACTAAGGCACTTAGGTTTGACTGGCCTCAGTTGTTTCTCACTAATGGCGAAGTGGGAAAGGGTAAACCCACTACTAAGAGGACTATTGCAAGGTGGTTTGTCTCTTGTATACAATTCTGCTATGAAAAGCTGGGCAAGGTACTCCCTCAGGCCTGAGGGCTCATTCAGCTAGAGGTACAGCTGCTTCTCTGGCTGTGGCCAGAGATATTCCACTCTTAGAGATCTGTAAAGCAGCCACCTGGAAAACAGTTCATACTTTTACCAAGCATTACTCTCTGGACATCCAGGCTAGGAGTGATGCTAGGATTAGTACAGCAGTGCTGCAGAGCCTATTTCCTAAGTAGGTTCTGTACCCTCCTCCTGGGAGGTACTGCTTGGTAGTCTGCATATTGTCAGAATACAGCAAGACTTCATGTTGTTTGAAGAAAAAATTACTCATCTTAGTAATTATGTTTCTTCTAATGGAGTCTTGCTGTATTCTGACCTCCCCCTTGCCTCCCCTCTCAGAACCTGTTTTTTGGGAAGTGGACTGGCAGGTACAGTGCTGCACCCCAGAGGTGTATTGGCTTCATTTGTTGTTATTTTAAAGTTATGTTAAGTTCACTACCCGAGTTTTTTGTTTTGGGGTTCTCGACTTGAGTCTTTTGGGATTCCAGAACTTTTGGTTGCCCTGATGGCTAGTGTTTTTTTTTTTTACAATTTCCACACTATAGGTGTATTTAGTTAGTCTTGGCTCATAAGAATCTGACGGTTACACTTGAAAGTGCAGCAGACAGAGGTTTGAACTGAGCACGAGCTCAACATTCTATGCTGTCAGCATGTAGTTAACTCTTTCATCTCCGGAGCAGTTCAAGTGCTGGGGCTAACTGGATATTGTCAGAATACAGCAAGACTCCATTAGAAGAAACATAATTACTAAGGTGAGTAATTTTTTCTTCAACCCTCAGTGCCACAGGGCTGGCTACCTACCCCTTCTTTCATGAATACTGAACAAAAGTACTTATTCAGTATGTGTGCTTTCATCTTGTCCTCTTCCACACTTCCTCCGCTTCCCCTTTCAGTCTTACTATCCCAGCCTTGTTCTTCTTTCTTTTGTTTATGTACCTGAAGAATGTTTTATTCCCCTTTCTTATTGGCTTAGCAATGTTCTCCTCCGCTTCTGCCTTTGCTTTCCTAACTGCTGTCCCTGCCTCCTTTTGTTTCTCCTGATAACCCTCCCTATCCTCTGCCGTCTGAGTCAACGTGTACCTTTTGAATGCATTCTTCTTCACCCTTACTTTCTCTGCTACTTCCTTGCAGAACCATAGTGGTCTCTTTTTTTCTCTTGCTGTTTTTAACCTGCCTTATACAGAGGTTTGTTGCCTTCTCAATGACCTCCCTTATTCCTGCCCATTCTACCCCACCCATTTCCCCTATTCCTGCTAGGGCTTTCCTGAGGCACTCTCTGATTTTCTTGAAAATCGGCCCTCCTGAAGTCCAGGACACTTGTTTTAGTGTGGTTCGATTCTGGCCCAGTCCTTATATTGAACCACACCATAGGATGACCACTGGTTCCTAAGTGGCTTCCCACTGTGATGTCAGCGACACTGTCCCTGTTTGACAGTACCAGATCCAATGTTTCCCCCCCCATGAGTGTGTTCCATTACTAGTTGCCTGAGGAGGCCCCCCTGCAGGGCCTCTAGGATTACCCTACTTTTAACTGTTGCTGCAGCAGGGATGCTCCAATACACATCCGATAAATTGAAGTCCCCCGCTAGAAGTTCCTCCCCCTTGTGTGCCATCCCTTGGATTTCATTCATCATAACTTTATCCCCCTCCTCCCCCTGTGCTGGAGGTTTGTATATCACACCTGTACAAATAGCTGCCCCTTCCCTGTTTCCAGGGTGACTCACATTGCCTCTGCTTCTCCTTGCTCCCGCTGTATTTCCATGGCCTTTGTTTTCCCTCACATAAACAGCCATGCCATCTCCCTTTTTTCCTACCCTGTCCCTCCTAAATGGAGCATACTCTGGTATGGCTACATCCCAGTCCTGCTTCTCATTACACCAGGTCTCTGTAATTGCAACTATGTCCAAATCTTCTTCAGCCATGGTGGCCTCTAGGAAAGGCCCCCTGTTCTCTGTGGCACTGTAGATGTAATTCTGCAGTATGGATCCTGAGCTTTTGCGGAACTGTTAGGTCAAGTTCTGTGGCAACAAGCCATCCCGGTGGCGCTGAGGGTTGAGGCACTGGACGTCGGCAACCCAGGTTCAGGAATGAGCCCGGGCCGTCGGGGGTCGGCAGGGGAGGAAAGGTTTGAGCATCCGACGATGGCTGTCCTCTCCTGGGAAGGGTGGGTCAACAATCTCCAGGTGCTAGTGACTCCCAGCGGAGGCTAGGAGTGCAACAGCAATGGGGATCACGTCAGGGATGGGGAGGAGCATCGTCAGACGTCCGCGGGAGGAGTGCGGGAGCGCGCTCAGCCTGCGATGGACGTCATTGCACATCCGTGCTCCTGGGCGGGAGAGCTCTCGAACAAAGGAAACCAACCATCAGCTGGGAGGAAAACGCTGCCTGCCCCCACCTCCAACTCTGGATCCTGCCCACCAGATCTCATCTCACCCAATCACCTCTGCCTGAGGAGCTTCAGAAGAGGGAGTGCTGAGGAGCAGAAGGTGGCCCCGCTCCAGGGAGCAGTACGTTGTGGGAGGATCACGGCAGGAGGGGATAAGTCAGGACAACTGATGGGGCCCCAGCCAGCGGCGACCGGAGGGAAAAATAGTAATAAAAAAAAAAAAAAAAGTTCTGTGGCAAGGTTTAAAGTTCTGCAGCACATTAATAAATGCATAATACAGAGCCAGCATTACAGTTTTGGGGGACCCAGCGAGGGTGGCCTGTGAGAAGGACTCCTACTTCCACCACATAAATATAAATTGCATAATTTTCCTTAGACCTCCAGTTTTATGCTTTTCAGCAGCTGTTCTGGCTCTCAGTATTTATCTAAATCTATTGAGAGCTTAGTGTCATTGTATGTAACTTTAATGGATACTGGCAGGTAATTCCCCCCCCCCCCAACCTGCTGGCAGCAAAACGCACAGCTGAATAGTAGTTCCTCAAAGGGGAGCTTGAAGTAGCCTAGCCATGGAGCACCCATGACTTACCCTCCTCTGTGAACACCTGTCAGAGGATCAATACACAGTCACGGTTTAGGATGATGGTTTTTGGGGGGACACAGAGTCTCCCCGCACTACCACCCCCAAAAACCTGTCTGTCTCTGTAGCTTTTTGTACTGTGTTGTTCAGTGAAGCTGAAGTGCTGGTATCTCATTATAGTGAATCCTTCATATAATGTACTTCCACTGTGGCTCCGAGAGGATTCATTATAATGAGGAACAACTGTACTCTGGAGGGGTGGAGAGAATGAGTAGAGTCCTGAGAAAACTTGAGGAGTGTTTGAGGATATGACAGCTGGGTTTCAATGCAAAAAAAGTTCAGAACTATGCACCAAAGGCATAGAAACCCAAGGGTGATGTACAAAATGGGGGGAGGGGGTATTGAGGATCACAAAGCATGAAAGAGGCTGTGTCGTTATCATAGCTGATGGTTTCAAGGTGGAGTGGACATGCAACAAGGCAATAGGCAGGGCCAGTGGGATGCTGGGGGAAAAGGGAGGGGTTTCATCTGCAGAAGGAGAGTGGTGGTGTTGCCACTTTATCGATCATTGATGAGACCCCACCTCAGGTACTGTGTCCTGTTCTGGAGACCACATCTGAGGAAGGACATAGACAGGGTGGGAGCTGTCCAGAAGATGGCTATAAGGAGAGACTGAGGGATCTCAGTATGTACACCCTGGAAGAGAGGAGAGAGAGAGAGAGAAAGAGACCTACAGCATTAGTACCTCAAGGGGGTGAACAGGTTACAGGGATGTGAGTATTTCTGAGATGAGAAGGGTCACCAGGACAAGACTGAATGCAATGAAGCTTGAAGAGGAGACGTTTAGGAGGGATATGGGAAATGCTTCTTCACTGAAAGACTGGTAGATGTCTGGAACAGTCTGCTGGCAAAAGTGGTGTGAGCAAAAACAGTGGCTGGCTTCATGCATGCATGGGATTGGGATAGGCATAAAGATACCTTAGTAGAAAAACAGGAGGTGGGCCAGAGGTAGCCAGAGGTCAGTTAGGGACAGTATAGGCAGGTATAAACTGGTCAGACTGGGTGAGCTAGGCGGCACTTATTTGGCAACAAATTCTGTTTCTATATTTATATTTTATTCACAGTATACCAAAAGGCCAAAATAAAGTACCTGAAGGACCTACAGTCTGACAACCTACAGAATCCCAAACATTTTTGGAACCAGATTAACAGCTACACACACCAACCCTAAGCAGATTGCAGAAGCATTCAACAAATTCGTCACAGACCTGGAAGGGCTCCCCTACCCCGGGACCCCCTCCTCCTACCACTCATCCAAACTTTCACTTCTGGCTAATTACTAAAAAAGAGGTCCCGACACAACTATTAAAAATCAAAATGGTCAAGACTGCTGGACATGATGGGGTTATTACAAATCACTACCCCTGTTCTGGCATACCCTCTGACCAAACTATTCCATTTGTTCCTGCTCCAAGGGCTGGTGTCCCAAAAATGGAAGGTCACACATGTGGTTCCTGTACACAAAGGAGAAGCTGGCAAAGCTGTAGAGAATTACCACCCTCTCCGTTCCCCCTAGGGTTTCAAAATCATTAGCCACTGTGGCTAAACAGATCCCATATTTTTTAGCTATTCTGTTCATAATTCTCCTGTAACGTAGCAGCTCCTTCCACTTATTTTATTTTTCACACTGACTCTGCTTCTCAGCTTTACCCTGGCTTGTGCTGCTCTGTTCACTGTCACTCAGCGTGTCTGCTCTGTATTTGTGTTTGAGATTCCTCCTTTTTTTCACATGTATATAATAATAAAGGCTGCCATGCACTTTCAGTCTATACAGTGCCCTGTTTTATATCCACTCTGTCCTGGCTGCTTCTCCTTATATTTGTTTTTTGCTCATTTTTCTCACTTTTCTTTCAGTGGCTTGCTTATTTCTCACATATCCAGACTGTTTCTCTGTCTTTTTTTAATATCCCCTGCTTCTCCTTAATTTGTCTTTTACCTGCTTCTTTCACATAATCTTTCAGTATTTGCCCATTATGTGCCAGTTTTTTATATCCCAGCCCCTGCTTTTCTCCTTATACATTTCAGTCCCTTTTCTTTCAGTACCCGTTCTCTCACATTCTTTCAGTCTGTGTTGCACAATAAATATGTGCCTTTTTATTTCTCCTGCTTCTATTAATGTTTCAGTACTTGAATTCAATCATTTAAAACACTCTTTCAAGAGCTTGTCCTATTCTTTCAGTCTGTTTCACAATGTGCCAGTTTTTATATTCCCCTCTCTCTCCTGCTTCTCCTTACTGTATTCTATCCTGAAGTTTTTCTTTCAAGAGCTCCTCAAGTTTTTTGTTGCACAATTTTTCCCTGTCTCTTCTGCTTTCCCCATCACTCACTCACTGCCTGCTCAGTTTCACACACTGACTTAGTATTTGTTCCACTATTTCCTGGTAGCCCATTTATTTTTAATCTGATTCCTTGTCATTTCTTTCTATTCTCTCCTCTATAATTTGCTTCCCTGCCTACGGTAAACACTCTTAAGTTAAATATTTCAAGTATATTCATCGCGATCATTGAACCACTCAACGTATCCACTCCCTATCACTGACACAGCCCAAGTGACTCTCTTTCCACTGCGAGCCCTCCCAACACTTGAAAACAGCCACACTGATTGGTTGTCGGAGAGTGTCTATGTAATTGCTGCAATCATAGACAACTCTCCTCTGTGCCAAGACTGTGGTCATGTGGGTGACGGTGAGCGTGACATGTGCTTTACAGCGCTCCCAGAGGTCACAGTACTTCCAGTCTCGCATAGGCATGCAGGAACCACTATGGCACCGAAAACAGTAGTTTTTGCCACTCTCTGGCAATCAATGACTTCTTTTGCCTCCAAGGTGCAGGGGGCTCAAAGTTTAGACATTATCGACTTGTGGTTTCGCTTGTGGTGACATGGTGAGCGGCCAGCAGGAACGTAGACCCAGTTCCCATCCTTAGTACCCTGTCAAAAGTATGAGAGAGACTAGTTTATAACCAGTTCCTAGACCATATTGAATCACTCTCCTTCTTCACTGATGCCCAACACAGTTTTCGCAAACACTACGGCACCAATACGGCACTGGTGCAACTCACTTCTAGTGTCCAGCAGGTGTTGACAGAAGACCTGTAGGGGTAGTATTCGTAGATCCAACCAAGGCCTTTGACCTAGTAGATTACAAACTCTTACTGGTCAAGCTATTACACATGGGCCATGAACACCTCTGCTACACTTGGCTTAAGAACTTTGTCTTGGGCTGCACCCAGTCTGTCAAGCGGGGCAACCTGCCTCTCCTCCCAACATTTGATCACAGATTGTGTACCACAGACCTCTATCCTTGGACCCATATTCTCTTCAATATTTATCAATGATCTCCCCTTCAACTGCAGAGGAGCAAATATGCTCCTCTACGCAGATGACGCAGTGCATTACAGGACTGGGCTTGATCCCAGTATCACCAACTATGAACTCAACAAGGACTTTAGGGAACTGCAAGTGTGGTTTACCTCAAACCGTGTTGTCCTCAGTGCCAAAAAACATAGGCCATGCTATTTGTGGACAAGGAAATTTGGCTCCCATCATAGGGAGCTCCTGCAGATCACCCCCACAAAGGGTACCCAACTAGAGGTCTTGGACACTGTTAAGTACCTCAGTGTTTGGTTGGACTGAGACCTATCCTTAAAATCACATACTGAAAGTGTAATCAAGCTCTTCTCACAGAAGCTGGGTGTATTCTGCAGGCTTAGAGCCTTCCTTACTACTGAAGCCAGACTGTCCACTGCTATCAGTGTTTTATACCCTTCATTCCTGTATGAGTCCCCAGTACTCTTCCCCCTGAAAGGCACCAAACTCAATGAACTGAAGTTGCTGTATCGTAGAATCATCAGATTTGCTCTTGGTGCCTGCAGAAGAGAACACCACTGTAATGTCCTTGTCTCCCTAAATTGGCCCCACTGGAAGACAGAATTAGCTACCCTACCTTATGCCTGGGTACAAGATCCTTAATGGCTACTTCCCCAGTCCTGCAGATATCCTTGTTGGTAAGGCCCAAAGGAGGCACCTCTGCTCATCCTAACTCATGCTACTGGAGGTCCCTAGGGCCCTAACCATAGACTGTGGTCCACAGACGGTCAATGTAGCTGCTACCATGAAGCCTCCCCACTCTGGAACAAGCCTCCCCTCTCCATACAGAACAGCACATCACTCCTATCCATCAAAAAACAGATTAAAGGATGTCACACCCTCAGTAATAACTGTAGTTGCCAGCGCTGAGTCTCCTGTCATCCCTCACCCCCTAATTAATAGCACATATACAGTTTATAAGCTTTGTTTAATTCCTCTCCACTGACCCTTGCCATGTATTCTACTTATTAATATTTATGTCTGTCTTTCAAGGGACAGGTTACAAGTGGAGTCCCTCAGTGTTCAGTGTTGGGGCTGGTCCTTGTTGATATCTTTATATCTGATCTATATAAAAACATGAGTAGTTGGTATTGCAAGTACGCAGATGACTCAAAAATCAGAGGTGTCTGTGCCCCACAAGATCAAATAGACAATATTCAAACAGATTTAGATAATATAATGGTGTGGGCCAAGAAATGGGGAATGCATTTTAACCTGGACAAAGATGCAGTAATGCGCATGAGTAAACAGAATACTTGTTACAGATACAAACTTTGAGATTATATAATCAAACAATCAGAGTGTGAAAGAGATTTTAGTGTCCTTCTAAATAACAGTTTACAGATGTAGGAGCATGGGGGGTTCGTGACCAGAGTCAATAGAGCCTGGTGAAACATAAAGAGATCAATCAAGAGTAGGGATAGAGCACTTATTTTGCCACTATACAGAGCATACGTCTGGCCACTAATGTATTATGGTACCCATTTTTGGTCCCTCTACCAGAAAAAGGAAATAAAAATTACTGAGGGAGTGCAAAGAAGAGTGACTAAAGCTATTAGGGGGGTTTGAGAATTGTCATATGAGCAGGGCCCCTCATGTTCTGCATCACTTTATCCTGATTTCTGCAGCAGTGCTCTCTGGTATCTGCGGCAGCATTTTCTGGTTTCTGCAGCATGATTTATTCCTTTCTTTGGTAGAATGCAGTTCTGTCTTTGGCTAAAATATGTGGTGATGTCATTGATGATGGCACATGCCGAGCAAAGAGGAGGGGCTTCAGGATAAATGAGATGGGAAATGGAGTCAGGCACTGTAGAAAAACTATATTTGAATGAAAATTCACTAAAAACAGTGAATTCTGTGGCAGGATATATATTCTGCAGCATGATGCAAATTCTGCTAAAAATTCCATGGCTGCAAAATTCAAGGGGCCTTGCACATGAGGCTAGATTGGGGGAGACAAAACTGCAGACCATAGAATCCAGATGGCTCGGGGGTGACATGTTGTTTATGTTAGACATTATGAATCATCCAAAATTACTACCAGAATGTGGAATAGAGTTTTAGCAGGATGTGAAGACAACAAGTGGGCACACACTTCAGCTAAAGCCAGTCAGGTTTAGGGTAATAAAATGAAGTCTTTTTATATGCAGAAGGTGGCTGGAATCTGGAATAGCTTGCCACTCAGAGTGGTTGTAAGTACAAATAAAAAGCCCTTTGAAAATAACCTGGATGCCTACATGGGTACAAAAACTCTAAACTACTACTACTGTTGAAATCGTGGGGGAGTAGTTTACATAGGTCTATGGCCTCCATCTACTCCTAGAAACCTTAGTATTAATCTTAGTATTATATTGTATCGCTGTTGCTCAGCCATGAAGTATGTGTATTTGTATCTATCATTGTTGTTATTATTGCTGTCCTTTGTTAGTACAGGATGCCGTCACTTGTTATGATGAGCCTAATGTCTGTGATGTCTGATGTTGATGATTGAACCTTGTTGCTATGTTTTATCTCTGTCCTGTGTGTACATAACCTGGGTCACTCATGAAAAAAGGACACATGTCTCAGTGAGCCTACCAGGTTAACAAAATCCAGTAGCTAAATAAATACGACAGTGCAGAGGCATAGAATCATAGAAACAGAAAAATGACGGCAGAAAAAGGCCAAGGTCCATCTAGTCTGCCCAAGCTAATGATTTCCCCAGGGTCTTATCTCCCCCCATGCACCCCCAGTGCTGATGTACCAAGCAACCACTATACCCTTCATTCTGTCTCAGCTGTTCTTACAACTGCTAATGGTTTTTGCACCCACCACCTCAGCCAGTCCATGGCTCCAGCACCCTTTCTGTAAAACAGTATGTCCTTACATCCTTTCTGAATCTCCTTCCCTTTATTTTCCACTCATAAACACGTGACCATGAGCTAGTATTTAAGTTAAATAGTTCCCTGCAGTTCACCCTATTAATTCCTTTTAGGAATTTGAAGGTCTGTATCGTATCTCTCCTCTACGTTCTGGTCTGCAACAAGTATTCAATGCCTTAAGGTGCTCCTCATAGGACTTGCCCTACTGGCCCTGAATCATTTTTGTTACCCTGTACTGCTACGTCCCCAGCTTGTCCCCATCTTTCCTGAGGTGAGGATTCCAGAACTGGGCCCAGTACTCAAGGTGAGGCCTCGCCAAGGATCTATACTGGGAAAGTATAACCTCCCTTTTTCTGTTATCAGTACCACTCCTGCTACAGTCAAGCATCCTATTTGTTTTGATGTAAGCTTTGCTGCACTGACTCGATTGCTTTAGGGAGTTGCTGATGGTAACTCTGAGACCTCGTTCCTTAGCCGTGGTACTGAGTCTCACTCCTTCCATCCAGTACTCTGTCTTGAGGTTCTTGTTCCCTAGGTGCATAACCTTACATTTCTTGGTATTGAATTTCAGCTGTCAAACCCTTCACCACTCCTCTAGCTTTTGCAAGTCTCTCTGCATTTCTTTGATTCCCTCATCACTATCCACCCTCCCACCTACAGAGCTTGGTGTCATCAGTGAAGAGACACATCCTGGCTTGGATGCCCTCACCAATGTTACTGATGAACATGTTGAGGAGGACCTGACCCAGGACAGAGCCCTATGGTACCCCACTCGTGACCTCCCTCCCCTCTGATTTAATGCCATTGACCACCACCCGCTGTTGCCTCTCATTTAGCCAGTTACTAACCCAGTTAACTATGGCCTTATGTTTTCATGTTCTTAACCACACCCAGATACTCCACCTTCTTCAGCAAGCATGTGTGTGACACCGAGTCAAAAGACTTGCTGAAGTCAAAGTAGAACAGATCCACAGCATGGCCCTTATCCTCATCACCCAGTCAAAGAACACTATCAGGTTAGTCTGACAAGTCTTCCCTGCCATGAATCTGTGTTGTCTGCTGTCCTGGAGCTCACTGCTCTCTAAGTAGTCCACTAAGTCTTCTTTGATCAGTGACTCCATCAGTTTCCCTATGATAGAGGTGAGACTGACAGGTCTGTAATTACCTGCTTGGTCTTTGCCCCCTCACTTATGAAGCAGAATCACGTTGGTCTCCCTCCAGTCCCTTGGAACCTCCCCAGTTTTCAGAGAGCTGTAGAATAAACCTTCAGTACCAGGGGATCAGCCAGTTACACTGACATTTTTCCCGAGTATCCTTGGATGCAACCCATTTGGACCAGGAGCCTTGTCAGTTTTTAGAGCTGCCAACCTTTTTCAGCACTTTCTGTAGTAAATGTTGTTTGCCTCATCTCCAAGACCCCCTTGGTGGCCGCCTTGACGCCACTCCAGTGGCAAGGGCCCACCATCCTCCTTAGAGAAGACTGAGCAAAAGTAATGGTTAGGCACAGTGGTCTTTTGCCCGTCTGCCTCATTCACTGTATCCTCCTTGGTTAGTCTTGCAATTCCTCCTCCTTTCTTCCTTGTTTATTTCTATACCTAAAGAACTGTTTTTCACCACCCTTGACTCCCTCAGCAACATGCAGCTCTGTGTCTGCTTTTGCATCCCTAACCAGCCTCTTTTCCTCCCTATTTTTTAGCAAACATTCTCCCCGCTCTTCTTCCCTTGGTGTGTTTTAAATTTGTAGAAGGCCTTTTCTGTGGCCCTCACTGCTTCCCTGATCCTTGCTAAGAACCGTAGCAGTCTTTCTAACCTGTTCTTTTTGGTTACTGTTGTTATGCATAATTTAGATGCCTTAAGAATGTCCCCCTTAATTGCCCCATCTCATTTCCACCCCATTTATGTTATCCACTCCAACTAACTTATCCCTGATCTTCTCCCTTAGCCTATTAAAGTCTGCCCTTTGAAAATCAAGCACTTCAGTTCTTGATTGCGGTTTACCAGAACCTAGGGCCAGTTTGAACAATACGGAGTTACTGTCACTGTTCCCTAGTAGCTCCCCTACTTCAACGGCTCCTACTATTTCTGAATTGGTGAGCACCATATTGAGAATTGGTGTCTGTCTAGTGGGCTTCTTAACTATTGTACCAGCAGACAGCCCAGGAATGCATCCAGCAAGGCCTGAGTTCTGGTGCTCGTTGCCACTGGAACATCCTAATCCATGGCTGGCAAGTTTAGATCACCCTCCACCTCTACTTCCCCCTTAGCTACTCCTTTTTCCGGTTCTTCCTTGATCTCTTTGTCCCTCTCTTCCCCCTGCCACGGTGGCCTATAATGCATTCCCAAACACAGTTTCTTGCCTGAAGCTGCCATAAGTTGTATACAGTGACTCAGTCTTTCCGTTCCTACCCCTGATGCACCCATCTTCTGCCTTCTTTCACAAAAAGGGCTACTACTCCCCCCCCCCACCAATTTCCCTATCCCTCCTAGGCACTGGCTACTTGTCCCCCCCTTACGTATGAACATAAGGCCAACATACCTAAGAAGCCAGCAGAAGAATGCCATTTGGTCCATCACGCCTGCTCATATTGTAGGGTCCACAGCTTGAACTACTGTCCCTGCCCTCCCTCTCCACTCGTTCCAACTTTTCTACCCATGATCCTTACCTTCCCCCATACTATCCCAGCCTCTCTTAAAGCTGCCCACTGTCTTCAATGAGATGACCTCTTCTAGCAGTGCATTCCAAGTGTCCACCACCCTCTCTGTGAAGAAGTGCCTTTGGATCCTCCCTCCTAAACCACCCACCCTCCAGCTTAAGACTGTGCCCCCTCGTGTTATGGTTGCCACTCAGCTTAAAAAGACACTCCTTATCAACCTTATTTTTGTCACCTCTCTCTCTCTCTCTCTCTCCTGTCTTCTAGGGAGTACATGTTCAGTGCCCTCAACCTCTCCTCGTATGTCTTACCCTGCTAACCCACTATCATCTTTGTAGCCCTCCTCTGGACCTTCTCCAGCCGGTTAATGTCCTTATTTGACAAAATTATGGTATCTGGTATAGAAGAAAAAACAACAAATACTTTGCAGGTGATGCCTTTTATTGGACAAAAAAAATTATTTCTGAAACTAGCTTTTGAGAGATACTGTAATACTCTCTTCTTCAGGTCCATAAAAACAGAGCTGAATAACATGTCAGATATATTATAGAGGATGTATTTGGATTCCAAAGAGGCATGGTGTAGGATGTTTAAACATCAGAGCCCTAAAAAGTCACATCACATTCCTAAACAAACTCTGGACAGAGCCGATATAGCTGCAGTCAAGCTCACTGAACTTGCGGCAGAACCCAGCAGTCTGTTGTGTCTAAGATGGCTGCTGGAGCTCAGTGTGCATACACAACTTCACCACAACTGCAGAAGTAAAGTCTCACATGCACAATGACTTGCGCATGCACACAGATTCCTGGTGGCCATCTTGGACACCACAGACTATGCCGTATTCTGCCGTGAGTTCAGCAAGCTCATCAGGCAGCAGCAGAAAAAGTAGTGCAGTCATGGGGGGTGAGTGCACTGATTTGGAGTTGTGGAAGGAACTACTGCAACTCCAAATTTGTGCTTCGGTGTCCACTTTTCAGGCTACAGCAAGACGGCTGCAGGTTCCACCCACTACAGCTGTAAAAATAAGAAGAATCCCTTTGTTGTTAGACGGTGCCTGCAAAAGATGTAACCTTAAGATTAAAGAGATAGTTGCATTTTAGTGTGTGTGTGGGGGGGGGGGGCTGACGTGATGCTTCAAGGCTGAAAGAAGAAACATCAACTGTTTTTTTTTTTATCTATTGTAATGTGCCAAAAAGCCAATATCTTTTTAAGATTCTTTTTTCTTCAGTGTCTAAAAGTTGCCTGTCTGTCTTGTCTGGTGTCTGGTATAAAGTCCTTCACTGTGTGCCATGTCATAAGGTAGCTTTATCCTCTCACAAGCAATACAAATAAGATGAGTGACAACTAAAGCCCCTTACCTAGCCCCTACCAGTGCCAGCACCCTGCACCAAATCATATACTTCTAACCCTTATACACACAACCCCCCACCACATTTTAACACCTTTTAGTTTTGTTTTTTTAAACCTTATTTGTAACATTTGCAGTGATACAGAGGAATATCACATTAGTTACATTTCAAACCCAGTTGTACAATCCAGACTTCGATTCCAGTATCATACAAGTTTTCTAAACTGGGACACTCATTTCCTCGGGTCAATCAACTTATTACAAACACAGCCATATTATTACTGTTGTACCTTGGTTCATACAAATCACATGGTCAGTGGTCTGTTGTGAAATCGAGTGAATGTCCTGCTGCCAACCTGTGGGCCATACCTAGCCTTCACTACCTCTTACCTGTCTGCAGATGTTCTGGTCTGCATTGGGCACCTTCCACCCCACCTCAGTTATATTGCCCCTTTCTCCAGTGCATCTCTTAGAGGTGCCATGATCCATTTGCTGTCATTTGTGGCTTCTGTAGCCTTGTGTACTCTTCGAGATTTTTCAGCCAATGAGCTATCTGCGAGGGACTCTCCCCGACCAGCACTATACCAGGGGTTTTCTGGCATTCACCAGTGCCATATTCCATAGTCTCCCCAGGCCATCTCTAAGTCCTCCAGCAGCCACGCCCAAGAGGAGCCCCTTGGACAAGAATGGGAGGGGTGGGTCCAAGACTATCTCTATTATTTTATGCACCTACCTCCAGTATGGTTACACCCTGAGACAGGACCCCAACATGTAGACAAATGTCCCATCAGATATTTTACATTTAGGGCACATGTGCCTGATATTCATATGCTTATGCATTTTGGTCGGGATAATATAGGTTCAGTACAGATAACTGTATCTTGTACAAATTTATTAGATTGAGAGCATGTGACATTGTGGTCTATGTCCCTAGTTCAATCTCTCTGTGACAGTGACACCCCCAAATCTCAACCCAGGCCTCCCCACCTCTATTGTTTGTAGAATGCAAATAGAGGGTTACATCCCAGTTGTGGGGCCAAAAGTATATTTTCTGCTGGAAAGCTATTTGACCCTAATATCGTCTATAAGTTTTCCCACACTGTACATGAACACGAAGAAATAGGTGCATTTCGACTCCTGAAAACCACATTATGCCCCCTTTGTAGAGGTCCCTGACCTGTTTGAGTCTTTGTGCTCGCCAGGTTATCAGTCCCTGATGAGCAAAGACAATATACCCCATTTTCCCATTGAAGGCTTTTTTTTTTTTTTTTTTTTTTTAGTTGTTTAACCAGGTATAGCACACTAAGCTGAAAGCTTTTTTACAGGAGCGACCTGGGAGCACAAGGAGGTTAAGTGACTGCTCGGAGTCACACAGTATGCAAGTGGAAGCTGTGGGATAGATCTGCTCATGGCGATGTCATGGCGATGGTGGATGTTTGATTTGCCTACGCACTTTCTCCCAAATGTCAATTGTGAGCCTGGAAAATGGGTTCCATACCACCCACACAGTTCTATTCCCTAACCTTGGACTGAAGACAGAGGTGTTCGCCCAACCCCCTGATCTTGCTCCTCTGTCTCCAACCAAGACAACCCACAAGAGTCTAGTCATCCTACCAGGTAGGACAGCTGTACTGCCCAATAATTGTGGAGCACCTGGTTAATGCCAAGTCTCCCCATTTTGGTGGCTGTTGTAATGTGGCCATTTTTATTATTTGTTTATTTTATTTAGTTTTCGTTTACCGAGTAGGTGCGCTAGCCATAACAATGACTATTTTCAGGCACAACCTGGGAGGGTACAGAAACAAACATAAGATACAGTTACATACATTTTTAGAGATTGTGAATGAAAATTTGTACAAACAGGCAAGGAAAAAATATGACTGGTAGGATATAAATATAGTGTCACAGAAATATGCAGGAACGAGAGAAAAAAATAGCACTACAGAATTAAAATATAAACATTGCAAAATAGACCAAACATTGAAATGAGGAGAAAACAATATCAGTAATACAGTAGTTATCAAGGGAAAAATTTGGAGGAAGGATAGGAGTAGAGTAGATAAAAAATAGGAGGGTGGAAATAGAGTAAGGAAATACAGTTAAGGAAAAATGGTATGAGACAGTGATATAGAGGAGGTGAGCCAAGCAGGCTGCAGGTAAGTGCAGATTGTTGGGGAGGACAAATCTAATTAAGGCAGGGGATACTGAGTATTATGGCAGGCGTACCCCTCAAGCTACTGTAGAGTTATGGAACTGGCATTGTACTGCCTTAAAGAATTTTTTCGGGATCCTTGTTGGTAGGGCTTGCAGTAAGTAGAGCATGCGTTGCAAGATGCACATTCTTAATCTGTTGTTTTTCCCTAATAAAGTGAATGGCAGTTTATTCCACCGCTTCAGATTTTCTTGCGTTCTGTTTTGTAAGGGCAGGAAATTTACTTTATAGTTTCCCCAGGGTCTGTGTGATTATGATGTCCAGATTATTTTCAAGATTTAACTAGCTTGAAATGTAGTCCCATGATAGAAGGTGTTGCTCCCTTCCAACCCTCCACCCTGCATGATCTCACTTCTGCTCCAAGTAATCTGATGGCTAAAAGGACCAACATACAGTACGATATGCTGTCAGTAAATTTTCTAGATGTGGTAGGCTGTCTGACGTATTGTGTAGATAGAACAAAAGGTCATCTGTAAACAGGGATCTTAGCCTGTTTCCCTTGAGAGCAAAACCCCACAATGCTTGGGTCCTATTTAGTGGTAGCAGCCATTGGCTCAAGGGACAACATACAGCAGTGGTGCTGAGGACCCCTTTGGAGAATGAAAGGTCAGGTAAGATGACAATTAACCCTAATCTGAGCTGTATGGTTTGTGTACATCATTGTAACCCACCCTCGGAACTTCTCACCCAAGCCAAACCTCTTGAGCACATTATGTAGGTACCACCACTCCATGTGGTCAAATGCTTTCACTGCATCTAGGGCCAAATTTCCTGCAAATTCCCCCTTGTCTTCAACACATTTCCACAAGATATTTAGCGTCTTCCTAGTATTTCCTTTACCCTCCTTCCCTTTCATGAATCCCACATAGTCAGAGTGAATAACCTCAGGGAGGACTACCTCCAACCTAAATTCTAGGATTTTGGCCAGGATCTTACAGTCTGCTGTTAATAGTGATATGTGCTGCTAGGAGGCATGTAAAGTGGTATGCTTTCCTGGTTTAGGGAGCACTGCAGTAGTTATGGACCTTGTGGAGAAGGGCAGTTCACCTTTGGGCATGTTTACCCAAAGCATCCCCATTAAGATGTCTTGAACCTCTTCCACAAACACCTTATAAAAATCAATAGGGAGCCATCTGGGCCAGGTGCCTTTCCCCCGCTAGATCTTATACAGGCATTTTTACCTCCTCCCAGGTTGTGGGAACGTCCAGATCATCTTGTTGCGAATCCTGTACCTGTGCCACAAGTGCCTTATGGAGGAAGGAATCCAGTTCAACTTCCCTTGGAGTGCATTCCGAGGCATACAGTATAGGTTACTGCAGTACTGTATTCTGAGAAAACTGCTACAATGCCACTGTTCTTGCATGTCTACTTTCCATTATCGGACTGTATTTTGTTGACCACTGCCTGTTACCCTCTTGCCCTTAGCTACCAGGAAAGCCATTTGACAGCAGTATCTCCTTCAAAATCAGTTCATGTCCTAACTAGCAAGATTTGTCTCTCCAGAATTTTTTGTGTTTAGAGTGTTATATTCATATTCCACTTTCTGAAGCTCCTTCTAAACAGCTGCAGACTGGCTCTCCTTATGACCGTTTTCAAGTGCACTGATTCTGCCTTTTAAGTTTTTCAGCACTAGCTTCTATATTTTATTTTAACATTTGAATTTTTGAAGTTAAAAAAACAGAGGAGGAGCCATGCAGCATAGTACAAACATTACTCATGCAGTGTCAATGGCTCAGCAGGTAGCACACTCTCCTCTAAGGCCGGGAGATCAGAAGGCAATGGGTTCTATCCCCACACCAGGCACTTGGGTTAATATCCCAATACTGACACTGCAGTGCATTGTGAGGGGGGGTGCTGCACTCCTGAGGTGCCGTCTTTCAGATGAGATGTTAAACCGAGGTCCCATCTACCTGTTCAGGTGGATGTTAAAGATCCCATGGCAGTTCTCGAAAAGAGTAGGGGAAATTTTTATTACCATTCAAATCAAAGCATAAATATGACACAACACAGGAAATGAAAAAACAAACCAGGAAATAACTTTACAAAAAAAGGTAGGAAAACCATTTCATTCCATATACAAAACCAGAGGAGAGAAAAACAAAGAAAGAAACAATTAATGAAAAAACCTATCCCACCCAATCAATGCCTTTCCATAAATGGACACAAAACTGAGCCCCCCCAACAAGTACTTTCAACCTGATACACTGCATCTAATTCTGCTTGAGCGTTAAAAAAAAATATAATTCATAGTAACTGTGCCTTGCTTTAAGACTCTCTGACACCGTGTGTGCCAGATAGCCCATTTTAAACTTGCTAACATAACAAAAACAGTGCTTTTATGCCAACAGAACCAAGGTACAGTTAGTTGACCATAAACTAATATGTCGTATGTCATGGCTGCAAATCTATTGGTATTCCAAAAGGCATACAGATGTGACCAGAGACCCTGAATAAAAGCACACTCAAAAAAGAGATGCTCCATATTCTCTAACGGATCGTGACAACCCGCAAAAGTCACACAGTCGGTCCTGTAGCTGTTTGTGTTTATGGTTGCCACAAACATTTAATTTATCATGCCCACAGATCCACATAGTATCCTGCATCTTCTGTGGTATCCTGGTCTCTAACATGCATCCCAATAACAAAGAAACGTCAACAGAAGGACTAACCCTAAAAAACAGATCTTCCAGGTAGAATTTGGCTACCACCATGCCATAAAACTGTTTCCTTGACACAATAACGACCAAATTTAGTTCCAATTTCCATAACCTAACTTCAAACAAGTTTGTACTGGCACCAGAAGCTGGAATTCATCTCTATGCCATTTCTCTTTCCCCCCAGGCCGTAAGAAATCCCTGTTCCCATAATGACATAACTGAAAAACCCACCCCCATCTGTCCCAGCAATAGAGGTTTAATATTAGTGAAAAAAAATTCCCAAAAAGAAAAAACAATGGCTGCACCTTATTTAAATCCCTATCTTTCCAGGCCCGATAGGTGTGGCTTCTCTTTACCGGATTCAAGCGACTGCCTCATATTAAAGGAAAAAATAAGCCCAACAATTTGGCATGCATCTTAAAGGGGAGTGGGAATACATGGGAGAGATACAAAAAAAGAGTGGAAGTACATATGACTTTAATAAAAACAACCTTTTTTCTTGTCATTTTCCACTTCTGAATTTTCATTTGTGCAGCATCATAGACAGCGTCCCAATTACCTTGAACTGTTTCCTGCGAACCAAAAAAAACTCCCAACAGTTTTATACTGCCCGAGTGTACAGGTATTTCAAACTCCAGGTCTATTTTGGCCGCCCCCCCCATGCTATTCCCTGACTTTTCACTGTGTTGATTTTAATGCCAGTAACCGAATGGTGTTGTGCAAAGACCTGTAGGGCCTGCCTGCCAGATGAAAGATCTTTTACCAATAAAATACAGTCATCTGCATAAGCAGTAATTTTTGCCATTGTGTTCCCCAAAATATGTTGAATAGGGGAAGTTTGATCATGTGTAACTATACATTGCAACAAAGGGTCCAGACCGAAAACATATAACAAAGAGCTAAGGGGACACCCCTGCCGCATCCCATTCTTAATGTACATAGGAACACCAAGATGACCATTAATCAGAAATCGTACTTGAGCTTCTTTATATAATAGCCGAATCAAGGCCACAAAACCATTTGGAATACCATATGAAGCAAGGCAATCCCAAAGATAGTTATGCTTTAAAGCATCAAAAGCTGTTTCCTGATCCACAGAAAAAAAAATATACATCCAAATTCATCTGCGTCCCTTGTTCCAAAATTTCTCTAATGAAAAGAAGGTTCTGTGTGATGTTCTTCCCAGGTGCTTCACAAATAACTTCTCGTACTACCTTGGACAGTCGAGCAGTCACGATTTTTGCTAGTATTTTATAGTCCGTTGTTAAGATTAAGTGGCCTTCAATTATGGATGTCTGTACAGTTACCCTTTTTGTACAAAAAAAAACATAATCCCTTCTGTCATGCTATGGCCATGTTTATTTTCCATCACAATGGCCTGAAAAACGTCTGTCAAAATCAGAGCAAACTGGTCACAAAAAAGTTTGTAAAATTCATTTGAGATTCCGTCACTACCAGGTGAGGTGTTCGGTGAGAGGTTCCCTATTGCCGTCCGAACCTCAACTTCTGTGATGGGTAACAAAAGCTGAGTCATGACAACCTGTGTAATCTGGGGTAATGCAACTGCACATAGAAGGCTTTCTGAACCCTTGTCTCTGCCCAGCTGAAATCTCTCAGCAATACAGTGCTGTACCACCTGCTGCATAGAGGGAAGATCAGTGACTAGCACCCCATCAGAATCCTGTAGTGCTGTCATAACCCTCTTATCCACGCCGTCCATCTGTGTATCAAAGGGATTTACCTTCCTTCTGGTACCCTGCGTGGTAAATGTCTGATGATAGGCCATATTTTTTTCTTGATCCCGATGATACGTGTACATTTGTTTTTTAAAGTGATTTTGTGAACTTTGCCATAGAAAATGGGATTAATAACCTGTAGGAGTTGTGATTCAATCTGCTACCATTCAAACTGCCAAAAAGAGCTGTTTTCCATTAAATAAATGATTTTATTTTTGTGCTGTGCTTCATTTGCATAGCCCATCCCTTTTTTTTTCTCAGTGCTGCAACCCCATGCATGACATCATGCAAGGGAAACAAAGTTTATAATCACTGTTTTGAAACAGAGACCTCTGTTGGTCAGTCTTGATATTGCAGACATTTACACTACCGACATAGGAGACTACATCTCTCAGTATAGAAATCCTGTCAGCTAGATACTATATGCACAATGCCTTGTTTGGAAATTAAACATATGCAAGCTTTTATTGTTGAAGCCACTACAAAGATTTGAGACTGCACCTTAAAGTAAGGGAAATGGAAAACAATGTCTGAGTGTACCCATAATTCCTTGCTATGGATATCTACATATTAGGTGCAGTCACCACCACCAAAATAAGTGACTACGCCTTAGAGTTACTAACATTTATATCAACATGATAATTTACCCAGAATTCCTTGGTGCTGTATGTAAAACATTGACAGTTCCCTTGCATGACATCATTCTGGGGGTGTGACTGCACACAGAAAACTGGAGAACACAGTGCTGATAAAACATAAATAAAAATATCAATAACATGTTTTTTTTTATAAAACAAATTGCAGCTTCAGCACCTGAAGCATGGGTGGCAATGAGATACTATGTGAAAAAGGCATCTGTAAAAGATCACAAAATCTCTTTAACAACAGAGATTTTATTGGAACAGTCCACCCCAGATTGTCTCATTAGAGTTACAAGTTTTAAAAATTTGGGCTGTAGGCCAAGATAAGCCAAATATTTCTCCTTTGCTAGTGTCGTGGAGAGTTTAAAACACATTTCCTTTAAATCGATTTTTGTATCCTCCCACCATTCCACAGGACTGTCATAAAGAAACCGGATTTCATGTCTTAGTTCTAAAAAAAGCAGGATGTCACATCTGAGTAAATCAGACTGTAGGAGGGATGAATTTAACTTCCAGTAACCCCTTCAAAGACCGCTCTGTACTACTCTCAGTGAAATTTCTACTGCAAAGTTGTCTGAGGTCCCAAAAGGACCACTCAGTAGAAACCTCACACGCTCTCCTGGACAGAAACCAGAAGTCAATCCTGGTGGAAAGTTTACCCTTGTAGAACGTGAGTGGGTGGAATAGCTAATAGATCATATCTCGTCTACAAGGTTATTTCTGGTCAAAATTTCTTGCAGCAGATTTGTGTCGCAGTACTTTTTCCCTACCTCAGTCCCTTTCAGATAACCCACAGTTAAAATCCCCACTCCAAAGAATCACCTTTGAGGAATTTAGGAAGGGTTCAATACACCGTAATAGAGCCATCCTATCAGCTTTTACCTGTGGATCATAGACATTTACCAAGCAATAAGTGAGCCCCTCAATGACCACGTCCATCAAAAGAGCCCTACCTGGAAAAGCATCGAGAACCTTCAAAGTTTTAAACTCTACACCCCTGAACAAGATACCCAAGCCCGAGGACTCATCCTCACCCACCGACCAAACTGAAGGTCCCCATCACCAATCCACCCTGGCTTGATCTATGTTTGTGAGCGTGTGCAATCTGGTATCTTGTAAAAATATATTACCCTGCTCCATGGCCAGTTTTGCAAAAGTGACGAGACGTTTCTCTCTTGAGTTAATGCTGTTCACATTCAAAGTTCAAAGTTGTAGAGGTAACATCAGATGGAACAAAAAAAGGAAAACCAACATTGCAGAATGTCAAGAGAAAACCACATCATTTCCTTTGTTTCCATTTTTTTGTATTAACCTTCTCAACTAGTAACATGTCCCCCACTACCTCCTGCTGTGAAGAGGGAACAGTGGTGTCCCCCACTACCTCCTGCTGTGAAGAGGCAACAGTGGTGTCCCCCACTACCTCCTGCTGTGAAGAGGCAACAGTGGTGTCCCCCACTACCTCCTGCTGTGAAGAGGCAACAGTGGTGTCCCCCACTACCTCCTGCTGTGAAGAGGCAACAGTGGTGTCCCCCACTACCTCCTGCTGTGAAGAGGCAACAGTGGTGTCCCCCACTACCTCCTGCTGTGAAGAGACAACAGTGGTGTCCCCCATTACCTTTTGCTGTGAAGAGGCAACAGTGGTGTCCCCCACTACCTCCTGCTGTGAAGAGGCAACAGTGGTGTCCCCCACTACCTTCTGCTGTGAAGAGGCAACAGTGGTGTCCCCCACTACCTTCTGCTGTGAAGAGGCAACAGTGGTGTCCCCCACTACCTCCTGCTGTGAAGAGGCAGAAGTGGAAACTTCTGAGCCACCTTCTGAATCTGTTGATTCATTATCCATAAGCATTTCATAAAAGTTCTGTGTAGAAACAGGTTCTGTTTCAAGGCCTTTTGTTATGGGGGCTTGGATGTGTACACTAGATCTTGAACGGGTCGCTCTCTGAAAAGAAGACTCCTCCATAGGTGCCGGAGGAGGCATAACAGGGTCCAACAAAGGAACTGGTTGTGAACCAACCTCCTCCAAGGGGGTTTGGTAACAATATCATCAGGGATTAGGTTTTTCAAAGAGACTCCAGAAGGAGGCATCGGTCCCGCAGCCCCCTCCACAGAGGAGTGGGGGGAGGTCTACAGGTGCCTCACCTGAGTTTTGAACCACCACCAGATCCTGGGTAGTACACAACGGCTGTGGTGCACCAACCGAGGAAGATTCAGGCTGTACCCTTGTGTCATGCACTAAAGAGGATTGGGACAGAAGTGGGGCTTTTGGAGTCGAAATCTGGGACATTAAATCAGCCCTCTTCATGCACTCCTTCTGTGCAGTGGCCACATACATGTCCTGCTCAGCTCTCACAGTGGTATCTAAGCTGTTGTGGGATGCCCATGGACAGGCATGAAAAACATGACATATCTCCTTACACAGATTACATTTTACAGGGCTGGAACAGTGGATGTTGACATGTCCCAACTCCCTACAGAACCCACATTTCAACGTGGTACAGACATTACTTAAGTGACGCACGTCACCACACGGGTAACATGCACGGGGCTGACCTGCATAAAACAAAACACCCCTATCTCGCCTCAAGAAAAAACAATTAGGTACGTGCCTGGTTACTCCAGTCTCCTGTTTTAAAGTAACCTTGTATCACCAACCACCTGTCCACAAATGTTCATCAAATATAGGCTCAGGAAATCCTGAGACAGTAAAGTGTTGCTTCAGCCAACAGGTAATGTCTGTCACGTTCACCCCTTCATTCCGAAACAGTGCAGTAATTTGCTTGAAAAAGGATTTCGTCACGGGAATGGCAACAAAAGGCCTCCAAAGAGGCTCAGTAGGTAGCACACTCACCTCTGAGGCCGGGAGATCAGAGGGCTGTGGGTTCAGTTCCCACATCTGGCACTTTGGTTAATATCCCAGTACTGACACTGTAGTGCAGCATGAGAGGGGTGCTGCACTTCTGAGGTGCCGTCTTTCAGATGAGACGTTAAACCGAGGTCCCATCTACCTGGATTGGTGGTAGTTCAGGTGGATGTTAAAGATCTCATGGCACTTACCGAAAAGAGAAGGGGAATTTCCCCGGTGTCCTGGCCAAATTTCCCTCATTCACTACAAATACCATCAACAGCTTAATCTGGTTCAATTTCAGTTGCTTACCATCTGTATACCCCCGGTCGCCCCTGAAAAAGGGACTTCTAGGCCCAGTGGGCTTACCAGGTCAACAAAATTCAGCAAACAAACAAACAAAGAGCAGTGTTCTTCAATAACAAATACTGTTTCCAAAACCTCTGTAGATCAGCTGGGTGTTTGAAGCTAATGTCATAGCAGGTATCCCCTGGCATGTGAATAGTGCATAGATTCTGTAGGCAAAATATTTCAAACTTGTCTTTAAAAGAGCTCTCCCAATAAACAAACGATCAAGAATGTCTTCCATGTTCCCTCTACCGTAAGTGCACAGCATTTCTGCGTGCTGCAGGCTCTGAGGCCAGCTTTACAGTTTTAGGGAACAGGCATTCTTTAACATTTGTTTGCCACACATTAGTCCTTTGATCACTTTCCCATGCAGAGGCAACCCAGGGAGCCTTTTTATTGGCTTCCTCCGGCTGTTCTAGGCTAGTGTTAATGATAGGCCCAGAAAGCTGTGGCCACTCAGAACTGGGGGTCAGTACTGCCTTCGGTGGCCTGTGCAGAGACCGCAATATTTTCTCCTTCCAAGTCCACAATAGTGTGCAACAGTTCGTGAGGAGCAGTTTGGTGCAAATCTGCACTCACATCAGTCCCCATAATTTGACACGGTGGAAGACAAAGTCCCTATCTCACTCAGCTTAGGTCCTGGTGAGGGAGTGGGGTCAGAAATAACAGTTTTCTCATCCTGCTGAGGTGAGGGGTTGGCAACCCATCCTCCTTTGATCTGTAACCAACCTGCCCCTGTAAGAGCTTTCTGCACCCACACAGGAGATGTAGGTGCAAAATCAGGATTACTGACTGGGGGAACTATAGGTAATATGACTGCAGCCTGTACAGTCCCTTTTGGGGTCACTTTATCCTTTTTTTTCTGTTGGCCTGCAAGAATTTTGGCAGCAGCTGCCGTTTGTTTTGGACTGCTAGCCAACACCCCAATAGAAAATACTACCACCTGAGGGAGTTTTGTGGGGCCTTCCAGCACTCTGCCCCTTCAGCAGAGTCCAAGCACACTGTTTGCTCTGCTCGTGTTGTTCCCCCCAGCTGTGCTGCGTCCCATATCAGCCCCACTCACATTGGGAGTGTCCTGCTCCATCTCACTCCCATCCGGAGCCATTTCTGAATAAAGTAAAGGTACCTGTGGCTCCAGAGAGCCTCCCGTAGACATATCCATACATTTTCCACATCCAGCAGCACCATCCATGGTGCCAATTTTCGCCTAGGTGTTATCTGAGCCCAAATCCAGGCGAACGTCCTCATCCGCTCCAAAAGCCATCCCACGGTGTCTCAGTTCTAATTCAATGCAGTTCCCTCTCACAGAGGACCACTTTTCTGTAGAGAAAAACTATTTCACTAATGCCTCAGTAGAGAGGCCATCCAGATCATCCTCCAGAACTCATACTTCGCACGTTGCCACATCAGTTGGCACATCTGCCGACACGACGACCACAGCAGGTATTTCATGTGGTTCAACAGAAGTTTCCACATCCACATCCATAGGTAAAGCCTCTAAATTACCCAAGACCGAGGAAGAGGCCCACTCCTCAGTCCTACCAACATCCTGCTCCTGCATCCTCCTAGGGAAGACTGGCCTGTCAGCACCAGTCACTGCACCCCATACAGTCAGAGTAGGGGGAATTTCCCTGGTGTCCTGGCCAAATTTCCCCCCATTCACTAAAAAAAAATACCACAACAGCTGAATCTGGTTCAAGGTCAGCTGGCATTCATCTGTATCCCCCCCCCCCGGGTCATGCCTGAAAATAACCAAGAATTTGTCTAGTGTACTTACCCGGTCAACAAAAACTAAATAAATAAATTACAGGAGCTGAAAGTTACTACTATCAGACATTGTACAACATTAGATCTTCATTGAGGGTATCTCTTGCATCAGGCCACACCTACAGAAAATAAGCCATCAGGCTCTAGGACCACACAGAAACTTTTTCTGAGCAGTAAAACTAGGGGCTGCCCATGGCAACATCCGATGTCACCATCCCTGTATAGGCATGGGCAGCCCCAGCCCTTCTCAGTTCTTTTTCCACTGTCGACCAGTGTTCGTCGGATCTCAGAATTGCCGTGGAAGCTTCTACCGCAGTCTTTTGTTTCTTCTTTTTACAGTTTTTATTTCTTTTTTCGTTACTAAATGACCTGCCATCTCTGTCACCTGTCTCTTTTGTCTCTTCAGGGGGACCTCAGTGTTTTCAACTCTGTGTCCAGTGAGGAGACCTGGAGCTGAGTTTAGGCAAGCTCTGCCAGTTGGTCAGCTCTCCGGGTGGACATGACCCCTTCCCTTCAGTCATGTCACCGGTTTATTTTAGCGGGATTCTTCAGGCAGAAACAGACCTTTGACTCCATGCGGTGTGGGCCCACCAAGCTTTCCGTGAGCCTGCTACACCAAGATCAAGACCTCCAGCATGGGACTCCTTGCCATGGGTCGTCTGTCCCCCGGACATGCCTCCGGCCACCTCCACCACTCTCTCCTTCAACCAGCCCTTCAGTTCTAGCAGGACCCTCTTTCTCTTTGAGATTTTTGTGCTGCAAGAGTTCTCCGAAGATGGTGATGCTTGCGGGAGCGGCATGGCCTGCAGGGTTGCCCCCCCCAGGCCCATCGGCGGTGCTGGCCTTGCCTCCCCTGCTGACGTTTCTTCCCCTTCGCTCGGCGATGGTCGGAGTGCTTGCCCTGACAGTGGCATCCAGTGCCTCTTCTGTCAGCTACGCCTTTGATTCCATTGATGCCTGGACCTCTGTCCCAGGCCAGGCCCTGTTTTGCAGGGGTCTTGTCGACATGGCCTTTGGCACCCCTTCCATTGATGCAGCATTCCTGGCCTGCGGTGGCCTCCCCATCTCTCCCTCTCTCGTCAACGGGGTAGCCATTGACGTTTGAGGTTCCTTTTCCTGCCAGTTCAGGCTCCCTCCCAACCTGTCTACGGCATCATTGCTCATCTTCCCCATTGACATGGTACCCTGTGCACCATGTTTGTCTCCCTGGTACCCCAGGTGGCATATACTCTGACCGTGCTGACTTTGATCTTAGGCATCAGCGGTGCTCCCTGCCTCCTTCTGGATAAGGACAGGAACGAGGCTGCTGTGGCGAGCCTCTTGCCAGCCTTCCGCTCCTAGTCAGATCTCCTTGGAATGGGGGTCTTCCTGGGCTACTTCTGAACTATGCACCCCCCCCCAAGGCCTGGGAACAATATGGGTACACCCTCCCTTGCAGGCTACTGACGGTACGCAGCTGTGATTGGCATCTGCCTCCACTGCACCCTTGTCCTTACTCCTTTCTTTTTCATAATCGGGGTATCCATCAACATCAGGGGGTTTGTTTACCTGCTATGATCATACTTATGTCAACGGTCTCACTCCCCCCCCCCCGCCATTGACGTGGCATCCCCCAACACCATGTTTGGCACCAAGGTACACTGGGTGGCATACATCTCTGATCATTCCAGTTTAGATCTCAGGCATTGATGGTGCTCCCTGCATATGCAGCAGAGCAGGGTTCCCTGGACAAGCAGCTTCCTGTCCCCCACCACATGGCCCCCCCCCAATAGCCCTAGGGATGAGGGTGCTATGCTTCCCGTGGCTCCTTAATATGCCTCCCTCACCAGAGAAGTAGGCAGAGGGTGCCCATTTATAGGACTATCAATAGACCCAGGCCAGGGGACAGGCAGTAGAGCAAAGGACACAGAGCAGTGTTGCTGGCCCCCTTCCTCCACTACAGTTGCCCACTCCAAAGCCACAAGAGGAGGTGTAGGTGTAGCTGTGGCTGCCGGATTGGCTTCAGCATGACTCCTTCCTGCTGCCCTCCGTCCTGCACATAATTCAGAGGTGCGTGTATGGGGTCACTTTGCTGTCCACCGGGACCAGTGGAGAGAGAGTTTACCACAGCTGCTCGGGTCCTGCGGTCATATCACAGGGCCATGCTCTGGCACTCCTGGAGTTACCTCCAGTCTTCTCACCAATTCCCTCAACTTATCTGTTGGATGCCATAGAACCAGTCCTGGGAAACAAAGTAATGGGGAGGTGGAGTCTATTCTCATTTCTTCCTAGTCCCCCTATCCACAGGGGACTTAAGGCCCATTCAGTCTGAGGGATCTGACCTTCTAGCTTCAATACCAGAAGTTCAGGAGGGTCACTTTACAAGGCCTGCTGCCCCTCCCCCACAAAGAAGGGGGACTGAATATGCCCCCAGCCATGCAGGATGCTTTCATGCCTATCGCATAGGTGCCAGAACCGGGGGGTCGGAAGGGGCGGTAGCCCCTCCACTTTCTATTTCTGTATGGCAAAAACTAGTAGAAAAAGTGCCCTTTGTTCCCTTATAAGTGCCCTTTTGATTCTCAGCCCCCTCAGCTTTTACCATCTTCCGGCACCCTTGCCCCGGGCGGCCTGCCGTCTGACATTCATCTTCCCCACAGGAGGTTCCTCTGATTCCTGTTTAAGGGGCAACACTACCACTCCAGGGTATTGCCCTCTGCCTTATTATCTCCACCATGGGTATTTACTAAATACTTGGCAGTTGTGGCAGCAGCTGTTGGGACAGAGGGATGGTCAGTCTTCCCCTCTCTAGATGACTGATGGCTAAAAGCTCAATTCCAGGAGCAACGATCTACACCCTAGGCATACTTCTGAGAGCTGTTTCACATCCTATGGATCCCTTTTAATATGCCTAACTCAGTGTTGATCCCTTGTCAGTGCCTACAGTACATAGAGGCGGTACTGCACAGAGTTCAGGGCTTTGCCTTCCTGCCCCAACAAAGGCCGGACTGTCAAATAGCCCAAGCCAAGCATCTCTAAAATGGCAGACATGTCACAGCCAGTACATTACTGGGGCTGTTGGGTCTGATGACTTCAGCCATTGTCATGGTTCCCATAGCCAGTGCTACACATGGAGATCCCTCCCTGTGGACATTAAGAGTCCAGTGGGTTCTGCGCACTGTCCCCCTAGAACACTAGTTTCTTCTCCAGTCAAGAAGGTGCTTTTTTTTTTTTATAATTTAGCTGCTTGACCGTCACCACCTCCCACCTACTTTGGTGATGGGGGTACATGGTGGAGCTAGCTGGCAGCTCTGCCCCCCCCCCAAGGGGCTTAGTCTCAGGACCTTCCCTGTTTCCCACCCCAACCCTCCCGCAACTCCCCATGGGTTGCCCCTCGTGGCAGGGCTGAGGTGAAAGGCATCGACTTTCCTTCCCCCTTCCCGAGACCAATATCTAGACTCCAGGGTACCGGCGCAGGTGCTGCGGGACCATCCTAGAGCCTGCTAGCTCCATTTTTACTAATTTTCTTCCTGCCCCTTGCTGCGGTTGCCTGCACAGGCACGCGCATGCAGCGACCCATGGCACCCTCCCTACTCTAGTTGCTCCTGACTGCACTACCTCCGGGCGTCAACCCCGGGAGCAGCCTTACAGCGGACGTGGATGGGTCCCCACCCAGGAGGGGAGAGATGCCTTATGGCTGCTCAATCCATCAATCCATCTTCTGTCCCCCACCCCACCCCGCTGGCCCTCGACAACCCAGGCTGATTCCTGAACCCAGGTCGCTGGCATGGCGCGAAGTGTGGCATCCAGTGCCTCAACCCTTGGTGCCACCGGGCCGATGGTGGATGGAACCCAGTGACCTGTTGTAAGGGTTTCCTTCACTGGCCTGGCACGGCTGCACATGTTGCTGTCTGGTAGACTTTGAGGTGCAATGGGCTCGCCACCCAACAGTCTTGAATGGAAGGTTTTAGTTTTGTTGCCTGTGAAGAAGGTGCTCCAGTGGTGCATTGAACCCAGCACTTTACTTGAAGTGTTCCTTTCCTGCTCTCCTCTCCTCATCTGACCCTCACCACTGAGGCTTCGGGGATGGGCTGGGAAGCACCCCCTGGGCCCTCACTAGACCCAGGGTACTTGGACTGCAGCAGAGAGTTCCCTCCTCATACATGACCTAGAGATGAGAGTCATTCTGTAAGGCCTGTGAACCTCTCACACTTCCTGCCCATGGTGCTGCTGCTAGTGCAGATGGACAATATCAGTGCTTGCTCTACATTATCAAGCAAGGAAAATCCCATGCATACCCCCTGTGCAGGGAAGTGAAGAGGATCTGATACTGGGCTCTAAAACATGGTCTAGCACTGTCGGCAGTCCATGCTGCAGGTGCCAAAAACATCTTGGCAGACAGACTAAGCAGGTTCTTGTCCAGGATGTACAAGTAGGAACTGCTGACCACAGCTGTAGAAAATCTGTTCGACAGGTAGGGTCTTCCAGCGTTGGACCTTTCTGCATCCCCGCTCAATGCAAAACTGCCACTTTTCTGCTCACTCAGTCCAGGGACTGGATTTTTCTGGCAAGACTCGTTGTCCCTCTGTTGGAAAGGGAGGTTCCTCTATGCCTTTCCTGCTAATTTGGGGGGTGCTGCTCAATCTTCAGGTGATGGGAGTGACCATGATCCTCAGTGCTCCCTTCTGTCCTCGTCAGATGTGGTTCCCCTTACTACAGCAGTTGGCAGTGGAACCTCCAGTACCCTTACCCTTGTGCAAAGGCTTGTTCTCACAGGAGCAGGGCACCCTGGCCCATCTGGACCTCAAGTCACTACACTTTCATGCCTGGTTCCTTAAGACATAGCCATGGCTAGATTTGGGGCATCCTAAAAGTTGGCTGATGTCCTGATGTTTGCTAGGAAGCCATCCACCAGAGCCACTTACTACATGAAGTGGAAGTGCTTTGCTGTGTGGGAGGCTTCCCATCATTTAGATCCTTTCATTTGTCCAGTGAATCAGATTCTGGAGTACTTGCTGTCTCTCTCAGATTCTGGCTTTCAGTACTCCTCCATTACAGTTCACCTGGCTGCTATTTCGGCCTTCTTTGTGCCCGTTGATGGCAATACGGTAGCACAATTGAAGGTGTCCCGTACATTTTTGAGAGGCATTCTTCATCTGAAGCCTCCCATCTGCAATCCAGTCCTGCCTTGGAACTTATATTTTGTATTAGAGAAACTTACATTGGCTCTCTTTGAGCTGGCCACAACATGCAAGCTACACTTTCTGTCGTGGAAAGTGTTATTTTTAGTTGTAACATGGGGAAGAGAAAGGGTTGCGCAGGATTGGTCAACTTGCATCAGTTGACCATACATTAATCCTCAGTTAATGTATGATTGTGTCCGTCGACATTGTCTTTCCCCTCTCACAAGAACCTCTTACAGATACAGTAGTACCATTCAGTTTTAGCTTGCAATTCACGCCCGCCCAACAGATGGGTGTCAAACAAGAATAGATATGCTTAAGTGAAATTTCTCGTAGTTCTGTCATAAGTAGCTTGAAAACATCTATATGACAATGTAATTTTTTTTTTAACCTGGTCTATTGGCTCAGAAACACATACCGTTTCAGTAACTACACAGTAATGTATGCCACATATGATTTTCCAGATTGCCTGATTTCCCAGATTGCTTCCATGTCTTTTTTTAAATATTGTAAAAAACTACTTAAACAGTAGGAACTAAAAACCACAAAAGCACACACCTTGGACCAATCTCAATCAAACCTGAAAGTTTTGGATATCAAAGTCTCCTATTTTTTTAATTATCGGGCTGCGAAAAAAAAAAGCTTAACATTTTAAAAAACTGAGACTGTTGCATTTTATTGCACCTCTGTAACTTTGCCTCCCCTGAACCATTCTACATGGAATTTACAGGATCAAGAGTTCCTGACAAAGAGGCTGTGCTTTCTAAATTTCATGTAAATCAGTTCAAAGGGGGCAAAGTTATTAATGTGCAATGTTGGCTGTAAAATTCACAGATTAAAAAAAGATGCACGCCTCAGTGTACTACCATCTGTTGGTGGCCAAAGGAGTTGCAGCAACAACTACCAGAGCTCAAATTTCCTCTGCATTTAAATACATGCATTTCCCATAATGCACAGCAGCCAAATCCCAAACATCAAACATAGCAGAAAAACTGAGATGATTCCACAGTTTACAAAACTAAGTCAGTCAAAATGAGCACATATTCTGAAATGTTGATCACATTTGCATGTAATCAGTAACTGTTCACCGTTGCAGTCACAAAATAAAAAAGTTCAGTGTGTACTTTGTCCAGTCAGGTGTAACCTTCTTTTTGTTTTCCATGGTAGTAATTGAACCTTTGTAATTTGAAACTTAAAAATTACTTTTACGCAAATGTAATGTGAGGAAGAGAAGCATATAAAAAGAGTGTTGAACCCTTTGTCTTTCCTGCGTTACAAGAGGATCAACCTGCTCCAGAGTGTGGGTCTATCAGGGGATTAATGTATGGTTGGGTGGTTGGAACCACTCGCAACCCCACACCGCCTGCCTTACATTGATCTCTGAGAGACCCACACTCTGTTGTGGATTAATTCTTACTTGCTATTACTTCTGCTCGAAGGACTTCCAAGCTGCAGGCTCTGATGTACGAGTCTCTTGAAACTCAGCTTTATTCAAAACCCAGTGAATACATTTGATAATAACATGCTCAGATACATCTCCTTCGGAACAGAAATTCATGTCCATGTGCCATATAAACAAAATCCAGCAGCCCAATATTTTTCTTTTGGTTTTTAATCACTGAGGCGGTATGGAGAAATCCATGATGTATGGCAGTACCTGACAAGGTCCAGTCCTAGCAATGTCTTCTGCTAAGTATTGCCAGATGGTAAATAAAGGCATCGAACCATTAACTGATCTACATTACGACAAATACAAGTCTCTTTATTTGGTTTTCCACAAAGACAGGGTGTCCTTGAGTACCAGCCCTAAGTTTTTACCAAAGGTGTTGTCTGGACTTACCCTGAACCAATCCATATATCCACCTGCCTGTTTATTTTCCGGTGCATGCGAATTCAGGGGAAGCATTGCACCATACTTTAGATATACATAGGGTGCTCGGATAGTACGTTCATCGCACAAAGGCCTACAGAAAGTCCTCACAGATGTTTGTTTCTTTCACCCCTGGGAAAGAGGGCGTACCAGTTTTGAAACAGTACCTGTCCAAATGGTTGGACAATGGTATTATCTTCTGTTATAGGAAGTACAGGAAGGAACGTCCTGAGGTGGTGCATGGCCACTCCACTAGAGGCATGGCCACATCCGTTGCCTGTTTCAGAAATGTCAGCCACTGAAATCTGTGCCACTACCACTTGGACTTCTGTCCACACTTTCACTAAACACTAGTCTGGACATTGCTTCTAGGAGAAGGGCAGGCTTCAGCCTGGCTGTGCTTCAAGGCCTTCTGCCCTAGGCCTATAGCCTCCAGCCACCCAGACTATCTCTCCATCAGGGATCTACTATGAAAACCTGAAAGTCACTTTCCCGATGTACAATAGCCCAACACCATTTGCCTGATAATAGAAATTTGCCTGCCTCTGAGGTAATTTTATGCCCCCAGCACCCCCCATACTTAATATAATCACCTCCGCCGTGGGCAAATTTCTACTGTCAGGCAAGTGAGAGTTGGGCAAATAGTTGGCTATTGTACGTCGGGAAAGTGAGTGTCGGGATTTCATAGGACTCCCCTCTATCAGTACTGCTTGGGACTCATTACATAGGTGTGGCCTGATGCAAGCAATACCTTCGATGAAGGTAGAACAGTTATATAAGAATGTACCATAACAGTAGATCTTCAAGAGGATCTCTTGCATCAGGCCATGCCGTCCCCCCTTGGCCTCTGGGCTTTTTCCCTGTCCCTGTCTCTCTCTCCAGAATGGTTTACCTTCTGATTTCACATTGCATTCTGCACGATCTGTTGGGCCCTTCTTTTGGAATGGCCTACAGGGCATCCTCCACTGTGCCTGCTTGCTGGAGTGGCACCGTGTTGTCCTCCTGGTTTCATGGAGTCCGACCTTCGAAGAATGTTCCTCTCAGGGCTTTAGAGTCATTCCGGTCCTGCCCTTTTTCTTTTAAGGACTTTTTTGCTGGTTTCTGCCTCTGCTGTTAAGCACAACCATTGTTTCTCCTGATTTCCCAGAGGGAGACCCTCTACCCATGTTCCCTCTCTGGACACTGGAGCTTTTTCAGTCATGCCCCTTTTTTTATAGGTTTCCACGATGTTTATCTGTCTCCTATGATGGGCAAAACCATAGTCCCTCTCTTGGTTCCCTATAAGGAGGTCCTCCAACTGAGGAGGGTTAGGGCAACCCATGCTTATTTAGGGATGGCGACGTCTTCAGACATCACCATGGGTGACCTCTAGTGGTACTGCTTAGAAAAAGTTTCTGTGGGGTCTTAGAGCCTGATGGCTTATGTGCCATCGGTGCGTCCTGATGTAAAAGATCCTTTCAAAGCTCTACTATTATGGTAAGTTCTTGCATAACTGTACATTAACATGGATTCAAATACAGTGTGAAATATTGTTACATTGAAAGTCTTCATGTCCTTCACTCACAATGGGAAATTATGCTTTTTCCAGACACAGTGTTTATATATAATCTTCTAGCAGTGGTTGTATAGAGTTCACATTACAAGCTGTTGTGAACCTCTGTCTGTTGTTCAAGTGTCAAGTAAACATCATTGATTTATGAACCGAGCTTTGTCTGTAGTTTGCATTATTTGTGTGTTTCTTTTGGTTATAACAGAATGCACATATTAGTATAAATTTAGACTGGAAGACAGTGAGGTGTTGTTCCAATAGCAAATGGAAGAAGTCAAAGAGAGAGCAAGTTTAAATTGAGTGATAACCATAGAGAAGAGAGTAAAGGAAAAAAAGAGAAGGGGCCTACAGACCTACTGTAGGTAGGGAAAATAGGGCAGACTAGGTGGGCCAGGAGGTCCTTCTCTGCCAACAACTTCTGTGTTTCTATGGGATAAGTAAGGAGTGGAAAGAGGCAGAAACAGAGGAAGAGGGAGGGTCACCCTGCAATACAAAATCAGGGTTTTTATCCGTGCTTGATACATAACCCATCTTTTTAATCACTGCTCAAATTCTGAAAGTCTGTCATGTATTGAATGGTTACTGTTTACAGTGTATCGATTTCATATGAAATTTTATGCCATTGTTTTAAGGATGGGGCCTTCAGGGATAGCCAGATTCTTGTTGTAACCCCTAGGTGGCGCTATCCCAAGGGCTATTACCCCTGCCTGCTTGGCTAGTAGCAGGTTGAGGGGCCTGAGTTCTGAAACGGGTGCCTCCACCCATAGGTCAGGGTTGGTAGTAGTCAAGCTAACCTGGGCACAGCCCTCTGGGACACTGTAACCCCCCTCTTTCCTTACTAGTGGCTGAAACAATACACAATAATCACTTTCACAATACCCCTGGTACACCACACAAGTATCCGCACGGTTTGCACTTACCACCAGGGCTTTCCACTGGCCCAGCCCTGGGGACTCCCTGTAAAACAAGGTTATACACAGCAAATAACAGCAGTACAGTACTCTTGCATAAACTGGAACCACAGTCAGGGTAAATGCAAAAAAGAGTTAGATCTGATTTATTTAAGGGGCTTGAACAAGGGAGGGGTGTAATCAGGTTAATTTGCTTAAAGGCTCAATCAATCAAACAGTTATGCATGCACTTCAGGGTCCATAAACAGTCACATACTCTGGGTACCCAGATGGAGAATGGTGGGCTAGCCAGGAACGTTGCAGCTGGTTGGGGCCCTGTGATGGAAGAAAACAACATGCACAACACACACTATTTGTAATCCGGAGCCAGAGGGCTCAGTTCGGAAAAGAAAACAAGAAGACAATCAGATGACACACTTTTAGATTAGGCTGTTGTTGCAGGGAGCTACCCTGATGATTACTCACGATACCCAAGACTGGACACAGGCTGTACAAAAATTGAGACAGCAGGTAGTTAATCTGGAGTGCCAGGAGAAGCAGGGCCCACACGATTCACCGAGGCATCGTTCCTGTTCAAGCATGGAGTAGTGGGCTGATCCCCAGGCAGGTCTTTTGTTGCTGGCTTTCTCTGTGTAGTGAGGTAGTCTGGCAGGGCCAGCGTGGCATGGCCCAGGCCGAATGGAGATGAACGCGGATTCAGTCCAATTAGGCTGGATAAAGATTCCAGCAAGCAGAACACAGTTCACACAGTGGGGAACCAAATCATGACCCACTTTCAATACACAGCACATTTACATGTAAAGGATTCTACGGTACCAGCAAGCAAATTGCTCTCCGGTCACGATCGCAAAGTCTCTGCACAAACCAGGGATTCAAAAGCAGCCAGAAATCCTGACAGGCCAATCGCATTCAGCAAATCTTCGTTCTTCTTCAGGTTAAAGCCTGGTCACAGTCCAGTGGCTTAAATAGTCCTCACAACTCGTATTCGGTCCAAATAAACTCTGTTTTCCCTCTCAGGGACAGCAGACAGACAGGCAGGCCAAAACTTAGCCCTTTCACAGTTTTGCCATGCAAAACTACACAGAACTGCTGCTCAAAATCACTTGAGCTGTTACTGAAACTAGCTGCAACAGCCTGGGAAATTCTGCAAGATCCAAAAGGTTCGGTTGGCTGATCCTCCTGTCAGTCACAACAAAGGCTCCCCCTTCAGGTGCAAAAAGGCACAAAAAGCCCCAAACTACAATTCCTACAGATTTTGACTCCAGACAGCTCCTGTAGTCCGGCTTCATTTTAGGTCCCACCAGTACTGATTGGTCCAATTTGCAGTCCAGGATCAAGATAGTGGAGATAAACAAAACAGTCCTTGCTGCAAAGAAGGCAGGTTAGACAAACTACATTATCACTCTAAATGATTTTCAGCAAATAGTTACATCTTTCAACAGAGCTCCCTCTCAGATTAAGAGCTGCCTGGATTGCAGTCATACGTAAAGAGACAGTACACAGAGGCTATACAGGCACTCTCTAGCAATCACATTTAAACTGTTAAAATGCAGGACACCAGCCAGGCAGTGAGCATTTAGGCAAGCTCGAGGAAGACTTTTCGGGAACCCCCATTTGTAGGGGGGTTTCATTGTGATTGCCTTCTTCGCTGCTAATATTAAGCTCAGTAGTGACTGAAGTGTCTCTTCTTGATAGAGTCTCAGGATGATGGAATGGCTAGCAGAGTGAGGGATGGAGTGATATCTCCTGTGCTATTAAAAGTAGATCTTACTTCGAAAGGGCTCTTGTAGTAGGTAATTACATATAGGACTGAAGCCGGCAGGCATCAGGACCTCACGGAAAAATTTCTAGCTAGCAGTCTCTGGCGGGGGACCGCCCCCACGTAAGGTGACTGACGTCATGTGACGTCAGTATAAAGGGGCGGTCCCGCATGCCCGCCTTCCAGTTCTTTCCCGCCGTTAGCTTGCGAAAGCACCTCGCGGTTAAGTTTACCTGCTCTGCAGTCTTACGTCGGTAGTTTTACCACCTTTTTTCCTCGTTTTTTTGAGCTTTATTAACCACAATTTCGCACTGTCTGTGTCATCCCCAACTCCCTCCAAGCACAAGAATAAATGCGACTCATGCGGCGCCCAACTCCCGCACAAGGACGGATACTCTCAGTGCCTCTTCTGTCTAGGCCTGGACCACCTCGTGGAGAAGTGCTGCCACCCGTCGACTGAGGCAGCAGTCCCTGGAGGCCCACATACTAAAAAAGAAAATGACCTCCATGTAAAAGGAGTTGAAGAAACTTTGGCAGGCCTCTACTTCCCCCGAGCATCACCGCAAGAAAAAAGACAAGGAAAAGCACTGGGACCGGGACTCCTCTTCCTCGATCGCGACTTCGGCTAGAGGCGCTGTCCTAAAGGTAACATCCCTTCCAGGGGACCGTTCGACGACGGCCTTCTTGGTGGTTTCCAAGAAGGCATCGACCCTCACGTCCGTTTCGCGCTCGGGCCCTTCGGGAGCCTCTGGGTCAAAGGAGGCCTCCACTCCCGGTAAGGTCGCCACCATGCAGCCTTCTGGTTCGAGTGGCTCTGGTAAGCCGGACATCGGCTCCTCTGATGCCTACCTGGAGAGGACCGCTAAGTCGCTCGACCCTTCGGGGCAGTGCACAGTCCCTTTGTCGGCCGGCAAGGCCGCTTCTCCTTCTCGGCCTTCCTCGGCCGAAGGTTCTGGTAAGTCGGATGATGGCTCCTCTGACGTCTGCTGGACCCCGCCGGTAAGAAGCCAATTGGCGCGTCCGACATCGGCAAGGCTCCGGAACCGATGTCGGACCCTGTCGACCAGTCCGTCGTACCCAGTTCCCTGCAGCATTTGCCGCTGCCTTCTGAGGCGCCAGCGTCTCCTCAGTTGGACTCCGGGGACTTTCACCCTCCTTCCCCAGGCGAAAACGAGGATGCAAGCACGCTCCTGTCAGGCCTCCCTCCTGCTGGGCGAGATGGCCTGATGTTGGTCCCTCGGACGCCGGCTCCAACATCAGTCTTGCCGACACCGGGTGACATCCCCCTCCCGGATGCCATCCCTACGCCGGACTCGACGCCTGCCGGGCTCTCTAATCCAGGCCCGCCTGCAGGGATGTTCCCAGGGCCTTTCGCTCCGTTGGAGCCCCTGGCACCTGGCTACATGCTATCATATCCGACGCCGTCCTACCCAGGCCCACAGTATCCGACGCCGCACTACCCAACGCAGCAATACCCGGCACTGCAGTATCCATCGCCTCAGTACCCGACCCCGGGTTTCCCGCCATCGGGATGCAGATACGTGATCTATGGATATCCACAATATCTGTATCCCCCTCCTCCACCATCCCCCAGCCACCAGTGGACTTGAGGGAGACTCTAGCCTCCTGGTGGGCTGAGGCCAAGGCTCAGATCACCAAGGAGGTTAAGAACCACCTTCCGACACCGGTCCCGGAACGCCGTCATCGCAGGCGTGAGACTCCCTCTCCCCTCCGGATATCCAAGGTCTTCCCTCTAGTTCCGCTGCAGGTGGCATGTTACCCCGGGGACTCCCCAAGGGGTCCATTCCTCCCTGAGTGGGAAGGGGGTCTTCACCTTCTTCTTCTTCTTCCTCAGACTCCTTGGATGACTCCGATGGGCATTCCAACACTGACGACGAGCGACGCACTCCAGACAAGGCCCAGCCTCGGATTCCTCCGAAAGTCTCCTCCGGAGGATCTGTCCTTCCTAGAGTTGCTGCGTAAGATCCAGTCTTTACATCAGTGGAAGTCATTGGAGCCAGATCCACAGCGACAGAAGCTAGCTGCACATCTGGATCTGCCCGAGGTCGCTTCTATGTTGGTTCCACCCTGGATCAAGCCTCATGACAACCTTGTCTCCACCATTTGGAGACAACCGTCTGATGTAGCCCCCCTTCCTAGGAAGGCGGATAGGCTATACCAGGCTCCTGAGGGTGTCGAGTTCCTTCGAGTTCGAGCACCCAAAGGTGGATTCGGTCATTATCAGCGCTGCCCACGGCCGTACCGCCAACCCGAAGCACCTGAGCTTGTCTCCACATGATAAGGAGTCCTGCCTTTTGGACCAGTATGGCAAGAAGGTTTTTGCTTCTTCCTCCCTGGGTATTCGGGCCATGAATCATGTCGCTCACATGGGGGATTACCAGAAGGCCATCCTTAGTCAGGTGGAAGCCAAATTGGACTCCCTTCCTGAGTCGCAGACTAAACAGGAAGCGGCAGACCTAGTCCGTTCCACTAGTTCGGCCAGTAGACACATGCTTCGTGCTACTTATGATGCGGTGGCCACCACCGGTAGGAGCTCGGCTTTCACCGTTGGTTTGCAGCATCACGCCTGGCTTCGTGTGTCAGGACTGGCTGCTAAAGTGCAGTCCGCCATCCAGGATGCGCCCTTCAGGGGTTCAGTGCTGTTCGGTGGTGATGTCAAGGACATCATCACCAGCCTGCAGAAGGGCACTGCTCTGAAGGAGGTTGACTCCATGTACAGAACCCCTCAGACGCAGCGTCGTCCCTTTCACAAACATGGATGGGCCAAAGCGAAACCACAAGGGAAGCGGGCCAACAAACGTCGGGCCCCTCCCCCCACCCAAAAAAGCAACAGGAGCTTCAGCCGTGGCGCTGCCTCACACTTCCTGACTCCTTCCCTTCCCACAGCCTCTGGAGGTTCCAGAGGAACCAGCAGGAGGGAGGGAGGTTCTCCCTTCATCTGCTGGGTTTGGAGAGGATCACTACAGACAATTGGGTGCTCCAGCTGATCACAGTAGGGCACTCAATAGAGTTTCTCCAGAAACCTCCAAGAAAACCACCCCCAGGTCGTCCTACTCCCCAGAACTGATTCCTCTGGTTCAGGAAGAGATTTATGCTCTTCTTCGGAAAGCGACAATAGAACCTGTTCCCCCACCCCAGCTTCAGGGGATGGGTTACTATTCTCATTTCTTCCTGGTCTCGAAGAAATTAGGTGAAGTGAGGCCCATCCTGGACCTCAGTTCCCTTGAACCTGTTCGTGGAGTACAAGAGGTTACGAATGCTCTCCCTGCAGAGCCTTCTGCCCCTCCTTCGGCCGGGACAGTGGCTGTGTGCCCTGGACATGGAGGATGCCTACCTGCATATCCCTATCCACCCATCCCACCGCAAATACCTCCATTTTTCTTTTCAGGGGGACCACTACCAGTTCCAGGCCCTCCCATTTGGTCTCTCCTCGGCCCCCCAAGTGTTTACCAGATGCCTTTCGGTGGTAGCAGCCCACCTGCATACCCAGAGGGTTCACGTTTTCCCATACCTGGATGGTTGGCTTCTGGCAGCCCCATCCAGGGAGGATCTCCTGCGCTGCCTTTCCCTCACCCTGCAGGTTTTCACCAGCTTGGGTGTTACCATCAACCAGGCAAAGTACCATTTGATCCCATCTCAAAGACTCCAGTTTATTGGGGTGATCCTGGATATGACTTCTGGTATGGCCTTCCTGCCTCTGGATAGGGCGGCCACCCTTCAGGCTTAGGCCAGCCTTTTATCAGACCACAGGCGGGTCAGTGCTAGGTCGGTCCTTTGCCTCCTCGGGCTCATGGTGGCTGCCATCCTGACAATACCTCGCGCTCGGCTCCACATGAGAATCTCCCAGTGGACGCTTCGGTCTCAGTGGTATCAATTGGTGGACGACTTGGATCGCGAGATCCTGGTCTCCTTTCCGATGGTGCGGGACTTGCAAAGAACCTTTGCTGGGGAGTTCCTTTCTGCCTTTCTCCTCCCTCCCAAATTCTAACAACAGATACCTCGGGCGAGGGTTGGGGAGCCCACTTGGGATCTCAGAGGACCCAGGGCTCTGGGTCCAGATTCGAGCAGACTCTTCATATCAATGTGCTCTAGCTGAGGGCAGTCCTGTACTTCTTACAAGCCCTGCATCTCTATCTGCTTCCCGGTCATCTGGCTGTTAAGACCGACAACATGTGCGTCGTATGGTACATCAACAAACAGGGAGGAACCCGTTCCTACCCTCTTTGCAGGGAAGCGATGCGAATTTGGGATTGGGCGACCCTTCACAACCTTCACCTCACGGCGGTTCATGTTCCAGGGGTCAAGAACACTTTGGCAGACCACCTCAGCTGGTCGTCAGCCCAAGCGCACGAATGGGAACTGGATCAGGGGGTAGCAGAAGACGTCTTTCTATGCTGGGGAACCCCTCAGGTAGACCTGTTCGCCTCTCCTCTCAACACAAAACTTCCCACCTTCTGCTCGCTCGCTCCAGGGCGCAGAGTTTTTTGGAGAGATGCTGTGTCTCTAAACTGGAAGGGCAGATTCGTCTATGCTTTCCCCCGATCCCGTTGATTCCGAGGGTCCTACACAAACTCTGCTCAGAAGGAGCTTGCATGATCCTCATCGCTCCGTTCTGGCCCAGGCAAGTTTGGTTCTCTCTTCTGCAACAGTACTCAGAGGAGCCTCCTCTTCCTTTTCCTCTGTCACAACTTTTGTTGACCCAGGATCAGGGGACCCTGGTTCATCTGGGACTCAGATTCTTTCAGCTGCATGCGTGGCTCCTGCAGACATAATTCAAACCCAGTTTGTGGTTTCATCGCAGGTGGGGGAGATTCTAGTGGAGGCCAGAAAGCCTTCCACTCATTCCACTTACACCATGAAATGGAAAAGGTTCTCTATTTGGGCCTGTTGCAGAGCTTTCAAGCCATTCTCCTGCTCTGTCGGGAGGTTCCTGGATTACATGCGTCACCTCTTCGACCTGGGTCTCAGTCACTCCTTCTTGAAGGTTCACATGGCATGCCATTTCCGCTAACCATGTTCCTTTTGGGGACAGGTTTTTTGCACAGCTGGAAGTCGCTAAGACCTTCCTTGGAGGGGTTCTCCACCTGAGACCCCCCATTCGCGCACCTGCCCCACCTTGGGACTTGAATTTCATTCTCGAGAAACATACCCTGCCTCCTTTTGAGCCGGCAGCATCAGCAGACCTTAAGTTCCTTTCCTGGAAGGCTCTCTTCCTGGTGGCCATTACCTCCGCTCGACGATTTTCCGAGTTTCAGGCCTTAATGTGCAAAATCCCGTACTTGATTTTCCACAAGTAACGTGTGGCTATGCGTACCAACCCTAAGTTTCTCCCTAAGGTGGTAGCGGAATCTACGCTGAATCAGTCTATGCAACTGCCTGCGTTTTTTACACAACATTCCAATCAAGGAGAGAGCCTCTAACATACTCTGGATGTTCACCAGATTCTGAGATACTACACCAACAGGACAAAGAATCTCAGAAAGACTGATCAACTGTTTGTCTCTTTTGCTCGCAAAAGAGAGGGCAATGCTGTTTCTAAGCAATGCCTTTCAAAATGGTTGGCTCATTGTATCAATTTCTTTTATAACAAGTATCACAAGACCTTGCCAGGTCAAGTCAGAGGTCACTCCACTAGGGGTGTAGCTGCCTCTGCTGCTTGTTTCAAGAGTATGTCGGCGGCTGACATCTGTGCAGCCGCAACTTGGACTTCTGTCCATACCTTTACAAAACATTACAGTTTGGACATTGCCTCTCACCATACAGCTGGCTTCGGGTTGGCTGTTCTGCAAGGTCTTCTTTCCTAAGACCTTCACAGCCACAGGATCTGTATATGAGTAGTTTCCTCCTCCCATGAGCTTCTCTTTGTTCCAGACTACTTGGGACTTGGTCCTATATGTAATTACCTACTGCAAGAGCCCTCTCGAAGTAAAATAGTACAGTTACGTAAGAACTTACCGTAACAGTAGATCTTTGAGAGAGGCTCTTGCAGTAGGTAATACCTTCCAGCCCTCCAGCCCCCTTAGC
Organism: Neoceratodus forsteri; assembly: GCA_016271365.2. NCBI lineage: Eukaryota > Metazoa > Chordata > Ceratodontiformes > Ceratodontidae > Neoceratodus > Neoceratodus forsteri. The sequence continues at coordinate 696,402,900 of CM057456.1, read as the reverse complement.
TTTTTCAGCTCCTTTTCCAGAATGGGAAATATCCGCTTCTCTCTCGTCTCGCCTTTCAGAAAGAACTGGAAGGCAGGCGTGGGGGACCACCCCTTTATACTGATGTCGCATGACGTTGGTCACCTGATGTAGGGGCGGTCCACCACCAGAGACTGCTAGCTAGAAATTTTTCCGTGAGGTCCCGACTCCTGCCGGCTTCAGTCCTGTATGTAATTACCTACTGCAAGAGCCCTCTCGAAGTAAGATCTACTTTTAATAGCACAGGAGATATCACTCCATCCCTCATTCTGCTTGCCATTCCACCATCCTGAGACTCTATCAAGGAGAGACACTTCAGTCACTATTGAGCTTAATATTAGCAGAGAAGAAGGCAATCACAATGTAACCCTCCTACAAATGGGGGTTCCCGAAAAGTCTTCCTCGAACTTGCCTAAATGCTCACTGCCAGGCTGGTGTCCTGCGTTTTAACAGTTTAAATGTGATTGCTAGAGAGTGCCTGTATAGCCTCTGTGTACTGTCTCTTTAAAAGCTGCCTGGATTGCAGTCATATGTAATTTGAGAGGGAGCTCTGTTGAAAGATGTAACTATTTGCTGAAGTTCTGAGCCTTTCCAGTATGGGTTGTGTGGAGGACAGTCCAAAAATAATGTGCATCTGATATGCAGAAGTGAGACCACATCCTTGCCAATATTTAGCCCTATGTGCTGCTGCATATTTGGCTACAATATCTGATGTCTGGGAAAAAATGGTACTGACATCTCCAGGAGAACTGGTTTCATCCTGTAGCAGCAGTTAGGTGGTAACCTGGAGGGGTATATTTGTGCCAAAGTTGTGCTGATCTTAAAGTGATTTTGTGAGGTTTGCCATAGCAAATGGGAGTAGTCACCTGTAGGAGCTGTGATTCAATCTCCTACCATTCAAACTGTCAAAAAGTGTTGTTTTCCCTGAAAAAAATGCTTTTAATGTCTGTGCTCTGCTTTATTTGCATAATACACCCCTTCTTTTTCTCAGTGCTGCAACCCCCAACCATGACATCATGCAAGGGAAACAAAGCTGGTTTGAAACAGAGACCTCTGTTGGTCAGTCTTGGTATTGCAAACATCTACACTACCGACATAGGGGATTACATCTCTCAGTAAAGAAATTTTGTCCATTGGATACTATATGCACAAAGCTATGTTGAAAATAAACATATTATGAGAGCTTTTATTGTTGAAGCCACTACAAAAATATAAGACTGCACTGTAAGGAAATTGGAAAACAACTTCATATTGTACCAACAATACCTTATTATGTATGTCTATATATTTTTTTTTGTTCAAGTGTTTCACCGGGAAGGCATACTAAGCAATAACTGTTCATTTCCAGATGCATCCTGGGGGCAGGGGCAGGGAAGTGGAGTTATACAAGCATATACATGGGTACAATTAAGGAAACAGTAATACAACAGTTTTTTTTTTTTTTGTTTTTGTTGACCAGGTAAGTGCACTAGACAAATCCTGCCTATTTCAGGCATGACCCAGAGGAGAAGGGATACAGATGAATACCAACTGACCTTGAACCAGATTAAGCTGTTGGTAGTATTTTCAGTGAATGAGGGGAAATTTGGCCAGGACACCAGGGAAATTCCCCTACTTTTTTGTTTTCGATAAGTGCCATGGGATTTTTAACATCCACCTGAACTACCACCAATCCAGGCAGATGGGACCTCGGTTTAACGTCTTATCCAAAAGACGGCACCTCAGAAGTGTAGAACCCCTCTCATGCTGCACTACATTGTCAGTATTGGGATACTAACCCAAGTGCCAGGTGTGGGCGCTGAACCCACAGCCCTCTGATCTCCCAGCCTCAGAGGCAAGTGTGCTATCTACTGAGCCACTGACAAGAATTTACACAGAATACAAGGGCAATTTACATATTAGGTAGATGGCAGTAAGCAGAGACAGTAGGAACAAAATGTTGGGTAAATACAACAGTCAGAATAGTATTACACATGAAACTAGAACAAAAATACAATAGGGAGTTCTTTGGAGAAAGAAACAGAGTCCTCGGTTGGTCAGTCTTGGTATTGCACACACCCACACTACCAGTATATGAAACTACATCTCTCAGTAAAGAAATCTTGTTGCAAGATACTGTATGTACAGTGTCTTGTTTTGAAAATAAACATATGCAAGCTTTTATTGTTGAAGCCACTACAGAAATGTGGTACTGCACCTCACAGCAAGGAAATTGTAAAACAACTTCTTATTGTACCCACCATGCCTGGCTACATATGTCTACATCATTTTTTTGTAAACTTGATTTTGAAACATCAGCAGATCAAAATTGTTTAACCAGGTATAGCACACTAACCTGAAATCTTTTTTTACAGGAGCAATCTGGGAACACAAGGAAGTTAAGTGACTTGTTCAGGGTCACACAGTATACAAGTGGAAGCTGTGGGATTCAAACCCCAGGTCTGGTCTGTTGGATAGCACCAGATTTGCAACTCAGAGCCTTAGACCACTGTGCTATACTGCCTCCTCTTGTCATAAACCTAATTGTTCAAGACACAAGTCTACTCAGATAAGAGAGTATGTCAACATAATAATTCTTGCAGTCACCACCACCAAAATAAATGACTGCATTTCTGAGTATGTAACATTTGCATCAACTTCATAAATTACCCAGAATTCTTTGGTGCTGAATGTAAAACATTGATAGTTCCCTTGTATGACATCATTCTGGGGGTGTGGTTGCACACAGAAAACTGGAGGACAATGTGCTGATAAAACAAAATGACTATGATTGATTTTTTTACAAAAGAAATTGCAGCTTCATGATCTGAAGCATGGGCAGCAATGGCATATTATGTGAAAAAGGCATGTGCAAAACCTCACAAAATCACTTTAAAATTGATTTGGTATTCCATCACTACAGTATTCAGGTTGTGGAGTCTGTGTTCCTTGTAAGGCTGTGACAACTTGGTCAATGAGGTGTGTTTATGGTGTGACCTTTTATGTGTTGCATCATTAGTTGTGCAAGAGGGGAGACTGTTTCTTGGAGGTGAAAAATGTTTTTCCCTGATACTGGATATAGGACCAGATTTGCAAATATCTATAATGATCTGCTCTAGACAAGCGGTATGTAGATTGTAGTTAGGTGAAAGAGAGTACTCCGTTGGTATCAAGCAGCAGATAATAAAATTGTACCCCTTGTTGAGTCCATCTCTGTAGAGTGGGATCGCTATTGTTTGGTTGGTAGATCGAATCAGAGACAGTAGCTCAGAGGTGAAATAGAATTCAGGACATATGTGTTTGGTTGCCACTTCTGCCAGTGTCAGAAGAATTCAGTAATAAAAAATATAAACTTTTCGAGGGGGTTTACTTTCCCAGGGTTGACTGAGCACATAGAAAAATAGAATTTGATGGCAGATGAGGACCTCTTTGCCCACCTAGTCTGCCCATTTTCTCTATACTGTAATACCTCAGAACGTACTTGATCTCCAGTTTTACCCTTTCTTTCCTAACCAATAAGATTCCCTTATGCCTATCCCATGCATTCTTGAATTCCGTTAGATTTTGCCCCCATCCCCTCTGCTAGGAGGCTGTTCCTTGCATCCATCACCCTTTCTGTGAAGAAGTATTCGCTCACGTTTCCCCTGAGTCTACCCCCTCCAGCTTCACAGCATGACCTCTTGTTCTGGAACATCTTTTTTTCTGAAAAATTCTTCCTTCTTGTATGTTATTTATACCCGTGAGGTATTTAAAAGTCTCTGTCATATCCCCCCTCTCCCTCCGGTCCTCCAGGGTGTACATATTGAGGTCCTTTAGTCTTTTCTTATATGACTTTTGCTGCCGACCCTGCAGCATTTTAGTTTTCCTCCTCTGGACTACGTCTACTCTGTCTATGTCCTTCCAGAGATGTGGGGACCGATTTTAGAAGGTTGACATAGGTCTTGCTTCAAGCCCTGCATTGACCGCAGTGTCTGGCACAACACAACACAACACAACACAGACCGATTTTAGAAGGTTTGATGCCGTTGTAACATTTATCACACATGACAGCAGCTTGCACCAAAGCTGTGGCACAATCCCTGTAAATTGGCTCTGCAAATGGCACAAAGTTAAAGCAGGGGGGAGCCAATCTGACTTGTGCCATTTGGCGCAAGGGACTTGCATCAGTGTTTGAGGCAGGCCTCATTCCAAAATCACAGTTGCCATATTGTTTGACATAAGTCACCCCTTGCATCAAACTCTTAGACGCAAGTCCCTTGCATCACTCTAACTGGCATCTAAAATCAGGCCATCAGGCCTGTGGTCTCCAGAACTGGACACAACACTCTAGATAAGGTCTCACAAATGATTTCAATGATTGCAAACAGTTAAGGGGCCAGAAATAAGACATGATTGGAGTGGTGCAGTGCAGTGGCTGTGGAGCAGCAGTCTTCCAAGAGACGTTCTGGAGGATGCGGTGTTGTCCCATCTGCAGGCACCTCTCTGGGCTGAGGGAGGAGGTTGCTCATCTCCAGGCTGAGTTGGCCAGGATTTGTGGGACCTCCTCTTCCATCCAGGGACCACCAGTGCCACTGCCGTTGCCTCAGAGGTTGCCAAGAAAGAGGAGTGGTTGGACCACAGTGGGCTCAGGGAGGGTGAGGGTGGTGGAACAGAGGCACATCCCTCCAGTTGTACCTCTCCACAATTCCTATGCCATTCTGACAAAGTGTGGTTCCTCTATGGAGGCACCCGCAGTGGAGACCAAGGAGGATGCTGGGAACCTCCACAAAGGAGACCCACAGGAGGGTGGTAGGGGACCCTGCAGGGGAAGGAAACAACTCCTGGTGGGGGACTCCATTGTTAAGAAGGTAGAACTGGGGGAGGAAGGGAGAGAGGTAGGCAGTGTCCTGGCGCCATGGCTTGGAGGAACAGGGAGCGAATCCTCAGGATTGCTGGAGCAGCTGCACAGGGAGGGAGCTGGATGTCATTGTCCACCTAGGGACAAATGACCTGGCTAAGAAAGGGATTAAAGAAGTGCAGGAAGAGTTTCTGGAATTGGGAAGGGGCCTTAGTCAAGTAGCACGCACGGTAACCTTCTCGGAGGTGCTGCCCATCTATAGCATAGGAGAGACTAGGGTGTTCCGCACCATGGGATTCAATCAGTGGTTTAAAAACTGGTGTGGAGCTCAGGGATTTGGCTTCATTGGGGACTGGGGGTCCAGCTGGAGTGATGCAAGCCTATACTGGCATGATGGGCTGCATCTGTCCAGGAGGGGAACCAGTATCCTAGGTGATAGGTTTAAATGCTTCATTGGCAAGCATTTAAACTAGCCAAGGGGGGAGGCACTGGAAAGGAGCAGGGAAATCCTAGCACCCCCAAAAAAATCATGGTAGTAAGTGTGGCAAACACCAACTTAGAGGTGTTGATAGGGAGAAGGGCAGGGGTAAATGGAGAAAGTGACAAAGGCAAGAAGGACAGGGATGGGGCAAAAGGGAGTAAGGCCATCAGGAAATGGAGGGTAATTGGTACCAATGCCCGTAGTCTAGGCAACAAGCTCCCTGAGCTGGTGGCCTTGATGGAAGAGGGATGCCTGGATATCGTAGCAGTCACAGAAACATGGTACACAGAGAACCATGACTGGGATGTTAACATACCAGGGTACATAACCTACAGGAGAGACAGGCAGGGGAGAAGAGGGGAGGAGTAGTTTGTAAAGGAAGGTATAAAAGCAACTGAACAAAAGAGTAAACAAGGAAGAGAGGAGGCACTGTGGGTCACCTTGAGACTGGAAAGGGCACCACAATCCGCACAGGGGTTAGTGCAGACCCCCATGTCAGGGGAGGGAATGGACAAGGATATGATAGAAGGATTCTTAGAATGGCAGAGAAAGGGAGATACTGTTGATGGGAGACCTGAATATGCCAGATGTTAACTGGAGCACATTTGCTGCAACCACATCCAAGAGCAGGGCCATTCTTGATGCCCTACAGGTAGCAGGCCTCAGACAGCTAGTTTCAGAACCCACTCGTGAGGGAGCAATCTTAGACCTCGTACTCTCAAATGGGGGCAATGAGAGGATCTCAGATCTAGAAGTGGGTTGCCATCTGGGGACAAGTGACTTTCAAACAGTGTGGTTCATATTAAACTCAGCTACAGAGTCAAGCCATACAAAAGTGAGGGTACTGGACTTTAGGAGGGCTGACTTTGGCAAGATGGGAGAGTGCCTCAGAAAAACACTAGCAAACAGACTAGAAGGAGGTGTGGAGCAACAATGGGGAATCATCAAACTGCCATCACAGAGGCAACAAGCCTTGTGTGAAGCAAATAAACAAATCAAAACGAAAGAAAAAGCCACTATGGTTCTCAAAAGAGGTGGCTGTGAAAGTCAGGAAGAAAAAGATAGCATTCCGGAAGTATAAGGAAACACAGAAGGAGCAGGACAGAGAGCTGTACCAGTTAAGGCAGAAGGAAGCAGGGAGGGAAGTCAGAATAGCAAAGGTCCAAACTGAGGAAAAGATAGCCAACTCAGTTAAGAAGGGGGATACAACCTTTTATAGGTACATCAGTGAGCGTAGGAAGACAAAGGGAGGGATAGTGAGGCTGAATAGAATGAACGGTGGGTGGGCAGAGGGGGACAGTGAAAAAGCAGGGATACTGAACGAATATTTCTGCTCAGTATTCACAAAAGAGGAGGGGAAAGTGCTTAATCCAATTTACAGAAGCACTCTGGAGAGGGGGGTCGATCCCAGTCCTTTCACAGAAGAAAGGGTTCTGCAAGAACTCCTAAAACTGAAGGTGGACAAAGCAATGGGTCCTGATCGAATTTACCCCAGAATTCTAAAAGAATTAAGGGAGGAACTAGTGAAACCACTGGCTACTCTTTTTAATAAATCATGGGAGGATGGTGTGGTACCCGACGACTGGAGGAAGGCGGATGTGATCCCCCTTCACAAAAGTGGGACCAAGACAGAGGCAGGAAACTACAGACCTGTCAGTCTGACCTCTGTGGTAGGGAAAGTGATGGAGTCACTTCTGAAGGAAAGAATAGTTGAGTACCTAGAGGCCAGTGGGGCACAGGACCCAAGGCAGCATGGGTTCACAGCAGGAAGGTCATGTCAGACAAATCTAATAGATTTCTTTGACTGGGTGACCAAAGTAGTAGACCAGGGAGGGGCTGTGGACATGGTATACCTAGACTTTAGCAAGGCATTTGACACAGTCCCACACAAAAGATTAATAGTCAAATTAACCAGCCTGGGAGTGGGTCCCAGGGTGGTAGCCTGGGTAAAACATTGGCTGCACAACAGGACACAGAAGGTAATTGTAAATGGAGTCCACTCTGAAGAAAGAGGGTTTACTAGTGGGGTACCGCAGGGTTCAGTATTGGGTCTAGTCCTTTTTAATGCCTTCATCAGTGACATTGCAGAGGGACTGGAAGGAAAAGTATGCCTTTTTGCAGATGACACAAAGATCTGCAACAGGGTTGATACACAAGGAGGCGTGGAAAGGATGAAAAGGGTCTTGGAAAGGTTGGAGGAATGGTCAGAAGTATGGCAGCTAGGGTTCAATGCAAAGAACTGCAAAATAATGCACCTGGGAAACAAGAACCCAGGGGAAGAATACACAATGGGTGGGGAGGTAGTAACAACAACAAAAAAGGAAAGGGGCCTGGGGGTAATCATATCAGATGAACTTAAGGTTAGCAAGCAATGTGAGAAGGCAGTAGGGAGGGCTGGGGGTATACTGGGATGTATAGGGAGAGGCATCAGCAGCAGAAAACAGGAAGTTGTTATCCCTCTGTACAGACAGTTAGTGAGACCCCATCTGGATTACTGCGTCCAGTTCTGGAGACCCCATCTCCGCAAGGACATAGACAGGATAGAGGCAGTCCAGAGGAGGGCAACTAAAATGGTGCAGGGTCTACAAGAGAAGCCGTATGAGGAGAGACTAAAGGAGCTTAATATGTATACCCTTGAGGAAAGAAGGGAGAGGGGGACATGATAGAAACTTTTAAGTACCTCAGTAGAATCAACAAAGTCCAAGAGGGTAGCATCTTTCAGAAAAGAGACGTGCAAGAACAAGGCACAATTTAAAGATAGAAGGGGACGGTCCAGGGGCAATGTGAGGAAGTATTATTTCACAGAGAGGATAGTGGATGCATGGAACAGCCTTCCTGAGGAGGTTGTGGGGTCTAAAACTGTGGGAGAATTCAAGAATGCATGGGACAGACATAAGGCAATTCTTGTGGGGGGAGTAGGAAAAAATAGGCTGTTGGTTAACTCGGATCTGCGGCCTATCCTGTAGGTAGGGAAATGGGCAGACTAGATGGGCCAAGCGGTCCTTATCTGCCGTCAAAGTCTATGTTTCTATGTATTTGTACACCGGTATCACCACCTCCTTCTTTTTGCTGGTGATATCCCTCCCTGTGTACCCAAGTATCTCACTGGCTGTCCCCAATGTCTTGTCACATTGTTTGGCCATCTTTAGGTCTTCAGATACAATTATCCCCAGGGCTCTAGTCTTTCCTGTTTGGTGGTCATGAGTACCACTCCCCCCCCATCATGTACTACGCCACTGGGTTTCTGTGCCCCAAGTGCATGATTTTGTACTTTTTCGCATTGAAAGTTAGTTGCCACACTCTTGACCACTCCTCAAGCTTTCCTAGACCTCTCTTAATTTTTTCCGTTCCCCTCCCCCACCGGAGTATCTACCCTGTTGCAGATCTTTGTATCATCTGCAAAAAGGCATACCTTCTCTTCTAATCCCTCTACAATGTCGCTAATAAAGACGTCATTTTTTTTTTTTACAGGTAATCATTTTTCTTAAAGTTTTTTTCAGCAAAAGAACATTACAGTACCATAACATATGAGTAGATTACATTACTTTGCAATCCTTATCATGCATGAACACATAGTCAACAAGTTTATACAGATGCAGTAAATATGGGTCGTTCTCAGTGTACATAATAAGTAAGGTGGGGGAAGGTTAATAATGAACCCACTTGGGGTCGACTGTGCAGGGGGAGGAAGACATATAAGGAGATCATATTTCATAATGATGTAGAGTGCCCTTTGCTACGTGAGACATTCTAGAACGTATTGCAACATGTTGTAGTGAATGGAGCCATTCTTGTATCCGAGGTACATCTGAAGTCCGCCAACTTGTGAATAGTAAGCGTTTTGCTTCTACCCTGTCCTGGATGCTCCAGCATATTAAAGGGTCTGTATAGGGGATGTGAAAAGGGGGTATACCTAGTAATAACATCTGGGGCATTAAAGGAATGGAATTTCCCACAACAGCTTTGCAGGCTCTCAGTGTTTGTTTCCTATAAATTTGGATGGATGGGTAGCTTCAAAGTATAAGGAAAAGGTCCCCACCAGAGAAGTTACAACGCCAGCAGGAGTCACGAGGGAGGAGAACCCAGGCTCATAGTTTAGCTGGGGCAGCTGTACAGACAAGAACACAAAGGGGAAAGACCAGGAAAGGGGAGGAAGGAGGGTTTGGGTGGGCTGGGGCAGCTGTAGTAATATAAACTAAGATCTGCACAATCGGGCAGACTTGATAGACCTGTGGGCCTTTTTCTGCCGTCAGTTTCGTATGTGTAATATACCTTATAGAGGATCTTGTTTTGTGTTAGTAGGCTTCTGTTATCTGTGCACTCAATGTGAGCCGTTCACCAGGAGGTTTCCCATTCTTGTTGAATGAAGGGGAATTCTAGGGCAGATGCCCAATAGGTGTGAGCTTTTAAAATATGGTCAGGAGTGGCTTTGCAGATCTGTGAGTATATTGCGCTCACCCGACCTTTGGTTTTATTCAGCCATGGTTGGATGTCTAATCCTGGTAATTGTGTATCTTGCTGGTGGAGAGGTTTGAGAAATTGGGATAGTATACTTCAAAGGTGTAAGAATTCCGGCTTAGAGAGAATGATGTAGTTGTAAGTTACCGAAGGAGTCAAGCACTAATGTGCCCAGAATCAGTATGTCCTTCAGATATGTTACCCCCTTGTGTATCCAGGTAGGTCAGTGTATAGTCTGATGGTTTATGCAGATTAACAGGTTATCCCTGATGGGTTCTGTGATGCCCTGAGTCAGGCACCCATGCTGCAGGACTTCTAGGATCTCCTGACCCCTGGCACGTGTTATGGATGGTGCGCTGCAGTTCACCTTGGGTAGGTTGAAGGGCCCCACTATTACCACCTCTGTCTTCTGTGCCCCTCCCACTGTTTGTGAACTCAGTTCCCTGTTCCTTTCCAACTCCTGCTTGGGTGGTCTGTAAACCACCCCCAACCTCATCTTTCTCCGTCTATTGGACTGTAACTGAACCCACGATGCTTCTTCCTTCCCCTCCTCCGACTCCTTCCTTGTAGTCGTTATACCCTCCCTTATGTAAACTGCCACCCCATCTCCTTTCCCTACCACCATATCCCTTCTGTATAGTTTATAACCAGGGATTGCGAGATCCGGTTATGGTGCAGCATGGCCCAAGTCTCGGTTATTGCTGTTGTGTTCACCTTCTCTCTGCCAATAGCACCTGCAGGTCTTCCATCTTGTTCCCTAGACTTTGTGCATTCAGTGACACCACCCTTCACCTCGCATCTGAACCTCCTTCCCCTCCTTGTTTTCATTTTTACCCTTTTTTCCTCCTGTGCCCCCCCTTTTCTTCATTGCTACTTACTCCACTCCCCAGCCTCCTCCACATCCAGCCCCTTCCTTTCGGTGTGGAGGGAGGTTCATTGACCTCCTTCTCCTGGAGTCTTTGGACCTGCTGCTCCCCCATTAGTTTAATGCAGTGTATTGTTTATGTACTACCCCAGTTTGTCCCTGATTACCCTTGAGCCCTCCTTACTGAGGTGCAGCCTATCTGGTGCAAAGAGTGTCTTATTCATCCAGGCATCCCCCCATTCCACTACACAGGTGAACCCTTCCTCCCTGCACCAGTTCCTCAGCCAGTCATTGAATTTGTCAATCCTTTTTCCTGACTGAGGTTGCTCTTGGAACTGGTATCACTTCGGAAAAAGCCAGAGTACTTACTACCTCTCTGCAAGTCTTTGCTTTCTTCCTGAACCTGCCCTGCACTACCTCCACCTCCTCCCTAGCTAAGTCATTGGTTTGGTTCCCATGTGTATGATTAGGTTAGGCTTTTCTCCAACCTCCCTTACAGTTTCCAACATTTTTGTGTAGACCTTCCCCACTATTATCCCTGGCATGCAAATCAATGTTCTCCTTGTGTTCGAGACTCCTTCCTTCCCCAGTGAATACCTTTGATTATGGAGACCCTAATGAGTACCACCCTGCAACAGTTTTTCCCCTCCTTCCCTCTCGGCCTAAGGCACCAGCTTCTCCCACACCTAGTGACACCCCCTCCATCCTGATCGCCCTTCTGTCACCATCACTACCTATCTCCCCAGCTGCATCTCTCTCTCTCCTCCTCTATACCCTTCCCTCCCTGGCTAGCCATGCTTACTACCACTTGTCTGTCCCTCCTTGCTCCTCTCTTCTTTCCCCTTCCCTATCCCCTGCATCCCCCTGTCTGCTTCCTCTTCTCTCCCCTCCCTGACTGATCCCATCCCCACTCTCGTCTTTCTTCCATTAACTCTAGTTTGTTTAGATCTCCTATACCACAAACTGCTGCACCCTCCTCTATACCAGATGGTGGTGCATAACAGTTCATCAATTGCACCCCTTCAACAGTATCCACTCCTTTTGCAGGGTTTTAAATAAGCTGAAAAAATGGATTAGCAGTTTGACATGTGAAAGTGCTAATCAGTTGTGAAAATGGATAGCACTTGGCACAGACTGATTAGCACAATTTTTAAAAATTATATAGTTCTATTAATTTTTTCCCCACTGGATTCAGAAACCATGCTTTTCATTATTAAATGGCTTTTAACGTTTTTTCCGTCTCCTTGATATGATTGTCATTTACATGTTGTCATCCTTATCCAGTGGATTATGTGCCTGTTCCTACCCTCTAACCTATCCTAACCTATTCTACCTAAACTCTACCTAAACTGAATTTCAATATCTCAGGTTACCTCCATGACCTGAGTACTACAATATATTGGCAAGATTTCTATCTTACAACCTCTGTTGAAACAGCTCTCCAGACTTTAAAGGATATTATCACCAATGCTCTCAATATTCATGCACCTATCACCAGTATCAGAACTAAGGTAAAATCCTGCCCTTGGTTCACCTCTGAGCTTAAAGCAGCCTTGAGAACCAGAGACAAGCTGTGGAAAAGGCAAGAAAAACAAAGGACACCAAAGATTGGCTAAATTTCAGAAAAGCAAGGAATTCATGTACAAAAAATAAGAACTGCCAAAACTGCCTACTATACAGCTGAATTGGATGCCTCCTACAATAACCCATCCAGACTCTGGGGTACAATAAAAGGACTTCTGGGCCAAAATTCTACTCTGCCTTAACCACCAAACTGCTACTAAATGATACAGAAATTACAGGTAAACAAGAAATCTTAAATACCTTCAATGTTCACTTCACCACTGCTGGCCTAGCATTTGACTCATCACCTGCAAATATCCTGAGATCTTCCTTGAACCTGCAAACTACTGTGGGACAAATGGCCACTTCAACTTTTCCTTCATCCCAATATCCGTGAAAGAAGTGGAAGATCTCCTCTCTAATTTAGACACCACTAAGAGTGCAGGTGCAGACTCCTGGATCCCTATTTCCTGAAAATTGCTTCGATGTCTTATCTGCCCCCTCACTCATCTCTTCAATCTTTCCCTAACTACTGGATCCACTCCATCTACTTGGAAAACAGCTCAAGTAGTTCCATTACTCAAATCTGGTGATACTAGGGATCTCAACAATTACAGACCTATCTCCATCCTACCAGTACTATCTAAGATGCTCAAAAACTAGTAAACTCTCAGTTAAGGGACTATCTGGATAACAATAACCTTCTAAATTCTGCACAATCTGGATTTAGATCAAAGCATAGCACCATTACTGCCTTAGCCAAGGTAACCAACGATTGGCAGACTAACTTGGACAAGAAAAATTTTACCTGTGCTGTGTTTCTGGATTTGAGTAAAGCCTTTGACACAGTGGATCATGACTTATTAATCACCTCCCTTAACTCAATAGGCCTGGATTCCCTATCACTCAACTGGTTTAAGGATTACCTTTCAGATAGGTCACAACTGGTTAGAAATGGAAATTACCTATCCACCTCAAAACCACTGCTAAGGGGCGTACCACAAGGCTCTATTCTTGGCCCTATCCTCTTTGCTATTTATATAAACAATATTGATGTCAACCTCACTCAATCTAACATTCATCTGTTTGCTGATGATACTGTATTATATGTCAGCAATCCCTCACCTTCCAAAGCCTGTGAACTGTTACAATCCGAATTTTTCATTCTGCAGCACAATCTACTTGACAAAAACTACTTCTAAATGCAAAAAACAAAAGCTATGTTCTTGCCACAAAGAGTTGCACTACCACTACCCCAGCATCCAACACCCTACATTTATCCACCTTACTTGGAGAGAAATTGAATTTGTTGATAACTTCAAATACCTTGGAGTCTGGATAGATAACAGGCTTGACTATTCTGTCCATATTGAAGAGCTACTTAAAAGCTAAGACAGAGGCTCGGACTATTTTTAGAATAAAACATTACCTAAACAGTGATTCCAAAAAAGTTAATTCAGGCCTCATTCCTATCCCTCATTGATTATGCTGATTTTCTACTGCCATTGTTCAAGTCATCTCTTACATAAACTGGACACCCTGTATCACAGGTCCATAAGATTTATTACTGACCTTCCCTCCAGCACCCATCATTGCTCCTTTATATGGCAGTCAACTGGACATCATTGCAACACAGAAGAAATAGGAATGCTGTTATCTGGATATTCAAAGCGTTAACAGGCAACCATCAACTATATCACTGATTGCTTTACCCAAATTACAACTAGGCCATACACCTTAAGGATCAGTAAACTCATCATATTAAAGGTCCCCAATGCCTGCACCCGGTATGGGAGGGCTGCTTTCAGCTATTCCTTAGCAGTTGCATGGAACTCTCTCCAAAATCCATGAAGCTAGATAGCCTACTACCTCTGGCATCCTTCAAAGATTGTTCTCCGCCCTTTTCCAGAGCTCTGCATTTGCTTTTATAAAGCCTAATCCCTACCTATCTGACCCACCTTCCTTTTCCATCCATTATATTAATTCAATTTCTTTCTTCCAATCACCTATTATATTCTCATAAAAACTAGTTAGACCATATAATTTATATTTTATGCCTGCTATACCCTTTGTCCCCTTTTTTCCTACAGGCTAAATGGTTCTACTGTTACTTGTATATATGTAAATTGTTGTATATAATCATTTCATGCCATTGTATTGCTATTTATTCTATTCTTGTCTATGTAATAATACTTGTATCCTCATTTGTATGACCACTCAGGTCCATCTTGTAAATGAGCTTTGCTCAATGATGTTCGCCTGAATAAATAAAGATTTTGATTGATTGATTGAAACTGACTTTGCCCCTATTTTTCCCAGTTTTATTAAAGACCTTCCCCAGCCACTTTGACTTTCATGCCTTAAAGTGATTTTGTGAACTTTGCCATAGAAAATAGGATTAATAACCTGTAGGAGTTGTGATTCAATCTGCTACCATTCAAACTGCCAAAAAGAGCTGTTTTCCATTAAGTAAATTATTTTATTTTTGTGCTCTGCTTCATTTGCGTAGCCCATCCCTTTTTTTTCTCAGTGCTGCAACCCCCCAAGCCTGACATCATGCAAGGGAAGCAAAGTTTATAAGCACTGTTTTGAAACAGAGACCTCTGTTGGTCAGTCTTGATATTGCAGACATTTACACTACCGACATAGGAGACTACATCTCTCAGTATAGAAATCCTGTCAGCTAGATACTATATGCACAATGCCTTGTTTGGAAAATAAACATATGCAAGCTTTTATTGTTGAAGCCACTACAGAGATTTGAGACTGCACCTTACAGTAAGGGAAATGGAAAACAATGTCTGATTGTACCCACAATTCCTTGCTATGGATATCTACATATTAGGTGCAGTCACCACCACCAAAATAAGTGACTACGCCTTAGAGTTACTAGCATTTATATCAACATTATAATTTACCCAGAATTCCTTGGTGCTGTATGTAAAACATTGACAGTTCCCTTGCATGACATCATTCTGGGGGTGTGACTGCACACAGAAAACTGGAGAACACAGTGCTGATAAAACATAAATAAAAATGTCAATAACATTTTTTTTTTATAAAACAAATTGCAGCTTCAGCACCTGAAGCATGGGTGGCAATGATATACTATATGAAAAAGGCATCTGTAAAAGATCACAAAATCACTTTAATTGCCCCTTCTTGCATTGGTTCTGGAATTGTATTTCATTACTGTCTGCTGCAGTTAGTTTTTGCATTCTGAGCTGCTAAAAACTGCGGGGTATACCAGAGCTTTTATTGCAAGCCTGGTGTTGCTGTGTGCCCAGGGTTATACTGCTGACATCATTGTACGGCAGAGTCAATTTCACAAAAAAAAACATACTGGCAAGGCATTTAGATTTTGGCATAATGCATTGCTAACAGGATGTCTTGGGGAAGGGGGAACACGGCATGTATTCTGAGTACTGGTAGGTTTCCCTTGCAACATTGTTGCAATCGCATGGTACTGCACAATGTGAGGCACTTCTCTATCCTACAGTGATGTCATAAGGAGCTGGCAACCCAGCAGCTGAACAGCAAAGACAAGTGCAGCATGGCTCAAAAACAAATCGAAATTATGGAAGGCATAGTAATCCTTGGCCAGAAATAACAAATGCACACGCATTTTCAGGTCTAGTACTGTATATAATGACTACAAGCTGTAACTTTTTGGACCATCAGGGAAGGCCCCTTTAATCAAAATTTATATTACATTAGCAAAGTTTTGCTCAGCTGCAACACTGGAGCCCAAGTTAGTTGAAATTTAGTCAGAGTTTATATCCATAGAATAAAATATTTCAAGTTCAATACAATCCAACAAGAGGGTCCTTCAAAAACTGTATTCAGGGGGTTCCTCATTTTTCCAAAGTCTGACGATACATCGCCTGGTATTTCGGATGCCCGTATCTAGTATTTTTCCCTTTTTCCCTCCTGGGAGTACCTTAGTAATTGAGAAGCCTAGTAGACAAATCTCTGGTTTAAGTTTTAGATTAAGATCAAGGATTTTATTTAAAGAATTAAATATTTTGTTCCAGAAAGGCCTAATATTGCCACATGAGGCTATAACGTGTTTTAGGGTTCCCCTATGTTTTTTTACATCTGTTGCACCATGGAAAGAATTCATTGTTTATTTTGTTGCTCAGATGTGGAGTATAATAAATTATGTGCATAATAGTAAACTGTATTTGATTAACTTTATTATTAATAGTGGGTTTAATTGATTTCATAATCTTAGTCCATTTATTTTCTGTAATGTTATGTTGTAATTCTTTTTCCCAGCTTGCTTTTAATTTGACTAGGGAAACTTGATGGAAGGACTGTAAATATTTATAAATGTTATGTGTAGTGCAGCTTTAAGAAATGTTGGACAGTACAGCTTTAAGAAATCTACTTCCTGTAAATCTTCCTGTGTGTGTGTTGAGAATAGTTTTCCTCTTGTGTCTGTGCTGAATAGAAGTAAACAGAGAGGGCTGGATATTCAAACTGCGCTATTTTGTGGAGCAAGCCCTTGCGCTGCACAAAATAGTTGCGCAGGAGTGTGTCCAGAGCGATATTCAAAGGAATTGCACCCTTGAGCAACTCCTTTGAATATCACCCCCTGGACACAGCCACTGTGCATGGCGCAGTGGAACTTGCGCCACTGCAGGTGGTCAGAGTGGAGCATTCAACTTGCGGTGGCGCAAGTACCATTGCGCCATGTGCAAAATCCCCATATTCAAACAGTGACATGCAAATGGGGCCATAATTCATGCAAGGCGCAGGGGGGGCCATTTGCATCTGATTATGGCCCCATTTGCATGCCATTAGCATGCAGGTGCGCCGATCCCCGAGGACTTGCGCCTGGCACCCTGCCAGGCAGCAGCTGTCTGGGACCGATGCCCCTGCAGCCCGATCGCGGGCTTAAACAGTGTACAATCCCCACCACCACCCCACTGGCCCGATCCGAGCATTTTAATCCCCACCCCACCAGCCCGATCGCGGGCAGCAATGTAGCCCCAAGCGTATCCCTGGTGGTCCAGTGGACCGGAAAAGCCCGATCGCGGGCAGTAGTTGTTTAAAGAAACCCCCTCCTCCGCATTCATCCTGGTGGTCCAGTGGACCGAAAAGCCCAATCGCGGGCAGTAGTTGTTTAAAAACCCCCGCATTCATCCCTGGTGGTCCAGTGCACGAAAAGCCGATCGCGGATGGTAGTGATTTAAGAACCCTCCGAACATAGCCCTGGTGGCCTGTGTCCCCCACCCACCCACCCGAAGCCCCACCACCCGGCCTCTCTCTCCAGCCGGTGGGCAGCATCCCACTCTGCCGCCTCGCTGCTCGTCGACTGACTGCTTTGTCGATTGGTGCAGAGCAGGTCATTGGGCGCAGCCTATAACAGATAAGACAGTCCAGTTTTTGTGAATGAATGATTCATTCACAAACTGGACTGTCTTGTAACGGATGGGCTGCACGCCCATTGGCTCTTGCCCTGCACCAACGGGCGTGCAGTCCCACCGGCAGTCAGTCGGCGGGCGGGCGGGCGCAGGCGGTGGATGCTGCCGCCCGCCAGCTGCGGGGAGCGGGTGGTGGGGCCTGGTGGGTGGGTGGGGGGACACTAGCTACCAGGGCTATGTTCGGGGTGGGTTCTTAAACGACCACCGCCCGCCATCAGGCTTTTCGGTTCACTGACCACCAGGGATGAATGCGGAGGAGGGGGTTTCAACAACTACCGCCCGCAATCGGCTTTTCGTCCACTGACCACCAGTGATGAATGCGGGGAGCCACATTGCTGCCCGCGATCGGGCTGGTGGGGATTAAACCATGCCCGCGATCGGGCCAGTGGGGGTGGTTGGGGATTTAGTCGGCTGCCCGCGATCGGGCTGCAGGGGACACAGGACTGTTAGGGGCCAGCCACAGGTGGCAGCTGCTGTGTTGGCGCCTGCAATGCAGCAGCTCACCTGTGGGTGGCCTCAACTTAAGCCTTTTTTGGCTCAGAGTTGTGCAGGCGCAGGTTGGGGGTTGCACCTGCACAACTCTGCACAGCCCTGCTGAATATCGGGCTGTGCAGTTTATGCATGGTTCCTCCCCCTCCAGTTCAGCATGCATTCATTTGCATTGCGCTGTTGCTCAGCATGTTTTCTGTGGCACAACTGCCTCCTGCTGAATATGACAGAATGGAGCAAGTTCGGACTTGCTCAGGCGCAACCCTATTGCGCATGGCGCAACCCTTTTGAATATCTGGGCCAGAAAGCCTAGATTTCTGTGTGATGTTTTCCTTATTACCAAGACCCTGATGTGTTTAAGGTACTTATTTTCGGCCACCAAATACAACAATACATTTTTGAAATTAATTTGTTATTTTGATCTTTTGAAGAGATCCAGTTTTGAAGAGTTGTGTTTTTAGACAACTGTAAAGTTCTCCCCATCTGCTCTACAAGATTTGCTCTTATCTTAATATAATCCCCCTGCCAAATGGGGGCTTACCTACCATTATGCGCTCTGTCCTCCTGCTCTCTCCCGGGCATCTCCCAATTCCAGCCTGTAATTTGTTGCTAGTTCCCTAGGTCTTGTCGTGCCCCTGGAGCCCTAGCCACACATCCAAAAGCTCTAATCCAGCCCTGCAGGTCTCAAAAGCCTGAACCACGATCTCCCACTTGTTGTTCTGCCTGTGGGGCAGCGGGGATCACGCAGGCATGACTGGCACCTTTGGTCTTCAACCGTGTGGATTTGTGGTTATTCCAGGGAGTGTTCCGTGGGTCCCGGGATCCCCATCACCTAAGTAGGACCCAGTGACCACGGACAGGCGCTTCCATAAAAAGCAGTGAAGTTCCATGAGGGTGTTCGATCGGGGCTCAGTTAAATATTCATGAGCAGAGCCCCAATCAAAAATGAATATTCATGAGGGCGTGTCTGCCCTTTGGGTAGCTGTTCTTGGCTACAGCCAACAAAAAGGAGAAAAATAAATGTTTTTAGATAAATGTGTAACTGCTGTATGTTGGGGGATTGTTGCTAAGGGGGGGGGAGTGTTTAAATAAATAAATACTGTTCCTGGCTGTACCAGTTCTATTTAGGGACTCAGGAAAATGACAGCGGATCTGGCAAGTAAAATATCAGCAGCAGTGACAGGAAAACGGACTGAGCAATTTAACCAATCTGAGCAGCGACAGCAAGCATTCAATCAGGGCTATAGAACTGTGGGGCATTGGGCACATACTCATTTACTCCCGGCTGCACCCAAACTTTAAATTCAGGACTGTATCTACTCTGCTAAAAGGACAGTGGGTTAAGCAGCTATTGCAAGCAGCCACAGCCAATCAGGAGCCTCGGAAAAGCCCTATAAGAGACAGTGTTTCTAGCTGCGCGGGCAGATCCAGCAGGAGCTCCCCACGGGGATGGGTTTCAGGCCCCTGCAGAGCAAAATGAGCCTAGCAGACAAGTCAGAACCTCTCCATGTGGGAGAGGGGCTCTCCTCCATCCAGAAGGGAGAACAGTGACAGTTTGTATGCAGAAGTTCCTAGCCTGGGGACTGCCAGCAGAATGTCCTCCAGGGCTAGCCCTCCCTTCCACGTCGGGGAAAGATGTGGGCCAGTGACCTGATCCTAAGCCGGCTGTGAGAGAGCTGAATCTGCCTCAGCAGTGAGAGTGCTGAAGAATCCTGAGACCATAGAGAGAGAGAGAGAACCATCTCAGCCAAGTAATCTAAGTGAGTAAAACAGTGTCTGAAAGTGCAACGTTAACCAAGCTTTAAGGGGCCACCCAGCCCAAGCTAATAATCGTAACTTGAAAGTATTTGCAAGGGGCAGTGAATGCCTGAAGCAACTGGATTGTGACTGTAGGTGTATGTTTGCACCCTGTGTCTGATCAACGCCTGAAGTGGGTGGACATGTGCTAATAACTGGAAAGGGGTTTTAAGCGAAACCATCTAAATGTGTCTGACTTGAACAGTGCCACAGTGCTGAAAGAGAGTTCCCTGACCACGTGGAATGTTCTGGCCAGTGCCTGGGGGCCAGAAATGGGTTCTGTGTAATGTAGGAGCTGCAAATGCCAGCAAAGAGTCACAGGGGACTGCATGTTGTGTTTTGAGCTTAGACAACTACAGAGATCAGTACTGCCAAGTGCTACAGAGAAGTGTGAGTAAAAGCAAGATACTAAAGTATTGTTGCACTCAGAGAGCTAAAGTAAATAAAGATACAGCCAAGTATCAGAGTTTGCATCAAAAGAATCTATTGTGTCTGTTTGCTAGCCAGTGAAGTCTATAAAATGGTAATGGGTCCTGCCTTAAGCCCAGTCTAGTTCAGGTTCAAGCAATTCAAATGGTAGTGAGCCCAGCCTCAAGCTCGGTCTAGTGGTGGTAACAAGAGTTGTGTTATACAGTCCTGGCTAACAAACAAAAGTGTTCAAGGCAGCAGTAATTCCATAACACAGGCTCAGCCTGAGCAACAGCTGAGGATAGTGACAGAAAAGCAAGCCTAGATCCAGGACAGTATGCAGTCAAATGTGGACATGTTGAATCTTAGAAGAGATCTGACCTTGTGCGTGTAATACAAGCAAAGCTCCACATAAGGTCATATAAATGTACTGACAAGTAATGTGCTAAATGTGCTTGGGAGACGGCCTGGTAGTGTGCCTCCAACCAAGGCACTGCCACATGCGCTTCCCTTGAGGGGTACAGCCTAGACGGGAGGTTGAAGTGTGCTGGTCCTGTTCATACAGTTAAGTGTTCCAGCCTTAAAGAGACGCTGGCTTTGATGTTAAAATGCAAGTCTTCATCCTAAAGGCTGTAAGACCCTTGCAGTCAGTATCCAGGCTCCTGGCTGTTAGCTTTGTCCTGTGTCTTGACCTTCAGAGTCAGAGTTCCAAATTGCTGAGAACACTAATCCAAAATCTTGTCTAAACCAATGGGGACATTCGCTGCAAGCAATACAGGGCAACCCCTGCACCACCGATTATGACGTGTACATAGTTCAAGATGTGTTTCTGCTAACTGCAGTTAATTAGCTTAAAATTGTTTAACCAGGAAAGGCACACTAAACCGGAGCTTGTTTCCAGGTGCGACCTGGGAGCACAAGGAAGTGATATCCATGCTGGTATGTGTACAGCTGCACCGTGTTTGAGAACTTTACAGTAACTGGGTACCCAGATTGTGTGGGATTGCGGGATCTTGCACTGTCTGGGATACTGGTCCTAGTGTGGGTATTGATAAAAATGATCTGTCTTAGGTAGCTAGTTAGATAGCCAGTGCTCTGGTTTCTCACTAAGGTTGGCAGGGAGAGTACAATCTGAAAATGTAAATTGAAACTGCACTGGTTTACCTAACCGGAGGGTTTCACCAGCACAAACCAAAACCTGTGTACATTCATAAATATAGTGAGTCATAGCCTCTATTCCTCCCGTTTCCCCATCCTAACTCCCATGTCCCCCAAAATAAATGGTATTACTGTTTTTGCAAATCATTGTGTGTGAGCATATTATTAGAGAGAGTCATTAATTACCAAATTGTCTTAAATGTGGGGAAATGATACTGGGTCATGTCTGGGGGTGGTTAATGGTATTTGTGGGTGGAATAACATTTCAGGGGGTTATACCAGGTAAAGCTAGCCCACATTAAAGGTAACTCTGAGTGGAGGCACTGCGCATTGTTAGAACCAAATATAAGTTTACGAACCTAAACCCTTTAGCCTAGCTCTTAGGTAGTAGGCAGGGGTGTAACACTAGGAGTGGCGCCACCTAGGGGCTACATTAAAATGATTAAACCTTTCTGTTTCAGGTATATTATACAATTGTCAAACTGTTTCACGTGGAATACTGTATACCAGGACATATTCGTGTTTCTTTTATTTTCGCTATGTTTGCGGTTTTTAGAAATACGTGAAAATAAGGGAAACGCTAATATTTCCAGCAAAAGCAATGTTCATAGTTCAGTGGGGGTGGGGGTCGTAAACAAAATCAGAGTGCTATTGACATGTAAATCAACTATTCATTTATTTCCAAGTGAGCTCATTGAGCATATCCTAATAAAATTAATCGAGACAACTGCAAAAAAAAAAAGAAAACACAGTTTGTCAGTTCGTCAGAGCTGGCGATCGTCTCAGTCATCTTTTTCGGCTGATGTTGGACATTCTGTGGAAAAAAAGGAGACATAGAAAAACACATTTAGTTTACTGTACACTGTTCCCAGTGCTTGAGAAAGTACAGTACCTCTGGACAATTCAGTACTCGCCTATTTCGGCATGTAGGCAATGTTCATGCGCTTGCTGAATCCCAGACTCCACAAAGCCACGGATAAAGGCATCAGTTCTCAGTTTGAGTCGATTAAAATGTGACTCCAGCCAGCGTGCATGCTTCTCTTTTATCAGGGACATCTCGAGATCAATGTGAACAGCTGCTGCCCCAGTTGTAATTTGTTCCGATATCTGGCCAGCGTACTAATCCGTAAAACACTGTTTAAGTTCGTCCTTAAACAGTTTGTTTAAGGATAAGTCCAGGGGTTGAAGTAGGTCCGTACAGGACAGTGGAACAAATATAGGGATGTACCCTACCTCCTCAAGCTGCTGAATTACTGCTGTCGTTGTATGGGCTGTAAACAAATCCATTATCAGCAACCCTTTCTGTTGCTTCTGCAGTCCCAGAGACAGCTTTGTGGCTTCCAGGTGAGGGACTAGTACGGATGTAATGTACTCCTGTGTAGTGACTTCATTGGCCCAATGATTAGGTGAATGTGTAATCGACCACTCTTTGGGAAACTTGTAAATTGGGTAACATGCCTGAGTTTTTCCACAGTAAATGACTTGTAGCGGGAGTAGAGCCCCTGAAAGGGTACATGACAGAACAGCTGAGACTTGTTGTTTGTCTCCAAGACCAGTTAACGCCACCTGCCTGGAACCTGTTTCAGCCATTGTCCATTGCGATACAGGTAAGAAATTGACACCTGTCTCATCTAAATTTAATACCTGTTCAGGTGGTATGAGTTCCTGAGCAACAGCATTGGATATTTGGGAAAGGAAACCTTGCTTTAAGGCATTGAAGTCCAGGGGTGTTTTACGGGCTGCCTTGGTGCCTTTTCTTTTGCTATACCCATTCTGACTCAGGAACCCCCAAGCCCATTTAGTCATGATGTAGACACCACCACCGTTTTCGTCAGTATCTGTGGACAGTTTGATTTGACAATGCCGATAGCTAATGCGTGCACCACCCTTGCACTGATTACCGCTCCTTCAGCCCTCAGGTTTTTAATCACAGCTTTTAATTTCTCTTCAATGTCCTCAGTAAGCAGAGTGGGTCTGCCTCTGGGCTTTGTTGGTAGTGAGGGTGGAAGTGCATTTGTTTTCTGGGTCTGCATTAGCCTTCTGCAGTAATCTGTTGTAAAATGTTGGACTGTTGATTTGTTAATGACATTGTGGTACTTTCCATGGTAGTACCTAACAGCTGCTATAACACCATTCTCATTGGCGTATCTACCGATTTCAAAATGAACCTCACCTGAGTATGAGGTGTATGTAGAGGGGCGGCTTTTTTTTTTTCTGCAGTGGTTCACAAGCGAGTAGTTCCATAGCAACGCTGGCAGCTGTATCAGGGTCCAAGCCCAAATGTGTTAGCAGCTCATTAGAAACATCGTCAAAACTGGCAGCATATTCCCTCTTCATAGCTTTGTTGGAGCTAAGCCATTTTAATATTGACATGACAGAGCTCAGTGAATAACCTAATAGAGTGCAACACAAAAGCGCTTTGACTCAGAACCGATCGAGGTAGGGCAGTGTGATTTATACAGCTGGTTAGTAAAGGAGCTCAATTAATAGCTCTGGTAAATTCAGTTAATGGTGAAGCTATGGTAAGTGCGAGTAGCATTACAGCTCTGGATACTTAACCTATTGATTAAGTACTAGTGAGGCCCAATCACGAAAATTAACGGGCACGAATAAGTTATGCCTACTGTGACTGCCAATAATACGGGGCGCAAATATATTGTTATACAGTACATTTCCCGTCTTGATATAGGTCTCCAGTGTCTAATATGTTGAACTTGATCCAGGGGTTAAACTCCCCCAGTTGCCCCTCCGTGCAGTGCCACCAAATTTTTATCGGACTATGCACATTATTTCGGATATTTTCCTTCAGTTCTTTATGAAAAAACCTCCATAACTGGAGGGCAAATCTCATACAACTGTTTTTCAGGTTTTAAGTTTGGAGGTACAGTATTCTTTATATAAATGATGGTATGGCTTTTTTTTTACTTGTAGATCTTTTTTCATATTCTACCCAGCATAGTGTATTTGGGTTGTAATGTTCTGATGTATATGACAGGATGGCTGCATGATGATAGTTTTTGAAGTTTAGAAGATTTAAGCCTCCTGATTCTTGATTTCTCATTAGTTTTTATCAAGGTCATAATGGGCCTCTTACGTTTCCATAGAAACTTCTGAATCATTTTTTCAATAGATTTAATCTGAGGAGTGGTCACTAAAATTCGTTTTGCCTGGAGAACATAAAGTATTTTTGGTAGTACATTTATTATAATAACTTGCATTCTCCCTATTAAAATTAAAGGCAAATGAACCCATTTATCTAAGTTTTGTTTGATCAGAGTTAATACCTGATCCAAATTAAATTCCATGGTTTTGTTCAAATTCTTTGTAAGATAGATACCCAGGTATTTAATTTGGTCTGATTTGACAGAGAAGTTACTAAGCAGGGTTTTATTTAACTCTAAAAACTGATTAGCGTTTTGCTCATAAAAGTTCTAAAACATTGTGAAAATGCATAGCACTTGCCTCAGTGTGTTTAACAAACATAACACTTCAAGAAAACCTGTATAAATACTTTCTGTACAGTTAGTATTGTCTCAAGAAAAAAACTGCTAATCAATTATTTAAAACCCTGCTAAGCTCTTGAGAAATACTCCACTTTGAATTTAGTCTTAGTAATTCTGATTGTTTCCAGTTAATCTTGAAACCAGATATTTCTCCAAATTGTTGAACGATTTCTATAACCTTTGTTAAGGCTGCTTTGGATTGGTAATATACATAAGAATGTCATCTGCATATAGCGACAGTTTCAACATTTTATTGTCTGCCATAACTCCTTGGATTTCATTTGTAGCTCTAATAGTATTTGCCAATGGCTCAATTGCTATTGCAAAAAGTAATGGTGAGATAGAACAGCCCTGTCTTGTCCCTCGAATCATATTAACATTTGGTGAGCTATTACCATTTGTCATTACTTTGGCTACTGGTGTGTTATAAATCAATTTTATCCAATCTAGGAAGTTTTCCCAAACCCCCACTCTAGTTAGCACTTGAACCCAGTATTCCCACTCGACCCTGTCAAAAGCTTTCTCGGCGTCCAAAGTTATTAATATCACTTCCAATTCTGATTCTTTTTGACTTTCAATTACATATAGTGCATTCTTGATATTAATAGAACTTTTCCTGTTTTTAATAAATCCTGTCTGATCTCCTTGGATTATTTCTGGAACAATTTTCTCAAGTCTAATGGCCAAAATCTTTGTAAAGATTTTATAATCAAGATTTTTTTTTTTTTTGGAACTCTGTTTATTCTCCTAACCCCCAAACTCTCTCAGGCTGCCCCAGCTCGCTGGTATGCTCTACCACCCACCGTGGTCCTCCTCCTCCTCCTCCTCCTGTATTTGGTTACTGCCCCTTGGTGACCTACACCAGGCAAGCCCCCCCAACTCTGAGCCCCTCGGGACAGGGCCACCATCCACTGCAGCCCTCTGTCTAGAATCCAGATCACCTGGCTTCAGGCACCAAGAGACCGAAGGGTGGAGAGAGAACCCGGTGTTGGGCATGTGGCATCTAGCACTGTGAGGAGCCGTCGCCTATCAGGGGAAGGTTTTTTTGCTTTGTTACGCCCCATGTCCCTCCCTCCCTGTGGAGCCAGAGCATGCACTGACACCAGGGACATCCGTCATGGATATGCGTTTCCACTACTGTGGCCCTGTACATTACAGTGCCTCTGATCTCCACTGGGAGCCGCTGCGATGCCGGGCTGTCCCGGTGTAACCCCCTACAAATGGGGTTCCCGAAAAGTCTTTCTTGAGCTTTCCTAAATGCTCACTGCCAGGCTGGTGTCCAGCATTTTAGCAGTTTAAATATGATTGCCAGAGAGTGCCTGTATAGCCTCTGTGTACTGTCTCTTTAAGAGCTGCCTGGATTGCAGTTATAAGTAATCTGAAAAGGAGCTCTGTTGAAAGATGTAACTATTTGCTGAAAATCATTTAGAATGATAATGATAATGAAGTTTGTCTAACCTGCCTTCTTTGCAGCAAGGACTGTTTTGTTTATCTCCACTATCTTGGTCCTGGACTGCTGAACTGGACCAATCAGTACTGGTGGGACCTAAAATGGAGCCGGACTACAGCAGCTGTCTGGAGTCAAAATCTATAGGAATTGTAGTTTTGGGCTTTTGGTGCCTTTTTGCACCTGAAGGGGGAGCCTTTGTTGTGACTGAGACAGATCAGCCAAAAGAACCTTTTGGATTCTGTGGAAAGTCCCAGGCTTGCTGGCAGCTGAGTCAAATCTAAGTTGGGAGCTGAAGAAGCAACAGCTTGAGCCAGTCAAGCAGCCGTCTGAATAGTTTCGCGGGGGAGAACTGTGGAAAGGCCTGAGTTGTGGCCTGCATGTCTGCCTGCTGCCCCTGAGAGGGAGAGAAGAGAATTATTTCAGACTAAATCCAAGTTTGTGAGAATGAAGTAAGCCACTTATTTTTTACCAGACTCATGCCTGAAGAAGACCGAAGATTTTGCTGAATGTGATCAGCCTGTCAGGATTTCCAGCTGCTTTTGAATCCCCGGTTTGTGCAGAGACTTTGCGATTGTGACCAGAGAGCGGTTTGCCCGGTACAGTAGAATTTCCTTACATGTAAATGTGCTGTGAGTTGTTATTGGGTCGTGATTTGGTTCCCCACTGTGTGAACTGTGTTCTGCTTGCTGGAAGCTGTATCCAGCCCAAAACAGACTGTATCTGAATTTGTCTCCATTTGGTCGGGGCCTTGCCACACTGGCCCAGCCAAACTACATGCTGCACAGAGAAAGCCATCACCGAGAGACCTGACTGGGGATCAGCCCCCTGCTCCATGCTTGAACAGGAATGATGCCTCAGCGATTCATGTGGGCCCTGCTTCTGCTGGCACTCCAGATTAACCACCTGCTGTCTTGATTTTTTGTCCAGCCTGTGTCCAGTCTTGGGTATCGTGAGTAATCATCAGGGTAGCTCCCTCCAACAACAGCCTAATCTAAAAGTGCATCATCAGATTGTCTTGTTGTTTTCTTTTCACAAACTGAGCCCTCCGGCTCCAGATTACAAATAGTGCGTGTTGTGCATGTTGTTTTCTTCCATCACTGGGCCCCAACCAGCTGCAATGTTCCTGGCTAGCCCACCATTCTCCATCTGGGTACCCAGAGTGTGTGACTGTTTATGAAGCCTGAAGTGCATGCATAACTGTTTGATTGACACAGCCTTTAAGCAAATTAACCTGATTATGCCCCTCCCTTGTTCAAGTCCCTTAAATAAATAAGATCTAAATCTTTTTTGCATTTACCCTGACTGTGGTTCCAGTTTGTGCAAGAGTACTGTATTGCTGTTATTTGCCATGTATAACCTTGTTTTACAGGGGGGTCCCCAGGGCCGGGCCAGAGGAAAGCCCTGGTGGTAAGTGCAAACAGTGTGGGTACTTGTGTGGTGTATCAGGGGTATTGTGAAAGTGATTTTTGTGTATTGTTCCAGCCACTAGTAAGGAAAGAGGGGGGTTACAGTGTCCCAGACGGCTGTGCCCAGGTTAGCTTGACCACTACCAACCTGACCTCCGGGTGGAGGCACCCATTTCAGAACTCAGGCCCCTTAACCTGCTACTAGCCAAGTAGGAAGGGGTAGTAGCCCTTGGGATAGCGCCACCTAGGGGTTACACCTGGATCCCCGCGAGAGAGGCTCTCTCCTTCCTGAACCCGGGTTGCCGGCATGGCACGAGGTGTGGCATCCAGCACCTCAACCCTCAGTGTCACTGGGCTGGATAATTTATTTATTTTATTCTTTTATTTATTTGATATATCGGGTTTACAACCTTTGAGCCAGAGGCTCATTTACAAAGGTACCTCATCACATGAAAGACAGAAACTAATACAGACAGGGTATAACAACAATTGCATTGCGTATGTGTTACAGACTTTTGTCACCGACATTATTTACAATATTTGGATGTAGATATTTTCAGACATTATTTACAGTAGTTGGATGACGATATTTACATCATCACAGCAGAAAGACATTATTAGCTTGAGAAAGCATCTAAACAGAGTAATCAGTCCTATTCATGGGTTTGGTATTGTTGACGGAGGTTGCAATCCATAATGGACTTTGTCAGAGAATTTGGATCAAAGTGGGTGAGAGAGTG
Source organism: Neoceratodus forsteri (assembly GCA_016271365.2). Taxonomy (NCBI): domain Eukaryota; kingdom Metazoa; phylum Chordata; order Ceratodontiformes; family Ceratodontidae; genus Neoceratodus; species Neoceratodus forsteri. The sequence continues at coordinate 696,374,319 of CM057456.1, read as the reverse complement.
AAATGTTAATCAAGATTTAATAATGATATAGGGCGATATGAGGAACAGTACTTCAAATCCTTCCCCTCCTTTGGTAACACTGTTGTAATTGCTTCTTGGAAGGAAGATGGGATTTGTTTAGTTTGGTTAAATTTCTACCTCTTCAATTGTTATTGAGGAGTTTAACATCACTCTTTGACAGTTCCATGTCATAATAGCAATTGCTGTTATGGCGGGTGCATATGGCCGAAAAGCAAATTGGGGATATGCACTTCTCAGCGACCACACTTCCGGAAAAATGTTGTGCTTTTGCGGGGCAGGGGGACTGTGCCCTCTGTGCCCCCCTCGCTGGGGGTTTGCTCCCCACACACCCCTGATTTTGGATTACCAACTCCAGGGGGGTGCATGTCGAGGAGGGGGCAACACTCCAACATGGGAATAGGGGGGGAAAAAAAGCAGCTGCAAAATTATTTCCCCTGCTCCATCCTGAACCCAGTGCCTACTGCACCAGAGCCAGCCACCCTCACCACCACACCACAGGGCTGGCTCGGCAGCAGCAGGCACCCCACCCCCACCTAAACCCTCTTCCATATCCTTCCCCTCCGCCTCCCTATTCCTCTCCTTCGGTTGCCATCCTTGCTATTGCATCGCTACCCTTGCATGGTAACCCAAAATTATAGTGCTAAAAAGGAGTCACTATTTATGTAGTTGCTCATTTTCGGTCGCTATCATCACTGGATACCCCCTTTGACTCTCCGAAATTGATGGTATTGATGTATGGAAGAACAAATTTCTAAAGTGATCAGCACATTCTGAAGAATATAACGTTTTTAGAATGTTTCAAACTCTTTATTGATGGATACTGGGTCCCTCTCTGAAATATTACCTACGTACATTTCAGAGATTTGTCTGTCAACCTTTTCTTTTTGAATCTGATATGCTAGTATTTTACCAGACATATCTGCTTGTGAGTAGTATCTAGCTCTAGAGTGTAGTGTTGCTCTTTCCATTTTCCATTCATCATGAAGTTAAACATGAATTTAAGATTATCAAGACCTTTGAGATCTTTTTCTAGGTTTGTGTGTATGTGTTTCATTTCAGCTCTCTTAATTTCTCTTTCTAAATCTGCCACTTCCTTTTTCCTTTTTCTATTAACCTCTGTCTTATATTTAGGTATTTGCCCTCTTAGGGTAGCTTTTAAAGCATCCCAAGTAGTGCTAATAGAAGTATCCTTGTTCCAGTTAAATCTAAGAAAAATACTGTATCTAGCTGTTACTAACAAACTAAAACTCCAGCAGAATAGGCCTAGCGGTCTTTCGTGTCTGCTTGTTTGGTCAGTCCCCACCATGGGAGCTGACCTTGCTGCTCCCCTCTCCCTCTCTGGCTTCTCCCTTCCCAGTCCCGGATATTCTCGCTGCACTGGTTTTTGGTTCCAGAACCCTTCCCTTGTACCTGTCCCACCCCCTCTTGAACCCCTCCACCGTCTCTCCCTCCACCAGCACCCTGGACAGCACATTCCATGGCTCCACCACCCTCTCAGTGAAGTAGCATCTCCTCCTTTCTCCCCCGAATCTTCCCCCCCCTCCAGCTTCCACCCATGCCCTCTAGTTGCCCTTCCCTTCCTTCGGAGCACCCTGAATGCTCCTCCCCTATTTACCCCTTCACATACCTGAAGATCTCTATCATGTCCCCCGGTCCCTTCTCTCTTCCAATGTGTACATATTTAGCTCTTCGAGTCTCTCCCCATAGGTCCTATGCCCCAAGCCCCAAATCATTTTGGTTGCCCTCCTCTGGACCCTTTCCAGGAGTTCAATGTCCCTCTTTAAATGTGGCTTCCAAAACTGCACGCAGTACTCGAGGTGCGGCCTCACCAAGCAGTTATACAGTGGGAGTATCACTTCCCTCCTTCTGGAGGTGATCCCCCTAGCGATGCATCCCAGCATCCTGTTGGCCTTTGCCACTGCCCTCCTACAAGTCTCTGAGTTGTTCATCTTGACATCTACCACTATCCCCAGGTCCCTCTCAGCCATCGAGACTTGTAGCATTCCCCCTCCAGGGTGTACACTTGGCCCAGGTTTCTGGCTCCCAGGTGCAGTACGTTGCATTTCCCTGCATTGAACCTCAGCTTCCACTTTCTAGACCACCTTTTCAGAGCCTCCGGATCCCCCTGTAGTGCCACCTCCCCATCTCCCCATCTACCACCGCTCCCAGTTTTGAATCATCCGCAGAGACTCATCTCACTCCTGATACCTTTCCTTATGTCAGAGACGTAGGCGTTGAACAGGAGGGGCTAAAGGACCAACCCCTGAGGGATCACCCCCATTCCTTAATAAATTCTATGAATTATTTGTCTTTATACAAAAGTGGGTCCATTTTCCAGTTACTTGAAGGTTTATTCAAGTGCAAATCTATAGAGCGTACTAAAGCAGAATGATCTGACAAGTTAATACCCTCATATTTTATATTTATTAATTTAGATGTTATACATAGTGACCCCAATATCCAATCAATCCTTGAATATGATTGATGATGTGAAAGATGTGAAAACTCCACCACTCCTGAGTTAGCATATCGCCATATATCAAACAAATCCAGAGCATCCATACTTTTACGAATAATTTCTGCCGATTTTGACAGGGTCAAGTGGGAACCTGATTTATCAAGTTTGAGGTTCAACACAGTCATTGGTTGTTGAAACCGTGCTAGGGTAGTAAACAAATTCCACAAAAAAGTTTGGTTCATCTTCATTTAGTTCGTACACACCTGCTATAGTTAGACTTTCATTCTGTATTTTAACCTGCAATATTATGTATTGGTGGTTAGTATCTATTATTTTATTACCAATTTCTACTTTGTTTCCTAGCAAAAATAATGGCCACACTTCTGGATTTCCCATTAGACCCCGTAAGATATGCTATTCCTCCTCAAAGCTTACATAGTTTTGCAAATTCTCCTTGGGCTAAGTGTGCCTCTTGCAAAATTAAACAGTCCGGCTGAAGTCTTTTCACAGTTGCAATGATTCTTTTCCTCTTGATAGTTTTTCATTCTATTAATGTTCCATGATAAAATATTAAATTCCATCATCAAAATTTGTTTTTTCATATGTCTCCGAAACAATACCATTGAACACCAGCCATGAGGGTGAGAGAGAGAGGTAACCCCCACTCCATTTTTTTAATAGTCCTTGTTCTTCTCCAGTGTTTAGTTTTTTTTATAATTTTAAAAATAAAATTGTCACTCCCTACACTAATCTGATTTCCTACATCTAACCTTCCTCTCTCTCCTAGGTCCGTAAACTCATAGACTCATGGAAGCATTTTCCAACAAAAATGGGGTCCAAATACCCCAAACTTCCACTTTAGAGACTCCTTGTTACTAAAGTTTGATTATATTTTGGCTGCTATTAAGTTTTCTTTATGAAGTTTGCTAACTAACAACCTCTCCCCTGTGTCCAATTATGTAAATGCAAGATTTGAGTGAAGGTGTAGTGTTTTTTTCTCCCCCAGATTCTGTGTCCCTCTTTCTTTTCTACTTATTCTTCATGAGTTTGTAATTTTACTTGTGTTCTCCTGTTAAAGATTTGTTCTAGAAATTCTTCCGCTTCCTGTGGAGATTTTGCCATCTTGTTTTTCCCTCTGAGATATTGTCAAGGTGGAAGGATTTGGATGAGAGAATGGGATTTGTTTTTCCCCAAAATGCTGTCTGATTGCTTTAAAGGCATTTCTTTTCTTTTCTTTTGTAGTTCCAGTACCAAAGCAGGGAATACTGAAACTTGTGCACCTTGTAGCAGTGTCTGGGTTTTTTTCTTACTTCTTTTAAAACAAGTTCCCTCTCTTGATATTTATGAAATGTAACCCAAATCACCCTTGGATATCTTGCATTTGGATGTCGAAATTCTGGGGATCTTGTGCCCTCTCTAGTTCAATTTTGTCTTCTGGATATTTTTTCCCTACCATTTCAGAAAACCGTGTTTCACAAAACTTCAGGATATCTTCTTTCTCAACTCCCTCTGGGACACCCAGTATTTTAAGGTGGTCTCTCTTCAACCTCTACTCCAATTCCTCAATTTTGTCTTGCATGTTTCCCAGTTCTTCTCTATTTTCTCTTAACTCATTCTTTATCCCAGGTATTGTGTTTTCGATGTCTGAAATCTTTTTTTTCATTTTCCAAGATTCTTTGATGCAAACCTTGTACTTCAGATCTCATCCCTTTCTTTCATCCTGTACATTTAGAATTTTTATTTCCAACCTTTGGAATCCCCTTCCGATTCCTTCCAGGATGTCTGTATTTTGTTCCTCTGCTTTTTCTCCTTCACTTTCTGTATTTTCCGTATTTTTCTTCTTTTCCATTCTTTCTTTGGTCTTGCATCCATTTCTATTTCTCTGTGCTGGTTTTCTTCATTTATATCAGAGTCCATGCCTTGCATAGGATGTAATGAGGGAGCGTGAGCACCTCTATCGCCACCCTCCATCTCTATCTGATTATCTTTACTCCTATTTCCAATGGCACTTCTATCCAAGTCCATATGGTTTTTTTTATCAGCTGGATTTATTTCAACAGGGATTTCTACCTGTTCACCTGTTCCTAATGCTGTCCCTTCTTTATCTGTATTGTCATTGGGAGAATCAGTGTTTTCATTCAGTGCTTCTTCCTCCTTATCTGAGTGTTCTGTAGACCTCAGGCAGTCGGTGGATCTAATATTTTTATTTTCTTGAGTTTCTTTTGTGCTTCCCTCAGGTTCCTCAACATGGTTTAACAAAATCTTGCACCGGTTTTTCGAACAGTTGTGCAATAACTCAGATAAATCAGCCCACTTTCTAAGGTTTTCAGTTTTTTTAATTGTACGCATATTCATTTGGTTTTTATATGCCTTGTTCCCCTCCGTTTCTTGCTCCTTTGTGATTAGTGAGGGCCCATCTCCCATCAGCTTAGTTGTTATTGGAGGCACAATTTCACTGCCTGTATCAAGCTGCCCAACTCCTCTTAGTTGTATTTGGTCATCAGGTTTTTCTACCGAAAAATCTTGAATTAGAATCCTGGAGGAGTTAATTTTTTTGTGTCTAGTGGCCAACCTCGGCCTCTAGCTTGTGGCTTTGCAGGGGATGCCATTATTCCTAACACCTAATCTAGTGCTGTCCTGTCGGGAGAGTTAGGAACACTACAAGTACTTTATACGGCTGTTTTTTTTCCATTTATGTTCTTACCAGGGTTTTCAACAAAGTATGCTTTTATTTCTTTTACATTCCTGGGTTTGTTCGCCATTTTGATGTCGTGAGTTTCAGTACCTTCTCCAAACCCAACATTCACTGGTACAACCAAACTGATTCGCACCAGTACATTAAAGGTGAGAGGGTCTTTGTTATTAGAAGTCAAAACTCATTTAAGCAACAGACTGCATCGGAAGGTTTATTGGAGTACCTGTATTCTATATGGGTTCACTCCATTTTATACCGCCATCTTACAGCTTAAAAAGCTTTTCAAAAGTTAGAAATGAAAGTCTAGCAATGCATTTCGAGGTTTAGCATGACTCGCTGGAATGAATACAAGGTGGGTTTAGCTTACCCTTGTGGAGGTTCTGTCCAGCGTTAATCTCATTACACTTGTTTTCTCTCCAGTCATAACAAAATACCTTTTATCACAGGCAACACTGTACAGCAATTCTTTCATCTGGACATTTCTTTCTTGCTTTTAAGCAGCCAAACTAAAAGTTTTCATAGTGGAGCTCCGAGCAGCAGCCTGGCAGCAGCTTAGCTAGCTGATGTCATCTTGGTCCTGCCCCACCTGCAGTGACCTTCCTATCCTAGTTCTGTTAATGTTGTGTACTGTGTCTACTGTGGATTCACTCAAAAATGGCTAGCAATCTACTGCTAAGCATTTCTGAAAATGGTTAGCATACCCCTGTTTCACTTAGCATTTTGCTATGCTGTACCAACTGTTTCAAACCCTGTGTTGTTCCTTTCACTCTCCCACTTCTTCCTCCAACCACTTGGCATTCGTCCACCCTTGGCCCCCTGAACAGCTGAGAAAGAGAAACCCCTAGATCCTTTTTGAGCCTCCCTGCTTCCTTCCCTTAACTGCTGCCCCCATTCCCCTTCCCTTCTCTTTACTGCTCTGCTCCTCTGGTTCTCCACACCTTACTCCCCAGTTCCCATCTGAGCAGTCTTACCTTGCCCTCAGCTGCTCAAGGCTCCTGCACACTAGGCAGCCCCCTGTGCTCCATTTTGTCTCCTGGAGGACCGCAACCCCACAGCTATTGCAGCTTACCATTCTTCCCCTCATCACCCTGATCCTAGTACGACCTCCTATTGTTCCCTATCCTCCCTTCTGGGCCTGTCCTAGTCCTCAGTTATGTAACGTGTATGCAATTTGACAAGCGCTATTCACAGGTCTCTCCCCCGCCAACTCTCCTCTGTTCCCGTACTCCCTTTTGCCTCCCTGAGCTTCCCTCAGTGCAAGCTGACCCTGGTTTGGATCAGCCGCACCCCTTTCCACCCTAGTCACTGTACTCCCAATCCATCCTTCCTTGGTGCCCAGGTCAATGTGAGGTGACCCTAGATAGCGTGTAGCCAAATTCCCCCTTTTTAATCCCCTGCAGTGCACATCCTGCCTTCCCTTCCTTCTCTTACCTCTCCTGCCATGCCATGCGGACTTCCCCAGTCGACTCTGAGTGAAACACCATACCGATGTTTCAGTGTCAGTCATGCTTTGTGGTCAATAGGGATTGTGGGTTTATATATATATATATATATATATATGTAGATACTATAGCCACCCTATTGGATGGCCTTTAACATGTGGCTAATGGTGTCTGCCCTCCCTCTGATGGCATCCTTCCCCCTCCCTGTCCCATACACAGTCCTTACCAGAAGCAGTTCACACACATTCAAGTACAAAAGCAGTACTTCCATTACTCTTCCAGGTAGGCCCTTTATTCTGTTGCTCTGCGGCATTCTACTAAGGGACAGGTTCCAGAGGCATACAGACATAAAGCCTTAAACTACAGCTGCCCTATTGGATGTCCTGTTGGATGTGGCAAATAGCATCTCCCCTTCCTCTGGTGTTGTCCATCCTCCTCCCTATCCCACACACAATCCACTCCACAAGTACTTTATACAGTTATTGTCCATCCCCACAGTGGAAGAAAAACACACATTCAAATACAAAAGCAGCACTTCCAGTACACTTCCCGGTAGGCACTTTGTTCAACCTCTCTGTGGCATTTGACAAATATCCAGCAATGTCCAATATGATTACCCTCCAGTCTTTTTCCTGCTTGATCCTTGTCAATAACACTCTGCCCGTTTTGTACTCCGGCCCTGGGTGTATGTGCCCCAAGTGCATTATTTTGCACTTTGTTGCATTAAAAACCCAGCTGCTATACCATTGACCACTCCTCCAGTTTTCTCTGATCTCTGCCCATCCATTCCACACCCCCAGAGTACCTACCTTTTTGCAGATCTTGGTGTCCTCCACAAAGAGGCAGACCTTCCCTACTAGTTCCTCTTCTATGTCACTTATAAAAACATTAAACAGGACCAGTCCCAGCACTGAACACTGAGGTATCCTCCTGCTCACTCTCCCTTGCTTGGAGTGAACTCCATTTATCACTACCCTCTGTCTTCTAACACCTAACCAATTTCTTGCACAGGTTACCCCTTTGTTGCTTTCCTGTCTCCTGTGTGGAACAAAGATTTACTGGTATCTAGGTACTGTAGGCCACGTCCACCACTCATTCCTGATATAATTCTTTGGCGACCTCAGTCAAAAAAATCTATCAGATTTGTTTAGCATTAACCCCCACCCCCGTGATTCCATGCTGTCTCTGATCTTGTAACCAGTTGTATTCAAGATATTCCACAATACTTTAGCAGTGTTTCCATTTTTCCCATCACCAATGTACTGTAAGGCTGACAAGCCTATAATTGCCAGTCTCTTCCCTGCTACCACTTTTGCAAAGTGGGACTACTGTACACCTGCCCTCCTCCAGTCCTCCTGGACCTCTCCAGTGGTCTGTTAATAGGACTGTCTGGAAGTGCAGTCAGCATCTCCCTAAGCTCCCTCAACACCCTTGGATGTACCCCTATGGCCCCATAGCTTTGTTGACTTTCAGGTTAGTGAATGCTTTCAGGGCTCTCTCCTCAGAAAAATGAATAGTGCCCACTTCCCTCCCAATAATGCTCCTGTTGCTTTTTATGTTTGCTTGCACACATGCGCAAGAAACATTTTGTCACAGCTGAGGAGAGAAGCAGGGCTTTGGAGGTGCGGCACTGTGGGGGCCAATGTCGCCAGTGCCTTTTCAGACTTGGCCCGCTTTACCTAATGTGGTGGCATGCTTCTGCTGACACTAGTTCAGCCAGCATGCCACCACCTTGAAATGAATCCGCCGCTGCAATGAGAGAGCAACCCGTCATTGTAGAGCGGTACCTTGCCGTCTGCATGCCTCCGACCCAGTTAATTTGCCGACGGGGGAGCCCAATCCCCGTCGGCATACTGTATCCCCATTTGTTGTGTGCCGCTGGGGTGTCCAATCTCCCTCGGCATCATGTGCCCAGCAGCCTTTCTTTGCCGACAGGGGCCCCAATCCCTGTTGGCTTCAGCCCCCCCAATTTGTTGTGTGCTGAAGGGGGTGCCCAATCCCCCTTGGCTCTCCCCCCTTCGGTATGTGCCAATGGGGCTGCTCAATCCCCAGTCGGCTACAGCCCCCCCATAACACTCAGGTGGCACGCTGGTAGCCCACCCATGCATGCCAAATGTCCCAGGGGGGGAAAAAATCCTACAATATTTTTCGTTTTTGTGTGTTTCTCTTTTTTTTTTTTTAGACCTGTAAAACAGAAAACGGCCTCTCATTGAGTTTGGTGGCCCCTTCCCCCAACTGTCACCCACCCTCTGTGCACTCTGCCTCCCCACACCCCCCCATACTTACCTCTGGAGCCCAACGTGACGATCTTTGGTGGACCGGGAACACGTCTGCACTCTTTAAAGCTGACCGCGAACTGAAGAAATGCCAGTAAGCTGTATTCTCCCGTCATTCCTATATTGAACCGCAGTGTACAGTGATCACTGGTACCCAGGTGGCTACCCACCTTGACTTCTGCAACACTGTCCCTGTTAATGAGAACGAGGTCTGTTATTACCCCATCACAAGTGGGTTTATTGACTAGTTGCCTGAGGAATGCCACCTGTAGGAAGTCTGGAGTGTCTGTGCTTCTAACTGATGCTGCAGTTAGGAGGCTCCAATCTACATCCAACAGACTGAAGCCTCCACCAGCAGCACATCCCCCTTTTCAGGCATTTGGCCAGCTGCTTACAACAAGAACTTATCTAACTCCTCCCCCTACGCTGGAGGTCTGTAGATCATGTCTGTTTGAACAGTGGCTCCATTGCCTGACTTGAATGTGACCCACATTAGCTCCGCCCCTCTGAGTTCCTTGCATCTCCATTGCTTTTATACTGTCTTTCACATAAAGCACAGCACCTTCACCTTTTCTTCCCACCCTGCCCTGGTATGGCAATGTCTCAGTCATGGTTGTCAGTGCACCATGACTCAGTAATGGAAACAATATTGAGGTGTCCTCTGCAATGATGGCCTTTAGGTCTGGAATCTTATTTTCTAGCATTTGCATGCATGGCCTTCCAGATTTTGTTACTGTGAGGTGTGGGTTAGAAAGGAGGTCCAAACGACTCAGTTGACCAAAAATCCAAAATAAATTTATTAGAAAACGAATTACAAGTCGAACTTTACAAAGAAATCAAACAAAAAAAATTACATCCACACTGAACGTAGACTGACTTTCAGTAGCACTAGAATCAGCTAGCGTTACTCTCCTTGAGGTCAGCACAGGACTGAACTTCCCAAGCTATCTGACCATTTAGCTTTAGGCACTTGGAATTTATACAGATAGATGATCAGGTGGTCTACTAGCTCCACCTCTACATGAATTTAAAAATTATATCTTTTATTCTTTTATTCTTTTATTATTTTCAGAACAAACCATGCAGTACATCTTTAAATCCTTGTAAAAACCTCTATGGATTGGCACTAGATAATTATTTCATGAATTTCAAGCTTTACATTTCATACTTAGTCATAGAAGACTCCACCCCCACTATTAATATTATAAAAGGGGGCAGAATAGGGCCGGCCGGCTCTTAGAAGGGGATGGGGAGTGAAGAGGTCTGTTCCATCATTGAAAACAAGGTACAGTTTCCTTCATTTAACTTTCTACCTCAGTTTAGGTTGGAAGGACTCCTTTTGATTCCGGAGGACTGCAAAAGTAAAACTAGGCGAAAACCTGAAAAGAAATGAGTCCTCGGCTAGTACGCTAAAAAACCCTCTGTGACTGTGCGCCACGCAGAAAAATATAACAAAGCGAATGTGTGCACAGACTAGAACGGAATTTTACTCTCAGAACATTGCATAAAGGAGAAAGGAGGCAGATTTCTGGACTGTGCTGCATTTTTCTTTTAACAATCACGAGGCTTACCTTAGGCTAAACGCTATAAGTAGAGCAGGCTCTCTAGTAGAGCCATATCGGGAAGCTATTAAGCTGGTTCTAGAAACATTCATGGAGGTTATTTTAAACTGACTGGCAATTTCTCCCAATTTATTTCACCATATTTCAACTTATCTTCTAGCGTGGAAATCAACAGCTTCCATTAAGGATTCGTTTTAGTTCGAACGCACTCTTTTCAAAATCAACCCTGAATACCCAGACCTGCTTTGAGAAATAAATAGGTGATAGAATAACTATATAGGTGGCCAGCCTATATAATGATAGAAAGAAAGAGAAGAAGATTAACAGAAAAGAGTGCTGTTGCAACAGACTTTTGAAAATAACAAAAGGAGAGAAAAAAAAAATAAAAACAAATTCTGAAACAAGGTCTGGTATATCAAGTTTGACTTCACAGTTACCACTCTACTTTTTGCTCCCTTCCTTCCCCCTACTCTTTTGAATGCTTGTTTTCCATCATCTCTCCATTACCTCTCACCCAGTTTCTTTGATTAACTTGCACCCTGGGGAGGTCCTCTCTCCTCAGGAGCTCCAAGTTAGCCTTTGGTGAGGGGAGTTTTGCCTCTCCAGTTTCTTCCGCCACCCTCTTGGCTAGTTTAAATGTTCATCAAAATAACATTTAAACCATCCACTGAGGACTGTGGTTCCCCTCCCAAATTGATGCAGGCCACCTCCCCGTGTATACGCCATTTTCCCCCCAGTTTGTTCCCCAATCCTAAATGTAGCTGTACCCCTCCTCTCTATATCATTCCCTCAATATCAGTGGAAGGCTGTGGTGTGGAGAATCCTCTCCTAACCCCTGCGTAGGTAGCACCTATGCAGTAGCTACTAAGCGTGCTACCTAAGACCGCTTCCCAGTTCCCTAAACTTCCCCTTTTCTGTACCATCCCTGTCGCCAGTCAAATCATTTGTCCCCAGGTGGACAATGACATCCAGCTCCCCCCTTCTTTCTGCTGCCCTAGTGATCCCTAGAATACGCTTCCCATCCCTCTGAGCCATGATGCCACATAGGCACCAGACCTCCCTCTCTGCCCCCTTTCCTATTCATAAATGTAACCTCTTGACAATTGATTCCCCACGAGAAGTTGACTCCTTCTATTGGGTTCTCCCCCCTTTGGGTCCTCACTGTGGAGGACCCTCATGTCATCCCTGGTCACTACCATGGGTGCCTCCTCCTGGCAGTTCCACCCCGCCAGAGTGGCGTAGGAATTTTGTAGTCATAATAGTTGAGGGATGTGCCTGTGACTCACACCCAGCTTTCCAGAGCCCACCACCCCTGCCCTTCCTGAACCTACTGTAGTCCAACCACTTTTTCTAGCTGGCATTGTCTGAGGTAACAGTGTCAGATTAGTTGGCCCCAGGGTGGGGGGGGGAGATGCCCTGACTACTAGCAACTCAACCGTGAGTCTAGCAACCTTCTATGTTAACACTGAAAGGTGCTCACAGATGGGGCTGCACCGCAGTGTCCAGAAGGTCTCTCTAAAAACTGTCACCCCACAGCTACTACACTGAACCACTCACCACATTCCCTTGTCCTGCTCTCCCTGTGCTCCTTGTAAATCCTTTTCTTTATGTCATTTCTTATATCCCTCTGCACAGCTTACTGCAGATAGGGTGTTGCTCCTATTCCTAGTTTTGGTCTATCCCAGTTACTTTATTTATCCCTTTTGTACCGATTACCTCTGATGTGGGTAAAGTACAGTACTATCACCCATGTTGTTTGTTATTTTGCTTGTACCCCCTAGCCTGTACCGGCTGTTATTCCTATTTCCAGTTTGGGGCTACCTTTCACATTCCGCCCCTTCCAGCATTGAATCCAACAACAGGAGTGAACAGGTGCCTTACCTTGGTCAACTGGCAGCTCCTCCTACTGATGTTCTGCCAATGCCCCCAGACACCACTGAGTTAGACGCCGCACTCCTGCTTTGTGGCATTCATGGTCACTCACGCTTCAGGGTCACTTGGTCCCCTGGGTGTTTAATAGAGACAGTAGTTGCCCTATTAGCAGACTGCAGCCACGTGGTCCTGGGCACCACCAATGGGGCCTACAGCACTGCTTTCTAGCTCCCTTCCTCAGCCATCCCACTGATAGCATCCTCCCTCCACCCATGTTCTCCACACATGATCCCCAAATCAAGTTTATATTCACAGTCTCATTAAAGTTGTGCTTCCCCCTTCAAATGCAGTTTGAAGTAGAGTAAACAGTTAACACTTCTCAGGACACTGCTCCTTTCTGAACCTCCGCTCGCCTCGGCATTGCTCTGCAGAGGAGGGATAGACTGCAGACCCCTTTTTGTTTAAAACTTCAGTTGGCCTGTTGATGTACTGCAGCCACAAGATCCTGAGTACCACCAATGGCGAATGCAGCACTGCATTCTAACTCCCTCCCTCAGCCCCCCCACTGATGGCGCCAGCCATGTTCTCCACAAAGGATCTCTAAAACAAGTTTATATTCACAATCCCACTGATGTTGTACTTCGCCCCTTCAAATGCAGCTTGAAGTAAAGTAAGAAATGAACACTTCTAACCCCAGGAATTCTTCAATATTCTTAACTCTTGCAGTCCACCTACAGTGTTGAACTGCCTGGAGAATGGAACGTATGTAAACGATGGAACACTCCTTGGCTCATGCCACCATTTGAACTGCTGCCCTTACCAACTGCTGTGTTCTGTACTGCTCAGATTCCATCCTCTGCCTGCTCAGTAAGACAGCCCTGAGAGATCTCTTCTTGAAGAAACTCTAATCCATGAAAAACTTAAGTAGAAAGTTTTATTTTTCATCTGTTGCCTTTATTAACTTCTTTATTTAACTTTAGCGCTAGTTTAGGTTAGTTTACTTTAGTTGTTTTACCTCAGTTTGCTGTTCCTCATTGGTTCCCAGTAACTAGCAGAAAACCAGTGTTTTTACCCTTGTTTCTCTTTTTAGTTTACTAAATTATTTGTTGGGTTCTGTTTATTTACTATATTTTTTGCGGTTCCTTCTCGGTTTGAAAACCAACCATTTTCTGTCTAGCGGTTGCTTTGAACAATCACTAGTTTAAAGTAGCTTACTTTCTGTGGTTGGAACCAAGTGAAAACCCGTATTTTGGGGTTTTCTAACTATGTCAGAGAAACCTAAAAAGAAAACAGGACCCACTGGTTTTAAAAACTGTTTAGAGTGCAGTGAACTGTTGGCAAAAGCTGACAAACATGTTTGTTTTTGTTTTGCTTGGGCGAATCACACTTCACTGCGGATTGTGAAATCTGCAAAACTTTTCTTGAAAAACCTAAAGAAAAAAGGGCAGAACGTTTTAAGAAGAAGATGTCATCCCTGTCGGTTCTGGAGGGATCTGAACAACCCAGTACTCCTACTATCTCTAAAAAAATTACAAATTTGGACACCGAACCGACCGCTAAGAAAGGGGAACCTTCTAAGACAAAAAGAACCGGGATACAGCCGCTGAACCGGCTCCGACCAAAAAGAAAACAAAAACAAAACACACTGAACCTCCTGCTGATCAGCATAAAGAGTTCCCAGTGTTGAACCCGGCAATGCCTACCGCTGAGGCGATAGCACAAGTCTTGCAAGTTTTGCAGGCACTTCAGGCTGCAAATTGACAACCATTAGCACCAATTCCAGTGGTTCCGCTTACAACTATGGTTCCTCAGTCAGTACTGTCATCAAACCATGGTTTGGTTCTGCTTTCCCAGGACCCATGCTTTGTTCAATATGAGGAGGAGGAAGAGAGTGAAGGAGAGCCTATTGAGCCAGAGGTCTCTCCTGATACTGAGTTTGATTCCCCTCCAAGGTCAAACAAGGATTACTCCTCACATTATACATTTGTTAGACAAATGGTGGATGCCCTAGATCTGGCTACAAATGAGACTGTAGAAGATGAAGAGGAAGCAGACTTTTTGGAGATGATGGGCCTGCACCTACAAAAAGACTGCTATTGCCAATCAATAAGTCCTTGAAAAAACAGGTGTTAAAGGTGCTTCAGACTCCAAATTCTATCCCACCAGTTAAAAAGAAGGCTGATTATAAAAAAAAATTAAATAAAAAAAAATCTGTTAGACAGGACAGGGACTGAATTCTGTTTTCACACCCTGATCACGAAGGGGTTGTACAGACTGCAGCCTGTGATAGAGCCAGAGTGCCCCTGACATCACATCCTCCAGACAAGGATTCTAGGAAACTGGATAGTATGGGCAAAAAAAAATATCTACCAGCTGCTCTGGGCATAAGGCAAGCCAACTATGTAGCTTATGTAGCCCAGCATCAGAAATTCTTGTGGCAGTCAGTCATGTCCATGGTGGATGAAGCACCACTAGGACTTGCAGCTGACTTGGAAGAGACAGCGAAGTGTGGACTTGAGGCTACTAAGTACAGTTCCACATGGCAGTAGATGCCGACGACACAGCTGCTCGGTGGATGGCACTTACTGTGGCCCTCAGGTGATTTGCATGGCTAAGAGCCACAAATTTGTCACAAGACACCCAGACTAAGGCCATGGACTCCCCCTACAAAAACAATTTGTTATTTGGGGATAAGAAAGAGGCATACATAAAAAAAAAAATGAATGAACACAAATCCACTTACAAAAGCAATTCAGCAAAGGAGGAGCCCTCTACCCCTTACAGGTGAAGGGGAGATAGGGGACAGTGACTTAAGGCAGGCCTTTCTTCCAAGCTCAAGCTATGCCAAAGTACCAGCAACACACTGGTTACTTTAGAGGCAGGGTAGAGGGGATTGCAGATGTGAAGGTCAAGCTACACAAGCTCCACCCCAGCAAAAATAAACCCCCTGATGTGGTTGCCAGTGTTGCCTCCCTATTTCTAGTAGGGGGCAGGCTAACTCACTAACTTCAGACTTGGAAAAACATCACCACAGACAAGTGGGTCCTGAAGGTAGTGAGTCAGGGCCTAGTCCTCGACTTCAAATCATTTCTAAAGTTAAGGTCCAGGGTTTTCAGACCAGCTACCACCTCAGAAAGAAAACTTCTGGAGGCAGAGGTAACAATCCTTCTGCAAGCAAAAGCAGTAGAATCAGTTCCACCATCACAAAGAGGGAAAGGGTTCTATTCCAGGAACTTCCTAACTTTGAAGAAAAATGGGGAATGGTGACCCATTTTAGACCTAAGAGTTCTGAACAAGCATCTCACAAAACCAAAGTTCCAGATGGTAACTTTAGCAATGATTCTCCCAACTCTGCAAAAGGGAGATTGGCTGGCTTCCTTAGATCTAAAGGATGCTTACTTCCACATCCCCATAAGGGAGTCTTACAGAAAGCACCTCAGGTTCAGACTACCATTAGGGCACTACCAGTCCTCAGCTATGCCTTTTGGCCTAACCTCAGCACCCAGGCTTTCACAAAGTGCCTGGCAGTAGTGGTGGCATACCTCAGAAGGCAGGGCATCACAGTAATCCCACACTAGGATGACTGGCTAGTTGTAGGAAAGTCACATCAGCAGGTGAAGGTGGCCTTACAGGCAACCCAGGAGCTGCTAGAATCACTGGGATTCTTGATAAACATTAAAAAGTCTGTCCTGGAACCAGTTCAAGTACTGAACTTCATAGGTGCGGAGTTGGACAGCTTAAAAGAAAGGGTCTTCCTTCCCCAGGAAAGGGTGGGCAACATAGTACAACTTGCTGGGACTTTCAGGGTAAACTCACCAAGGTCAACAAGATGCTTTCTGAAATTCTTAGGTCACATGGCTGCAGCAGCAGGCACAGTCATGAGGTCCAGGTTCTAGATGAGGGATATCTAGTTCCATCTCAAAACACATTGGTGCCAGAGAAGGAATCCTCTTTCAAAGTTGGTGCCAGTAACCAGAGCACTACTGCAGGCCTTGCAGTGGTGGCAAGACAGGCACAACTTAAGAGAAGGAGTTCCCTTCCAACAGGAACTACCTTCCCTGATGCTCATGACAGATGCATCCCTGTTAAGTTGGGGTGCACATCTACATGAACACACAGTGCATGGTACTTGGCTCCCCACAGAATCTCTCCTGCATATAAACTTGCTGAAGTTAAGAGCAGTCCTGCTAGCACTGCAGTCTTTAGCATCTGTGGTACATGGAAAAGTGATGCAGGTCAGAACAGATAATACTATCACCATGTACTACATAAGTAAGCAAGGGAGAACAAGGTCCAGCCCCCTGTGCACAGAAGCAATGAAACTTTGGAGTCTGGCTTACTCTCTACAGGCTTCACTGGTAGCAATCCATCTACCAGGAAAAGACACTACATTGGCAGATGCCCTCAGCAGAATCAACCAAAACCACCACGAGTGGTCTCTAAACAGACAGGTGTTAGAGATGGTGTTCCACAGGTGGGGCACTACAGAGATGGACCTATTTGCCTCACAGGACAACCACCAGTTGTCAAAATTCTGCTGCAGGCCTCCAGCGAAGGGAACAGAGCCACTAGATGCTCTAGCGTTGGACTGCAGGGAGGAGCCTATATTTTTCCCCCATTTCCCCTGATCCTCCAGGTCCTGATCATGCTCAGGTCCCAGCCAGCCACAATGATCTTAATAGTTCCAGACTGGGCCAGGCAGCCATGGTACTCTGTGTCTCTCCCTCCCCATACACCTCCCTCAGAGGCACAGTTTCCTGACCTCCTCCCAGGGGAGGATCCTGTACCCGAACTTCAGGTCACTCAGTCTCAAGGTCTAGCTCTTGAAGATCTAGAGTATGCTGGTCTACAGCTTTCTGAGAGTGTCCTCAATGTCTTGAAGGGATCTAGAAAATCTTCAACCAAGAAAACTTAGCTTCCAAATGGAGGAGGTTTTCTGTGTGATGTAACAGTCATAGCATAGCACCTGCCCATGCAGAGTTGCCAGCTCTGCTGGATTATCTCACGCATTTACATTATTTGGGCCTGCAGCCCACTACCATTAAGGTCCATTTAGCTTCAGTTTCAGCCTATATCTTGGCTGGCAAGGGCGTCTCTATGGCAACAAATCCTATTTTCAAGAAATAATTTAAGGTGTTGGCACAATTGGACTCTCCACATAGGGAACCAGTGCCTGAAGTCTCCATTCGAGCCTATGGCTACAGCACATATGAAATATGTGACTTGAAAAACTGTTTTTCTGGTGGCCACGACCTTAATCAGATGCATTAGTGAGCTCTAGGCATTATGTACAGAGCTAAATTGCATCTCATTCCACAGGGATAAGGTGGTGTTGAGAACAAACAGGAAGTTTTTGACAAAGGTGGTCTCCAACTGCCATCTGAACCAGTTAATTAGTTTACCAATTTTCTTCACTGAACATTCCAGTTCAGGGGAGCGTAGTCTCCATAGCCTGGATGTAAAAAGAACATTGAGCTATTACATTACTCATGCCAAGCCCCACAGGCAGGACAGACAGCAGCTGTTCCTCACTTATGGAGGTGTGGGAAAAGGAAAGCCAGCAACTAAAAGGACTGTTTCATGCTTGATAGTGCAGTGTATTCATTTTTGTTACAGTAAGGCTAACAAAGAGCCTCCAGTAGGACTGAGGACACACTCCACAAGGGGCACGGCTGCAACAATTGCAGCTGTCAGAAACATTCCCTACTGGAAATATGTAAAGCAGCTACCTGGAGAACAGTGCACACTTTTACAAAGCACTATTGCCTGGATACTCAGTCCAGGAGTGATGCCAGGTTTGGCACAGTGGTTCTGCAGAGCCTATTTCCAAAATAGGTTCTGTGCCCACCTCCAAAGGTACTGCCTCATAGTCTGCAAGAGTTAAGAATATTGAAGAATTCCTGGGTTAGAAGAAAAAAATTACTAACCTTCATAATTGTGTTTCTTCCAAGGTATTCTTCAATATTGTTAAATCACCCTGCCCACCTCACCTTCCAGAACCAATGGCCCCTGCATAATCGCTGGGTGTCTGAGTTTAAGGGGTTCATACCATGTTGTGTTTTAAAAGGTTTTTGAACCAAGATAGGACCACCTATCTGACTGTTAGGGACTCTGTTTTGAGGGATTTTTGTTTATTAAAATTTTTTTATATATGTTTTCAGTATATTAGCTAGGGGTCTTACCCCATAGGCTGTTCATGAAATTGGAGCATTATAGAACACAGCAGTTGGTAAGGGCAGCAGTTTGAATGATGGTATGAGCCAATGAGTGTTCCATCATTTACATACATTCTATTCTCCGGGCAGTTCAACACTGTAGGCTGACTGCAAGAGTTAATAATATTGAAGAATACCTTGGAAGAAACAAGATTACTAAGGTGAGAAATTTTTTTCTTCTCTGGACACTACTCCTTCCTGAGCCTCTGCTCACTGTCTGCATTACTGTCAACAAACAGAACCTGAGCGACACAGTGCACTACCCACAGAGTGGAGCTGCAACTCAATAAAGGAATTTTCAAACATTAATGGTTGTGATTATGTAAGTAAAACAAAGTGTCTGTGGTAGTACTTCACCTTTAATTGTCCAGCAGTTTTTGACACAGTTCAAGATTAAACTCCTTCTTGGGTGTTATGGGTTTAAACATGGGCTGTGGAGCCCTGCTTTTATAGGTAGGTTCGTTGGGCAGTGCCACCCAAACTTTCAGCCATTTCCACTACATGGGGCTCAGAAATAGTGGGGTGGTATTTACAGTAAAATACACTTCACACAGGAATTCTGAAACAGGTGTACTCTCTTTAAATGCAGTTCAGTGGGCAGTGTTTTAGATATAATGGCAATGTCTATCAAATACTCAGCAATAGACAGGTTTGTGTTGGGGAAAACTGAACTAAATGGCTAGGGTGGCTATGCTTGGTCCATGAGGCCAAACTCAGGCTGCAAACAGTTATACCTAGCTAATGCATGGACCATGGGCTATGCACTCCCTCCCACAGGCCTACACTTAAGCTTTTAGTACAACAGCAGTACTGCCCTCTTTGGGTAACGGGTAAGGATTGGGAAGAGACAGAGCTGTCGGTCAAGTAGGATCTGTGGCAAAAATTAAGGTAGAAAAAATGGTCAGACTGAGTGGGCCAAGATGCCCATATATCCCAGAAGATTCTGTGTTTCTGCCAGCCCAGTGGTGCTGGAGGGTGAGGTGCTGGTCACTACACCTTGCACCATGCTGGTGACCCGGGTTCAGGAAGTAGCCTGGGCCACCGGGGGTCAGCAGGGGAGAGAGAGAGGATCGAGCATCCGGATGACTGCTTTTCTCTCTCTCGGTAGAGGGGGAAGGCCCATCGTCCTGTTTGTTGACTGCCCCCTGGTGGTAGCTGGAGGGCAGTACGGGTTGGAAGACAAGTAATGATGTCCTTATGTTGGTAAGGGTGGGGAGAGGGTGATGGGAGAAAGAGGAAAAACAGGAGCTGGCAGGCTCCATGATGGCCCCATGTCCCTGTGCCACCCCCGGATTCTGGATTTGTGCTTGGGGGGGGGGGGAGAAAAACTGGTGCTCTTCTCCCTGGCTCCGCCACGAGGACAAGCCATGAGGGAACTACTGGGAGTTGGCTGAGCGGGGACATGCTGGGCCAGAGGATGAGTCCCTCCAGGCTCCGGGATGTAGAAAACTGAATAATTAAAATTAAAAAAAGACTCTATGTTTCTTTGCTTAAGCCAATTACATGTATTATAGGGGTCCCAGGCTAACTGTCCCTTCCTCCCTTGCCAGTGGTTTTGAGGATCATTTCAACAATTTTACTATATTGTAATACAGCAGGGTGGCATTTTATTACATACTGCATGCATATCTGGGACTCTCAGACTCTTACAGCTTATACCATGGCTCCAGTTGTTGGCTTCCTTCCTTGGACCAACTTGCAACTGGCAGATTCACATACACCATATGTATTAGAGCCCCCTATGCTCTGGGGCTACTCTTTCAGGGGTTTGGGTGCTGGGCCCTGTGGCAGCTATACTGCTATTCTGGGAACCTGGCTTCTCCAAAACTGGACACAGTACTCAAGGTGGAAGCGTACCGGGGTGATACAGCAGAAGCACAACCTCCCTCTTTCTGCTGGAGATACCCCTCTCTGGAACCCAGCATACTGTGCCACTGGCCCCATGCACAGCTCTGTTGCACTGTACTGCTACCTTGAGGTCTACTGTGTAAAAAGAAGCTGTGATACTCCATTTATGCACTGGTGATTATATATGGCCATATATAACAGAGTTTGATTATACACATGTGTATAATCACCCATGTGTAACGGAATTTGATTAAGCACCTTTTGCAAAAATTCTAAAATCACTCTTGTGCTAGCACTACTGGCTCCTTGCGCTGTCAGCTCGTGCTATCAATTTGACTGCTATAACCTCACTGAAACTGCTGAGTGGGAATCTAACTTACATGCGGCTGAAGAAAGACACATTTCTCACAGAAACAAAAAATGACCAGTGGTCTACTAACATCTGTCTGTTCACCTAAGAAATGGCACATTCATCACCATTTCAGCAACCTAGTGACCTAGAAAGACAAAAATTCATAGAGCAGCAAGAAAACAAACACTGTAAGAAAAACCAAGACCGACGTTAGGCTTTTCAACAAGTACCTGTCCGACAAAAAAATCAAAGGAACCAGTTATAAAAAATTAAACATGAGGAAGTGTTTGTCAGCTCATTTTATGCACACCCTTGGTGTGCGATGCCAGGATAAATGAGGCATTGCACACCATGCTTTATTCTATATATCATCTATGATGCTTGGTTATCAGCAAACATTAAGTGCACTGATAGCCACAGTGCTGCCAGCTTGCAGTGTCATATTAGATAATATGTCACGTATTTTTCCCATTTGTTTCACATCTTGTCACACATTTTGGCAATCAACAGTTGAGAAGTATGCATTGGTCACTCTCCCATCTTCAGAGTGAGTACGGTTTATCACCACCCTTTATCTCCAATCTGTTAACCAGTTTCCAGCCCAGTTTAGCACTTTGGACACCACTCGTAGCCTAGTCAACTTCCTAATAAACCTAATTGCAAGCACAGTGTCAAAGGCCTTACCAGATGGAGTTTGAAAAGTGATCTGCAGAGAGATAGAATTAACTCTTTCCTCCTGCTAATAAAACCCATGCCAATATACACCAACAATCTGGTTGGCTTGCTGTAGGCCTACTGTGCTTAGACTGGCTAGATAGCACACAGTTAGACACTGAACATACTGAGTGCACTGCAGAAACCCCTAACGTCATCACCCAAACCATGGCACAAATTATTAAATGCACAATACTGCCCACAGACAAAACAAACTGAGCACACAGTGGCGGAACTACTTTTTATTGACACAATGATTCGTCTCCGCATGCCTATAAAAAGCCCTCCCATACTGTATGAGTACTACCATAGAAAGCTCACCTCTTAAGTGTCACTACATAGGTGCTGATGGATGTGAGGAAAACCTAGACATGTGGTTCCATTTATGCATGTACTGCAGTGAGGGATGTCATGCAAAGAATATCGTTTTGTTGGTGGGGGGCTGCACAATTAGCATTTTATCAAAGGATGGAACTAAGTTATACTTCTACAGCCCTCCATTTATTCAAAAGACAGTACTTGGATGGGACATTATAGGGGCACATGCCCCCACAACTCTGTGGGCACAACATCTTGGCTGCAGCACTTTATCCTTTGCCACAGAGCTAGTCCGAATGAATCCACAGAAGTTCAGAGTCCCTGTAGTGGATTAGGGGTCTCCAGTGACATGGAGAACAGGGTGCTTTGAGTACAGTCGCTCAAGTGAGCAATGTATGACGTGCAACAGGACATGGTTTGGGGCAAGCCCTGAAATGATGTACGAAATTGTTACCATTCAGTGGCACGTGCACCCATTTTTATAGCATGGCTACATCTGTGTGGTTGATGGCACATGGTCATGAAATCTGTCAATGACACCACTGCCACACCACTACCAGAATCTGCAGTAAGAGTGGTGTAATACGCGCACACACCACTGGAAGGAGAGTGTCCATCATGTGTTCTGAGGCCTGCCTGACGGGCTCTGCTCCTGCCATCCTGTGGTGCAGCATGAACCTGAGACACCAGAGCAATCCCTGTAAGCTCAGCACTGCAGTGATGGCTGCTATCTCCTTTCGGGTTACCTGCTGTTTGACTATGCATTGTGTCTTGTCTACTTTCCATTTATTAAAGAAGAGCTGCACTGGACCTGAAAGTTTCCTAGTAGAAGCTATTTATAATACTGGTTTGAATTCTGTTATTGTTCCATCTATATGGGCCTTTTAGTAACCTCAGTTGTTGTTTCTGATTTACACACTGCTGTCAAGTGCCATTTTAAAACTGTATCATGTAGTTTATGTCTGTTTGAAGCAGCAGTTTCTGTAGTAGAACATGGATGCATTGTGCCAACAATGGAACAACTGAACAAGGACACAAACTACATCATACAATTTTAATATATAGAATAATGGCTGGGTAGGGGTTATAACAAGAATTACACACACACACACGGTATGGGATGTCACAGAAGCCTCAAAAGCGAAGCTCGAGGGGTTTATAAAGGCATCCCACACTGGGGGGGGGTGTACAGTTAGAGTTACACACCTACCCAGAATTTATTTTATATAATTGCTGGGGATTGTTTTTTCACCACAGCAAGTATTTAAAATAAACAGACATCTCCACGGAGCCGCAGACTGATCAGGGGTTTTAGCACGGTCCATAGCGGCTGCTGAAGAAGTATTTACTTTTTTTTAAGCAGCTCAGTTTCAAAATTAAGTGTTTTATAGCCCTGTTATTATTTTTTTTTTTAAAGAAACTTTCCGCCGATTCTGAGTGGTGGTGAACTTCGTGGTGCTAAGAACTGGTGGCGCGCACAGAGGAAGGTATATGTATGGACGGTACATGACAAGATACAAGAGTGGAAGGTAAACCCGTGCATGTTCAGCTGTATAACCCATGGGTTATAATGGGGAAATTATAACCAGGTTTCCCTTAGGGAAAAAATGAGCAGCAGTCATTATATGATACTTACAGTCACAAACGCACTCAGCAGGTCAGGCCCTCTGCTCCCACAGTGCCAACCTCAGAGCGCAATAGTGTGAACAGGTAACAGACAGGGTAACCTTCCTGTCTGCTTTTGGGTTCGAATCACCTTTAGTCTCAAGTTCTGTGGGGATTCAAACTGTGAACCTTATGCTAGCACACCCAATGTACAGACTCAGAAACATACAGTCTTCGGGGATTGTAGTACAATCTTTCGCCAGGGGCACCAAGCCAGGCTTCCAAAAATGAACCCTTAAAACTCTATAAGAGACCTTAGGTATATTCTTACCTTTTCCCAGTTTAGTAACACTATCAAGCCCCTCAAAACAGCTGTCAGACTTAACCACGTATACATCACATGCAAAAAGAACTTGGAAGACACACACAGGCAGTATCGTGAAAAAAACATTCCTTGCTAAGAGATGATAAAAATATGAAAAATGTAAACACAGACTAATATATGAAAGAGCTTACAATCACATAAAAGAACAAGAGAAAATTACATAGCAAAACTCCTACCACTGTACATTTAGATATTTTCTATCTAATGTATTACCTCTGTAAGTGCCTTTGAAAGATCAGAGAGCTGTCTCTCTGAGTCCCAAAATAATATGACATTTCAGACACAAGTATCAGTTTAAACTCTGTGTCTCCACACCCCTGTTGTGAGTCATCTAGCTCCTCCTTTTAGAATATAAAATTACAAAAAATGATTTCCTGTCAGGAGGCATTTTAAATAAAGTACCATCAGAAGAAAAAAAATACATTTCCTATATATAACTCCTTAATTACACATGTTTCCTTTGAATTTAGCAATCCCACACTGGCACCAATGTGTTAAAAAAACTAACAGGAATCAGCCTAATGATGTCCTGTTTCTGAAGTCATAAAGTCACATTTGATTTCCACTTCAAAAATATGAGGTCATAAAAGATGATGAAATGTCATTCTGAAGGAAGTCAGTTAATTAAATGGTTCCTGGTCAGTCTACATATCCTGTAGCTTCACTGAAACCGGGGGGGGGGGGGGCGCACCCATGGAAGCACAGGATGTCTTATGTGAGACAATCACATACTATATTTTAATATTACAAATATCATAGTGCAATCATAACCAGCTGGCCAAGTGTCACAGTTCTCCCCACTTAGATTGAATTTGGGGGCTCTATCCCCTGCATGGGATGAGCTCCTCAAGTCAGTTCACTCCTCATATAGACTCGACAAGCCATCTGTGTTCTGATTGGTCGCTCCAGCCCTATGTAAGATTGTCATGTCATACCCTTGCAAGGCAAGACTCCATCTTAATAGCCTACCATTTGTTTTACCCATTTTTTCAGCCAACCAGGGGGTTGTGGTCAGTTTGTACCTCAAAATGCTGCCCATATAAGTATGGCTCTAACTTCTTTAGGGCCCACACTGTGGCAAGACACTCTTTTTCCACAGCAGAGTAAGCCTGCTCCCTGGGAAGTAACTTTTTACTCAGGTACACTACAGAGATGATCTTTCCCTTGGTTGGATGTCTGACTCAGTACTGCCCCAATATCCATGTCTGAGGCATCAGTCTGGACTATAAAGGGTCTGCTATAGTCAGGACTTGTCAATACAGGAGCACTGCACAGTGCCTCCTTCAGTCTGGTAAAGGCTTTTTCACAGGCTGGTTCCCAGGTAATTTTCTTAGGCATCTTTTTCTTTACCAGGTCAGATAAGGGAGCAGCCAGGGCACTGTAATTGGGTACACATTTCCTGTAGTACTTTGCTGTCCCTACAAAACTCCTGACCTGCTTCTGCATTTCTCATCTGGGCCATGCCTTGATCACCTCTATTTTATTTGGTTAGGACGGAGCTGTCCCTGGCTTTCAACATGCCCGAGGTATGCCACTTCAGCCATGGCCACCTGGCACTTCTCAGCTTTGACAGTGAGCCCGGCCCTCTGTATCCTGCCCAGCACTTCCCTGAAGTGGCACAGGTGTTCCTCCCAGCTGGCAATAAAGATGGCAATGTCATCCGGGTATGCCATGGCATACTCTTCAGCACCATTTTATCACCTGGTTCTCCTACCCTTGGAAAGTGACAAGGGCGTTCTTCATTCGGAAAGGCATTTCTTTAAATTCAAATAAGCCTATTGGAGTGATGCAGGCTGACCTCTCCCTAGCTCTGTCAGTTAACTCTACCTGTCAGTACCCCTTTGTCAGGTCAGTAGCTGTAAGGTATGTCGCCCCTCCCAACTTGTCCAGGAGTTCATCTGTCCGGGGCATTGGGTGGGCGTCTGACTTGGTGACTGCATTCAGTCCACACAAAAATGAGTTGAACCATCTGGCTTGGGCACAAGGACTATGGGTGAGGCCCAGGGGCTGTGGGATCTCTGGATTACCCCTAAATCCAGCATTTGCTCCATCTCCCTTCTAATGTCCTTTTGGACAGCCTCTGACACCCGATATGCTGTCCGCTATATGGGCGTCTGTGTCCCTGTCTCTACATTGTGTGTTGCTAAGGGGGTTAGTCCAGGCTTGGCGCTAAACAGTGGGGCTAAGTCTGCTAAAACTTCCCTTACTTCCTGGATCTTGTCCAGGGCCAGCTGGGTTGACATTTTAACTGCCTCCACAGAGGACTCCCACTTGCTTTCTTCCAGCAAGTCCAGAAGAGGGTCTCCTTCATCCATCCCCTCCCCAGGACTACATACTGCAAACACCATGTCAGCCCTATTAGCATATGGCTTCATCATGTTGACATAGTACATTCTTTCTGTATGCCTTCTGTCAAGTAACTCTATGATATAGTTCACATCATTTACCTTTCTAACTACTCTGTATGGTCCTACCCACTCAGCCTGCAGCTTGTCTTTCTGGACCAGGATAAGGACCATGACTTCCTGACCCACTGTGTACGAGCGAGCTCTGGCTCTGTGGTTGTACCACACTTTTTGTTTCTGTTGGGCAGTTTCCAGGTTGCTCTGGGCTGTCCCCATAAGCTCTTTCAGCCTTTCCCTAAACATAAGGACGTAATCCACTATGAGAGTTCTCTGGGTGGTAAGCTTGCCTTCCCAGTCCTCCTGGATCAAGTCTAGGGGTCCCACATACACAGCATCCGTATAAGAGCTCGAACAGTGGTGGAGCCAGGTTTGGGAACGAGGGGGGGAGCTATTCAGTCAATCATGGGCTCCACAAGGGGCACTAAACAGTGAATAAACTTGGTGGTGGGGCACCACTACTCACACTGGGGCAGCCAGGAGGGGCAACCACCACCCCAGCCCCCCAGCTCCACCACTGAGCTTGAAGGGGGAAAATCATGTCTACTCTTGGGGCACCTCCCTGTATGCAGGCAACAGGTGGGGAAGGTATTTTTCCCAGTCCCTCCCATGCTGTTCAGCAAACACTTGGAGTATTGACTTCAAGGTACCATTAAATCTTTCCACAAGCCCACTGGCTTACGAGTAATAAGGTGTCATGCATCTCTGCACCATCCCACACTTCTCCCACAAACATTTCATCAGGTCTGACATGAAGGAATCCCCTCTATCAGTGATAACATCCTGCAGAAACCCAACATGGGAGAAAATCCAAGTAAGGCATCTGCCACTATGTTTGTTCTCAGTGAAGATAGGGCGACTGCCTCTGGATACCGAGTGGCATAGTCCACCACAGTCAGGATGAACCTCTTCCCGGAGGAGCTGGGGGTATTTAAAGGCCCCACAATATAATTTCCCACCCTCTGCAATGGCTCCTCCACTATGGGCAATGGAATTAGGGCAGCTTGGGTTTTCTTACCCATCTTCCCTATTTCTTGGCACCGGTGACAAGACCTGCAGTACTCCTTCACCTGCTGGGTGAAGTTGGGCTAATAGAAATTCTGGGCCAACCACTGCATAGTGCGCGCAATTCCCAGATGACAAGACAAGGGAATATCATGTGCAGTCTTGAGCAACTGCTCACGGTACCATTGGGGAACGACAAGCTGCCTGCCTATCACCCCTCCCTCCCTCTGTCTTAGCATCCTGAGTATACATCAGTCCATTTTCCCAATAAACTTTGTTTTCCATCACCTCCCTGTGCTCTGTCAGAGTCTGCCCAATCCCTCAGCTTCTCTAGACTAGGGTCACTTTTCTGAGCAGATGCAAACTCCTTACACATTCCCAAGGCATGGGACAGGTCCCTGTCAGTATCTAAACTAGGGTCCCTAGCACTAGCGTCAGGGCAGTCAGGATTACTGCCATCCCTAACCCTCAGACAATGGGTCACACCTCCTTCTTCGGAGTAACTCTCCGTGGCTGTTTGGTTAACTGCTACTGGGGAAATTTCTACCCCCCTTTCATTAGTCTCCATATCAGGAGACACAGGCTGGGGAACCAGCCTCCCAGTGGTTTCCACAATGGCTTCAATGGGGTCCAGGGACTGCAATTTTCCCTTGCCGCTTGGCTATGGGTAACTGCACACAACATCCCATTTGAGATTGTTGCCAAGGATGACATCAACTGCTAAAGCTTTGGCTACAGCCACCTGTGGCACAATTCCCCCTGTTTCACCCCAGTCTAGAACACTAGTGAGTGGCAACGTTTTCTCCTCACCAGTGAACCCTTGTACAGTTACAAATTTATTGGGTATAAGCTGACCAGGATCTACCAGATGCCCTTTTACCAGCGTCAGTGATGCCCTTGTGTCCCTTAACCTTTGTGTCTGTACACCATTCACCGTGACTGGGTGCATGTGTTCCCTCATGTTCACAGGCATGCTTCCAGGGACACACAAACAACTCACTTCTTTCCTAGCCCTATTTTGTGTATTGCTCATCCTTTTGGGACACTGGCAATATGCCCAGTTTCTTTGCAAACCCAACATTCGTTTCTTTTCACAGCAAAATCTTTTGTTTGAAACTTGGGGCTAACTGGTTTTGGTGGAGGCAGTGAGGGTTTTAGCTGCCCTGAAGGCACGCTTTTGTCTTTCTGTGCTGCCACACCCGCCCCATTTGCTCTCAGAGTAGGTCTGCTGTTGGCATAGCAGTCCGAGAATTCAGCAGTCTCTTGCACTGTTTTGAGATCTTAGTCCTCCAGCCAGGTTTTCAGCTCTGCTGGGCATACCCCAAAAAACTGTTCTAGCAATATAGTATTTTCTGTTTTATCTACAGAATTTGCTTCAATTCCTTCCCACAAACGTTTTAAACACTGACATTATTTCGTGGCTAGCTCCTCGTTGCTCATGTCAGGGCTTCTCCTCAGCTTACGGAATTTAGCTCTGTAAGCTTCTGCAGTTAAATCATACTTTTTTAAAAGTGCAGCTTTCTGTTTGCTGTAATCATTACTGTCCTCATTGTCCATTTGACCCAATGCATCCCAAGCTTTCCCAGTAAGTAGCGGGGATAGCTGGAAGCTCCAGGACCCTCTATGAATATTTGCCTGAATACAATCTTTTTCAAAGGAATTTAAAAAGGCATCTATATCTTCCCCCTCTTTAAATTCAGCTATCAATTTGTAATTTAATTTGTAACCCAGTCTTGTAGTTGCAGTTAAACCCAAGCCACTTTCTTGCTCTGGTGGTGGTGGTTGGAGTCCTAGCTTCTCCAGTTCATGTTGCCTCTGGCACTCACGCTCTTCATGGTCCTCCTCTCGCTGTTCACATTCAGCTTCTCGCTGTTTTTGCTCCCTCTTCTCCTCTGCAGCTCTTTTCTCTAGCTCCGCTTCTCGCCATTCCCATTCAGCCTCTCTGTAACTCCAGCTCCATTCAATGCAACTCAGTCTACAGCCTGATTGCTTCTGGCTCCAGAATGCTGGTGACCTTCCCCTGCTGCTGTGGCCCTTGGCTTGCAGTGGTCCTGATGTCCTCCTCACTGGATCTGAACACTGCACTGCCACTGGCCCCTCCATGTCCAAGGTTTGATCCTTTACAGTCACAGTCTGTGACTTGATGCTCTGGGCATCTGCCTTCTGGGCATCCACGAGGTTCTGCTTGGTGGCTCTCCCCTCGTGCAGGACTCCTCCATACCTCTCAACCTCTTTCCTCATAAATCAGGGACAAAGCTTTAAAAAATCAGGGACAAAGACCCCAAATCAGGGACACATCTTAAAAAATTGCTACTATTCATTCAGAAAGCTGACAGAATAAGGAGATTAGTGCAAGATGCATTTTCTGAAGAATAACAAGCCTGTAATTCAAATGTTTGACATCTATTTGTGCTTACAGTCCCCACTGTTCTGTCACAAATACACAAATTTTACAAGGGACAGAGGAAAATTCTGAGGCAAAATCAGGGACGACCCTGAAAATCAGGGACAGTTGAGAGGTATGGACTCCTCTGTCCTGGCACAACTGCCTCAAGTAGTCTGCAGTATACCCGCTGTAATTGGAAGACATCTTCTTCCCTAACTATGGCTTATCTAACTTGCACGTTAGAAAAAAAAATAAAACGGGTAGGAACTTGAGAGTAAGCAAAATGATATAGTTCTGTTTCCTTTTTAAAAATAAATCATTGACTTATTTTGCAAGTGAGCTGTACAGTATTAAGCTGACACACTGAACAATTAAAGCTTGTGTTACCAAATTTAGTGCACCGCTGCCCACCAAATCTGTCACAAACACACTCAGCAGGTCAGGCCCTCTGATCCCACAGTGCCAACCTCAGAGCGCAATAGTGTGAACAGGTAACAGACAGGGTAACCCTCCTGTCTGCTTTTGGGTTTGAATCACCTTTAGTCTCAAGTTCTGGGGGGATTCAGACTGTGAACATTATGCTAGCACACCCAATGTACAGGCTCAGATACGTACCTTCTTCAGGGTTTGCAGTACAATCTTTCACCGGGGCACCAAGCCAGGCTTCCAAAATGAACCCTTAAAACTCTATAAGAGACCTTAGGTATATTCTTACCTTTTCCCAGTTTATTAACACTATCAAGCCCTTCAAAACAGCTGTCAAACTTAACCATGTATACATCACATGCAAAAAGAACTTGGAAGAAACACACAGGCAGTAACTTGAAAAAAGATTCTTTACTAAAAGATGATAAAAATATGAAAAATGTAAACACAGATCAATATATCAAAGAGCTCACAATCACATAAAAGAACAAGGGAAAATTACAAAGCAAAACTCTTACCACAATACATTTAGATATTTTCTATGTAATGTATTACCTCTGTAAGTGCCTTTTAAAGTTTGATCAGAGAGCTGTGTCTTTCTCGGAGTCCCAAAATAATAAGACATTTCAGACACAAGTATCAGTTTAAACTCTGTCTCCACACCCCCTCTGTGAGTCATCTAGCTCCTCCTTTTAGAATATAAAACTACAAAAAATGATTTCCTGTCAGAAGGTATTTTAAATAAGGTGCCATCAGAAGAAAAAAAGACATTTCCTACAGTATATATAACTCCTTAATTACACATGTTTCCTTTGAACATGGCAATCCCACACTGGTATCAATGTGTTAAAAAAAACTAACAGGAATCAGCCTAATGATGTCCTGTTTCTGAAGTCATAAAGTCACATTTGATTTCCATTTCAAAAACATGAAGTCATAAAAAGGTAATAAAATGCCGTTCTGAAGGAAGTCAGTTAATTAAATGGTTCCTGGTCAGTTTACATATCCTGTCACTTCACTGAAACCTGGAAGGGCACCCATGGAAGCACAGGCTGTCTTATGTGAGATAATCACATACTATATTTTTATATTACAAATATCATACAATAATGATAACCAGCTGGCCAAGCGTCACACTTACTACCAGTGAGTAAATCTGAAACAGCCACTAGAATAACTAAGCTTCTTCCGGGAACAAATAACATACAGGATCAGGGCAGTTCTCCCTTTTTTCTTTTGGTAGGCTTTGTCATGCTTTCTTACTGATGATTTGAATACAGTATAAATCCCAGCTAATGTAAGTTAACAGGTTATCCATTTGTGTGTGGATGTCCCTTTTAACAAGACAATGATGAGGACGCTTGTTTTTCAAGCTGATGTCGGTGATTTGATAGCTTGTATTTGCCCAACAGTGACTTTGCAGTACCAATGTGAAAAACGTTACCAGCATTGTTAAGTAATACAGCCTTGGGTGGTGCCAATACAGTGACAGAAGAATAGACAGGGAAGGAAAAGGAGTGGTTGTCCACTGCTGAATAAGTTATCCCCTCATGCCAGGCTATCTCCTTCCCACTTCTCCGCCACCACTCCATTCTCTCTGTCTTTTCTGCTTCCTCCCCCTCACTCCCTCCAAGGATCATCACTGCACTCTAGTTTATACCCCGCTCCCTCACAACTGGTTCTGTCCTCCCATTCTGTTGCCCAGGTTGACTCCTCTGGATGCCACCCTCCACTCACCTGCCAAATCTGGACCATCCCCTATCCTCTACCTTACCCCGCTATACCAACCGCTTGAAAAAGCCAATTCTCTTGTCTGCCTACCATAGTCAATTCGTAAGTGTTTGGAACTACTCAGTGCCTATGGCCTGTAATTTGTGTTTCTATAGATACTGTAATGTAGATTACCAATACCTGTAATCAACTAACCTATGTTTGTGGCTTTGCATACTATGTCTTGTAAAATGTTTCCCTATGTATTTTCATCATATTCACTGACGTGGAACCTTTGAAGAAGAGCATCCTGTCCAAAGGTTATCTCTGAATCATGAAATAAAGTAATTAGCTCAGAGTCAGGAACCTGCAGTGACATGCTCATTAGTCTTTTGTCATCCTGACTAAGGCTACAGAATACAGAGAATGTTACCTTCCCCCCCACATTGCAGCGGGGAAAAATAACCTTTGTATTTAAATATTATAATCCGAAAACTGTTACTTAGATACAGTAGCACAGCAATCTGTTCAACTGGTTTCTTAACTTTTATTTATTTAAATATTTTGTGCATAAAAAATGCCATGTGCCACAGCTCATTCCTTGTGCAACCTGGTTGGGGGAATAAAAGCGCAAACTAATTGTACTGCAGATATTGTTACTGTGAACTGAATAATAACAGAGTAAATTAATACAACAGTACAAAGAAAAACAAAATATAAACAGAGAATGCGATACATGGGGTTAGATAAAAAAATGCAACACTCAGCTTAGGGGAAATAGGAAGAAAAGATGAGACACGGTACATAGAGCATAGGCACTTCAGGGTACACATTTGCAGGGGCCCTAACTGAATAGATTGGAGAAATCATGTTGATGGATGCATAAGGGCTCAGGATCTGAAATTAAGAGAAATAGTAAAATGTTCATTAGAAAAGAAGATGTAAAACTTATGCAAATACAGTAATGTTGACTGTATATGTAAAATAGTAAGAGTCCAGCATAAATGGACATTCAGATTGTCACATCCCAGAGTGCCTTCCATTATTTACAATAACTGCAAGTATCACGTTTTGTAGATGGTCGATGTACCAGCTGCAGTCTGCCTTGGTTAGTATCCTTTTCCATTACCTTTTAATTGCCAACTCCAGGAATAGCTGGTTTCTGGGCTTTTGCAATGCATCTTACATAATGTTTCACAGCATGCCATACTATTTCAGTGGAGTTCAAATCAGGGGATCTCAAAAAAAAAAAAAGACAATGTGTAAACATAGAAGACTTAAAAATAAAAACAAAATGCACACTTTTTATTGAAATGGGTAGTTTATGTTGTTTAGAAATTTTGGCAGTGAAAGGCACACTAAACCAAAGCTAATTTCCAGAGGTGTCCCAGGTGCAATGGGAGGTTAAGGGACTTGCTCAGGGTTGCACAGTATGCAAGGGGCAGGTATGGGTATCAAGTAAGCATTAAGCCACGACGAAGGTGGCATCTAATGCTGGATTGATGCATGGTTGGGAGGGTTGTGGGGCTGAGGGCGAACAACCGTCCAACCATGCATCAACTGCATTAGATGCCACCGACGGAGTGGCTTAATGCGCTTGTAACATGGGCCGCGCGAGGAGAGAGTCGCCAGGAGCCCATTTTGCCTCGGTAAAACTACATAACACTGGGAGTCAGGGTGCTCTGTACACTTTTACGGTGCACTTACAAATCCTGTCAGACAACGGCATTATGCTGCTGATGCGCTCAACACAGTGTGTACCTCTACTAATAACGACCACAGCGGCTCGCATGCTCATGCAGCAGTTGTCCCGATGTGCGCGGCTATTTCTCCGTTATCACCCGTTGGAGGTCTCCAGTAAGTGCCTCCCTCGCTGCACTGTGCATGCGGTCACAAATTAGCATGCAGGCTCCCTCACTTCCTGTTCCCTCTCGCAGACTCCTCTGACGATACACCACTTGCCTGAATGGGGTCTTTGTGTGGGGCTGTGTTACTTATCCCTCCTGTGCGCGCCTGCTTCCCCTCCCTTCCGTCTGCCTCCAGATCGTCGCACTCTTCAGCTGCCATGCTTCCCTCGTTCACCCACTCTTCCATCGTCGCCCCTCCTGCCAAAGAAAAGCAGGCCGCCCTGTCTTGCATCGCCTGTCACCCTTCCCAGCTACAGAGTCATGCGACTGTGCACCGCGGGTTCTCGTCCCTCGTCTCCCTTTCCTACCTCGGACTGCTAGTGGGGCTCCCGGACCACCGCTCCTCCTCTCCCTTCCCCACAGGACCCAGTGCTGCTAGGCTGAGGGTCTTGCTGGTCGCGGTACTGCCGAAAGCAGGCACGGCATATAAACTGGGTTAATGCCCGCTTCAGCTGCCATCTCGTGACCCTCTTCCACCTGTGGCTGATCCGGATTCCTTGCACACTATTAATGCCATGTTACAAACTAAGTTGTGATTGGACTCTAGATTCACAGCAGAGTGCTTTACCATGTTTGACCATACTGTTCTGCATTCACTGTTAAAAATAACTAGTATAGTTTCCCTGCTGAAACTGATCTTTCCTTCCACACATTCAATAGACCCATTTTTTTACATTAAATAAAGGAATTCAATTTGCTAGAGAAGTTCTGAGGCAGAATATTCACCCCCTCGCACACAACAGTGCAAGGTATCACATGGCACCCAGTAATACCTTCCACCATCCTAGTATTACATTATGCTGTGTGTTTGCCATGGCCCCCCACTGGGATATGTATACACTGTATATACTGTAAATATTAGCTTAACTTTCCTATAACCCATTTTATCATGTGAATTTTACTGTACATCATTGTGTTTATAAACGTTTTTTTCCCCTGTATGTATAACTGTTTTATATAAGTGTATTGATGTATCTGTTATGTATCAACTGTTGAACCTTGACCTTATCAGGTCCATCTTGTAAATGAGCCTTGCTCAATGATGCTCGCCTGAATAAAAAAAGATTTGATGATGATGATATGCAGCCAAGGTCTACATTTGTATTTGTGGCAGGGCAAGCTAGAAATGATTGGAGAGGGATTTATCATGACCACCAAACAAATAGTAATAAAAACCAAGTAATAGTTTTTTTTTTTTTATTTGCTTATGTGCGTGAGAATGGGATCATGAAAGAAAAGGAAACAATGTTGTAGATAGATAGGTAGACAGACTTTAATGTTATGGGAGTTTTACATTTTAGGGATGTACTGCCAGTTTTCCATGAGTAAAGTGGTACCCATCTTTTAGACGGCATGCAGGATGAGAGAACTGGGTAAAACAATTTACTACTATAATTGGTGGTTTGCCAAAAGTGCAGTTTCCGCTGCCAGAACTTGTTTCGACCAGTGCATTGTGGGCAGTTAACATGTGGTACCGGAATATATTTTACATTATAGCACTTTCTCAGGTGGTGTGCGAACCCAGTTCACTCCATGTTCCTCTAAACATTTTGTTGATGCTGTGTGCTTTGGGTCATTACCTGCAGGAGATAAAGACATAATGCGGTTAGTTACTGTACACTAAATGTTAATGTGAAAAGGACTGTAGAGTTGTCATCAGTGACTGCTAACTCAGTGGCTGTCCCTGTTGAACCACCACATAGATACATAGATTTTGTCACCAGAAAAGGACCATAAGGCCCACGCAGTGTGACCTAATCCTAAATACCCTATGTGGTGGCACAGGGCTGCCCCCTGCTTTCCCTACCATCTCTGGTCAGTTTTTACTTTTAATTACACCCATGTGCCTGTTCCTCGCATGCCTTCAGTAAATACTGTGATTGACTCTGTCCCTCCACCTTCCTAGGCAACCAGTTCCATATATCCACCACCTTTTGAGTGACACAGTGCTTCCCAACCTCCCTGTTGAATCTTCCCCTGCTAAGTTCATTGTGTTCCCTATTGTAACCACGTTTGTGATCAACATAAACAGTTCCACACTCTCCACCCAGCATGCGCCTTAACTGTCCCTGATTAGGAGTGATGTCCCTCATTTTACCCCCCAGAATTGCTCTGTTCCTCATGAAAAGGTGATGCACGCACAGAGTATGTGCTTTAAATTCAGACTTTAAAGCAGAACTGTATAATATTCTAATATGCTAAATCAAAGATAAATTTATACACAATGTTTTTTCTGAGTTTTCTGGGCTTGTAACTCCATGTTTGAGGATGTGTCCCTCATTTTGAGGATCAATATTACTCATTGTCCCTCATTTTGATTGTTTGGGTCCCTAATTTCAGTGATAGAAGGTTTTGAGGTATGCCACCCTGTTCATCCCATGCAGCTATTTGAAGGTCTCAAAAGTGTCCCCTTGCTGTCCTGTTCTCCAAGAAGTACATGTTGAGGCCATTCTGCCTTTCCTCATAGGACTTCCACGGCTCTCCCTATATCATCTTGGTTGCCCTCCTCTGCACAGCCTCTACCCTATCAGTGTCCTTTCCAAGGTGAAGGCTCCAGAACTGCACACAGTACTCAAGCCAAGCCACAAACCAAATGAAATGATTAGTATCTGAAAGGACTGAATCAAACAGCATCCTGTAGGAATTTCAGTGCAGACTACGGACTCAAGTCTTTTTTACAGTATGTCCATAGCCATCTACTGTAAGTACCTATGTGTTTTGCTATATAAACTTAAACATAGAATCTGTCTGCAGATTAGAATCATACAACCAACCTAGTCTACCCATTTTCCTACTCACTGCTGCAGCACCAGATCCTGTTTGATCTGTGGCTCTCCTGCTCTGCACATCTCCAGGGTACCCTCATGTCTATCCCATGCACTTTTTTCTTTTCTTTTTTTTTATTTTTTATCATAGATCATTTTATGTTCCTACTGGTAGTGGTCTCCACAATCTCCGGCTGCCAGCACCCTTGACCCCAAGCCCGTCTAGGTGCCCCACCGGGCCGGCCATTGCTCGCTCACGCACTCTGTGCAGGATCCTCTCGGGGCAAGCGTAGGCACTGGGTGCGACCATCAACTACCGAGACCGCCGCCCCACTATTTTCCACCCGAGTTTTCTCCCCAGAGAGCCGAACGTGCAGTGGCATCCGAGCAGTTGCGTGTTGACGCCTGCTGCACTCCCCCCCCCAGCTTCTTACCCGCTGCTGTAGTGCGGCTGGCCTCTGACAGTTGCCACTGCAGTGCGCTGTAGTACCACAACCCTTCCCAGAGGAAGGAGAGCCCTCATGGGACGCTCAATCCTTCCTCCTCCCTGCCAACCCCCGGCAGCCCAATCTGTTCCCGAACTTGGGTCTCCAGTGTGGCGCGAGGTGTGGCGTCCAGCACCTCAACCCTCAGTGCCACCAGGCCGGCTTTATTCCATGCACTCTTGAACCCCCCCGTATTGTTTTCACACCCACAACTTCTGCTGGAAGGCTGTTCCACAGCTCTACCACCCTTTCAGTGAAAAAGTACTTCCTAACATTACCCCTGAGCCTTCCACCCTTCAGCCTCATATCATGCCCCCTTGTTCTTGTGCAGAGTTTTCTCTGAAATATGCTTTCCACCTGTACCCTGTTTATTCCCGTGAGGTGAAGGTCTCTATCATATCTCCCCTCCCCCTTCTTTCCTCCAGTGAATAGATATTAAGGTCCTTAAGTCTTTCCTTGTAGGGCTTCTGGTGCAGTTCATGTACCATCTTCATTACCTTCTCTGGGCTGCCTCTGTTTTGTCAATGTCCTTCCGGAGATGTGGTCTCCAGAACTGGACACAGTACTCCAGCTGAGGCCTCACCAGTGATATGTACAGTGGCATCACCATCTCTTTCCTCCTGCTTGTTATACCCCTCCCAGTGTACCCCAACATTCTGTTTGCTCTCGCAACCGCTTTTTCACACTGTTTGGTCACCTTCAGGTCGTCGGATATGATAACCTCCAGGTGTCTCTCCTGACTTCCGGTGGCCTGAATTTCCCAACCCATCTTGTACGCCTCTCTTGGTTTCCTGTGACACAGGTGCATGATCTTAGCATTGAAACTCAACTGCCAGACACGTGACCACTCCTCTAATAGGCTTAGGTCCTTTCTCATTCTTTCCACCCCCTCTGGTGTCCAGTCAGTTGCAGATCTTGATGTCATCTGCGAAGAGGCACACCTTTCCCTCCAGATGCTTAGCTCTCACCAGCGCTCCCTCTCAGTGCAAACAAAACTACCACCGTGATCTTCAGCACTCGGCAACGTCTAACCAGGCTTCCTTCCCTCCCTACCTTCCACACCCTTGATGGGACGGTACTGGAGGACGTCGCTTCCTTCTGCTACCTCAGGGTTTGGCTCGACCATCACCTGTCCTTCTCCGATCACATTGGTGCCATCATAAAAAAAACTGCGCCCCAAGCTCGGAGCCCTTTACAGGAACCGCAACTGCCTTCCTCTCATGGCCAGGCATGAGCTAGTGCATAAGATGATCCTCCCCTCTTTTGACTACTGTGACATAGTATACAGTGCCACTCCCAAATCTACGTTAGCCAGACTGGACACCCTTTTCATGCCTTCTGTCGCTTCGCCCTCAATGCCACCCCCCGCACCCATCACTGCAATCTCTACCATGCCCTCGCACTCCCTTCCCTCGAAAACTGTCGCCTGCAGCACTGCGCTAAATTTGTAGCCAAATTCTGGCATGACACCCTGCCCTCATACCTCTCTACCTTACTTACCCCAGCTCCCTCCCATTCTCATGCCCTCAGATCCCTCGATGACCGGAAGCTTCAAATCCCTAGGCGGAAAACCACTATTGGGAAATCAGCCTTCTCCTACCGCTTCCCCAAACTCTGGAATGAACTCTTTCCCCAAATTTGCCACTCCTTCTCTACCCACTCCCTGTCTTCAGCACTAGCAAACTACCTCTTGGTAAATTGCTCCTGCACTTAAGCCACAAAGGTGTCTCCTTTATCCCCCGCCCCCCAGTTGCCTGACCAGCGGCACCTAGCTTATGCTATGGAAGCTGGCTTATCTATACTAACTTCAGCACTTCTAGCACACGGGCTTTATCATGTCCTAAACACTCCTTGATACTGCCTGATCTTCACATTTCTCCACACTCTGTCACACCTCATCTATCTAATACTATGCCATTCTGTAATATAATCTATGCCTGCCTACTGTTGTTGTTGAACTGTACTGTTTGTCTTGTCCCTATTCCAACACACAATTGTATCCTGCAACTGCATAACTGAAACTTTCTCTGTAAACTGTTCAACTGAATCTGCCTACTGTGTTGCTGTAATTGTCCTCGGCTATGTTCTACTGTTTTTCCTCGCATTTGTAACTGTTGATAACCTGCGAGTTATCTCCCACTGTACCCTCACCCCCCAGGCCACACCAGGAGACAAGCATCTTTTTGCTCAGTGTGCCATCCTGGTGAAACAATTTCAATAAATAAATAAATGTCACTAATGAAGACCTTGAATAGGACTGGCCCCAGTACTAACCCCTGTGGCACCCCGCTAGTCACCTCCCTCTCATCAGATTTCACGCCATTTACCACCACCCTCCGAGTCCAGTCTCTTAGCCAGTTTCCAACCCACTTTACCACCATAGGACCCACTCTCAGGCTCCCCAATTAATTTAGCAGTCTCCTGTGTGGGATGGTGTTGAAGGCCTTGCTAAAATCCAGGTAGGCTACATTCACGGCCCCTCCCTGATCTACCACCCTGGTTAGCCAGTCAAAGAAATCTATAAAAATTTGTCTGACAGGACCTTCCCACTGAGAATCCATGCTGCCTTGTATCCTGTGCCCCGCTATCTTCCAGAAACTTCACAGCCTTCTCCTTAAGTAAGGACTCCATTAGTTTCCCCACTACTGAGGTCAGGCTTACAGGCCTGTAATTGCATACATGTGATATCTCCCTCTTTGAGCAGGAGACTCCTGTTTTTTTGACTGAACTCACTCTCTCCCTCCAGGGAAACAAAATCTCCTGCTTAAGTAAAATGATGTCCAAAATATCCATTCATGTTTATTTTTGGCAGATAAAAACACATAAAAAATAAATTAGTGATTAATAATATAAGTGATAACTTTGTACAACTAGTTGTTGATTCTTTTTAGTGCTTATTCTTGACAAAATTAAATATATTAAATGCTTTTATTCTTATTTTTTGCCACCATTTAAGGACAAACTCATGATGTTTCGGCATCTCCCAACTAGTAGGCCAATCTCCTTACTAATTTGACCCAAATCTCCCTCTTAAGCAAGTTGGACATATCACATGTATGTAATTGACTGCCTCCTCTCTGCTTCCACTGTTATGGAGAGGGATCACATCTGCCCTCCTCCAGTCCTCAGGTACCTCCCCGGTCTCTAATGATGCACTGAAAAGGGCAGCCAGTGGTTCCTCTAGCACTTCTTTGCATTCTTTTAGTACTCTGGGGTGGATCCCATCTGGCCCCATTGCCTTATCTGCTTTTATTTTACCAGATTCTTGTAGGACTCTCCACTATGAAAGGGCAGGTGTCTACCTTCCTCCCCTGAATACTTCTCTTAATGAGTCTCAGTCCCTCACCCTCTCCTTCCCTGGAGAATACTGAGCAAAAGTACTTGTTCAGTATCTCAGCCTTTTCTAGGTCACTCTCAACCCTTTCTCCTTCTTCCTTCTTTCTTCAGCCTAATGATCCCATTTCCAGTCTTTTTCCTCTCGCTGATGTATCTAAAGAAGGTCTTGTCACCTTTCTTAATAGCCTGGGCTGTATCTTCCTCTGTCTTTGATTTAGCCCTTTTAATTATTTTCCCAGACTCCCTCTGCTTCTCCAGATATCATTCTCTATCCTCATCCTTTTGTGTTTCCTTGTATCTTCTCAAGGCTCCCTTCTTTTCCCTTACATTTTCGGCCACTACCATCGAGAACCATAATGGCCTTTAATTTATTTTACTCTTTCTACGCATTTTGACGCAGTGGACTGTTACTTCTGTTATGACTTGTTTGAGTTTAGACCACTGTTTTTCCACATATCCCTTTGTACCTTCCGGTGCTAGGGCTCTTTTGAGATTTCTACCCCTCTCCTAAAAGTTAGCCTTCCTGAAATCTAGGACCTTTATCCTTGTATGGCTTGCTTCCTCCACTGTGGTTACCTTAAACCATACTCCACTGTGGACGCTGGTACCAAGGGGACTGCCCACCTCCACATCTGTGATCCTGTCCCCGCTGGTCAGGACCAAATCCAGTATAACCTCCTCATGGGTCGGTTCTGCTTCAAGCTGTCTTAAATTTGCCCGATTCAGGGCAGTCATAAAGTCCCTGCCCCTTGTTGCATGGCATAAATTAGTGTCAGAGAGTTGATTAGTAGCCTGTGCTAATCAAGATGAAAAAATGATTAGCAATCAGCTGATTTTGAGTAGCAGTTTATAAAATGGGTATTTTTACTATAAATCATGTAATTATTACTTATTATTGTATGTGTTGCTAAAACAGACATTGCATACATGGTTCTGAAACTGAATTTACCATTTTGACCAAATTGTCTGCATAGTCTTTCTTATTACCCCACCTCATGTACCTGGTGCAGGAAGTTTTCCGATCCCCTCCAAATCATAATTCTGTGCAACGGCAACGCCATTCCATGCCACAGGTGTGAAATCACATTTTGGCCAGGATTTGAAAGAAGACAACTATGACATACATGAGGTAGGGTAATAAAAGCTATATTGAAAATCTGAGTCAAAATATAAAAATTCCAAAGAGATTACAGGCGTAATTACAGAATGGTCATAATTTTGCCATTTTTCATATTTGACTCCATATTTTCAGCATAGCCTTCTTATGACCACTCCTCAAGAACAATATGATTGTCATTACACAGATCATGCCTGATAGGTGAATTCACCAAGCGACTGCAAAATCACCTTTCGGGCAGGAGTTGCTTAATGACAGTTTTATTGTTCATGAGGTGGGGTCCCCAAAAGGCTATGTTGAAAATGTAGGGTCACTATCTCAAAAAATGACTGAGTTATGCACCAAAGTTGAAACCCCCGTTGAATACATAGGACTGCATTTACCTTAGTTCTCATATGCAGTCACCAGTTCCAGCAGCAAGACGTGTCTTCGATCGGGAGCGCAGAACTCAGACCTGGGACCTGTTCAGGTGAGTGATGGCCTGTTGGGATGTCAAGGGGGGGTGTGGGGAGATGGGTGCACAGTGGGTGGTCAGGTGGGGGTATGAGAGAGTGATCGGCGATGGACCTTTTTTTTTTTTTGTTTTGCAGGTTCAAATAAAAAAAAATAATCCAGGGGACAAAACGGACAGCCATGGGATGGTGGGGGGTGTGCACTAGACACCAGGGAAGGAACCTCACAATAACAGGGACAGCAGTCAGATTTGGGGGGTGCCACTAGACACCAAGGAACATAAAAAATAACTGGGACATCCATGGATTGGGGGGTCCACTAGACACCAGGGATAAGACGGCATAATGGGATGGCGCTCAGTGGAGGGAGGGGGCACTAGATGTCACCAGGGAAACAAGGGCTGGCAACTGGAGGGTGGGGGCACCACTAGACACCAGGGAAATTAAAAAAAAATATGGGGACGGACAGCTTCTATGATTAACAACCATTGCTTATCCAGCTGGAAATTGACTCGCGTTTCCTGATTCTTGGGTAGCAAATTGCGATGCGAACCCGCTTATT
Source organism: Neoceratodus forsteri (assembly GCA_016271365.2). Taxonomy (NCBI): domain Eukaryota; kingdom Metazoa; phylum Chordata; order Ceratodontiformes; family Ceratodontidae; genus Neoceratodus; species Neoceratodus forsteri. The sequence goes on along the minus strand of CM057456.1, from coordinate 696,332,003 downwards.
TTAGGTCTTGTGTTGTATTCACAGTCTGAGTGCTCCAGTCCACCTCAGGCAGGTTGAAGTCACCCATTAGTAGCAGTTCCCTTTGACTGCCATTTTGTGGATGGTTTCCACAAGAGCTTCATCTGATTCCGTCCCCTGTGCCGGAGGCCTGTAAATCACTCCCAGTGTGAATGGCTGTCCTTTTTCCCACCTCCAGGGTGACCCACAGTGCCTTGGCTACTTCTTGTGGCCCTTGAGCCTCTGTTGCTTTCATCCCCTCCTTCCAATCCCCTTCCCCTTCTCCCTTCCCTAGCCTTCCTAAAAAGTGTGTATCCTGGTATGGCTATATCCCAGTCATTGTTCCCTGTGTACTGTGTTTCTGTAATAGCTACTATGTCCAGGTTTGCTTTTCCCATTAATGCCATTAGGTCTGGGATTTTGTTCCCCAGATGGTGGGCATCTGTACAAATAACTTTCCAGCTTGTGCGCCCACCCTCCCTTTCTGTTTTTTTGGCCCTGTGACGTTTTTGAGTTCTATCTTCTGTCCTCCCCACAATTGTATCTAATTTATTTATCAGGTTTGATAGTGCCCTTGTACTAACTGGATTCCCCCTTATTTCAGATATGTTATATGGGGGGGCTACCTTTATCCCCCTGACTGATTTTGCCTCCCCTAATGACTAGTTTAAATGCTCGTGGAGGAAGCATTTGAACTTTTCAGTGAGAATACCTTTGCCCTTGGAAAGATGTAGGCCGTCTGGTGAATACAGTCCTTCATCCCTCCAGGTGAGATCCCAATCCCCAATGAAGCCATACCCTTCCTTTCCACACCATTCCTTCAGCCATGCGTTGAATTCCATGGTGCGGATGTCTTGACCCTCTCCCTTGCCATGGACAGGTGGAACCTCCAAGAAGGTAACAGAGTGCGCTACTTGCCAAAGTCACCTCTCCAGTTCCCTAAATTCCTCCTGCACCTTTCCTACATCTGTCCTCTCACCTGCCAGATCATTTGTCCCCATGTGGACAATGACGTCTGGTCCAGCTCCCCCCTTTTTGTCACTGCCCAAGCGATCCCTAGGATCTGTCTGCCCTCCCTCTGAACTGTGCCACCAGGCAGGCACACCACCTCCCTCCCTCTCCCTCCTGCTGCCCATTCCCAGCTCTGTCCCCTCTAACAATGGAGTTCCGTCACGGATGACCCGCTCATCCCCTTTAGTGTCCACTTCTGGAGATGCAGTGCTATCATTCTGCTCTGCCAAGATGGTGTATGAATTTTGAAGTGGCACTGGCTGTAGGATGTGCCACTGTCCCACCTCTCTCACCCTCCCTAAGTCCACCTTAGTCTATCCATCCCTCCTTACTGGCGTCCTCTGAGGGAGTGGTGGCAGACGTGGTGGTCCCTGTGTTGGGGGGGAAGGTTACCTGGATTCTCACTAACTCTGCTCGGAGTCCTGCAACCTCCACCCTCAACATAGAAATATGCCTGCAGATAGGGAAGCACCACAGTGCCCAGAAGGTCCTCCTGAACACCACTGCATTGCTCAACGCCCATCATTTTCCTTAGCCTATCCCTTCCCTTACTTGACTGCCCCCTTTTTTCTTCTTTCTTATTCCCTGTTTACTTTACAGCTATGTACTGTCAATAGTTGTTAGTCCCCACCTGTCCCATACTTTATCTCCTTTCACATACTCAAGGGTATCAACAATACTGAACAATTGTACAGTACATGTGTGATACAGTGTACTTTAGCAGGCCTTAGGGACACGAGCTGGCAAGGAGGTTAATTTAGGGGCAATGTTAATGCAGGAGGCACTTTTTTCCTCCATTACAGCAGTGGCATGATGGCACCTGGTTAATACACTGGGTAGGGAAGCAATATTCTTTACTACATATTTGCATATCTGATTGAGTTGGAGTCTTTTCCCACAATAATTATATTACTTTGTATGTTACAAAGTTCTCGAAAAGCATCATTGAAGTTCTGTTGGCAGCACAAATAATTTTTATATGCTGCTTGTTTACCATAGTGTAATGTTAACAGATGTGCAGTCCTCTAACCTCCCCAATAGTACCTGACAGACAGTAATATAGGGTACTACACTACAGCACCATGCTGTGCTGGGAAGCACCACTGCACGGCAGCAGGTACAATACCGATGTCCCCCACAGTGACACAGGGAAAAGGCTATAGAGATACCCGATGCGATGCAGACTGACGACCAGTACAGCGACGCCACTCCCAGCACAGACCCCATGTCGGACACCATCACGACTGACCACAGGACGCACCACCAGAGAAGGACACAACCGTGAGTGACCCGACAACAGGAACGCACACACCATGGTGCAGGCGACTCCCAACGGGCAGTAGGGTGACACACCGGGCAGCACACAGACATAGATGAGGCAAGGTGGCAGGCAGCACATGGACCACTGCACACGACTAGTACAGCTGGCGGTGGTCTGTAGCTGGACACAGTGTCAGGCATACATGGACAAGCAGGACAAAACAGGGCACCGCCCAGTGCACCAAGGGGCATGGCAAGCTGGGACAAATCAGATGCGTGTAACAGCATGGCCACTGTGTACAGGTGATGTTCCAGGCAGTCAAGTGGTGACACTAGCATGACACCAGTGGCAGCTAGGCAGGGACACACAGGAGGATAATAGCAGTGCCCCCCACAGCATCCTGGAGCCTACACCTATAGGCTGATGTTAAGGGCCAGACCCATGAGGTAGTCCCTACGGCTGCGTATAGCGTACCGGCCAACAAGGTCACTGATCCACCAGGCACTCTTCCTCCACCGCCTACAGAAGTGCCCCAACAACATGGCTGGACAGGGCCTGCTGCAGCTTGACCTCCGTCATCCGCTGCTCCCCCCACAGGACATTGAGGAACTGCCACAGGAAGGGGCGTGCTGCACCCAGCAGGGCACTGAATGCCCTGTGCCAGCTCTCGATGGCATTTTTCGTACATGGCATCCCCTCCCCAACAGCTGTGTGGCAGTTCCACACAGGGATGGGGAACAGTAGCTTGCGGTGGTGGCCACTGTGGACAGACCTGCCTAGCCAGGTGTCCTCAAAGTAATAGAGGATTAGAGCGAGTGTCTCTTCATGGTCTGTGAGGTATGGCCAGCTGCGGAGCTCCTCATAGGTGGCACACACGTCACCTGGGGGCACAAATGCCAGGGCTGACACCATGCAGAGGTGCATTGCGCACACATCATCACTGATGTACAGGTGCATAATCTCTACATGCTGCTGTATGTGCTGCCACACACACTGGCACAAGTGAAAGAAACAGCCGTGCACTTCTGCCTGTGGAAAGACAGCCTGCAGTGCCCTGTAGGTGGCCATCTCAAAGTCAATCAGCATGTGGCATAGGCCGCCTGCAAGGCAGATTTCTGCCACTTTAGTGAAGACCTCAGTGTATGCCGCCACCATCCTTTTTGTCATGAGGACGTATATGACTGGCGGTACTGTGGCACCGTCCACACCATGTAGGGTGTAGAGCTGCTGGAATAGGCTGAGGAAGCACTTAAAGGTGCCTTCCCCCAGCCAGGAGGGGCTGCAGGCAAGGAACTCAAGGTTCCTGCTGGTACTGAATAGCAGAAACCTGTGGTCGCCGGCACCTCCAGAGTTGTGGAGAAGGAATGGCTCACCGTCCTGGGTCATGTGGTACTGCTCCGATGTGGTTAGCTCCTCTATGCATTGTGGATCCACTGGTGCCCTCCGGATCCTGCGCCGCACATGTTGGGCTGCTCGCTTCAGGAGGGGTAATGGTGGAAGGATGCCCTCTACGGCCTTGTTCATGCCCGAGCAGCTAGCCACCATGATTTGTTGGCTGGTTTCATTGGTGTCCCTGGCTCACTGCTTCATGGAAGCCGGTACCCTCCGGACGCCTACTGCTGCTGTGTCGGGCACATGGTTGTGGCTGCCCGACACAGTGGGTGCCCTGTCTGTAACAGTCAGCGCACAGCCCTTGCACCTGGAGGTTGCGTATTTGCAGCACTTCCAATAAGTCCGTTCTCCATGGGTCCTTTCCCTCTGGTAGGTGTATCCGCCCACCACCAGCAGTTTGTTCCCCTTCACGCTGTCGACATATTCCTCCATTCTTCCCTTGCAACAGTTGCGCAGGTACCTTTGTAGTTGCTGCCAGCGCACCTGCTGATGTTGTGAGGGGTGTGTCACTCCAGTTCCATCACTGCTGCTGTGTCTGTTGGGCTTTCGGCGGATGCGCTAGTGTCGCTGTGGTCGTGTCGCTCTGACACCATGCTTCCGCTGTGTTGTCCCCATCCTAAAGATGTTAAAACTTAAGTTGCCTTTTGTTCTGATCTGTTCTCTTTCCCCCTCCACGCAGGATGCATCTAGAAAGGAGCTGATACCAGCTCAGTAGGACGTTCCTGGTAAATCTCTGTAATAAGCAAATACATGCATACATACATAAATAAATTATTAAAATGTATCTTGCATGAAATGGTGTCTGTTTGATAAATCAACTTTGGATATGTGGCATTAGAAGTCTTTGGATAACTTCTGTTTGGTAAAAATCACCATCTTTGATACCTTAATCAGAAAAAGACTGCATACAGTACAGCACAGTACTGCATATTTAGCTTTTAGTTATAACTGAGTAGAAAAGACAGACTGAGCCGGAGATTCAGATGTGACATGGGGGGGGGGGCACAGTTCACATAAAACTACTTTACATTGCATAAATAGTGTTAATGTACTGTGCAGTAAGTCATAAAATGTATATTAGAACCCATAATTACAAAGTGGATGCATTGCGCAGTGGATTAAGGCTCTGAGCTGCAAATCTGGAGACCTGGGTTTGAATCCCACAGCCCCCTAGGTGCATACTGTGTGACCCTGAGCAAGTCACTTAACTTCCTTGTGCTCCCAGGTTGCACCTGCAAACAAGTTTTCAGCTTGGTAAAATAATTGGTAAAATAAAAATACATTCTGTAGCCAGGAGTACGGTACGGTTAAAAGGAATAAAAGTTGATCTTTTCATGGGTTTACATCGGCACTGGCACATTAGCCAAATGCTGACCCATTTTGTATTGTAATAGACTAGTACAACATTTACATTACTAATGTAGGACTGTTGCCTTATATTGAAGAAGGTAATATTTTAATAATACAGAAGTACTGTAATAGGCCAGTGGAGAAGTCTGGATAGCTAGAGGATGTTCCACAGACAGCAGCTCTGCTGGCCAGTGGAGAAAAACCTATTTTGACCCATGCATTAGAATGTTTCACATAACAATATTGGTTTGTGGCAATTCTTTACATACTATATATTTATTATTAATAGTATTTATTTATATTATAATATTTATATTAATATATTCTTTATATATATATAATATATAAATATATATATATATATATGCATACTTCTGACATTGTTTGCCATGTGTTATTTTTGGTGTTAAAATACAGTGCCTCCCCCACCTTGTATTCCCAGAGCATGCCTCCTCCCCCTCTCTGCAGTCAAATCTGTGATTTTATTTTTGCAAACCATTTAAAAGGTGTACTGTAATACTGCACTTACCACTGAATATTGATAGTTCACCTGGCCCGCTACGTGGTATTGCTCCCCATACATGCATATTCAATGGGTGCTTTAGCCTGGGCTTGAAGACTTAGCGGCCCTTCTTATGAAATGATAAATTGCAAAAACTCTCAAGGGAAATAGTGCTTTCATCACCAAAAATTAAACTGTCAAATGTTTCCTCTTGAGACAGCCATTGCTTTGACTGTTCTAAACGTTTTGTCTTACTGACAGCGTATCATTGGAGCAAACCTGCAGCATGGGTACATTAAAATGGCAAAGTAAAGAGTAAAATTAAATTGAACATGTGGATAAAAACATATAAATGAGACTACTATCGCACATGACAGGTTTTGTTACTATAAATGGGACACATAAAAAATACATAACATGCGCTATATATCATCGCAGACCCTACTTGATCTGTAGCTCCTTCCCCCCTTGCTTATATTTACAATAACTTCTACATTTTTCCCTGTATATTTTAACCTGTATGTAAGTATTCCCACAGGACTATATTAACCTGTTGACTGCTGCCATTTTATGTGGGACCTCCATGAAAACGAGATGCTGTACCTCATGGGGCTTTCCTGGTTAGAGTAATTTGAAATAATGAGATTAATAAAATAAAGATGGAAACCCTTGCTTTCCTCAGCTGAGTTATCCATACGCTGTTTTTTTTTAATAGTAGAAACCAAGAAATGTAGACTGTCAGCAGAAAGGACTGCATTTGATTATTTTGTCCCCAACCCTAGTTCTCTTAAAGAGTAGCTCCCTAGTAGCTGCTTCCCCCATTGTGGTTGATAACTGACCTGTGTAGGAGTGTGCTGACCAAATATGGAATAGAAATTCCTCCAGAGTAAAAGGTTCTTTCACTTGTAAAATCCAATGTCGGCACTGCTGTGAAAAAAGGACAGACTTCCCGATTGTAAAACCACACCCCCACGCCAGTCCACACAACCCTGTTTTGTGATGTCACAAAACAAAGGCTTTGTGAGCACGCCCAATTGACTAATATGGGGGTGATCTTTCCACATATTTTTATACCCTTTACTGTTGGGATTTTAATAAATCAAAGTGACCGATTGACTAATAGGGAGGAATGTCTATTCCATGTTTGGTCAGCACACTCCTACACAGGTCAGTTATCAACCGCAATGGTGGGAGCAGCTACTGCACTACTAGGGAGCTGCTGTTTAACTTCTGTAGTAATCTCCATGCACGACACTGTGTCAAAGGCCTTCCTGAAGTCCAAGCAGAGCACATTGACAGGTTCACTCCCTTCTCTTGTCATCAAGTAAAAAAATTATATTAGATGTGCCTGGCAAAACTACCCCCAGTTAGCTAATGCTGCTTTCTGTCCTGTAATCTATTAGATTACAGAAGTTCATGTAATCTGTCTTTCAACTGGGTCTCCATCAGTTTCTCCAACACAGGGGTTAGGCTCTCCTGTAATTCCTTGGCTCTTAACTGTACATGCGAACCTTCTTGTGTAGCTAGGTAGACAAGATCCATCCTTCTTCAGTCCTCTGGTACTACTCCGGGTTCCAGAGAGCTGTTGAACAAGTCAATAATTGGGGCCACCAGGCACTGTCCTAGTTTCATTAGTACACTTAGGTGCAGTCCCTTAGGGCCCAGTAAAGAAGAAAATATAGTTTTGCAATTTTTCAAGTGCTACTCCCACCATGACCACAACAACACACATTAGCATACATAAGAAGGGATCAAAACATCTGTGGGAAAATTATCGGCCGATTAGTTTGACTTCATCCATATGTCAGGTGTTAGAAAGTCTACTAAAGGATATTATTGCCCCTATTATTGATGCATCTGATTTGGAACAACATGGCTCTAAGAAGGGTAGAAGCTGTCTGACAAATTTTCTCTGCTTTTATGAACATTTTTAGTTCTTGTTTGGATAACCGGTTAGCCTGTGACATTGTCTTTATTGATTTCAGTAAAGCTTTTGACACCATGCCACACTGGGCTCTAATTCAAAAACTCACAGGTCTTGGTATTAATAGTCATATAATTACATGAATTCATAATTGGCTTTCAAACAGAACTCAAAGGGTGATGATTAATCGGGCATTTTCTAACTCTGGTAACGTTTTAAGTGGTGTTCCACAAGGTTCGGTTCTCAGCCCCTGTCTTTTTCAGGCTTTTATATCTGATTTAACTAATTCCTGCCTTTCATTTACAATTAAATATGCAGATGATGTGAAGATCGGAGGACCATGTTCTAATTTAGACCAAATATCTTGTATTCAGCATGATCTTGATATTATTAGTACCTGGGTTAACAAATGGGACATGAAGTTAAATTCTAGAAAATGCAAAGTAATGCATTTGGGTTCTAATAATTTAAATTTCCAGTATATTCTGGACCATTTACCATTGTGTGCCACTAGTGATGAGAAGGATTTGGGTATAAACATTTCAGATGACTTAACATATTCCAAGCATATGCATTCGGTTATTAGTACATCTAATTATTTGGTCTATTTTACGTAATATTAGATCTCGAGATCAGGAGGTGTTGTTACCCCTATTCAGGTCCTATGTCCATCCCCATCTTGAATATGCTTCACAGTTGTGGTGTCCTTTTAAAAAATCAGATAGTTACTCTCTTGATAGGGTGCAGCGAAAATACACTAAAAAAAGTATCTGGTCTCGAATCCTCATCTTATGAGTGTAGATTGGATACATTGAAACTAATGCCTCTTACTATCAGACGCATTAGAGGTGACTGTCTCCTCCTATATGACATTATTCATGACCCCTATATCATGACTGAGTTAGGATTTTCTTTTAAGTCATCAATACATAATACTAGAGGTCATGTCCTCCAGTTAACTGGTAAATCTTTTAAACTTAATAATCGTAAGTTTTTCTTTTCTGTAAGAACTGTTGGGCCTTGGAATATACTTCCATCTGATGTAGTAACAAGTAATACTAAAGAGATTTTTAAACATCGTCTCGACACGCTAATTATGTCTGGGTATGACTTAACATTCTACTCTATGGCCTAGCATAGGAGCATTATGGGCTTTGGCCTACTAGCTCTTTCTTCTAACCTTAGTATGAACCTTAGTATTAGCCTGTCATATTTGTTTATAAAAATAAAAGTAGCTATTTTGTACATAGTGAAATAGTGGCATGGTGTATACCAACACTGAGTTAAATGTTAATAGGTTTTCTTAACTTAAAAAAAATATGTATGCATACAGAGCACGTGGTGGGTCCAGTGAATCTGACAGATGCAGCTCACATGAAATACTGTAATTATATAGGTTGCTGCACAGCAGTAGAGATAACTGGCACTGAATTTCTAAGCACTGAGCTGTAGTAAATCTGATTTCTGGAGTGCATGGTAAACCCTAAACAATAATGGCTACCATTACCATAGGCTAGCAATAAGACACGACGAGGTGTGGGTTATGGCCTGATAAGAGTATGCTCAGGTGCGTTATGAGGCACGAGACGCTTGTGCCAACTGCCCTTTGCACCTGGGAAGTGCTCTTATTAGGCCATAACCCACACCTCGGAGTGTCTTATTGCGCTTATAAAATGGGCTCCCAGTGAAAAAAGTTAATTAAAAAATGCACGTAAAAAGTGTAAGAAAATACGGTGTCATAGGAGAAAACGAAAAAAGTACTCCATGTCATCCTGTTGTACTGGGCATGTTTGATTAAAATTAAACAGAGGACTGTGGTATGTGCTGCCCTTCCCCCACAGAGACACACACAATCCCACAGAATATGCTTTTTATTAGATTTTTTTTTTTTGTTTGGTTTGCGTGTGTGTTTTTTCATCAGGAAGAAAAGCACCAAAGGGGTTTCACTCATAGGAGCGGGATTGAGCGGGCCTCCCGGCAGCCACCATGTTTGCCACTTTTCTAGGGGACTGTGGTGTCTCTCTGTGCCCCCACCCCACACACACACAGAAAATACTCCTGAAATGCTTTTTATTTATTTCTTTGCTGTGTTTTTTCTTTTCTTCCCAGTGAGCTTCACTCCTAGCAGCAGAAGCGTGCGTATCCCTCAAGAGCTGCAGTATTTAGCTCTTTTCTGATAGCGCTTCTGTGATCGCATTTTGGCTGCTCGTTCACACAAGATGTGGAAACCTGAACATTTTCATCAGAGAGGGTCTGCATAGCTGCTGTAGATCGGGTGAGCTGCTGGAGGAGAGGGTTTGGTGAGTTGGTGGAGGAGCGGGTATGGGGTTTTGTTTCAAAACCACTTCCTCGCAGCACACCTGCTTCCCTCTGTGGATACCATGACTTTCTTCACTTTGTGTATTCTGGAGCACAGATTACACATGCATTTCAGGTGACAGCCTTTTCAAGTGACACTATGACAGTGTGTTGTAGGGGTGCTGATGTTTGGCTGTCACCACGGCACGCAGTTACATTTAAAATTCTACAGGGAGCTGCTCCTGCACTAGGGAGGGGTGGCAGGCATTGATTTTGCCCGGTGCTATGTTTTGGTTGGTATAGTTAGTGCCGGTTGCAAGGTTATGTCCTGATAAGGACACAGCTGAAAAAGACTTTAAGCCAATCACGATTCAGAAAGTTTTGTGCCCATTTTATAAGCCATATTACTTTATACTGTATACTGTGCTGCATCTGCAGTACACAACGAGAGGTGTGAAACATCAAGATATGGTACTGCTAAAGTTCTAAAACAACATGAGCTCTATGTAATCTGTAGGGGCACTTGTACATTAATAATGTCACAACATCATGTGAACTGACCTTGTTCTTCCATACCGCCATTCCAAGTTGTGTCTCGTTCGTCTCCTGGATGTCTCACTGACAGTGACCCCCTCACGTTCTTGAAACTCCACTCTGATTTCTTTTGCTGGCATCTCATCCCTCTGTTTCATCAGCTGGTCCATGTTTTTGGTTAGTTGACTGGAATTTAAAAGCAAGAAATTTTGATAAAAAATAACTACCTATTCAACCACCTAAATACTGCAGTATGCACATTTCATGCTGTATACTGTGTTGTGTTTGAGTTCCTCTTGAATTAACTTGCATCTTGCTGCAGTTTTGTACGATAATTGCAATATCATATAACCGCCTTCCTCTGGATGCATTGGAAAGTGAGCTGCTAACAGCTCAGTTTGCTCTTGAAATGACAATCTGAAATAATAAACAAATGTATTTATTTATAAACTGGTACCTGGTAGAGGCATGCTGCGCCAAGGCTCATTTCCAGATGTAAGGTGGTGGTGGGGTTACACATTGGGAGGCTGATTTTACAAGGTTGTAGCAGGGAGGTTACTAGTGGGGTACCGCAGGGTTCAGTTCTAGGACCAGTCCTCTTCGATATCTTTATAAGTGACATTGCAGAGGGACTGGAAAGAAAAGTATGTCTCTTTGCAGATGACACAAAGATCTGCAACAGGGCTGATACACAAGGTGGGGTGGAAAGGATGAGAAGGGACTTGGCAAGGTTGGAGGAATGGTCAAATGTATGGCAGCTTAGATTCAATGCTAAGAAGTGCAAAGTAATGCACCTGGGAAACAAAAACCCGGGGGAAGAGTACACTATGGGGGGTGAGATACTAACAACAACAAAAATGGAAAGAGACCTGGGGGTAGTCATATCAGATGACCTAAAGGTGGGCAAGCAATGTGAGAGGGCAGTAAGGAGGTTTGGGGGATACTGGGATGTATAGGAAGAGGCATCACCAGTAGAAAACAGGAAGTTGTTATCCCTCTGTACAGACAGCTGCTGAGACCCCATCTGGAGTAATGCATGCAGTTCTGGAGATCCAATTTCCGCAAGGACATAGACAGGATGGAGGCTGTCCAGAGGAGGGCAACTAAAATTGTGCTGGATCAGCACCAAAAGTCATTTGAAGAGAGGCTTAAGGAGCTTAATATGTATTCCCTCGAGGAAAGGAGGGACGAGGGGACATGATAGAAAATTTCAAGTACCTCAAAGGAATCAACAAAGTCCAAGAGAGTAGCATCTTTCAGAAAAAGAGATGTGCAAGAACAAGGGGGCACAATTTGAAGATAGAAGGGGGATGGCTCAGAGGTAATGTGAGGAAGTATTTTTTCACAGAGAGGGTTGTGGATGCATGGAACGGCCTTCCTGTGGAGGTTGTGGAGTCAAAAACAGTGGGTGAATTCAAGAATGCATGGGACAGACATAAGGTAATTCTAGGAGTTGGGGGTAGGAGGAAGTAGGCTGTTGGTTAACTAGGATCTGCAGCTTATCCATTAGGTAGTGAAATGGGCAGACTGGGTGGGCCAAGCGGTCCTTATCTGCTGTCAAATTCTGTGTTTCTATGTAATGTTTGCTGAAGCTGCGCCAAACAGTTTGCCTCAACCTGCGCCAAATTTTAGTACATTTGGTGCAGTTGCAACATTTTACTCAAGTTAGGGCAGCTTGCGCCAAAGGTGTGGTGCAAGCCCTGTAAAATGGGCCCCCCATGGATGCAAAGTTAGGCCATGGGAGAGCTGGTCTAACTCCCTCGTTCGATGCAAGGACTTGCCATGAGGCTTTGTAACCCAGTGGCTTACAAAATCGTACATGCTGCAATGTTAGACGCAAGTTGCCACTTGTGTCACACTCTCTGCCGCAAATCCATTGTGACAGTCTAACAACTTGTTAAAAATTGAAGCGTAGTGATAACACAGTCAAATCAATAACAGCAAGATCTCTATTATATGACAGGAGTGGGCAGCGTAAGTTTAAAGTAACCAGATTTCTGGCCTCTCCTATTAACTAGATTTTTGGCCTCTCATAACCCCTGAGTAAGAGAGGAGTTAGGAGGAGGAGGTGATATGCTGTAGGGTAAGAATTAACTAAATATTGGATGGTTTAGGTAATAAATGGTAGCGTTTCCCTGACTGGGCATGCAGATGCATAGCATTTAGGCAGGTCTGAGTATTAATGGAATACACATCAATGGAAGTAACTCTTCCCATCTGTACTAGTTCTAAGGACACAAGGGATGTGTGTGTCATTCAGTACTGTGCAGTATGAACAATGCATCATGGATGGTGCATCATTGTGCATAGGGTCAAATTTCACATAAGTCACAGTTGAATTATTGTATACATTACCTGGTACACAATCTAGCTGCAAGCCTGTATTGTGGTATTATCCTTGTTTCTGGAGGTGCCTGCTTATTGTACTCTCTGTAATGCTAAAGCCCCTATCATGCAGAATGTCAGAGATCTCTCAAAGAGTTCTTCCCTTTGACCTCTGTTCAAAGATAAGATCACTGGTTTCCTGATTCAGGGTTTGTGTAATGGTAGTGTTCAATATTTGCAATCAAAAGATAGATGATATTGTAGATCTTCTTCAAGGAAATATCTTGCAGCAGGTCATAACATGTAGGAATGTCCAGCTTCATGCATCATTTCCTCCGGAAGATTTCTCAGCAGTCAACCTGGGACCTCTGTATAAAAGGGGGAGGTCACAGATGCTCCTCAGTTCTTTTCCAACTGCAACCTGCATGCTACATGTTCTCCATCTGGAGTATAGCTTCTAATCAACAACGAAGAGATCTACCAATCATTCCTCTGTGGCATTCCCCAGTTTGTCGCATTTCATTACCGATATATTCGGATCCTTTATTCTGAAAGTGTTCTTGTGGCCAGCTTATCCCGACTGAAGACCTCCGCGATGTCTGTGTTCAGTGTTTTGGTCCTGAACACGATACACATGTTTGTGTCCTCTGTAAGCGGTTCAACAAGGCCACCAAATGTCGAAGGCTTCAACAACTTCGAGAATTTCTGATGGAGCAGAAGGTTGCCCTCCTGGAGAAGGAACAACACTCGAAGCCCAGGGAGTCTTCAGTGTCTCACCAGTCTACCAGTGGTCCATCCTCATCGATGGGGCAAGACCTGGCTAAGAAACATGCTAGTAAAACTACGAATGTTTTCCCCACCATATCTTCTTCGTCGACAGAGAGTTTGCCTGTTACCTCCCAGTCAAGGGAGATTGGTCTGCTGAAGATGAAGGTAGTCCTTGAGGCTCTTACCGATGCTTTTGCCAAGTTGTTCCCCACTCCATCTGTGACCTCTGGTGTTTCTTCACACTCGTCGATGGCTGTTCCATCGATGACCGCTTTGGGTGTGAAATTGCAGCTTCCACCACTGCCTCTTCCGTCAGTGGTTTCCACACATCGTCCATTGATGATGGCTTCAGGACCGTCAACGGTTATATCTTTGACCTGTCCTTCTATGGGAGTTGGTTTTACTGCTGCTCCGCTGTCAACCATCTTGGGGACTTTTTGTCCACCCTTCATTGACGACAGGCTGTTTGATGCCGTTACCATCCTCAGTGTCTTCTGTGGTACCAATTCAGTTGGTGCATTCAACCCCAATGATGAAGTCCTCTGGTCAGCTGGCCATGGTTGATGTCCAGACCTTACTACATATCATTTTGGCCCTCACAAGGTCTACCCCTCATCATGGGGGTGAGGTTGTGGTCCCTGTTTCAGACTCTTCGAGACATTCTTCTGTCTCCAGGACTGCCGGTTCCTCTCTGGCCTTGCCGGCTTGCATTCAGAGGGACATTGAAATGGAGGACCCCTTTGTGCAAGAATGGGACCTTGCTGATCAGGAGGAAAATTATATGGATCAGGACTCTGAATCCCCTCTGTCTATCTCCTGTGCTTCCTCATTACAGGAGGAACCTACCTGGGACTTACCATGTTCCCCCTGTTGATCCCAGTTTTTCTGATGTCATGCTTAGTCTTAAGAAAACTTTTGGACTCCAGGAAACTGATCAGAATGCCTCACGCAAAAAGCTGCCTAATTGTCTTAGATTTCCGGAGTGCCTGACCCTGGTCGTTCCGACTTTGATTGAGGCTTTCGAGGAGTCTATCTGGGCAGCATGGCAGCAGCCCTTTTCAATAACTTCTAATCCCTGTAAGGCTGATCGGACTTATCAAGCCCCAGTTGATCACCCTTATTTTACTTCCCCACCTCAGGCTGATTCAGTAGTTATCAATGTGGCCCATGACAGGTCTGCTTGGCCTAAACATTTGGGTGCCCAGCCTCCTGACAAAGAATCCAAGCAATTGGATGTCATGGGGAAGAGAGTGTATTCATCCTTCACAATGACTCTTCAGATTTTGAATTATATGGGTCACCTTCTGAAGTATCAGAAGGAGATCCTGAAAGCCTCCCAGTCTATGGTCCAGAACCTCCCTGCAGGGGCCCCTCAGGAAGATCTTACTGCCATATTGTTTACAGCGTCTGCTGTCTGCCACCATTTATTAAGAGCCACTTACGATGACATGGATTCCTCGGCTAGGACTTCATCGGCTGGGATTTGCCTAAGACAGCATGCCTGGCTCTGGGTGTCTGGATTTGCCCCGGATATTCAGCATGCAATACTTAATGCACTTTTTAAAGGTGACAGATTCTTTGGTCCACAGACCCAAGACATTCTGACTTCTCTACAGAACTCGGGTCGTACCTTGCAATTGGTCCATACTATGTACTGAACTCAAGCCAAGCTAACTTTTAGGGACGCTTTCTGCAGGCCCGGCAATAGACAGTGTCCTGCGGCCCAACTACAGCCTAATAACAAGCAGAAGGATCAGGTTTCTCTCCCTGGTCCCGGTGCTGCCCCTAGAGCCCGTTATGTCCCTGCTGCTCTCCAGTAGGGTCAGCCCTCAGCTTGAGGGTCCCCCTTGGCCGTGGGTGTGGAGGCCTATCCCACTGCCATTGGGGCCAGGTTTTCCTTCCACCTTCAGGGATGGTAGGAGATAACTTCGGGTTCTTGGGTCCTCCAATTGATTCAGACAGGTCATACATTGGATTTCCTGGAGGTCCCTCCCACCATGTCCTCAAGGGCCTCTCATTACCCCTGACCAGAAGTCTGTTTTAGAATGCAAAATAAATGCTCTACTTAGAACAGGCTATCAAGCCCGTACCCCTTCCTCAGAAGGGCTGAGGCTTTTATTCTCATTTTTTTTCTAGTCCTCAAATGGATGGGAGACTTAAGGCCCATTTTGGATCTCAGACTCCTCAACCTCTACATAGA
Organism: Neoceratodus forsteri; assembly: GCA_016271365.2. Classification (NCBI taxonomy): domain Eukaryota; kingdom Metazoa; phylum Chordata; order Ceratodontiformes; family Ceratodontidae; genus Neoceratodus; species Neoceratodus forsteri. The sequence continues at coordinate 696,316,441 of CM057456.1, read as the reverse complement.
ATACAAGAAGTTCAGAATGGTGTCACTGCCAACCCTTCTGTCCCTTCTGAACAAGGGAGATTGTCTCTGCTCCCTGGACATGAAAGATGCTTACCTCCATATCTTGATGCACCCTGCACACAGGTTTCTTAGTTTTCAGTTCCGGGGTCTTCACTGTCAGTTCAGGGCCCTTTCTTTTGGCCTCTCCTCAGCCCCTAAAGTTTTCATGAAATGCTTGGCAGTAGTAGCTGCTGCTTTACGAAGGGAAGGCCTATATGTCTTTCCATACCTGGACGACTGGCTGCTCAAGGCACCATCCAGTCCTCAATTGGTGGCCACTCTGTCACGCGCTCTTCAGATGTTCTCCTCTGTGGGGATAAGAGTCAATGTTCTGAAATCCAAAATGGATCACTCCCAAAGTCTCCAATACATAGGAGCCATTCTAAACACCTTTGAAGGCAAGGCATATCTTTCCAAAGTTCGTACAGACACATTAATCAGTCTGGCACTGCCATTAAATGCTGCTCGGTATGTCTCAGTCCAAGACTACCTTCGCCTCCTGGATCATAGAGCCGCAGCCATTTCCACAGTTGCTTATGCGCGCCTTTACATGTGGGTTCTTTAGTGGACCTTGAGGGTCCAGTGGGACCAAAGAGACAATGATTTCGAGGCCCGAGTCCTAGTATCCTCTCCGGCTCTAAGGGAATTACAGTGGTGGACATCCCTGGAAAATCTATTGTGTGGCATGCTTTTCCAATCCCCGTTCTTGTCTGATTCTGATGATGGATGCCTCTGCTGTCAGTTGGGGCACTTATCTTCTGGATGTCCATTCCCAGGGGTCCTAGACTGTTATGGAAGCAGATCTTCACACCAGTGTCTTAGAAATGAGGGCAGTACTCTATGCCCTACAAGCTTTCGAGACCCTCCTTCCTCTGGGCTGTCTTCAAATCCAATTTGATAGCTTCATAGTACTCTTACTACTTGAACAAACAGGAAGGAACCTGTTCCTATCCCCTGTGCAGGGAATCCATGAGAGTGTGATACTGGGCAATCCAGAAAGGCATTCATCTCCTTGCGGTCCACGTCCCAGGGGTTTACAACACCCTAGCAGATGCTCTAAGCTGAGCAGTTTTCCCAAAAACATGAATGGAAACTCCTTCAGGATGTTTTGGGCAACATATTCCTGCGATGGGGCCGCTCGGAGTGGGATCTGTTTGCCTCTCCGTAAAATGCAAAACTGCCACTCTACTGCTGTCTCGTGCCAGGTCCTGGAACTTTATGGCTGGATGCATTATCTCATTCCTGGACAGGAACATTTCTTTACACTTTCCTGCCATTCCCTCTTATTCAGAAGGTTCTGCTCAGACTGGTCAGGGACAGGGTGACCATGATCCTCATTGCTCCTCTGTAGCCACGGCAGGTTTGGTTCCTCTTGCTCCTGCAGTTATCCATCCAGGACCCTCTTTCTCTGCCAATTTTCCAAGCTCTTCTGACTCGGGCACAGGGCTCATTGCATCACCCTGACCTTCACTCCCTGCACTTACATGCCTGGCTCCTGAGAATGTAGTCCTCTCTCATTTCCAGGTCTCCTCACAAGTGGCAGAAGTCTTACGTGCTACCAGCAAACCATCTACACAGTTGTCATATGCTGTGAAATGGAGGAGATTCTCCATATGGGCTTCTGCTTATGGTCTGGATCCTTATGAGTGTCCCCCTCACAGCATTTTGGATTATTTGCTCTCCTTGTCGGAAGGTGGACTAAAATATTTCTGCTATTTCAGCCTCTCATTTGCATGTGGACAACAAACCATTGTCCCAGCTTATGATTATGAGAACCTTCTTAAAAGGAATTCTGCATCTTCATTCCCCTATTCGGGACCATGCCCCCTCCTGGGATTTGAACTTTGAGCTTGAAAAACTGACTTTAAGTCATTTCGAGCCTGCAGCTTCATGTGAACTGCGTTATCTCTCCTGGAAAACCCTTTTTCTGGTTACCGTATTTCAGAATTATATGCACTAATGTGCAAGGACCCCTACCTGCAGTTTCATAAGGATAGTGTCTCATTACGTACCAATCCTAAATTTCTTCCAAAAGTGGTATCAGAATTTACTCTGAATCAGGCCATACACTTACCTGTGTATTACGTAGAGCCGGCTAATCCAGGAGAATCCCTGCTCCATTCTCTCGATATGCATAGAGCATTGCAATATTATCTTCTCCTCTCTGTGCAAATCTGGACAACTTTTTGTCTCTTTCACCTCTGGGAAAGAAGGCATTCAGGTTTCCAAGCAGTTCTTGTCTGCTTGGTTGGCAACTGCATTACTTTTGTGTATAACAAGTACAACAAACCACTTCCCAGAGGATCATACCTCACTCCACAAGGGGTATTGCTGCATCTGCCGCATGTTTTTGGAGCGTTTCAGCTATTGACATTTGTGAAGTGGCTACTTGGTCTACTGTACATACCTTTACAAAGCATTACAGTCTGAACATTGCTTCCAAGAAGCGAACTAATTTTGGATGGGCCGTCCTCCAAGGCCTGTTGTCCTAAGTTCCTGTTTTCGCTTCCTCCACCCCTATGCATCCCAGCTGCTGGGGACTCTTCCTGCATGTTATGACCTCCTGCAAGAGATTTCCTCTAAGAAGATAGTACAGTTAAGTAAGAACTTACCGTAACAGTAGGTCTTTGAGAGACTCTCGTAGCAGGTCATGCTGCCCCTCTTGCCTTCCCCCTTGCTTCCTGCTTCAGAAGGGCTTCTCGCTCCACAAAATTCTTGAAAATGTTTGGGAAGCTCCCTTTTTCTCCTCTGTTCCCCTCGGAGGCCAGAGCGATTGATTTTTTATTCTGGTCTCTGAGATGGAAAAGAACTAAAGAGCATTTGGGACCTCCCCTTTTATATGTGCTAGGATCCAACATGTGGTATCGTCGGGGGGAGGTCCCAGGTCAACTGCTGAGAAATCTTCCAGAGGAAATTATGTCTGTGGCTGGACATTCCTACATGTTATGACCTGCTGCAAGAGATTCTCTCAAAGATCTATTGTTACAGCAAGTTCTTAGGCAACTGTACTTTCTAGACCACTGAGCATTGTTCGGACATTATGGTTCTCAACTGTTTTTTATACAGTACTGTACTTGCATTGTGAGCATCAAAGGGTAAGACATCCAGCTGTCAGTCAACCAGTGTTGGTAGGCCAGAAAAACTATTGTATACCAATCAGTTAGACTAGCATGTGGTTTAATAAGCTCCACCTCTATAAATGCTAATGAGAAAGTAATCCAATGTAATGGCAGCTGTGGTACAAATACTGCAGTATAAAACTTCATGCAGTTCTTCTTGGGACAGTTCTATAACTGACTAAATTTCAACACAATACAGTAGCATACACATGAAAACCTGCACATTCTGTGGACTTCATCTCATGAGGACACCGCCACATCTGAGACAATGGAGACAGGGAAAAGAAAACATGAAAACTCCACAGTCAGTCGAGTGAAACATCTACAAACTGGAGCACTGCTTCAAAGTCTGCCTTAACCAGTTAAACAGAAAATCTGGAAAAATGTGCCAAAGTGAAAGGTAACACATTATTTTGGATAAAAAATATAAATGAAGTCATTTTAAATAATTTAAATAGGATTGTTTACTCAGCTTTTATGCATTACTGCATAAGTGTCGATTAATATTTAAACTGCAGGTATTTCAATATGTTGGTGACATAGAAACATAGAATCTGACTGCAGATAAGGACCGCATGGCCCACCTAGTCTGCCCATTTCCCTACCTGATGGATAAGGTGCAGACTCTAGTTAACCAACAGCTTACTTCCTCCTACCCCCCCCCACTAGAATTGCCTTATGTCTGTCCCATGCATTCTTGAATTCTGCCACTGTTCTTGACTCCACAACCACCTCAGAAAGGCTGTTCTATGCATCCATAACCCTCTCCGTGAAAAAATACTTCCTTACATTACCTCTGAGCTGACCCCCCTCTATCTTCAAATTGTGCCCCCTTGTTCTTGCAAATCTCTTTTTCTGAAAGATGCTACCCTCTTGGACTTTGTTAATTCCCTTGAGGTACTTGAAAGTTTCTATCATGTCCCCCCTCTCCCTCCTTTCCTCGAGGGTATACATATTAAGCTGCTTTAGTCTCTCTTCATATGTCTTCTGGTGCAGACCCTGCACCGTTTTGATTGCCCTCCTCTGAACAGCCTCCACTCTGTCTATGTCTTTGCAGAGATGGGGTCTCCAGAAATGCACGCAGTACTCCAGATGAGGTCTCACCAACTGTCTGTACAGAGGGATAACAACTTCCTGTTTTCTACTGTTGATGCCTCTCCCTATGCATCCCAGTATCCCCCCAGCCCTTCTTACTGCCTTCTCACATTGCTTGCCCACCTTAAGGTCATCTGATACAATTATTTCTAGGTCTCTTTCGGTTTTTGTTGTTGCTAGTATCTCACCTCCCATTGTGTACTCTTCCCCTAGGTTTTTGTTTCCCAGGTGCATTACACTGCACTTATTTGTATTGAATCTGAGCTGCCATACATTTGACCATTCCTCCAACCTTGCCAAGTCCATTTTCATCCTTTCCACCCCAACCTTGTGCATCAACCCTGTTGCAGATCTTTGTGTTGTCTGCAAAGAAAAGACATACTTTTCCTTCCAGGTGCTCTCCAATGTCACTTACAAAGATATTAAAGAGGACCGGTCCCAGTACTGAACCCTGCGGTACCCTGCTAGTTACCCTCCTTTCTTCACTATGAACTCTGTTTACTATTACCCTTTGCGTCCTGTTGTCCAGCCAATTTGGGACCCACTCCAAGGCTGGCTAACTTGTATATTAATCTTTTGTTTGGGAATGTGTCAAATGCCTTGCTAAATCTAGGTAGGCCATATCCACAGCCCCTCCCTGGTCTATTACTTTGGTTACCCAGTCAAAGAAATCTATTAGATTTGTCTGACATGACCTTCCCACTGTGAATCCATGCTGCCTTGGGTCCTGTGCTCCACTGGCCTCTAGGTACTCAATAATTCTTTCTTTCAGAAGTGATTCCATCATTTTCCCTACCACTGAGGTCAAACTAACTGGTCGGTAGTTTTCTGCCTCTGCCCTGCTCCCACTTTTGTGAAGTGGAATTACATCCACCATCCTCCAGTCCTCAGGTACCACCCCATCCTCCCATGATTTGTTAAAGAGAGTAGTCAATGGTGTCACTAGTTCTACCCTTAGTTCTTTTAGAGTACTGGGGTGAATCCCATCAGGCCCCATTGCTTTGTCCACCCTCAGTTTCAAGAGTTCTTTCAAAACCTTTTCTTCTATGAATGGACTGGTATCGACCCCCCTATCCAGACCGTTTCTCTTGTTTGGTTTAGGAAACTCCCCCTCCACTTCTGTTGTGAATACTGAGCAGAAATATTTGTTCAGTATCCCTGCTTTTTCACTATCACCCCCGGTCCACATTCCCTTCCCTTTATTAAGTCTCCATATCCCTCACTTGGTCTTTCTTCACTCCTTAATGTACCTATAAAAGGTTTTATCCCCCTTCATAACAGAATTGGCTATCTTTTCCTCGGTTTGGGCCTTTGCTATTCTGACTGCCTTCCCTGCCTCCTTCTGCTTTAGCTGATAAAGTTCTCTGTCTTGCTCTTTCTGTGTTTCCTTATATTTTCTGAGTGCTATCCTTTTCTCCTTAACCTTCCCTGCCACCTTTTTTGAGAACCATAGTGTTTTTTTCCCCTTCATTTTGTTTTATTGATTCACTTCACACAAAGGCTTGTTGCCTCTGTGATGGCTATTTTGATTATTCCCCTTTGTTCCTCCACCCCTCCTTCTTGCCCATTTGCTAGTGCTTTTCTGAGGCACTCTCTCATTTTCCCAAAGTCAGCCCTACTAAAGTCCAGTACTCTTGTTTTTGTATGGCTTGACTCTATGACTGTGTTTATTGTGAACCACACTCTTTAGTGGTCACTTGTTCCCAGATGACTATCCACTTCTAAATCCGAGATCCTTTCTCCGTCCCCATTTGAGAGTACCAGGTCTAAGATTGCTCCCTCCCGAGTGGGTTCCAACACTAGCTGTCTGAGGCATGCCCCTTGTAGGGCATCAAGAATGACCCTGCTCCTAGATGTGCCTAGAGCAAAGGTGCTCCAGTTAACTTTTGGCATATTCAGGTACCCCATTAACAATATCTCTCCTTTTTCTGCCATTTTAAGGATGCCTTCTATCATTTTGTTGTCCACTCCCTCCTCCTGCTGGTGCTATTTTCTTCACTTAGTGTGCGGTAAATGAAAAATTTGGGTGGATTTTCAAAGCCCATGTCTGGATGTAATTCTATTTTGGACATCAGCCAAATTGCCTCTGTGTCCCCTTTTCAAGGCTAGGATGTTAAATCCGATTTTCAAACCTTTTGCTAAGTTATGACCAGTTTGTAAAGTTCATGTATTAATGTGGCCGAAGCAAAATTTCATACTAAATGTAATCTGGCCTATTATGTAAATCTGTTTCTATCATATTTTTTATGCTAACGTAGATGTAAAGTAACAGAAAACAGCTAGAAATGCTGTAGATAAGTCCAAACTTTTAAAAATAGCTTTAACCGATTGAAAATGGTCTAGACATACAGTTTCAGGGCAGTCTATTATATTACTATAAAGTAACCAGAAGTTTATTCCATTTTATAATTTGTTGCCACCTTAGGGGTTGCCTCCATTTTGTGACTTACGAAGAGTGCACCAGATGTAACCAGGAGTTGAGCCCATTATATCTCTTTTGAAAATACCACAGTCCAGCATGCTACTGCAGTACTATACATTTCACATTCTAGAATAATATATTTTGGGCTTGTATCTACTCTGTTGTACTATACTGTAAATCTATTGCTGTGAAAGTGTTACTTGTAACCCGCTGATCTCCCCAAATCTCTTTGTAATTCTCCGATATGTTGGTCCCTTAAAGCCCTTTGCCAAATCCGTTCCCATGCAGGGCTGGTTTCATACAAAGACCTCTCCCAACCCATAATCGGGAACCCACACTTCAAGATAGCTAACTGTAGCCGGCCCATTGGTGCAGTGATTGGATTTCTGTTCGCGACGCCGGCGACCCGGGTTCAGGAATGTACCTGGGTCGCTGGAGGGCCAGCTGGGGGGAGATGGATGGAACGTCCTCTGGACTGCTCTCCTTCTCCGGGGGGAGGAGGGATGAATGTCTGGTACACTGCGGACCCCTGGCAGAGGCTAGGGGCTCCGCCGCACCTGGCACGCCTAGACGCCGGGGGTGGGGTGAACGGACGCTAGTGCTCACGCCCCTACCCTGAGGAAAAATGTCCTTTCAGGGACAGAAAAATTCCCAGACAGCACCTCCATGCGCCTTCCTCGCCACCTCTGATGTGCTCCCAGGCCGACTCCCTGATCCGAACCAACGTTTGCTGACGCAGTAAGTGCCACGGCCCGCCCTGGGGATGAGCCAGGGGCATGGGGGAGCACAGCTCTAATAGGAGCAGGGGCGGCAGGGCCGTGACCAGAGCTGAGTTCTGGCGCTAGACTTGGACAAAAAGCATACTAAATATAAAAAAAAAAGATAGCTAACCGCATGATTCTCTAAAGTTTCTGCCCAGCCTTGGTGAAGGCTTCGCTGTCATCATTGATCAACCAAGGTAGGCTTTGTTCAACAACAACGGTCCAGGAGAAGTTCTGTATTCCGGTGTACCACCTCTTTAAACATCTCCAGCTAACCAAGGCGATTTCCTCGTTCATGGGACCATACAGATGGTCGTACCATTCTAATCCATTATTACACATATTCATAGAAATGGCCGAGTTACCTCATCCGATTTCAAGATTTTATGCCCTGCTACAACAACATGACCCTAGCAGCCTTCAGGGAATCTGCTACTACTGGCAACAAGAACTGGACTTAAACTTAAGTGCCAAGGAGTGTCAACGGGTTTGGCAACGCGTATACAAATTTATTAAACAAGACTGTCTACTCTTCCTGCAGTTCCGAATCTTACACAACCTGTACTTTTCCCCAGTGCTATTATGCAGGATGGTTAGAGTTGCTTCACGAACCTGTAGAAGATGCGGGATGCAGGACGGCTCCCTAAAACACATTTTGTGGGATTGTACCCAGGTAACTTCCTTTTGGCAAACAAACGTGCTCTTGATCCTATGCTAGAGCTAGACTCCTACTTTACTCCACAAATCTGTCTGGTGGGCCACATCCTCAGGCGATGTTAGACTGCCGCAAAGCCCACATGTCATTAATCTCAGGGGTAGCTAAACTCATTATTGTAAGACACTGGTTAGACCAAAACTGTCCCACTTTAAAAGAATGGCATAGTGAAATTCTTCATGTTTTGGAGATGGAACAACAAATTGCTTAACGAGCAGACCTCCTCGAAACATTTAACAGGAGATGGGCCCCACTAGTGACTCTTTTACCTTAATACAAAATCTGTAGGTCCCCCTAAGGTTCAGCTGAAAAGTTGGACAGCAACAACAGTGAGAGATCAGGTGCAAAGGGTCCCCCTGCTAATGACCTAATTTCTGGTACCGGCCACTGGTATAATAGCCAGAGGGGACCTCCTACTGAACTACTTGAACCCCTAAAAACTTGGTTTACGGTGCTCCAGGGGAGGGAGGGAGGGTTGGTTACCGGGGGAGAGGGTGTATATCTTTAGGTGGTAACCGCTTTCTGTGTTTTATGGTCATACGACTCATACCAATGATTTATTGTTGTCTTGCTTCTTTGCACTATTGTCGCAGCTTCCTCAATAGTGACTGGATACCTTCATTGTGTAGCAATGCTGGAAAGAAGCTTGATTGTAAGGATGTATGTTTATTTTTTTGAAAAATTCAATAAAGTATGCTAAATTGAAAAAAAAAAGTGTTACTTGTACTTTTCTGTGTTCTGCCTAAAAATAGTCAATGCATGTCAAGCACACCTACCCAGATGTAAAGAGCTGCTGTAAATACTTAAATAAAAATGGTACATGTGGCAGAACAATTAAATGGAATCTTTCTGTTGCAGAACAGGGCAGTACAATTAAATCCATCACCTGAACATTTGTAACCTGAATAAGTTGCTCCCAATGCTGTTTTATTATATTTATTTGAAAGTAAGAATACCCAGATTGGTACCATGAGCTGCAGCATCTCATTTTCACGGAGGTCAGACAGAGGATATTACAACACTGCTATTTTCTGTGCTGATTTGAAAAGATAGTTGTACTAAAAACTAGATTTCATATAAGAACCAAAATTAAGTAGAAATATTGTGTGCCTATTTTGTCTTTTTTAACCCATAAATAATTACAGGCTTTAATTTGTATTTCTGTGACATTATACTAATTTGGATAACACTGTGCAGTGCAGCATCTCGTTTTCATTGGGGGTCACGGAGGATAGCAGCAGTCAGCGGGTTAAGAAAGTACAGCAGGAATAATTACATACAGGCTACAATATACTGTACACAGGAAAAACAAACTCTTAAGCAATAAGGCATGACCAGGGGTTTGGTTAATGGTGTGTTAATCACCCTCTAGAGGTGTAATGTGGCATGAGGTGTAGCCAAGTACCATATGCCCTGGAGCGTGATTAACTGATCATTAACATAACCCCTGGGATTGCCTTATTGCTATTTAAAAAAACATTTTTATTATAACAGTTAAACCTTGTTCAGCATATGATTAAGCTCTACATGCATGTTAATAAAAGATTAACATATGGCTGCTAGAATGTTTACAGCCAATCGGAAAGCTCCATTTCTCAGACCCTTTTTTATTTATTTATTTATTTATTTATTTAAGTCTCAGATTATATATACCTTTGAGCTAAGAGCTCTTTTACAAAGGATCCACATCAGTAGAAAGGACAACAGATTAAACAGGACAGGAAAGTACGGTACAATAAAGTGTAAATAGGAGGTACAAAAATCATAATGGGCACGAAATCATAATGGGCAGTCAACGTAAAACAACAGAGACACATTATGGTAATCAGTTTCAGGCACAGGAAAATGCATACAATGCATTGATGTTGGCCACAAAGCTTTGTCAAGACAAACAGGGTACAGGGTGTAGGAAGGGATGCGGGAGGGTGGGTTGGGAAGAGTAAGAGAGGGGTGGGAGTGGAGGATGTGAGGAGAGGTGGGGCAGGGAGGGAGGAAGGGTGGAGAGGGGTGGGGATGTGGGGAGGGTAAGAGGCAAGAGTGCTAAGTTACTATGAAAAAGGTTGAATGCTAAGGTTGAGGTATGGGAAAACTGGGTTAAGGGAGACAGTCACAGGTGCTAGCTGTAGAGAGTAGTGACTGAAGCTTGACTTTGAATGGGCCCAGCTTAGTTTCGGAGGTGATGTCACTGTTGAGAACATTCATCCAGAGGGGGATCCTGTAGGTGATTGATCGTTGACCCTGGGTGGTTCGGCAATGAGGGACCTGTAGGAGCTGAGAATCAGAATCTCGGGTGCAGCATGGATTACGAGAGGAGCTTAGAAGATCTTGTACTCCAGCTGGCAAGAGGCCTAAGGTTATTTTCTTGGCCATCAGGCAAGTTTGATATTTGAAGCGATTTTTAGGCTGCAGCAAACCGGTTAGGACATAGAGTTCACATGTGTGGGTGAGATGGTGGGCTCCTGAGATGAGACAACATGTCTTGTTAAGAGCAGTGGCGATACGCCAGAGGGCGGTATCAGTCGCAGAGCCATAGATGATTAGTCTATAGTCAATTATAGAAATAATAGAGCTCTGCACAGCTATCCTTAAGGCTTCAGGGGTCAGAGATTGCCTGTGTCTGTAGAGTAGACCAATACGAATATTTACAGCTTTAGAAATGTTGTCTATGTGCATCCCATAAGATAGGTTGCTGTCTATGGTGACTCCAAGATACTTAAAGAATTGTACCTGTTCGAGGGCAGTACCAAGGCAGTTAGTGATAGAGGATGTTTCCTGTGCTTATTATGGAAGCTGCAGAAGAGCATAAGCTTAGTTTTTTTATAGTTTAGTACCAACTTGTGATGACTAAAACATTTCTCTACCGAGGCAAATCCGAGTTGTAACTGGTTCTCAAGGGGTATAGGCTCTGGGTGAGTTGTGTAAATTACGGCATCATCTGCGTAGAGTAGGATTTGTTCAGGGCAGGAGCATGGGAGACTGTTTAGGAAGAAACTAAATAGGAGTGGACCCCAGATGGACCCTTGAGGAACCCCAGAGTGAACAGGTCTTGAGTCAGAGAGGATGTCGGCAATTTTAACTTGTTGAGTGTGGTTGTCCGGAGAACTTTTAAACTAGGCAGTGGAGTCAGAGGAGAGCCCTGCATTAAGTAGTTGTTTCAGTAGTAGACTGTGATGGACCATGTGGAATGCTTTTGTCAAGTCGATGAAGGCAGCACCAACTAATTGACCATGGTCCAGTGAGCTGTGTATAGAACCGGTGAATTCCATAAGGGCCGAGGTGGTGCTATGCCCTTTTCTGAACCCATGTTGTTGGGCACATTGGATCTTACGTTTGTCAAGATAATCAGTAAGCTGGTCAGCTACAATGCATTCAAGAGCCTTAGAGAGAGGTGGTAATTTGGAGATATGCCATTAGTTCACGTGAAGAGTCCTGTCTCCACTTGAGTAGACCGGGGTAACCGGGGCTGGGTTTCATTTATTGGGGAACTGTGCGAGTCTGAGTGAGAAGTTAAAGATCCTGGTTAAAGGCACTAACACTTCCTCAAGGGTGAGGGACAGCAGTTTGAGGTCAAGGGAGTCCCCACTGTGTCTAGATTTGCCAGTTGCTTTATGGATGTATTTCCGGGCTTCATGCAACGAGACTTGTTTGAAGTAGAATAGCGGGTGACTGATCATTGGAGGAGAGCTTACAGGATTGGCCGAGGTGACATCTGCATCAAAAAAGTCAGGTGGAAGAACCCTGCTAAGGTCGGTCAATGCATTATTAAAGGTATTGGCAATAGTTAGGGGGTCCAGAGCTGTAGTCCCATCAATGTCAAGTAAAGTGGGTGATGTTTTTGGGTTTTTCCTTTTTACCTTTTTGATATTATTCCAGAAAGCTTTACCATTGCTCCATGTATCAGTAAGCACTCCTTTGTAGTATTTATTTTTTTCAAGGCAAATGTACCTTGCGCAATCATTCTGTGCTCTTTTATATTTTTGAATGTCCGATTGCATGCCGGTGGCTCGAGCCCAAAGCCAGAGGTGGTCCCTAGATTTCATACGAGCTAATAAGTCTGCAGAAAGCCAGAGGTTGCAAGGGCCTTTGATTTTCTACTTTTTTAGCATGGCATGGGCATCATAGGCAGCATTAAAGGTGTTGATGAAATAATCAAGTGCCGTGTTGACATCCTTCGCACTGTCGATGGGAGTCCAATCTCGCACTCTTAGGAGGAATTTGAGGGGTTTAAGATGATCCCATGCTAGGACCCTGCTGGTGATTGTCTTTGATGGAGGTTTGCAGAATTTGTTTGTACATGTGCAGATGACCGGAGAATGGTCACTGAGCATGTCCGGAAGGACTGTAGTGTTAGTAATGCGATTAGGATGACTGGTTAGGACCCAATCCAGTAGGCTGCTTGTTCCCATTTTGTAGTTGGATCTAGATGGGGAGTTAACCAGCTGGGAAAAGTTTGTGGCAGAAGTGGCGTCCCTAAAGCTCCCATTCTCAGGTGCAAGCCAATTAATATTAAAATCTCCCATCAGAATTAACTCCGAGCCAGGGGGTTGGTTTCTAATAAAGTCCATGACAGAATTGAGACCCCATCCCTGTTCTTTAGGAGGGATGTACACTGATGCTACAGTAAGTGCCTTATTATGGGCACCTAGCAGAATTTTGATGGCAAGTATTTGTGTGGTTGAACCAGCAGTAGGTACCGGCAGGGGGTGTCCCATGAGTGACTCCAAGATAGATTGCACATCCTCCTCCTCCTCTCTTGGTAGTCCTGTCCAGTCTGAAGATGGTGTAACCTGGCAGGGCAATAGCCATGTCAGGAATTTTTGGTGTGAGCCATGTTTCAGCAATTGTCAGGACATCTGGATTGTGTTGGTTAACAAATAATATAACTTAATGCAGAACACTGGCGGGTCCACTCCTGACCACAATGTATCTTTTGTACTTGTATTTAACTTTGCCCTGAGACTTCCCTCGTAAATGAGATTTTCAGTTCTCAAGGGGTTTAGCTCATGGGACAAATACTACTATAAACAAGCATTTCTCAATGCCGAATGTTTGCTTGCTGGTATTAGCTTTGGAAATGCAAAGTTAGACAGATGCAGAATAGGACTGGCAGTAAAGTATTAAATTTCACACCAGCCCCATCTCCACCCTGCAGAGATGGACAGGCATTGGGGTATGTGTTTGGGTCGTCGCTCATAATGTTCATGCCATTTCACCTCACCCTATCCTGCAGACACAGACATGTGTTTTAGGTGTGCCTTGGGGTGTTCAGCTTTACAGTCACCCCATTCCATAAGGACATATGCTGAAATGGATGCAGTATAGGAGAATGGGGTGAACTCTGGGGCTGAAGAGTCCAAGGCACACCTCGATGCCTGTCACTGGCTGCAGGGTGGGGAGTGGGGGTGGAATGGCATGAGCATTACAATCGGCAGTCCAAAGGAACACCCCTGATGCCCGTCATTCTGTATAGGATGGGACGTTATGGTTAGAAGCCCTAACGCCCCGGGCGTTTGGTGGCATTTGTACTAATTCCTCCCTACAAATTTTCAACATGGCCTTTTTGTGACCCCTACCTCATGAGAGCATTTGGAACCTCTTCTCATGAACAGTGGCACTGTGATTTTGTTAATGTGTTCCGAACTTTACTTCCCACAATGACTGTGCCATTCCGTGCCAGATGTACAAAAACACAGATCGGGCAGGATGTGAAGAATGATAGCTGTACCATTCATAGGGAGGTGTGAAGAGATGGCAGTGTTGAAAATCTGTAGTGAAAATATTAAAAATGCTTGAACTTCCGAACGTACATGGAAACTGCTCAATGCATGCACGTAACACAGTCATTTAGTGGAATCATTTCACCAAATTTTCAATATATGCATTTTGTGACCTCTGCTCATGAACACTGTCACTATGATTTTCTTAGTCTGTCCTGAACATTGATTTCCCACAGCAACTGCGCAATTCTACACCACATGTGTAAATGCATATTTCAGGCAGGATATGAAAAATGACAGCTGTACTGTTCATAAGGAGGTGTGAAAATATTACAAATGAGCGAAATTACGAGTGTGCATGGAAACTGCACAACGTACGCTCGTAACAGTCATTTTATGGACTTTTGTGATTAAATTTTCAGCACAGGCATTTTAGCACCTCTGCTCATGAACAGTGTCACTGTGATTTTCTTAATCTGTCCCGAACACTGACTTCCCACAGTGACTGCACTATTGTGTGCCAGAAGTGAGAAAACACATTTCAGCCGGGGTGTGAAAAATGACAGTTGTACTGTTCATAAGGAGGTCTGAAAAAATGCCAATGTTGAAAATCTGGAGTGAAAATACTACAAATTTACGAAGTTACAAGGGTGCATGGAAACTGCACAATGCGCGCTCGTAAAACAGTCATTTTTTTCATTATTTTCACCAAATTTGCAACATAAGCTTTTTGAGAGCCTACCTCATTAACAGTGGCACTGTAATTTTGGTAATTGGTCCTGAAAGGTGATTCCGCACAGTGACAGTGAAATCACCTCCCGGGGCTGAATAAATCCATGACAGTGGCTGAATTCATGAAGAGGGTTCCCAATAACCCCATGTTGAAAATTTGGTGCCAAAAGTCGAAAAAATGGCAGAGATATCCACATAAGTTGAAAAAACCCTATTTATGCCATTATGCAGCTTACCGGCATTTCTTCAGTTCACAGTCGGTTTTGGAGAGTGCAGACATATTCCCGGTCCACTGAAGATCGTTGCTCGGGGTTCCGGAGGTAAGTATGGGAAGAGGGGGTATGGGGAGGTGGGGTGCGCAGAGGGTGGCTGCAGGTTGGGGAAGGGGGCATGAGACACCGCAAGGGACCATTTTCTTGGTTTCAGGGACAACAAAATAAACAAAAGACGTTGTGGGAAGGTTTTTTTTTGCAGGCTTGCTTTGTTCACACTAGGGTGGGCTCCCATTGTGCATCCTGCGTTTTGGGGGAGGGGGACTTAAGCTGACGGGGTTTGGGCCCCCCGTTGTAAAGAGAAAGACTGTTTGGGGGCATGATGCTGAGGGGTTGGGGCACCCCTCAACACACAAGAAATGGGGGGACATTATGCCGATGGGGATTGGGCACCCCTGTCGACTTTCAAGGGGCTCTGAGGCGGACAGTGATAGCTGCCGCCATGTTCATGGAAATGTTACACCAGGCAAGGTACGGCCCTGCAATGATGGGTCACTCCCTCATTGCAGCTAAATGACTGATGCTGTAATGACGAGGCGACCCCTGATTGTGGCGGCCAAATCGTTTCAAGTTGGTGGCAGTTCTGGAGAACCAGTGTCATCAAGTCAGTGGGCCTGCATTGGCTGAACACTGCCAATCCCACAAATGCAGTGCCGGCATTGGCCGCCACAGTGCTGCACCTCCACGACCCGCTTCTCTCCTCAGCTGCCACATAATGTTTCTTGCGCATGCGCGCAAGCAAACCTAAAAATGGATGTGCCAGTTAAAATCTTTCATCACTGTTGGCCTTAAAAGATAGAAAGTCTTCAAAGTGAGCACAATAATAAGATATGTAAGATTAAGTTTACCCAAGATATGTTCCATTGGCAGCTTTTTCTTTACCGTTTTCAGGTGGTCTGGCTTTGGGCACTGAAATTACCATTGGTATATTCACTAAATGCCACCTTCTTGAGAGATGATCAAGTAAGGTGAAAGATTACTCTCTGAAATGTAACAGAGAAAATGAAATGAGTATTTAGCAGTACCTGAGCTTTTCCGTGAAACCATAAAAAAAATATTAAACAAAAAAATTTATTTTTAGGGCCGTGGTACTGTAGTTTTAAAATGCACACCGGTGCTATAACATGACCTTAAATGTACACAGGTGCTATAACATGACCTATCAGATTTCTATTTCTTGCTGTACAAAAGTATGAATAGGAAGTTGCTGTAACATACATAATATCGATAAAAAGCTACTCTGAATCAAATTACTTTACATATCTTTTGTTTGAATAGTTTGTTGGGCAATAGCTTTCTGGAACTACTCATTTTCATGTGCTGTACCATACTGTTATGGTGACTGATTGGTTGTTTTCTTCTACACACAGGCCCAAGTAGTGGCACATTTAGTGTACTAGACAGAGAGACTTATGATGAAGAGGAAAGAGGACTATGGAATGTTGAACAAGCACCCAAAGAGCCTGCTGTCTATTCTAGGATGTGTGAAGCTTCAATCCAGACACAGATATCAGTTAAAGACATTGCCACCCAAACAGACATCATGTACAATGACACCAACAGCCCTCTACAGGAGCAGCTGGCTGCCATGCAGGCTGCGCTAGCACAGCAAAGTAAAATGCTTGCAGATATAGGCAAGCTCCTGCAGAACACAACTAGAGAGAGGGACTCTCTTCTCACCTCAGTGGGAAACGGGACTCAGGATGGGGGCAACTCCATGGATGAAATACTTTGCCATGATGAATCGGATATAACAATGTCATCACTGTGCAATGCATTGACAACATCAGACACAACAATGTCACTGTGCAGTACCCCACTAAGTGCCATTTTTGTTTCCAGCTCAACTCCATCCCCTTCAGTGTTAACACCATGCACTACAACACAACATTCCTTGGATAGAGTACAAATGCAGGACATAAAACTGAACAACATCACCCCTGAAATGGAAAGTGCATTACTTACCAAGGCAAAAGGACAAGTGGACAGGTTTGCTTCTTGCGTTTTTAGAGCTCTGGTGCCCCATGAGGTTTACCTCCAGTGGTCAAAAACTGTGAATTTTGATGGTGTCAGGGGCAAGAGTGCTCTCCCTACATACGTAAGAATAAAATTAATGGAAATTGTGGAGCGTCATTTCATTGTGGGGGGGAACGAGATGTCCAAAATAAGAGACAGGATTAATGAAACACTTCGAATGAAGCGTAAACACAGCATACAGCTAAGAATGTAAAATACCTTATTGAATAAAAATATGTTCCTACTCTCCTCTAGTGTCTGTTTTAGATAAATATATTTTATTATTGTGTGTCTGCAAACAATTCTCCCATGCACACTTTTCCCAAGGACACATCTTTAATAAATATAGTATTTCTCTATGCATTTCTCTTACCTGTATTATGGTAATGATCTCACTATTTGTGGTTTAAAAATGTTCCGTCATGTGCCTATTTTATTTATTTATATTTTATTTATTTGAATCTCGGATTACAATACCTTTGAGCCATAGACTCTCTTACAAAGGTTTCACCTCAGCAAGGTTGATAACAAGATATTAGAAATACAAAAAATTGGACACACATTCAATATAGACAATAAGTACACTTAGGCAAGTTAGCAGCAATCAATCAACACATACTAAAAATAACGTAGATTACAATAACATACATTAAACTAGAACAAAACTAGAACAATAAGTGCAATTATGCAGATTTGAAGCAGTTACGTCAATACATTCTGAAGTTAACAGCAGTGAAAATAAGTCGAGGTAAGATGGACTATACCAGGAGGGTAAATATCACAAACAGCATAGAAACAGTAGCAGCTAAAGGTAAGCATTGTGGGGAGGTGGGGGGGTAAGTGAGTGTGAGTAGGATGGGAGGGGGAGGGGAGGTAATTTGTGGGGAAATAGTAATAAGCACCATGGAGGTGGGATGGAATAGAGGAGATAAGGTAAGTGACCAGTAGCTGCGGGGGCAAGGCTACGGTGGGAGAGGCTATGGCAGGGATGCAAGGATTGGGAATAGGGAAGGCAGAAGGGGTGAGAGGAAAGGAGGGGGTTAGGGGTGAGAAGGAGGGGTGAGAGGAGGGAGTGGGGTAGAGGATGAGGGAAGAGGGTGGGGAAAGTGGGTGAGAGGAGGGGTGAGAAGGAGGGGAGGATGTTGTAAATACGAGAAAGGGCAAGGCTCTAAATGGTGTTAAGGAGGGGGGGGTGTAAGCAAGGGGAGAGATAGCCTACAGGCAGCAGTCACAGCAACTGAGTGCAGAAAGGTCTTGCCTAAGTTTATGCTTAAAAAGGCCAATCCTAGTTTCCTGTCGGATATTCGAGGGTAGACTATTTAGCCAGCTGGGTGCTGGATACGAGAAGGATCGCTGTGACTAGGAGGTGTGACAAAAAGGAAGTGGTACACCTGCTTTGATATGTTCTGAGTTAGGTGAGGGTTGATGCAGGGATTAGGTATTCTGAGCACCGAGGGGGCTGACCTACACTAATTTTTTTTTTTTTTTGCTAGGAGGCTGGTCTGATAGTTAATTCTGCCTTCAGGTTTAGCCAGCTAGACTGGGTACAGATCACACGTATGTGTTCATCTATGGGCTCCAGTAATCAGTCTGCAAGCCATGTTAAGTGTTGTGCAGATCCTTTTAAGTGTGGTGTCAGTAGCTGCACCATAGACTACTAGGCCGTAGTCTATAATAGACAGAATTGAACAGGTTACAGCAGTCTGGAGTGTGTCAGGGGTCATACAGTACCTGTGCCTGTATAACAGGCCCATCCTGGAATTAACTGCTCTTGTGATAGTGTCAGCCTGGGTACCATAGGATAGTGTGCTGTCCAGAATGATCCCAAGATACTTGAAGTAAGTGACCAGTAGCAAGTGGGGGCAAGGCATATTGACACTGTTGGCAAGACTGCCAATATACGGATTGGACTACTACATAAACACAAGCACTGTATGCCTGCGGATGCCCTTAAACTAGACATCTACAGCTCTGTCACCTCTATCATTGACTACGGCCTTGCCATCTATGGCTTTGCCTCAACAAGTGCCCTTCACAGGATCTCAGTTTCTCTCAGCAAAGCCTGTAGACTACTAATGGGTGCGGCCCGACAGACTCACACCTGTGACCTCTATGCACAGGCCAGCTGGCTACCCCTACTCAGCAGAATACAATACCAGACCTGCTTACTTACCAAAAAGATTCTCCTCGGTCTCATGCCACCTGGTGTTAGCTCACTCCTTACTACCTACAGTGGCACTCAACAAACATGTGGTGCTCAATCTCTAACCTTTCAGGTTCCTAGATGTCGTACCTCCATGGGTCAGCGGTCCTTTATCTATAGAGCCACTCAATGGTTCAATTCCCTCAATAAAGAAGCACTTTCCTCTACTACACTTGGACCCTTCAAAAGGAATCTCAAACTTTACCTCACCTCTACCACTCAATGTGACTGCTTCTCTGAACAGAGATCTCTCTAAACACCTCCCAGCTCACTCATGTCTCACAGCCCGCCCTTTCCCAGTCTCATTCCCTCTGGCACTGGGCCTTCCTTGTGACTCCTTTCCTGCTTGGCATCTCCACTGGTACAAGACATTTTCCACTGCCATCGGACAGTGGCCTATTAGCCTGCCAACTTCCTCTCCCGGTCTCACGCCTACAATACTAACTGCCTATGGTGCCCTCTATTTCTTATTGTTACCGCAGCCAGCTGCCTACTCAAGCTGCTCGTTATATGAATATTATCTCAAAGTATGTTATAACTGAGTATCTTTATTTTTTCTTTTAGTTATTTTGGTTGTTTATTGTGCATTCTTTTACTACCTCTGTATGTATGTTGACCCTCATCCTTTGACGTGGAACCTTTGTAAACGAGCAGTTTCTGCTCAAAGGTATTTGTAATCCGAGAATTTAATAAAAATAAAAAAAATAAAATAAAAGTTTCGAACTTGATCAAGTGGCGAGCCTCCATTATTAAGTATGTTTAGCTGGTGAGATTTGTATTTGTTGTGTGGGTTAGTGAAGAGCATGGCTTTGGTCTTCTTGTAGTTCATAAGAAGTTTACTGTTGCAGAACCAGGCCTCAATAGCAGAGAAACTGGCTGGCAGTATAGCCTAGAGATTAGAGGAATGACGTGTGAACGAGCTTGATACATCCAGCAGACCAGAGCAGAGTTTGATTCTCACAACCTCCACTTGCATACTGTGCGATTCTGAGCAAGTCACTTAACCGCCCAGTGCTCCCAGGTCACCCCTGAAAACAGGCATTTGTGCCTAGTGGGCCTTACCGGTTACCAAAGATTAAAATAGAAATTAAATAAAAAAAACTATCCTGGTGCCGTGATTCAATGGGGCGGGGGTCAGGGTGACTAGTAAAGATGACGGCATCATCAGGATATAACAGTATGTTATCAGTGCATGCCAGAGGGAGGGTATTGAGGAAGAGACTAAAAAGCAAGGGACCCAGAATTGAACCTTGCGGGACACCGGATATCACATGCCTGCTGTCAGATAGGTTGCCATTAATTTTGACTTGCTGGGACCTGCTATCGAGATAGCTTCTAAACCATCCTCCTGCATCAAATGATAGGCCCATTACCTGGAGGGAGTTTAATAGGATGGAGTGGTTGACCGTATCAAATGCTTTAGTGAGGTTGATATAAATCGCCCCCACAAGCTGACCCCAGTCAAGTGCATTATGTATATAAGACGTGTATTCAAGCAAAGCCTTGATGGTGCTATGCACCTTATGAAAGCCATATGGTTCTGTGCATTGCACTGGCTGCCGGTCAGGTGGAGGTTCCTCTTTAAGGTGGGCTTACTCACCTTTAAGGCCCTACACAGTCTGGGCCCTGGTTATCTGAAAGACCTTCTTACACATGCTGTCTCGGTCCGCTCCCTCCACTTCTCCTCTAGGGGCCTCCTTGCGATTCCCAGGATGAGGTTAAAAACGTCAGACGACAGAGCGTTTAGTGTTGCCAGCCCCATCCTGTGGAATTCGCTATCTCCAGCTGTAAGAGAAGCCCCTTCTGCTGAGGTTTTCAAAGCCCGCTTCGAGGCCCTCCCGGACTTTGATTTATAATTTTGTCTGATGCCTGACTTTCGTGCTTAATTCTGTCCCGGGTTATATATTTAGTTTCTTGTATTTATTGCTGATCATATTATTTATGAATGTTATAATAGTGAGTTACAGTGTAGAATATTTATTATTAGGTTTTATATTGTGGAGTTATTTTCTATATATAATTCTATTGTTGGTGTTATTTGTATGTGATTCTAATTTGTTCAGCGTCCAGAGCCTCCAGTATGGGCATCTTTTTAAATAAAATTTGCCTTGCCTTGCCTTGCCATTTGCCATTGTATCTGGTATTTCTCGAGGTACTCGGTTAATTGGTCTGCCATGATGCTTTCAAGCGCTTTTGAGAGGAGGGGATGGAGATCGGATGGTAATTTGAGTTCAGGGCTCGATCACCACTTTTGTGGACAGGCATTACTGTGGCTGCCTTCTACTGCTGAGGGAACTGGCCAAAGCAAAGCGATAAGTTTAGCAGTTTTGTGATGGGCAATAGGACCTCATCGAGAGTTAGACTAATGAGCCTGAGGTCAAGCGAGTCACTACTAAACCTTGATTTTTCAAGAACCTTCAGCAGGTACTTTTTTGCCTCCATTGGGGTGACTATTTTAAAGTGGAATGGGGGCTGACCCTGGGAGGTAACATGACTACTAGTCACGACAGGGTTGGCTGGTTCGTTGAAGAAATCTTGAAGAAGTATACCGCTCAGGTCCCAGAAGGCCCTGTTGAAAGTGTCAGCAATATGCTTGGGGTCCTGAGTGATAACCTTGTTAACTTCCAGCATGGAAGGGGACAATTTGCTGGTTTTGCCTGTAAGGTCTTTGATGTTGTTCCAGAATTGCCTACTATCCCCCAGGAGCTCATGGACTCCTTCTTAAAGCAGCAGCTTTTAGCAAGGCAGATCTCTCAAGTGCAGGCATTTCTTGCAGTTCTGTATTGCTGAAGGTCAGTTTGCTTATTGGTGGCTGTGGCACGATGCCAGAGGTGGTCTTTAGTGGCCATGTGATTTAGGAGGGACGGGGTAATCCAAGAGTCGTTAGCCCCCTTTAACTTACGCTTTTTAATAGGAGCGTTTACATCACAGACTGGAATTAAATATTCCAAGGCTTGGTCTACATTCTTGGCCATGTCAGCTGGGGCCCAGGCAGTTTGTAAAAGGGAAGCCTTGAAATGCTTGAGCTGTCCTCTCTTTAGAACACGGTGTATTGCAGTTTTGGCAGGTGATTTAGGGGCCATGTTTGACCAGAGGCAGAGAACGGGGGAGTGATCACTATCTCGGAGGACTGTAATACCAGAGATTCTGTCTGGACGATTAGTGATTATCCAATCTATCAGTGTACTGGTTCCAGTTCGGTAGTTTATCTTGGTGGGGAAGTCAACCATTTGTGCTGCGTTGACAGTTGATTTAACGTCCTTGTAATGGTCTGCTTCAGGAGTCAGCCAATTTACATTAAAATCCCCAAGAAGCACCACTTGGGTATTGCAACTTGAATAGGTATTCAGTAACTACATTGATACCACTGGCCTGGTTACGGGGGAGGGGGGGAGTGATGTAGACAGAGACAACAGTAAGAGTCTTACTATTGGACTCTAAGATTAGTTTGATGGCCAGGGTCTGGATGGATTTCCAAGAGTCCAGTTGGGGAAGGGCATGCCCCCGAAGGGAATCCCAAAGGTAGATCACACCCCCCTTTTTACCCATTCTATCTTGTCTAAATAGGGTGCATTCAGGCAAGGTAACAGCAGTATCAGGGGTCTTGGGGGTAAATCAGGTTTCAACCTCAGCTAGCACGTCTGGTGTATGCTGTGTTACCCAGACTTGGAGATCATCACATTTGGACAGCAGGCTACAGATATTGATTGATGCTAGTGTTAGCATTCCTGGATTTGCCCCTTGGGTGGTGTACTTGCTGCATAGGGCCGGGGTTTGGGTGAATGTTACCTGATAAAAGGAGGAGCAGTAAGATGATCTCGAGTAGATATCATTTGAATATTTTTAGGTTGTTTGGTGGTTTGTGTCTACTGATTCGCCCTTGCATCTTGTAATATAGTGGTGAAGTGAGGTGGGTAAGCAGTGTGATGGGCAGAGAGTTCAGCGAGCTGGAGGAGTAACTGGGGTGGCTAGTGAGGTGGGGGTTATGCTCAGTTTCATACTGTAGCTCATTGCGGTGGAGCTGGGGGGAGGTATGCATTGATGAGAGTAGGGAGAGTACCTATTTGGTAGGTGCTTATATGGGCTTGCACTTATAATCAGGGCTAGAGATTCTAAGCCTATAAGGACCTGCATGATGACCTATAAAGAGAGAGAGAGAGAGAGAGAGTGAGACGGGGTGACAGGTGGTTCAGTAATCTTATGGTGAGCCAGGATAGTGGCTTAGAACAGTAGAGGATGGTGGGCGGAGATGTGCTGATGTTCTGTGGAATGCACAAGAATGGGTTCACAGGTTCGAGGGTGTCACCGAGGAAGGAGTAGGGCGTGTGTGGGGCTAATGAAGTAGAGTGGGCAGAAAGCCTGGGGTAAAGTGCAGCCACTAGAATGGTCTAATGTTTAGAGTCCCCTACTACAGTGCGAAGGGTTTGTGGTTCGAATCCTTGCAGGGACTCTGGGTGGGGAGGAGGATAGATTCCCAAGGGAATGCGGTTGATAAAAGAGGGCTCACACTGACTGAAGGCTCTGAACTAGTAGGTAATAGGTTATTTTTATGCTAGTGATGCAGGCTGACTTGACAGGTTCAACAGTGACTCTTAGTGGCCAGTTGGTATAGCCAACAATAGGGAAAGTGAGGAGATAGTTCTAGGAGTAATGGGTCATGTGATTTTGTCACTTGACCAAGACTGCCTATAAGGGTAGAGCCCACCCAGGGTGGGTGGGGCAGTCAGACAGGCTAACAATGTTCCAGAGCAGCACTGTACCTGGGTTGTGTGGCTGCCATCTGTTGTGCTCCATGGGCTGTGAGAGGGTGTTTCTGGGGAGTGCAGCCTGTGGGGAGGGAAAGAAATACTTGGTGTTAGACAGCGAGGGGTTGGCTAGCGATGCCAGACAAAGGATTCATTTACTGGGTGGGAACGGTACAGCAAGGGGGGGATCCTTCTCCAGCTCCCGACCTCCAAGGACTGCGCATGTGCAGTAATGCCTCTGGAAATGACGGAATATGTGGGAACAGGAGGAACCAACAAGGGAGACCCCCACCAGCAAACACACAATGCAGTAAGCACAATGCGGATAGATTACCCTAGTAGAAGTGGTTACAAAGCAGTGGCACTAACATTAGCAAGAGTGACTAAAACATGCATGTACTTACAGCAGTTAAGCACACCACACATGCTTAGAATACAGTCACAAATGCACCTTAAAGAACCACAGAGCAGGCAGGCACACTGAGGCACCTAGCAAGATTAAACAGCTGAAAAAGTAACAATCAGTTGCTGTCCGATGACAGAAAATACATTTAAACACTGTTCCAGAGCAGCTCTGTACCTGGGCTCTGTGGCTGCCGTCCGTTGTGCTCCGTGGGCTGTGGGAGGGTGTTTCTGGGGAGTGCAGCCTGGGCAATGTGGCTGCTGTCCCTTTGTGCTCCACAGGCTGTGGGAGGGTGTTTCTGGGGAGTGCAGCCTTGGCTGTGTGGCTACCGTCCATTATGCTCTGTGGGTTGTGGGAGGGGTGTTTCTGGGGAGTGCAGCCTGGGGCTGTGTGTCTGCCGTCCGTTGTGCTCCATGGGCTGTGGGAGGGTGTTTCTAGGGAGTGCAGCCCGATTTGTATCGTGGATGTGTTACGAAGGTTCTACCATGTTTCTGATTGTAAACTTCAACATCCCATACCTCTGTTCAGGACTAGTTTTCCAAAAACTTTAGTAGCTAACAAAATAAATACCCCCTCCTCCAAAGTCAGTAGCCCGCGCGACTCCCCTAGGCACTGCAGATGTGCCTTTTCCAAGGAGTCCTATAAACAAGTTGCTTTAAGCTCAGTAGGCTTTTACTAATACCTTTCATTGTTAGGGAAGTATAGTAAATGGTTTTACAAGTGGCAATGTACGGTTACCCCACCTAACATTACATTGTCGTGGGGTACTGTAGGAATACCACTGTAAAGAACACTTTAGGACTGCTAACACTATACTGTACTGTATAGGTGGGTTAAAATACATGCTGGGGTTTGGCACATGTACAACTTGAAGTTGCCAGAATAACCTAGAGATCACAGCAGCGAGCTGTATATGAGTTTGGTACAGTCAGCAGACCTGGATTTGATTCTCACAAACTCCGCTTTGATACTATGTGACCCTGAGCACGTCATTTAACCTCCCTGTGCTTCAGGGATGCACATAGAAATGAGTCTCAGCTCAGTGTGCCTTTCCCAGCCAGCAACCCTTAGTGCACTGTACAATGTCCATATACGCCATGGCAATCCAGTGCGCACACATCTCTTTGCAGTGATACTGGACATGTGAGTATGTTGCACATGCATATGCATACACGCATGCCTAGTATCATAGTTCAACTTTCAGACCATGATTTCCCTAACTTTGAGCCCTTGTTTCAAAACCAAAAACACTTTTCCTGAGTTCAGCTTTCTTTATACTATTAAAAACAGTGCTTAGCTGCACTCTGGTGTAATTATGCTGCACAAGCCTTCCAGCACTTCAGCACCATTTGGAAATGTGACCGCACTTTGGAATCCAGCACAGTAAATCGGAGCAGACCGAGTGTTTTCGCTTTGAAGTCAAAATAGTAATAATATCTGTTTTATGTGGGAAAATAATTACTGACGTGGATATTGTACGACAAGAGGGACTGCTGCAGGCAGTGCAGCCGCATTTTGGAATAACTGGAGAACATGCAAGTAAAGGGCTGACAGTGTCCTTTTAAACTCACTGCAACTTATTTTTCCTCGAGTTCCTTTAAGTTCAAAAGGGATATTAGGAGAACAGGTGGATAAAAAGAAACCACCACCCACACAAACTTGTTAATATGCAATTTAAGCACGGGTGGTATAGATAATGGATTTAGGAATTATGTATCTGAGTAAGTGTTTTTCAAGGGGAGGTGTGTTCTAAGTTAATCATTTAAAGTCTCTGCAGTGATACACTAGTATTGAGACTGAGGCAGGGACATGACAGACTGGAAGTACATTTTGTATTTATCTGCCCATAAAATCTGTGTTTTTATCTCAAGTGTCCATGTTTTCATAATAAATCTGCGCATTCGCATGCACCATGTGCATCACTTCTGGCTGGGAGACTATATAAACAGAGCCTCAGCGAGTGGAGCCTGTTTTAGAGAGAAATATCTACCTAACAGTGCTTCGAAGGGCAAAATCTTTATTTGGGAGTGCTAGTTACCTCAGCAAGAGGTTTGTGGTGAGCTACATAGATCCTTTGGGACTAACTCTGACACCTAACCTTTGACCCCCCCCTGCAAGTGAGGGGCGAGGGTTCTGTGTTGCTAGAGATTATCTCTCGTCTGTTTTGGCCCCGTTGTGCAGAACTAGCAACTATATGTAGCCTTTTTAAAGGCTGTTTATCGGTGCAACACCTATACTTTTATAGTTTTAACTCCCAACGTTACTGGAAGTGTCCGCTGATGTCACTTCCGGCTGGGAAACTGTATAAACAGAGCCTCATGGAGTGGAGCAAACTCGTGCGTGAGCCACATGTGGGGATGCATACAGAGACAAGTATGTCTGTACATGTCTGCTGTGTCCATCAAGAACACGGGCAGTTCACTCTGGTCCAGGTAACACATTTACTATCAAATAGTAACCTTGAGCTCTATTATATATCCTTGTTCCTGACACTGTAAGCATACCCCCAGGGTGGAAGTAGGAGCCGAGCAACATACATTGTAATTTTGCTTTCAATTTTATACATAAAATGGACATTAAAGGAAAGCTGTCATAAATCTGGGCTCCCGCCCCCGAAAAGCTTACCGTCCGGTTTAGCTTTTTATAGTAAGAGTGGAGTTTTTTTCATGCCACACCTTACTGTATTTTAATTCACCAAAGTCCGAAACCCGGAAGTATGGTAGATGCAGTTGAGGCTCCCTTTGCTGAAAAGGTGCGGCGCTGTACCTTTTCAGCAAATGGAGCCTCCCCTGCATCTACCATACTTCTGGGTTTTGGACTTTCGTGAATTAAAATACAATAAGTTGTGGCATGAGAAAAACGCCGCTCTTACTGTAAAAAGCTGAACTGGAGGGTAAGCTTTTCGGGGGTGGGAGTCCACATTTATGACACCTTTCCTTTAATGTAGGATTTGTCATGCTGAGTACAGGTGAAGTAGCGATAACATGTGTCATGTAACAACTTTAGTCTGGAAACTGACTCAGGTTTCGAGGGGCTCAAATGTAACCAGTGCAAAGAGGTACAAGCACTAAGAGGGAAGATACCGGAATAAGAGCAGGAAATTAGATTGATCACAAGTAAAAATTGCCTAAATACACCTGGTAATTGTCTGCATGACCATAACAAGCTATGTGTGGGTAACACGATTAATAATACAAGTGAAGCCTCTTTGAAAAGAAATAGAGAGGATGATAGTGGGGATGACTTGGATTGGACCCCAGTCTACTCTAACAGCAAGCAAAAAATAGGCTGTAGAGCCATAGATTTCGTTTTACCGCTCCAAAATAGTTTTGATCCACTTTCTACTACTGAAAAAGAATTAAGCACTGGGTCTAGCACACCATCAGTCCCCAGTGAAATATCACCCAATGAGAATAAAGATACTCAGGACATGGTGGTCAATCAGAATGAAAACAACAGCTCAGGATACTACAACAAAAAATAGTTTGAACATGAAAAATGTGGTCACAAAGTGTAGTGACATTAATATAGACTCCACTCAAACTCAGGACACTGATGCAGATAGCAGAATGGAGAGTGCAAGCGAGACTAGACAAGTACTAGTCTCAGGGGACTCAATTCTAATATACACGGGCGGGCATATCTGTAATCAAGATAAAGAAAACCGTACCTGCTCAGGTTTTAGAGAAGCAAGACTCTGGGAGATCGAGCTTATGACACAGGATATCCTAATAAATTCAGGAGAAAGGCTGTTAATTGTGATTTCTGCAGGCACTAATGATATAAATAAATCCAGTGTAGAAGAGATCCAGAAAGGTTTCCTCTGCCTTGTCACAACACTCAAGAACAGCAGGGGTCGAAATTGGTACCAGCCTGCTAGCCAAATGCTGGTAGATTTTGTATCGGGCTAGTAAAATTTTCCTTTAACTTGCCCTGTGGGCTTATGCTAGAGAAGGTAACATTTCAGTAAATACACCAGTTGGGCCAGTGGAAAAGGCTGTGGGGTTAGTTGATTTTCCCAGTCTCTAGCCCTGGAACAGGGGATGTGAAATATGACTATCAGAGATCCTGCCAGTCCCCAGAGCAAGCAAAATGAAGCAGATCAAAATAAAAACTATCAATGAATGGTCAAGAAGATGATCCTTGAGAGAAAATATTGGTTGCCTTACACACTGGAAACAGTTTGTCCATAATCAGAGTCTGTTTAGCTGGGATGGGCTGCATTTAAGCTGAAGGGGAAGTACCATACTTGGGAGAACCATTGCTACATATAGAAACAATTATTTAAACTAGCTAAGAGGGGGCAACTGTGTTTCTTATGCAAAAAATACACTATTAAAATAATAATGGATATAAAATTCTAGTCACTGATGTTAGAAGCTTGAATTTAGCTAAGTTAAGTGAGCTGACAGTCATCTTAAACCAAAAGCAACTTGTCATTGCTGCAATCAGTGAAACGCGGTGGGACATAGTCTGAGACTGGTACAATGAAATTCCTGGATACTGTCTGTATTACAAAAATAGCATAGACAGGAAAGGGGCTGGTGTCTGTATTTATATTGAAAGCACCATAGAATCAACAGCAGTTTTACTTAATACTAACATAGAAACTCAATTAGAATGTGTCTGCATTCAGATAAGGCTACAAAATGGTAAAAAAATCACTTATAGAAAATTTTTACAGGCCACCATCCTCATCCCTGGAACATGACCTGTACCTATTCAGAACACTTACAGAGCTCTCAAGTTTGTCTGATATGATATAGTAATAGTAGATGACTTTAATATGCTGGGAATACAATGGGATTGTCTGACAGCAGGCACTGCTATGGAATCACTATTCTTGGACACTACATTAATGGCTGGGCTTCAGCAACTGGTGATGGAACCTACCAGGGTAGGAACATTCTTGATATAGTCCTAACTAATTTGGCCTGTGACATTACTGACCTTACTGTCATTACCCCACTAGTAAACAGCGACCATAACTGTGTAATCTTCAACCTTACTGGACATAGTACCCATTTAGGTCAACCAAGTAAATTATTCAAGAGGTGACTACTCTAGTATTAAACTAGTACTACAGTCATATTACTTGGAGACTCTAATGTCTGAGTTGATGGTAAACTAGTGCTGGGAACTGTTAAAATCAATTATCAATGAATTGGAACCTTTATACATTCCGCTTAAGCAAATTCATAACAATAGAGGCAAGATCACCCCGGTTAACACCACAAATTAGGCAACAAATAAAAAGAAAAGAAAAAGCCTTTAAGAAACTCAAGAAGATGAAAAATGAATACAATAACTCTATATACAAGGCAGAACAAAACAAAAACATATTAGGACAGAGCGGAGAAAATTAGAATTCAAGCTATCCATCTCTAAAGACCACCAAAAATCCTTTTTTGCCTGTATCAACCACAACTACAATAAAGACAATAGTTTGGGTGCAGTATTGAAAACAGAGTTGAACTGAGGGAACCAAAGGAGGTTGCAGACGCATTTAGTAGGTACTTCAGGCCTGTATTTACAATTAAGGATCCAGTAAAATAAACAGTTTTTAACACTGTGTCTAGCTATCAGTATTTTACATCTAAGAAGGTCAATAAGGCCATAACGGCATTAAAGAATAATTCTTCACCAGGGCCAGATAACATAAACACGAAATTTATCAAAGAAACAGCAGAACAGCTGACTCTACCTTTTACTGGTATACTGACCTCACAGTAAAACCCCCACAGTGACACCCCAACGGCAATAGACATTGCAGCAATGGGTGCTGCACAGCAACGGACTTTGAGGCAATGGGGGAACATGCATCTAACTGCACTGTCTGTGTGACATGGTGTTAGATATCTAAACTAGAGGGGGTCCAGAGGGTACAGCCCCCTCCCCGCATTGCTGCGTTCGAGTGTGTCAGTCAGTGTTGCCATGTTACCGGTCATCATCGGGATGCGTCAGTGTCAGGGATGTCACCGTGGTTCCATCGCTGTGGGGGATGTTGCTATTGGGGATGTCACCGTGGCTTGGTGGAACCCCCTTTACTATACTGATAAATAAATCTTATAGTACTAGTACAGTACCAAGGGACTGGAAAAGAGCCACTGTTGTGTCTATTCACAAAAAAGGGCAATAAATCTAGAGCTGGCAATTTTAGACCCATCGGCTTAACATCAGTGGTCTGTAAAACAATGGAAAACTGTTAAAATATAGATGAGATATAGAAATAACAGAAAAATGACTAAAAGATTCAACACAGCATGGATTGTAGCCAGCCATTCATGTGCAACAAATCTAATTTCATTTTATGAGAAGGTATGCAGTAGCATTGATAGGAGAGTGCCCATGGACGTGGTCTATTTAGACTTTCGAAAAGCATTCGATCCAGACCCGCACGCACTACTAATTGAAAAAATAAGCTAGGATTTAATACTTACACTATCAGATAGTAGAAGAATGGCTTCTAGATAGGACCCAACAAGTAACAGTATCTGACACACTGTCCAGAGAAATCGAGGTCACTAGTGGAGTTCTGCAGGGCTCTGTGTTCGGCCTGACACTGTTTGGCATTTTCATAAGCAACCTACATAATATGGTTCAGACCAAATTTGCAGATGGTGCCAAGATCAGCTCTGAGGTGGATACTGCAACCAAAATTGACACACAAGTCATGAACCTGTGTCACATCAAGAGTTGGGCCCATTCGAATAAAATGGCCTTTAGTGTTGAAAAGTGTTCAATTATTCATCTAGGAAAGAAAAATCCACTCAAAAATGATATAGTAAATGGGGCTACAATAAAATCAGTTACCACAGAGACTGATTTCAGTATCATAATCAATAACAAACTAGCCCCAGGGGAACATTGTAGAAAGATTGCATTAACTGCCAACAGACTTAGCTGGTCTGTTCGGAAGGCATTCATAACTAGATGTGAAACATGCATAATTTATGGAATAGTGGATGGATGACATCCACAACAAGGCTGTGTTTCCATGGAGGGAGTTGATGACATCATAGAGACCCTGAGAGCAAAGCTCAAGAGGTCACTATAATGTCATCAACTCCTGAGTTGGAATCCCGGCCTTGGTTGTGGATGGTCGCCAATCCAATATTTTATATAGTATATGGTCCTCCAAATGCATAAAGTTTAATTTCACAAGGTTCATATCTTGTGTCCATACTCCTGCTTGCTCTCGAATGCTCCCGGACCTGTCCTTGCCACATAAAGCTCTGCTCCAGTGCCTTCCCCGAAGATGCCATTCCTGCTCGCTGCCATCCCACTCTGCTCTGACCCCATAACTGCACCACTGATTAAAAGAAAAAAAAAAGAAACCCGGCAAATTGATAGTTTGGACACACAGAGCCCGATATGGCAGTCCGTGTCCAAACTATCCTAAGCGCTGCCGCCATTTTCGTGTATATTTTTTGATCGCCACTATTTTAGTCAATCGAGTAACAGCTCAAGGTTGAAAAGTTGTTGTACTATCGATATGATGTCAGAATGATAGTTCAACAACTTTTTTGACCTTTGAACTGTCCTACAACAAGATTTGGAAAGCTTCAATTTTCCATACACAATAAGCCCTAACCATATACTATACATATGTACAAGTCATATATACATCCCCATCTGGACTATGGAGCATCATTTAGGGCCCCGCATTTAGCCAAGGACTGGAACATATTGGATAATATCCAAAAAAGGGCTACTAAACTGGTCCCACGGGTAAGAGGGCTCCCCTATTCTGATAGATTGTGAGCGCTTAATCCATATGATCTGCAAATGCACAGAGACAGAAGTGACCTATTGATGTTATTTAATATCCTGCATGATCAAGATCCAGTTGAAGAATTTAATCTAATTATAGTCACAAAACCAGAAAAGTTAAGATGCCACAGTAAACAGTTTCATATTCCCTGGCATCCGCAAACAAAAGGAAAAACTACTTTATAATACGGACTTGTAAACCGTGGAACACACTTTCTCAGAATATAGTCAATATTACTGACTTTTGTAAGTTTAAAAATGAATTAGATAACTTGTTTTTTTATGTAAGTCTTACACCATTTTAGCAGCCCTCCTCTGGACCACTTCCGCCCTGTCGATGTCCTTGAAGAGATGTGGCCTCCAGAACTGGACACAATACTTCCAACTGCTTCCAACAAGGGCATGATGCAGAGGCAACACTACCTCCCTCCTCCTGCTATAAATCACCTTCCCTATGCACCCCACCATCTGACTCGCCTTGCCTGCTGCCACTGCCCTGCTATGTTGAGGTCATCAGATAATGATTACCCCAAGGTCCCTCTTTTGCTTGGTATCTGTAAGTACTCCCTCAATCTTATACAGTGCATGCCCCTCGGTCTTGCGCACTCCAGGTGCATGCCTTTGCACTTTTTGGCATTGAAACCCAGTGGCTACTCCCTAGACCACACTTGTAGTTTTCCCATATCCCTTTGCAATCTTTCCACCCCTCCTGGGTGTCCACCCTGTTGCAGATTTTTTGTATCATCTGCAAAGAGACACACCTTCCCCTCCAGTTCCTCAGTCATGTCACTTATGAAGACACTAGAGAGGACATCACCAAGTACCGATCCCTGTGGTACTCCACTGGTCACCCTGTCATCCTCCAAGTGACTGCTGTTTACCACCACCTCTGCCTCCTCCTATCCTTCAATCTGTTAGATACCTAGTTCACCACCTTCTCCCTCACCCCCAGGCTGCTAAATGTCTTTATTAGCTTCATATGGGATTAGCAACATATTGCTAAGGATAAGCATGAATCTCACTATCGCCTTAGAAAATGATACTGCCACTGTCCAATCCCAACACCTCGTTTGCCATCATAATACTCAAACAGAGCAACATTTTCTCCATCACACATTATTACTATAATAATATATCAAAGTATTTCTGACACGTCAGTATAGACTGAGTGCCTTGAGAAAGGTGGTACAAAATTCGGGAAATGGAGGAGGGTCTGAACAGGTGGATTGCAAACTGCCTGTGGGTGGACCCAAGGGGTGGTGGGTGCACAGTATTCAGAGGGAAGTAGATGACTAGCAAGTTGCCTCAGAGATTATTTATTTATTTATTTTATTTGTTTGTATTTCGGATGACACCTTTGAGCCGAGGGCTCTTTTACAAAGGTTCCACGTCAAGGCAATAAGGGAATACCTTATGAAGCAAGGCAATCCCGAAGATAGTTATGCTTTAAAATATCAAAAGCTGTTTCCTGATCCACAGAAAAAAAGATATCCATCCAAATTCATCTGCGTCCCTTGTTCCAAAATTTCTCAAATGAAAAGAAGGTTCTGTGTGATGTTCCTCCCAGGTGCTTCACAAATAACTACTCGTGCTACCTTGAACAGGCGAGCAGTCAAGATTTCTGCTAGTATTTTATAGTCCGTTGTTAAGATTAAGTAGCCTCCAATTATGGATATCTGTACAGTCACCCTTTTTGTACAAAAAAAAACCATAATCCCTTCTGTCATGCTATGGCCACGTTTATTTTCCATCACAATGGCCTGAAAAACGTCCGTCAAAATCAGAGCTAACTGGTCACAAAAAGTTTGTAGAATTCATTTAGGATTCCGTCACTACCAGGTGAGGTGTTCGGTGAGAGGTTCCCTATTGCTGTCCGAACCTCAGCTTCTGTGATGGGTAACAAAAGCTGAGTCATGACAACCTGTGTAATCTGGAGTAATGCAACTGCACATAGAAGGCTTTCTGAACCCTCATCTGTGCCCGCCTGAAATCTCTCAGCAATACGGTACTGTACCACCGGCTGCATAGAGGGAAGATCAGTGACTAACACCCCATCAGAATCCTGTAGTGCTGTCATAACCCTCTTATCTACTCATTCCATCTATGTATCAAAGGGATTTACCTTCCTTCTGGTACCCTGCGCAGTAAATGTCTGATGATAGGCCATATTTTTTTCTTGATCCCGATGATACGCGTACATTTGTTTTTTAACAACAGAGATTTTATTGGAACAGTCCACCCCAGATTCTCTCATTAGAGTTACAAGTTTTAAAAACTTGGCCTGTAGGCTGAGATAAGCCAAATATTTCTCCTTTGCTAGTGTCATGGAGAGTTTAAAATACATTTCCTTTAAATCGATTTTTGCATCCTCCCACCATTCCACAGGACTGTCATAAAGAAACCGGATTTCATGTCTTAGTTCTAAAAAAAGCAGGATGTCACATCTGAGTAAATCAGACTGTAGGAGGGATGAATTTAACTTCCAGTAACCCCTTCCCAAGACTGTCTCCTGTACTACTCTCAGTGAAATTTCTACTGCAAAGTGATCTGAGGTCTCAAAAGGGACCACTCTAGTAGAAACCTCACACGTTCTCCTGGACAGAAACCAGAAGTCAATCCTGGTGGAAAGTTTACCCTTGTAGGACGTATGAGTGGGTGGAATAGCTAATAGATCATACACGTCTACAAGGTTATTTCTGGTCAAAATTTCTTGCAGCAGATTTGTGTTGCAGTACTTTTTCCCTGGTTTCCTACCCCAGTCCCTTTCAGATAACCCACAGTTAAAATCCCCACCCCAAAGAATCACCTTTGAGGAATTTAGGAAGGGTTCAATACACCATAATAAAGCCATCCTATCAGCTTTTATCTGTGGAGCATAAACATTTATCAAGCGACAAGTGAGCCCCTCAATGACCACGTCCATCAAAAGAGCCCTATCTAGAAGAGCATCGAGAACCTTCAAAGTTTTAAACTCTACACCCCTGAACAAGATACCCAAGCCAGAGCACTCATCCTCACCCACCGACCAAACCGAAGGTCCCCATCGCCAATCCACCCTGGCTTGTTCTATGTTTGTGAGCGTGTGCAATCTGGTACCTTCTAAAAACATAATATTACCCTGCTCCATGGCCAGTTTTGCAAAAGTGACAAGACGTTTCTCTCTTGAGTTAATGCTGTTCACATTCAAAGTTCAAAGTTGTAGAGGTAACATCAGATGGAGCAAAAAAGGAAAACCAACATTGCAGAATGTCAAGAGAAAACCACATAATTTCCTTTTTTTCCATTTTTTTGTCTTAACCTTCTCAACTAGTAACATGTCCCTACTACCTCCTGCTGTGAAGAGGCAACAGTGGAAACTTCTGAGCCACCTTCTGAATCTGTTGATTCATTATCCATAAGCATTTCATAAAAGTTCTGTGTAGAAACAGGTTCTGTTTCAAGGCCTTTTGTTATGGGGGCTGGGATGTGTACACTAGATCTTGAACGGGTCACTCTCTGAAAAGAAGGCTCCTCCATAGGTGCCGGAGGAGGCATAATAGGGTCCAACAAAGGAACTGGTTGTGAACCAATCTCCTCCAAGGGGGTTTGAGTAACACTATCATCAGGGATTAGGTTTTTCAAAGAGACTCCAGAAGGAGGCATCGGTCTTGCAGCCCCCTCCACAGGGGAGTGGGGGGAGGTCTACAGGTGCCTAACCTGAGTTTTGAACCACCACCAGATCCTGGGTGGTACACAAAGGCTGTGGTGCACCAACCAAGGAAGGTTCAGGCTGTATCCTTGTGTCATGCACTAAAGAGGGTTGGGACAGAAGTGGGGCTTTTGGAGTCGAAATCTGGGACATTAAATCAGCCATCTTCATGCGCTCCTTCTGTGCAGTAGCCACATACGTGTCCTGCTCAGCTGTCACAGTGGTATCTAAGCTGTTGTGGGATGCCCATGGACAGGCACGAAAAACATGACCCATCTCCTTACACAGATTACATTTTACAGGGCTGGAACAGGGGATGTTGACATGTCCTAGAAGCTACATTTTCTAATTAATTTAACACTTATATCTCAGCAGGAGTCAGTGTCTGTTGAGATTAAGCAAACAGATACTTTATTAGAAGTAAATGGGGTCTTATTTAGGGTTAAAAAAAAGAAAGAGAAGAAAGAAAGTCAGTGTGTGTTCTGTGCTGGGATGGGTACTGCATCAGTTTACTTTGCTAAACCAGTAGGAGGAGAGAGAGAGCTTAATTGGGAATGTGGCTTAGACACTATAAAAGCAGGTGACTCAAATTACGACTTCCTGTTGTTAGCCTTTTTTCTTACTAATTGCCCTCCATCCCACCCCTCCAACCACCCACCCTAAGCCAGTTCTACTTTTATAGCCACTGGATTTGACTGTCAACAGGAACTTCCTATTTGTCAGTAGGAAGGGGAGGATCATAGAGAAACATTGGTTTTGTCAACCCTAAAGGAAAAAAGTAGCTCACTCTCCCCCCCCCCAGCTGCTGGTGGTCTGACACTGAGCAAGGAAGAAGGAGGCTACTGAAGAATATAGGAAGTTGCTGTCCCAGAACAGGATGGGTGAGAGTTGCAAGGAGAGAAGAGAGTAAACATACAGAGAAACAGGAGAGGGGACACAAAATAAGACATGATAGGAGTGGTGCAGTGCAATGGCTGTGGGTGGCAGTGTTCCGGGAGACATTCTGGAGGCTGCGATGCTGCCATACTTGCAGGCACCTCTCTGGTCTGAGGGAGGAGGTTGCCCGTCTCCAGGCTGACCTGGCTAGGATTCATGAAACCTCCTCCTCCCCCACCCAGGGACCACCAGGGCCAATGCCACTACCTCAGAGGTTGCCAAGAAAGAGGAGAGGCTGGACCAGGCTGGGCTCAGGGAGGGAGAGGGTGATGGAACAGAGTTGCATCCCTCCAGCTGTACCTCTCCACAATTCATTCACTCTTCTGGTGGATAGTGGTTCCTTTATGGAGGCACCTGCAGTGGAGACCAAGGAGGATGCAGGGAACTTCACAAAGGAGACCCACAGGAGGGTGGCATGAGACCCCACAGGGGAAGGAAACAACTCCTGGTGGGGGACTCAGTCATTAGAGGGGTAGAAATGGGGGAGGAAGGGGAGAGGGAGGTAAGGTGCCTGCCTGGCACCACGGCTTGGAGGGACAGCAAGCGAATCCTCAGGATTGTGGGAGCAGCTGCACGAGGGAGGGAGCTAGATGTCATTGTCCACCTAGAGACAAATTACCTGGCTAGGAATGGGATCAGAGCAGTGCAAGAGGAGTTTGTAGAGTTGGGGAGGGACCTTAGACAAGTAGCGCATACAGTAACTTTTCTCGGAGGTGCTGCCTGTCTATGGCAAGGGTGATGCTAGGGTACTCCTCACCAGGGAATTCAATGAATGGTTGAAAAACTGGTGTGGAGCTCAGGGTTTTGGCTTCATTGGGGACTGGGGAGCCACCTGGGGATGCAGACCTGTACTGGTGCGATGGTCTGCATCTGTCCGGGGGGGGAACCAGGATTCTAGGGTGATAGGTTTAAATGCTTCATTGGCAAGCATTTAAACCAGCCAAGGGGGAGGCACTGAAAAGGAGCAGGGAAATCCCAGCCCCCACAAAAACATGGTAATTAGTGAGGTAAACACCAAGGTAGAGGAGTCATTAGGGAGCAGGACAGAGGTAAATGTAAAAAGAAGGCAAAGGCAGGAAGACAGGAATGGGGCTAAAGGGTAAGGCCATCAAAAAGTGGAGGGTGATGAGTACCAATGCCCATAGTGTGTGTAACAAGCTCCCTGAACTAGTGGCCTTGATGGAAGAGGGTTGCCTGGATATTGTGGCAGTCACAGAAACATAGTACACAGAGAACCATGACTGGGTTGTCCACATATCTGGATACACAATCTGCAGGAGGAACAGGGAGGGTAAAAGAGGAGGAGGAGTAGCTTCCTATGTAAAGGAAGGGATCAAAGCAACAGAACTAAAGAGTAAACAGGGAGCAGATGAGACACTCTAGGTCACCCTGGAGACAGGAAATGGCACCACAGTTGTATACAGACCCCTATCTCTGGGGGAGGAAACAGACAAAGAAATGATAGAAGACTTCCTTAGAATGGCAGAAAAAGGGGAGATATTGTTGATTGGGGAAATGAATATGCCAGATGTTAACTGGAGCACCTTTGCTGCAGGCACATCCAAGAGCAGGGTCATTCTTGATGCCCTACAGAGGGAATGCCAAAGACAGCTAGTATTGGAACCCACTCGGGAGGGAGCAGTCTTAGACCTGGTACTCTCAAATGGGGATGGAGAAAGAATCTCAGATATAGAAGTGGGTAGCCATCTGGGAACAAGCGACCACCAAACAGTGTGGTTCATGATAAACACAGCCATACAATCAAGCCATACAAAAGCAAGAGTATTTGACTTTAGGAGGGCTGACTTTGGGAAAATGAGAGAGTGCCTCAGAAAAGCACTAGCAAACAGGCAAGAAGGAGGGGTAGAGGAACAATGGGGAGTAATCAAAACAGCCATCACAGAGGCAACAAACCTTTGTGTAAAGCAAATCAACAAAACACAATGAAGGAAAAAAACGCTATGGTTCTCAAAAGAGGTGACAGGGAAGGTTAAGGAGAAAAGAATAGCATTCAGGAAATGTAAGGAAACACAGAAGGAGCAGGACAGAGAACGTTATCAGTTAAAACAGAAAGAGGCTGGGAAGGCAGTCAGAATAGCAAAGGCCCAAACCAAGGAAAGGATAGCCAACTCTGTTAAGAAGGGGGATAAGACCTTTTATAGGTACATTAGGGAGCGAAGAAAGACCAAAGGAGGGATACTGAGGCTTAATAAAGGGAAGGGAATGTGGGTAGAGGGTGACAGTGAAAAAGTAGGGATATTGAAAGAATATTTCTGCTCAGTATTCACAAAGGAAGAGGAGGAGGAGGTACCTAAACCAAACAAGAGAAACACTTTGAAGACGGGTCGATACCAGTCCATTTACAGAAGAAAGGGTTCAGAAAGAACTAATAAAATTGAAGGTGGACAAAGCAATGGGGCCTGATGGGATTCACCCAAGAATTCTAAAAGAACTAAGGTAGAACTATGACACCACTGACTACCCTTTTTAACAAATCATGGGAGGATAGGTGGTACCTGAGGACTGGAGGAGGCTGGATGTGATTCTCTTCACAAAAGTGGGAGCAGGACAGAGGCAGGAAACTACAGACCAGTTAGTTTGACCTCAGTGATAGGGAAAATGATGGACTCACTTCTGAAGGAAAGAATTGTTGAGTACCTAGAGGCCAGTGAAGCACAGGACCCAAGGCAGCATGGATTCACGATGGGAAGGTCGTGTCAGACGAATCTAATAGATTTCTTTGACTGGGTGACCAAAGTAGTAGACCAGGGAGGGGCTGTGGACATGGCTTACCTAGATTTTTAGCAAGGCATTTGATACAGTCCCACACAAAAGATTAATACACAAGTTAGCCAGCCTTGGGGTGGGTCCCATGGTGGTAGCCTGGTTAAAAAATTGGCTAGACAACAGGACGCAAAGGGTAGTAGTAAATGGAGTCCACAGTGAAGAAAGGAGGGTTACTAGCGGGGTACCGCAGGGTTCAGTGCTGGGATCAGTCCTTTTTAATGTCTTTATAAGTGACATTGCAGAGGAACTGGAAGGAAAAGTATGTCTCTTTGCAGACGACACAAAGATCTGCAACAGGGTTGATACACCTGATGAAGTGGAAAGGATGAGAAGGGACTTGGCAAGGTTGGAGGAATGGTCAAATGTATGGCAGCTCAGATTCAATGCATAGAAGTGCAAGGTAATGCACCTGGGAAACAAAAACCCAGGGGAAGAGTACACAATGGGGGGTGAGATACTGACAACAGTAAAAATGGAAAGAGACCTGGAGGTAATTATATCAGATGACCTAAAGGTGGGCAAGCAATGTGAGAAGGCAGTAAGGAAGGCTGAGGGGATACTGGGATGCATAGGGAGAGGCATCAATAGTAGAAAACAGGAAGTTGTTATCCCTCTGTACAGACAGTTGGTGAGACCCCATCTGGAGTACTGTGTGCAGTTCTAGAGACCCCATCTCCAAAAAGACATAGACAGAGTGGAGGCTGTCCAGAGGAGGGAACTAAAATGGTGCAGGGTCTGCACCAGAAGACATACGAAGAAAGACTAAAGGAGATTAATATGTATACCCTTGAGGAAAGGAGGGAGGGAGAGAGGGGATATGATAGAAACTTTCAGGTACCTCAAGGGAATCAGCAAAGTCCAAGAGGGTGGCATCTTTCAGAAAAAGAGATGTGCAAGAACAAGGGGACACAATTTGAAGATAGAGGGGGGACGACTCAGAGGTAATGTGAGGAAGTATTCATTCACAGAGAGGGTTGTGGATGCATGGAACAGCCTCCCTGAGGAGGTCGTGGAGTCAAGAACAGTGGGGGAATTCAAGAATGCATGGGACAGACATAAGGCAGTCCTAGTGGGGGGTAGGAGGAAGTAAGCTGTTGGTTAACTAGGATCTGCAGCTTATCTGTTAGGTAGGAAAATGGGCAGACTAGGTGGGCCAAGCGGTTCTTATCTGCCGTCAAATTCTATGTTTCTATGTTAATAAGGTACAAAACATAACATGATCATTACAAAGGAACTTACAAAAAAAGAGACAAGCAAGGTTACAATAATAGCAGCCAAAGGCATTGTCAAGGAATTGTGTTGTGAGTTAATTATACAGTACAAGTCATAGGTGGCTCAGTGATGCTTTGTTAGGAGTGGGTTAGTGGGAAAAGAGAAAGAAGAGTGGTGGTGAGGGGGTGGTATGGGGGAGAGAGAGAGGGAGGAGGGGAGAAATAGGGAGAGCATTGCTTTGGGTATGTGGTAGATGGGAAACAGCAAGGGAGGAGGAAAGAGGGGAATGAAAAAGAAAAGGAGGCAGATTCATCCTATACCCAGTAATGTGGGGTAGGAGAGGAGGAGGAGCTGAAGCAGTGAGGAGGGATGCTTGAGGGTAGTATGCCTGGAGGGGATTATAAAAAGCAATCACAGAAGGCACTAGCCACGAGGTGTTGGTGCAGTTTACACTTAAAAGCACCAATCATGGCAATGATGGAGATTTCTGTAGGTAGCAAGTTGAACTAGGTGGAGGCTCTGACTAGGTAAGAACGCTGAGCTTGAGAGGTCCGACAGCGAGGTATTGTAAAGGTTAGACTGTGTGATCTTCTAGTTAGGCATCGGACATGCTGCGGGGTCAATATTGATTGGTCTCCAGGAGGCATAAGGCCCAGTGATGTCTTCTTAGCTAGGATGCAGGTCTGGTACTTTAGCCTGCCAGATAGCTGGAGCCAGTTAGCCTGCTTGTTAATTTCACACATGTGAGAAAGGCGGGCAGCTGAAATAAGGAGTCTACATGCCTTATTAAGAGCTACAGCTATGCCTCGGAGTGCAGTATCAGTAGCGGATCCATAGGTAACGAGCCTGTAGTCAATAGTTGAGATAACAGAGCTCTAGATAACAAGGTTCAAGGCTTCAGCCATTTGGCAATGTTATGCTTGTATAATAGCCCTATATGGGAGTTCACAGTTTTAGCGATATTGTCAATGTGTTTGGTATATGAGAGGGAGCAGTCAAGGGTCAGGCCCAGATATTTAAACATATTTACCTGCTCAAGCACTACGCCTTCGGGGTTGTTAATTATGAGCTCATGAGATTAGCCCAGGGACACTGTTTTTAACTCATATACCTGTGATATAAGGGATGGAATAAAGGCTACAATGACCCTACATTATTTGCAGATGATACTAAGTTATGTGGAGGGTGAACAACAAGGAAGATGTCAAGGGTATAAAAAGGAATCTAAGATGGTTGGAGCTGTAGTCTGGGGTCTAGAAACTCTGATTAAATGCAATAGAAGATAGTCATGGATGTTAGCAGAACCAGTTCTAAAACAGGCTACTGGGTTTGGGGCATAAAGGTACTGTAGCCTAAAGGCAATAGATGAGAGGGACCTTTGGATGTTCAGTGCTAATACCGTATGGATCACAGCCCAGTGTAACAAGACATATGGGAAGGACAACAAAATAAAGGGATGCATATAAAAGGGATTCTGCAGTAGGAGTACAGCTGCACAGACCCCTGGCGGGGCCACATCTGGATTATCGTACGCAGTTCTGGAGCCCTCACCTGAAATGGAACAAGGATTGACTGGAGTGAGTAAAGAAGTGTACAAATCGCAGTAGAGGATGCAAGGTCAACAGGGGAGGACATACAGTAAGTAGCTAGGACATCCTACTACTGTATGTACAGTACTCACTAGGGACTGTGATGGTGTGTGTGTTTGGGGGGGGGGGCAAGCATTTAAATGTATGAACGAATAAAAAACATTGGCTGCCAACTAGGATCAGAGCTATTTTTTGGGAAGGGATAGACATTTTTATTAAGGAGTAGCATTGTACCAGATAAATGTAAAATGCTGCATTTTAAAGTTTAGAATAAGCTAAAACATGTATTATGTTCTGGCCATCGGGGTAGTGGGGTCTATTTCCCCTACATACGAACAGTAGTTAGCTCCACTAGTACCACCAGCAGCTGTCCTGGAGAGGTCCAAAACAAGAGGACATGGGTATAAAATGATGGTGGTGGTGGTGGCAGGTGGGAAAGGGTGATATCTCAAGGATTTGGTCCATGTGTCCAGTGGTGGAATAGTGGATAAACCAACATACACTGTTCACTAGGAGAAGGGTGTGAGTGGCTATACAGAGGGGCAGTCACTGGGGTGAGGGGCAGTATTGCCACAGAAGGAAGAAACATCAAAAATTATGGCACACATTTGGGTTCTGATGGGATAGTCAGCAAGTGAAAAGGTTGTATTGGTGGGACTCAAACATGGTTTACACACAGAGTAGTTAGTGAAGGAGGGTCTTTAACCGATGCCTCTGTGGTCATAACTGTCTACACTAACCTAGCTGCTCAGAGCTGCTACAGATGCAAAAGCCAAACTGAGTCCTTTGGAAAGTCTGTAGGTCTGAGGAAGTTATACCCGGATAACATGGCCTATCTCCTCTCACTACCGAACAGTGCTTCCCCTGGTACAGTGTTGATTTACCACCTGTATGAATCACATCCTTGCAAGAAGAAGTATTATGATTGGAAGCTGCAATCTACCCTAAACTCCAGGGATCGAACAAGCACCAAACCACTAGTCAAATGCTGCTAGAATTTGAATCGGGCTAGTAAAAGTTTAATTTAAATAGACATACTGACTCAACAAAAAAAGGTGACCTTTCAGTATGTACTCAGAATAGGCCAATGGAAATTCTGTGGTTAGCTGAGTTTCCATGGCACTAGCCCTGCTGTATAGTGGCTGAAAAACTTCAACCCATGAACTCTCTTCAGTTCGATTGTTGCCATTCTCTAATGGAATACAATGCCATCTCTAACAGAACCAACACCAGCCAGACAGAGTACTGTAGGAAACCAGACAATCCTAAAACCCTAAAACAGCATCTGGGCTAGGCAGCTAACTGGCATGCATTGCTGTGTAGAAGGCGCTTATTACTATAGTGACAACCAAATGCACCAACCTAGTGCGCTGCACAGACTACACACGCATCCAGAGGCACGCACAGATGAGCAAATGCACAACATATGCAGACGTGCACACAGAACTAGATACACTGTACGGTCATGTACAAAGACTTCTGTCACACAGGACTACAAACACAAATGCACAAAAAGTACAGATTTGCACATCGTTGGGGTTTATATTTCTGTCCCTCCAATGAAACCACTGGTGGTCCCTCTTAGTTGGGCAGCCTGTATGAGCTCCTAGGTCATTATCTGCTATCATTTTTATATGTTTCTATGTTACCAACCCTCCGTGACTGTCTTTTGACTGTTAATTCAGCATGCAGCAGAAGACTTAAAATGCAACTGTCATTAGTTTTTAGTCTTCTCCATATGTTGGCATCAGCCAAAGTTGATAAATTGCAGCATTTTTCAAAAATTCTTACAAAGCAGCTACACAAAATCATCCTTTTTAGTAGCCGTTCACCACCGCGCACCCTATAGCGCCTCCGAGATCGCATATGAATGATCATGGTGACATAAAGTGAGGACCTTCCTTCTTGAGCTGCATGTGGTCCACACAGTACAGTCCCCATGATTAGTGCTATCTAAACTGCATTTCTTTAATGCCAGCAACAAAATATTGACTGTCAAGGTATCAGAATAAAAGACATTTCACTTATAATGACTGAATGTCTGTTTTTTTTGCATAACGTTTGTCAGCTACTACACAGTGCTGTGAATTAATTGGCCAATACTCTTATTTGGTGGTGTGGTTGTGAGTTCCACCCTCGGAACACGCCAGCGGTAGTGCACCCATAAT
Organism: Neoceratodus forsteri; assembly: GCA_016271365.2. NCBI lineage: Eukaryota > Metazoa > Chordata > Ceratodontiformes > Ceratodontidae > Neoceratodus > Neoceratodus forsteri. Next base: position 696,272,049 of record CM057456.1, on the reverse strand, counting down.
TAGGGCGCCACTTGGCAATTTCGCTGATCGCGGTGGTTTATGTAGGAGGCGCAGCCCCTCAACTAAGGATTCCAGCTCCGGGGGAGGAGGGGGGTCGGACCTTGGGGAAGGGACAGAGAATTTCTTTTTTGGTGCTTTATTGATGGGTGCACTAATGCCGGCACCCTGAATGGGTGCAGTGGTGGTTGTGTGTGTGTGGGGGGGGGGTATCAGTTATTAGAAGTAATACATTTGCCTATGACACTTATAAAATAAGGGTGTAAATATCATTGTGGTTCTTGGGGTGAATGTGTTTTCATAATATACACACAGGACTCCTTAGTGTTTCTAGAATATCATGCTGGGTGTTTGTTTTTTTATTTATCTAGCCCGCACACATCTATTCAATAAAGCTGTTCATATTGTGCAAAACTGTTTTTGAAGTTTGTATTCTTATCAATATTCAGTGGCAATTTTTATGTTGCTGGGGGCAGAGTGTCTAGAATTTCAGTAATTACTGACATCCTGTTCTCCTCACTACCCTCCCTCCTGTGCTTATGAACACATGTCCCATGCCAACCCTCCCCATCAATGGTACATATGTGCCACACCATCCCTACTCCAACCAGAAGAAAAAATTACTCACCTTAGTAATGTTGTTTCTTCTAATGGAGTCTTGCTATATTATAGACATTAGCAGTTTGATCCAGCTCTAGAACTGCCCCGGAGTGAAATGGTTAAAACCATTCCAAAATAGAATTTTGGCACGAGAGCAGCTCTATCTGTGTCATTTCAAACTTGAACTGTCAGATCTTACGAGCCAAACTCACTAAGGTCTGTGTGGAAGCTGTAACCTACACTAGCCAAATGGCTACCTAAATAATAACAACCATTGATGGTCCCAACACCCAAGACTCAAGTCAGGGGACCAGAAATACTAACACCATTCTAATAATATGAAAATGGAACATAAGTATAATAAAACACACGCACGCGCGTACACATACACTCCCCAAAGTCCCAAAGGGACAAAATGCTAAAAGAACATAAGTAGTGCCCACACTAAGTTGCCCGCACCCCACCAAGTAGAGGTTCTGAGAGGGGCAGGTTAGAGGTTATAATATAGCAAGACTCCATTAGAAGAAACAACATTACTAAGGTGAGTAATTTTTCTTCAAACAACATGAACTCTTGCTATATTATAGACATTAGACAGAAGACACAGCAGTACCTCCATGGAGGAGGGCAGAACCTACTTAGGGAATAGGCTCTGAAGAACAGCTGTTGCAAACGAGCATCTCTCCTGGCCTGGACATCCAGGGAGTAATGCTTGGTAAAAAGTGTACCGTTTCCAAGTAGCCTGGCAAATCTCTAATAAAGGATATCTCTGGCAGCAGCTAGAGATGCAGCTGTACCCTGGTAGAATGAGCCTCAAACCGGGGGCTCTGCTCACTTTCTGATAACAAAATGGATACAAGAGACAATCCACCGGCTATTGATCTCTTAGTGGCAGGTTTGCCTTTCCCAACTTCACCATAGGTAAGGAAAAGTTGGAGGGATTGAACCTGTGACCTTTGAGTACGCTCTATATAATAACTAAGAGCTCTCTTAACATCCAGGCTGTGCAACCTCCTCTCACCCGAAGAGGAGTGATCAGTGAAAAATACTGGAAGGGAGATAGATTGATTAAGATGGAAATCTGAAACCACCTTAGGCAAAAACTTCCTATTAGTCCTAAGGACTACCTTATCCCTGTGAAAGAAATAAAGTCAGTCTCCACTGACAAGGCTTGCAATTCACTTATGCGTCTGGCAGAAGTGATAGCCACTAGAAAAACAGTTTTCCAAGTTAGGTACTTAAGCTCTGCAGAAGACAGAGGTTCAAAAGGGGGTTGCATTAACTGGGCAATGCAAACATTAAGGTCCCAAGCAGGGGCCGGTTCCCGAAAGGGAGGATTAGTATGGAGTAATCCCTTAAAAAACTTGGAAAACACAGGATGAGAGGAAAGAGGGGATGACTTTCCTGCTGACACAAAAGCAGACACAGCTGCCAAATGAACTCTCAGGGTAGCTGGTCTGAGACCCAAGGAATTAAGATGTACCATGTAATCTAACAAAATGGGCAATTCAGCAGATTCTGGGGAAATATTTTTCCCAGCACACCAAATGGAAAACCTTTTCCATTTAGAACTATAAGTAGCCCTAGTGGAAGGCTTTCTGGAAGCCTTTAGGATCTCAAGAACACCCTGAGAGAGGTGTAAATCAGCAACTCTAACTCCTCAAGAGCCAGGCCTTGAGGTTGAGGGATTTGAGGTCCGGATACCAAACCCTTCCCTGGGCACAAGTCAACAGATTGTGATTCCTGGGAGGCACAGGGAAGATGGACTGTCAGAGACAGAAGGAGGGTACCAGGGCTGTCTGGCTCAATCCGGGGCAATCAGAATCACCCCTGCAAGGCTGAGATCTGATTTTGACTAGTACTTTGAATAGGAGAGGAAGGGGAAAGCATAGAGGAACTTCCTCCCAATCCAGAAGAAGGGCATCCAGGGAACTGAGCCCAGCACTGAGGCCTGCAACAGAACAGAGGAAGTTTGTGATTGTCTGGGGCTGCAAAAGATCTATCTGAGGGATACCCGCCTGGCAAAAACTATCCCCAGCACTTGAGGATCCAGGGACCATTCGTAGTGGCCCTGGGAAATCCTGCTGAGGGCATCCGCTAGGACATTGTCCTTCCCTGGAAAATGAACTGCTATGAGGGAAGTGTTCAGGGAATAGGCCAGAGACCACAACTTCATTGCCTCGGTGCACAAGGCCGAAGACCGAGTGCCCCCCTGTTTGTTGATGTACCACATTGTTGTGGTGTTGTCTGTTCTGACTTGTATCACCTTGTCGTGACAGATGCAGAAAAGCTTGAAGAGCAAAAAGACAGCTCTGAGTTCCAGCAAATTGATGTGGAGCAGAGATTCCTGGGGGGACCAAACTCCCTGAGTGGAAAGGTCGCCCATGTGGGCTCCCCAACCCAGAAGGGAAGCATCTGTAGTGAGAGTCAAGTCGTGAGAAGGGGAAATAAAGGGGACCCCCGCTCCTAATTGCTCTGATCCTGCCACCACTGGAGAGCTAGGATCAAGGTTCGAGTCACTGGGACCAACTTGGAAAGGGGTCTCTCTCTGAGACCAAAAGTTCTCAAGTGAAACTGAATGTCTCTCATCTGAAATCTGGCTCCCTGCACAACAGCTGTGGATGCAGCCATGTGCCCCAGGAGCTGCAGAAAGTGTCTTGCTGGTTGAGAGACCTGCAGAGTGAAGAAAGAGGCCAGAGCCACTAAATTCCTTACCCTTTCTGGGGGAAGAAAGGCTCTGGCTAGCTTTGTGTCCAATTCTGCCCCTATAAAGGTGAGTACCTGGACTGGTTCCAGAACCGACTTTGGTAGGTTTAGCAGAAAACCCAGGGAGGTGAGAAGCTGCTGGGTGACCTGCAGGTGAGATTTTACCTGTTCTGGGGACTGGCCTACAATAAGCCAGTCATCTAGATAGGGAAAAACAGCAATCCTCTGCCTCCTTAAGTGGGCCACTGCCACTGCTAGACACTTTGTGAATACACTTGGAGCAGAGGTAAGGCCGAAGGGCATTGCTCTGAACTGGTAATGACCTGAGGGCAGTTCGAATCAGAGGTACTTTCGATGGGATCTTCTGATTAGGACATGGAAATAGGCATCCTTGAGGTCCAGGGAGGCTAGCCAGTCTCCTGGCCTTAGGGAAGGTAAAATCATTGCCAGAGTTACCATTTTGAACTTTGGTTTCAAAAGATGCTTGTTCAGATATCTGAGATCTAAGATGGGCCGCCATTCTCCTGTCTTTTTTGGGGTAAGGAAGTATCTGGAATACAGACCCCTGCCCTGATGCAGGGGAGGAACCCTTTCTACTGCTCTGAGAGCTAACAGGGATGAGACCTCTGTTTCCAGAGCGAGGGTCTCTGAAGCACTTGCAGGTAGAAAAAGTCTGCTTCTCAACTTGGGAAACTTTTTGAAGCTGAGAACCAGACCCTGGCTTACTACTTCCAGAACCCACTTGTCTGAGGTTAAAGCCCAATTCTGACTGAAGTAAGCCAGCCTGCCCCCACTGGTACAGGAGAATCGCCCTGGGCACCCCATCAGGGTGCCTGTTTCTGCAGGAGCTTTAGGCTGGGGGGTGGGAGCAGATCTGCCCACCCCTCATCTGTCCCTGCCTCTGAAGAAGCCCCTCTGAGCATAGGCAGAGGAGGCCTGAGTCTGGTAGAAAGGCCTGTGAAAAAGCCTACCGCTACCCCTGGGGGCATGCCTTTGAGGAGTGGTTTGCCGCTCCTTAGCCTGGGCACTCTTGTAAGTAGTCCTATATTCATCCATCTTCTTCATGTAATTCTCTGTCTGCTCTCCAAACAGAGAATTTCCCACCACAGGAAAATCCATAGCCTTAGTCTGGGTATCCTGTGACAAACTAGTACACCTGAGCCAGGCCAACCTACGAAAAGCTACAGATGTGACCATGACCCTAGAGAAAACATCATTAACATCCACAGCAGCATGAAACTGAACCTTAGAGGCTTCAATGCCATCAGCAGCCACCTGTTCTAGTTCACTAGCCAGCTGGCCATGGGCCTGCTTGGCCAATTGCATAACAGTATCCCATCTAGATTTCTGATACCTAGCTACATAAGCCATATAATTTGCTTGCCTGAGTCCCAGAGAGGCTGCCATATACTGTTTTTTTTGCCATGGCATCAATCTTCCTGGAATCCTAGTCAGGAGGATGTGAAGCCAAGGGAATATTAGCTTTATCACAGGCAGCAGCCTGAACTACCCCAACATGACCGTGCTATTGGAGAAAGGAATTCTGTATCAGGGCCTGACAATGTATACCTTCTGTCCATCTTTTATCTACAGGAGGCACAGAATTAGGAGCTTTAAAATTTTAATTGTTTGTTTCCTAAAAGACTTATGTAAAGGAATAGACAATCTCCTAGACTCTGGAATATCCATCATTTCTACAAAATCAGGCTCCTCTTGCTCATCCACAGCCTCTTCTAAAGGAAGCTGGAGGGTTTCAGCAACTTTTTTATAAAACATAAAATGAGATGGGGACTCAGACAGCATAGGGGGAGATTCTAAAGGTCTGTCTGGGGAGATGTCCGGTTCAATGGGCACACCCAGACCTTCCCAGCCACATTCACACTGTTCATAATCCTCCTCCCTCCTCTGGTTCATAAAATTCTCAATATCATAATCCTGAACCACTGGGACCGGACGAACCGACCTTTTACCAGATAGTGGTGGTTCGGACGGTCCCTGAGACAGTGACTGGACAATTTGTATGGCTTTTGCTATCTCTGCAGCAGTTGGAGATGGAATTTTGACCCAGACCCGCTGATTTTCGTGTTTTCTTTACTGGAATTGGTTCCTCAGAACCAGCTTTCTTTTTGCCCGAGGAAGTCTGGCCCTGGTCAGAGGGTCACTCCTCTGTTCGTTGGCACCGAACCGGCTGGCCATCCGGTCAGCGGACTTTTTGGCCTCCTCGCCCCTGAGCCTGCCCAATCTTTTTTCCAGGGTGGCTGCAGGAAATTTACATACCTGGCAGTCTGACTGGAGGTGGTCAAACCCCAGACAATAAACACATATGGTGTGGCTCAGCCTTGGCAAAGACTTCCCCACAAACATCACAGTGTTGAAACCAGTGGGCCCGGTTTTTCTTTTGGGTTTTCAGACATAATGCCAGAGCCTAACCAAAAAACTTGCCCTTTTAACGGCAGTGCCAGGCAAGACACCATCGGTTCCTAACCGTTGTCACGGTATTGAAAACCGTAATAACCGTTTTTTAGAACCGATAAGAACTGAACCGTGACTCTAAAATAGTAACTTTTAGTTTTAAATGAGTTTAAACTCCACTGATCGTTCAAAACCGAACCGATAACTTACAAAGTTCCACACAGACAAACCTTCATTTACTTACGGTTACTACAGATAGAGCTTGAACCGAAAGGTTTTATGGTTAAATAAAACTATTCTCGGTTAAATCCAACCGAGAAAACACTTTTTAAACCGAGAAATGAACCTAGCAGAAGGAGAAATCTCCGAGCGACTGTTCACCGAGGCGGAGTAAAGAATCTGACAGTTCAAGTTTGAAATGACACAGATAGAGCTGCTCTCGTGCCAAAATTCTATTTTGGAATGGTTTTAACCATTTCACTCCAGGGCAGTTCTAGAGCTGGATCAAACTGCTAATGTCTATAATATAGCAAGACTTCATGTTGTTTGAAACATGCATCATGCCATCCCTCCTCATCCCCAGCACATATGTCACATGCCCTCACTACCTGTCCCATGCCAACCCTCCCCATCAATGGTACATATGTGCCACACCATCCCTACTCCAACCAGAAACATGCATCATGCCATCCCTCCTCATCCCCAGCACATATGTCACATGCTCTCGCTACCTGTCCCATGTAAACCTGTACTCATGCCCTTCCTCCCCTGCTCAGGAACACTTGTCCAATGCCCTACCAGACCTGGAACACATGTCCCATGCACTCACTTCTCATCCTGCATATACATGAAACATGCCCTCACTCCCTCCCTCCCCGACCCAGGAACACATGTCCCATGCCCTCCCTCCCCAGTCTGAGAGCACATGTCTGAGACCCTGATTCCCCATCCTACCGGGTCAATATGTCGTACGCTCTACAGTGCATGACATGACCGCGAGGTAGGAACAGTGTGACAGGGAAGAGCGAGAGGGTACCAAATCACGAAAGGATGTATGCGCAGTAGTGCACCCTCTCACTCTTCTCAGTGCAGGATAAGAATCCTACTGGGACAGGGGGCTGCTGAGCAGCTGCCATGGCTCAACAGGATGAGCCAAAATAAGACTTATGCTGTTCGAAATATATCACACTGTATTGGCAACGCGGTATATTTCTGCAGCATAATGTCTTGCGATATTATGACCTTGTGCCATTCCCCATCCTGTGTTCACATGTACTCATGCACTTCTTCCCTGGTACAGGAACACATGTTCCGTACCCACACTATGCCAGCCCAAGAACACATATCTCACATATACTGCTTCCCTGTCCTATGCATATATGTCCCCAGCCCTCTCTTCCTGGCCAGGGAAATACATGTCCCATGCCCTTCCTGCCTGGCCTAAGACCACATACAGTGGCGTGAAAAAGTATTTGCCCCCTTCCTGATTTTCTCTATTATTGCATATTTGTCACACTGGATGTTTTCAGGTCTTTAGAGAAACTGTAATATTAGATAAAGGGAACCTGAGTGAACAAATAACACTTGTTTTTTTTTTAATTTCACTTATTTAATGAAAAAAAGTTAACCAACACCAACTGGCACTGTGTGAAAAAGTAATTGCCCCCTTACACTTAATAACTGGTTACGCCACATTTAGCTGCAATGACTGCAACCAAACACTTCCTATAATTCAAAATCAGTCTTCACATAGCTGTGGAGGAATTTTAACCCACTCTTCCTCGCAGAACTGCTTTAATTCAGTAACATTTGGTAGGTTTTCGAGCATAAACTGCTCTGTTCAGGTCCTGCCACAGCATCTCTATTGGGTTTAAGTCTGACTTTGACTAGGCCACTCCAAAACTTTAATTTTACTTCTTTTAGCCATTCTGATGTGGACTTGCTTTTGTGTTTTGGACCATTGTCTTGCTGCATGACCAACTACGCTTCAGCTTCAGCTGACGGAAGGATGACCGACAGTCCCTTAAGAATTTTCTGGTACAGAGAGAATTCATGGTTCCTAATTATGGCAAGTCATCCAGGTCCTTAGGCAGCAAGCATCCCACACCATCACACTACCACCACCATGTTTGACTGTTGGTATGGTGTTCTTACTGTGGAATGCTGTGTTTGCTTTACACGAGACATTATGGGATCCATGTCATCCAAAAGTTCCACTTTGGACTCATCTGTCCATAGAGCACTTTCCCAAAGGCTTGTGGATCATCCAGGTGCTTCTTGGCAAATGAGAGGCGGCGTTTATGTTCTTCTTGGTTAGCAGTGGTTTCCGCTTGCTACTCTCACATGAAGCCTATTTTGCCCAGTCTCTTTCTGATTGTGGAGTCATGAACACTGACCTTAGCTGAGGCAAGAGAAGCCTGCAGTTCTTTAAATGTTGTTTTAGGATCCTTTGAGACTTCCTGGATGGTTTGCTGCGCCCTTGGAGTAATTTTGGCAGGCCGCCTACCCTGGGAAGATTCACTACTGTTCCAAGTGTTCTCCATTTGAGACTATGGCTCTCACTGTGGTTCGATGGAGTCCCAGAGCCTTAGAAATAGCTTTGTAACCCTTTCCAGACTGATAGAGGGCAATACATTTTTTCTGATCTTTTCAGGAACTTCCTTTGATCATGGCATAATGTGCTTGTTGAATCTTTGTGCTGGCAACGTGACTCTGATGGTAAGGGTCAAAATAAGTGAGGTTTATATTGAGCAGGGCTGGCTGTAATCAAGCCTGGCTGTGTTCAATCAGCTGACTCTAATTATCCCTTTAATTGGGTTGATTTAACTAGGGGCAATTACTTTTTCACACAGTGCCAGTTGGTGTTGGTTAACTTTTTTCATTAAATAAATGAAATAGGTAAAAAAAAGAAAGTGTTATTTGTTCACTCAGGTTCCCTTTATCTAATATTATATTTTGTCTAAAGACCTGAAAACATCCAGTGTGACAAATATGCAATAATAGAGAAAATCAGGAAGGGGGCAAATACTTTTTCACGCCACTGTACATAGATACATAGATACATAGACAGTGTCGGCAGATAAGGGCCTATGGCCCACCCAGTCTGCCCATTTAAGTTTGTAAGTTCAGTTTATGTTTTCCAGGAAGTCTGTTGCCCCTTACCCCTGACCTCCAGAATTCCTTTATGTCTATCCCATACCATATATCCAATACCTCTTTACCTGTTCCATGTGCACATGACCCATTCCCTCCCTTGGCCCAGGAACACATGTCCTATGGCCTCCCTCCTTGTCCTGGGAGCACATGTCTCCTGTCCTCCAGACCCCCTCCTGCAAAAACATGCCCCATGCTCTCCTGCCCCAGCACATGTACACTCATCCTCTGCCCTCCCTTCGTCCCCAGCCCAGGAACGCATGTTTCATACTTCCTTTGCAATCCCATGTACACATGTCCTATGCCCTCCCGTCACCAGCTCAACATACGTCGCATGACTACCCTCCCCTGCCCCGGAACACATGTCCCACGCCCTTCATTCCCAGCATGGGGAATAGATGTCCCATGCCCTCTTTCCCTGTCCCATGTACAAATGTACCCATTCCCTCCCTCTTTGTAATGAGCGCACATGTCCCCTGTCCTCACTGCCCCAGCCCAAGAACATATACGTCACATGTACTCTTCCCTGTTCCAGGCACATATGTCCCATTCCCTCCTTCCTTAGCCTCTTACATATGTACCCTCTGTTCCCCCTAGGATTTCAGAATCATTAGCCACCATGACTAAACAGTCCCCATATTTTTTAGCCTCCACAATAAACCTTTAGCCACACATCAAGTAATGGTAAAAGATTGCTACCAAGGTTTTATTTAAGTGCAAATCATATTTTTTTAAATACTAACATGTTTACAAACATACGAAACTTGCCAGCAGAAACAGGCCTTATGGTCTATTAAGTCTGCTCGTATGTGCAGCTAGCACCCTTATATGGCAGCTGCCCCCCCCACTCATGTCCTGGAACTGCTCAGTGATCTTTACCCAGCCCCCTTCTGTGCCCTTTTCCACGCCCTTTTGAAAGTCCTCACCGTCCTGTATGCCACCACACCTTCTGGCAGAACGTTCCATTTTGACACAACCCTCTCTGTGAAATAATGCCTTCTCATATCCCTCCTGAACCTGCCTTCCTCCAATCTCAGCCCGTGCCCCTTCGTGTCCCTTCCCTTCCTCTGCTTAAACAGCCCCTTTGCACCAGATTTGTTGGTCCCCCTCAAGTATTTAAAAGTTTCAGTCCTGTCCCCACATCCCTTCTCTCCTCTAGGGAGAACAAACCCAAGTGACTCAGCCTTTCCTCATAGGTTCTGCCCTCCATCCCCTGTATCATTTTCATCGCCCTACGCTGCACCCCCTCAAGAAGCCTGATGTCCTTCCTCAGGTATGGATCCCAATATTGCACATAGTACTCCAACTGCAGCCTGACCAAGGACCTGTAAAGGGACAGGGTCACCTCTTTGTGCCTGGACGAGAATCTCCGCACAATGCACCCCAGCATCCTATTGGTCCTAGCCACTGCCCTCCTGCATTGAGAAGAGTTATTCATGCTCCCCGTTACTATGACCCCCAGGTCCTTCTCCTCCTCAGTGACTCCTAACCGCACCACACCCAGCCAATATTCCTTCCTCTGGTTCCTCTCCCTGAAGTGCATAATTTTGCATTTCTTTGCGTTAAATCCCAGCTGCCACCTCGCTGACCACTCCTCAAGCTTGGTGAGGTCACCCAGTAGCCTCTGCCACCACTCTATGTCATCCACTACAGCTCCCATCTTGGTGTCATCCACAGACAGACTGATCCTGCTCTCTACCTGATGCAATATATCCGATATGAACAGTCCAAACAATGCTGGCCCCAGCACGGAGCACTGCAGCACACCACTGGTCACTGGCTTGGGAGAGGAGAGTACCCCCCCCCAGCCACCCGTTGCAGTCTGTCCCCAAGCCAATTTCTGATCCAGCCAGTCATCTTAGCCCCCAGTTGCCCATAAGGTACCGAGTCAAAGGCCTTGCTGAAATCCAATTTTAGGACATCCACTGCATGGCCCTTGTCCAGGTTCCTTGTCACCCAGTTGTAGTATTCTATCAGGTTGATCTAACATGAGTTCCCTGAGACAAACCCGTGCTGCCGCCCATCTTGGAGATCGTTGACCTCCAGGAAGGTTACCAATCTCTCCTTCAAGATTGATTCCATTAAGCCGGCCCGATGGCGCTGAAGGTTGAGGTGCTGGACGCCACACCTCATGCTGCGCCAACAACTCGAGTTTGGGAGCAAGCTCGGGAGTCGGAGGTCGGCTGGGGAGAGAGACTGATTGAGTGCCTCCGGGCAACTCTCCTCTCCAGGTGGGAGGGTTAGGGATGCCCGGTGCTCTGGCGACCCCCGGTGGAGACCGGAGGTACTATCGAGCTGCCGGGCTGCACATACAAGAGCGTGGCTGACACAGGCAGGGTTGCCATGCGCCATGGTGTCAGACGTGCACCACGCAGGGGTGAGGGGGGATCTTGGGGTAACCACAAGAAATACCCCTCCAGCCCTGGGTAGGCGACGGTCCTGCCAGTGCCACTGCCACACGCCCAATGCTGGTTCCCCCGCCACTGCCCCCCACGGTCTCCCCAGGTTGTCCTTCCCTGACCCGGGGAACTGTAACAACCTTGAAGATGGCAGGGGAAACACAGCAGGTGGTAGATTAAGATGGTGAGTGCAGTGGCCTGAGAGAGTTCCAGGCTGGAGGGTCACAAATAGAGTTAAAAAAAAAAAAGATTGATTCCATTAGCTTACCCACTATGAAAGTGAGACTGACAGGTCTGTAGTTGCCAGGCTCATCTTTTGGGCTGCTCTTGTGGGTAGGCATCACATGAGCCGACCTCCAATCCTACGGTATGCATCCCGTATCTGGGGGGGGGGGTTGAACAGGTCAGTCAGCGGCCTGGCCAGCACCTCCACCATCTCCCTCAAAACCCTAGGGTGAATGTCATCAGGACATGGTGCCTTATCCAGCCCAAGTGCCTTCAGACCTTCCAATGCCCTGCTTTCTTAAATCACTACAACAGTCACCTGCTCCACCCTCGTCCCCACCCCTCCAGTCCACAGAGGTAGCTGACCGCCTACCTCCCTCGTGAACACAGAGCAGAAGTATTCGTTCAGTACCTCAGCCTGTTCCCCCTCCTTCTCCACCCAACCCCCTGCCCTTCCTAATCCGAACTATCCAGTCCTTACAATTCCTTTTTTCCCTCACATACTTAAAGAATTCCTTCTCCCCCTCCCTTATGCCTTGAGCCAACCTCAGTTCCTTGGCGGCCTTGGCCTACCTTACTAACTTGGTTACTTCCCTGGCCCTCTCTGCATACAACTCCTTGTCCTCCCTCCTCCCGGTTCTCTTCATTTGCCTATATGCAGCTCTTTTGGCACTCACTCCCTCCAACACCCTCCTGGTCATCCAGCATGGCACCTTGGCCCAGGACTTCTTGCTCAGAGTCCTGGTGCACTCTACAGTAGCCTCTCTCAGACCAGATTTTATCTCCCACTTTTGGTGCATGTCCATATCTGACCTAATTCCCTCAAGGCTCCCCCTCAGTACTTCCCTCATCCTCAAAAGTCCACCTGTCTGAAGTCCACTACCTTTGTTGCTGACCCCAGCGCCTGCTTGCTCATGCTTAGCCTGAACCCGGCTAGTGGATCCTCTACCCGTAGCTCCCTTACCATCTCCCCATTTGATAGTACCAGATCTAATTTGTTGCCCAGTCTGGTTGGTTCCCAAACCATATGCACCAGATGGCTATCCTGGAACACATCCAGAAGTGCCTGTTCCCTGGTGATAGAGGTGGCCTGGGTTCCCCAGTCCACCCCAGGTAGATTGAGGTCCCTGACAATGACTACACTCCCCTTGCTACACACCCATCGAATCTGATCCGCTAACTCCCTATCCATCTCCTTGCACTGTGCTGGTGGCCTATACACCACCCCAGCCTCAGTTTCCTACCCTTCAGATCCAGGAACTCCATCCACATTGCCTCCGTCCTCCCCTTCATCCCTTGTGCACCTGATCCCATCCTTTACATAAACCGCCACCCCTCCTCCCTTCCCCACTCCCCTGTCTTTTCTATAAACCCTGTACCCAGGGATCATCAGATCCCAATTCTGGTGTTGGTTAGCCCGTGTCTCCATGATGGCCTCAACATCCATCTTCCCTATGCTTCTGACGGTCTACGGTGAAACTTGCGCATCCAAAACAGCGCAAGTCAACATAGCGCTACCTTAATCGCGCGTGCCTTAAAAGCGCTTACACAAAATGTCGAAAGCCAGCTGAGCGCATTAAAATACTGGAAAGTGTAACGCACTAATTTTAAAACTGCAGCAATCATATTTTATGATACCAATCTACATGGTGTGAGGTATGAAAATGGGCACTACCTTTTGTTTGAAGAGGGCAGGTCTACACTGTAATTGGCTTGGGCTGAGCGCACTAGGAAGTTTCTCTTCATCACAGAGCTTGCAAGTAGGTAGAATATTACATCCCCATGATTTCTGACTCAGTAGCCTGGCACACAAATATGGAGTTTTATAACTTTGAAATACATGTTGGAAACATATAATACATCAGTCAGTCAATCAATCAAAATCTTTATTTATCCAGGCGGGCCCCATTGAGCAAGGCTCATTTGCAAGGTGGACCTGGTCATGAATACATCAAAGTACAGTACAGAAGCAGGTACACAAAAAGCAATAATATACAAGGAAGAAAAAGTATATACAGTGTATACAGTACGGTACAAGGTTGAAATAAATTAAAAAAAAAACAGCATTATTTTACAATTGAAAAAGTCAGCAGATGTTCAGTCAACCATAGGCATACAGGGGTTATAAGCAGAGGTCTTTTAAGTGAGGCAGCTGGCAACTACACATATAGGGCAAAGAGGCCGTGTATGGGGTGGCAGGTTAGAGAGGTAAAGAAGAGGAGGGATATATTACCGACGACTGGGGGAAAAATTGGGCTAAAACCACAGAAAGTGATGCTGGCTGTCATGTACTTGTTTATTATGATAATGACGGAGGAGGGGTAGATAATTGAGACACTGCTATGGATGGGGTGGGACTTTAGCCCGGCTGGAGCGGACAGAGAAGGGTGGGTGCAACAGGAAGAGTTAATAGGGAAAGAGTGAGAGCCAGGGGTAGAAACATGGCAGGCGTCAGGATGGAAAGGGGGAGTTGCAGAATAAGTGGTCTAGTGGTGAGGAAAACATCTGCAAGGTGTTTTCATGTAGTGATCGTAGAGTGCCTTGAAGATATTCAGGCTAACAGGGCAACTCAGCTTCAAGTTTCTTTGTAAACCGTTCCACAATGTGGGCAAAGAGAAGCTTAGAGCAGCTTTGCCAAAACGAGTTTTGATCCTTGGAACTAGGAAGGCAATTAGGGAATAGCTCCTTAGAGTGTAGGTGCCTAACACACTGCGGGGAATACAATCTGAGACATATTAGGGGAGCTTGTTGGTCACCGCTCTGAAGGCCCATAGGGTGGCGTTTCTATTCCTTCTATAGTGAAAGGAAGTCCAGCCTAACGATGAGTACAGAGAGCAGTGGTGTGTGGAAAGTGGAAGGCCCGTAATGAACCTGATAGCTCTATGGTAGAGGGTGTCCAACTTAGCCAGTGCAGAGGCAGTGCAGTGGCTGTAGAGCAGGTCTGCGTAATCTATTAAAGATAGGAAGATAGCTTGAACCAGTTGAATCTTGGCCTCCTGTGTGAGCAGGTGGTTAATGCTGTAGAATACTCCTAATCTTTGCCTTAGTTTCTTCTGTAGTTCTTCGAGATGGTCGGCGTAGGAAAGTTTATGATCGAGCCAAACTCCTAGATATTTGAATTTAGCTACATACTGTAGTGTTTCTCCAAGAACAGTGGTAATTTGTGGAATAGCCCCCCCCCCCCAGCAGGAATTGCCGCATGCAAGGAGGGGGAGAAGAGCATGGCTTTTGTCTTTTTCGCATTGAGCAAAACCTTTTTGTTTATGAGCTGGTATTGTAGAAGGTTAAATTCAGCTTGGAGGTCTTCACAGGCTGCTTCCGGTATGGGACGACTCAAGTACAGTACAGTGTCATCTGCGAATAAGTGGATGTTGGCTTTTTTGATGGGGTCATTGATGTTGTTAATGTAGACTGCAAAGAGGAGGGGACCAAGGATAGAGCCCTGGGGCATGCCCCTCAGCATAGGTTTTAATGGAGAAAAATCACCTTCAGCTTTAACCTGCTGTTTCCGTTCTCCGAGGTAGTCTGCAAACCAGCAAATAGATTTATGGTCCAGGCCTAAGGTGCTTAGGGAGGAAAGAAGCAGGCTGTGATCGACTGTGTCGAATGCCTTACTAAGATCCAAGAAAACGGCACAGACATGCTTCTTGTTGTCAAGATCTAGGAGCCAATCATTGGTCACCTTAGCTAGGGCTGTTATGGTGCTGTCCTTTGCTCTGAATCCAGACTGAACCGGGTTTAATAGGCTTCTGGATTCTAAGTATACACCTAGCTGGCCACACACTATTTTTTCTAGTAATTTAGACAGGATGGGGAGGAGGGAGATCGGTCTGTAATTATTTAGATTGCAGGGGGTCACCTGCTTTTAATAGAGGGATGACATGGGCTATTTTCCATTGAGGGGGGAGGCTACCCTGGGAGAGTGACATGTTGAATAGGTGGGTGATTGGCACCGCAAGCACACGGTAGGCACATTTCAGATAGTATGGCTCTATGAAGTCGGAGCCTGCTCCCTTCCTGGTGTCCAGTTGAAGCAGTAGGTTTTCCACCTCTTTTAGAGAGACAGGCAGGAGGGAGAAGGCCTCCTCAGTAGAGGGGGCACTCGTGGGTTGGTGGGCCCTGAGCTGTGCGGAGTTCATTAGCAGGAAAGTATCAACTGCTAGCCCTGCCGTTGCAAAATGGTTATTGAGGGCTTCCAATATCTCCAATTGGTTAGAGATAACGCTGCCACCGGACTTAATTTTTGCTGGAATGGAATTACCAGGTGTGTGTCTAGACATGTCTTTTAATGTTTTCCAGAGTTTTGAAGGATTTCTTGAGGCAGAGGCTAGCTCAAAACGATAGTAGGCAGCCTTGGCTGCTCTGACCAACTTGGTGCACTTGTTATGTGCTCTCTTAAAAAGACGCCACTCTGGGTCGTTCTTGCTTCTTCTGGCTTCTTTCCATAAAGTATCCCTTTCTAACAGGGAAGCTTTGAGCTCAGGTGAGAACCAATGGCAGGTGCTGCTCTTGACCCACACCTTAACCAAGGGTGCATGTTTATTTAAAGCCTCACTTAAAATATCATAAAAAATAGTATATGCCCTGTTAACCATTTTGGTTAGGAAGAATTCCTGCCATCGCAGTCAAGAGGGGTAGTAGCTGTGGACAGTGGGGTACTTTAAACAGAAACGGGTCATTAGCACCCATAAAAAAATGGCAGTGTTTTAGTGTTCAAAGCACCTTGGCCAAAACTCTTAATGTGCTCTTCTTCCCAAACCTGTCAGTCCCATCTCTCTTGCTGTCTCTCCCACGTTTCAAGTCCCCTCATTGTTTACTCTCACTCTCTCTCCTGCTTCTGAAGTCCCATCACCGTTTACCGCTATCATAATTTCTTATACCACCAGCACCAAGTATATACGTGGGGGATAACATACCACTATCACCAAGTAAATGCGTGTGGGACATTGGAGGATGAATTTTTATTCTACCTACCAACACAGGACTTTTCAAAAAAAAGGAAGAAGGATATTAAAATAAAAATCAACAAAAAAGTTTAAAACAAGAAATATAACCTTTTTAATAACTGAGATGGTCCACCAGGCACACCAAAAACTATCAGCTATCTCCAGGTAGGAACACCGCTATTTTGTGCCATCGATATTTTGTGAGGTCGCGATTGTGACCCGGCGCTGAAATGACTCGCACTTTTCCGGTCGCGCAATTTTGACATCGACCCGTTTATGACAGCCTGTAGCTCAGCTACTTTATTACCCAGGCTCCTCGCATTTAGGGAGACTACCTTCCACCCAGCCCCCACCTTCTCCTCTGCCTGATTTCCCCCCCTCGGCACCCCCTCCTTACAAACCTTACTGTCTTGAGGGGTTAGCTCATACTGCTCCCCTACCTGGTGGCCCTGCATACTAGCTGCACATTAGCCACCCTCCTTCCTAGTTTAAAATCCCCCTGGAAGCTATGTACTCCTCCAATTTCTGTTTCAAGGCCCCCTGCCCCTCCCTATTCAAGTGCAACCTGTCTGACGCATATAGGTCACTGTTGTCCCATGTGATCCCTAGTCCCCCATCAGTCCATATCCTTGTGAGTGACACCACTCCACCAGCCAAGAATTGAACTCCACAATCCTGTCCTTCCTTGCTCTGCTCACCCTGGGAAGCATTTCTGAGAAGACCACCAAATACCCAACCTCCTTGCACAACTTCCCTAGTTCTTCATATCTCTCCCTAACCACCTCCATCTGACTCTCCGCCAGGTCATTTGTGCCTGCGTGCACCACCACGTGAGGTTTTCCCCTTCCCCTCCTGACATATCTCAGCATGGCCTGCCCCGCCCTTCCCACTGTTAAGCCCTGTATAGATTTCACCCATATCCGACTGTGTCGTTCGCTCCTCCCCCTCATCTAATCCCCTTAAATATAGAGTCCCCTAACACCACTACTCCACCCCACCTCCCCCCCTTTTGCCTACATCTGCTTGCAACCCCTTCCCCCTTGAGCATATGCCCTTCCCTGCCCAGCAGTACCCAGACCTACCCCCCAGAACTTTCCTCCTCCCCTTCCAGCTTGTCCTCCTTGCCTACTGCCCCTCTCCCCTTGACCGACCCAGTCTCCGCCCGCTCCCCAAGTCCGACGCACCATCTATGATCCCCCCTGCTCTGTCAAGTGCCCCTCCAGCTCTCTCTTGGCTCCTCCCCCATCTCTCGAGCCCACACCCTTCCCCCTGTCCAGACTCCTTTCCCCAGTATTCTCCCTGCCCTGACTATTGCCTGCATCATTTCTAGTAGTACCATCCTCTCACTGTGCTACCAACATCAGAACCTCATACCTGTTATTTAACCCTATCCCCCTCCTGCCTGTATTATCCTTTCCATCACCCCGGAGTGGCTTGCAACCTACATTACACCCCATGCTCCATTCCACCCCCCCCCCCGACACCTCATACTCTGAACCATTATACCCCCAAGGTGGTGCCTCTCCTACCCTTGCTCCGCCCATACCCCTCTTTTAACCTTCTTAACTTCTCACACATCAAGTAATGGTAAAAGATTGCTACCAAGGTTTTACATAAGTGCAAATCACATTTGTTCAGATACTAACATGTTTAAAGCACATTTTAGTGGTTTTCAGCACAAAATATATACAGATTTGTGCTAATAGCTTCTTTTTGTAAGTGTGTGAGGTTATCAGGCAGCTGAGCAAGTCTTTTGCACAGCAATAAAACATTTAAACACTATAAACAGCAAATGCAAGTTAATATTAATGTTGATAGCTTCATTTAAAAAATGCCTGTGGTGCTGCCTGATTTGACACAAGGCAAGCAAGAAGTGTAATTTTTCATTAAGCAAAAGAAACAGCTGTTAACTGCTTTAAAAATATTTGAGAAAGGATGCTGTTCAAGACAGTAAACAAGGCACCAGTCCATGCCTGACTTTCTTAGTCAGCCAACCAACAGCAGTATGATTTGTATTCTGATCTTGTTTGAAGAATGACGACAGGGTGCAGGGGATAAAAAGACAAGGCAACAGTTAAACATATTTTGCAAAAAGGTAACACAATGGGCAATATTTGGATCAACAAGAACAAGCAATGGGAACCAGGGAGACTGTCTGTTTTTCTTTTTTAGGTAACTTCAGTGCTGTACGCTGTAGAACTTGGAGGTGCATCAGTGCTCATCTTGACAGTTTGAAGGAAACCACACCTGTCCTTCTCAGATGCCCAGATTTCAAATGCATGTTCAAAATCAAACTGTCCAATATCATCAGGTGCCTCAATCAGAAGAGGCAAGAGACTGCTCACAGTCCACACTTTAAGACGGTTCCACTCTGCAGTCTTAATGTTATATGCACTAAACCCTGTTCACATTCCACAGACGTTGATGTGGTTGCCAAACATATTGAATATAGTTTTGACATGTTTGGCCAAGATTCCTTGTTTGGGATCACCACTTTGCCATTGAATTCTTCAATAGTGCACTCTTTATATGTTGAGAATATTCTACATATTGAAGACCATTCAAGCCTGGTTTCATCTGGGTTAACTGGCAGGATGTTATTAACTGATGGGGCACCTCCTTCTTTAAGGACATCATACCAGTCAATAAGGTTCTTAATCTCTTGTTCTCCATAGCTGTCAGTGTTCTCATCCTCAGTTGCCTTGCGTGGGTCTAATACCTGCCAGTTGTCCAAAAATGTCCCTTCCAGAAAGTAACTTTCAGGTTGCTCAACTGTTGCTCGTATATAAGAAGTTTGAAGATTCTGGAACTGTTCTCTTTGATCCTGTGTATCTTGCAGTGTATGTGTTCTGAAGATAGATGTTCCCTCTTCTGGTGGTTCACTTGGCATCTCAGTTAAAAAGACTTCTAAGTGTGGTCCAGGTTTTTCTGGAAGTGCCCGAAGTGCATCAGTGATGCTGACCAGCTGCTGCCTTGCCTCAGAGAAGATGACAGAACATTTCTGGGAAGGTTTTGAGAGAATTGCAAGAAGACCTGCAGCATCTGCCAGAAAGAAAGTAGTGGCAACAAATTTGAAAGTCCCAATTTTTTTAAGGCATCCCATAGCAAGATTTTGCTGATAGTTATCCTCTGTCATCTGTGTCAAAGCAGAAATAAGTGATGCAATGCAGGCTTGCAATGCCTGTACAGAATCAGAAAATGAAAATCATCTAGCGAAGAAAATGTAAGTTTCATAGCATGTTCCTGGTGTAGTTCTTTGCTCTGATCAAGTAATCTACAGAATTTGGGAGAGTACTTTATCAGTTTTCCAAGCTGATTTACTGTGGACATACAACTGACCAAATACTGCTGTTGGCTGGCTGCTTTCTCCGATGCTAAGGTGAGTCTATGTGCGAGACAGTGAGTGGCAATCAAGTTTGGCTAGAGTGGTCACACCGTTTTACATTTCTTGTGCTTGCGCAAGCAACGTTTTGCTTCAGAGAACAGCATTTCAGAGGTGTGTCACTGACTAGCCCAATGCAGGTCAAGCTGTGTTGGGCTCGTCCTTGACAGGCCAATGATCATGGAAGCAAAGTATGACAGTGGTTCACAGTTTATGGGCAGAAACTTTGTATAGTTGAAAAGAATGAAGTGCTCCAATGAGAGAGCACTTTGTCTGTTTCATTTGCATACGTTCCAATTCACCATACAGTCCCACATCAGGCAGCAGAATGTCTGGAATCTGGCACATTGCACTACCACAGAAACCAAATACAACTCAGGGAAAACAATCTTCCCCCTTCCTGCTAAGCTCTAAATGCATACTCTTCTGAATCTCTTATTTTCTGTTAGAAAATGGGTAAAACAATCTGAGACTTCTGATTGGCTGAGAGACTTGTTTAGGTGGACATTTATGAGACAGCAGTGCCCACTTAAAACAAGTCCTTCTGCCAACTGCCTCATTACCCAATAAAATCCTTCTGCCACCTCAGAAATGCCCAGCCAGCTTCCTCATTGGCTGAGGCACACAGTGCACACTGTCAAAGTGCCGCCATTTTTTTTTATCACTTATCGAGCGAGTAGTCACAACTTGACTGCTGATGCTACAGCATACAACAAACGAAGGGCATTTCAGGACAAAGCACAGTTTTTCCCAAGCTACTTCTTTCTTTAAAAAAAAAAAAAACTCTAAACGTGCTGTACAGTTCACCTCGCTCACTTGCTCGAACCACAGCCTGGTGCTCTGCTCTGCCCCGCTCCTGCCCGCCCACGCACCCACTCATTACAAAAACTAAACCATTTAATTCCAGCTGCTCCAACATTTTTATACTCTAAGTACCCTATGTTACAATCAGTAATGTCAGTAAAATGATCCCGTTTAGGTATTCTCTTCTCTTCTCCTTACAGCTCCCTGACCGTGATCCGCCTTGTCACGAATAATGTGCCATCCATTACACAGCATAGCAACTCCTCACTGCGCTCGTAGCTCCAAACACTACCTTTGCACAGCGCTATCACTCTCTCAGTACCACAGCCCCAAGTAAAACAAGCACAGACTGACAGAGAAAACGAGGCAACAGGCAGAAAAAACAAACGGAGACACGGTAACCATCTCTCAAGCACATTAAGGTAAAAAAAAAAAACATATTTCAAAACAAAAGCGCCCAATAATGTCAGCTCTAACAACAGCTGAGGGACTATTTTACTCCAAAATTACTTCAATTATTCTACATTACTTTTTAAATAAAATTGTGATATGTTTAAGTTATTTTATTTAAAAATGTCACAAATGCCCCATTTTCTAAGCACAATAATACCCTCCAGGATGGGCGGTATGGGGTATACCCACCCTTCCAGGGGTTATAAGGCCCTCCGCCTACGGCGCCAGGCCTCATTACACCCCTGATCGGGTGGGTATAACCCGATATCGCCCACCCTGTCAGGTATTATTGCTTGCCTACTTACTGCCCACTGACTCCTCGTAGCCCCACCTGTCAGTCCGATCATTTCTGGTATCTTCAGCAGTTGCACCAGGACACACTGGGGCACATGCACCGGTCAAAAAATGCAGTGCCCCAGTTCGTGCTCCGGTGCTCTAACTAGTCTCCATCTCGTGTGTAGTGTGCAGGCTCAGGCTGTAGGGGCAAAATCATAAAACATTTTTACGACGAAACAGTAACGGGCTATTTCCAGGCTGTGAGCTGAGCAGGGGAGTGAAGTCAACGTCAGCTGTAATGCTGCTGCAATTCATTTGGTTAAGGTGGGTGGAGGTGGATCCGCGGGCTCTTAATAATATAGCACAGGTATTCACTTGTCTGTGGACATGTGTAATGTAAATTTCTTTGCACTTCGTTAAACATTTATCTGTGCCTTGACTTTGTCAGGTGTCTTTTTTACTTATTGTAACTCCCCATATTATGTCTGTGTGTGGTCAGATTCAGCAGTGCTAGGATCACTCCTACTGCACTCTTGAAAAACATCAGTACTATGAAGCCTGAATCAGTTTGATGTCGGTTACAGAAAACTGACTCAGGATTCAGAAGGGAGCACTTTATTGCATCAGTTTGACACTAATGACCTGCTCTGATGTGTGTCCATGTGAGATCATTCACTCCCAAACCAAAGACACTCCCAAACTAAAGAGTTTAAGTGTGAATGTAAAGACAAACTGTCAGAACGACAACTGCTTTTACTGAGTGCTGCTGTATTTCTGCTACATGATCGAGCAATGTCCTAAAGCAAGAGATTCCTGTTGAAGAAATTTGTCAAGTTCCTCTGACTGCCTACATTTGCTAAACCAGCATTTCTTTAAGTTCCTAAATTTAAAAAAAAACAAAGAAAGCAAACTTGCCTGACCGGAGCAACTGCTACACCATCTATACATGTGACAATCGAGCTGCCAAGGAGCCTCACGTATTTTCACTCCAACAAGTATGAAGAGTTGGTGAAAGAAATCACAGCACTCAGAGAGGAACTAAAAAGATTTAAAGATTGCAACAGAAGCAAAACAAACTTGTGAGGAAAACTACAGTAATAAAGTACCCGAGAGAAAGAGTTTAGCACTTTTTTATTCTCTGTTGATGTTGGTTCTGGCTCACTATCAGATGACAATGCACTATGTGAACTGTCTCTCTCCGGTACTTTGCATGTTTGTGTTTGCTTGCATGCATGTGCAAGAAACGCATTGCGTCAGCTTTCTTTACAAAGGGGTTGTGGAGGCGCGTCAGTGTTGTGCCGAATGGCAGCAGCCCATTTAGGGGCTGGACTGTGCCTGGCCAATAGAGGAGCATGCCCTGGATCACCACAGTTAAACAAGCAGGCCACTACATCAAAGGAATTGAACCGCTGCAATCAGGAAGCACCCCGTCAGTACACAATCAGCTGTTCGGTACGCTCCCTGACTGCAGCCAATTACAGAGTTGCAAGCCGCTGGTCACCCCCCGTAGTGTGCCTTCCTGGTGAAACACTTAAAAAAAAAATAATAATACAAACTGACGGGGTAGCCCACTCCCTGTCAGCATAATATCCACCTCAAAACATTTGGGTTCTGCTGAGGGGGTGCCCAATCCCCCTGGGCTTTTTCCCCTCCCCACTAAAACATTGTTTTGCTGACGAGGGGCCCAATCCCTGTTGGCGTCATTCCCTCCTGTTATTTGCCGATGGGGGAGCCCACTCCCCATCGGCATAATATTCTCCCTCCCCCCAAAACATTTGGTTTGTGCCAAGGTGGTGCCCAATCTCCCTTGGCTCTTGCCCCTACCCCATGTGCCGACGGGGTGCCCAATCCCCATCGGCTACAGCCCCCAAAAGATCAATAGGGTGGCACGCTGGGAGCCCACTCCAGCATGCCAAATAACCCTGTAAATGGAAAACGGTCCCGCTATGTTTTTTTTTTTTTTTTATCTTTTTTACCTGCAAAGCAGAAAACGGTCCCGCGTCGAGTCGGTGACCCTCGAACCGAACCCACCCCTCTGCGTACCCGCCTCCCCACCCCTCACTCCATACTTACCTCTGAGTCCGTCCGGGCGACGATCTCCGGTGGACCGGGAACACGTCTGCACTCTTCAAAGCCAACTGCGAACCGAGGAAATGCTGGTAAGCTGTATAATGGAATATATAGTTTTATTTTCAACTTTGATGCATATCTCAGGCATTTTTCGGAATTTTGGCACCAAATTTTCAACATGGGGTTTTTGGGACCCCCTCCTCATGAATTCTGCCACTGTCATGGTGTTAATCGGCCCTGAAAGGTGATTTTGTGGTCAATGTGCGGAATCACCTTTCAGGACTGATTAATGAAATGACAGTGCCAGTGTTCATGAGGTGGGCTCTCAAAAAGCCTATGTTGCAAATTTGTGAAAATCAAAAATTTACTGTTTTACGAAAGCATGTATTGTGCAGTTAAGCACATGTCAGAATCTCTCGCAAATTTACAATATTTTCACGCCACATTTTCAACATTGGCATTTTTCCACACCTCCTTGTGAACAGTATAGCTGTCATTTTTCACATCCTGCCCGAAATGTGTTTTTGTACTTCTGGCGCAGAATAGCGCAGTTGCTGTAGGAAATCAGTGTTCAGGACAGATTACGAAAACAACAGTGACACTGTTTATTAGCAGAGGTTCTAAAATGCCTATGTTGAAAATTTGGTGACAATACTCCATAAAATGACTGTGTTACGATTGTGCATTGCGCAGTTTACGTGAACGCTTGTAAGTTCACACATTTATAACATTGCCATTTTTACGCACCTCCTTATGAACAGTACAGCTGTCATTTTTCACATCCTGCCCGAAATGTGTTTTCGCAGTTCTGGCACAGAATAGCGCGGTCACCGTGGGAAATCAGTGTTGTGGACACATTACGAAAATTACAGTGACACTGTTCATTAGCAAAGGTCCTAGAACACCTATGTTGAAAATTTGGTGACAAAAGTCCATGAAATGGCTGTATTACGAGCATGCGTTGCGCAGTTTCCACGCATGCTCATAACTTCACACATTTGCAATTATTTTCACTCCAGATTGTCAACATTGCCATTTTTCCTCTGCTCCTTATGAACAGTACACCTGTCATTTTTCGCATCCTGGCCAAAATGTGTTTTCGCACTTCCAGCACAGATTAGCGTGGTGGCTGTGGGAAATCCGTGTTCGGAACACATTATGAAAATCACAGTGACCCATTTCATTAGCAGAGGTCCTAAAATGCCTATGTTGAAAATTTGGTGACAAAAGTCCCTGAAATGATTGCATTACGAACGTGCATTGCTCAGTTTCCATGCACGCTCGTAACTTCGCACATTTGCAATATTTTCACTCCAGATTGCCAACATTGCAATTTTTCTGCAGCTCCTTATGAACAGCACATCTGTCATTTTTACATCCTGGCGAAATCTGTTTTTGCACTTCGGCAGAACAGTGCGGGTCGCTGTGGGAAATCTGTGTTCGGACACATTACAAAAATGACAGTGACACTGTTCATTAGCAGAGGTGCTACAATACCTATGTTGAACATTTGGTGACAAAAGACCATAAAATTACTGTGTTACGAGTTTGCATTGCGCAGTTTCCACGCACCCTCGTAACTTCGCACATTTGCAATTTTTTCATGCCAGATTTTCAACATTGCCATTTTTACACCTTCTTAGGAACAGAACAGCTGTCATTTTTCACATCCTGGCCAAAATGTGTTTTGTACTTCCGGCACAGAATAGCACGGTCACTGTGGGAAATCCGTGTTCGGAACACATTATGAAAATCACAGTGACCCATTTCATTAGCAGAGGTCCTAAAATGCCTATGTTGAAAATTTGGTGACAAAAGTCCCTGAAATGATTGCATTTCGAACATGCATTGCTCAGTTTCCATGCACGCTCGTAACTTCGCACATTTGCAGTATTTTCACTCCAGATTGCCAACATTGCAATTTTTCTGCAGCTCCTTATGAACAGCACATCTGTCATTTTTTCACATCCTGGCCGAAATCTGTTTTTGCACTTTCGGCACAGAACAGTGCGGTCGCTGTGGGAAATCTGTGTTCGGACACATTACAAAAATGACAGTGACACTGTTCATTAGCAGAGGTGCTACAATACCTATGTTGAACATTTGGTGACAAAAGACCATAAAATTACTGTGTTACGAGTTTGAGTTGCGCAGTTTCCACGCACCCTGGTAACTTCGCACATTTGCAATTTTTTCATGCCAGATTTTCAACATTGCCATTTTTACACCTTCTTAGGAACAGAACAGCTGTCATTTTTCACATCCTGGCCAAAATGTGTTTCGTACTTCCGGCACAGAATAGCGCGGTTGCTGTGGGAAATCCGTGTTCGGAACACATTACGAAAAATCACAGTGACACTGTACATTAGCAGAGGTCCTAAAATGCCTATGTTGAAAATTTGGTGAGAAAAGTCCATGAAATGACTGTGTTACGAGCATGCGTTGTGCAGTTTCCACTCACGCTCGTAACTTCGCACATTTGCAATATTTTCACTCCACATTGTCAACATTGCCATTTTTCCGCACCTCATTATGAACAGTACAGCTGTCATTTTTCACATTTCACCCAATATGTGTTTTCAGACATGCAGCATACAATGGCGTGGTCGGTGTGCGAAATCAATGTTCGGGACAGATTAAGAAAATCACGGTGACACTGTTCATGAGCAGAGGTCTTAAGCTGGTAATGTTGAAAATTTGGTGACAAAAGTCCATAAAATGACTGTATTACGAGTGTACATTGTGCAGTTTCCATGCACTATCGTACATTCACAAATTCATAATCCGTTGTCAAGATTTTCAACATTGGCATTTTTCCACACCTCCTTATGAACAGTACAGCTGTCATTTTTCACAACCTGGCTGAAATGGGTTTTCGCACTTCCGGCGCAGAATATCATGGTCGCTATGGAAAATCAGTGTTCGGGATAGATTAAGAAAATCACAGTGACACTGTTCATGAGCGGAGGTCCCAAAATGCCTGTGTTGAAACTCTGCTGTAAAAAATCCCCAAACTAATTACATTACAGGTGTGTTTTGTGCAGTTTCTATGCACACTCATGACTTCACCAGTTTTTTTATATTTTCATTCCAGATTTTCAACATTGCCATTTTTTACACCTCCTCATGAACAGTACAGCTGTCATTTTTCACATCCTGTTCGAAATGTGTTTTCACACCTGTGGCGCCAAATGCTGCAGTCGCTGTGCAAAATCACCTTTCAGCTAACAAACTGATAGTGTCTCTGTTCATGCGGTGGGATCATAAAAAGCCCATGTTGAAAACTTGGAGTAAAAATACCAAGAAACGGCCAGGGTGTTAGGGATATGACACGGGATTGTCAACAGTAATGCTCATGCCATTCTACCGCCCCCAACCTCACCCACACCCTGCAGCCAGTGACAGGCTTCAAGGTGCACCTTGGACTCTTTGGCCCCAGAATCCATCCCATTCTCCTGTACTGCACCCATTTCAGCATATTTCCTTATGGAATGAGATGAGTAAAGCCCAAACACCCAAGGCACACCTCGACACTTGTCAGTGTCTGCGGGGTAGGGTGAGGGGAAATGTTGTGACCGTTATGGACAACAACCCAAAGGCACACCCCAGTGCCTGCCCATCTCTGCAGGGTGAGGGTGGGGTTGGCGTCAGTTCAATACTTCACTGCCATTCCTATACTGCATGGGCCCGATTCTCATAGGGGCCTGCGTCTGGCATAAGCTGTGGCAAGCAGCATCTTGCACCAGTGCCTGGTGCACCAGGGACCCTGCACCTGATTCAGATACAGGAGGGGTCCCAGTGGCTAAGTCCCCATGCTAGCACTGACCAGAACCCTGTGGCAAACCCCTGGTGCACTGCACAGGTCCACCGTGGGCCACCAGAAACTAACACAGGCCCCCCGTCCCACTAGGTAATGGGCATGTGGACCCAACCTGATGGGTCAATGTCCCCCCACCATGTTTGGTGCAACTGGTGCCTAGCCATAGAGGTGAGTGGTGGGATATACTGGGCACTGGGGAGCAGTCTGCACTGGTGTACGGGGGGTTTGGGCACCACCTGCTGGGGCATGGGTGGGCGCTGTACCACCATATGTTGGTGCAGTTATAGCACCGATAGGGCAGGCATCGGGAATCAGGAGAGCCGCATCAGGACGGAGGTACCAACATGGTACATAGGTGGCATCGGGGAGCTGTGAGGGTTGCCATTGGACCACTAGGACGGGGGCCACACTCTGGGGTGTATGATGGGTGGACCGTCACCCATGGTATGCCACACACAGGCATGTCACCCAGGGGAGAATGTCTAAGTCCCCTTACAGCTGCTCTGGTTGGTCTAAGGACACTTAGAATTTCTCCCGCCAGGTGATGCCTGTGAATCGCAGGATGCAGCTTGCATCGGCCACAGTCCCCCTACCGCCATGCCGCAGTGCATTGCAGGTGCAAGCCCTCTTTGGGGTAGGTGGACTGTGGTCGGTGTGCGAAATCAATGTTTGGGACACATTACTAAGATCACAGTGACGCTGTTCATGAGCAGAGGTGTTAAAATGGCTGTTGAAAATTTGATGACAAAAGTCCATAAAATGACTCTGTTACGAGCATCCATTGTGCAGTTTCCACACACCCTCGTAAGTTCACGAACTTACGAACAGTGCAGCAGTCATTTTTCACACCTGGCCAAAATGTGTTTTCGCACTTCTGGCGCAGAATAGCACGTTTGCTGTAGGAAATTAGTGTTTGGGACAGATTTAGAAAATCACAATGACACTGTTCATGAGCGGAAGTCCCAAAGTACCTATGTTGAAAATCTGCTATAAAAAAATCCCCAAACTAATTAAATTATGGGTGTACATCTTGCAGTTTCTACGCACACTCATGGCTTCACCAGTTTTTGTATATTTTCATTCTAGATTTTCAACAGTGCCATTTTTTTAAACCTTCTCATGAACGGTACACCTGTCACTTTTCAAATCCTGTTTGAAATGTGTCTTCGCACCTGTGGCACCAAATGGCACAGTCACTGTGCAAAATCACCTTTCACCTAAAGAACTGACAGTGTCACTGTTCATGCAATGAGGTCACAAAAAGCTCATGTGGAAAACTTGGAGTAAAAATACCAAGAAACGCCCAAGGCATTAGAGTTTTTGACCATAACGCCCTACCCTGTAGGGACTGACAGGCATCAGGGGTGTGACTTAGGATTGTCGACAGTAATGCTGATACCATTCCACCCCCACCCCCACAATGCAGCCAGTGATAGGCATCGAGGTGCACCTGGGACTCTTTGCTCCCAGAGTTCACCCCATTCTCCTATACTGCACCCATTTCAGCGTATTTCCTTATGGAATGAGGTGAATGTAAAGCCCAAACACCCCAAGGCATATCTCAACACTTGTCAGTGTCTGAAGGATAGAGTAAGGTGAAATGTCGTGACCATCATGGGTGACAGCCCAGAGGCACACCCCAATGCCTGTCCATCTCTGCGGGGTGAGGGTGGAGTTGGCATCAGTTCAATTCTTCAATGCCATTAATATACTGCATCTGTCTAACTCCTGCACTTCGACTGCTAATGCCAGCAATCAAACATTCGGCATTGACAAATGCTGTTAAATTCTACTCTGGCTCCCTATTGCCTCTGAAATTGTACCTTTCTCCACTGTACGGAATGTCCCCTGCTCTTTGATCTATGTACTATGTATGTTTTTTGATCAGGAAAATAAATGCCCGATTCATAGTCTGTATTTTCCCTCACAGGTTTGTTTTGCTAGCGTTCAGTCATTGCTCGCTCATATTTTTTATTTTGTATTTTTCTTCAGCTGTTTGTCCAACTCTCCAAACTGTGATTGATCTTTAATGCCTAGAGGTTGCAGCCTGACATCACCCAATCGCATAGCAGAAACACAGCGGCACTCAGTAAAAGCAGTTGTCCTTCTGACAGCTTGTCTTCCCATTGACGCTCAAACTCTTTGGTTTGGGAGTGAGTAATCTCACACGGATGCACATCAGAGCAGGTCATTAGATTGATACTGATGCAATTAAGTGCCCCCTCATGAATCCCAAGTCAGTTTTCTGTAACTGACATCAATCTGACTCGGGCTTCACAGCAATGATGTTTTTTGAGAATTAAGCCGGAGCAATCCTAGGGTTGCTGAATCTGACCACAGACATAATATGGGGAGTTACAATGAGTTAAAAAAAAAGACACCTTACAAAGTCAAGGCACAGATAAATGTTTAACGAAGTGCAAGGGATTTGACATTACTCATTACCCTCAGGCAAGTGAAAACCTTCTCTTTAACTAAGTCAACTGAACTGTTGTGGTATGGGTTCAGTCTCCTCTCTCTCTCTGTTCATGGGAGTTGTCCTGTCAGCGATCCAACAGCTAGTCAATGACAGTAGTAGCTCTGTTCGTTATACACCCCGTGCCTGCTGTGTCCCACAGAGAGTAACAGTTCTCTGCAGAGGTCTAGGGAGAGCAGCAGCCACAGTGCATCGAGAAAATCTTCAGTGCTGCAGGCTGTGGTCCAGTTTCTGTGAGCCCTCCCCACCGCCACCTGTTTGGTCCCCGTCATCAGAGGCAGTATCCCCAACACATAGGGTCCCTTGTTGTGTTAGCAAGACATCCGGCGCATGGGGGACACACACTTTTCCTGCTTGTCCCCCCCCAAATGATGTCCACTCCCCATCACAGTGTGGGAAGAACAGTGTGATATGGGGGGACATGGCCCCTGGAGTGCTGTCTGCCTGTAGTATGGTACTGCCCCTTCCCCCACCCCCCAGGATGCCTCCTCCTCCATGTGGTACGTGAGCCATAAAAAAGACTCCTTAAAGCAGCAGCGAATATTCATGTCCCATAATGTGCACCACTAACCTGGGCTCTTTTGGGGCGTAAACGTGACAGTAACAATCATGCGGTGAGTGCAACAGAGGCAGCCCCGTAGTTGACAAGATCATGTGACTGCAGTCCTGGACATATTATTCAGTGCACCGTGCATTTAACTACACTGCCCCATTCATTGTCATTATTGAGCTTACTTCGAGAGGGCTCTTGCAGTAGGTAATTACTTGTAGGACTGCGCCCCCTGGCATCAGGACCACCCGGAAACTTTTGCTAGCAGTGTCTGATGGGGGACCACCCACCGGATGTCACCTGACTGATATCAAGCGAGACACTATACTTTGGGTGGTTCCCATGTCTGCCCTCCAGTTATTTCCCACTGTCGACCTGTGCATGTCGGACCGACAGAAACTCATTGCAGCAGTTCGAATACCTCCTTGTTTTCAGATGAGTATCTGCTATTTCTTATTTTCTTCAAACTAAAATTGTTTGCATGTCATCCAGTTTTTCAGAATCACATAAAAACAAGTGTAGTTCATCTGGCGTCCAGTTACCGCACAAGGACCAACATTCCCTTTGCCTCTTCTGTTTGGGCCCTCACCACAAGGTCGAGGAGTGCGAGGCCTGTGCCAAATTCAACCAGGCCATGTGGAAACATTGCCAGCAATTGCTGGAGGCCCATCTTCTGAAAGAGAAAATGGCAACAATGGAAAAAAAGCTGAAAAAGCGCTTCTTCCTCGCCATCAGAACATAACAAAAAAAAGGGATAACGAAAAACACTGGGACATGGAGCAGTCCCTCCCTCCTTCGAAGCCGCTCATGGGCCCTTCATCAAAGATTAGGCCCTCTTCCTCTAGGAAGGTAATGCCACGGCCAAACCTGTGCTCTGAGAATGCCACAATTCTTAGGCCCATTTCCACCCCGTGCTCTAAGTTGGCAGGCACGGCCGATGAGCCACTCATCGGTACCCCCGATGAGCGCCCGGCTGAGGTTGTTAAGCCGGGAATCAGGCCTCCTGACTCCTGCACAACCCAAGTCGATCAGTCGATCGTCATCCCTTCCATTGACCGCGTGACCTCTTTGCATCTGTCAGGCTCTGATGTGATGCTGCCGGACGTTAGCTCCATCCCGGCTGAAGATCTAGTGTCCCCCCGGGGCTCTCTTCATGGAGAACCTCCATCTCTGGTTCTGTCAGACCCACCTCCACTGTAGCTGGGTCCGACGGACGAACCCCTTCTGTTAGGCCTTCTTGGCGAGGCTACCACTGGAGCCACTTCGGCGGCTACAACACCCAGAGTGGTACCTGATCCTGTTCCTATCTGCCCACCCCCGTCGGGGCTCCCATCGGGTCTTCCACCCTCGGGACCTCCCTTGGGGTCGTGTCCTTCTGGATTGGATTGTCCTAGGTGACCATTGGGCATCCCTCCATCTGGGCCGCTATCAGGCTTCCCCTCGTCAGGGCCACCTTCAGGCTACCCGCCAGCAGGGCCGCCATCAGACGTCAGCGTGGCTCAGTTGGTAGCACATCCGCCTCTGTACCAGAAAGTCATGGGTTCTTGTCTCACACCGGGCTTGGACTTGCACCTAAAAATTGTTGGCATCCGAGTGCAGTATTGGGGGGTGCTGTACTGCTGGGGTGTGCCATCCTTCGGATGAGACGTTAAACCGAGGTCCCTTCTGCCCATCCTGGTGTTGTCCTGACGGGTGTCCAGATGGAAGTAAAAGAACCCAGGGCACTCTTCATAAAGAGCAGTGAGCATTCCCAGTGTCCTGGCCAACATTCCACTTCCCATAAACTGTTCATGCAATTATCCAGGCTGTGTGTGGGTGATGATGTGCGATATGGCCGCCACCACACATTCAGTCACTTCACTACTAGTCTAGCATTGCTTGTAAAGTGCTTTGGGATACTGTGTATGAAAAGCGCTATATAAATGCTGATTCTTCTTCTTCTTCTTCTTATACCCTCCATTGGGCCCACCAGCATATCCTCCGTTGGGCCCGCCATCAGGCCCATCATCGGGATATCACCCATCAGAGCCACCATCAGGTTTCCTTCATTCGGGTCTCTGACGTCAGGCTTTGCCTATCCTCCGTTGGGCTATTCTCCATCAGCCCTGATGCTGGATCCTTTTTTGTCATACTATTATTCAGGCTACCCTGGCTATTTTCATACACCAGGTTACCCTCATTACCAGTCTCCTAGTTTTGGAGGACATGGTCCTGGCTCTGAATTCTTGCAGACCCCCCCTCCTCCCACTCTACCTCAACAACCTCAGGTGTATTTTTGGGAAATCTTAAAATCTTTGTGGTTGGAAACCAAAACCCAGTTGGTTTCAGAACTAGACAGCAGGCATGTGGTGGTTCCGGACACAGGCCGCCCAGCTCCCCCTCCTCGGGTGTCCTCTCCGGCACCGTCTCGCCCTTTGACGTCAGGCTATCCATCAGCACCGACTTCCCTGACATTGGATAGACTCACAAGGGAGCCAGATCCTCCACTTCCTGATAAGACTCTGGAGGATTCGGAGGATTCTGATTCGGACTCGGATTCCTCATCTGCCAGTTCCAATCTTGAAACTCCTCCCCATGAGGAACCAGTCCCGAGAGAATCTCCAAAATCATCACCCAAAGATCCCTACTTTGTGGACCTCTTCAAGCACATGGCAGAGGTCCAAGGATGGAAATCGGAAGCTGTGGACCCCAAAAGCCAAAGGCTGGCAAAGCATCTTGATTTCCGGATATGAGTCTGGTTCTCACTCCCCCATGGCTGGAACCCCATGAGGATCTTTCCTTAACCATATGGCAGAGACATTCCTACATCCCACGCATGACAAAGAAAGCAGACAGAGTTTAAAGGACCCCTGAGGACAAGGACCACCTTAGTGTACATCCTAAGGCAGCCTCGATGGTCATTATGGCAGCCCATGATAGATCTGCTAAGCCTAAGCACCTCAGCACTTCTCCTCCCGATAAGGAGTCCAGACAAATGGATCAGTTCAGGAGAAAGTTCTATGCATCTTCTACTCTAGCCATACATGCTCTTAACTACATCTCGCATATGTTAGCGTACCAGAAGACCCTGTTCCGCCAGCTTGAGCCAGTTGTCGAGGCCCTACTGGACTCTGATACAAAATCCTCCTTGGTCTCCACATTAAAAATGGTCAAGGTGGCTGGACACCATTCTTTGCGGGCCACCTGCGATGTAGTGTATTCCTCCACTAGAGGTGCAGCCAGAGCTGTGAGCCTTCGCTGGTACTCTTGGCTAAGAGTATCAGAACTAGCCCCCGATGTTCAGTCGGCTATTCAAGATGCACCTTTCAGAGGTTCTTTCCTGTTCGGTGAGGATGCCCAGGACATTATAACAAATCTGCAAGATAAAGGCACAGTCCTTTGGTCCATCCATACTATGTACAGTCCAAAACAACAACAACAAAAGTGTTCTTTTCGTCTGAAAAAGGACGTCAGACAAAAAGACAACAAGGACCCAAGCACCAATTTAAATGCAGGGATCCCAATACTGCAGCTGCACCTCCAGCCAAAACACAAAGAATTTCAGGGGCAGCCCTCCCTAAACCCCCCTCCTATGCCTGACTTGCTGACCGCCTTCCCTCCCTCTTTCTCTTCGGTTGAAGGAACAGGTGGGCAAAAGATTTGTGAGGCATCTGGGAGAATGGGAGTCCATCCCACCAGACAGTTTTTTTGCTTCAACTAATAAAGCTTGGTCACATTCTCAAATTCAGAGAAAAACCTCCAAACAGTCTTCTGAGGTCTTCTCATTACCCAAGGGCACATATCCCCCATCTCAGGGAGGAGATCATGGCTGTTCTTCACAAAGAAGCAATAGAGCCAGTGCCGGCAAACCAGATCAGGAAGGGATTCTACCCCCCATTTCTTTCTGGTTCCCAGAAAGACAGGAGGTTTACGCCCAATTCTGGATCTCAGTACCCTCAATCTCTTCATAGAGTACAGGAGGTTTTGGATGCTGACACTGCAAAGCTTTCTGCCCCTCCTCTCCAAAGGACAATGGCTTTGTGCCCTGGACATGAAGGATGCGTATTTACACATCCCAATATTCCATCCACATTGCAAATTCCTCAGGTTTTCTTTTCAAGGGGAGCATAACCAGTTCAAAGCTCTCCCTTTTGGCCTGTCCTCCACCCCCATGTTTTTACCAAATACCTAGCAGTAGTGGCAAGGGCCTTGAGGTGTCAGGAGCACTTTGTCTTTCCCTACCTCAACGATTGGCTCCTCGCAGCACCGTCAAGGGAAGGGTTGGAGGTTTCCTTATCAGCTACTCTGCACCTTATTGAGCGCCTGGGTATCATGGTCAATTACCTCAAGTCCCAGCTTGCTCCTTCCCAATGCCATCAGTTTATTTGGGTGGTGTCGGACACAGTGCAGGATATGGCCTTTCTTCCCCTGGACAGGGTAGATACCGTAGAGAGCCAGGCCAAGCTGGTATCCTCCAACCAACACATCTTGGCCAGGACGATTCTCCATCTTTTTGGCCTCATGGCAGCGGCTATCCCCACAGTACCATTGGCCAGACTCCACATGCATATTTCACAGTGGACTCTATGGTCTCAGTGGGATCAGAGGGAGGTTAACTTAGACAGTCCAGTCCTCATCTCCATCCCAATGTAACAGGACCTGTTATGATGGCAGGACTCCAGCAATCTGACTCTAGGAGTCACTTTACAGACCCCTCCTCGCAGCCAGGGATGGGGTGCCCATCTGGGACACCACAGGACCCAGGGACTGTGGTCACCTGTAGAGGCACACCTACACATAAATGTGCTAGAAATTAGAGCAGTGCTTTATGCTCTTCAGGCTTTTCAGCACATCCTCCTACAAGAGAATCTGTTGATCCAAACAGACAACATGTGCATGGTGTGGCACATAAACAAACAGGGGGGCACCCACTCGTACCCTCTTTGCAGAGAAGCGATGTGGGTTTGGAACTGGGTGGTTCTGCACAGAGTCCATCTCCTGGCAGTTCACGTCACAGATGTGCAGAACATCCTCACAGACAGTCTTAGTTGCACCAGGGTAAGAGCTCACGATTGAGAGCTAAAGCCAGACATTCTAGATCACATCTTCGACCTCTGGGGTTGTCCAGAAGTGGATCTGTTTGCAGCCCCATATACACAAAACTTCCCAAGTTTCGCTCACTCGATCCTGGGCATGGTGCTTTCTGGCAAGACGCACTGTCGCTTTCTTGGACAGGGAGATTTCTGTTTGCATTCCCTCCCTTTCCAATATTATAGAGAGTTTTGATCAAGCTTCAGTCAGAAGGAGTGCAAATGATATTGATAGCTCCGTTTTGGCCACAACAAATCTGGTTCTTGCTGCTCCAGCAGTTATCAGGGGAACCACCAATTCCTTGACCTCTGTCTTACGATCTCCTTACCCAGGATGGAGGCACGCTGGTATATCCAGGGCTAAAATCCCTTCATTTTCATGTGTAACCCCCCTGCAAATGGGGGTTCCCAAAAGACTTCCAGGAGCTTGCTTGAATGCTCCAAGCCTGAATGGTGTTTGGTGATTAAGCCATTTATCTGTGAGTATTTTTAGAGCCTCTGGTACTGTCTCTTTAAGAGCTGTCTGCTTGCAGACATAATTAGTTTGTATGGGGGACTGTGTGTTTCTCTCTTGAGTACCACTCGAGCTGCTGCCAATTCACTCCATTTTGCAGTCACTAGGAGTGCAAGGAACCTATCTGAAAGATGTAACTGTTTGCCAGAAATCATTTAGAGTAATAATGAAAATACAGTTTGTCTAACCTGCTTTCTTTGCAGTCAGAACTGTGTTTGCCTGGTTCCCCATTCTAGTTTTGAACTGCTGAACTGGACCAATCAGTGTGGGTTAAGGTAGCTCTAAAATGGTGCCTTGGACGAATCAGAACTTGGACTCGTAATCTGAGCCAGCCACAAGAGGATTGTATGGGCAGTGACACTGGGAGATGTAGTTTGGACTTCGGCACCTTTTTGGACCAACGGGGCAGTCTATTGTGAGTGACAGCCAATCCAGCCAAGAACTGGGAGGAACTCAAAGGAAGTGCCCGGTTTTGTCTGCTGGAGTTTCAGTTGAGCTCTGGCAGTGAAGAGGGAAGGAGTCCTGTGCTTTTTCAGTGTGCAGTTTTAGTCGGGAAACGCGTGTAAGGCCCCGAGTTCCGTCTGCAGCTTGTGTAACTCGCTTGTTAGGACTGAATCCGTCCTGTGAAGAGAATCAAAGGATATCTGAAGAGTAGAAACCAGGCTCACCCTGTAGAAGACTGGAGAAATTGCTGAATTGCGCTCGGTCTGTCAGGAACTGAATCTGCTGTGTGTTCTCCCGGGTATCGTGCAGTAATTGCAATCGGGATAGAGAAGCAGCCTGCCTGGTATAGTACTTTCTTTTTACCATATAAATGTGTGAGGAGGCTTGTGTAGCTCAAGTGAATCCTGCTACCATTAAAGGACTTTTGCCTGTTACTTTTTACCATATAAATGTGTGAGGAGGCTTGTGTAGCTCAAGTGAATCCTGCTGCCATTAAAGGACTTTTGCCTGTTACTGTTTAACTAATTTTTCTTTTCTCTGTGTGAAAGGGCCCCTACCAGCTGCCACGGTTTGGACTAGCCACTAGGGCTTGGGTACCCAGGGACAGTAACTGGTAGGGACAGGCCTGTGCACAGAGCCATAGGTAGATGAGTAAAGTGATAAGCTAATTAACCTGATTTCCCCCTGTCCTTGTTATATCCCCTAAATAAATCAGAGCTGCTTGTTTCAGCAAAGTTATACTGCCTGAGGTATTTGTCTATGTTAAAGTATTGTACTGTGATTGTTGCACTGTATCTTCTTATTTTACAGGGGGTCCCAGTGCCCGAACCAGTCCTGGGGGTAAGTGTATACTGTGAAGGTAATTCTGATATACTGTGTGGGCCACTAGTGGGAAGAAAGGGGGGTTGCAGTGTCCCAGAGGGCTGTGACCAAGTTAGTTTAACTATTGCAAGCCCTGACCTCTGGGTGGAGGCACCCGCCATCGGATCCAAGCCCCTCAACCTGTTAGTGGCAAATCAGGCAGGGGTAGTAGCCCCTGGGATAGCGCCATCTAGGGGTTACATCTTGGAGGCTCACCGCTGGGATCGTGTGTCCTCTAGTGGCCATATTTATGAACCACTGTTAAGAAAAAAATGGGTACCCAGACAGAAGTGGCTGTGCACCAGCTGGTGGAGGGTGTACTGGGGAGGAGATCGACCCCAAAATGCTATGCTTATCCTGGACATCCCCTGGGTATCAATACGGACACTGTACAGGGAGTACTTTCCAAGGTGGAAGGTTTACAAACCCTGTGGTGGTGGGTCGGCATGCTAATCTGCTCACCCACACTTTCCTGGCCCTAGTAGAGTTTAAGGATCCCATAGATAGCTCCAAAGTGCCACAGACCATTACCCCAGAGGGAGCCTCACTGCCTGGAGAGTGATAACTAAGGACAGTAAAGACCTGGGGGAATGAGCCCCCACCACTGTCTGAAACTTTTGAGGAGAAATTGCTAAATGGTTGCTGGGAAGGGAAAATGTGGAGGACTTGAAGAAACTATTCTTGCCACCTGGGGTGTTCCTCCCCAACACCCTCTCCCGCCTCCAGTACCTGTAATGGTGGCTGAACCAATGCAGACTCCTATTTCTGCACCTGCCATTAGTCACGACTCTTACCGACGGTTGAGGATCTTCTCTGGCACCCTCCCACCCCCAAGGAGGATGACTGGGAGACCTGGATGAACTATGTTGCCCCCAAGTGCTAGAATGGCAATGCTCGGAAGCCGGGTGCTTAAAGAGGGTTAGTGAGAGCCTCCGAGGTCCTGCCCTGGCTACCATCCGTAAGCTAACGGGCCAGTAACCCTGAAGTGACTGCACAGGCCTATCTTGAGGCCTTGGAGAATGTATGGGAGCCCAGATTCTGATGAGGACCTATGGTGGAGAGTAAGAAATGCACAACAGTACCAAGGGAGTTGTTGTCTGTGTATGTATCTCGGCTGGAAAAATTGTTGCAAGAATGCCTCAGAAAGGGTAGTTTGCCAGTGATTGAACTGGACCGAACCAGGCTGGACAGGATCCTTAAGTCTGCCCCCTTCTCAAAACTGCTGTTGCTTCAGTTACACCTGGCAAATCGACTGGAATCCCCACCCTCCTATGATGAATTAATGAGAGAAATTCAAGGAGTTGAGAAAAGGCGATCTCGAGAGGGACCTGCACCAATAGCTGCGGCTACAACCCGAGTGACTGAGGGTGACCCATCAAGTGAAGTTCAGGGGCAGAGGTTGGCAGTCAATGAGTGCTCTGACAAGGAAAAAGATATGCCACAATGGGGCGAACTGTTGAGAGAGATCCAGGAATTCAAAAACAGTCCCTTTATGAAGGTCACGCCTGCAAGTACAGGCCCTGGCCTATATCCGACTGCATCTGCTATGGGGGTGGGTGTACCCACCCATGTATCTTCTGCTGATAACAGCTCCAAACTTGATTCCTTGACCATGGAAGTGGAGAAACTGATGAGATGTCTCCAAATGCTTATCACGCCGCAGACAGAGATGGCACCAAGGTTTCCAGTTAGTAATACCCCCGCCCTGGCTCCCAGTGTGGCGCCTCGGCCAGCTCAAACTCCAGAAAGTATGTTTTGCTATAATTGTGGGAAGGATGGGCACATGAAAAGGGAATGTCAATGCCCAAAAGACACTGACAAAGTTGCATATAGGCTACAAGGAGAGCTTCAGAGAACAAATCAGTGGTTAAGAGGTGCATGAAATGATCCCAGTGAGGGCACCAAAAATGCTAACTCATGTCCTTTTGTGGCAAGGTCAGTTGCCCAGGCCCCCACTACCGCCTCTCCAGACTGGTCCAGAATAGTGGTCCTTCCATGGAGACCACTGTAAAGGTGAATGGAGTGTCTACAAGAGCTGTATTAGACAGTGGCTCCCAAGTGACAATTATGTTCCAGGATTGGTATCAGAAGCATTTGTCAGGCGTGCCCTTACAACCATTAGAAGGACTGCATGTATGGGGGTTAAGTGAGAAGGCCTACCCCTATTCCGGGTATATCTGAATTTGGCTGTCTTTCCCCACCTCCGTGGCTGGAGTGGCCGAACAAGTAGAGACCCTAGCCTTAGTGTTTCCCCCCACTGGACTGTATGATGGTGTCCCTTTGTTGATTGGAACAAATGCTCATATGTTCGGCAGACTGGCACAATTGTGTTATGAAAAACAGGGGTCAAAGACTAGTAGAGCTTTAAGAGTTCCGGCTTTAATTAAGAAGGCCTATGAGGCACAGAGAGATGCTGAAAAAATAGAACCAGAGGAACCGGTCAGAATTGTATGGAAGAAGGATCCTGAGTCTCTGATCCTGGCGCCAAATGCCCAGTGTACCTTACAGGAGAGGTCCGTATCAGAAAGGATGTTAAGAATAAAATATTAATGTCGGATGCACCAGGCGATGGAAATTGCCAGAGGGACTGCTGGTCAAGCCTAGTATTTTGCCCGCTAGAGCCCATGCTTATGCCAGAAGGGTAATGGTCCAAGTTCATAATGTGTCTGAAAGAGACATTCGAGTAAATAGAGGTTGCGTCCTGGCTAATGTGCATTGTGCAGACACTGCAGTGCTACCCAGCAGCAAGAGTTCGAGGAAGAATGACAGAGTAACGCCTGACTTGTTTGATTTCGGCGACTTCCTGTTGCCAGCTGAATGGAAAGTGAGGATCAGTGAGAAGCTTGCCCAGAGAGACCAGGTGTTTTCTGTAAAGGAATGGGACGTAGGATGCTTGCAAGGAGCTGAGCACAATATCCGGCTGCATGACGAAAGACCATTTCGTGAGAGGTCTCGACGCCTGGCACCTGCTGACATAGATGATGTGAGACGGCATCTGCAAGAGATGTTAGCTGCTGGTGTAATACAAGAATCCAGAAGCCCTTATGCTTCCCCATTGTGGTAGTGAGGAAAAGAATGGGACAGTAAGGATGTGCGTGGATTATCGCACCTTAAACCGGGCGGACTATCCTGATCAGTACACAATGCCCGCATTCAGGATGCTTTGGACTGCCTAACGGGGCAAGTGGTTCTCTGTGTTGGATCTCCGCAGTGGGTACTACCAGATCCCGATGGCCCCAGAGGACCGTGAGAAGACAGCCTTTATCTGTCCGCTTGGCTTCTATGAATTCATGAGGATGCCTTAAGGGATTTCAAGTGCCCCAGCCACTTTTCAACGATTAATGGAGCATGCAGTGGGGGACATGAATTTACTAGAGTGCCTGGTATACCTAGATGATGTTATTGTGTTTGGCAGCTCACTGGAGGAACATGAGAGCAGATTATTTAAGGTACTGGACCGACTGGAGGACTTTGGCCTTAAACTGTCCATTGATAAGTGTCAATTCTTTCAAACATCAGTAAAGTATGTGGGACACATAGTATCCATCGAGGAATAGAGACCGACCAAGTAAAGTTGAGGCCTTGACCACCTGGCCACAGCCCAAAAATCTAAAAGAACTGCAAAGATTCCTGGGATTCTGTGGTTATTATCGAGCTTTATCAAGGACTATTCAAGAGTGATCCGCCTTTACTTAACCTTACTCAAGGGCATCCCCAACCCACAAAATACCAAAGTCACCGTCCCTCAAGACTGAAAGAGTGTATTTTTTCCGAGTGAAGTATTTGGGGCCCGCTGGACCCTGATTGTGAGACTGCTTTTCATGAGATCATATATCAACTTACCCATGCTCCAGTGCTGGCCTATGCCGATCCAAGAAAACCTTATGTCCTGCACACTGATGCTGGCTTGCAAGGGTTGGGGGCTCTGTTGTACCAAGAGCATGAGAATGGCCTGAGACCAGTGGCCTTTGCCAGTAGAAGCCTGACCCCATCCGAAAAGAACTATCCTGTACATAAGTTAGAGTTCCTAGCTTTGAAGTGGGCTATTGTTGACCAATTCCATGAGTACTCGTATGGGGCTAAAATACTAGTAAAAACTGACAATAATCCTTTGACCTATGTGCAGACCTCAGCTAAGTTGGATGCCACTGGCCATAGGTGGCTTTCTGCGTTATCTACATACGACTATGCTGTTGAATACCGGCAGGCCTGAACCACATAGATGCTGATGCTCTCTCCCGGAGGCCTGTTTCCCAAAATGATTGGGTCAGATTGGCAGAACCTGACATTCGGGCACTCTGCCGGAAGTTTGACAGGGAGGAACAAATGTCCACGGACGCAGTGGACTGCATGACGGATTGCTTGGGACCTTCTGAGAATTGCATACCTGCTGCTTATTGCCAGTTTTCTGCAATAGACATTGGTGCACTGCCTCAGCTGGACAATGACAGTATTTGGCGGGCTCAGTCCCACGATCCCATGATCAAATCAGCTTTAGAAGCCCTCTGTGCAGGAAAAGATGTGTCCAAATTACTCTCCACTGATTTGAGAACTGCACTGTTATACAAAGAAGGTCCTAAGTTGAAACTGATCAATAAACTGTTATACAGAGAAATAGTAGACAGAGGGGGACAAGTAGACAAACAACAACTAGTGCTGCCCACTGCCTTTCGAGACTCAGTATTGAGGTCCTTGCACAACCACATGGGGCACCTTGGTATAGACAGAACACTTGACTTGGTGAGATCCAGATTCTATTGGCCTAAGATGGGGGCTGATGTGGAGCAACACATTCGAACTTGTAGTCGTTGCTTACAGAGGAAAGCTTTGCCCCAGAGGGCTGCCCCCCTTGTTAACATCACCACCAGTGCACCCATGGAGCTGGTCTGTATTGATTTTCTGAGTTTGGAGTCAGATCAAAGAAATATCAGTAATGTGCTGGTGGTCACTGACCATTTCATGAGATATGCCCAGGCTTTCCCCACCAAAGACCAGAAAGCATCCACTGTGGCCAAAGTACTTGTAGAAAACTTTTTTGTTCACTATGGGGCTCCACAAAGAATCCATTCTGATCAAGGAGAGACTTTGAGAGTCGCCTGGTCAAAGAGATGCTTTCTCTGCAGGGAGTCGAAGTCCAGAACCACTCCTTACCACCCCAGGGGACCCACAGCCTGAACGTTTCAACTGCACTTTGCTAGATATGCTAGGCACCTGCACCCAAAGGACAAGCCTAGATGGAGCCAACAAATTAGCACCCTGGTACATGCTTATAACTGCACCAAAAGTGATGCCACTGGGTTCTCCCCCTACCGCCTGATGTTTGGAAGAGAAGCTCGACTAGCGGTAGATGTGCGTTTTGGGGTCTCTCCTGATGGGGTTCAAGCTGACAACTATTTACAGTATGTGCAAAAGTTAAAGGCACAGCTAACTCATGCATACCAACTGGCTCAAACCATGGCTGCCAAAAGAAATCTGGCCAACAAAGATAGGTATGATAAAAAGGTGAAAGCACAGGAACTCCAGGAGGGAAATCGGGTATTGCTAAGAAATCTGGGGCTGCATAGCAAACACAAGATTGCTGACAGATGGCACCATCTCCCTCACATTGTAGTGGGCAAACTAGATGATCTGCCAGTGTACAAAGTAAGGCCTGAGAACAATTCAAAAGATGTAAAAACAATGCATAGAAATCATTTATTGCCCATTGGACAAATCTTGATTGAGTCTGAGCCCCCAGAAGATGCCCCCTCTGGACCAGTGACTAGAGCTGCTGCTAAGAAAAGATCAAGAAAGTCTGCACCTACAGAAGCAGAGTTAAAGTGTTCCCCTCCACAAGTCCCAGTTGAGCATGACTGTCAGTCCATATCAGAAGAAAGTGAGAGTGACTTTGAATACTATCCTTCTTACGAACTGAGTCAATTGTTTCGGGGCAATCCCCTAGTCAATACTAGAGATGAAGCTGGGCCTTCTGGACTATCTAAGCCCCCAGCTTCGTCCCTGGAGCCAATGCTCCCAGAAAGTGAAGTGCAAAGTATCAGATCAGATGAAATGGAATCATTGTGCATGGTTGAACTGTTTGAGCTTTCAGGGGAGGAAAATTATGGATTGGGGCAGACTGGTGATACACCAGAACAAGAAGAGTATTTTGAGTGCCCTGACAGTCCACTGCCAGTGTCCGAAAGCTCTCCATGCGAGCCAAATGTTGTGGACTCAGAAACTGTAACTCCTGGAGCTGAAAGTGCCCCAAGTTCTAGCCTCTCTACCCCATGGAGACTCCCTGACAAGTGAGGACAATGCTGAAAATGAGGTTCAGAGTGCAGAGACTGTAACAGTTCCCGTAGAAAGACTGGTCGAGCTGTAAAGCCTGTGGTGCACCTCAGTTATGATTCCCTTGGGAGCCTGTGGACTTGCCTCTCGATGTTGTCCATAAAGGAGTGTATGTGCCCGGGCTCATTGCCCAAACTGAGCGTCAGTGCTAACTCCAAGTTACTTGTGTTTCCCTCTAAGTATGGTGCCCTTGCCCCGTCCAGCCCCAAGGTAACTGCTAGGGAAGGGCCCCCTCTCTTCAGGTTTCATGTACAAGAGGTAATAACCTGAGTTATGGTACAATGTGTGTGTAATACTGTGTAAAGAGTGATGTACTGCAATGTTTCAGAAATGTGTTCTTGGAAAAATGATATATTGACTGATGATTACATGTGTGAGCCTAATGCAAATGTATATGGTTGCAGTTGAAACTTATGGGGGTACTTGCTTGACGCGGACGTCAAGCTTTCCCAGGCCATGAAGGGTGTAACCCCCCTGCAAATGGGGGTTCCCAAAAGACTTCCAGGAGCTTGCTTGAATGCTCCAAGCCTGAATGGTGTTTGGCGATTAAGCCATTTATCTGTGAGTGTTTTTAGAGCCTCTGGTACTGTCTCTTTAAGAGCTGTCTGCTTGCAGACATAATTAGTTTGTATGGGGGGACTGTGTGTTTCTCTGCTTGAGTACCACTTGAGCTGCTGCCAATTCACTCCATTTTTGCAGTCACTAGGAGTGCAAAGGAACCTATCTGAAAGATGTAACTGTTTGCCAGAAATCATTTAGAGTAATAATGAAAATACAGTTTGTCTAACCTGCTTTCTTTGCAGTCAGAACTGTGTTTGCCTAGTTCCCCATTCTAGTTTTGAACTGCTGAATTGGACCAATCAGTGTGGGTTAAGGTAGCTCTAAAATGGTGCCTTGGACGAATCAGAACTTGGACTCGTAATCTGAGCCAGCCACAAGAGGATTGTATGGGCAGTGACTCTGGGAGATGTAGTTTGGACTTCAGCGCCTTTTTGGACCAATGGGGCAGTCTATTGTGAGTGACAGCCAATCCAGCCAAGAACTGGGAGGAACTCAAAGGAAGTGCCCTGTTTTGTCTGCTGGAGTTTCAGTTGAGCTCTGGCAGTGAAGAGGGAAGGAGCCCTGTGCTTTTTCGGTGTGCAGTTTTAGTCGGGAAACGCGTGTAAGGCCCCGAGTTCCGGTCTGCAGCTTGTGTAACTGCTTGTTAGGACTGAATCGTCCTGTGAAGAGAATCAAAGGATATTTGAAGAGTAGAAACCAGGCTCACCCTGTAGAAGACTGGAGAAATTGCTGGTGCTGCTCGGTCTGTCAGGAACTGAATCTGCTGTGTGTTCTCCCAGGTATTGTGCAGTAATTGCGATCGGGATAGAAGCAGCCTGCCTGGTATAGTACTTTCTTTTTACCATATAAATGTGGAGGGAGGCTT
Source organism: Neoceratodus forsteri (assembly GCA_016271365.2). NCBI lineage: Eukaryota > Metazoa > Chordata > Ceratodontiformes > Ceratodontidae > Neoceratodus > Neoceratodus forsteri. Next base: position 696,227,139 of record CM057456.1, on the reverse strand, counting down.
GTAGCTCAAGTGAATCCTGCTGCCATTAAAGGACTTTTTCTGTTACTGTTTACCATATAAATGTGTGAGGAGGCTTGTGTAGCTCAAGTGAATCCTGCTGCCATTAAAGGACTTTTGCCTGTTACTGTTTAACTAATTTTTCTTTTCTCTGTGTGAAAGGGCCCCTACCAGCTGTCACGGTTTGGACTAGCCACTAGGGCTTGGGTACCCATGGGACAGTAACTGGTAGGGACAGGCCTGTGCACAGACCCATAGGTAGATGAGTAAAGTGATAAGCTAATTAACCTGATTTCCCCCTGTCCTTGTTATATCCCCCTAAATAAATCAGAGCTGCTTGTTTCAGCAAAGTTATACTGCCTGAGGTATTTGTCTATGTTAAAGTATTGTACTGTGATTGTTGCACTGTATCTTCTTATTTTACAGGGGTCCCAGTGCCTGAACCAGTCCTGGGGGTAAGTGTATACTGTGAAGGTAATTCTGATATACTGTGTGGGCCACTAGTGGGAAGAAAGGGGGGTTGCAGTGTCCCAGAGGGCTGTGACCAAGTTAGTTTAACTATTGCAAACCCTGACCTCTGGGTGGAGGCACCCGCCATCGGATCCAAGCCCCTCAACCTGTTAGTGGCAAATCAGGCAGGGGTAGTAGCCCCTGGGATAGCGCCATCTAGGGGTTACACATGCGTGGCTCCTCAAGACATAGCTGCTTCCAGGTACGGGGTTTCCCCATGGGTGGCTAAAATTTTGGTAGAGGCGAGAAAGCCATCTAACAGAACTACCTACGTCATGAAGTGGAAACGCTTTTCCATTTGGGCTACCCCAGAAGATCTGGATCCTTTCTCATGCCCCGCTCCCCAAGTCATGGAGTATCTTCTTCATTTATCAGATCTGGGCTTGAGCTATTTGTCACTGAAGGTGCACCTACAGTAGCAGCCATCTCTGCTTACCATGATCCAGTTGGAGGCAAGACAGTGGCCCAGTTAGAGGTCTCCAAAACCTTTTTAAAAGGTATTTTGCATCTGAAACCCCTGGTGCATAATCCTGCTCCACCGTGGGACCTTAATTTTCTTTTAGAAAAATTGACCTTACCTCCTTCAAACCGGCAAGTTCTTGTGACATGCACTTTTTGTCCTGGAAAGCACTCTTTTTAGTTGCAGTTACCTCAGGTCGTAGAATTTCCGAGCTCCAGGCCCTGATGTGTGAGGTGCCTTATTTGATTTTTTCACAGAGACCAGGTGGCTCAGCACAAAATCCTAAGTTTCTGCCTAAGGTAGTTTCAGAGACTACCCTTAATCAGTCTCTAGAATTGCCAGTATATTACCCCGTGCATTCTAATCGGGGGTGAGGGGTGGGAGCCATTCTGCATGCGTTAGATGTTCATAGAATTTTGCATTATTGCATAAATAGGACAAAGGATGTCCACAAGACTGATCAGCTTTTTGTTTCTTTCACATCAAAAAGGGAGGGTGCGGCAGTTTCCAAACAATGCTTTTCAGAATGGCTGGCAAACTGTATTACTTTCTGTTTCCAGAAGTATGGTAAAGTCCTTCCAGGTCAGGTTAAAGGACATTCTACCAGGGGAATGGCTACTTTCAGAGCCTGTTTCAGAAATGTATCAGCCGCTGACATTGGTGCAGCAGCTACTTGGAGTTCAGTCCACACTTTCATGAAACACTGCAGTTTGGACATTGCCTCATGCTGTAGGGCTGGTTTTGGACTAGCAGTCCTTCAGGGACTCCTGTCCTGATTCCCTAGTTTTTTCTTACTGGGATTTTGTTCCAGCCTCGCATATGGTTTTCTTGTCCCTTGGACTCTTCATACTGCTTGGGACTCAGTTCTACAAGTAATTACCTACTGCAAGAGCCCTCTCGAAGTCAGATAGTACAGTTATGTAAGAACTTACCATAACAGTAGATCTTCGAGAGAGGCTCTTGCAGTAGGTAACCTTTTCCCACCCACCTTCCCCCTTTGTTTCTTATTCAGCTCTCTTTCCAGAAAGCCATTTTCTGGATTCAGGAGCCTCTTTCTTTTCTCCTGTCATGACTTTTTTTGCTCTCTAGTGGGAGAACTGGAGGGCGGATGTGTGGACCACCCACTATATAGTGTCATGCTAACATCAGTCACGTGACGTCTGGTGGGCGGTCCCCCATTAGACACTGATAGCAAAAGTTTCCGTGTGGTCCTGATGCTAGGGGCTGCAGTCCTACAAGTAATTACCTACAGCAAGAGCCTCTCTCGAAGATCTACTGCTGCAGTAAGTTCTTACATAGTTGTACTTTGCTGCAGCATTTGTCCAACACTATTGTCTCTCTTGGCACTGCGATTTAGAAAGGCAGTAGTATTCAGCACACTGTGCATTGAGGATTTTGGTGTCATCTGCAAAAAGGTAAACCTTCCCTTCCAGGTCATCTGCAATGTCATGTATTAAGGCAATAAAGAGGACTGCTCCCAGTACTGAGCTCTGCAGTACCTCACTGGTCACCTCCCTCCCTTCCCTGTAGTGAACCACATTTACCATCACCCACTGCAGCCTATCCCTAAGCCAATTTGTTACCCAGTTTACCACAGCAAAATAAATTTTTGTGTCTGATAATGTGGTCTAATGCAAATACAAGCAAGCAACGTTTGGCACTTAAAAATGCTTGTTTGCATTCTGTCATTATAGAGGCCCCATCAGTTGCAAGTCCTGTCAGCCCTTTATCTCCTAGATTTTTCTGAGATCATATCCTTCACAGCATTGTACACTACATCTGCTTTACAGTCCGCAAGCTCAGTCACACCTATAAATTCTGATTGAACGTTTCCCTTAGTATTAGTGAATCTGATATATACCATTAGAGTACTCTGGTTGGCCACATGTGTTCCCTCATCAGTTTGTAAGGACAATACTTTACATGGAGAATTCTCCAAATCCTTTAAAAAGGCATCCTGCACTGTCTTAGATATTGCTTTGTAAAAATCATTAGTGGATTCATAATGTGTGTTGATGCCCGTGCCTTGGAGAGCTGATTGATTGATAGGACCTAGCAGAATGCAGTTCTGTGGAAAGAGAGAAAAAATGTAATTCAAGTGCCAGCAACTTAGTACGTTGCCCCCCCCCCCAAAAAAAAAGGTGTTGCTGTAGAGAGTCAAGCTGAAGGTTATGATTTGTGATCAGAGTTTTGCCCATGAAATATATGGTTCTGATTTCAGCTATGATGGCACTTTTCACAGATGAATATGCAGTGCTCACTGCCTTTGACATTCCTCCCCTTTCTGCTTCCAATGCGAGCCTCCTTAAAACAGAGAAAATATTTTGTTAAATCCGTGACAAACAACAATGATTTATTAAGAGACAACATCTGAGAAAAGGCTGGGCATCAAGAATTTAACTTACTTGTGATCTTTGGACATTTGACACTTATTGAAACACAGAAACATAGAATTTGACAGCAGATAAAAATGCTTGGCCCACCTAGTCTGCCCATTTCCCTACCTACTGTATGAGCTGCAGATCCTAGTTAACCAATAGCTTGCTTGCTCCTATCCCCCCCACTAGAATTGCCTTATGTCTGTCCCATGCATTCTTGAATTCTCCCAATGTTTTTGACCCCAAGACCTCCTCAGGAAGGCTGTTCCATGCATCCACAACCCTCTCCATGAAAAAATACTTCCTCACATTACCTCTGAGCCATCCCCCCTCTATCTTCAAATTGTGCCCCCTTGTTCTTGCACATCTATTTTTCGGAAAGATGCTACCTTCTTGGACTTACATACTAACATACTATTTGCCAGCAGATTAGGCCTTATGGTCTATCGAGTCTGCTCGAACCTAGATCCTTAGTTGGATGCCGAGACCCTCCCATCCCTTGTTCTCCAGAAACCCCTATCATCCATCCCCACCCCCCCGGGACAGGCCATCATCTGATACATCCACTTTCTGTGTCTGTCCCACCCTCTCTTGAAGCCCTCCACTGTGGATCTCTGAACCAGCTCACCAGGTAGTGCATTCCAAGGGTCCACCACCCTCTCGGTGAAAAACCTCCTCCTCTTTTCCCCCCTCACCCTTCCACCTTCCAACTTCAAACCATGCCCTCTGGTGATACCTCCCTGCTTTAGTCAAAAGATCCCCTCCATGTTTACCCTATTTATTCCCTTGAGGTACTTGAAGACCTCAATCATGTCCCCCTGTCTCTCCTCTCCTCCAATGAAAACAGGCAGAGCTCCTCAAGTCTGTCCTCATAAGTCAAATCCCCTAGCCCTCGTATCATCTTTGTTGCCCTCCTCTGTACCCTCTCCAGGAGCTGTATGTCCCTCTTCAAGTGTGGTCTCCAGTACTGTACACAGTACTCAAGGTGTGTCTAACCAGTCCATTGTACAGCGGCAGAATCACTTCCTTGCTCCTAGAGGTGATCCCCTTACGATGCATCCCAACATCCTGTTTGCCTTGCTTGCTGCTCCTGCACTGCTCAGAGTTATTCATACATGTATCCACCATGACCCCTAGGTCTTTTTCCCTATTGAGGCCTCCAGCGCCTCCCCTCCCAAGGTGTACCTGTGTTTAGGGTTTCCCGACCAAGATGCAACACCTTGCACTTGGTGATATTAATTTAATTTCCATGTGAGCCCAGCTTTCCAGGGTGTCCAGGTCCCTTGCAGGCCACCTCCCCTCTTCTCCCTCAACTACTGCTCCCATCTTGGAGTCATCCACGAAGAGACTCATTTCACCTATACCCTCCCTGATGTCCGATATGTATGCATTAAACAGGATCGGACCCAGGACCGAGCCCTGTGGTACCCCATCACCAACCTCTCTAGGGTTTGAGAGCTCCCCACAGACCACTACTCTCTGAGTGCGTCCAGCTAGCCAGTTTTCAATCCATCTGACCATCAAAGGGCCTACTCCTAACCCCATCAGTTTCTCCACCAGACCATTGTGGGGGACAGAGTCAAACGCCTTGCTGAAGTCCAAGAATAATACATCCACAGGCTTACCCCTGTCCAGTTCTGATGTTACCCATTCATAGAACTCCACAAGGTTGGTTTGACATGATCTACCTGGCACAAACCTATGTTGCCGACTATCCAGACCTCCCACCTCCTCCAAGTACACTCCCAATCGTTCCTTTAGTATACTCTCCATTAATTTTCCCACCACCGAGGTCAAACTGATGGGTCTATAGTTACCTGGTACTTCCCTCGACCCCTCTTTATGGATTGGTACCATATGTGCCTCTCGCCAATCCCTAGGTATCCTCCCTGTCTCAAGTGACCTGCTGAAAAGCTCCGCCAAGGGTGCAGCCAGTATGTCCGCCAATTCCCATAGTACTCTCGGATGAATGCCATCCGCCCAGAAGATTTGTTTTCTTTAGGGCCTTGAGGGCTAACCACACCCTTGGTGGAGATAGTATCATCCGTCCCTCCCTTACTGGTCTTTTTATCCTATCCAGATGTGACACCCCTGGGGTACCTTTCCCTCCCTCTTGCTCCATTTCTGTTGCTCCCCTGATTCCACTCCCTGCCGCTTCTATCCCCTTCATGCCTTGCTTTGTAGATATCCCATCCCCCTCCCTAGTGAACACAGAGGCAAAGTACTCGTTAAATACCTCTGCCTGGTCCCTCGCCTCTTCCACCCACCCTCCTTCTGATCTCAATCTGCTGAGATGGCCCTTAGTTTTTCTGCGCTCCCCAATGTAGTGGAAGAACCCCTTTTCCCCTCCATGTATCCCCTGTGCCAGCTGCTGCTCTTTACTGGACTTGGCCCCCCCTCACCATCCGGGTGACTTTTCTAGATGCAAGCCGGTACATTTCCTTATCCCTATCCCCTCTTGTTGTTTTATATTTTTGTAGGCGAGCCTTCTTTTCTCTGACTGCTACCTGTACCTCACTGGACCACCAGCATGGTTTCGTGACCTTGCTCCCTTACGTTTCAACTTAGCGCCAGATCCTGACTGCCTCATGAAGTCCCGTTTATGACCTCCCATCTCCTTTCCACACTTGTCGTTGAGGTAATCCCTTCAAGTGATCCTTGAGAATATTTCCCATGCCCATAAAGTCTGCCCCCTGAAGTCCACCAGTGTCCTAGATCTCACCCCCACTCCCCCATGCTTATTTTGAAACCAGACAGTATTGTGGTCACCCCAGTCAGGGGTCCTGTACAACTATGTCCCTTACCAGATCCCCATCTGCCAGAACCACATCCAGGACATGCCCTCCCTTGTGGGCTCCATCACATGCTGTGTTAAGAACACATCCTGTAAGCCATCCAGCAGCCTCTGCTCCTTGGCCACCTTAGAGGACATGGTTCCCCAGTTTGTACCTGGCATATGAAGGTCCCCCATTAACACCACTCCTTCCCCTTTTGGACCACGCTGGGCAATGATGTTGTCCAGCAAACCATCCTCTAGAACATCACTCATCCCGGGGGGCCTATATGCTACTCCCAGCTTGACCTTATCTCCTTCTGGGGATCGTAAGGTGACCCATAAGGCCTCCACGTTTCCCTCTGCCTCTTCTACCATAGCAATTTCTATATCATCTCTAATGAACATAGCCACTCCACCCCCTCTGACCTCCTTTCTATCCTTCCTAAGCATAGTGTACCCCTGTACATTTAGGTCCCAGTCATGGTTTTTGTTGGCCCACGTCTCCGTGGCTGCCGCCACATCCACCCCCTCGAACAGCATGGCCTGGAACTCCGGCAACTTGTTTCCCAAGCTCCTGGCATTTACTAACACCAACCCCCACCCCTTATCCCTGATCCTCTTTGTCGAACCCCATCCAGATTCCTTATACTTCCATCCTCCCCTGCTCCTCCTGAAACCTCCACCTCCAGTCTGTTTCCCCTCCCCTCTTGGGCTTGAAGGCTCTCCCTCATCTGGAGGAGGGCTTCTGGTCATCCCTCCTCATCCCTTCCCCCTTACAAGTTTAACCCCACCTTTCTTGTATGTAATCAGCCATCCCCTGTTTAAGGACTTCCTTCCCTAATGGGGCAAGATGAAACCTGTCCTTGGCATATAGTCCCTTATCCTCCCAAACTCCATTCCAGTTCCCTAACACCCCCAACCCATTCTCTTCAACCCCCTTCTGAGCCAGTCATTAACCTCTGTAGCTTCTTTTTTTCTTCACTGAGGCCTTTGGTACTGGCAATATCTCCGAAAATGTTGCATCCATTATCCCGACAGACTCTGGCAAGTTCTTGGCACCTTGCTTGGATTTCAAAATGCTATTTCCCTCTAGATCATTAGTTCCCAAATGCACCAGAAATCGGTTTCCCTCCACAATCCTAACCATTTCATACACCATGAACTTTGCTCTGTGCACTGTCAGCCAGAGATACTCACTACCTTCACCTGGCTATGGCATCACCCCCGTCCCTCCCAATGGATACCCCTAATCATCGAGTCTCCCAGTAACAGAACCTTAACACTGCCATCATCCTTATGGTTACCTCCACTATGCCCTCTCAGCCCCCTTCCCCCTTTATTCATGATCTCAATTTCATGGGAGTCTTCCTGCCTTATTAGAGACCCCCTTGTCACCCTCCCCTTTCTGCCTCCCTTGCTATTTTGCCCACTTTACTCAAACCCCCTCTGAATAGGTGTCCCCTTTAACCCTCTCTTATCTGAACCATTTATCCTGGCCCTGATGGTTTCCCCTTCTCCCACACCACCATCCTCCCCCCTTGTAATAGTACCCCTGCCTCCAGAGGCTCTCTGTGGGTCCCCTTTAGCTAGGGCCCCATCCTTGGTACTGACCTCCCTGCTGAAGGGGGGCTCCTCTCCCACCTCCTTGTCTCCCAGTTTCTCTCCAATCATGCTCTCCTCCCTCATGTCTGGAATATGTTGCATCTCCCCATTTGCTTAACATATATGTTTCCCTTCTCCTCTGGGACTATATTCTCTTTCCATAGCTGGTCTGTGATGCCTAGGTATCCGACTCCCTCCCCCAGCCTCTGTATAAGTTTCCTCATTTCTACCAACCCTTCCTCCCCTCTAGGTTGCTTAGTAGCTCAAATTTATTGTGACACTCTGTCAGCCTCCATCAAGTAACCCGAGTTTCCCCTGACTGCATCTCTAAACTGACCCTCTTCTTCCTCTCTTGCACTGTTCACCTTAGGAGCTCCCTTCCCACAGTCTGCTGTTTTAGGCTTCCGCACAACAGCCCCTCCTGACTCTTCCCTCCAGTCTCTTTGTATTCAGAATGTTCACCCCGTACGCTTTCCCCTTAGCATCAACTTTCCTATCTCAGGGTTCTCTGTCCCTAATATCCCCCCTCCTGCTTGCTGTAACATAATGTCCTGTAATTTCAGAGCGTTGCCCCAGCCTCCCGTCAGCCCCACCCTTCTGCTGCCCATATCCACACCCCTTATCCTTGGACACCCCCAGCTCCCACAGCTTACTCCTTAACCAAAATACCTCGCTCCTGATACAAGACAGCTGTCTACAGAGTGGGCAGCCTCCTCTCTTCAGGCCCAATTTAGAATTATTGCCATCCACAGCCTGTGCGGCCTACAACCCTTCCGAAGATGCCTGGTGGAATATGGCCACCCTGATTATCCCTCTGTTTATAATAGCACACCCCTTTTCTCAGTCCCTTTCCCTGAGTACAATTTCTCTCTATACTGACTGTAGTTATTACAAACCCAATTTCAACTCCACCAATAACGTTCCCCAAGTCTCACAAACACATACAGTCCAGTGTGTGTTCGGTCCCACTAACAGTGTGTGTAAGCAGACATCAGGTACCATATGATGTCACAGGCCCACCAGCTCCTGTTGCTTCGAATTTCAGTCCCAAACAGAAATACTCAGCCCTTCAATCCCAACCCCCCAGTGGCTTTTCAGTATTTAAGAAGGCATTTGGTGACTCCTTTGAGGTACTTGAAAGTTTCTAACATGTGCCCCCTCTCCCTCCTTTCCTCAAGGGTATACATATTAAACTGCTTTAGTCTTTCTTCATATGTCTTCTGTTGCAGACTCTGCATCATTTTAGTTGCCCACCTCTGGACAGCCTCCACCCTGTCTATGTCTTTGTCACAGTACTCCAAATGGAGTCTCACCAACTGTCTGTACAGAGGGATAACAACTTCCTGTTTTCTACTGGTGATGCCTCTCTGTATGCATCCCAGTATCCCCACAGCCCTCCTTACTGCCTTCTCATATTGCTTGCCCACCTTTAGGTTATCTGATATAACTACCCTCAGGCCCCTTTCCATTTCTGTTGTTGTCAGTATCTCACCTCTCATTGTATACTCTTCTCCTGGATTTTTGTTTCTCAGGTGCATTACTTTGCACTTCTTTGCATTGAATCTAAGCTGCCGTACATTTGACCATTCCTCCAACCTTGCCAAGTCCCTTCTCATCCTTTCCACCAAACCTTGTGCATCAACCCTGTTGCAGATCTTTGTGTCATGTGCAAAGAGACATACTTTTTCTTCCAGCCCCTCTGCAATGTCACTTATAAAGACATTAAAAAGGACCAGACCCAGTACTGAACCCTGTGGTACCCCACTAGTAACCCTCCTTTCTTCACTGTGGACTCCGTTTACTATTACCCTCTGCGTCCTGTTGTCCAGCCAATGTTTTCCCCAGGCTACCACCCTGGGACCCACTCCCGGGCTGGCTAATTTGTTTATAAATTTTTTGTGTGGGACTGTGTCAAATGCCTTGCTAAAGCATAGGTAGACCATGTCCACAGCCCTTCCCTGGTCTACTACTTTGGTCACCCAGTCAAAGAAATCAATTAGATTCATCTAACATGACCTTCCCGCTGTGAATCCATGCTGCCTTGGGTCCTGTGCCCCACTGGCCTCTAGGTACGCAGCAGTTCTTTCCTTCAGAAATGATTCCATCATTTTCCCTACTGCTGAGGTCAAACTGACAGGTCTGTAGTTTCCTGCCTCTGTCTTGCTCCCACTTTTGTGAAGAGGAATCACATCTGCCCTCCTCCAGTCCTCAGGTACCATACCATCCTCCCATGATTTGTTAAAAAGGGTAATCAGTGGTTTCACTGTTTCTCCCCTTAGTTCTTTTAGAATTCTGGGGTAAATCCTATCAGGCCCCATTGCTTTGTCCACCTTCAGTTTTAGGAGTTCTTTCAGAACCCTTTCTTCTGTGAAAGAACTGATATCGACCCCCCCCATCCAGAGTGCTTTCATTGACTGGATTAGGTACCTTCCACTCCTCTTCTTTTGTGAATATTGAGCAGAAGTATTTGTCCAGTCATTAGCCTTTGGCTTAGTGGTTGGTTTTCCTTCGGTGAAAATATTTCTCTGGTCAGTGTCTTCGCGAACTTTACAGTTGAATAATGCAGCTTCTTTGCTGTGAATAAGCCATTGGCAGGTTTTAAACCATGAATCTTTAATTTCCCTGTGGCTGTCTCTGTCATAAACTTTTTTTGGTTTTCTTGTTTGCAGGCAGTGGCTCACAGTAGCTCTCCATAGTTAGAGGTACCACTCATTTCTTGACTGCATACAGATGACTCGGCTTTGTGGACAGGACTTGTTGATCTGGGCCTTTTGAACATATCTGTTATCTTCCTTTGTTTCAATGTGGCTGCACTGCTGGTACTCTTATTAGCAGCATCAGGATTTGCTTCCGACATTTTTATGGGCAGTTTTGTACAAGAATATTAAATGTGACAGACACACTGTGTAGTGTGAATTGCTTAAATAAAACAGAAAACAGACTTTTAGTTAGTTAGTCATTTGAAAGTTGGTGACTGGGAGAGGCACATTGACCTGCAGCTCATTTCCAGATGCGACCCAGGGAAAGGGAAGGGGAATATGTGTACCGATGCCAACTGACTTACAGAACCAGATTAAGTTGGTGGTATTTGTGAATGGCCTGAGATGTACAAAATGTTTTGTTTTTTCTGGGACTGATGTAAAATAAAGTTCTTGAAAATCAAAGTACTTTGAGTCTCAGGGGCCGATTCCAGAAGGTGGACGCAGGGCTTGCACCATGCCCGCATCTGCCACAAAGTTTGCCGCAACTACCCCAAAGCCCTCAGACGCAACTCTGCGCTATTCCAGAAGGGCTGGCGCAGTTACAACAGTGTTCACAGTTTACAGCAGCTTGCGCCAAAGGTACGGCGCAAGCTCTGTAGTAAGGTTACCCCCACAGACACAAAGTTAGACCGTCGGGGAGATGGTCTAACTTTGCAGCATCGGGAACTTGCGGCATCATCTTTTGGAATACTGAGTTTGACGCAAGTTGGCACTTGCATCAGACAGCCTGCTGCAAGTCCCCTGCAGTGATCGCAGCCACTTATGGAATCGGGCCCTCTGAGTTTTATTTTCTATAGTAAAACATTTCTAACACAGTGACATGACGACACTTACACACATTTGTAAATGCATATTTTTTGAGGGGCCAGTGTGCCAGGGAGAGGGGAAGAGACATGCCCAAGGGAAAATCATGTATGGTAGATTACACAGGCTGGGTGGGAGACAATGTGTAGTATTTTTATGTGCTTCAGTACTTATAGAAATTTTTTCACATTCACAGCACTTTCTTTCAAAGTAAAACCACTTGCAGCAGACGTTAGTGTTTCTTTTTTTCACACTAACAGCACTGCAATCAGGTACACAGGAGACTGTTGTTGCCTTTAACTTTCTTTCTGGCAGATCTGTCCTCTGTTCCTCCCTTAGTAAGTCTGCCCTTGTCAGTTCATACTATACTTTTATTTTTTTCTGTCCAGTGCTCTATCCTGCCTGTTCCATAATTTCAATTCTGTTCATAGGTTAGTCCGAGTTTAGGAGGCTGTGGCCTTTTAGAAAACTCGCCACCTTTAGTTCTATTGGTGGAATTACTTTTATACATTTCCCATATGTTTGTCTAACTTTTTTTTAAACGTATTCATGGCATCACTTTAAACTATATGTTTGGATAGTGCATTCCATGATGAGATGATTCTTTGGGTGTCCCAAATTTTCCTCTTTTGCATCTTAGTTACTTACATACGAACAACAAAAACGCCAGCAGAAATGGGCCTCACGGTCTATCGAGTCTGCTCGATCATGCAGCTTGCCCCTCAACTTGCAGCTGCCCCACCCACCCCCCTCCCTCCTCATAATTACCCCCTCTCACTCTGTCCCATCCTCTTAAAACTGTCTACCGTACTATAGGCTACTACTTCCTCCAGAAGAATATTCCACTTATCCACCACTCTCTCTCAGTGAAATAATGTCTCCTGGCTGCTCTCCTGAATCTTCCCCTCTCCAGTCTCCTCTGGTGCCCCCTCATGACCCTCCACCTTCTAATCCGGAAAATACCTTCTGTAACAAATCCCCTTTAAGTTTTTAAAGGTTTCAGTTATGTCCCCCCCATTCCTTCCTCTTCTCCTGGGAATACATGTTCAGCTCGCCCAGCCCGTCCTCATAGGAGTATCCCTCAAATCCCTAGATCATCTTTGTCACCCTCCGCTGTACACCCTCCAACAATTTGATGTCCTTCTTCAGGTAAGGGCACCAGTACTGCATGCAGTATTCCAGGTGCAGCCTGACCAGCGACCTGCAGAAAGGCAGAATCACCTCCCTATTCCTGGAGGAGATTACCCTCGCTATGCATCCCAGCATCCTATTGGCTTTTGCTGCCACCTTCCTGCACTGAGCCAAGTTGTTCATACTCCCCATAATAAGCACCCCTATATCCTTTTCTTCCTCAGTGCATTCCATCTGTACTCCCCCCAGCCCATAGCTCCTCCCCTGGTTGTTAGCCCCGAAGTGCAATACCTTGCACTTTTTTGGCATTAAACCCCAACTGCCATGCATCCGGCCACTCCTATACTTTGATCAGGTCCTCCTGCAGCCCCCTCCACCCTTTGATGTCATCTACTACAGCTCCCATCTTTGTGTCATCTGCGAAGAGACTTAGTTTACTCCGGACCCCGTGGGAGATATCAGCAATCAATATCCCTAACAACACTGGTCCCAATACTGATCCCTGCAGCACCCCACTCATCACATCCCTTGGAGATGAGAGTTCCCCACCCACTGCCACTCTTTGCTGCCTTCCCTTCAGCCAGATGGAGATCCAAGTTACCATCTTTGTTCCCACCCCTATATAATTCCAGCTCCCCCCCCCCCCCAGCCTCCCATGCAGCATGGAATCAAAGGCCTTGCTTAAATCCAAATACAAGATAGCCACCCTTTAACTTTTGGTTATGGGTTCTAGTGCTTTTATTAACCTTATGCCTTGTTAATCCTATTGTCTCCAACAAAGATGCATTCTGCATGGCATTGTATGTGAGGCAGAGGTCACCCCTAAGTCTCCTGTACTCCATCGAGTACATACTTAGATGATTTAACCTCTCCCTGTAATTTAAATGCTGCATGTTTCTTACTCTTAGTAACTCGTCTCTGAACTCCTATAATTTTTTCCCACCCATTGTAGTTGGAGCACAGAAAGGGGAACAGTAGTCGAGGTGTGTTCCTACTGCTTTTTACTGTACCACCTCCTTCCTGAAGTTGTTTACACTCAGACTTGTATTTTTTTTTAGTCTGCAGCCCCCTTCTTCTCTGGCTGTCATAATTCACTGTTTCTGCTGCCCTTTCTTTAGGAGGATTACACAGGCATGGGTGTGAGACAAATGGGTAGTGATTTTATGTGCTTCAATACTTTTTTCACATTAGTAGCCTCTTTCAAAAATAAAGCAGCTTGTAGCTCTGGGTGTTTCTTTTTGTTCACAGTAACATCACTGCAACAATGGATGGGTACACAATCTGAGGACTGTTGTTGCCTTTTACTGTCTTTCTGGCAGATCAGTTCTTTTTCTCCCTTACCAACAACTCTGCTCTTAAAAGCTCAATACTGTACTTTTATTTTTTTCTGTCTTGCTTTACCCTCCCTGTCCTGTAATTTCAGTTCTGTTCATGCAGCCCTTTACTGTTGCTGCTCCATCCTGCACTTCTTTATCTTCTCCAACTTTTACTTTTAGTCTGCAGCCCCCTTTTTATTTTTCTTCAGTTCCGCCTTAATTCACTGTGTTTCTGCTGCCTTTTACTGCTGAAGCTCCTTTGTTCCCAGCCTGGCTTTTATTTATTTTGCAGTCTGCTGCCCCTTTAATTCTTCTGTCATGCCTGCTTAATTCATTGTTCCTGCTGCCAGTTACAGCAGCAGCATTTGTTCACAGCCTGGCTTCTATTTATTTTGCAGTGTGTGTCTGCTTAAATCTTCTCCTGACCTCCTGCTTAACCCTGCTGTCCTGCACTTTTAATTGTTCTTTCTTTATATCCCATCTCTCCTGCTGCTCCTTATATTTGCTTTAAATAATTCAGTCCTTTTTCACAACTTTCAAGAGAGCCTACGGCATATATTCTTTCAATCTGTTGCACAGTCTGCTCTGAACACTCTACCCTTTTTAGGGCAGCAGGTAGGCAGAGCCTGCAGCCCTCTTGCATCAGCTCTAAAAATTAGCTACCAGATTTAGACCGTGGAACACTTCCTTTGGAGTTTTTGAATGATCCTTCCACTCTTTGCAGCCCTTCAATTTAACCCTTGCAGTGCTGTAGACTGAAACAAATGCTCTGGACAATCACCTCTCCTCCCCAACCTTGTAGTGCTTCAGTGGGTACAAGAAACACATGTTTTCCTTTGAATACAACTTGGTAAATAGCATTTTTAGAGCTAATGCAAGAGGGCTGTTGAGTAGACCAATTTCAACACTGTTTTCTCAGCTTTTTTTCTATTGCAATGTGACTTGCTATCTTTGGAGACTAATAATTTACTGACATGACATTCAACAGATAACAGCATCTAACTACAAAGTAGTGTCAAATTACAGTCTTAGTCAGCTCTCTGTGGGTGTGTGTGTATGTGTGTGTGAATGATTTACAGCATTTCCTCAGAATAGTTGATGTTAACCCTTTCTGGACCTAATTAGTGGCATTGGATATAGGAAGGGTTTTAAATGCTAGGCAGCTAATGTTTTAGGGAGGAAATTACAAAGAATGATAGCGGTGTCAACTGCAGTGTTCCCAGATTGAATAAAGCATTTCCCTGTAGGGCACCCTCCTTTTCCCCTATTGTCCATGTAAAACTGGGACAAAACTTCTCTACATTTTTCTATTATGCTCAAATCAATACATGCACACAACTGACTTCATTATGCCTGTCAGTAAAATCACAATAACAAATGTTTAGGCTCTTTTTATTTATTTTAAATGGTAAAACTCACCTGCAACATATCACAGAGGCTCTGGAAAAATGTTGAAAGTTCTCAAGCTTTGCTCTCAGTGTTCACATGTCTCCAGAACTTCTTGATGGTATTATAGCATTGTTACAATGTACTGACACAGCCAGATAGCCTGGCTGAGATGCAGTATGTCATATTCAGTGGGTCATACTTTTATCCATTTTGGCAATGTACTGACACAGTTACAGAGGGGTCCTAATTTACCCACTTCTACAGTGTACTGATACACATTAGCCTGGCTAAGATGCAGTGTCTCATTTTCAGTGGGGTCTTACTTTTACCAGTGCTGACTTAAACTATGCATATGTGAGTATGGTGCATATGTAGTCATGTTACGGCTGACTATGAGGCAAACTGCGTGTGAATATCACACATGCACAGTTCTGTAATAGCAGCAGTATCAGTTACATCGGACTCTGATGTGGCAAAAGCACCTCATATTCTTTTTTTTTTTTTTTTTTGCATGCTATGTTTTACCGCCTCTCCCATGCCACACTGGCCCCCACTCCTTTGGGCTCCACAAGCTCCTCGACCCCACTGGCCTTTATCCAGCCCCCCTCAGGTCCTCATATCATGGACAATCCCCTGGGATATCCTGGTGTATCCCTATTGCTGGGCGGGTCCCCCTCCTCCGAGGGGGAAGGGCACCAGGGATGGAAGGGAAGACCCCCGGCACACACTACATTAGGGCCTGGGGATGCCGCTGAGGAGTAGGAGGCCCTAGACAGGCACTGGAGGTGCTTGAGAGAGTGGGGAGCTGTCATCTAGGTGGCCAGTGGGTGATTTTTCTGGTTTTCTGTGTGGGGGCAGCATGGTGACATCAAGGCATATGCCAACACCCGCTCCTCCCCCAGGTAATTGGGCTGTACAGCCTGTCATGCTTCCAGCCTCTACTAGGAGCCAGCAGGTACCGGACCTGTCCCCTGCCCACCCCCCAGAGAAGGAGAGCTGTCACGGGACGCTCAATCCTTCCCTCCCCCGGCTGGCCCTCCAGTGACTGGGTCCGTTCCTGAACCCGGGTCACTGGCATCACAAGCGGGAATCCAACTGCTGCACCAATGGGCTGGCCTCATATTCTTTTTAACACTCTTGCCACTCCTAAAAGCTCTCAACAGTAATATCGGCTCAGTGCTGGCAAATGCTAAGGGATGGGCAACACTGGGGACTGCTCTACTGTCTTCATGTCCACAGTATCTATTGGCAGGTCAGTTTAGAAAGCCATCACCTGCCAGCCCGGTGATGCAGAGGGATAAGGCATCTAGTCTTACCTCATGTCATGCCGGTGACCCAGGTTCAGGAACGACCTCGGGTCACTGGGGACCCAGCTGTGTGGAGGGTAGGAGCAGGACTGAGCCACCTATCGGAAGCTCTCCTTTCCTGGGGTGGATGCTATCCCCCCTGTATTAGGGCTTGATTAAGTAAAGCTGTGTCCGAATTTTCTCCCTGTGAACCAAGTTATACTTTTTCAATGCAAAAAAAAAAAAACACAACAATGCATTCCATGACTTTGAATAAATTTTATATGGGGTGGTATTATACTTTGCACATTCTT
Organism: Neoceratodus forsteri; assembly: GCA_016271365.2. Classification (NCBI taxonomy): domain Eukaryota; kingdom Metazoa; phylum Chordata; order Ceratodontiformes; family Ceratodontidae; genus Neoceratodus; species Neoceratodus forsteri. The sequence continues at coordinate 696,210,414 of CM057456.1, read as the reverse complement.
GTGTTGTATGATTCTAGTATGTTCATCTATTAAAACAGCAGTGCAATAATCTGGTTAACATTTTGACCAGTGCTTTTTTATGCTATTTTAGATTGCCACTTACCTTCTGACTTGTATGATACCCTTCTTTCCACATCTGAGTCTGATTTAGTACTTCTTTCATGCCTGAAATGATAAAAGGAGCACTCCTTTTAACCCTTGCTGTGCCATGGACTGATATATCAGTCCAAAATTCCTATATGTTCTAATTCTTTCGGCAGCCTAAGGGTTAATACAGTGCAGAACAGGTCTTCATCAGTATTTGCAGCTGCTTTTGACCATCTGTTGTTTATATATCACTTCTGTTGTGACTAAAATGAACAATTATATGGCAGGCAGTGTTCTCTGACCTTACAGAACAATAGTTGTCCAAAAACAGCTACAAATACTGATGAAAACCTGGTCCAAGCCACATTAAAAGGAGTGCTCCTTTCATTATTTCTGACATGAAAAAAGGCACTCAAGCAGACTCAAATTGTGGAAAGAAGGGTATCATACAAGTCAGGAGGTAAGTGGCAATCTAAAATAGCATAAAAAGTATAGGTCAAAATTTTCATCAATTGTTGCACTGCTACTTTAAGGTATGAGGCTATGCTGAATTTTGCAAATGCGGGTTCATAACTTTGGTACTATTCAGTATTTTTACCATAACATTTCAACATAGCCATTTTGGTACAGTGACTCATTAATGTGACAGCTGTAATTTTTCAACTCCTGCTCAAAATGTGTGTTTGCAGCCCAAAAGTTGATTTTGCAGTTCCTGCATGACATCACCTTTAGGCCAGGAGTTAAACATTTTCTCTGCCCTTCTTTATGAGGCAGGTTCATTTACTTACTAAATTGTGTTAACCAGGTAAGCCCGCTGGGCCCCGAGGGTCCCTTTTTCAGGAGTGACCCAGAATTAGTTACATAGAGCAGTGCAGATACATACAAGTGATAGTGCAGGACATGTAGTACAGGGATACAATGACAATGTACATTTTTCAATTATTATTGAGGATAGCACTCACCTACAGCACAGTTAGACAGTTCAGCAGTGGCAGCTGACAGGCTTAGGGCCACACCACAGAGGGGGTGGGTTGGCTAACCTTCAGGATAGCAGCAGGGACTATGGTTTAGGAGGTGAGCATGCAGTCCCTTCTGGAATGTGGCTGGGGGGGGTCCTGAAGGTGTCGGAGAAGCTTGTTCCAATGCACAAGGCTGTGTTGAAAAGTAGATGTAAAAATATAAAAGGAAAAATAATTTTCAATATTTATAACCAATATTCCTCTCCCGCAGCCCTATTGGCTCTGGCCAAAATATGTTTCTATCCCCTGTCTCTCCTGCTTGCTTTCCTTATGTGTTTTATTTAGTTTTTCAGACATCTGTACTGTATATTTAATGAGCTCCTCTCAAGTCTGTCAAAACCGTGCCTTTTTTCCCCCTGTCTCTCTTGCCTCTCTAAACTGTTCACAAAATACAACACATTTGGCCCTGTTTGATCTTTCTGTCTGTCTCCAGGCTTCCCTGCTACTAAACTATAAATTGCAGTTTTTTTCTTATTTTGCTGGTTGCGAATGCTGAGAACTTCTGCTCCTTCTCACCACCACAGCCAAAGTGACTCGCTTTCCACTTTGATCCCTCCCAGCACTCAAAAAACTATGCTGCTCATTGGCCAAAGGAGAGTGTCTGTGGAATTGGTACAATCAGACATGACTCTTCCACGCCAAGACTGTGGTCATGTGGCTGCCGGTGACCATGACATGCACTTTTCAGCACTCCTGGAGGTCGACACATCAAGTCTCATGCGAGTACACGAGATCCAACATGACGCCGGCAGCCAGTAGTTTTTCTGTCCCTCTCTTAGTTGTTTAATGCACATGGCAAGAGAGGTAGTGAAAACTGGCTGCAGCAGACTTATTTCACCTCTGTGGTGCTCAGGGACTCAGATGTTTTAGCCACACAGCTTGTGGCTTCGCTGGTGGTGACATGGCAGGTGGCCAACAGGAATGTAGGTACCCGTAATAATAATAACCTTTATTTCTTAAGCACAATTCAAGGTATCAAAGCACACCTCCCAGTATCTCCCTCCCATATCCATTGTCAGCCTCCCCTAGCTACTCTCTTGCCCCCCTCTATTCATTCCATGCTCCCTGCTTGACAAATGCCTCTTTGGCTCCTGCATTCCCTTACTCTTTGAACCCCACCCCTTCAAAACTTCTGCCCCATCCTAGCTCTCAGCTCCCCGCCTCTCCTCTCTCTCTCTCCCCCTTACCCCCTTTTTCTCCTCCCATCTCCCCTCCACCCATATTACCACCTACTTCACACACTCTTACTCACACGTTATCCATTGCTCCCCTGCCCCCTGCTCCTGCCCCACCCCCTTTCCTCCTCCTCCTCCCCCATACGTTGCTGTGTTTCTAACTTCTAGTCCACACCTCGCCACCTCTGTCCTCTAGTATCTCCTGTAAGAGCACAACCTCATGTGTTACTGCCCCAGGCATACTGTGTTTAATAAATTCCAAGATCAACACTGTGCAGCAGCTAGAGCAAAACAGTCACAATCCAAATACACAAGTGGTTTGCTGGGTGCAAAAATGCAGATTTATTGGTGCAAAATAGAGAGCCAAGGCTAACACAGGCTCGAGATTCAAAGTGCCAGAGAGTTTTTTCTCGAGCCTGTGTTACCCTTGGCTGTTTTGCACCAATAAATCTGCATTTTTGCACCCAGCAAACCCCTTGTGTATTTGGATTATGACTGTTTTGCTCTGGTTGCTGTGCAGTGTTGCTCCTGGAATTTGTACTGCTTTATTTTTGCACTGCTGCTTACCCGAGCACTGGTTTGTCCTGTTTTCCACTTATACTGTGTTTAATGACTGGTGATCTGTTTTAATCTGCATCCACTACTTAATTCTTATTTGTACCTTGACAAAGCCTTTGGCAGCCCATGTCCTGTAACCTTACTGTAATGTTTACCTGTTATTAATTTTGCTTGTGTTGTCTCAACTTGTCTATTTGTCCTTGATGTGGAACCTTTGTAAACTAGCCCTGTTTGGCTCAAAGGTGTTATCCGAAATCTTAAATAAATTTAAAAAATAAATAAATAAAACTGTTAAAAACCATACATACTTAAAATACAGTAGTAACACACAGACAATATTGATCTCGACTATTAAAAAAGGCAAGGTTAAATAAATACGTTTTCAGTGCTGTTTTGAAGCTCTCCACAGCCTGGCAGTCTTGAACCCAGTGAGGCAGAGAGTTCTACAGGGTTGGGCAGCAAACGCAAATGAACAGGCCCCAGATGTCTTTAACCAAACTCTGGGAATCTCTATCAATCTCTTATTGGCAGAGCAGAGCGGTCGGGAGGGACAGTAGGGATGAAGAAGCTCTTGCAGGTATCCCCGTCCCAGTCAGTGTAGGGCTCTATAGGTCAGCAAGCTGACCTTAAAGGTGATCCACCATTGAACTGGCAGCCAGTGCAGCTTGTACAGCACAGGTGTAATGTGGCTAGATCTAGAAAGTCCAGTCAGTGACCTGGCTGCCGCATTCTGCACCAGCTGCATACAGCGGATATCAAACCCAGGTAGCCCTAAGTAAAGGGCACTGCAGTAATCCAGACCAGAGGTCACAAAGACATGGACCAGTGTTGGAAGGTCATTGGGCAGAACCAAGTGCCTAATCTGGTCAGTATTCCTCAGATGGCAAAACGAGGTCTTGACAACAGAAGACACTTGAGATTTCAGGGTCAACCCCTCTTCAAGAGTAACACCCAGACTATGTACCCATTCAGAGGTCGTCAGCTGGCAGCCTCCTAACACAAGTTCTGATGCCTGCCCTGCCACAGACCCCTCTGCCCAGTGACCAGGATCCATGACCAAAACCTCAGTCTTATTTGGATTCAGCTTCAGTCAATTGGCACTCATCCAGTCCTGGATCTCAGATAGGCAGTTGTTAAATACTGAGACCGCAACATCCTTATTTGGGGCAAAAGACGTGTACAGCTGAGTATCATCTGCATAGCAGTGAAAACTCAGTCCGTACCATCTAACAATGTCCCCCAGTGGCAACATGTACACTGCAAACAACATGGGGGACAGTACTGAGCCCTGCAGGACCCCACATGGCAGGGAGAAAACATCAGAGGAAAAAATTACCAATACTACTCTCTGACACTTGCCAGTGAGGAAAGAGTGGAGCCATCTGAGAACTGTGCCAGATAGTCTGCAGACCAACCGCAGGCACTCTAACAATACCCCATGGTAACAATACTCCATGGTCCACAGTGTCAAATGCCACAGAGAGAGATCAAGGAGGAGCAAGATGGAATGGCTCTCTGAGCTGTCACTAGAAGGAGGTAATTAAGTACCCAAACCAGGGCCGTCTCAGTACTGTGCCTTTTCCTAAACCCCGACTGGAAGGGATTATAGATATCATGGATGGCAAGATGATCCTCCAACTGCAGTGCAACTGCCTTCTCAATAACCTTACCCACAAAGGGAAGGTTAGAGACAGGCCTGTAGTGGGTGAGACAGTCCGGCCTAGAGAAGATTTCTTAAGAAGGGGAGTCACCACTGCCTCCTGCAGGGAGTCAGGAAACTCCCCAGTCTCCAGCGAACACCAGACAATTTCAGCCAGGACCAGACAGATGACCTCAGCACACCACACAAGGAAATGAGTTGGGCCCAGGTCCAAACTACAGTAGGTCGGCTGCATGCTGTGGATGATCCTCATGACATCTACGATCACCATATGGCCGAAAACCGACCAACCAGATTCAGGTCCTGCGACCTCCCACCAGTCACCGCAACACCCATTAGAGTGTGCTGAGCTGATATCTGTCCTGATGTCAGCAACCTTATCTGCAAAGAAGCGAGCAAACTCATCACATTTAACTTGTGACAAGGCTCTCCTTATTTTGGAAAAGCGAGAACACTGCTAACACTGGATACATAGTCTACTGAATGTTGGAAATGCACGAATACTGCCAAGACTGGGTACATAGTCACTGTACTGAATGTTGAAAGTGCACAAACACTGGATACATAGTCAGCATACTGAATGTAGGAAGAGTACATATACTGCCATGACTGGCTGCATAGTCACTGTACTAAATGGTGAAAGCACATGAACACTACCAACACTGGGTATATAGTCAGTGTACTGAATGTAGGAAGAGTATTGTTACATGGATACTCAGCCAGGGGAAGGAGTGCTTGGGAGATATATGTTCATGGCTGGGGTAGGGGCGGTATGGGACATGTATTCACAAGCCGGGGAGAGAAAGCATGAATACATGTGTACACGGGACAGGGAGGGAGGGCATGGGACATGTGAGTGAGGGCAGTGCAGAGGGCATGATAATGATAATCATTGAAATTCAGGACACTCACCCCCTGCAACATAAGAGTTGCCACTGAATATTAAGAAGATTGCAGACTTCAGAAACAGTATTTCACAGTAGGTACAGCTTTACTGAATGGAGTAATGCAGGCTAAGTAATTAAATGGTGGCGGTTGGAAGGGAAGGACTAGGTCCCCGTCGTAAACTTATATTCCACTTGGCACAGGGAGGCTGCCTAGGTCACCAGGTTTGGGGTAAGCATATGGGGTGGCAGCTTTCATGATGCATGGCTGGGTGTTTTCCGGTTCTTCCTTCTGGATGCTAGGCTGAAATCATACTGACACAAGTTGTCATCATCTATTACAGACAATCGACTTAACATCCTGTGCTGGATCTGATTCCTGCTTGCACTGCCACCATGTTCCCTAGGTGGCAATCACATAGCAGAACAAACACCTAGCACTCCCATGAGGAGGACAATCAATCCTCCTTGACTCCAGCCGAACACCCCCTCATCCCCAGGATTATTCACAATGCTGGGTCGCCGGTGTGGTGACAGGCAAGGTGCTAGGCACCATGACCCTCCATGACACTGGGCAACTCTAGGCAGACATTCTTAGTTGGGAATACCTGCAACCACTTCAGAGCTTTGCTGCTGCAGTTGATATCTGTGGCTTTTTAGATGGCATGTCAAGACTACTAGTTGTCACTGGTTTCTGAAAATGGTGTGATATGCATTCGAGCCACTGCAGACTTGGCCTGTTGGCATACCAAGGTTTTTCATTACTATGTATTCTGGTTCAAAACCATCTTCTGTGAAATGAGCAAGCCTACTAGTATCGGACGCTTCGCACCAAGCTAGCCGGTTCCTATGTACTGTGTCCTCCCATTTCTTATGCAGACTGTTCACTTGGAAATGTATGTAGGCTAACACTACAGATTAGTGCATTGCTACAATAGTATGCAACACATCTATTGTTAAATAATGAGCACTACAGTCTGAATAGTACTGACACTACAGTCAATGACAATGTAAGGTGACCCAAAACAAAGCACAGGATTACATGCAAATGTTTTGATTAATTCAGCATGTATCTGTTAGTGATGATAAATAAGATTTATTGAAGATGTTATCTGTAATTAGACAATGGCAAGAACATTTTCTGGGCTCTGATTGGTCACCACCCTCCTTCAACAGTGATGTTATCTCAGTATAACACCCCTGTATGAAGGTCCAGCAGCAAGACAACTGCAATAAAGGACAAAATCACTGCACCCCATCTCCACTGACCATACACTAACCTAAACTGGCTGGGACCAACTCACAACACACTGCTGACACTAACGCAGAGCTATAACCTGCACCAGATCTTAACTGAACCCACTAGAACCACCCCTTCTCTAACTACCTCCACCCTCATAGACTGGGTACTGGTGAATCGCCTTGACCGCGTGCAAACTGCAGACATCTTGGCAGATTCTATCACAGACCACGCCCCCACTTTCTGTGTATGGAGCCCGGAGACTGCTCCCCCATCCCCTCCACGCTACATCACAATTACCAACTTTGCCAAACTGGACGTGGAAGCTTTCCTCTATGATGTATCCTATATCAACTGGTCTGACATCCATCACTCCCATGATGTTCAAATAGCCCTTGATATCTTCATTGATAATTTCACAGCACTTCAGGATAAACATACCCCGAAGGTCACCAGAAGGGTCAGGGGTAAACAAACAAGATGGCTACACAAGGACATGCTGGCTAACCTGTGCACACGGGACAAACTCTGGAAGAAGTATAAAGTGTCTAGACTACCGGAGGATTACCATACCTACAGGGCCTCTCGGAGTGCCTGTAAAAAACAAATCAGAACATCAAAGAGCATCTACTGCAAGGAACTGCTCACAAACTCTGCTGGTGACCCTAGAAAATTCTGGACACACATCAAGACCTTTCTTGGGGCTACCCAGTCATCGACCCCAGGGGATATGATCCTAAATGGTGTACATTGCAATGACTCAAACACTATAGCAAATGACTTTAACAGATTATTCACGGACCTGTCTTAGTACACCTCGTCCTTCGCTTCACCTCCCACAGCATCTCAACCTTACTGCACACCCCAGAGATCTGCATCTGGTGCTGACCACTGCCAACTAACTACTACCCCCTCCTTTCCACTTTAAAGCTATATCTAGAGCCGAGGTCCAAAGGGTATTGCAAAACATATCTGACAACACTAGCCCTGGCTCAGATTCACTCAAGCCACAATTCCTGAAGCTAGCAGCACCATTGATTGCCTCTCCACTGGCCAAGATTTTCACTCTGTCTCTCTCTCTCTCTCTTGGCATTGTCCCAGATCTCTCGAAGATTGCCCAAGTTATGCCTATCCTTAAAAAAGGAGACCCAAAGGATATCAACAACTACAGGCCCATAGCCATCCTCTCTGTGCTAAGCAAGCTACTAGAGAAGCTTGTTGCAACCCAAACCATTGACTATCTCACAAAGAACAACCTTCTCTCAGACACTCAGCATGGTTTCAGAAAAGGGCACAGTACCTCAACCGCTCTTCTCAAATTCTCCACCAATGTACTCTGCAACATGGACAAAGGCCTACTCACTGGAGCAGTATTTATCGATCTTACCAAAGCTTTCGATCTTGTTGATCATCCCCTGCTTCTCTCAACCCTGCATAGACTTAACTTCTCATCCTCAGTAGTTGACTGGTTTAACAACTACCTCTCAAACAGATTACAGCTTGTTAAATTCAACTCTGCTCTCTCAGATTTGATATCGGAGTACCCCAGGGATCCATCCTGGGACCCCTTCTTTTCTCGCTATACATCAACAACATAGATTATGCCATACTCTCCTGCTCAGCTATCTCATACGCTGATGATCTCGTCCTCTACTCCAGTGCTGACAAAGTTAACGTCATTAACAAAAACCTCTCCTCAGATTTCAGGAATGTGCAAACATGGCTAAATGCTAATAAGCTCATCCTCAACACAAAAAAGACCCAAGCCTTGCTATTTGGCACTGCCCCCAAAATCAGGGCCTGTAAGGAACCCCTCCTAGTCCATGACTCTGGGGGGTCTTTCATCAACTGGGTCACATCCTTCAAATACCTGGGAGTTCTCCTTGATAAATCCCTTGATTTCAGTCTGCACATCCAGTCAACCTGTAAAGCAACAAATGCCAAACTTGGAATCGCCTATAAGACTTGTCACCTGCTAACACCATCCATCAAACTGGCAATTGCCAAGGGTATTCTGTTTCCAGCGCTGACATATGGTGTCTCCACATTTGCTAATGCCCATAAGACTGCTGTCCATAAATGGGATGTCGCGTATAACAACATATGTCAGTATGCCTCCTCTTCCCATCGCCTGAAGCACCACTGCACACTGTATAGCGACCTAGGCTGGCTCTCCCCAACTGCCTACTGACTATACTCCCTAGGGACCCTCACAGACTCTGTAATCCGTAACCAAACCCCCTCCTCCCTTGCAGATCTACTTGTACCACAGACACCTGCCCATGGACTATGCTCGGCAAACAAATTTCTGCTCATCATACCCAGGTGTCTTACTTCAAAAAGCTCTAGAGCATTTCACTGCACCGCCCCAGCCACCTGGAACTCCCCCCCTCCTGCTCTGAGGCAGGCTAACTCCCACCAATCTTCAAAAAAGAACTATATTGCCACCTATCCCGGGACCCCTGCACATGCTTTGATCCCACTTAATGCCTCACAGCTAACCACCCTATTTTGACCAAGACACTGCTGCACTTCTACACAAGCTTTGCTATAAAATGTCTTTATAGCTGCCACTTAGCCCCAGTTTCAGTTATTTGCATGTACTAATGTCACCTTTGTCATCTCTGCATAGCTATATGTATTATCTCGAGTACTGTCTGACTTGATCTATATTCTAACCTACCTGTACTATATGCTATGTACCTGTACTATATACTTTGTATTGTATAATCTCATCTCATCTTACGTATGTATTCTCCCGGGTCATGCATGAAAATAGTAAACTTTGGCTAGCGCACCTAACCCGGTTAACAAAAACTAAATAAATAAATACACACTTCCCTGCAGTAGTTGACAGTAAAGCTGTTAAGACTTCACCCCCCCACACACACACATCAATTCCATACCTCACTGTGCTAGTCATACCAAATATTATACGTCACCATATAAATTAAATTAATGTTCATGGTAGCTGCTTTTCCCTGAACTGAGTGGCTTCAGTGAACGCCACAGATTGTAACTGCCAGTTGCTATTTCACTGAAGCCGCTTGAGTCAGGGAAGGAAAACGTGACATCAAAATTATTCTGCACACTGAAAGTAATAAGTGCTAGTTCCTGCCCTGTTCCTCCTGTACTCACCACTAAAAGTACAAATGAAATCAAACAGAAGGTATCAGTGGAAACTGCTTTTCCTCCTCTTTCATGGCTGCAGCTCCAAAATCGATAGTGTGTCCACAGGCTCCATCCTGTGCCCTGCTCCCACGCCCAATGTCATCGTTTTCACAGTGCTCACAGAACCTTGTCAACTTAGTATCAGTGGATAAAAAAATAGTTTCAGAGAATCCAAGCACTGAGGGAAACCCAGCTGCCCACCAAAACTCAAAAAATAAAGCAAACTGATTTTTCTTTTGATCAAAATGGCTGTGGCTTCACACTAGCACACGAGGTGCACCACGTGCGCTTCGCTTGCATTTGTGCTATTTCTCCAGCATGTCACACGCAGGCTCTTTTAAAAACTGTTTCTTTTTTTTTTTTTTTAACTGTGTACCACTTCAAGTTACCAATATTCCCCTCCCAGCAACCTAGCCACATTGAACCTGAAACCGGAAGTATCATAACGACAGCTCCCATTCAGTCATCCATTTCAAACAAACTCCAGTGCTGCCTGTACTCACAAAACAGAGCTGTAGTGACTTAAAGCCTCCTTTCTTCCTTCAAGAGAACCGAAATTGCTTGGGAGTGGGAGGCAAGGGGCACTACCATCACACAAGAAGAACCACAAGGTGGACTGGGGAAGACTGCCACCTACTAGTATTAGGACCCGGTCCTCTTCAATGTCTTTATAAGTGACATTGCAGAGGGACTGGAAGGAAAAGTATGTCTCTTTGCAGATGACACAAAGATCTGCAACAGAGTTGATGCACAAGGTGGGGTGGAAAGGATGAGAAGGGACTTGGCAAAGTTAGAGGAATGGTCAAATGTATGGCAGCTTAGATTCAATGCTAAGAAGTGCAAGGTAATGCACCTGGGAAACAAAAACCAAGGGGAAGAGTACACAATGGGGGTGAGATACTAACAACAACAAAATGGAAAGGGACCTGGGGTAGTCATATCAGATGACCTAAAGGTGGGCAAGCAATGTGAGAGGGCAGCAAGGAGGGCTGGGGGATACTGGGATGCATAGGAGAGGCATCACCAGTAGAAAACAAGAAGTTATTATCCTCTGTACAGACAGCTGGTGAGACCACATCTGAGTACTGCATGCAGTTCTGGAGACCCAATCTCCATAAAGACATAGACAGGATGGAAGCTGTCCAGAGGAGGGCAACTAAAATGGTGCAGGGTCTGCACCAGAAGACATATGAAGAGACTTAAGGAGCTTAATATGTATAGCCTCCAGGAAAGGAGGGAGAGGGGACATGATAGAAACTTTCAAGTACCTCAAGGGAATCAACAAAGTCCAAGAGGGTAGCATCTTTCAAAAAAAGAGGTGTGCAAGAACAAGGGGGCACAATTTGAAGATAGAAGGGGGTGGCTCAGAGGTAATTTAAGGAAGTATTTTTTCACAGAGAGGGTTGTGGATGTATGGAACAGCCTTCCAGAGGAGGTTGTGGAGTCAAAATCAGTGGTGGAATTCAAGCATGCATGGGACAGTCATAAGGCAATTCTAGGGGATGGGGGTAGGAAGAAGTAGGCTGCTGGTTAACTAGGATCTGCAGCTTATCCATCAGGTAGGGAAATGGGCAGACTGGGTGGGCCAAGCGGTCCTTATCTGCCGTCAAATTCTATGTTTCTATGTTTCTACTGTACATAATACAAACTGTGAACTTTTTTAAACTAGTATACCTCCACATACAAAAATAAATAAAAAATTAAACAAAAAAATGTATTTTTCAGTTGTTACATTTTGTTTGCACAAACAAGCCATTGTATAATAGCAATAGTGCACTCCAGGGTGTGCGTCATGCTTGGATAAGGTCACTTCTCGGGTGTTGAACACATTCAGCCTGCAACCTCATGCTTCAACCACCCAAGGCATGATGTTAGCCCAGCACGACACACACCCTGTCATGCATTATTGCTTAATCAGTAATTTTGACAATTGAAAGAGATCGACATATTATGTCTAAGGTGAACTGTGGTGGGGGATAAGAAATAAGTAGAACAAATTGAATGAATATAGAGGAATAGGGACCAAACAGTGAAAATCAGTAGCACAACTAGTTATAGGACATCGCAACATGTGTTATTAAAGGTATCACGTAATATTAGCGACCCAAAATGAGCGACTACAAAAATAGTGACTCATTTTGGACGCTATTATTCTGGATACCCTACGGAATAACAAGGGTATGGGACAGCAACTATGGGGGAGGACGAATGGAAGGGGGAAATAACAAGGGGAAGGGAGGGACAGGGAAGGGGTTGTCAGGGACTGGAATACCTGCTGCTGCCGAGCTAGCCATGTGGCGTGGTGGTGTGGGCAGCTAGCTCTGGCACAGCAGGTACTGGGTTTGGGAGCAGGTTACATTTTGCTGCAGTTGCGAGCTGCGGCATTTAATTTTAACCCGCCATCCGGATTTTGCCCCTTCCCTGACATGCACTCCCCTGGAGTTGAGAATCCTAATTCAGGTGTTTGTGGGGAGCAAAGCCCCCTGTGAGGTGGGGGGGGGGACACAGCCCCCTTGCAAAAATACTTTTTTGATATCCGGATGTAAGGATGCCTTAAAGTGTATGTTGCCGATTTGCTTTTTGGCAATATGCATTCCGATCGCTATTCTGACATGGAACTGTTATTAAATATGACAATAAAATGATCACTAGATGACTGTTGGAGGGTGAAACCCTCCCACTGTATTTTTGTCAAATAAAAATAGAGAATGTGGTCCTAAGGGGCTATTAGAAAGCCATACAGCCACAACAAGGCTGCTGTAAGGTACCAAATAAAATGAAAGCCTGCTGAGACCTGAAACATTCAGTGCAGGAATAGTCTTACAGACTGTCAAACTAATGTTTCTTTCCTATCCTTTTGGCAGCAGCCTTTCTTCTGTGCTAACCTTTCTAATATTCTATCTTGTCTTTGCTGGACTGATCACCCAACACTGAAACTTTAATACTTTAATTCTTCTCTTTCTGACCCCCCCACCCCCCACACACACACATACACACCTAGCATTAAGAATACATGTGCTGCCCTAGCACAGTTATGGTGAAAAAAAGGTTGTGTACTTTGGTGCTGTATTCCCCTGTTAAATGGTTCCATTTGCAAAACAGTGTACTTGGGATAAAAGTACATAACCTGAATCTGTGCTTTTGGTTCTAAAGATCATATAAAACAAAATAATGAAGAAGAACTACTATAAACCACATTTATTTTTATATGGAAGGTAATGAAGGTATCAGGAATCCCAAAGTTTTTACTGTTGGATGAACTGTACTACAGTAAACATGTTTTTCAAACTTTTACAAGCAATGCATTAGCAATGCCTTTTGTTTTATATTGCTGGTTTTATTTATATTTTTCTGATACTAGAGGAGCTGTTTCTTTAGCCAAAACTGAACACATTGCTGTTATTGCAGAAATGTTACCTGTTTGGGGAATGCCTGGCTCCGTGTACTTTTAGTTTGCCAGCGTCCATTTTTGGATTACTATGGGCCCAGGCCTGCTGAAATCTGTGGGATTTGTAGAGCTCTAGTATGAGGGAGTTTGAGAACAAGAAAGGTAGGACTTCTGCCAGGAAGTTCCCTTCTTTATTTTCTTATTGCTTTCTTTTCTGATTGTTTAACAGCTGATATGGGTTAAAATGTTTTTACGTGTTTTGCTTACTTTTCTGTGAGAAACAGCCATATTTAAAATTGTTGCAAACATTTAACTAAAATTTAAGCCATGATTGACAGGTCACATGATCTCCAGCCCTGTAAAAGGAGCTAACTGAGCACAGTGTAGCAGATGAGATAAGTTGAGATCTGAGCTGTACAGGGAGCAATCCTCTGCAGGAGTGAAACTTGCTGATGCAACAGGGGAGTAGTCAGTGCTGGGAGCAGTCTCAGAAAGACTGACCAGTGGCGGTGCTAGCCAAGGCTGGGATGTTTTGGACCAGAGCTAAGCAACTGGAGGGGTAATTGGTCTACTTAAAGTATGGGCTACAGAGCTGCAGGTGCAGGTAGGACCACCCTCAGGTACTGATTTGTCCCTGTGAGCCTACTGGCTGAATGGGAACCGACAGCCCTTTAAGCCAAGTTTTTTATGGTTGCCCAAGATCATCCTAACTAGTCAGTGAGTATGAACAACACAGAAGTTCCAGATTTGAAGTGTTTATTTTATTGTGAAGTGTGTGGAAGTCCTTCTGTAATAAAGTGCACTGCCCTATGGGACATTTAAAAAAAACTTGTCTCACCTTCTGTGTCTTCATCTAACCCGCCCTCCCACAATTGACCAGTTATTTAAAAGAACCTCACAGAGATTTGACAGCTGATTCCCTTTGACACAACTCCCTTGGCTGCAATGCTGAAGTCTGTTGACTCCCACTCAAGCATTCCCCACTTGACGTCATCACATTCACAGAGTGGGAGCAGCAGTGTCAGGAAGTCGACAGGCAGCATCCAGAACATGTGTGTGCAATACGGGTAGAGACGTTTTAAAGTAGCATATCAAATTGATTGAAAACACCAACACACGTGCATATTCAGAATAAAAGGACCTGGTCTAGCCTCTGGATACGTGGTAAGTGTCTTTGTGACAGTGGCCCTTTAATAGGGCTGACAGTGGAGCCTAGAAGTTAGAATAAGAAGCTGTGAATGAGCTTGGTACATCCAGTAGACCTGGATTTGATTCCCTTCCCACAACCTCCACTTGCATACTGTGCGACTCTGAGTAAGTCACTTAACCTCCACCGTGCTCACAGGTGGTCCATGAAAACAGGCTCACCACAGAATAAAAAAAAACAAACAGAATTCATAATTAGCTCAAGTGGACCACTGAGCTGTAGAAAAAAAAGACAAATTGCATCCACTCTGATTGAGAAGAGGCAACAGTATGTCGACTGCCAGTCTGTATCTGGTTTTGGTATAGCACCGGGAGATCTACATTGGAAACCGGAGCTATTTATTTAAGAGTTTTACCAGGCAAGCATACTGAGCAGGGTACCACTCGATTCCAGATGCCTCCTGGGGTTGGGGGAGTGTGGAACAGAGAAAATAGATGAATAAAATACACTAGAATAAAAGACAGTAGAAATAGAAATACAATCGAATATACAGTTATGCAAAGTAGAAAATACAATGGAGTAAATGTACAGTGAGTTCAGCTTGGATGTGCTGTAATGAAAGAAAAAATACAAGACAATGATGCACATGTATCTATGTACTCATTGGTACAGTTGTGCAGGTCCACTAGCTACCACACAAGACATCTATGGACGCTCCCGCAGCTGCTCCCAATCTCATACGTCATCCTGGGACAGCTGTGGAAGGTTGTGGGCATGCCGAGCAGTTCAAAATACCAGCTGGAGGGAGGCAGGATCAACCAGATAGTATCTATACATTTCAGGAACCGTAAGTTGAAAAAATTAAAACAATTTGCAAAAATGTTAATCGGACCATGTCTCACACCGAAGCATGGCGTGAGTACAGGTGGACATTTCCCTTTAAAGTAGAATTTGGGGTACCCTGGTTCAGAGTCCACCATCTGGGAGTCTTCAGGACCGGGTTTCCTGCAGAGGGTCTGGGCAGACTCAGTAGGGATAATGGAGCTGAGGTCTGTATAGACTGTGTTGAAGTAATTGGCAATTTCGGTTGGATCAAGGACATCTCGACCCTCCACCATGAGCATTTCAGGAATGGTTTTAACTCCCTTGCCGTGGAGCTCTGAGACACTGTCCCAGAATCTTTTGCCATTACTCAAGTTCTGGGTCTGCAGGGCCTTATAGAAATCAGATTTTGGCATTCTAATCATACTAGTGCACTTGTTGCATGCTTCCTTGAACCTTTGCTGGTAGACAGGGGACCCTCTCTCCCTGGCCAGGGCCCGCAGATTGTCCCTGTTCCACGTGCAGAAACAGCTCATCTGTCTGGATGATGCTCCTTTTACCTTGTGTTTTAACAAGTGCAAGTGATTCTCAGGCATGTGTGAACTCGAAGATAAAGAATTCCAGGGCCGAGTCAATATTGGGAATGGCATCTTAGACTCTCCAATTAATTTTGGAAAAGTAAGATTTATATTCAGGCACCTTCATTTTGTTTAGAACTCTGCTGACTGTGATTCATGGGGTGGCCTTGTGTAACTGCCAACAGACATTGCACCGGGAGTGATCATTTGAGCCCTGTTTACACTGCCAACTTGAAAGTGCATCAACCCATGCGCATGGGTTGATGCGTTTCAAAGTCAGCAGTGGGGACACTTTCGGGAGTGTCCTAGGAGCATTCCACATCAGGTTTTTGATCTGACTTGGGAGAGGGGATGTGTATCGGAGCAAGCTATTTTGCAGCGCCTTACCTGCAGTGTAGCACTCCGATGCGCTCGCTCCCATCTGAATGTCTCCTCTCCCGGCATCCTCCTGCCCCATGAATTATTCTGACACTCACCTGCAAGCACTTAGGACAAAAGTCTTAGCACACCCTAGTTCAGCAAAAGGCTTTTTTCAAGAGCAAAAAGAAAGCTGAACTCAGGAAAGTGCATAAAAATATAAATCAAGGACTACAAATAGTACAAATTAGGGTCCTAAACTGGGACCTTGATACTGGGCATGCACTAATACATATGTATACCCCTGGGAAGCCAGAGGACATGCATATGTGTAACCTCCCCCCACCAGCCCCCCGCTCAACTAGCAGGGCTACTTCTCTCATACATGGCACCAACGAGAGGTATGGAGGTTGTCACTGTGAACAGTTCAGTTTACCAATACTTCTACTTCGTAGCCTGCCATCCTCAGACAGGCAAACCAAGTGTGACAACTACCTGGCTCACACCTGAGGGGACCATTTATCATGGCCATCTACCTGGGTCCCTGGGAGAAAACGCTTGCTCAACATTATGATAGGTTTGTACTTCTGGTCAGGAGCACCCAAGTAAATCCAGACACAGTGGAAGCAATAACAGTACTGTCCAAACCAGGTTGGGATTCTAGAGTGTGGCTTTTATTCACATACACAGAGAATAATCACAAAGCGAAGATGAACCCCCACAGGGCTACTCCTACTGGTAATGCAGATTGCTGAGGTACAGAGCACACACACAGCGAACCCTCAGGTTCTGAAAGGAACTTGGTACACATGGCCCAAACTGGTACACTTCCCTTGACTAGGCACCCTCGGCCAGTACCAGGAGACTTTCCCATATTTCATGAGGAATTACTGGTGGCACCCTCGACCACCTCTGAGCACACTCCGGCTTACAGAAAATCCAAAATCCCACATCTGGGTATTTTCTTCAGGCACTGGCCAAGTGCACTGAAAGAAGACAAAGGTGCCCAAACTGAACCCGGAGAGGTAAACATAGTTACTCCAGATGGGGGTCTCCCACCTTTTGCTTCCCAATTTATACTCGGCCATTCATCTGGTTAATAACACCCTTCTCAGAAACTCTTGTAGATGCTATCTTGAAATGTCTTTCACATTTAACATTTTACTTTACACACCTCTGAGGTGTCATGAAGTTAAAAGTTCTGTAATTGGCAATGTCTCTTCACTGTACCCCCACTTTAGCAGACACTTTTAAATCAGACACGCACGCACTAAAAATTCTGTACTTGGCAAGTCTCTCTCCGGACCCCATAGTAGGCAGACACTTTTAAACAGAAACAGTGTTGTTGAACAGACCAGGGCTTTTTCCACTCAAGTCTCGGGTACTCACAGAACAGATGAATCTCAGGCAGCTTCAACACAGTCCGGGCATGGACCAGAGGATTGCCCCTGAATCCTGGAATTCCCCTCCCATCCCTCTGGGGATGGGGCACTGAAAAACCCTCTAGGAACAGTCTCTACCACTTCACTCTCTGGTCTTCTATGTTGTTCTTCTAGGGTGAGAACAAACTACCCAAACTATGAAGGTAGCTGTCTGTCAGAGCCAAAACTGAGAAGCTGCCCAGGCAGCAGTCTCCTCCTCACTCTCCACTCTACAGACTACTCCACTCTTAACTCAACATTCTACAGCTAACTCTCCCAGCTAGCATTCCATTGTGGCTTATGCTGCTGCGACAATTCTAAAGTGACATCATCACTCCAGTTCAGCTGAGACTGAAAACAGAGTGGGACACCATGAAATCCATTTAACTGGCATCTCACAAGCTGCCTCTCCCTGCCTGCCACTGATTCTAAGTGGAATTCTAGTAACCCCTGGGAACAAGGGGTTACATGTGCATTCCTATATGCCCAGTATCGCGGACACAGTTTAGGATCATAATTTATAGTATTTGTAGCCCTTGGTTTATATTTTTATGTGCTTTCCCGAGTTCAGCTTTCTTTTTGCTCGTGAGAAATGTATTTTTTGCTAAACTCGGGTGTGCTAACACGGAACTAGCTGTTCAGGCACTTCAGCGCCTCGTGCGCATCACCAGCTCATCACAGCCAGGTCAGAGGAGTAGAACAACCTCTGGAGCCACTGGCTATGTGGATGCAGAATTGAGCTGCTGCCTCAGTTGGAGCAGGAGTTGAGCGCCACAAATTGCGGCGCACTCCAGAGGTGTAAACGCGGTTTTAAAGTATCTAGCAGAACTTTGACAACTTTAACCCTATCAGGGTGTGTAACTAGTACCCAGTCACAGTTCATTAAATAGATGGTATAAGTATAGTAAAATGCTACACAAAACAGGGATATTGCTAACCATTTCCAGAAACAAGTAGTAGCAGACTGCTAACCATTTTGTGAGTGAGTCCATGGCATAGTAAACAAAATTAAAAGAACTGTATTTGTTTAAAATTTTGATAATGATTCTGTGACAGATGCTATGAATTTTCACAGTGTGCAAAACTGCTAATCAATTGTTTTGGCTTATTTAGTACCCTGAGTCAAGTAACATCATGGTGCCTGTTTTTTGATTGGTCCCGGTGTGCTCAGTGACCATTTATGTAAGAAATAAATTGGTCGTTTTATCCCTGTGACCTATGCTGGACTTGGCATTCCAGTTGATGGTAGAGTCACCAGAAACAAGGTATTCCCAGTTCCGATTCAGTTGCAAGAAGTAATGATTTATTCTATTGAATGTGTGGATAGACAGATGCTTGACAGCTGAGGAGGAGTGGGGAGGATTGTTTTTTTACTAGTTTCTTTTAACAATAGAAAATACCTGTTTTAATATAACAAAGCTGGCATTTTTTTTTTTTTTTTTCTCAATTTAGCCATTTTTAAGTGCAACAAGACTCTAAGTGCAACAAGATACTTTCAACTGAAGGCTGTGCTGACGCAACACACTTCCAGGGATGGCAGGCACGCCTTTAAATGGGGAGGGGGGGGGTTGGACCACTCTGGGCAAACAAAATGCCACAATACTACTTTACTTTCCTTCAAGTCTTCTTGTTTACACATCACCCCAATGTTTTGCCCCAAATTTAGTGGCTTCTTCTGGGGAAATCTAAAAATGTTAATTCACACAGAAATGCCAGTTACAGTAATGATACTGATATACTTTCTCCATACAACCATTTATGCTTGTATACAGTACTGTGACAAAACTTACCTCTTTCCTCTACTCACCTTACTTTATGGAGATACCACTGCATGTTTCCCAATTCTAACTGGAAATAAATGCCAAGGAAAAAATGTTTATGCTGCACTCTTTAACACTCACATGTATTCTACAGCTACTATATCACACCACGTGCCACCATATACCTGTCTTGCAGTGTTCATAAATACTGCTACAAACTACACTTTACCAACCTCTGAAGCTTGAATACTGTGAAATAGCACCAGTTTTCATGCATCAGAGTTAACCCTAGTAAGGAATTCCTCCTTAAAGCACTGCTGCATAAAACATTGCCATTAAGGTTCTGTAAGGAGCAAAATGTTATCTTTCAGTTAGATTAAATGAGTGTAATTGTAAAATGGCAAAGAAAAATCTTGAACGTTGATTGGCTGAGTCACTCTTGAACCGATTGCGGGCTTAGATAAATGAAACCTTCCTAGTGGACCTGCACCCCTGCCCGATTGCGGGCTTGTGTGAAAGTAAATGTCCCTGGTGGTCCAGTGGACCCGCTCCCCAGCCCGATCGCGGGCTTAAGTAACATAAAGTATTCTCTGGTGGTCCAGTGGACCTGAACCCCAGCCCGATTGCGGGCTTAAGTAAAATATATTATTCCCTGGTGGTCCAGTGGACCTGAACCCCAGCCCGATTGCGGGCTTTAGCAAACATAACAGCCCTGGTGGTCCAGCGGTACCCCCCCTCCCCACCTGCCCACTCAGACCCACCACCCTGCTCCTCCCCCCGGTCAGCGGCGGGCAGCAGCTCCCCACCCGCAAGCCGCCCGGCTGCCTGCCAGCGTACAGTACGGCTGTACACCCATTGGCCCACTGCGTGGGCCATGAGCGTCAGACTATACTGTACCACATAGTCCAAACTGTGAATGGTTTCATTCACAATTCGGGACTGTGTAGCATGGCACGGTGTCAGTTGGTGGGCTGCCGAGCGTGTTTGTGGGTGGTGAGCTGCCTTCCGCCGCTGACCGTGGGGGAGTGGGATGGCAGGTCTGAGTGGGTGGGTGGGGAGGGTACTGCTGGACCACCAGGAATGTTACGTTTGCTAAAGCCCACAATCAGACTGGGGTTCAGGTCCACTGGATCATCAGGGAATACTTTATGTTACTTGAGCCTGCGATCGGGCTGGGGAGCGGGTCCACTGGACCACCAGGGTTTCTTTTTACTTATAGAGCCCGCGATTGGGCTGGGGAACAGGTCCACTGGACCACCAGGGAAGTTATGTATTCATAATGCCCACGATCGGGTGAGGGGGGCCAACGAGGCCCAGACTTTGTCTCTGGAGGTCGGGTGGCCACCCCCAGCTGGTGGCTGCTGTGTTGCACCCTGCAATACGGCAGCTCACCTGTGGGTGGCCAGGCCTTGCTCCTTCTTTTTACGGGTGGATCTTTGCGCCCCCCTGTGTGGCGCAAGGCGGGTGTGTGCCTGCATATGCGGTGCACATCCTGGGCTGAATATCAGGATGTCCCGAGATGTGCGCCGGCACGCCCGAACTGCGCCACATACATTACTAGTGCGCCAGGCGCATCAGTTGGACAGCGCAATTTCCACCTTTGAATATCGCCTGAGGTGCATCAGTGGTTATGATGGCGAACACTGTTGCGCCATGCGCAACCCCTTTGAATATCTGGGTCAATGTATAAATTAACAATTGTGGGCTTTGCACTTCCCTGTCTGTTATCCGTTTTACTGTCTTGTTCCGAAATTAAAGAGTAATGTCTGACTTTGCATACACCGATTTACTATTAAGCAACAATGTATGGACATGGGTTAGATTTAATAGTCTGTTAATCACCCCCTTGGTGTGTAATGTGGCACGAGGTGTAGCTGAGTGCCACATTGCACCAGTAGGGTGATTAACTGGCTGTTTAACTCTTGTCCGTAAATTATTGCTGTTATTATAATTGGGATTTAGAAAAAGTCAAATTGTTTAATTTGTTGGGGGGCATTTCATCCAAAAATGCCTATTGTACTGTTAAATAGGCCTTCTACATTTGTTTAACACTGACCGTGCACATGCATCATCAACAACTGGTAAACTCCTACACTAATGAGATAGAGTTTTCTGAAGCAGTGCTCATTATCTACAGAGAT
This sequence comes from Neoceratodus forsteri, assembly GCA_016271365.2. Classification (NCBI taxonomy): domain Eukaryota; kingdom Metazoa; phylum Chordata; order Ceratodontiformes; family Ceratodontidae; genus Neoceratodus; species Neoceratodus forsteri. The sequence goes on along the minus strand of CM057456.1, from coordinate 696,189,006 downwards.
TGAAAGTAGCTGATATTATGTACTTGATGTTAATTTTTAGTTTGGAAGTAGATAGGTGTTGTCTTTTACAGTTTGAAACTCTGAACTTTGACAAGGAGCATGTGCAATACTGTTTGTGTCACAGTGACCACGAATGTGTGGCTATCATCAGTTTGGAAACTCGTGCATTGACAACTTACAATTTTATAAGGTAAATGGGATGTGTAAGTACAGTATATGTTCTTGTGTTCTGCTGTATGCAGTCTGTGTTTAGTTTTTTTAAATTATATTTTTTGTATGTGCAGCGCTTTGAAATAGGAATTGCGCTATATAAATAAAAATATTAATATTATTATTAAGTGTAATTTTTAAATCAAGACACTGACTACGAGCATGCGCAAGTAGTGCTTTCCGATTTGCATGCTTAACCGACTTTGGGATGCATATCCATAGTCAAGGTCCCGATTGTTAAAATTGTTAAAACTTGCACTTAGCTCATTTTGGAAAGGAAATCACATACAGCAATACAGAAGGATATAAACTTTAAGACCCAATTTACATTTCATAGTGCCGTATAAAATTGTAACTCGTCGATGCATGAATTTCAAAACTGATGATAGCTGCACATTCATAGCCACTGTAGATGGTCAAGAACTGAAGAAAAAGAAATGATAGCACTCTCAGACCAGAGTGATGCCAATAGTTATTTTATAATAACTGGGGATTGTTTTTTCCCCTAAGGGAAACTGGGTTATAATTTACCATTGTAACGGCGAACATGCGCCACTTTCCCTTGTACGCATGCTCCATCTGCAGCTCTGCCTTTGATTGGCACCAACCGCCATCGCCGGATTCTGCCACTCGCCGGTAAGATTAGTAGAAAAAAAAGTAACTGGGTACTGTCTTAAGACCACAAATATTAACAGTTTAAAATAAAGTAAGGGAGAAGTCTGAAACCCTACTGTACCACACAGGGATATCAGGAAATGTACATTCAGCAGCCGCTTGCGACTACATCTGCGCTGAAACCTACCGGACCTCACAGGGATATCTTTTTATTTTATATAGTTTTTGTGGCAATAAAACAATCTCCAGCAATTATGTAAAATAAAACATGGGGTGATGTGTTTAACTCAAGATTTTACACACACTCCTCAGTACTGGATGCTTAAATAAACCCCTTGAGCTTTGCTCTTGGGGTTTATGTAGCATCCAACACTTTGGGGGGGGGGTGTAAAATCTCATTAAACACATCACCTCATGCATCATTCTATGCATTATGGTTCCACTATTCATTCCATTATACCTCCATCACCTTAAGTTCATTGAATGCACCAACCAGGAGCAAGAAACCCCAGCACTTGTTCAATATGGCACTGCAGGTGCAGACAATAAATAGTACATTTCTGCTGAGTTTCTGCTGGTCATGTCAACAACATTTCGTACCTACTAATTTGAAACAGCAATCCTAGCCCGCTCCTTACCAGGGCTTATGCCTCCATAAGGAGTTTAATTAAATTATATATTGTTTTGTAATACACATGCTCACTGTAATTGATTTTTTTTTCTTTTTAAGGCTCAGCAAGTTTAGAGGTTTTTTTTTTTTTAATTTGTCATGCAATATATGTATAGGAGTTCTTTTGTTATTGAATTTAATTGATGTCAGTAACAGGATAATGCAGATGGCAGGGATGCTCCCCTCCATGGTTTTGAACCTAAAAATATGAAACAATTCAAGTATTAAATTCTACTTTCTTGATTGCTTAAAACTAAATTGATTTATTTAGTAATGAAACACAGGAGGGTAAAAAAACGGGGTAGAGGAACATTCCAGCATTCCCCCTGACAAAGAGGTTGGTTGAGCCTCGAAGTGCTGGGGTTTCTTGCTCCTGGTTTCTGCATTCAGTACAGTTATTATGGTGATGAAGGTATAATGGAATGAATTGTGGAATCATGATAAAACAACATCACAGCATCACCCTGGTCCGAGAGTGCTATCATTTTTTTTTCTTCAGTTTCTGTCTATGAGCTAGCACCAGGATTTATTGTGAGTGCTCTTTTCATCTGTTGATACTGTAGAGGGTTAGCAGTATTTGGAGTGTCGGGTATGGGGTGGGGTACAAGTGTGTCTGTCTTCAGCTTTTTTCTTTGTTTTTTTTTTAACCAGTTATCCAAGGACATTACGTAGTTGGCTGTACAGCAGTTGCCAGGCATGTTTACTTATGTGGTGCCACTCCTGTGTACCACAACTACGTTTCACTTTCTAAAATGAGCACTCCAACTGTGATTTTAAAAAAATCAGGACTTCTGACTACAAGCATATGCATCACAGTCAGCTTAACATGCCGATCAGATAATGCTGACGCACATGCTGATAGTCAGAAGAAGTCCCAGTTTGAAAACGGTGTTAAAATCATAGTTGGGGTGCTTGTTTTAGAAAGAAAATTATATAGAGTGGCATAGAATGACTCCTTCTTTCAGATCCTCTATGTAGTACATACTGACTTTTAAAATTGTATCTCATCGATTGTTCAGCACTGTATGAGATCCTGATACCTGACCAGGATGAGGAGTAGGAGTTTTTTTTTTACACTCCCACATGGAGCACGGGTCACGCTGATTCTTCAGAGCGGTACTGCTTGATTTTGGTTCTAGAATGCTGGCAGCAGAGTGGCTGTGACTATGTGGAGCTCCTTAGATAAGTGAACATTTTCTGCATTTTTTCTAGTTTTTAAATATTTTTTATGTACAGTTTGTGGACTGAGAAGGAGGGTATTGTTGTTGCCTACATGAAGATGTGGGATGTGTGTATTTCATGTGAGTTGGGAACAGTATAGTCAGCATGATTGTTCTGTTTGTTCTGTGGTGAATCATATTTTGTGTAGGTTTCATTTTGTACAGTAGATAGGCAGTTTGTTTGAGATTTTTGTGGGGTTGTCCTTGTCACCAGGATTAGCTGCCTTGTTGCTGGGTGGTGGCATGTTGTTTAAGGTGGTACTGTGACTTACTTTGCCAATGTTTCATAGGATTTCTGGGCTGATGATTTAAAAGGCATTTATTAAAAATATTTTTATGAGCTGGAATCAGGTGGTTTGTAAGAAAAAACTTCCTTGGCATAGTGTTCTAGTTTTGATAGAAGACTGGAAGTAGCATCTTACTGAGTTTTTAGATTATTGAGATTGTTGTTACATTTTGATGTTAAAGTAAGATAGGAATTTATTTATTTTTGAATTTTATAGTTATGTATAACTGGAGGCTAGGAGAAGCTGGGCTGGGAGGATGTGGGGGAATAGGTACATGTATGGGAAGCAGGAAAGTGGTAAACTGCAACAGCTGTGGAGCAGCAGTCTTTCTGGGGTGATGTGGAGTGTAACCCCAAGGGGGCGCTACCCTTAAGGCTACTACCCCTGCCTGCCTCCCCAGAGACAGGGTGAGGGGCCCAGATCCGTTGACGGGTGCCTCCACCCAGAGGTCGGGGTCAATACTGTCGAAATTGTCTCGGTCACAGCTCTTTGGGTTACTGCAACCCCCTGTTCGTCCCACTAGTGGCTCACACTGGGTACCAATAATACTTTCCACCAGCACACTTACCCCCCCGGCTAATATCTCTCCATTCCTTCCGGAGACCCTCTGCAAAGTAAAGTACAGTTATATCACAGTCACCATGCAGCAGTTCACCAGTAATGTACACAGTAGCCAGGGTGTAGTTGCACAAAGAACAATCTGATTTATTCAAGGGGGAAATAACAAGGATGGGGGAAATCAAGTTAATTAGCTTATCACTATACTTATCTACCTAGGGCTCTGTGCACAGGCCTGAACCTAATCTTTACTGTCCCTGGGTACCCAAGCCCTAATGGCTAGTCCACCGTGGCAGCTGGTTGGGGTCCTAACACAGATGACCTTTGCAATCCTGAGCAAGTCAGAATGGGAAGAAAATTCAGTAGTCAGTCAGCATGGTAATAAACACTTGAGACCACAGGTGCAAGCTTAACAGGGAGCTACCTTGATTCAGTACTCACGACTCCAGCAAGCAACGATTTCTTCACCACTAGCAGGGCTGAGCCTGATCTTCACCAGCCTCCTCACACATTTATATGGCAAACCACAGAGGGGTACCATACCAGGCAGCTGCTTTCAGGCCCCACTCGAACTTGCAGCAGATCTCGGGCCGCAATTGGCAGCTTCACATCACGGGTGGACCGAGCGCGATTTAGCAGATTCTCCAGTCCTCTCAGGTTGAGCCTGGTAGGAGGCTGGGGCTGGCACCAGCCTCCTCCGACCGCACGCCGGCGGATTTAATCTGAATCACTCAACGGCAGAAACGGCCGCCTCAGGCCTTCACGCGCTTCCCGCGCGAGCACTCAATGGCTCAGAAGCACAGAGCTCCTCTCTCATCACCAGCCACAACGCATCTGCCCCTCCTCAGCATGGGGCTCTCCTTGCTATTCGGGCGCTACCCGATTCCATTGGCTGGCGCACCAGTCAGTTAATCAATCTTCTGCCCCTCAGTGGTGCGAAAAAGCGGCATAGCCCATAATGCCTTTCCAAAATTACAAACAGCCCCTCGATTGGTCAAACAGCTCCCTTAAAGTTCCAGCATACTGGTTGGTCCAAATCGCCAGTTCGGGACCAAAATGGAGGGGAGAATCAGAACAGTCTTTGCTGCAACGAAAAAAACAGGTTAGAACAACTACATTATCACTTATTGCCGTAAGTTATTCCCAGCCAGCAGTTACACCTTTTAGAGGAGCTCCCTCTGCACAATGTAGCGATGGCAGAAACGGAGCAATTATCCAGCAGCCTGGGCGGGAATTGAGCATGGTAATACTCAAACTCCTTCCCAGATTAACCGTGACTGCGAGTTAGGCAGCCCTTAAAAAAACAGGCATGGAGGCTTTGGCAGCACTCTTGGCGATCACATTTAAACTGCTAAAATGCAGGACATCAGCCTGGGAGGGAGCACTTAGGCAAGCTCCGGGGAAGCCTCCAGGAACCCCCATTTGCAAGCGGGTTACACCCTTCCTGGCCTGGGAAAGCTTGATGTCCGCGTCAAGTAGTTACCGTTTAATGATTTTAAGGCAAACCATTTATTTAACATTATACCACACGTTAGATTACATGCACGAATATTATGTTAACAGTTCAGTACGGTCTATACAACATTATGCACACATGACTCTTGTTCCCCGTTTAAATCAGGTCATTAGTTCCTGCTCATGACACCTGGGCAGAGGGGACCCCTCCCTATCAGCTACTCGTGGGTTACCTAAAGTAGGAGCACCACACTCAAAGGGCAATACTAACAGGCTGGAGTTATCCCCCAAGGCTAGCTTAGGCAAAGAGCTTGGGGACACATACACTCCCTTATGGACCACATTTGAGGGCAGGTCCACAAGCTGACCCAGAGACTCATAACTCAACTTTATTACAGGCCGTACTTCTTGGCTGGAGTGTCTAGGGGTCTCGAAAAACCCTGAAACAGGCCCTGATTCCAATTCAGCCTCGTTGACATTAGTAACGGGCATTTCCACTGGGAAAGGGACCCAGTGCTCATAATACTTCAAGGGGCACGACCCTCTATATCAGGGCCCACACTACTTGGCTCAACTGAGGACTGTTCAGGCACTAGTAAGGAACCACCAGGACATTCAAAATATTCTTCAGGTTCCGGCCTATCGCCGGCTTGTACCCCCATATCACTTTCCTCTTCTGAAAAGTAAGATAGTTCAGCCAGGCCAGACAAGTCAGCCAGGCTCAAGGACCCCACCACTTGGGCTTTGCTGCTACCCAGCTCTTCCTCTGGAAGCATTGGTTCCGGAGACAAAGTAGGGGGCTCAAACAGTCCAGAAGGCCCAACCTCATCTCCAGAATTAACAAGGGGATTGCCCCGAAACAACTGGCTCAGTTCGTAAGAGGGATAGTATTCAATATCATCTTCATTGTCTTCCGACACTGATTGTTGATCATCTGCTTCTGCAGGATTTGGACAAGACTCTCTTGGTTGGCTTGTTGAAGAATCCACAGGTTTGGTTCTTTTCTTGGCAGTAGATCTAGTCACAGGCCGGGAGGGGGCGGCAGTTGAAGGTTCGACTTCAATCAGGATTTGCCCGATTGGCAGTAAATGATTTCGGTGAATAGTTTTCACATCTTTGGAATTGTTTTCAGGTCGCACTTTATAGACAGGCAAATCTGTCAATTTTCCCACAACAATGTGGGGGAGGTGATGCCATCTATCAGCAATTTTATGTTTCCCATGCAGTCCCAGATTCCTCAGTAACACTCTATCCCCTTCTTTTAGCTCCATTGTTTTCACCTTCTTATCATATCTTTCCTTGTCGGCCAGATTTCGTTTAGCAGCCATGGTCTGGGCCAGTTGGTAGGCATGGTTCAATTGTGACTTTAATTTCTGTACATACTGTAGATAGTTCTCTGCTTGCACCCCATCAGGGGAAACCCCAAAACACACATCTACTGGCAGTCTAGCCTCTCTCCCAAACATCAGTCTGTACGGGGAAAATCCTGTGGCATCACTTTTTGTATAATTATAAGCGTGAACTAGGGTGCTAATCTGCTGGATCCATCTCGGTTTGTCTTTTGGTTGCAATGTGCCCAACATGTCAAGCAATGTACAGTTAAACCTTTCAGGCTGAGGATCTCCCTGAGGATGGTAAGGGGTGGTTCTTGACTTTCGCACCCCCCACAATGACAGCATCTCTTTAATCAAGCGGCTCTCAAAGTCCCTTCCCTGGTCGGAATGGATCTGCTGCGGGGCCCCATAGTGGACGAAAAAGTTTTCAACAAGTATCTTAGCCACTGTGGTTGCTTTCTGATCCTTAGTGGGGAAAACCTGTGCATACCGGGTAAAATGATCAGTGACCACCATTACGTTACTGACACTTTTCAGGTCGGGTTCTAGACTTAAGAAATCAATACAGACCAGTTCCATAGGGGCACTAGTGGTAATGTTGACCATGGGAGCAGCTCTCTGGGGTAGAGCTTTCCTTTGCAAACAGCGACTGCAGGTCTTGACATATTGCGCTACATCCGCACTCATTTTCGGCCAGTAAAATCGGGCCCGTACTAGATCAAGTGTTCGATCTATGCCGAGATGCCCCATTTGATTATGCAAGGACCTTAAGACCAGTTCTCTAAAAGCTGAGGACAGCACCAGTTGTTGTTTGTCTACCCGGCCCTCCTTATTCACAGTCTCTCTGTATAGTAGTTGGTTAATCAGCTTCAATTTGGGCCCTTCTTTATACAGCAGGGCAGTCCTCAGATCAGTGGAACGTAGCTTGGTCACGTCCCTCCCCGGCCTGCAAAGCCTCCACAGCCGTTTTTATCATAAGATCACAGGATTGAGCCTGTTGGAGACTATCATTGTTGAATTGGGGCAGTGAGCTAGTGTCTAATGCAGAGAAATGACAGTAGGCAGCAGGTATGCAGTTTTCGGATGGCCCCAAACAATCCACCATACATTCCACCCCGTCAGGAGACACCTGTTCCTCTTTGTCAAATTTCTGGCAGAGGGCTCTTATGTCAGGTACTGACAACCTGACCCAATCAGTTTGTGGCATAGGCCTCCAAGAGAGAGCATCCGCACCTATATGGTTTAGGCCCGCCCTGTACTCAACAGCATAGTCGTAGGTGGCCAAGGCAGACAGCCACCTATGGCCAGTGGCATCCAACTTGGCAGAGGTCTGTACATAAGTCAGAGGATTGTTATCAGTCTTTACCAATATCTTGGCACCATACAAATAGTCATGAAACGGATCAACAATGGCCCACTTCAGAGCCAGGAACTCTAGTTTGTGCACTGGATAATTTTTTTTCTGAAGGAGTCAGGCTTCTGCTGGCAAACGCTACAGGTCTTAGACCATTTGAGTGCTCCTGATATAACACAGCCCCCAATCCTTGTAGACTGGCATCAGTATGAAGAGTGTATGGCTTGGCCGGGTCAGCATAGGCCAACACTTGGGCATGGGTAAGATGATATATAATGTCATAGAAGGCTTCCTCACACTCAGCAGTCCAACGATCCCCAAACACATCATTTGGCCGGAAATACTGCTTTTCTGTCTCAGAGCGCACAACCTTCTTATACTTTTTGTGTGTAGGCGGATACCCCTGAGTGAGATTAAGGAGGGGGCAAATCACTCGAGAATAGTCCTTAACAAACCGCCTATAATATCCACAAAACCCCAGGAATCGTTGCTGCTCCTTCAAATTCCTGGGCCGAGGCCAAGTGGTCAAAGCCTCCACTTTGCTAGGGTCAGTCTCTATGCCCTCAGTGGACACTATGTGGCCCACATATTTCACAGAAGTCTGGAAGAATTGACACTTGTCGATAGACAGCTTGAGGCCAAAATCCTCCAACCGATCCAAGACCTTGAATAATCGTCGCTCATGTTCTTCCAACGATTGGCCAAACACTATGACGTCATCTAAATAGACCAGACACTTGAGTAGATTCATGTCCCCCATAGCCCATTCCATCAGGCACTGAAAAGTGGCTGAGGCACCCGAAATCCCTTGAGGCATCCGAACAAACTCGTAGAAGCCTAGGGGGCAAATGAATGCAGTCTTCTCCCAGTCGTCTGGGGCCATCGGGATCTGGTAGTATCCACTGCGAAGATCCAACACAGAGAACCACTTACTACCATTTAAACAGTCCAATGCATCCTGTATACGTGGCATGGTATACTGATCCGGAATGGTCCGCCGATTCAAAGTGCGATAGTCTACACGCATCCAGACTGCCCCATTCTTTTTCCTTACTACTACTACTATGGGGGAGGCATAGGGGCTTCTGGACTCTTGTATTACGCCAGCAGCCAACATCTCTTGCAGATGCTGCCTCACATCATCTATATCAGCGGGGGACAGGTGCCGGGATCTCTCTTGGAAAGGCCTGTCATCATGCAGCCGAATGTGATGCTCAGCCCCCTGTACACATCCCACATCCCACTCTTTCAAGGAGAAAACCTGGTCTCTCTTGGCAAGCCCCTCACTGACCCTTTGTTTCCATCCAGCTGGCAGCGGGGAGTCACCAAAATCAAACAAATCAGGAGTAACTCTATCATTGGTCCTGGAACCCTTGCTGTTGGGTAGTACTGCAGTATCTGCACAATGTACGCTTGCCAAGGTGCACCCTCTTCTTATTTGAATCTCTCTGTCGGACACATTATGCACTTGAACCATCACCCTCTTAACATAAGCATGAGCTCTAGCCGGCAAGATGCTGGGTCTGACCAACAGTCCCTCAGGTAATCTTCCCTCCACAGGCGCACCCAACATCAGCAACTTATTCTTAACATCGGTTTTTAGTCATACTTCTCCATGCAGGACGCATTGGGCATTCAGGGCAAGTATCACCGTGGCCGGATCCTTTTTCCACACCACACCCACCGGGCCTTCAGGTTCCTCCGAACTAACCTTCTTCTGAGTGGCACTTGCCTTTTGAATCACAGCAGGTGTGCTTAAAGCTCGCCCGGTCTAGAATGCTTGTTTTTCTGAACACAATTGGGCCGATCGTCCAAACATATGCGCATTCGTCCTAATCAACAAATTCACCCCATCATACAGTCCAGTGGGTGGGCAAACTAAAACTAGAGTTTCCACCTGCTCATCCATTCCAGCTACAGTTGCAGAGAAAGATAACCACACTCGGATGTACCCCAGATACGGATAGGCCTTGTCACTCAACCCCAACACATGTAGACCTTTCAAAGGTTGCAGGGGCACCTCAGGTAAGTGTGCCTGGTACCAGTCCTGAAACATGATGGTTACCTGAGAGCCACTATCTAATACAGCTCGGGTGGGAATTCCATTAACCCGCACCGGGGTCTCCATTGCAGGCCCGACCACATCGGACCAGTCGGGGGCCACAGCATTGATAGTCAACTAGGCATGGGCCTGAGTCACAGAACTTTTCCTGGGGGCCCGAGACTGGGCCTGGCAATGTCGGGCGATCAGTCTGTTGTTGACTTTCCTTAAATTCTCTGGCCTCTGGCACTCTGGTTGGAAATGCCCATCTTCCCCGCAATGGTAACAGAACTTGGGGTCCTGGGGGTCACTATTTGGGGGTTGGCACCTTATCTGTGGGGGGCTCTGAGAGAGCTCTCTTTGGCCGGGGTTCGGGTTTCTGCCTGACTCAAGGGCCCCGGACCTCACAGGGTACATAGTAGATTGCTTCAAGTCCCTCACCAGTTCCTGTAAATTCCTGACCTCGGCCCTCAACTCACTCTCTACGTGGGGGTCGGAGGAAATAACTCGCATTCCCACAGTACCTGGAAAATCTGGGGATCCCTCAGGCCCTCCGGACAGGCTGGTCTCCTCGGGGGTGTTTGGCTCAGGGGTCCCACTAGGGTTTACTGCCCCCACACATGGCTCCCACCCCTCTTCATCAGTCTCCACCTCCCTAATTTCCCTCATTAATTGACAATATTCAGGCGGGGTGGCCCGCTGATCATGTAACTTAAGCTTCAGCAGTATTACACTAGAAAATCTGGCAGATTTTAAAACATGTTCTAACCGGACCTGATTCAGGACTGCGGCAGTGATTCCCCCTTTTCTGTAGGCCTTTTGCAAGGCCCGCTCCACTCTAGTGACAAAAGCAGACAGTTTCTCATTTCTCCACTGCTTAGCAGACCTGAATTTCCATAATAAGTCTTCACCAGTCTCTGTACTCCCGAAAACCCCTTCTAAAGCAGAGAGATACTCTACAGCGGTGGCTTTTGGACTGGTGGCCCGAAAGAACCTAATGGCTTCTAAAGCAGGACCCCGCAAGCTCTCCATCAGCCTCTTCCTTTTCTCCCCCTCAGAACATTGCCATTCCTGGACTAAAGGAGTGGCATAGTCCATCCAATGGCACCATACCAGAGAAAAGTTTTAACTTACGGTAAGAATCGAGCTGTATGGGTGGGACCACTAGGGGCAGGGAAGCCAGCACAGAACTCTTGGGTGGGCAAGGGGAGGTGCCAGGGGAGCCCTGAGGGGTAGCATCACTGGATAAATCTAAAGCTTGTAGCAGCTCATGGGTAGTTCTCCCCTCCACGGCCAACAATTTAAGCAGTTTGTCTTTAAAACTGTTCATTTGAGGAGACCACCCCAGGAGTGACTGACCCACTTTGAATATGAATTAGTCTCCATCCCTGTGAAGCACCCTCTGGATAAATCACAGGAGGTACCTTCTCGGGGTCGATGGCCACACTGCATAGAAGTAACACCTGCAACGTCTGGTCAAGCAAATCAGCCATACGCCCTTTTACCTCCACTTTGCCCAAACATTTTACTCGCTCTGCTGCAGAAATGATGTCAGCAGTTGGGGTTCCCAAAGGCACATCTAACAGTAACACAATTTTCTGGGAGTCTAGCTCTTCGGCTTCACCCCACCCCATCAGTCTGTGTACCATGGTCTTAATAGGTCCCAGCTTAATTTTTCCCAACACATCCCCTTCCACTTTCTCCATTTCTTAGGTGCTTCCCCACTTGGCCACTAGGGGACGCTAATCCCAGTGGTGCCTCCACTTTGTAACCCTCAGGGGATGCTACTCTTAAGGCTACTACCCCTGCCTGCCTCCCCAGAGACAGGGTGAAGGGCCCAAATCCGTTGACAGGTGCCACCACCCAGAGGTCAGGGTCAATACTGTCGAAATTGTCTCGGTCACAGCCCTCTGGGTTACTGCAACCCCCTGTTCATCCCACTAGTGGCTCACACTGGGTACCAATAATACTTTCCACCAGCACACTTACCCCGGCTAATATCTCTCCACTCCTTCCGGAGACCCTCTGCAAAGTAAAGTACAGTTATATCACAGTCACCATGCAGCAGTTCACCAGTAATGTACACAGTAGCCAGAGTGTAGTTGCACAAAGAACAATCTGATTTATTCAAGGGGGAAATAACAAGGACGGGAGAAATCAAGTTAATTAGCTTATCACTATACTTATCTACCTAGGGCTCTGTGCACAGGCCTGAACCTAATCTTTACTGTCCCTGGGTACCCAAGCCCTAATGGCTAGTCCACCGTGGCAGCTGGTTGGGGCCCTAATACAGATAACCTTTGCAATCCTGAACAAGTCAGAATGGGAAGAAAATTCAGTAGGCAGTCAGCATGGTAATAAACACTTGAGACCACAGGTGCAAGCTTAACACGGAGCTACCCTGATTCAGTACTCACGACTTCAGCAAGCAACGATTTCTTCACCACTAGCAGGGCTGAGCCTGATCTTCACCAGCCTCCTCACACATTTATATGGCAAACCACAGAGGGGGTACCATACCAGGCAGCTGCTTTCAGGCCCCACTCGAACTTGCAGCAGATCTCAGGCCGCAATCGGCAGCTTCACATCACAGGTGGACCGAGCGCGATTCAGCAGATTCTCCAGTCCTCTCAGGTTGAGCCTGGTAGGTAGCTGGGGCTGGCACCAGCCTCCTCCGACCGCACGCCGGCGGATTTAATCCAAATCACTCAACGGCAGAAACGGCCGCCTCAGGCCTTCCCGCGCTTCCCGCGCGAGCACTTAACGGCGCAGAAGCACAGAGCTCCTCTCTCATCACCAGCCACAACGCATCTGCCCCTCCTCAGCATGGGGCTCTCCTTGCAATTCGGGTACTACCCGATTCCATTGGCTGGCGCACCAGTCAGTTAATCAATCTTCTGCCCCTCAGTGGTGCGAAAAAGCGGCATAGCTCATAATGCCTTTCCCAAATTACAAACAGCCCCTCGATTGGTCAAACAGCTCCCTTACAGTTCCAGCGTACTGATTAGTCCAAATCGCCAGTTCGGGACCAAAATGGAGCGGAGAATCAGAACAGTCTTTGCTGCAACGAAAAAAACAGGTTAGAACAACTACATTATCACTTATTGCCCTAAGTTATTCCCAGCCAACAGTTACACCTTTTGGAGGAGCTCCCTCTGCACAATGTAGCGATGGCAGAAACGGAGCAATTATCCAGCAGCCCGGGTGGGAATCGAGCATGGTAACACTCAAACTCCTTCCCTGATTAACCGTGACTGCGAGTTAGGCAGCCCTCAAAAAAAACAGGCATGGAGGCTTTGGCAGCGCTCTTAGCGATCACATTTAAACTGCTAAAATGCAGGACACCAGCCTGGGAGGGAGCACTTAGGCAAGTTCCGGGGAAGCCTCCAGGAACCCCCATTTGCAAGGGGGTTACATGGAGTAAAGGGGGATGTCCTGTGTGCAAGAGCCTGGAGCAACTAAGGGCTGAAATAAGGCTGCGCCGATGGGAGCTGGGGTTTGTATGCAGTGCATGGGTCCCAAAATGGCAGTCGAGATTTCTGCTACTGAGATTTCAAACAGTGACGTCCCTATATACAGTTAGTAGTCTGGGAAGATATAATATACTGCTCGTGGTGGAAGGGGGGCTTGGGGGCTTTGCCCCTGAAAACTTAAACGATTGGATGTATGTGAGGAAGGGAGGGTAGTTCGGGGGGCATAGCCCCCCCGATCCAGGGAACTCTCGTCCGCCATTTTGACTGGACCCCTAAACTGCATCCGCTCCGGAGCTGGGGAGGATGGTGTGGGAAGTCAGAGAAGCAGAGCAGTGGAGGGAAAGGCAAAGGGGTGATGCTCAGGGCAGTGATGACATCAGGCAGGGGATGGGAGTGGGAGAAGTACCCAGTATACAGGAGTATCTCTTCCTCAGAGGACTAGGGAGCCCAGGGTGGAGGAATGGCAAGTGGTAAGGGGAAGGGGTGGGAATGTGAGAGTAGCATCAGGGTGGGAAATTCTAAAGGGGTGCCTTTATTGAATAGATTTGCACCACTGTCTGGAAGGAGGGAGGGGGCAGCAGGAGGTGAGGTAGGAGGTCAGGTTAAGCCAGGGTTGAGAGCAGGAGTATGGGGGGGAGGAACTAATCAGGGTGGGCAGGGAAGAATATGCAGGCAAAACAGAGTGGAGGATGGGGGGAGGGAGAGAAAAGGAACAGAAGAGAGGAGGGAAAACTGAAAGCAGATACATATAGTCGGAAGGGGAGGGGCAGATTGGGAGATTTAAAAACATTTATGGAGATAAATTGTGAATGTGTAGATAAGTTCGCCAGGGTGCAGAGGGAGCAGTTAGGTGGGGAAGCAGCTAGTATTGAAGGTAAGAAAGGAAGAACGGGGAGCACGGATGCAGGGGATGGAAGGGTGGCAATCATAGGGGACTCCATAATTAGGGGTATTCACTGGGGAAGGAAAGGGGACTCAAATGCAAGCAGGAGGGTGGTTTGTATGCCAGGGATGACAGTGGGGGAGGTGGGCCCAATAATAAGGGAAATAGTAAGGGAGTTTGAAGGAAAACCTAATTTAGCTATACATTTGGGAACCAATGACCTAGCTACGGAGGAGGAGGTTGAGATAGTGCAAAGTAGGTTCAGGGAGTTAGGGAAGATCTGCAGGGAGGAAAGAAGTTCACTGGTCTTCTCAGAGGTGATAACAGTACCAAGGGTCAGCACAGCTAGGAAAAGAAGAATAGAGGATTTTAATGACTGGCTGAGGAAATGGTGCAGGGACTAGAGGTTCATCTATATTGGGGACTGGGAGGAGACCTGGTTAAACAAAGCACTCTTTTCACCAGACAGGCTACACCTCAGTAGGAAGGGTTTGAGGGTACTCAGGGACAAACTGGGGGAATACTACACCTAATTTAAACTACTGGGGGGGGCAGTGGGCATGCAGGTCGATAGACTCTGAGAGGAGGTGGTTAGTGAACCTCCCCCCACAGTAATGGAAGAGGTCTGGAGGGAAGAGGTGGTAGGGGTAAATACACAGTTAGCAAAGGGTGGAGGGGATGAGGAACACATAACAAGGGTATGTGGAGGGGTGCACACAGAGGGGGATAAATGTGAATAGAAGAAATGAGGGAAGAGAAAGAAGGTTAAACTCTAGGTGGAGGGTGATGTCTCTGAATATGCGGAGTCTTGGAAACAAGATGGATGACCTGTAGGCACTATTAGCAGACAGGAGGGTGGACATAGCTGCAGTAACCGAGACTTGGGCAACACCACACCATTACCGGGACCTTGCGATCCCTGGATATAAACTATACAGGAGGGACAGGGTAGTTGGGAAGGGGGGAGGGGTGGCAGTTTATATCAGGAAGGGAATAACTTAAATGAAGGAGGAGTCAGAGGAATGGGAGGTGGAGGCATTATGGGTTCAGTTAAGGTCTAATAGAGGGGGAAAGGTGAGGTTGGGGGTGGTTTACAGACCACCCAGTCGAGATGAGGAGAGGGACAGGGAACTGATCTCCAAATATTGGAAGCTGCGGGGAAAGGAGAAGTAGTAATTGTGGGGGACTTCAACCTGCCCAAGGTGAACTGGAGCATACCATGTACAACATGTGCTAAGAGTCAGGTGATCCTGGAAGGATTGCAGAGTGGGTTCCTGTCTCTGGGCGTCACTGAACCAACAAGAGCTGAGGCAATTCTTTAGCTGGTGCTCACAAATGGGGAGCATGTACAGGAAATAATGGTCAGGGAGCCACTGAGTGGGAAGTGATCATTGCACAGTGTGGATCCAGTTGTATATGGGCAGGGAAAGCATCCCGACTAAGGCCAAAATCTTGGATTTCAGGAGGGCGGACTTCAGGAAAATGGGTGAGGTGCTAAGGACCCATCTGGTGAGCATCAGAGCAGATATCGGGGTGGACCAAAGGTGGTCCATCATTAAGGAAGGAATTCTGGTTGCCATAGATGAGTGCATTAGACTCAGGGGAAGTACACAAGGGCCAAAGTGCCCAGCTGGTTCAGTTCTGGGGTTGCCAAGGCAGTAAGGGAAAAGAGGTTGGCTACAGAAAATTCAGGAAGACCAAGAGAGAGAGAGGTGGATGGGGAAAATTACCTAAGGTTGGCTAGTGAGGCAAGTAAGGAAGTACAGCAAGCAAAGGCACATAAGGAGCTGCAGCTAGCTGAAGGAATTAAGAAGGGGAGGAGGCTTTCTTTCACTATATAAGTGAGAAACGGGACAAGAAGGAAGGGATTGTTAGGCTTAATAAAGGGGTGGAGTGGGTGGGGATAATGGAGAAAAAGCAGAGATACTAAATGAGTACTTTTGTTCTGTCTTCACCAGGGAGAAGGACAGACCAGTGCCTTCAGGAGGGAAAAGAGGAGCAGGATGAGGGGAACACAGATGTAGTAATAGAGGAGGATAGAGTGAGGGAGGGTCTGCTGGCATTGAAAGTGGACCAAAGGAACTTGCTCAGGAACTGGCAGGGCCACTGGCAGACCTATTTAGTAGTTCACTAGTCAGGTGTGGTACCACAGGACTGGAGAACAGCACAAGTAGTGCCCCTCCACGAAAGCGGTCCCAAGGATGATCCAGGGAATTACACACTAGTCAGTCTGACCTCCCTTGTGGCCAAGCTCATGCAGACCTTACTAAAGGAAAGGTTGGTGGAATATCTAGAGGAGCGTGGTCTCTAAGATGAGAGGCAGCATGGGTTCATGGGGCAGAGATCGTGTCAAATAGATCTGATTGACTTCTTTCACTGTGTCACTAAGACAGTAGACAGGGGCCAAGCGGTACTCATCTTCTATCTTGATTTCAGCAAGGCCTTTGACTCTGTGCCCCACAAAAGGTTGATCAGGAAGTTGGTGGATCTTGGAGTTGGGGAAAAGATGGCCAGATGGGTGGAAAGCTGGCTGAGGGAGAGAACCCAGAGGGTGGTTGTGGGGGAGAGTTATCTGGCACCCGAGAGGTAACCAGTGGGGTCCCACAGAGCTCTGTGCTGGGGCCGGTGTTGTTCAATGTCTTCATCAATGGCGTGGATGGCGTTAAAGGCAAAATGTGCCTATTCGCAGATGACACCAAGCTCTGTGGGAGAGTGGACACAGCTGAAGGGATACTGGACCTACAGGAAGATCTGGAAAAGCTGGGGAAGTGGTCCAGGATCTGGCAGTTTGGCTTCAATGCCAAGAAATGCAAAGTTATGCATATTGGAGCCAATGATCCCAGGACAGAGTACTACCTGGGTGGAGTCCGAGTATCTGCATCAGAGGAGGAGAAGGACCTGGGAGTGATGATCACTAGTGACCTGAAGCACTCCACGCAGTGCAAGAAAGCAGCAGCAAAGGCAAACAAGATGCTGGGATGCATAGCTAGGGGGATCAGTAGTAGGAGAGAGAGGAGGTTATACTGCCCTTGTACAAGTCACAGGTAAGGCCACATCTAGAGTATGGAGTTCAGTACTGGTGGCCATACCTCAAAAAAGACATTAACCTGCTGGAGAAGGTCCAGAGGAGAGCTACAAAGATGTTAGCAGGTCAGCAGGGCAAGGCATATGAGGGGAGATTGAGGGCACTGAACATGAACTCCCTGGAAGACAGGAGCGAGAGAGAGAGGGGACATGACTGGGACCTTCAAGTACTTGAAAGGGATAAATAAGATTGATAAGGAGAGTCTCTTTAAGCTGAGTGGCAACCATAACTCGAGGGGCACAGTCTTAAGCTGGAGGGTGGGAGGTTTAGGAGGAGGTCAGGAAGCACTTCTTCACAGAGAAGGTGGTGGACACTTGGAATGCACTGCGGAAGAGGTCATCTCATTGAAGACAGTGGGCAGCTTTAAGAGAGGCTGGGACAGGCATGGGGAAAGTAAGGATCATGGGTAGGGAGGATGGGAGGAATGGGAAGGGAGGGCAGGGACATTAGCTTAAGCTGTGGATCCTGCAATACGAGCAGACTTGATAGACCAAATGGCTTTCTTCTGCTGGGTTCTTCATATGTAAAATCCTGATCTGTGACCAGGACAGCTGTGTTTTACTTTCAAAACTGTAAGCATTGTAAAAATAGCTAGGACTTCATTCATGAGCGTGGCTAAAAAAATGTATCCTGTGAAAATAGTGAGGGAAAAAGAGCGGGTCAAAACTAGTGACTCAGTAATGGTGAATGCAAGATTAGCTACAGTGTAGTATAGCACATGGTCACGTTAGCAATATATAGTTGCTTTAGCAATGTAGGTAGTTATACAGTGAAGGGATGTAATCCAGCTGCTGTGCTGTCGAACCGTTCAGCTGCTATAGTTTAGTGTGTTGTTGCTCTGTGCAGGACTCCTAGGTTCGAGACTTGTGGATATTTATTTTTTTTCATATTCCTCAACTTGCCCCCCCTCCCCCGAGTTGCAATATTAAATTTGTGGGGTGCGGGGGGCGCAGGGGACAAAGCCCCCTACAAAAAAAAAAAAAACTTGGGAGGAGGATAAGTTATTGTGCACACTGTCTGCCCCCGAAAGTGATGTGAGTTCATTGCCATTCTCCTCCTCCAAGTTTCACCCCCCAGAGTTAAAAATCCCCCCCCAACTGCTTTGTGTCCCTCCCCATCCTTCGCCTTCCCCCTGGAGTTTGTAATACTGTGCGGTTCCTTTCGCAATTTTTACTTGTCCCTGGATTGCCGATTTGTGGTCTTGATGTTCGTGATTTTGTCAGCGCCGCTATTGACTTTGCTCTTTTTTCTAGCTCTTTTTACATGAAACCCTTAGCATATGTTGTGAGCCAGCCCCGCATGGCAGGGTAACATGGGTTAATGCAATCCTACTGAAACTCTGGCAACCAGTCAAGTGTCATAAAATATATTTCTTACCCCAGGAATCCTTTAACATCAGTAACTTTTTTGCACTTAACTGGCTAGGTGCAAACTGCCTCAAAAGTGTGCCTTTAAGAGATATTTAAATGAGCTTGTGGCCAAGACAATCAAAAGACAGGAAGGGGTGTGAGCTGAGTGAGAGCTGTTGAAGGCTTCAGAAATTTTTCTCCGCTGGACTGAGCAACACTGCCTCTGAGGTGTCTCCCAACTTTCCTTGTTGACAGCCTCCTAGTGCTTATCTGGGTAAAGTTTTCATCATAAATTAATTTCATTAGTGTACTGAGTGAAACTTTTACTTTTTAGTAAGTGCCGCACAAATGTTTTATTTTTAGCGCAACGGTGCTATTTTGACTGTTTTTACCGTGGCTATTTATTTTAAAGCCTAATTTTATCACAGTGTGCCTATTTTCAACGGTTTCCTTCATTTTTGGGCAAATTCTTGTGGGAACTGTCGAATTAGGGACAGTTGTCTTGGTTTTTACCTCAGACCTCGCGGGGTTTACAGCGAGGCACCTGCAGTTGATTTAAAATTAAACAGTGCCTGGAGGTTGTCTCTCTAGATTGGCAATTACGAGGAAACCTTTTTTGTTATATTACTGGACCTTGGTATCAGTGGCATAGCAAATTCCCATAGGGCCTGAGTTCGATGGTATTTTATAGGGCCCCGCACCCCCCCGGGCCCCTGCCTCACCTGGGCACCCTCCCAATTTTGAGATCTAAGAGCTTGCTAAGCTTATGTTAACCAGTTTGGACAAATCATAAATGAACCCTCATGCCTTAGAAATTAAGAGAAAAATGAGGCAGGCACAGGGTATCATCCACAGAGTTGTGTCCCCCAGGCTGCCACAGTTAACACAGAAGAGGATGATCAGTGAGCCATTGGGACTGGCTACCTGAGGCTGTAGTAACTGAGAAGTGGGTGGAGATTTGAGCCCCCAAAGATTCTATTTAAACCTGTCATGGCCTGTGCTGCACCTTCCAAAGACTTTCCAAAGTGTGTATATATATATGTATGTATATATATATATATATATATATATATATATGTAAAAAACAAAAACAAACATGTATATGGTTAGCTCCAGGCATGGAGAGAGCTGTCACAATACCAAGACCCCCTCCCCCCCTTCAGTGAGCCCTCATGCCTTAGAAACCAAAAGAAAAATGAGGCACAGCAGGCATCATCCACAGAGCTGTGCACCTAACCCCCCTTAAACAACCCAGGCTGGGCTGAGGCACTGATGATTTTAATGCATCGGCAGGCAGGGCAAATTAAACTGGCAAACGCAAAACTGCCAGGGGCTTCTCTTCTCCGGACATGATGTGCATGATGGATCTGCTGTCTCACATCACACAGACTGACTGCTCATCACCATCACGTAATCTAATCGAATCCACAATGAAAAAAAAAGTTAAACACAACATTGTGCCAGGCAGCAGTACAGTGACTTCACCGTGCTGTGTGCTGCCCAACCCTTAAAAATCATCATGATGTATTTTGTCCTCATTTTATTAGATTCTAACTCTGTCTCATTCATACTGATTCTTACTCTTCTCAATCTCGAGACTCGACCGTACTGTGTCCTTCCAAGTCCCACTCCCGGCCTGAGCAGCCTCGTCCATTTCCACACTGTGTCTCAGACAGTCTGACTCGCCCTACAGGCTCGGTCCAAGTCAGGTTACCAAACCATGTCAGAGTCATCAGACCAGAGGAGTGGAGGACTGAATTTTAATTTTTTTATTATTTTGATTACCCAGTGTAGTAGTAGTAGTAGTACCCTACCTAGTAGTTGCTGCTCTGTTGCAGTGCGGCCTGTGACATGACCATCTTCCTTGTCTCTCTCTCTCTCTCTCTCTCTCTCTCTCTCTCTGCTCTCATACATTGTCTGCAGTCAGGGGGTTGCTACTGGTCTCCCCTCTCCTACCCGAGTCTCAGTCTCCTAAGCTCCATCCTAGATAAAACTGCTATCTACAGTTCAACAAGATCAGTTCCACTTAAATGTGCACTACCTAAGGTTGTATTGAGCTTCTATTGCAGCACATTTCTTAATTTCAAAAGAGAGATCATTTAACTGATAAATATTTGTTCTGTTTTTTTAAACTCCCTTCCCAGATTCTAATCAGCTGTTTTAACACTTACTGAAAGCAGGTTTCGGTTCCTCATTTTAGAATGTTTAATCTCTGCACTAAGAAAAAAAAAACTAGTACATCATATTTAAGCCACTCAGACTTAAATAGAAGGCAGAATATCTGCTTAACCTAATGATAAACATACTGTAGAGGGCAAATGTACAGATATTTCACAGATCAAAGCACAATTTTTCCAACATTTAAAAAGGGTTAAAAAAGCACTAAAAATCACAAATATGTTAAGACCTTTATCAGCCAAAATACTGAATTTGAGAGTCCCTCTTCTGGTTCATTGATTAAAGCAGAAACAGCTACCACTCTCAATACTAAAAATAAAACTGAAAATGCCTATGGGGTTGGAAGCACAAAAAAAATATGCTCCAGTATCCTGGGTGACATGCTAAAAAAAAAAACAACGAAAAAGGAAAAAGGGTCCTCTTTTCTGGTGAAAGGAAGGCTGAGGGGTCACGAATAACAGGTGTCAGTTCAAGAATACTGAAGTATAAAAACTTCGGGTTTACCTCCTCACTGTCTCCCTCTCCACCACCTCTCTGCTCATTAATTGGTGCCACCGACCCCTGCAGCTCCAGAGTGGCTCTTTCTCTCTCTCTCTCTCTCTCGCCCCACATCTCGCTGGGGGGATTCCTCCTCCTCGAATTTCTGCTTTTCCCCACTGTCTAACTGCAGAAATTTGTCTGCTCTGCACTCAGTATTTGGGGTCAGATATTCGAGCTGGAAACTCCCGGAATCGGAACTCAAGGCCTCTCTCCCATTCCGTATGCACTCTCCCTGCCCCCTCTGCCGCCTCTCCAGGGCGGCTCCTCAAGCTCTTACTATCTCTTAGCTCCTATCTACTGCTACTTACTCCCCACTCCAGTTGACTCTTCCCCCTGGCAAGTTGGCAAAGGTACAGTCTCAGTAAGTTTTTTTTCAGTTCTGATCTGATTTTCTTCTCCTTCACACCATCCGGCGATCTGCCGCATCGATCACCTAGGCTATGCAGTACTGCACGCGATTTCTCAAATGTGTGCGCTTCCACCAGCTCCTTCTTGTGTACCACATGACTGTACTGTCTCTCCGTACTACAGTCATGTGGTACAATACCTGCCTACTACTTTTATGTCACCTAGCTACCGCGCCCCCTCCTGCCCCGCTGAAGGAAGCTGAAGGAAGGATCCTCGAGACGAGAAAAGAAAAGGCAGGGAAAAAAAAGCCACACAGTAGCACTTTTAAATTCTGACCCAGAGGGCCCCCTAATCACTTTGGGCCCGGGTGCGACTGCACCCTCTGCACCATTCTAGCTACACCCCTGCTTGGTATCATCTGTGTCAGGACTGTCCGTAAGGGTCCAGCAGCCACCTCTGCGCAGTTGAGTATTACTAGGTTTCTGTTAAGATTGGCACTGGCATAGATCCCAGTTCTACAACCAAAAAATAAATAAATAAAAAAAGGCACTGGCAACAGATAGAGTTTACTAACTGGGGCAAGACTGGCCGGTGGCATTTTCATAGAAACCTGCACTCAGTTCGTAGGTCCAGGACTGATTTGCTTTGCTTAAATTGGCAAACATAGCAGACACACCTTTGATTATTATGGCTGAGGATAAATCAAAGACTTCCGACAAGGGGCCATCCAAAAGTACTAATACCAAAAGCAGAGGTGTTGAGGAACCCTCCAGATCCCAGCCAAAAAATAAAGCTTCCAAAGATGAAGTTCCTCACAAATTAAAAAATAATAAGAGTGACGAAAAGAGGAAGCTTGATCAAGTCTCTGATGAAGTGGCTAAAAAGAAACTCTGTCAAGACAAAAATGCACCTGTTGCTCCTGGGAAAGCCAATAGTAAGACAACAGGCAGCTTAAAGCATACAGAAAAAAACAAAACACTTACAAACCAAGTCCGTGCAGGTTCTTCCGTGAGTGCAAGATATGGAAAAAGCATGGCAACTGTTTCAGACCCTTCAAAAGATGCGTCCTCTGTTTACTTGGGCTGGCAAGAACTCTTCCACAGTTCTTTCTTCTGTGGACTGTGAGAGTGACGCAGATGATGATCAGTTTTATGATGCCCCTGACATGGATTTTGAGGACCTTGAGCCCCAGGAGTCCCCTGGAGCCTCATCTTGGGGATCCCCCGGGTGACCACGAGGATCCTTCTTCTATGTTTACATTTATACAAAATATGCTGGACACCCTGGACCTCCCTATGCAGGAGCCCAACTAGGATGTCGATGAAGATGAGAAATATAGGGAGATGAAGGGTCTTTCATCCTCAGAGACCCTGGTCGTCCCTATCTATAATGCATTTAGAAAAAATACGATGAAGGTGCTTCAACACCACACTTCAGTATCAGAGGTTGATAAGCAGCTTGAGAGAAAAATTAAATTGTCTAAAAATGGTACAGAGTTCCCGTCTGCACACCCTAGCCACGAGAGTATAGTGCAGCAGGCAGATTGTGAGAAAGCTGGAGTCTCCTTGTCCCCCTCTCCGCCTGACAAGGATTCCAAAAGAATTGACTTTATAGCAAAGAAACTGTATGCCACAGCTTCCCTGCTTCTCAGACTTTCTTCTTACATGGCATTCACAGCCAAATATCAGAAAGCCCTTTGGAAATCTGTCCAGACTGTTGCCCGCAGCGGATCAGATTCTATGGTGCAGGAGCTGGTGGATATGCCAAAAACTGCCCTGGAAGGTACTATGTACCAATTCCACAAGGCAGATGACAACAATGATGCAGTCTTTAGGGCATTGGCCCATGCCATATCTCTGAGACGCTTCACCTGGCTTAGAACAATCAGTCTGACTACAGACACTCAGAACAAGGCCATGGATTTTCCTTGTGATCAAAATATGTTGTTTGATTACAGAACCACTGACTATATGAAAAAAGTCAATGAGTACAAGGCCTCCTGGCAAAGCCACTCATCCAAGCCTAAGCCCACCACCCTTCAGGGATCCCATCCCAGGGTTGGTAGGGGCAGAAGTTTTGTTCCCAGGCCTTATAGTCCCTATCTCCAATCTGACTTCAGCCAATAAAGGGGGTCTTTCGGAGGCTGGGGCCAAAGAAGAGCCACCTCTACCTAGCCATCTGCCTCTCAGTCTAAGTTCTGATGTGAGTGTCCAGGTCACCTCCCCGCTACCGGTTGGAGGCAGACTCTCCCACTATCATCAGCACTGGTCCCTCATCACATCGTACAAGTGGGTGCTGGAGATAGTGGAGAAGGGTCTGTCATTACAGTTCAAGCAGCTGCCAGACCTCAAGCATATCCAGGTGTCAAGACCTCTGTCCGTGACACAGATACAACTGTTGGAATTGGAGGTACAAAACCTTCTGGCTTTACGAGCAGTGGAGAGGGTCCCTGCTCATGAAAGGTGCAAGGGCCAATACTCCAGGTATTTTCTGACACAGAAGAAAACTGGGGAGTGGCGACCTATCTTAGATCTCAGATATTTAAACAAACATCTGAAAAAAAAAAAAATTCAAAATGGTCACTCTGTCACTGGTCATACAGTCCTTACAGCAGGGAAACTGGCTGGCCTCCCTAGACTTAAAGGATGCCTACTTCCACATACCCATAAGGAGATCTCACATGAAGTTTCTCAGGTTCAAACTTTCTTCAGGTCACTATCAGTTCACCGCAATGCCCTTCGGTCTGTCCTTGGCCCCAAGAGTCTTTATCAAGTGTCTTGCAGTGATAGCAGCACATCTCAGGAGACTAGGTGTCGCTCTCTACCCCTATCTGGATGACTGGTTCATAGTAGCAAAGTCTCCTTGCCAGGTCAAGGAATCTCTTTCTCTCACAGAACGCACTCAGGAGTCTCTGGATTTCCTGGTAAATCTAAAGAAATCTCACCCGGAACCCACCCAGCTGCTCACCTTCATAGGGGCCCAGGTGGACAGTCAGAAGGGATATGCTTCCCTTCCGCAGAAAATAATTCTGAGTTTCCTTTCAGTGGCAGATCCTTTCACCCAGGGACAGCCAAGACCAGCCAGACATTTCCTCAAACTTCTGGGACATATGGCCTTTATGACTGCAGTAGTCCCAGGGGTCAGGTACAGGATGTGACTCCTGCAAGCCTACCTCAGAGCTCGCCGGTCTCAGGGAAGCAACAAGTTGTCAAAGTTGATACCTGTGTTTAAGCAGTTCCTCCAAAACTTGCTGTGGTGGAAGAACTCTGCAAATTTGCAGGCAGGGGTTCCCTTCAAGCTCCTCTTCCCACAAAGGTGATCACCACAGATGCCTCCCTTCTGGGCTGGGGAGCTCATTTGGACAGTGCCTAAGTAAGCAGCAACTGGACTCCCGAAGAGTCACAATTGCACATAAATCTTTTGGAACTTCGAGCAGTCTTCCTAGCTCTCAAAGCTTTTGCTCCCAGCTTAGACGGGCAGGCAGCTCAAATTCGAACGGACAACACCACGGCAATGTTCTATATAAACAAGCAGGGTGGTACCAGATCAGGAATAGTCTGTTTGGAAGCTCTGAACTCTAGCATTCTCCCTGGGAATCAGCCTCTCAGCTATTCACCTCCCAGCAAACTCAATACTCTGGCAGATGCTCTAAGTCGCATCAGTCAAGGCCAGAGCAAATGGACACTGAACAAGCAAGTACTAGCCATAGTGTTCAGGCAGTGGGCACAGCAGACGTGGATCTGTTTGCCTCTTCTCTCAATTTTCAGCTTCTTCAGTACTGTTGTAGGCCCCCAGTTCTGGTAACACTTCCTCTGGATGCCCTGATCCTGGACTGCTCAGGGAGGTTCCTATATGCATTTCCTCCCTTTCCCCTGATGTTCAGGGTTTTGCTGAAACTCAGACAGCAGTCTGCATTGATGATCCTAGTGGCTCCAGACTAGCCCAGGCAAGTCTGGTACTCTCTTCTTCTCTCAGTTTCCTGTAGCAGGCCCATTCGCTTGCCTCCAACTCACTCACTGCTGACCCTTCCTCAGATAGGAGTGCAGTACCCAGACATACAGTCTCTTCACTTCAAGGCCTGGTTCTTGAGGAGTTAGAGTTTCCATCTTCACAGTACTCTGAACGGGTCCTTAGGATACTGAGAATGGCTAAAAAACGAACACTAAGAAGACTTATGCAGCCAAATGGAAAAGGTTTTCCCTCTGGTGCAAGAATGAAAAGGTCAAATCCATATCAGCTTCAGATCCTCAGCTGCTAGACTACCTGGTACACCTACAGGCATCAGGCTTGAAACCATCCTCCCTCAAGCTACACCTGGCAGCAATTTCAGCCTACCTTTCAGTGGAAAAGAAAAACAATCATTTTTTTTCCCTACATTTTTAAACAGTTTTTCAAAGGCTTCTTGCACCTCCAGCCTCTAACCAGGGAGCCCATTCCTCCTTGGAGCCTGAACCATTGCATAGACGGGCTCATGAATCCACCCTTCCAGCCTATGTCTACGGCCCACATCAAGTTTGTAACTTGGAAGACAGTCTTCCTGGTAGCCATTACATCTGCCAGGAAGATTTCCGAGCTACAGGCCCTGTGCACTGAGCTGAATTACATCATCCCTCACAATGATAAAGTTGAGCTCAGGACAAATAGGAAATTTCTGCCAAAGGTGGTTTCACAGTTTCACTTGAACCAGTCCATTAGTCTGCCTGTCTTCTTTACTGAGTCATCCACTCCTGGCGAGCAAAAGCTCCACAGCATGGATGTCAAAAGAGCCATCTTTCACTATCTAGAGCATACTAGACAGTCCATAGGCTCTTCCACTCAGTCGTTCCTCACCTACGGGGATGTAGGCAGAGGAACACCAGCTACCAAGAGAACTATTTCTCATTGGTTAGTCTCTTGTATTAGATTCTGCTATGAGAAAGCTGGTCAACAACCTCCAGTGGGACTCGGGGCCCACTCCACCAAGGACACTGCAGCCTCACTTGCAGCAGCAAGGGACATTCTCCTACTGGATGTCTGGAAAGCAACTACCTGGAAATCTGTGCACACCTTTGTGAAACACTGCAGTTTGGATGTGCAGACCAGATCTGATGCCAAATTTGGCAGGGTGGTTCTGCAGAGCCTCTTTCCTAAGTAGGTTCTCTGCCCACCTCCCACTTGGTACTGCTCGGTAGTCTGCAAAAAAGTTACTGGTGCTAAAGGACTCCTGGGGTAAGAAGAAAAAATTACTCACCGCAGTAATCTTCTTTCTTCCAAGAGGTCCTTTAGCATCATTAAGCTCCCACTCTTCCTCCCCAGTTCACCTGTTGGAGAAGGGCTCTTTATGTCACCTTTTACCAAATTTGGAGTTTCTTATTGATGAGTTTTTAGGTCATGTTGCTGTTGTTTCTAGTTTCACTTTTGTGGACATTTGCATGTTTTTTGAATCCTGTTGATTCTTGTTCGGGGCATTTGCCCTCATTTTTCCTCGAAAAAATTCTGAAGTCTTCAACAGCTCTCACTCAGCTCACACCCCTTTCTGTCTTTTGACTGGCTTGGCCCCTAAGCTCATTTAAATATTTCTTAAAGGCACACCTCTGGGGCAGTTGCACCTAGCCAGCTAAGTGCAAAAAAGTTATTGATGCTAAAGGACCCCTTGGAAGAAAGAAGATTACTGTGGTGAGTAATTTTTTCTTTCCTTACAATAATCTTCCTTTTACTGCTTTGTTGTCACTAAAAGAAAAGCTCAGTATTTCTGCTCTTCACATGTACCGCTTGCTGGCATATGCCTTAAAGACTAATAGAATTCATAACCTCACTACCATATTTTTACATCGTGTTTGTCTTCAGACACTATAGGTGTCAGCACATTATAATTACTATGTGCATGCTGGAGCAAATAATCACGGAATGAAAAAAAGAATGAAAACATGTACAGTATTTATATTTACATCTTATACTCTCACCATCTACACTAAAACACAA
Organism: Neoceratodus forsteri; assembly: GCA_016271365.2. Lineage (NCBI taxonomy): Eukaryota > Metazoa > Chordata > Ceratodontiformes > Ceratodontidae > Neoceratodus > Neoceratodus forsteri. Next base: position 696,161,445 of record CM057456.1, on the reverse strand, counting down.
CTGCATCCAAGAACGCTTAGGTGTGCCCTGCTTCTGGTTACTGTTTTGCAATTTTTACGTTATCGCAGTATGAAGTTATGCATCTCACTTAAGCTTGCAGCTTTAAACGCCATCTGTCTGCACTGTCTGAAACCACTAGTAGGTAAATTTATATGATGCTAGAAAAGTCTTAAACTTCCACTTCTATTTGTGCTCAAAAATGCAAAATCTCTTATATTTATAAATGAATGCAGAGATATATGTTAGAGTGAATGTCTGGAGCAAATCCTGTGACTGGTATTCAAACACCTTTGACCCATTCTTTTTAAAGATAATTTAACTGCAGAGTTTACTTACAGCTTGAGCGTGCTGGTGTGCTCACTGGTGTAAAACCAGCAGCAGTGAGCCTGTAGCCCTCTTTTACCCACAGCAACTGGGGTGTAGCGATCATCAGTGATGTCACCAGAAGCGGGAATGTGTCATTGCTAAGCAACTACCTCCCAAACAGCTGAGACTGTGTACTTTGCTGCAGGTACACTGTGGAGCTCGCAGTGTGTGTTGCAACCTAAAGCAATGAAGACTTGTACAGATTTTGAGTCTAAACTGAGGGTTTTCCATTTATAGGTTGAAGTTGATTTCACAATTGAAGCCAGTAAAACTCCATTGCTGGAACACCAGGGGGAGAGCCACCAGGCCTATATTTCTTTATTTTATTTATTGAAATGTTTCAACAGGAAGGCACGCTGAGCAACAAGTTGCTTGTCTCCTGGTGCAACCTGGGGGGTAGGAAACAATGGGATAGAATACAGAGAAATGTTACAATGTTGGAATACAGTTTGCTTACTTGCATACAATAAGAGCAGGAGGGATTACAGGTGGATAACATTGGCTAACAATATAACAGTTAAGTATAGTGGATATGAAGACACATAGAGCAAATTGGCAACAGTTGGTGACAGTTAGTAACACTGGAACACATATAATAATTTGGCAGCAGTATGTAGCACTAGATGGTAAGGTGACCCAGTAGTAATTGGTAGCCATTAGTGTAACATAGATATTCAAGATTTACAGTGATTGGAGTAAAGAGAGGAAGGAAGGAATGAAAATTTGCGGAGGGTAGAATGGAAGAAGGAAAGTAAATTTACAGAGAGGCGCAGACAGAACACGATTTTCGAGGCAAACAGAGACAATAGGGTGGACTAAAGTGCATATAAGAGGGGTATGGGGTAGGTTATAAGTGCTTAATTGAGTGTAGGGGTAAGCCAGTGTTAGGCTACGTTAACCAGAAGGGGGGTAGGAGGAGAGAAGAAGTAGAGTGTGGCAGGGTAAATGAGAGAGAGGTATCTATATAACAAGTTCACTGCAAATTGAAAACATTTAAAAGTGTGAAGGTCTGCTGTAATATTTGCCTCTAGTACCACTGGTACTGCTGTTCATGAACTATAATAATCCTGATAAATAATGAAAGTCCAGATGATAAATCCCTAAAATGAGGGGGAGGGGCTAAAGTGGAAGTTTCAGGAAAGGGAGGGGGAAGCGGATGTAGGAGTAAGTAAGCAAATTTATCTTTTGATGTGACATACTAATGAGTGGCCCTAAGGACCTGAAGAGCACCATGAAGATGAGTTGGGGGGGGAGCTCGGTAGTGTCTCCAGACTAATAAAATACATAGCTGCAGAAATGTGCTGGGTCTAGTTGCTGAGGAAGTGATGTTACCAGCATGCATGCCAGTTTGCCTTTTCATTTAACTCCCATGGCCTAGTCAGGGTTCCTAACCTGTGACTCCATAACATTTCTTGTTTTTACAACAATTGTTGTAGTCTCCACCTCTTTTTGGAGGCAGAGCCTGCTGTAATCCCCAAAATGATAGGCTCCATTATGTGACACTTGATGCCTTGTCAGCTCTCCTTACAGTGCTTTTGTGTTCCCCGATTCTCATTTTTACTTCTTTAGTGGTTTTCCCCACATATAGCTTATTGCAGGGGCACTACGGTACATAAATAACCTCTTTTGTGTCGCAATTGATGTGGCTTTTAATGGGGTACATTTCCCCTGTGCAAGTGTGATGACATGCCTTTCCTGGTGTATGACCGCACACTGAACAGTGGCCACAAGAGAACATCCCTGATTTCAGTGGTCCAAGCAGAAGTTTTCCTCCTGGTTTAGGGCCTGCTGTTCTCCTCATGTGGTCAGTATGGAAAAGCTTATCTTTAAGGCTGGGTGTTTCTTTTTTTTTTATTTGCCTGGCACAGCACATTTCCAGGGGCAGCAGGCACTCCACCTGCAGCATTGTGCCTCACTACACCCTTGGGTGTGTGTTGTGCCAGCAGAATGCACACCCTTCATGTGTTATTGCTGACTTATTGGTGGGAGGGAAAATCTGATCTTCATAGCCCTCTGGGGCTAACGTACTTTGCTGGATCTGCTATTCAATGAAGCAAGAGTCCTGTGCCAGCAATGTTTCCTCCTGAGGACCCTACCTTCCAAACTTTGATGAGGCAAATCCAGTAGACTTTGAATTCCTCACTGTAGGAGGAATATTCTCCAAAAAGAATCAATGTGAAATTTTGGAGGCTGAAAGGTCTTTCTCAGTGGTTATCCATTCCATAAGCATGGTTTTGGAGGAAGCTACCCTAACTGCCTGGAACAGGGCTGGTACCCTACTGGCAGTCCCTGGGAAAGCAGACCCACAGTACAAACAGAATTACTTGATAAAGTTACCATTTATTCAGTGGTATTCTCATAGCTGCACATAATAGGTCTTGGACTCCCCAGAGAATGAGCATCAGACCTCCTGAACGAGCTCAAAAAATGCACATTGTGGGCAAGCACGTGTTAGCCTTGGCATCCCTTCGCCTCTGTATTGCTAGTTGCCAGGTGTACCTGGCCCAGTACCAGAACTGTATGTGGTGGGACCATATTGCCAGCAGCATGCCTGCTGGGTCCCTGAAGTCAGAGGCCCTCATCCGTGTGTCCCAGGGCTCTGATGCTGGCAAGCACATTATTAGGTCAGTCAATGATGTCTCAGATATCACTGCTAGGGCTTCCACTTCTGGCAATTGCCAAAGAAATTCACTCTTGCTTCCACATTGTGGGATTTGCACAGGGTGTACAGCATTCAGTTCTAAATGCACACTTTAAGGGCACCAGGCTCTTAGTACCTGATGTTGGTATTATTTTTAATGACCATGAGACCACCAAGAAGTCTGTTAGGACTATCTGGTCTCTGATACCAAATACTTTCCAAAATAGCCACAGCGTAGGCTCCTTTCACAGGATCCCTCGCATTAGCCACTCCGCAGTTAGGGACACGATCTTGCTACTCAGCAGCAGCAGTTCATGGGGGCCCTTTACAGAATATCAAAGTGACATGGGAAAGTATACCAACCACCCCTCCCGTCCTTTTGACACCCTATCTCCTCTACTCTATCCCTGTTCAGGGCCTCAGGTTATGGGCAGGCTCTCTCTGTCCCTGGCACATTGGGAGGCAGTAACCACAGACAAATGGGTCCTGGATATTGTCCAGCACTGGCATGCTCTGGAATTAGTGTCAAACTCTCCAGTGACACCTGTACAACCCTGTCATTGCTCCCTGGAGCACCTCACAATCCAAATGTAAGAGGTACTTGTTTTTCTGAGTAAACTAGCCATTCATCTATTCCCCCAGTGGATATTAACAAGTATGTCCTGGTACCCAAGAAAAATGGCAGTTTCTGGCCTGTCTTTGATCTCTGGGGGTTTAATAAACATGTGACATATAAACGGTTTGACATGCTGTCCCTGGGTTCCTTCCTTCCTCTACTGGCAGTGGAGATTGGTTGTGTACTTTGCAGATGCATGGCACATACCTGGGCTTTTCTGAAGGTGGGGAAGTTGATTGCTGCATCTAAGTTTCTCATCCTTAGGGTATGTACAGGAAAAGTAAAGAAAGGGTCTGCAGCTCAGAAAACGTAATTTTTTGTTAACATTTTCACAAATTACTGCTGTGATTATGAAAACCTAAATGGATGACTACCGCTGTTCCTGAAAAAGTGGTATTTACGGCAAAACATCAGTGGTTAGCTATTGGTAACATAGAAACAGTCAGCAGAAAGACAGTTGGTCCATCCAGTCTGCTTTGTTGTACCCCATCCTACCCTGGGACCTATTGTCTAGTCTGGGTGCTTGACCCCCTCCAGCCCTTGCCATACTGCAGCCCCCTGTCAAACTATTAAGCCTTTTACTCAGTCCCAGATGTGTTTGAAACCATTAATGGTTCCAGCACCCACTGTCTCAGTTAGTAGGTGGTCCCATGACTCAACCAGTCTCTCTGTAAAATGAGACTTCTCAGGTCCCTACTACTCCCCCCACCTTCCACTCATATCCCCATGTTCTTAATGCACCATTCCTGCTCAGTATTACCTCACAGCCTAACTTGTTCATTTCTTACAGGAACTTGAAGATCGCTATCATATCGCCCTTCTCCCTTCTGGTCTCTAGTGAGTTTATGTTTAGAGCCCTAAGCTGATCCTTGTAGGATCCCCTGCTGGCCCTGAATCTTTTTGGTTGCCCTACACTGCACCATCTCTAGCCTGTATTTATCTTTTCTTAGGTGGTGGCTACAGAACTAGGAACAGTATTCCAGGTATGGACTCGCTAGTGAACTACAGAGAGAGGTAGCGTCACCTCTTCCCTCCTACTGTCGAAATGCCTTTCAGTACACCCTAACATTTTGATTGCCTTGTTGTAGGCCTTGTTTAATTGGTTAGTTTGTTTTGTTAGATTAAGAAGTCACTTGTGATGACTCCCAGATCCCTTTCCTCAGAGGTGTTGTCCAACTTAACCCCTCCCATCAAATATTCGGTCCTGGGGCTCTTGTTCCCTATGTGCATCGCTCTTTACTTTGGCATTGAATTTCAGCTGCCAGACATTGGGAAGATCTTTAACCTTTGCTGTTCCCTCTGCAACACCCTCACCCCCTCCTCGTTGTCTGCCCTGCCACAGAGCATAGTGTCAACTATAAAGAGACACATCTTGCCATGTATTCCTTCTCCTGTGTCACTGATGAACATTGAAACAACTTTGGTGTAATTTCTTCTTTTTTTATATTTCTGTGTTTGATTTCTATTATCAGTAAAACCTTTTGTGAGTATTTTGGCTGAAACAGACTGATAAAGCTAGTTCTTAGACGCATGTCAGATCAGAGATATGTTAGAAGGCCCTGGAAAGTGATAAAAATCTCTTTGGCCAGTTAAACATCCCTTTCGTATTTTGTGAAGGGCCTGGTTTAAGGAGTGGATGAGTCAGTCCTACTGTGCCAGATAAAACTTGGCACAGGAAGTGGATGTCTTTATATAAACCAAGTCAGAGGGCCAGATCAAGCCAGTATTTCTGAGTACCCAGCACTCTAGACACAAAGAATGTTGAATCTGTGATGTCAGAGTGACATACTAGATGATGTGTCATGGGAGGCAGCTGGAAAGTCTTTATGTCTGGCAGAGCTTGAAAGAGAACCTTCCTTGCTGGGGGGGGGTCTGTGTGTGTAACCTACTGTTCAAACAGTTTATTTTCATGTTTGTACAATTACTGTTCCCTGTAGTCTTGCTGTAATATCCTGTATTGTCAGTGTAGACATCTGAAAGTATTAAAATATATTTTTATATACTTTACATTTCTGTGACTGAATCCTTTGATGTACAGCTAATTGATTTATAACTGACGATAACTGTATTTTTATTTATTTATTTATTTATTCATTCAAGAGTTTCACCAGGAAAGTATACAGAGCAATAAATTGCTTGTTTCCAGATACATCCTGTATTTCCTCCATTGAAGAGCAGGTTACAGTTACCATAATTTGTGTCTAAAATAAGGTGCTCTCAGTTGTGACAGAGAGGGGTGGGTTGTGTGTTCTTGAGCAAGGAGCACTGTACTGTGTAAGCAATGGCCCTGAAGGCATTTAGATCTATAAATAGCCCAAGGGAGTGTCTAAACTGAGTGGTGGCAGCTACTGAAGTATTGAGAAAGCTGGCAACAGTGATGCAGGCTGAGTCTGGGAAGGGCCAGTTTGTCACAAACATATTAAAAGGACCTACTCCAGTACGCCACACTTTGGCACCCGACTTGTAACCTCCCTCTCCCCGACTTGATCCCATTTGCCACCAACTTGTGCTGTCTCACCACCGCCACCAACGACAACAACTTTCCACCCATCTAACTAGATCCTTCACTGCAGCCAGATCCTGTAACATCTTCAGCAACCTTCTGTGTCTCACAGAGTCAAATATCTTGCTGAGGTCAAAGCAGAGTAAACCCACTGCTTGTCCCTAATCCACTGCCCTGGTTACCTGATCAAACAATGCTATCAGTCAAAGAACACTATTGGTGGCACTTGTTACAGTAATAATAAAAATCATTTTTGAATTGCATAACTACACAGGAATAGAGTTATATTTATTTATTTATTGTGATTGGTACTCACTGCTCCTCCATTACTTTAAACTGATCCACACTGCATTAGTGTGGTGGCATCCAGAAATCAAACCCCCTTTCTCCTTTCACATACTTGCTCATAACAATCAGATAGTGTCTCTGGCAATTCCTCTGATTTTGCTCGGAAGGGCACCATTACCGATTTCGGGTCTTGCTCTTTGGGTTGCCATCGGCACTGCATTTCGGTACCACATATTTTGCTGTGCCACCCATAGTGCAGTGCCAGGAGAAGCTCTATTTCTTCACATCCCTGTGTGACTGGCTGCTTCAAGGGACATCAGCAGCTGGGGTAGCGTGCAATTTGCAACACACCAGCCAGCTGCTGGACCAGGTAGGCTGTTATTCAATGTGTCCAAATTTGTTCTGATTCTTTTTTAAATGCTCCAGAACATAAGGGCATTCCAGAACTCAGCCCTTGCATGGGTCTTCCTCCCTGAAGACAGGGCTTCAGCTTTAGTTATCCAAGTGTCTTTTTTTGTGCAGCAACCAAGTTTTGTTCCACATCTTTCTTTGCCTCCTGGGTTCATGGCATTCTCCATATTCATGGTCCCTCTGGCCTAACTTAAAGTTTCCTGGGTGACAACCTCAGATGGTGTATAGCTCTGCCTCATGAGTGGGAACTTAGTCTGGATGTAGCAGATCAACTGTTTAACACTGTGGGGAAAGAACAATGCTAAATTGATGTGTTTTTGCTTGCTTGTTTCAGGGTGTGACATTTTTTGGCAAAAGGCATTGTCCTTATGCTAGAAAGGAATATTCCTCTATGCATTTCTCCATTTGCCATTGATCCTGAGGGTTCTGATTAAGCTCAAGCAGGAATCAGCCAAGTTGATCCTAGCGGTACCCTGGTGGTCGAGGCAGACATGGTTCCCACTTTTGCCCAAACTTGCAGTGGAGACTCCATTTCCACTGCCCAACCAGCAGGACGTTTTGTCTCAGACTGATGGCACACTGCTGTATCAGAACTGCAGTCCCTGCCATTCCATGTCTGGCTTCTGAGGACATAGATCTCTCTTGGTTTGGAGTCTCAGACTACTCTTGGCTGCCCTCTCCTGTCTGCTTGCTGCTCCGACAACTTTCACCAGGCACACCTTCTCCTGAAGTGGAAGCATCTTGCTATGTGATGTCAGATGGCAGCCTTGTTGACTAGTCTAGTGCAGAGGTTGCTAAGTTACCTCCTGACTGTCTTAGATGGCTTTTAAATATTCCTTGGTGAAGGTTCCCTTGCTAGTCATTTTGGCTTTTCACGCCCCTATCGGAAACAAGACAGTGGCATAGCTGGATATAGCCCACAGGTTTCTAGAAGACCTCTTGCCCATAGCCCCTCCAGTTTGCAGACTGGTTGTAGTTTTGGACTTGAGCCATGTGCTGGAATCTCTGACTATAAGCCCCTTTCAAGCCTGCTTCTTCCTGTGACTTGAAGTATCAGTCTTAGAAAACTTCATTACTGTACTTTTTGCCACTACTTTGGCCACAAAAGTGTCTGAACTAAAGGTCTTGGTTTGTGTACCACCTTTTCTGGTCTTTCTCAGAAACGGGTTGGCTTTACATATTCATCCCGCTCCTTAGATGTCCACAGAACCTTTTGGTACCATCCAGACCTTACAAAGGACTGTGCCTATTCCTTTCAACTTTTTGTTTCCTATGGCTCTGGCAACATGGGCAGACCTGTCTCCAAACAATGTCTATCCAAATTAATCTTCTGCATTGTGTTCTGCTACAAGCAGGTGTGGCAGGACCTGCCAGGTACCATTACTGGACATGTCTCATGGGGCATGGCAGCCTCAATAATCTGCTTCCAGTCAGTTTCAGCAGCTAATAGTGTCAGGACTGCTACTGGCTCACAGACTATACTTTTACTAAGCATTACAGTTTGGATCTGATCTCCAGTAGGGAGAGCAGGTTTAGACTTTGCTGTCTTACAAGATTTGTTCTCCTGATGGGCCAGTCTGCTGTTTTATCAACCACCTAGTTGGGGTTGGTACTGCTTAGTGTGGCTCTATGGGGAGACTCTGTGAAGAAGATAGGATCATTATGTTCCAATTACAGTAGAGCTTCATGAGGATCTCCATAGAGCCATAACCTTCTAGCCGATGGTCCCTCTGATATGATGGACCTTTCCTTTCAGCTTCTTAGCATGGCAGTGCATAGTGAGTCTAGCACCATTATCCCATGCTGCCACTTGCTGTGTGCTGGACAGTGTCTGCTGCATTCCTCCTGCCTCTCTGTGCATGATTGGTGGATGTTTAGAACTCCAGCCAATGAAAGAGGGGAAACTAAAGTAGTTGGGGGCTGCCCACATTATATAGGCACCAGTGTGCCTGAAGATGTGTATGCAGGCACATTAGCGTGAGTGGTCCCATCTTGCAAAAGCTTTCTGCAAGGTCCTTATGCCAGTGGCTTACAATCCAATACATTATGGCTCTATGGAGATCCTCACAAAGATCTGCAGGTACAGATAAATAAACCTTCCCCAGTAATAGTACTCTGTTGCCCACATTTCTGTCACTGCCACCAGATCTATCTGTGATCCTAAATTGGGGGGTGCGGTGATGGGGTGGGAGGGAGATAGCTGACATTCTGTGTCAATACTGGCACAGCGTGGAGCCATGCTCACAATATCACTGATGCTCTCTCTAATAGCTGAAGGTACGAACAGACAAAATCATAGAAGAGGCATTCTTAGAGTAAGAAGAGAATATCTCACCTCAGATACCACAAATGTGCAGTTTCTTTAAACGTAAGGAACACGCGTGCAAGCTGGAGGTGCTGACTAGACCGCAGGCCTTTGCACAGCTAACAGACACTTCTTTAGGGGCCTTCATTTTAGTCTGTCCACTATCTGCATTTAAAAAACATAAACTTGCTTTTTACTTAGGGTGTGTGGGATAACTGCAGTTGTATTTTACTCACTATCTGCCTACTGCTTGCACTTTGTAAGTGTAAAGTTGTTTTTTTTTCCTCCAGGAGGGTACTCAGCATTTGTATTAAAACATTAAGCCAGTCTGCCATAAGCATTGCAAAAATTATAACTTGTTTTTAACTCAGCGGGGGTACTTGTTGTTGTATTCTACTCTGGCTCTAGCTACTATCTGCATTTTGAAAATGTTACTTTGTATGCTGAGCACCACATAGCCTTCCTACGTAATGCAGCAGATCAGATATATGGAGCCCCAGCTGATCTCAACAGTGCTATGACCGATTTCTACATCCAGCTTTATACATCAGTGATAACGCCAGACCCAACCCAGCTCTCTTCCTTTCTGACCCATCTCCACCTTCCCAAATTAGACCCAACACAAGCACACACCCTGGATCTCCCAATCACAACAGAAGAAATATTCACTGCCATTAAAGCTCTCAACCCTTGCAAAGCCCCTAGAGGAGATGGTCGTTCATTAGAATTTTATCAGCTGCTGGCCCCACAACTATCCCCAATCTTACAACGCCTGTACATGGAACTAAACCAAAAGTTTTCCACCCACCATGTCAACCACAACAATAATGGTGCTGCTTAAACCTGGCAAAGATCCTACACTACCAGCAAGCTACCTACCAATCTCCCTTATCACCGCAGGTAGTTAAAAAAATATACACCAAAGTGTTAGCAACTAGATTGAAAACCCTGTTGCCACTCCTAATTCACCCATTACAGGTTGGCTTTGTGAAGAAGTGACTGAGTTCAGACCACCTGCATTCCTTGATAACCCTTATGTACCTAGCAGCCACCTCCCCCACTCCAAGTGCAGCAATAGCAACAGACTTTGAAAAAGCCTTTGACTCGGTGGAGTGGAGGTACCTCTATGCAGTTCTAAAATATGTGGGATTTGGGACAACCTTTTTACCTGCTTTTCAGACCATGTATTCATCTCCCAAAGCCCAGGTCTTAAATGACATACCATCCGCACCTTTTTCACTAGGCGGAAGCGCCAGACAAGGCTGCCCCTTCTCCCCACTTTTATTTGTCCTTGCTGTAGATCCATTAGCAGCTGCAATACGGCAACACCCAGACATTCAAGGGATTAAAGTGGGGGAAAATCAGCACACTACCTGAATGTATGTGGATGACTTGCTGGTACTTCTGGAAGACGCACATAATCCCATCCACACATTAATGAAGCTGCTGCACACCTTCTCCTTCTTTTCAGGATTAAAAATCAACCAAAACAAAGCAGATGTTATTCCCCTTAATGACTGCCAACCCCCAGCATTTTAAGCCCTCATCTTCCACTGGACTCTGAACACTATCACCTATTCGATGATCAAAATCACCCCATGTACCAACAAGCTGTGTGAGCTTAACCTAGCCCAACTCTTGACCAAAATACAAATTCAGTTAGACAGATGGAAGCCCCACCAGCTATCTTTAGTTGGTAAAAACTGAGGCCATAAAATGATTACAGCACCAAAACGCCTTCATCTGATATCACATATCCATATCCCAATCACAATGTGATGGCAAACAGCCCAGATTTAGCAGAAATAAACTGATATCACATTGGAGGAAGGGAGGCTGGGGCCTCACTTGGTTTAGAGGTTATTGCTGGAGGTACAGGGCTTCACAGATGGTCCAGTGGTTTCTAGACCCGAAAAGAACCCCTCTGCTGTGGACTGATATAGAATCTTACATTATATGGAACCACCCTCCTACCACATGCCTATACAAATCACACAAATACCTGAAAAATGTCCCCCCACAATTACTGCCTCATATCTTAGTTGGGCTTAGTTGGGGAAATGGCTTAAAATAGACCTCACACATCCTGCACTTATGCCCCGGTGGGGAAACCATGCCATCAAAATAGGAGGCCTGCCATTAAACTAGGAAAGATGGAAAGCCATAGGCATACATACCCTAGCTGATCTCCTCATACTGTGTACAATGATGAACTTCTTCCAATGCCTCCAGACTATCTTTGGCTGATATCGCTCAGAATTTTGGATATATCTCCAATTACACAGTGCCTTTAGTCCACTGTTGAAAATACTTCCAACAGTGAAAGACCCACTACAGAAACACCCCCTAAATCTCTGGTTGTCCAAATCAGTAAGCAGAGCGGGGACCATCTATTCTCTAATTTGAGACAGCATCTCAGACCAAACAAAACTAGCCCAGAGGTACTGGGAAACTGCACTTGGGTGCAGCATAACCAATGATGAATGCCATAGGAGGCAGTATAGCGCAGTGGTCTAAGGCTCCAAGCTGCAAATCTGGTGACATCCAGCAGACCAGACCTGGGTTTGAATCCCACAGCTTCCACTTGCATACTGTGTGACCCTGAGCAAGTCACTTAACTTCCTTGTGCTCCCAGGTCGCACCTGGAAACAAGCTTCGGCTTAGTGTGCCTTTCCTGGTTAAACAATTTCCCCTTCCCCTTCCCTTCTTTCCTACACGTGCTGGAAAACCACTCATACTCCTATAAAAAATCACTACAGTCAGCTTATCAACAGTAGGATCCTGCACAGCTGGTACTGTACTCTGTCTGTGTTACACTCTGCTCATCTACTCCCCAATAACCACTGTTGGAGATGTGACAAAGCCAATGGAAATCTCTACCACATCCTATGGACTTGACTTAAACTTAATAATTATTGGCAAACTATCTTCCATTTGAGCTCTATATTATCTCACCTAAACCTGCCCTCTTTAATTTCTCTCCCAAGCTGGTAACTTACTCAAGTAAAAATTATCACAAACATGTAAGCTGTTGTTCTTAACTTGTCTCTATATGTTGAACTGTTATGGCTCTAAGTCTTGTAACTTAACATGCAAATATTTAGCTCTACTGTTAATTGTTTATCCATCTCCGTATGTAAACTGTTGTTTCTTATTGAATGTAATTAACTCTGGGTCACCCCTGAAAAAGGGACACCATGTCTCAGTGGGCTTACCCGGTTAACAAATTTAAATAAATAAATAAATAATCCTACAACTATCCCACACTCACCTGACCTTCTGCTGCTGGGGTCCAGACAAGATGTACCCCACTTTTCAAAATCAGAATACAACTTTATAATCCTCACTAGTGTGGAAGCCAAATGATTACTGACACACAGATGGCACACTACAGAACTCCCCCCGTAAAGGAGTTCCTAGCCTACCCGTCCCAACTGGACCAATATGAACACACGTCTCATTTGGCTGCCAACTTCAGAACACATACAACAAACATTTGGTTTCCTGTCAATGACTGTCTTAGTCGTACCACACCATCCAACTTATTGCCACAACAAAATTTGTCCCCTGTCCCAGAGAGCGATTGGATAATCCAGCAGCACTGCCTACTCTGGACCAGAACAGATCGCCCATCCTTCTACATCATTTGGGACTATCTTGCAGCTTATAAATATGGATGCATTCATTAAATAAAATACCTTCAGTGTACCCTAAGATAGATACCTAAGTTTAAAATGAAAATAGTGTTTGCTTGGTTCACGCAAGTCCACAGACTCATTTCTCGCTTTCTATGGGCTGGCAAGACACCTTGGAGGGCCCTCTTTAAATTACAGAGGAGCAAAGAGACAGGTAGTTTACAGTTACCAGATTTTTTAACCTACTATTTCTCTATTACCTGTTCAGTCCTCACATATTGGTTGCAGGACAAGACATATGCCAACCAGACACAATATTACCCCATGTGGCTTCAAATAGAAAAGTCCCTATGTGCCTTACATGGTATAGCTCTCAATACTCTTTTATATATATTTCCTTTAAAAATCTACCCAAAAGTCTCAGCGATTTACCTATTGGAACTACACTTCGGGTGCACGTTCAACTCTGTGCCACTTTTCAGATATCCATATTAAGAGATACCTCTCAACCCATCTTTCATAACCCAAACTTTAAAATAGGAGGATCCCCTCTTCCATACAACTTTTGGCCAGGGGGCAGTCAAATCAGGGTCATAGACTTGTTAAATGACCACAAAATCATGTCGTTCCAGACTGCAAGTGCACAATTTACTCTCCCTGTCTCTTTTTGCTTCAAATATATTAAACTGCAGCATGTGTTATTTCAACACTTTGAAACAAGACTTTGGGAGCAAAATCTTGCAGGTTCACTTCTTCAAGCCATCTCCAGCTTACCTCCATCCCATCTTATCTCACATTTTTTACCGTCTCCTTAGGGATGGTATGGAGGTTCTGCAAGGAATGCCACAATATGTCTGGGACCAGGTGTTACCCCCAGATCCCTTAACAATTCGATCATGGTCCCAAATCTGGACACATCTATACCAAAATGTGAAGTGGGCCAGATACCGCATTTTATAGTTCTATGTTATCCATGACATGTATTACACCCCGGTCAGGCTCCACAAAATGGGGAGGCTCCCCTCCAATTTATGCTCGAGGTGTAAGGAATGTCCTGGTACACTACTACATATCCTCTGGGATTGTAGCAAAGCTGCACCTCTATGGAATGCCATCAATTCCAAATTAGACCCTCTTTTAGGCCTTACAGAGGCTTTTTATCCAGAAATATGTATAATAGGAAACTATGGGAAATCCTTGGTGGGTAACCAGCGCCAACATATGGCACTAATATCCCTGTGTGCCAAAAAGGTAATCATGTGGCATTGACTGGATCAGTGCGGTCCTACATATTCAGAATGGTTAAAAGAGATGCTCTTCGCCTTACAAGCCGAAAATACCATCGTCCATAAAGCCAAGAAACTGCAATACTATCAAAAAAGTATGGGCACCTTTACATACTTTATTAACCATCTAAAGACTAGTAAATATAGGCTATATTAATCTTCATGCAGGTCCTACAATATAAGGTTAAAATTACCCCAGGTTCTCATCTGTAATCACATTCAGGGCTAACAGCTTGTTAATATCACTCATAATGCATACTTGGGGGTTCAGAGAGGGAATGGGTAGTTTAAAAATAGTGAGATGGGGATAGGAAGATAGATACACCGTATTTCTTATTTTGTGGAGAGATCTATAGAACGCAAGTATACTATTACATGACACTGCAGTTATGATGTAAATCCAGACTTTTTTATCTGTACCATCCTATGTCTAGACTCGCTGTGTTACCAACACCCACTAAATGAATATTTTACAACCCATTATGTATACTGCTGTACCCCGAACTACTATGCCCATAATATCTTCGTGTTTGTTATATTATGAAACTTAAATAACTACAAAAATGTGACTTTGCATTTTTCCCATGGGTAGGAGGATTTGTCATGTGGTTCTGTTTTGATTTAATACAAATCCTTTGTCCTGTTTGGTTACTGCTTTTAGTTAGCATAACCCTCTTGCCATGTTTTTGTACCCACTGATATACACCCTGTAATCAGGTTCTGACAAATGAGGAGCCAGATTTGTTTGAATCCATGCTATAAATATTATCCATAAAAACAAGAAATAGAAACGTTACATAAAGGATAATTTGATCCAAAGTATTTTATAACTCGGAATGTTTTAAACAAACACATTCCTGTAATTAAATCTAGACAGAGTTGTTGTAGCTCAAACAAGGGTTAAGGAAAAAATATCTGACACATTTGTTTCCTCGTTGTAAGAAAACACTAATAAAATATCTATTTTTAGTCAGCAGGATCATTGAGAGCAATGACAGATGGAGACAGAAATCTTCAATTGGAAACTTACAGTTGTGCCAAAAAGCAGAGAAGATGAATCAGTATCCTCAGTGTGGGAAGAGTTTCCATGACCCTCATCTCATTGCTGTACAACAACAGATTCATAAAGAACATAAGAAATATAAATGTTCTGAATGCGACAAGAGTTTTACAGTACAGCTAAAGCTCGTAATACATCTGCGAATTCACACGGGGGAGAGACCATATCAGTGTTCTGAATGTTACAAGAGTTTTACAGTACAGCATAACCTTAGAACACATCAGCGAATTCACACAGGGGAGAGAAAGTACTGAAAGTACTAACATCTTTGCACCAAGATTTAGCTACCTCAAAAAACTATTTATACGCACACCCTGACTTGACACCCATCTGGTTAACAACAGGGAATACCACACTCCTTATTAAATCTGAACCTGCCAGTCTCCCCAAGAACTATCGCCCAATAACCTGTTTACCAACAACATATAAACTATATACTGGAATTGATGCAGATAGAGTCTACAACCATTTAGACTGCAATAAACTCATGGCAATAGAACAAAAAGGTAATAAAAGAAAATCATATGGCACAAAGGACCATCTCATGTTGAACAAAGCCATTATGAGCTGCAAAAATGCCGAAATCTTAGTGTAGCATGGATCGACTACAAAAAAAGCATTTGACAGTATCCACACTCCTGGATCACTGAGTGTTTACAAATCTACAGGATACATCCCACACTGATAAACTTCATCACAACAACAATGACAAAGTGGCAAACCACCCTGCAATTAAATCATGAGAAAGGTCAAATCACCATTCCAAATATAAGTATCCAACGAGGGATATTTCAAGGTGACTCTTTGTCACCATTCTGTTTTGCCTTGCCCTCAATCCCTTGAGTAGCCTAATCAACAACCTAGGCTATGGATACAGCTTGAACCCAGAAACAAAAACAATCAACAGCTAACATCTCACCTTCTATTTGTAGATGACCTAAAACTTTATAGTTCATCTGACAAACATTTGAAAGAACAACTACAAATTGTTAAGACCTTCTCTGATGACATACGGATGATGTTTGCCTAGACAAATGTGCCAAAGCAACATTTGTAGCAGGAAAGTTAACTCGTAAGAAAACATGAATCTGGCGGAGGTTTGTGACATAAAAGAACTTGAGCAAGAGGAGTGTATAAATACCTGGGAATAGATGAAGGAGCAACAGCACAACATGAACAAATGAGAGTAAAAGTAAGCAAGGAATATTTTAGAAGGTTAAAGCTAATTTTGAAAACTGCTTTGACAACCACGAAATAAAGTGCAAGCTATAAATCAACTCGCTTCTTCAGTGATATCATACAGCTTTGGTGTGATAGACTGTACAGAAAGTGTTGAACCAGCTAGATATAAAAACAAGAAAATGTTTCATGCTCACCAATTAATATACAAAAATCAGTGTATGCCAAGGTTATACATCCCAAAGGGCAGAGGAGGCATGGGCCTCATTGAGATTGATTACACATATAGATCCACAATAGTGGGCTACATACATACTTACTGACATCCTTAGACCCAAATATAGTCAAGGTCTTGCATCATGAAGAAAATAAGTTCTAAATGACTTCACTCATCAAATTAGAGAAGCCTTCAGAAGGGTAGCAGAGATTGATGTCAATCCAAAGGTAGATAAGGAATTGTCAGCAACAGAAAATGCAAAGAATCAGAAAAAGGAGTATAAGGATAAAGACCAACAGAAAAGAAAAACAATTGGAAAGTCCATAATTATAGTGGAAAATACAGGAGCTACTGGAGCAACCACAGGTGATCAAGCCCTGACCCATGATTGGTTAAAGAGGTGAATTTAGGCCACGAGATGAGAGACTAATAATGGCAGCCCAAGATAGTGGGCTCACGCATAAGATGGTTCACAAAATCCATAGAAAAACAGGAGAAACAGACAAGTGTAGGTTCTGTAGTACAGAATTAGAAACAGTTGCGCATCTTGTGGCTGGATGTGAAGTACTTATGGCAGAAGCCTGTATACTGAAAGACACAACAATGTAGCAAGATTGATCCACTGGAAACTGTGCAAACACTATAACATACAGGTAGCGAGAGACACTGGAAACATGAACCACAAAGAATCACAGAGAATGAAGTAATGATCACATGGGATCACCCCATACCAACAGCCAAGAAAGTGGAAGCAAGAAAGCCTGATATTGTAATACAAGAAAAGAGGACAAAGGTAGCATTACTGATTGAAATAGCCACCTAGTGACTACAGTGTGCTGCGTACAGAGACACAAAATCATGAAATACCAAGATATGCAGTCAGAAACCAAACTGATGTGGAATAAGGACACACAGATTGTTCCAGTAGTGCTTGGAGCAATGGGACTAATCAAAAATAACTTTCAGGCACATTTAAATATGCTACCAATATTTGTGACACCTTATGAACTTCAAAAGGAAGCTATTTTGGGGGCGTTGCGTGTGCTGAGAAGAGCGCTCTCAGCAAACATCAAAGATTAATACAGTACTAATTTCTTGAGTTTTGAATATGCCCTGGCTAAAGAATGGGGTCCATTCTTGCCATGGTATTAGAAATCCCTAAACATTTGGAGACACTAACCCCGGGAGAGACCATATGAATGTACTGAGTGTAACAAGAGGTTTGCTGGGAAAAGTGATTTGATTAGACATCAGCGAATTCACACGGGGGAGAAACCATATAAATGTGCTGAATGTTACAAGAGTTTTACATCACAGAGTAACCTCATAATACATCAGCGGATTCACACGGGAGAGAAACCATATAAATGTGTTGAATGTAACAAAAGTTTTACATTATAGGGTAGCCTCATAAAACATCATCGAATTCACACAGGGGAGAAATCATATAAATGCATTGAATGTAGCAAGCGTTTTACACAACACTGTGACCTCATAAAACATCAGCGAATTCACACGGGGAGAAACCATATAAATGTGCTGAATGTGAGAAGAGTTTTACAACACAGAGTAGCCTCATAACACATCAGTGAAATCACAAGGGGGAGAAACTATATAAATGTGCTGAATGTAACAAGAGGTTTGCCAGGAAAAGTGGCCTAATAATTCATCAGCAGATTCACACGGGGGAGAAGCCATATAAATGTGCTGAATGTAACAAGAGTTTTACATCATAGCATAGCCTCACAAGACATCGGCAGGTTCACAGAGGGAGAGACTAAATCCCTAAACATTTGGAGACACTAACCCGGGAGAGACTAAATAATGTGCTGAATGTAACAAGGGTTGCCGGAAACAGTAGTCTGGTTAAGCATCAGCAAGTTCGCAGGAGAGGAGATCATATAAATACGCTGAACGTAACAAGAGTTTAAATTTACAGAGAAAACTTGTAACATATCAGTGAGTTCACACTGTGGAGAATCCATATAAATGTGCTGAATGTGATGAGTTTTACATCACAGAGTAACCTAATAATACATCAGTGAATTCATACAGGGAGAAATACAAGAAAAGAGAACAAAGGTAGCATTGCTGATTGAAATAGCCACCCCTAGTGACTACAGTGTACTGCGTACAGAAAGACACAAAATCATGAAATACCAAGATATGCAGTCAGAAACCAAACTGATGTGGAATAAGGACACACAAATTGTTCCAGTAGTGCTTGGAGCAATGGGACTAATCAAAAAGAACTTTCAGGCACATTTAAATATGCTACCAATACTTGTGACACCTTATGAACTTCAAAAGGAAGCCATTTTGGGGACGTTGTGTGTGCTGAGAAGAGCGCTCTCAAACATCAAAGATTAATACAGTACTAATTTCTTGAGTTTGAATATGCCCTGGCTAAAGAATGGGGTCCATTCTTGCCACGGTATTAGAAATCCCTAAACATTTGGAGACACTAACCCCGGGAGAAATACCTGGGAATAGATGAAGGAGCAACAGCACAACATGAACAAATGAGAGTAAAAGTAAGCAAGGAATATTTTAGAAGGTTAAAGCTAATTCTGAAAACTGCTTTGACAACACGAAATAAAGTGCAAGCTATAAATCAACTCGCCCTTCCAGTGATATCATACAGCTTTGGTGTGATAGACTGGCCACAGAAAGTGTTGAACCAGCTAGATATAAAACAAGAAAATGTTTCATGCTCACCAATTAATATACAAAATCAGTGCATGCCAAGATTATACATCCCAAGGGCAGAGGAGGCATGGGCTTCATTGAGATTGATTACACATATAGATCCACAATAGTGGGGCTACATACAGTACTTACTGACATCCTTGGACCCAAATATAGTCAAGGTCTTGCATCATGAAGAAAATAAGCCTAAAATGACTTCACTCATCGAATTAGGAGAAGCCTTCAGAAGGGTAGCAGAGACTGATGTCAATCCACAAGTAGATAAGGAATTGTCAGCAACAGAAAACGCAAAGAATCAGAAAAAGGAGTATAAGGATAAATACCAACAGAAAAGAAAAAAACAATTGGAAAGCCCATAATTATAGTGGAAAATACAGGGAGCTACTGGAGCAACCACAAGTCGATCAAGCCTTGACCCATGAGTGGTTAAAAAGAGGTGAATTTAGGCCACGAGATGAGAGACTAATAATGGCAGCCCAAGATAGTGGGCTATGCACAAGATGGTTCACAAAATCCATAGAAAAAACAGGAGAAACAGACAAGTGCAGGTTCTGTAGTACAAAATTAGAAACAGTTACGCATCTCATGGCTGGATGTAAGTACTCATGGCAGAAGGCTCATACTGAAAGACACAACAATGTAGCAAGATTGATCCACTGGAAACTGTGCAAACACTATAACATAGAGGTAGCAGAGAGACACTGAAAACATGAACCACAAAGAATCACAGAGAATGAAGAAGTAATGATCACATGGGATCACCCAATACCAACAGCCAAGAAAGTGGAAGCAAGAAAACCCGATATTGTAATACAAGAAAAAAGAACAAAGGTAGCATTGCTGATTGAAATAGCCACCCCTAGTGACTACAGTGTGCTGCGTACAGAACACAAAATCATGAAATACCAAGATATGCAGTCAGAAACCAAACTGATGTGGAATAAGGACACACAAATTGTTCCAGTAGTGCTTGGAGCAATGGGACTAATCAAAAGAACTTTCAGAGCACATTTAAATATGCTACCAATACTTGTGACACCTTATGAACTTCAAAAGGAAGCCATTTTGGGGACGTTGTGTGTGCTGAGAAGAGCGCTCTCAGCAAACATCAAAGATTAATACAGTACTAATTTCTTGAGTTTTGAATATGCCCTGGCTAAAGAATGGGGTCCATTCTTGCCATGGTATTAGAAATCCCTAAACATTTGGAGACACTAACCCCGGAGAAAACAGATGAATGCATTGAATGTAATGAGTTCTACACAGCAGATTAGCCTTGCAATGCATCCTCGAAGTCACACGGTGAGAGACCATATCAATGTGCTCAATGTGACAAGAAGTTTGTCATGTGAACTAATAATACGTCAATGATCACACATGGGCAAGTCACCATAAACATTTGTTTTTATAAAATGGGGTATGAAAAACTGAACAAAGTGAACAACTTCACTGATTAAAACACAGCACTTGACCATTTATTATTTATATAGAAACTTCATTGTAACTAACCCACCCTACGCTACCTAGCAACTACCTAACTAAATACAATTACAAACTTTTTTCATTAAAATAAATGTTTTCCACTTTTTAAACACACAAAAGGGCATATGTTTCTTCAAAATAAATGCATTTCCTGGGTCCATTCAATGCCACACACTCTTTATTACCAAACTCACCTATTCTACCTAGCAACAACCTAACTAAACGAAAACAGAGTATTTCTATAACAAACAAAAAAAAAACATTTTTCTATATCATAAATGCAATAATCCACTCCAGTGCATGGGTTTCTTGAGAATTAATGCACTTCCCAGGTTTGTTGAAATTCACTTGGCCATTGGCCTTGTGCCTTCCAGTTCTTCTGGGGCATGCATTATTCTCTAGAAACGTATGCCCTTTTGTAGGTTATTGCTTATAAATGTAAAAAGAGTTTTGTATCACAGAGTAGTCTCATAAGACATAATCAAATTCACTTAGGGAGAGACCATATAAATCTGCTGCATGTAACAATGTTTCCTGAAAGAATCACTTGAAAATCCACCAGTGGGGTCACATGGGGAAGAGACCATATAAGCGTGCTGAATGTGACAAGAGTTTTATAGCACCGAGTGACCTCATAATGCATCAGTGGGTTTACAGTGGGGAGAGACAAAATGACAGAATAAAGTCTTTAAAGAGAAAGACAAACAATGAAGGAAAAACAACTGGAGAGACCATAACTACAGTGGGAAATATATGGATTACCAATGATTACATATGATGACCAAGAACTGACCCTTATAAAATGGGCAAAGGATTTCAAGCAATCTGTTTGGTTGTTAGCCATACATTAGATGTGTCTAATGCACAGCTAAAACTAGAACCCTCATTTAGAATACACAGGCCCATTTTATAAGCACAATAAGCCACTCCAGGGATGTGCATTAGACAGTTCTAATGCATGGCTAGGGGACTGGATGCACTCGGCCTGTGGCCTCGTGCCTCACTACGTCCCCCTAGCCGTGCATTAGAACTGTCTAATGCACACCCCATCATGTCTTATTGCTTACATATGAGTGGCTGAAAAGAGGACAATTCAAGCCATGAGAGGAAAGGTTGATACTGGCAGCTCAGGACCATGGACTGTGCACAGTGTGGTTCATCAACTGCATCGAAAAAATGGACACATGTAGGTTCTGTTTTGCAGAATTAGAAACAATCTCCCATCTAGTGATGGATGAGAGGTATTAATGTCAGGAGCCTCTATACAGAAGGATACAGTATTGTAGCCAGGCTAATTCACTGTAAACTATGCAAACATAATACACAGGTAGCAAAAAATATATACTGGAATCACAAACACAAAAGGACCACTCAAATTGAAAAAATAATGATCACATGAGACCACCCAAAACTAACAGTAAAGCAAGATTTGGCTTTTGCCTACAACACTGACCTTGCTTCTTTTTGTTTTTAGCATTATTTTTGTACCAGGCCTTATTCTCTCACTAGTTTCACTGTTATACTTAAGCAGTAATGCACGACTGGGTGTGTGTTGTGCTGGGATAACATCATGCCTTGGGTGGTCGGACACGAGGCCCTAGTCTGAGTGGGTCCAACACCCGAGAAATGACATTCTCCCCACGACACACAATCTGGAGTGCATTATAGCAATTATCAAATAGCTTGCTTGAAAAAATAAATTGTTAAAAAATACATTTTTAGTTGCTTTTTGAATAGGGGTAATGTTGTGGTGGGGTAACATCACTGTCGAAGGTCAGCACTGACCATTCAGAGCCCAGGAATTTTTCTTGTCATTTTATAATTGTAGTTATATAAGGACCACATCCAACATTAGTTTTACAGATTGTTTTTCTATACAGTGCCCACAGGGATGACTTTGATGCAGTATCACTACTTTTCAGTAATGCTTCCTACACTGTGCACAGCACTTCAACTCCACCAGGTAATACATTTCATCCCCAGAGCACCAAACTCACTTGCAGCCCCCACCCCAACATATCACTATATTTTTGTTCTCTGACAGTTTAGGTTGGAAACTGGACCTAGCAAGTAGTTGGGGGAGAGGGCAAGATTTTTTTATAATCTGATGGGCCAGGCTGGGCATTATACCTGTTAGACAGTTTGGGTAAAGGAGACAGATGTTTTATTATTCCCTGACAGGCAGTTTGGGTAAAGGAGGCAGTTGTTTTATTATTCCCTGACAGGCTGGATTGGGTAAAGGAGATGGATGTTTTATTATTCCCTGACAGGCAGTTTGGTTAAAGGAGACAGATGTTTTATTATTCCCTGACAGGCTTGATTGGGCTTGGAATTCATCAGGCTGTTAAGGGGAGGAGGGGCAGAGTTTTTTTTTTCATTCCCTGACCACCCAGATTTTCCCTTGCACTAATTAAGTAGTTAGGTTACAGAGGATGGACAGCTTTTGTATTCTCTAAGAGACTCTGTTGCACACTAGACCTATCAGTTAGTTGAGGGAGGGTGCCAGATTATGTGTATTCTGTGATGACCTGGCTGGGGCACTGGGCATTCTACTGTGCAACATACTGGGTTGTAGTGTGCCATGGCAGTGTGATCCCTATGTGCATGTTGGGAAGAGTGCAGAACAGAGATTGAACATGGAGAGAGAAAGAGTGACAGAGGGATAGTCAGGTGGTGGAGTCTGGATTACTGCCACTTTGGGTTACAGCCTCTGAAATGTGTGCCATCAGCCAACTTCAGCCCAGTCTCCCATGCTTGTGTGCTGTGCACTGGGGGAGGTGCAGATATCTAAATAGGCTGGTAGCAGCAGCAGCAGTGCCGTAGCAGCCTCAAGCCTCCCATGCAGTGTTTGTGCCCCTCACTGTGAGCTGAGCGGATGGGCGTGTGGACAGCAGCAATTTACTCCCCTGCTTTTTCCGTCTTCTATTCACCACTTTGCTGCTGCTCCTCCCTACATCAGTTTGGCTTAATACATGGGCAGTGTTGAGCATGGGACCAATCAGGTATTTGGCAGGAGAGGAGCAGACTTTTTATTTCTTAGTGAGCCAGGTCGGGCACTGGACTGGTAAGATAGTTGGGGGAAGACTGACAGATTTTTTTTATTCCCTACCAGATGGGGTTGGGCACAGGACCTGTTAGGTTGTTGGTCAGATTTTGTTTTATTCCGTGATGGGCCAGGTTGGACATCAGACTGTTAAAATATTTTGGTGGGGCAGATTTTTTTCTTAATTCCCTGACAGACAGGGTATCCCACTGGACATGTTAGATATTTGGTCCTTTTTTTTTATTCCCTGATGGACCGAGTTGAACATCAGACCTGACAGGTTGTATACGGAGGGGGACAGTTTTTTTTTTTAATTCCTTGGTGGGCCAGGCTATGCACAGGATCTGTTAGGCAGTTTGGGGGAGGGGGACAGCTATTTGGTATTCCTTGACGAGTAGCATTGGGCACTGGATCATCTGGTTATTAAAGGGAGGGGGGGAATTTTTTATTCCCTAACAGGCTGGGTTGCATATTGAACCCATCGGGTAGTTTTGGGAGTGAGCGTGAAATTCTTTTTTTTTTTTTAATTCCCTGATAGTCCAGGTTGGGTATTGGACCAGTCAGGTAGTTGGAGAGGGAGGGACACATATTTTTTATTCTCCGAATGGTCAGGTTTGGCACAGGTCTACAGGTTGTTGTGGGAGGGGGTTGGATTTGTTATATTCCCAATTGGTTGGGTTGAAGACTGGACCCATCACATCCCAGATGAGCTGGGCTGGTCACCAGAAATTCAGTTCAATTCTACATTCCCTGCACTATCATTATGGGACTCCTGTGCCTTGTAAAATACTTTGGGATACAGTGTATATGAAAGTCATATAAATCCAAATGGTGTTACAATTCTGCTATTCTTTATCCTTTTGCATCGCAGTAATTCAGTAGCATGAAAACTCTCTGACTGCTGTGCTTTAACTCAGCAGGCCATGACTCCAGCCCACCCCATCCACACTACTCAGGCCTTCACATTTAGAAATTCTGCTGACATCCTGCAAGCCACAAAGAGGGTGATTACTAAGTAACACTGTTTACAGCACATGATACATTTCAAAGGCACAGCCCTCCATAGTAATAAATGCCATGGCTACAACAACTGATACGGCCGGGCCATACCACTTGTAAAAGTGGTGGGGCCATAACTATAGATGCTCCACCACCTGTAAATGTAGACATGCAACCCCAGGTGTGACACACAACACAGGTTGCTTACATAAATGTCTCTCCCTTACATATGAACATATGAATGTGCCAGCAGATAAAAGTCTTATGGTCTATCTAGTCTGCATGAATGTGCAGTTCCCATTCCTTTTACAGAGGGAGCTGTGCCCCTTGACCCTTGTCAAATATCTCCTCCTCTACCTGGAACTTTCCTCCTCACCCTGTCCCAACCTCTCTTAAAGCTGTCCACCATTTTTAGGGATACCACCTCCTCGGTAACGCATTCCACTTGGCCACTACCCTCTCAGTGAAAAAGTGCCTCCTCATCTCCCTCCTGAACCTTCTTCCCACTAGCTTTAGACTGTTACTCCTGGTGGTTTTGTTTCCACTAAGGCTGAAGAGGCCTTCAGTGCTCATCCTGTTTATACCTTTAAAGTACTTGAAGGTCTCAGTCATGTCACCTCTCATCTCAGTCATGTCACCCCCTTCCTTCTGTTCTCAAGAGAGGAAATGTTGAAGCCCCAAGCCTCTACTTGTAGATGTTGCCTTGCTGGGCCTGGATCATCTTGGTTGCCTTTCTCTAGACCATTTCCAGCAAGTTGACATCCTTCTTCAAATAAGGGCACCAATACTGTACATTGTACTCTACATGCAGTCCCACTAAAGATCTGTACAGCTGCAGAATGACCTCTGCCTTCCTGCTGGTAATTTCCCAGCTAGGCAGCCCAACATCTGATTTGCTTTGTTCGCAGCCTTCCTACATTGTGCTGAGTGTTTCAGGTCACTCTTGATAATTACACTCAGGCCCTTTTCTTCCCCTGACGTGGTTACCTCCACACCACCCAATCAATATTTGGCTCTTGGGTTTCTTGCCTCCAAGTGCATAACTTTACACTTTTTGGTTTTGAACCTCAGTTAGCAACTACCAGACTACTTCTCTAGCCCAGCCAGGTCTTCCCTGAGTTCCTGTCACCAGTCCTCCATGTCTACTCTCCCACAGAGCTTTGAGTCATCTGCGAATAGGCATACCTTACCCCTGATCTCCTCCGTGATGTCACTTATGAATATGTTAAACAACACCAGACTGAGCACTGTGGGACCCCACTGGTCACCAGTTTAGTTTCTGAGAATCCTTCCCCCCCAATTGCCACCTTTTGGCTTCTGTCCTGTAGCCAGTTCTGGCCCACCCAGTGAGCTTAGCCCCCACCCCTAGGTCTTCTATCTTCCTGACCAGTCTCCTGTGAGGCACAGAGTTGAAGGCCTTGCTGAAGTCCAGATACAGCATGTCAACTGCTTAGCCCTTGTTCACTGTCCTAGTGACCCAGTTGAAGACGTTTATTAGGTTTGTCTAGCAAGATCTCCCTAAAACAAACCCATGCTGCCTCATTATTGTGGAGTCCATTATCTTTCAGAAAGCTCACCAATCTCCCTTTCAGGATAGTCTCCATCAACTTACAGAAACACAGAAGATGACAGCAGAAGGGAACCTGTGGTCCATTGAGTCTGCCGAAGCAAGGTATCCTGGGACCTATTGTGCACTGGTGTTCTGTCCTCCTAGACACCCAGCCTAGCTCTTGCCAGTGCCATGTGTTTGTTCCCAATACTTCCCACCCTTGCTTAAAGCTTGATACAGACTTTGCAGCCAACACCTTGGGAGGTAATCTATTCCAAGGCTCCACCACCCTCTCTGCGAAGTAATACTTTCTGATGTCCTTCTTGAACACTCCACCCTTCAATTTCCACTCATGCCCTCTTGTGGTAGAATTGACGTTCCTGGTAAAAAGCTGCACTTCTGGCACCTTGTTGATGCCTTTAAGGAACTAGAAGGTCTCAATCATATCCCCCCTCTCCCTCCTAGTCTCTAGCGAGTACAATTGCAGAGCCCCAAGCCTCTCTTCATAGGTGATTTCCTGAAGGCCATGTATCATTTTTTTTGCCCTTCTCTGGACCACTTCCAATCTATCACTGTCCTTAGGTGAGGCCTCCAGAATTGTGCACAGTACTCCAGATGAGGCCTCACTAATGACCGGTAAAGTGGTAGTATCACCTCCCTGTCCCTGCTGTCTATCCTCCTGCCAATGCATCCTAACACCCTGCTAGCCCTGCTGTAAGCATTTTTGCACTGACTTTGCTGCTTGAGGTCGTCCCTAATGATGACTCCCAGATCATGTTCCTCAGCACAGGAGCTCAGCTGGACTCCGTTTAGCCAGTATTCTTCCTTGGGGTTGGCCCTACCCAGGTGTATCACCTTACACTTCTTAGCATTGAAGTTTAATTGCCATATTTGTGAACATCTTTCCAACTTCTTAAGGTCCTCCTGCAGTTGTCTGACTCCTTCTGTACTATCCACCAATCCGCTGAGTTTCATGTCATCCGCAAACAGGGTGATGTTGCCATTTATGCCCTTGCTGATGTCACTAATGAATACATTGAAGAGGACTGGCCCCAGGACCGACCCCTGAGGCACCACACTAGTGACCTGCCTCTCATTAGATTTTACCCCCTTTACTACCACCCTTTGTTTTCTGTCCCTCAGCCAACTCCGTACCCACTTTACTATCTGTTCTGCTACCCCAAGGTCTTCTAGCCTTTTTAAGAGGCATCTGTGCGGGACTGTGTCAAATGCCTTACTGAAGTCAAAGTAAAGCAAGTCCACCACATGACCCCTGTCCAACTCCTTGGTCACTTTGTCAAAGAATGTAAGAAGGTTCATTTGACATGACCTGCCCGTCACAAACCCGTGTTGTTTGTAGTTGTGAAGGTGATTTACTTTGAGGTATTCCACTAGATCTTGCTTGATAAGGGCCTCCATAAGTTTACCTACTACTGATGTAAGGCTGACTGGCCTATAGTTACCTGTATCTCCCCCTGTCTCCACTTTTGTGCAGTGGCACCACATCAGCCATCCTTCAGTCACCTGGAATTAGCCGTGACTCCAGTGACCTGTTGAATGGGTGCGTGAGAGGCACTTGCAGCTCTTCTGCAAGCTCCCTGAGCACTTGAGGGTGTAAGCCATCAGGGCCAGGGGCCTTTTCGGGTGTCTGAAAGGCCCTTCCTGACCCTGTCTGTGGCGAACTCCTGGGTGCACATTCTCTGAACCCCTCTGGTATTGGCTCTGATACCACTGTCTGGCAGTGGGCCCTGATACTCCCTCGTGAATACCAAACAAAAGTATTCATTTAGGGCCTCAGTTTTTTGTCCACTGTCCTCCAGAGCCTCATCCCTGACTTTTAATCTTACAATTCCTTTCCCTTTCTTCCTTTCTTCACTGATATAGTGGAAATGTTTTTTCCCCTGATTTGACTGCACGAACAATTTGCAGCTGTTTTGCTGCCTCGGCCTCCCTCCCTATTTTCCTGGCCTTTTTACTTTTCCGAGTGTAATCCTCCCACTCCCTGTCCCCTTTATGTTGCCTGAACCATTTGTATGCATTCCGTTTGGCCCTGATTGCCACTCTCTTCCTGGATGGGAGAACAACAGTGGTCTTTTAAACCTTATTTTTCTTTGTTGTAGTCCTGATGCAAAGTCTTGTTGCCTCTAGAACGGTATCCCCTAATATCTTTCCATATTTCCTCCATGTCTGGCTTGTCTCTGATGTTTGTTAACTTATCCCTCACTATCTGCCTTAATCTACCAAAATCAGCTTTCTGAAAGCACAGCGCCTCTGTGCTTGAGGTGGTTTTAGTAGCGCCCATGGTTATTTCAAACCAGACTATTGTGATCGCTGTTTGCCAAATGTTCTTTTCCACCCTCACAGATCTATGGATCTAATTTCTTCAGTGTTTGTGAGGATCAGATCCAAGATGGCATCACCCCCCAGTCGGGTCCTTCACTAGTTGAGACAGCAGGCAGACCTGGAATGTGTCCAATAAAGCCTGACTTCTGGAGCTCTTGGCTGCTGGGATATTCCCGTCCACATCTGGCAGGTTAAGGTCCCCATCCACCACTATGTCACCTTTACCAGCCATCTTTTGTAACTCCTCATCTAATTTTTCATCTTTCCCCTCTCCCTGCCCTGGCAGGCTGTTTATTACACACATGTACAATTTCTTTCCTACATTGGTGGCTAAATGGACCCAGAGTGACTCCAAGCCCCCCCCCCCAGCCTTGATGCTTTCATCCTTCATTGCTTCGATGCCTTCCCTCACATAGAGGGCAACCCCACCACTTGTCTGTCCCTTCTAAACATTGTGTAACCTCAGATGGCAGAGTCCCATTCATTGTTGTTCATGGCCTAGCGAACTCACCATCTCCTGCCCCTCCTCACTACTTTTTCTGCTGCCTCTCCTGCTACTACCTCCTTCCCTTCATATTTCACTGTCCATCACCATTTTTCCAAGTTCCCTCTCCTACCCAGTGTCCAGTGGGAGGAATCTGTTCCACATTTGCAACTCTGGAGATGCTGTCACTGGCCTTCCCATCTAGCCTTACCCTTTCCTTTCTTTGTTATCCACCCCTATCCTGTGCCCTCTCTCCCACTGGAGTGGGGGCTCTGGGACCTGCTGTGGCCCCCCTCCACTTATGGCAATATCTGCTCCCATCCCTTTTCCAGCCCCCAAGCCCTGCATCCCTTCTTCCCTTCCCTTTATCACTCAATAAATTCCTCCTCATTTAGTGATCCCATTTCTGGCCTCAGCTATCATACCTCCGCACTCAGCTGACTAAACTTCCTGTAAACCAGGTATCTCCCATCTCCAAGAGTGCTCCCAGAAACACCATAACTCCACATCCTGTGTACCCCACAGCCCTTCCCACCCTGCTCTGCCCCTACTGCATGCCCTCTCCCCATGTGTTAAGTTTCCAGGCCCTCTTAAAAGTGTACTTAGGTAACCCCTTTAATCTTCTATATCTTCTGCTTTGGGCTATTTGTAGGCCTGCTCTAGGAATGCACTATATGCCTTCCTGCTAGCTTTCCCCCTGCTAACTCACCTGTAGGCTGACCCTAGACAGGGAGTAGCTTAGATCCCCAAATATCACTTTTATCCCTCCTGCTAATCCCTGGTAGGCTGATCCTGGATCACATGGAGAGTATCTGAGATCCCCTAATACCACTTCTAACACCAGCTGCCTTCTCCGGAGACTGTCCCTAGATTAAGAGCACCTACTATCTTTGTTAAACCCCTGTTTACTCCTCCCTTACCCTTTCATACCTTACTTACCCTCCACTGATGAGTATGGCCTGCAGTCCTCACTGCGGATGCCTTGCCGATGGCCCCAGTTGCCACTTAGACACCACACTCCTGCTTCTTGATGCCCTGCCAATACCCCCAGATGCCACATAGAAGCCACAATCCTGCTTCATGACACCACGCCAATGCCCTGGACATCGCTTAGTTAGATGAGACACTTCTGCTTTGTGATTCACTTCTGGGTTGCTCACACTTCAAACAACATGAAGTCTTGCTGTATTCTGACATATGTAGTTAGCCCCAGCACTTGAGCTGCTCCAGAGAGGAAAGAGTTAACTCTGTGCAGGAAGCATAGAATGTTGAGCTCGAGCTTGGTTTCAGACCTCTGTCTGCAGCACTTCAAAGTGTAACCATCAGATTCTTTACTCCACCTAACTGAACAATCGCTCCAGAGACTGCTCCTTCGCTACAGTCGGTTCGGTTTAGACGATGATGATGATAATGGTTAAGAAGCTCTGGATGAGCCCATTGAACTGGACATCTCCCCAGACAGGCCTTCTAATGTTTCCCCTCCCAGGCTTTCCGAGTCCCCATCCCACTATTTGTTCTACAAGAAAGTGACTGAGACCCTCCAGCTTCCCTTGGTTAAATCTTTTGGGAAACAGACACAGAAAGTTCTTCAAACCCCAAATGCTTTTCCTCCTGTAGATAAAAGAATGAACAGGAGGTATATGCTTTCAGGCGGCTCAGGTACAGAGTTCTTGTTCCACCAATGCAGCCATGAAGGGATAGTGCAGGCTGCAGCCTGTGACAAGGCTAACATACTTTTAGCTTCACACACCCCAAATAAAGACTCTAGGAAGGTGGATGTTGTGGCCAGAAAGCAGTACTTAGCATCCTCCTTGGGACTCAGGCAGGCGAATTACATGGCCTACACAGCCAGACACCAGAAGTCTAGATGGGATACTGTTCTGGAGCTGGCTAAACAGGCCTCCCCCAGCTAGCCAAAGAGGTGGAGGAGGTGGCTGTTGATAGGATTGAGGCATCCAGAATTCAATTTCATGCTGCTGTGGACTCAAATGATGTGGCAACACATCATGGCTACATCTGTGTCTCTTAGGAGGTTTGCTTGGCTCAGATGTACTATCCCCTTACAGGACACCCAGGCTAAGGCCATGGGGTGGGTAATTCTGTGTTTGGGGAGCAGACAGAGAATTACATGAAGAAAATGGATGAGTATCGGACCACCTACAGGAGTGCGCAGGCCAAGGAAAGGCAGGCAACTCCTCAGAGGCAGCAGTCTAGGGCCAGGGGCAGGCCTTTTCACAGGCCTTTCTACCAGGCACAGGCCTCCTCTCCTTTTCCACAGAGGGTTTTTTTCAGAGGGAGAGGCAGAAGGGGATGAGCAGGGCTGCATCCTCCTCTCAGTCCAAGGCTCCTACCAAGCAGACACCCTGATGTGTCAGCCTGGATAGACTCCCCAATCCTAGTAGGAGGCAGGCTGGCTTACTGCTTCCAGGCCTGGAAGTCTGTTACCTCAGACAGGTGGGTCCTGGAGGTAGTAAGTCAGTGATTGGCTCTCAGTTTTGCAAAGTTTCCAAAATTGAGGGCTAAGTCCTTTCCACCTACAAACCTTTCTGAGACCACTGCTGTAGAAGCAGAGGTTTCCTCTCTACTAACCCTCAGGGCTGTAGAGAGAGTTCCTAATCAACACAAGGGCAAGGGTCTGTATTCCAGATATTTTCTTACCCCAAAAAAGACAGGGGAGTGCTGGCCCATCCTAGACCTAAGATACCTAAACAAGCACATCTTAAAACCAAAATTCAAAATAGTGACTCTGAGAGTAATTCTTCCCTCTCTAAGGCCAGGGGATTGGCTAGCTTCCCTCAACCTCAAGGATGCCTACTTTCACAGCCCAATCAGGTGCTCCCACAGAAAATACCTCAGGTTCAAATTGCCTTCAGGTCATTATCAGTTCAGAGCAATGCCCTTCGGCCTAACATCAGCTCCAAGGGTGTTCACAAAATGCCTAGCAATAGTAGTGGCCTTTCTCAGAAGACAGAGTATCTCCATTTTTTCCATACCTGGACAACTGGCTCATCGTGGGGCAGTCTCCAGACCAAGTCAGACCTACAAGTGACACAACAGTTGCTCACTTCTCTAGGGTTCCTTCTCAGTCTACCAAAGTCAGTTCTCGAACCAGTACAACTCCTCGCCTTCATAAGGGTAGAGTTGGATACTGTGCAGGTAAAGGCTTTTCTTCCCTTGGCAAGGGTGAAGGCCCTTACAGATCTTGCCTCCTCTTTCTGCCTTCTGGTGTCTCGACCAGCAAGACATTTTCTTCAGCTCCTGGGCCACATGGCAGCTTCTACTGCGGTGGTACAGGAAGCCAGATTTCAAATGAGAGACATTCAATTCCATCTGAGGTCCTTTTGGTCTCAGAAAAAAGATCCTCTAACCAAATTGATGGCAGTGACTCAGACTCTGGTCCAAGCTCTCCAATGGTGGTTGGATCAGGACAATCTCAGACATGGAGTCCCATTCATCAGTCAGACTCATTCAGTGGTACTAACCATAGATGCCTCTCTCCTGGGCTGGGGGAGCCCACTTAGGAGCCCTCACAGCACAAGGTGTGTGGTCCGCTCAGGAGTCTCTACTTCATATCAATCTTCTGGAACTCAGGGTAGTATTCCTGGCTCTCCAAGCTTTCTTGGACTCAGTGAGGAATAAAGTGGTTCAGGTCAGGACAGACAACACCACCACCATGTGGTACATCAACAGGCAAGGGGGCACTCGGTCTATGGCCTTGTGCACAGAAGCCATAAAAATATAGTCTCTGACTTATGCCCTGCAAGCATCCCTAGTAGCAGCCCATCTACCAGGGAAGGACAATTTGCTAGCAGATGCCCTGAGCAGGATCTCTCAAGGCCATCATGAATGGACCCTGGACACCTTCATATTGAAAGTAGTCTTCTCCAGGTGGGGCACTCCAGAGATAGATCTCTTTGCAGCCCCAGACAATCATCAGCTTCCTCTCTTCTGTTGCAGACCTCCAGTCATGGGCACAGTTCCCCTGGATGCTCTGGTTCTGGATTGGGGGGGCAAATTCCTTTATGCCTTTCCTCCTTTTCCCCTGTTATTCAAGGTCCTGGTCAAGATCAGGTCACAACTGTGCAGGGTGATCCTGATTGCACCAGACTGGGCCAGACAGCCTTGGTATCCCCTGTTGATGTCCCTAGCAGTCCATCTTCCCCTGTCTCTCTTCCCAAGAGGCACAACCTGTTAATTTCCTCTCAGGGAAGAATCTGGTACCCCAACTTTCAGTCTTTCAATCTCAAGGCTTGGCTCTTGAAGAGTTAGAGTATGCAGGTATGCACCTGTCTCAGAGGGTGCTGGATATTCTCAAAGTCTCTCGAAAACCTACCACCAGAAAAACTTATAATTCCAAATGGAAGAGATTCAGCGTTTGGTGTTCCAGTAAGGATGTCTTACCAGATACTGCTGATCTGACTACAGTTCTGGATTGTATGGTTCATCTTAATGGCCTAGTCCTCAGGCCAGCCATTTTAAAAGTTCATTTAGCAGCTGTATCTGCATTCCTGTCAGCAGAGAAGGCTCCCTCTCAGGCATCTCATCCTGTCTTCTGTAAATTATTTAAGGGTTTGGTTCATACCAACCCTCCCTTTAGGGAACCTACCCCTGCTTGGGATCTTAATGTTTGTATTGCTCAGCTCATGCAACCCCCTTTTGAGCCCCTGGCTTCAGCTGAACTCAAATATTTGACTTGGAAAACTGTATTCCTGGTAACTATCACTTATGCCAGGCATATTAGAGAATTACAAGCTCTGTCAGTGGAACCAGATTTTATCTCATTCTGTAGAGATAAGGTGGTCCTTAGAACCAATTGAAGGTTCTTACCCAAAGTAGTCTCAGATTTTCATCTGAACCAGTCCATGTCTCTTCCTGTGTTCTTTACTGATCATTTTTCTTCAGGAGAAAGATTACATAGTTTGGATGTTAAGAGGGCACTTAGCTACTACATTGAGCATACTAAGGCACTTGGGTATGAATGTCCCCAATTGTTTCTCACTTATGATGAAGTGGGAAAAGGTAAGCCTGCTACTAAGAGAACTATTGCCAGGTGGATTCTCTCTTGTATTCAATTCTGCTATGAAAAGCTAGGCAAAATACCCCCCTCTGCGCCTGAGGCTCACCCTGACTAGAATAGCTGTTTCCTGGCTGCTGCCAGGGTATACTTTTACTAGAGACATGCAAAGCAGCCACCTGGAAAACTGTCCACACTTTCACCAAGCATTACTCTCTGGATATCCAGGCTAGGAATGATGCTCGGTTTGGAACAGCAGTACTGCAAAGCCTATTCCCAAAATAGGTTTGGTACCCCCTCCATGGCAGTGCTGCTTGGCAGTCTGCGTATGTCAGAATACAGCAAGACATCATGTTGTTTAAAGAAAAAATTACTCACCTTAGTAACTGTGTTTCTTCTAATGGAGTCTTGCTGTATTCTGACCTCCCTCCCTGCCTTCCCTGTCAGAAGCTGTTTTTGGGAAGTGGTCTGGCAGGTACTGTGTTGCACCTCAGGGGTGTACTTGGCACTGCTCCTTTCTAGAAGGGGTAGGGGATTATTGTTATGTTGTTTTGGTAGCTATATGTTGGTTCACTACCTGGTTATTATTTTGGGTTCTCGACTTGAGTTTTTTGGGGGAACCACAAATTTGTTGCCTGTTGGCTATCTTCTTTTACAATTTCCACTTGAAGAAGTGTAGTTAGTTAGTAATAGCTCATAAGAATCTGACAGTTACACTTTGAAGTGCTGCAGACAGAGGTATGAAACTGAGCTCAAGCTCAATGTTTTATGCTTCCTGCATAGAGTTAACTCTTTCCTCTCTGGAGCCGTTCAAGTGCTGGGGCTAACTGCATATGTCAGAATACAGCAAGACTCCATTAGAAGAAACACAATCACTAAAGTAAGTAATTTTTTCTTCAGGGTCACCTGGAAATATGAGTGTTAAATAGACACTACAGCCTCTTTATTGGAGGTCTGCAGCCACATGGGCTGGGCCCACCACTCAGGCTAGCTGCTTGGCTCTGCATCCACCCTCAACCCTCCCACTGCTGATGTCCTCCCTCCTCTCGTCCCTCACAGTCCCTGGCTCAAACAAACATTGTTTCTTAGTTGTTTTTGTAAAAAAAAAAGTTGCAGCTTACTGATTGTTCTCCTACCCCCACAGCACAAGCCTCAAACTATCTGACTGATCCTGCTCCGCGTCCCTCCTCCCACTTTGCAGCATGGCTAAGGGGTGTGGACTGCAAACCCTCTACCTTTTAAACTAAAAAACACAGCCTCCTTATTGGAGGTCTGCAGCCACATGGACTGCTGGGCCCATCAACTCAAGCTGGCTGCTCCGGCTCTGCTCCTTCCCTCAACCCTCCCATTGCTGACATTCTCTCTCCTCTCATAACTCACAGTCCCCGGCTCAAACAAACATTTTTCTTTGTTGTGTTTGTAGAAAAAGTTACAGCTTACTGGTCATTCTCCCACCCCCACAGCACAAGCCTGAAACTATCTGTCTGATCCTACTCTGCGTCCCTCTTCCCAATCAGCAGTGTGGCTAAGGGGAACAGACTGCAAAACCTCTACGTTTTACACTAAAAAAACTACAACCTCCCTATTGGAGGTCTGCAGCAACGTGGCCCACTGGGCCCACCACTCAGGCTAGCTGCTCCAGCTCTGCACCCACCCTCAACCCTCCCACTGCAGACATCCTCCTTCTTCACAGTCCCTGACTCAAACAAACATTGTTTCTTTGTTGTGTTTGTAAAAAAAAGTTACAGCTTAATGGTCATTTTTCCACCCCCACAGCACAAGTCACATACTATCCAACTGATCCTGCTCTGTGTCTCTCTTTCCACTTGACGGCATGGCTAATGGTGCTCTGCTAGGCCCCATCACAGCCTGGTGAGTCTCCTGGATGGTCCTCCCTACAACAGTGGTGTTCCTGGGCCCTGTCCAGGGCCTGCTGTATGCTGAGGTCTGTAGAAGGGGGAAGGGAGATATGATCAATATCCTGCAGCAGAACACAGTGCACCATTCTGTACACCTTACACATTATACATGCTTATGCACCTCTGCTGTGTACCAACTGCCACATGTGCATGATGTCGAAGAACAGATTCGAGCATTGCCGCATCATACCTGTGTGATTCACTGTGGCACCATATGCATGTGTGCCATGATTCAGGTGCAGCAGGTATGATTCCCCAGTCATAGGTATGGACTTGCACATTGTATGCTGGTCTGTGTATTGCCCACATCCTGCCAGCCTGTGTACAACACACCCATACATGTAGGCTACAGGTCCTGTACATGACATAGTATGCATTTGTATACAAGGTGCACCAAGTCAGATATGACATAGGCAGAAAAAGCATACCAGTGCAATGGCTGGGGGTGCAGGATTCTGTTGGTGATGTGCCACACAGTGGCTGTTACATGCCTGGCACTCACTGTGCAGTGGAATAGTGCCCTATGCTTTACCTGGCATAAGGATATTAAGGACAGTGCGCAAGACACAGATGGTGGCCACATCCACATTATGATGGATACACCTACCAGCACAGCTACATGTAAAACACACGTGACAGCCAAGTTGTATCCTGCCAAAGGGCATTTACATGTCCAGGTCACCATACCCCATAACCAAACCCTGAATAACATTCTATGACACTATACTTGGTCCTGACTTACACCCTCACAATGCTGCCATATCACTGTGGTAGTCCACAACTCTGCTGTCCTGGCAGGTGCATGCCCCAGGAAACCATTGTGGGTCCTGTGATGAAAAGAGCAAGGGGATGTCACAAGGAAGGGGGACCCAGACACCTGCATACATACAGCTGCATACAGATTAGCAGGCCATACAGTGGGACAGGCTCACAGGACAAAGGGGAACAACAGGGACACACAGGTACAGTGCACAGTCGGTCAGAGACAGTAACCCTCATGTACTGTATCATTACACAGGACTGCACAGAGGCCATTACACACACCATACATAGTGTCATCCATACTCTCTTGACCTTGACACAGTGCCACTGTCTCCCACAGTTGCTGCAGGTAGTGTGCCTCCCTCCTCTGGAGGTCTTTGTACCAGTGCCGACATTGGTCACCAGTACAAGTGACCCCAGTGCATCGTGTGAAGCACCACCTCACAGATGCCTACACTTTGCACTATGGCCTGTTTGACCTTGCCCTGCTTCACCCAGCAGTTAGTCCTCTCCCGCCACCACCAGGTCAACCAAATTGGCCAGCTCAGTGTTGGACCTCCTCTGCTCCCTTTGAAGTATGGCCCTGCTGTATCTGCATGCCATAGTGTGTCCCTCAGTCTAGGCCTAGCATTCCCACCACACTCCTGACAGGTTCTGGGCTGATTGTGTCCTGTCATTTTCTGCAGCACATTGCTGTGGTACTGCCACACTAATGTTGTGTTGCACAGTGCAATTCATATTGCCAAAGGTGGGGGTTGTACCAGGAGCACGTGTGGTGCCATGCATTGGTTTACATGTGTAGTGTGCGCATGTGCAGCCCAGTGCATGGCTGGGCACTGCAGTTGTGCAAAGGCAAGCTGTGCAGGGCTGTGCTATGTGATGACATCATCTGCAGTGCGTGATGTCGTGTCTGCATCATGGAGCTTCATTGCACAAGTCCTGGTGCCGTGCAACATCATGCTCTAGCACAACCACATTAGCAGAAGGGCAAAATTGCAACATTCAGCCAGTGTATGCAAATGAGTCACTTTCACAGTCCATGGGCAAACACCCACATTTGCATGTTATTACTGGTAAGTATGCATATATTCCACATAGGAACCCAATGTGACCCCCCACCTGTAACAAAAAGATACCACAGGGAGGAGTCTGCTCCAGACAAAGCCTGTCTAAGTGTCTACCATTTCTGGAGAAATGGACCCACTCACCACATATGTTCTTCAATTTTCACAATTTTTATTTAATAACCATTAGTCAAAGTATTGTTACGCTTTTCTGCCAAAGTTTCAAAGGAAAAATCCCTCTTCCTCAGGGCAACAGTTACTAGCCAAATGATTTTCTGACCAAAGTGAACAGTTTTTCATAAAACATTTGGGGCCCAATTCCAGAAAGGGTCCAGAACGACAAAAGGGATTTGCGACACAGTGTTTGATGCCAGTGTTGACTTGTGTCAAACATGCAATTCCAGAAACTGATGCCGCAAGTCCCCGATGCCACAAAATTAGACCATCTCCCCGTTGGTCTAACATTTTGTCCATGGATGGACCCTGCCAATGGGGCAGGCTGCCACAAAGCAGGCAGACTGTCACAAATGTGTCAACACTTCCGTAATAGTGCAGGGCTGCGTCCAGGAGCCTTGATGTATTTGCAGGGCACTTTACGGCAGATGCAGGATTTGCTGCAAGCCCTCTGTCCCCCTTCTGGAATCGGGCACAGGGGATTCCTTTTTTTTTAAATATAATTTTTATTTTCAAATCAGGAATTATGTGAGGGATCTGACCATGAAACATAAGTGGGAGACCATATCTCTGCCTCAGCTTGCCTCCACTCTCAAAAGGGCATTAGAGGGGACGCCGATTAGATCACACATCATTTCCAACCTTTATAGTGACCTACTGGCTTGGAGAGGGGACAACACAGGTTCTATAAAAAAAGCATGGGAGAAAGATTTGGGAACTCAGATTTCGGGAGAGATATGGACGTGGGCACAAACTAAAATACATTGGGGCCTTTCGGCTATTGGCTGGCAGGAGTTTTCCTGGAAAATTTTTATTAGGTACTTCCGATCCCCCAAGATTATGGGATTAATTTTGAATGGCAGCCCAGCCGACTGTTGGAGAAATTGTGGCCAAGTGAGGGCAACATATTTACATATGTTTTGGAGTTGCTCAGCCCTGTCCCCCTTCCTGTCAGATTTGCAGCAGGCCCTGAGGACAATAATCATCCCAGATTTGACTTTGTCACCTACTGGCTTTTTATTTCTAGAATTACAGAAAGAATACAGAGACCCCTTATAATTAAATTTCTGAAAATAGCATTCATAGCAGCTCAAATGGTTATAACTAAAAACTGGTTGTCTCATGTTTCTATCACATTAGATAAATGGCAGGAAATTATGATAAATATATATAGGATGGAGGCATTGACAGCCTCTTTGAACAAGAGACTGCCTCAGTTTGAAATTTTATGGAGGTGATGGATTTTTTACATGGCAGAGGCAAGACCTGATTTTACCCCCTGAGTTGGCAGAGTCTTTATTGAATTCAAGCAATCCCATCGCATGGAGCTTAACCCAGATAATAAGTATTTAAAGTAAAGGTGCTCGGTATATGTAGACAGCCAGATGAAATATGGGAGGGCTTAATTTCAGTTGTGATTATCAATGATAGAATACTCTGGCCCAGATATTCAAACTGCGCCCAAAATGTGCGCAATAGCAGGAGCAAGCACAAGTCAATTGCGCACATGAGCAACAGACACGATATTCAAACGTGGAGCAAGTCAAATTGCGCAATCAGCCAACATCTGAATATCGCACAACCTGCGCCATAGCGCAGTCAGGAAGGGGAAGCTGAGCACATACGTTGTACCACAGCGCAACA
Source organism: Neoceratodus forsteri (assembly GCA_016271365.2). NCBI lineage: Eukaryota > Metazoa > Chordata > Ceratodontiformes > Ceratodontidae > Neoceratodus > Neoceratodus forsteri. Next base: position 696,121,752 of record CM057456.1, on the reverse strand, counting down.
AGGCCATCCCAGCTGAGCAGTCGAGATGCGCCATAGCGCAAGCAGGGAGCCCCCCCCCCAGCAGCAGAGCAATGGAACTGCACAACCAGGGAGGTAGGCAGGGGCCCACCACCCATGCCACAGATGGGCACAGGAACACACTGCAGAACTAGCAACACAACCCCACACCCGAAGCACAGCATCACTGGTGGAGGGACGGAATTTCCACTGGCCCATGGGGACAAGCCAACAAAGCACAGCTGGGCCATGGCGCCCCAGCACACCCACTGGCAAGCAGAGACTGCCACACAAAGGGACCGGACAACCCAAGTGTACCACAGCCCTCCCCTTTGCACAGCACACCCTGCACTGGAACCCCAAGACACCACCCATGAGCAGTGACTGTGACCGCCACTGCCAGAACCACCATGCCCCCCCCCGGCACAATGCAACCGTGTGTACCACAGAACCATACAAGCCACACCCACCAGGAGCCCACAGTGGTGCGTGGCAGCACACGGCCAGACCGGCTGAAAGCCACCACCACACCAGGGACACCCCCCACGCACACACACACACACACAATCCCAGGACAACACCACACCAGATGTCATGCACACCACTGCAACTGAGCACCTATAGCCAGCTGCAAATCAGAGACTACCACAGTATTCATAACAAAATAGATATATATATATTTTCAGTGAATAACAGAACAACAACAACAACAGGAACAACCATAACTATTTACAAATATATACATTACAGGGGTGGGGGTACGGGTACAAGGTAGGGGTAGGTGTGGGGCAGGGGTGAAGAACTTGGTGAGGGAAGGCAGGGTGTGAGGGAAGGATAAAGGGGGTAGTTGTGGGGCAGCTACTGCCCCCCAGGCTGCAGATCGGCAGGCTGCCTCAGACCCCGTGTCCTCCTCCGGTGTCGCACACCCCTCTGGTTAATCTCCCTGAGGATGTGTAGGGATTCATGTGACAGCTCCAGCAGGCAGTGGATTGCCTGCTCTATTCTGCGCAGGACCCGGACACCTAGGGCAAGGGAACAGAATCAATTGCTGTGACTGTACACAACCCTGAAGCCTACCCAATGTGCATGGCATACAGCCAAGTGCCCCGCCCCTGTGATGGACTGCACCCACTCACAGTGACCGTGCACAGGCCAAGCCCAACCAGGCAGCAACAGCCATGTGTGCCACTGCACACACACCCACCATGCCCAGCACAGCACAACCAAGGCAGTACAGTGATATGGCTACGTGGTGGGAAGGTAGTGCCACAGCCATGTGCCCAGTGCATGCATGGACCAACATTGACACACTCACAGACATGCAGTGCCACTAGACAGTGCTGACTGTCACACATCGCGTGCATGGCAGTGTTGTCCATGGATAGTGGCCATGCCCTTCCCCCCATAGCACGCACTAGCATCCATGATGTAATGACACTCACCCTCATCAAGCCGCTGCTGCGGCGGCTGTTGCTGCTGCTGCTGCTGTTCTGGGCCCACACCGCTGCCACCTCTGCCGGCCACCTCCGCAGCACCCCTGTGCGCCTCAGCTCGGGCTCTCCTCCGCTCCTCCACGCCTGTGGGAAACAAACGTTGAGAAACACATTAGTGAGATCCAAACACAGACAGCCCCCTGCCCCAATGAGTGTGCCTGCCCACACAGCCAGACCCATACATCACACACCAGCAAACACTGTCACAGCCAACCATGGACCAACCCTCCCCCATGCTCCGGCCACAATACACAGTTTTACCCCTGCGGACAATACAGGTGCATAGATGGATCACCCACCTGGCCTAGGCACAATGCCCCTCCTGGCACGGGACCTGAGGCGTGCCAGCAGTGCCTGCTCCCTCCTTTGCAGGTCACTGTAGCAGTGCCTGCACTGCTCTGCCATTCGGCGCTGCCCTGTGACCCGCTCAAGCTCGGTGGTCACCTGCTGCCACACTTGGGTGTGGGCCATGTCTAGGGGTTCCCCCCCCAAACAGTGGCCCATAGTGAGGCTCCACCACAGCCACTAGCTTGGCTACCTCCAAGCCATTCCACTGGGGAGCTCTCCTGCGTGCCATGTCTACAGGTTGATAGTAGGCAATATGGCGTTCTGCAGCACGGCAACCCCACGTGGAAATGTTGCGCAATACAACTCCGTCTGTCCCTATCGCGCTGTTCATGCAGCACCGTCGGTCCCCATCGCGCTGTCACCAAACAGCGCGATAGAGCTTCACACATGCCAGACATACAGTGCCAAGGGGGCAAAGGTCGGGCACAAGGTCATGTCTCTGGCGCAAGGCCACGCACAGCACCATCGGACGTCTACACGCCCAGCGCGATCGGTTGCCTGCGTGCCAGTGCCACAGTGGACTACTGCACAGTTGTGCCACAGCGCCATGTGGTGACCAGCGCTGTAGCACCACTGGCACCATGGTGGCCGTGTCCTGAATAGCTGATCGCGCACAGCACGTCATCAGCACAGCAGACGCCTGCGTAAGCTACCTGGGCATACGCAGTGCGGTGTATTACGCAGTCACAGAACTGCGCCATAGGCTGAGCTGGCTCAACTGTATTGCGCAAAGCGCAACAGCGTGATATTCAGCCATCATATGCAAATCAGCTGATCTGCCATTCAGTGGCACAGCGGCGTGATTAGCATCTCATTAAAGTTGCTCCACTCCTAATTTGCATGCATTGCACTATAAATGTGCGACACTGATCTGCAGTGGCCATATTCAGTTACTGCAGGTGATAGGTGGGTTGCATGCTGTGTGATGTTATGGACTATGGTCATGGGATAATGCTGTATACTGCACAGTCACAGGTGTCCACTTCCACCCATACAGACCATGACATGGCCGAGCAAGGACTGGGTGAGGAGGATGATGGTGGGCGGAAGAGGAGGCCCAACTTCACAAAGGCTGAAACGGAGGCACTCTTTGAGGCCTACCTGGATGACGAGCCACTACTCAGTGGACGGCGGGGCACCCCTCAGGCCCGTGCTGCTGCATGGGAGGGGGTAGCTCACGCTGTAAACCTGCACGGAAGCCACCAGCGCTCCATGCAGGAATGTAAGAAGAAGATGGGGACCGACAGGAGAAGGGTGAAGGAGAAGGTGGCAGCCCTCAGGGCGGCACGTGCTGCCACAGGCGGGGGCCAGCCAGAGGTGGTGCAGCTGACCCCGGCGGAGGACCGTCTTGCTGCGCCCATGCAGCGCAGTGCCATTGAGGGCATTCCAGGAGGTGGCTTCCAGACAGGTGGTAGCCCATCACTGCACGGTATGACATGATCGGGGGGGGGAAGGTTGATCCCATGCACTAACATGTTCTCACTTTCTGTTACAGATCCTGTGCATCTGCAGGGGACAGTGGTGGTGGGCCCATGCACTGTGGACATCCAGCCAGCGTTGGAGGAGGGTCCATCCACCTCTGCTGGTAGCCTGTGTGCATTGCACCAGTGTGCACACCTGGCTGCCATCTCCGATGTCGGTGAGTCAGGTGTGGGGGGTGCCCTTCCTGTGTCTCAGCGGTCTGGCATGCAAGCATGCCAGCATGCTGTGGCTGTGGCACGAACCTGCACCATTGATGATGCAACGACCGCTATGGGCAGTGACACGTGTGTGTCACATAATGGACACACAGCAGGACAGCTCCCGCCCATGGACCTAGCCGGTTCCAACGTGTGTGCCAGCACGTCAGCACAGTCCCAGACTGTGCCTGTCAGCACCGGTGGGGCAGCACCGGTGGCTGTGCAGGTCTCTGGCACTGTTGCGGACATAGCAGTGGAACAACTGGTCCCTTGGGCACAGCAAGCGGAGGGGCAGCAGCAGCAGTCACCCACTGGGTCTGGGGGTACAGGGTTCAGCGGTGGCGTATTCACACCACCTGTTGACTTGCCCATACCTGGTTCTGGTGGACAGCGCCCACCCTCAAGGGGTGTTGAGCATCAGGCCCTTCCATACCCTGGGGGACAGGTTGCCGATGTGGCAGATGACCCGTTTGACGAGCACACCCGCCTGCTGCGGGCATCAGTACAGCAGCAGATGCGGGTTGCAACATCTGTGGAGGCAATGTGTGTGGCTGTGGAGTGGCACAGCAGGGACAATGCGATGATCCTTGCAGAGATAGTCCAAATGCGGATGGATGTGACCGCCGCCATTGACAGGCAGACGCAGGCATTGGTCGCTGTTGTGGCCGCATTGGGCACACAGTCAGATGCCCCTGTACCGCGCACCCCACGCAGTATGCTATCCACTCCCCATTCCCGGCTTCATGCAACACCTGGCCTGTCGATGCCGGGTTCTGCTGTGGGCATCCCGAGCACCCCTGGTGCAGGTATGTTCGGCATGCTGCAGACCCCTGTGTGGACAAGGTCGCGCTCGCGCAGTGGGACCCCTGGTGGTCCATCAGTGCCTCCCCATGTGGCCCATGCTCAGCCTGCCAGTGCTGCTGGGTCTCGTTGGGGCCGCCCACACATCCGAGGTGGCCATGGCATAGTGCCACATGACTGACCTGTCTCCTAGTGCGGGCCCTGTCTGTGCTGCCCTGTGTGCAATGTGTTGTCATGGTGGGCAGAGCACGGTGGTGCCCTGCCCAACACGCCAACACCACGGACCACCTGCACACCCATTCGGATTGCTGTCCTCCAAGGCGTGTGCATGATGATGCCTGCATTGTACTGTGCACCAAGGTGCAAGGGTGCCCAGTCTGACACGTACGACATGGACAGTACAGGTGGTGGTGGTGGCCTGTGGATCTGTGTGTTTGACATGTCTGTTCCTGCTCTGCTGTGCACCTGCCCTGTGCACTTTGTGCCTGGTGTGTGTGTGTCTGTCCATGTAGCGTGTAACTATTCACCCCTCCCTGGTTGTGTGTTTGTGCACCTGTACCCTTCCACTCCCCTCGCCGTCATGCCCCCCTGGTGTGTTACTCTGTGTGTATGTGAGTTGCGCCCTGGCCCCATGACTTACCTGTGTTGTGCGAAGTGCTCCTCTGTGATGGTGTCCCGGTGCAGCTGGGCCAGCCGGATCAGTTGGGGGTTACGCCTTCCAAGGGGGGCTGCTCATCCTCATCATCACCGGGCGTCACCAAGCGTCCCCATCGCTGTCCCCTCCTTGACCTGTACGGGCTATCCCACAGTCTTTTGGCCATGTTGTGCAGGATACAACAGGCCAGGAATATCCCACAGGCCTTTGAGGGGCTGTGCTGTAGGGCACCGCTGGAGGTGTCTAGGCATCAGAAGCGTGCCTTCAGCATCCCAAACACCCGCTCGATGATGTTGCGTGTGGCGGCATGTGCCTCATTGAAGCATTGCTGCGATGGGGGTCGGGCGCCGGTAGGGTGTGAGCAGCCAGGGACGGAGTGGGTATCCACTGTCACCTGTGTGGAGATACTGGAGGTTAGTGTCATGTTCAGGACCATATTGTCCCTAGCCCTGTGTGCCACTCCCATGGCACCTGTGGTTTGCCCACCTGTCCCCCAACTTTGCCGCTCCTACATGCATACTCACCCACTAGGTGTCCTGTGGGGATGTCCCCACTCTCGAATCGATAGCACAGTGCAGACTGGTACCATATGAATGAATAATGTGCTCCACCAGTGTGCGTGGCACAGACATTGATGATGCGCCCACTGGCATCACACACCACCTGGCAGTTGACACTGGAGAACCCCTTCCGGTTGAGATATGTGGCCCCATTGGGGCCAGGTGGTGTGCAAATAACCACATGGGTGCAGTCTATCGCCTCTACCATGCCAGGCATACGTGCTACCCTGTGGAACTCCTGTATGTTTGCTGTACGCTCTGCTGCGGTGCTGGGGAAATGGATGTACTCCGCAGCTTGTGGCAGCAGTGCGCTGAGGAATTGGGTGAGGATGCGTGACGTGGCCAACTGTGTTATGCCTGTGGTGTCCCCTGTTGGCCTCTGGAAGGTACCCATGATGAGCAAGCACATGCAGACTGTTACCTTTGTCTCCACTGACAGAGCGTGACTCCATCGTGAGGGTGCCTACATCACATCACTGCACAGCTCACAGAGCCGCCTCAGTATTGCCCTGTTCAGGCGGTACCGGCCCACAATCTCGACATCTGAATACAGCTCAAAGCTGATGCGGGCACGGTACTGCCTGTTGGGGGCGTACCACCGACGGGCCCGTCCACGGCCACGTCCCCCTGCAGCATGCCTTCTCACCCCCCTCACTACAGCTTCCATGTGGAAGGTGGCACTGTCCATCTCCCTGGCTTGTGTCCCCCCCAGCTGTTGCTCTTCTGTTCTCCCCGCTGTCCTGACTGCTACCTCCATTGCACTGGGTACACCTACTGGCCTACGAACTCTGTGGCCCCACACGCCTTCAGCTGCCACTATTCTGTCCTGCCTACTCCCTGGCCTGCACTCGTTGCTGCTGTGGCCTGCTCTCTGTTGCTGCTCATGAGGCATTCCTGTCGAGTTCTTAGCCTCTTCCTTGAGCCTTTTTATTTTGGCTCATTTCCACCGTGGCGCAACTTCCGGCTGATCCACTGTTGCGCATTGCACGAGCCTTTGAATATCGCATTGCGCTCTTTATGCATGGATCCACCCCCTTCGGTTGTGCATGCTTTCATTTGTATTGCGCTGTTGCTCGGCATGTTTTCAGTGGTGCAACTGCCTCCCGCTGAATATCGCAGAATGGCACATTTTCGGACTTGCGCTGCTGCAACCCTATTGCGCATAGCGCAACCCTTTTGAATATCCCACCCTCTATGTATAGGAAACTGCCCATGGAAATTTCTTTGTAACCATCAGATGGAAAGGTTGAATGCAGTCTGTATGTTTTGTACTTTTGTAACTTGAAAATGATAAATAAACAGAGTTTAAAAAAATATATCATTTTTATTAAAGAGAGCAACCCACAGTTTTACACGTTATAAAAATTGCAATAGTGTTGCAAAGACAAGTTCAACATAACATGTAATACGCAGGCCTATATATACATATATAACAGCATGATTTACTAAATAACAGCATTCCAACAGTGCACAGATATCCTCACAGAAATCATCTCTATCTGGGAGTTTTGTGACTCTGTAATACTAAAGATCCTTTCCCTCAGCCCCCACCACAGTGGAAATGGCATCCCCTCCACCTCTGCAGGTCCAACCATTCATGGGACAAATGCCTCATCGACTCGAGCCATATACCAGACCCACTTCTGCCACTTTAAATGAAATGTGGAAAGTTTGTCATCAAGATCGGCCGTCAGTTTTTCCAACCGATATACTGTATATCCACTACTAGTTTTTTCCAGTCTCCCACAGTTGGAATGACTGACTTCATCCATCTCCTGGTGATGGCTTTTTTTGCTGCCAAAAGAAATATTGGTAATCAAGTTTTGCATCAGGAGGGATAATGCTGGGGAAGAATCATCAATAAAACCATTTTGTCTGTTAATTCTACCGTTTCCCCAAGGCAGTCCTTTAGTTTGTCTTGCAGAGTACACCAGCAATGAGTCAATAATGGACAGAACCAAAACACATGGCTCAGGTCAGCCTTTTGACATCTGCAACCCCTCCAACAAACATCATAGCTTGCTGGCAAGTACTTGGTATTTGAGACACTTCTCCCTCTTAGAGCGGAAGAATGGGGGGCGCTGAACAAATTTTGCTACAGACAGTCTTTTCAAGTCCAATAACATCTTTTTATTATTTAAAAATGGCAAACAACTCAGCATTTCACCTACTGCATAGGCTTTTTTAAGAGATGCCGTTCTAAAGAAGACATAAATACACAATATTAAAAACTGTCCACAGCCAGTCAATTATTAATAAAAAATGATCAAACAATAAACCACTGAAACTATCACAGGTGCTACTTACAAAGTGTGATTCCCAAAATCCAATACTGTTGTTCTCTAGTCATCCTATTCTCTACAAAAGATTCTCAGAGACTCTATAAAAATACAGCATCCAAAAATACATTTGTAATGTCTTTTAACTACATGCCAGCTTGATTCAACGTGCTACCCGTCACCCGATACCAGACAATGAAGTGATAAATACACCAAAAACTATTAACAAAAGATATATTCGATTACCCAAATGTATCTGTACCACGAAGAAGTAATACTATACTTAAGTCTTATTATGTTGTTTAATGTTCTGCCTTATTCCTTGACTTCATTGATTTATTTGTTCCCTCAGGTTTCTAGCTAAAATTCAAAAAATGAAAATCTGTTGTTTTTATAGTTCCATATTAGTTTCAAACATAAAAATAATATATATTTGTATTCTTTTATAGTCATTTCATCACTTCATTAATCCTTAATGCCAAACCGCTATATTTTACAAAGCAAAGGAAACATTCTCTTTCACAAAACCATAACAGCACATTCAGTAATTTATTTTCTCATAGTTAAGATGTCCTGCACTTCTAATTATCAGAATTACCTATAAATTCACAATAGCGACAACAACAGTATGCAAGACTCATTTCTTCATTCCATTTATTACTGCTTCCCAATGCAGAGTTTTGTTAAACACCCGTATTAACATAGATACCTGGAAAGGAAGAAGGCAAGATAACACTCACTGGACTCCATTTATTGAATGTCTGAGAATCCGTAGTAGCTATAACAGAGTGAAAATCCATATATAGCGCTTCTCTAAATCATTTCTGTTATGCCATTTCTTATTCCCAAAATCACATTTGTTACATTCCATTTACACCACAAAAGATCATATACAGGTCATGTTTGTCATCAGTTTCATGATAAAATATTTCACTAGAGACGGAACAGCAGAAAACCGTCTGTCTTCTAAATGTTAAATCTAATGTTTCTACTAGTTTTAATTGTTAGAAAACATCTGTTTCTCCATGATTATATCCAATGTTGATTCAAACATCCAAAAATCTTACTCTTTTAGCCCGGCTCTTTGTTCTGCGTCAGACGTCAACTTGGTACCCTCATGTGTCTATGTAAAGAGCAGTCGCTTTTTAACAACTGAGGTGCTCAATTATCTACTGTACGTCACTATCTCACTCATTTAAAGCTACAAGCCCAATACGTCTAAATAATGACATACTTACCATCGCTGTCTTATCCCAAGCAATTCAAACACATGAGAAGTTTCTCTTTATTCCAATCAAAAGATGCTGGGTTCCTCAACACCCTCATATATTTACTCTCCATTAACTCACAACCAAGTCATCCAGCCAACATACAAATCCATTCAAAATGGACCTCATCCGTAAAGCTTCTAAATAACACAAGCATGTTTGTGCTTTCTGCTCTCATGATGCAAGTTCTGTCACTAAATCATATATTGCAGAACCCAGAATTTCCTTCTTAAAATTTTGAGTTTCAATCTCTGTAGTGTCCCTACTATGGTGTATTTTTCTACTGTTTTTAACTAGGGCTTCTCAATTACCATGATATCCCAAACATGTAATGTTGTTCTATACCAGCTTGTTGTCGAGCCTCTTAGTTAGCATCCAGGTTTTACCATTGAGCTACATATAGTAAAACCCAAATTCTCCTTTTAAAATTGTCAAGTCTCAATCTCTGTAGCGCACCTATTGCATCAATGTTTTCTGCTGGTTTTAACTTTCAAAAACGAACCTCATCTCTATAGTGTCCCTACTGCATCCTGATGTTTTCTATTATTTCTAAATTTCAAAACGGACCTCATTCATAAGTCTAAAGGTCACAAGTATGTTTGTCCTTTCTGTTCTCACAATACAAATTCTGTCACTAAGCCATATACAGCAAAACCCAGAACAATCTCTTTAGTGTCTCTGCTATAGTCTGTATTTCTACTATTTTCAGCTATCGCATCTCAATTAACATGATGTCCCAAACACCTCTTATTATTATATACCAATCTATTATAGAGCTTCTTAGTTAGCATTCAGATTTTGCCGTTGAGCTACGTACAATGAAGCCCAGATTCTCCTTTTAAAATTTCAAATCTCAATCTCTGTAGTGTCCCTATTGCATTCTAATGTTTTCTGCTATTTTTAACGAATGCATCTCAATTGCCTTAATGTCCCTAACATCTCTAATAGCTAAACAGCAGCTATTATAGGGCTTCTTAATTAGCAAAATTCTGCTGGGCAGTCTTCATATCTCTATATAGTCCCTGAGCCATCAATATTCAACTCTACACAAACATCACTTTGTATACCTTTGATTGAAACATCTCAGTCATAGTGATGTCTCAAAGCCCTTCCTTATCATAGAGGTGCATCATAGTGCTCCTTATTGTCAGGATTCTTTTCCCTTGAATTCTTGTGTTAAAAAAAAATTCACCTAGACCAAAATGAGAAACTAGCTTTGACAGCAGTTCCAGGTAATCTCTCTATTTAAACCTATTCTAGGTTCCAATGCCCACATGTCAAAAATCCAACAAGTTTCAATTCTTTCAACCATCCTATTAAAGTCATCCCCTCTTACCGGAGGTTTAACTGCCTCCAACCCCCAAAATCTCAATGATGCACCTGTATGTCCAGCTTCTAAGAAATGATCTGCTACTGGTGTAGATTTTTTGTTATGAATGTTAGACGTATGTTCTTGAATACATTGTTTAAGGGGGTCTAATGGTCTTACCAATATAAATTTTATCACATGCACATTGCAGGACATAAATGACCCCTGCAGTCTCACAAGTAATAAATTGTCGTATTCCATATTCTCTATTTGTATATGGGTGTTTGTATTTTTGCTTCTTGCTTGTGTGTCCACAGACTGAACACCTACCACATGGCACCATGCCAGGATGCAAAGGTCCCAAAGGTAACTGATGATTCTCTTCAAAATGACCCTGTATATGATCAGTGTGGACAAATCTATCCTTTAAGGTTATAATCCTCCTTTCTGCTATCATAGGTGATATACAAAAAACATTTTCCATCGGGAAATCTCTCAGAATAGACCAGTGTTTGTGTACAATCTTTCTTATTTCTTTCATCTTATGATTATGTTTTATACTTAGAACTACTGACCTTTCCTTCTGCCTTCTCCTATCCCCTTCTAATACATCTGTTTGCGTGGTATTTTGTACCCATGCTGTTGCTTGGTATAGGTTCTTCTTCCTGTATCCTTTTTCTTGAAATCTGCATGTAGCTGTCCTAATCTCATTTTTAAAATCTTGTTCGTCTCCACAGTTTCTGTGAATATACAGGAACTGTGAGAAAGGAATGCTTTCTATTAAATGTTCAGCATGAAAACTATCAGCATGTAAGATAGTATTCCATGCTGTTTCTTTCCTATATAAGGCAGTCATAAGTCTCTTCTCTCTGATACTGACTTTAACATCTAAATAGGGAATAGAGACTGTACTGTAATCCATTGTAAATCTTAAATTTGGATCACAAACATTAATATATTGCTGAAAAGCAACAAGATCCTCACCCAAACCCATTCACAGCATAAATAAATCGTCAATATATCTTGTATAGTTTAATATGATGAAAGAATCGATTTTGTTGCTCATTCAAAATATATGTATTCTCAAAATTAGACATGAACGCGTTGGCATATCCGGGGGCCATAGTGGAGCCCATGGCCGTACCTCTAGTTTGTTTAAAAAAGGTTTTCTCAAATCAGAAATAGCTGTTCATTAAAATGAACTCCACTAACATTTGCAATGTTCTTGTTTTAAGGTGTTGTCCCTGTTCTCTAAGATCTAAGAGTTCCCCCCATAGCTGTTATTCCTTCCTGGTGTGGTATCAGGGTGTACAAATCTGTCACATCCAAGGTAACTAAAAATATTAAAACCTTTTCTTTATATGTTAGTTCTATCTATTTAAGATGTTAATAAAATGAGTGGTGTCCCTAACATAAGTTGGCATACTTTCAACTAAACACTGAAGATGATAATTAACATAATTTGAGAGAGGTTCAAATAAACTCTGGATGCCCGAGACTATAGGACGTCCATGGGGGTCCCATACATTTTTGTGTATTTTGGGCAGCGTATAGAAAACAGGTATTCTTGGAAATTTCTGTAGCAGTAAGTCTTCCTCCCATTCTTTAAGAAGATTAGACAACACTAATTCCTCTATAAGAATTGCACATTCCCTTTTTAGACTCTCTGTCGGATCTTTAGTCAATTTAGAATAATTGATCTAATTTTCAAGCAATTTAACACATATGTTCTTGTAATGTTCGTAATCCCAAATGACTATACCTCCCCCCTTGTCTGCAGGTTTTATAATTATGTCTTGATCATTTTTTAAGATGTTTAATGCATTTCTTTCAATTTCTGTTAAATTGTCATACACTGTTTTTTTTTATCTCTTTCTGATTTAAATAATTCATATACTTCTTTTTAACTATCCCTGCATATGTCTCAATGGCCAGAAAAACCCAGTTGGGATATTATACACAGACTTGACATTTAGTGCACCTTTTAGCTGTTGTCTGTAGTGGTCTGTTTGTTGTTGACCACTAAATTGTGCTTTAAGACGTAAAGATCTAAAAATAATTGTAAGTCACATTCTAATTCGAACATATTTATTGCTGTGGAGGGAGCAAATGATAAACCCTTTGTTAAAACCCCAGTTTCTATGCCATTTAGAAGTATATTACTGAGATTAAATATGGGGATCATTTCTGATAATACTTCTGTTTGGGGCGGGTGTCTCCTCACCCTCTGCTTGTCCCTTGTCTACCTCCTAGACCTGTTCTTCCCTGCTTTACCTCCTCTTCTATTACACCCCTGGTTCTCATAATATATCTGGGTTCTCTTTGCTCCTCTATTCTGGGTTGCCCAGGTGACTCCCTGTTCTCTGCATCCTGTTTGGAAAAATTCTCTCTAGTGTTTACCTCTGAATTCTGCCTAGATCCTGTATCTGTCCTGTATGTTGTCCTATTTGTGGTTCTATCAGTTTCCTGTTGCATTCTGGATGTTGTCTGCATCTGATTGCTTACCCTACTGTAGCTTCCATCACTATCAGATCCACTCTCTTCATATCTATTCCTAAAATTAGTAGTTTGTCTAGAAATATTTTTTGTATGTGTATATATATCTTATTCTCCTTATAGTCATTTGTATCACAATTAAATATTTTGACTTTTTGTTGTCTCAAGTTCCTCTCATAAACATCTATTTCTGTTTGATATGCTCTAGAGTCCTACAGAATTATTTTAATTGTAATTTCAATTTAAGAGCTTCTTTATCTAAATTCATCTGCTCTGTCAATTTACCCCTCTCTTCAATAATAGCCTCCATAAGTGCATATATAAAATCAACAGAACACCTGGTCCTAATATCATCCCATTCCATATACAGTTTCGTAGATTTTATTCCTATATTATGTTCTACATATATTCTTAGTCCTCTAGGTATTAAATTATGGGCTAAATAATGTCCTAATGTGATGGCATGCCACTCAAGGTGGCAATCTTTGAAATGTTGATTTTCTATTCATAAAGACATCTGTTTAGCATTATCAAATGTATTTTTAGTAAAATCTCTGTCCCCTCTAATTTGACTAAGTAATGTCTCTTTCTCTGCTTCTGAGAGTGTTACAAAGTGATATTTGGCATTTGCAGTAGCTCATATTTCATTACTTACATCCATCTTTTCAATTTCTACAAAATAAACTTTTTCACAGATTAATTTAAATGGTTACTAACTAATAAAGCGGCACCAATGAAAGTCAAACTGTTAACTCAAAATCTATACTAAAACATTTTTCAATTATTAATATATCCTAAATAGGCTCTTAATACAATATAAATTTGCTCCTTACAGTCTTTGAAAAGTCCAACATCTGTGGGTCAGATGAAGCACATCTCTTTCGTCCAATAATTAGTACTCAAAAGTGGTAAAAAGCGGAAGGAAAAAAAGGAAGGGGGGAAGGTTCCACAGGAAATGAACAGTTCTTTACAGATTCCAAGCTGCCTCTCCCGATGTGTTTAATGAATGTCAGACACTTCTCCCTCTTAGAGTGAAAGAATGGGGCGCTGAACAAATTTTGCTGCAGACAGTCTTTTCAAGTCCAATAACATCTTTTTTATTATTTAAAAATGGCAAATGACTCAGCATTTCACCTACTGCATAGGATTTTTCAAGAGATGCCTTTCTAAAAAATACATAAATACACAATATTAAAAACTGTCCATATCCAATCAATTATTAATAAAAAGTTATCAAACAATAAACCACCAAAAGTATCACAGGTGCTACTTACAAAGTGTGATTTCCAAAATCCAATACTGTTGTTCTCTAGTCATCCTATTTTCTATAAAAGATTCTGAGACTCTATAAAAATACAACATCCAAAAATACATTTGTAATGTCTTTTAACTACATGTCAACATGATTCAACGTGCTACCCATCACCAGATACCAGACAATAAAGTGATAAATACACCAAAAACTATTAACAAAAGATATATTCAATTACCTAAATCTATCTGTACCGTGAAGAAGTAATAAAATGCTTAAGTCTTATTATGTTCTTTAATGTTCTGTCTTATTCCTTCACTTCATTGATTTATTTGTTCCCTCAGGTTCCTAGCTAAAATTCAAAAAATGAGAATCTGTTGTTTGTATAGTTCCATATTAGTCTCAAACATAAAAAGAATATATATTTATATTCTTTTATACTCATTTCATCACTTCATTAAATCCTTAATTCCAAACCACTATATTTTGCAAATCAAAGGATAAATTCTCTTTCACAAAACCATAACAGCACATTCAGTAATTTATTTTCTCATAGTTAAGATGTCCTGCACTTCTAATTATCAGAATTACCTATAAATTCACAATAGCGACAACAACAGTATGCAGGACTCATTTCTTCATTCCATTTATTACTGTTTCTCTATTCAGAGTTTTGTTAAACACCCGTATTAACATAGATACCTGGAAAGGAAGAAGGCAAGATAACACTCACTGGACTCCATTTACTGAATGTCTGAGAATTCGTAGTAGCTATAACAGAGTGAAAATCCATATATAGCACTTCTCTAAATATCATTTCTGTTATGCCATTTCTTGTTCCCCAAATCTCAATTGTTACACCCCATTTACACCACAAAAGATCATATACAGGTCATATTTGTCATCAGTTTCATGATAAAATATTTCACTAGAGACGGAACAGCAGAAAACTGTCTCTCTTTTTAGATGTTAAATCTAATGTCTCTTCTAGTTCTAACACTATGATGCACATCTATGATAAGGAAGGGGTTTGAGACATCACTATGACTGAGATGTTTCAATCAGAGATATAAGAAGTGATGTTTGTGTAGAGTTGAATATTGATGGCTCAGGGACTATATAGAGATATGAAGACTGCCCAGTAGAATTTTGCTAATTAAACAGCCCTATAATAGCTGCCGTTTAGCTATTAGAGATGTTAGGGACATTAAGATAATTGAGATGCATTATTTAAAAATAGCAGAAAACATTAGAATGCAATAGGGACACTACAGAGATTGAGATTTGAAATTTTAAAAGAAGAATCTGGGCTTCATTGTATGTAGCTTAATGGCAAAATCTGAATGCTAACTAAGAAGCTGTATAGTAGATTGGCATACAATAATAAGAGGTGCTTGGGACATCATGGTAATTGAGATGCAGTAGTTAAAAATAGTAGAAATACAGACTATGGCAGGGACACTAAGGAGATTGTTCTGGGTTTTGCTGTATATGGCATAGTGACAGAATTTGTATTGCGAGAATAGAAAGGACAAACATACTTGTGACCTTTAGACTTATGAATGAGGTCCGTTTTGAAATTTAGAAATAGTAGAAAATGTCAGGATGCAGTAGGGACACTATGGAGATGAGATTCGTTTTTGAAAGTTAAAACCAGCAGAAAACATTAATGCAGTAGGAATGCTACAGAGATTGAGACTTGAAAATTTTAAAAGGAGAATTTGGGTTTTACTATATGTAGCTCAATGGTAAAACTTGGATGCTAACTAAGAGGCTCTACAACAAGTTGGTATATAACAACATTACATGTTTGGGATATCATGGTAATTGAGAAGCCTTAGTTAAAAACAGTAGAAAAATAGATCATAGTAGGGACACTACGGAGATTGAAACTCAAAATTTTAAGAAGGAAATTCTGGGTTCTGCTATATATGATTTAGTGATAGAACTTGCATCATGAGAGTAGAAAGCACAAACATGCTTGTGTTATTTAGAAGCTTTATGGATGAGGTCTATTCTGAATGGATTTATATGTTGGTTGGACGACTTGGTTGTGAGTTAATGGAGAGTAAATATACAAGGGTATTGAGGAACCCAACATCTTTTGATTGGAATAAAGAGAAACTTCTTGTGTTTCAATTGCTTGGGATAAGACAGCGATGATAAGTATGTCATTGTTTAGACTGATTGGGGTTGTAGCTTTAAATGAGTGAAGGAGTGACGTAGATAATTGAGCGCCTCAGTTGTTAAAAAGCGACTGCTCTTTACATAGACATACGAGGGTACCAAGTTGGTGTCTGACACAGAACAAAGAGCCAGGCTAAAAGAGTAAGATTTTGGGATGTTTGAATCAACATTGGATATAACCATGGAGGAATAGATGCTTTCTAACAATTAGAACTAGTAGAAACATCAGATTTAACATTTAAAAAGAGACAGTTTTCTGCTGTTCCGTCTCTAGTGAAATATTTTATCGTGAAACTGATGACAAATATGACCTGTATATGATCTTTTGTGGTGTAAATGGGATGTAACAAATGTGATTTTGGGAATAAGAAATGGCATAACAGAAATGATTTAGAAAAGCGCTATATATGGATTTTCACTCTGTTATAGCTACTACGGATTCTCAGACATTCGGTAAATGGAGTCCAGTGAGTGTTATCTTGCCTTCTTCCTTTCCAGGTATCTATGTTAATACGGGTGTTTAACAAAACTCTGAATTGGGAAACAGTACTAAATGGAATGAAGAAATGAGTCCTGCATACTGTTGTTGTCGCTATTGTGAATTTATAAGTAATTCTGATAATTAGAAGTACAGGACATCTTAACTATGAAAAAATAAATTACTGAATGTGCTGTTACGGTTTTGTGAAAGAGAATTTTTCCTTTGATTTGTAAAATATAGCAGACTGGGATTAAGGATTTAATGAAGTGATGAAATGAGTATAAAAGAATACAAATATATATTCGTTTTATGTTTAAAACTAATATGGAACTATAAAAACAACAGATTCTCATTTTTTGAATTTTAGCTAGGAACATGAGGGAACGAATAAATCAATGAAGTGAAGGAATAAGACAGAACATTAAAGAACATAATAAGACTTAAGCATATTATTACTTCTTCGTGGTACAGATACATTTGGGTAATCGAATGTATCTTTTGTTAATAGTTTTTGGTGTATTTGTCACTTTATTGTCTGGTATCAGGTGACGGGTAGCACGTTGAATCAAGCTGGTATGTAGTTTAAAGACATTACAAATGTATTTTTGGATGTTGTATTTTTATAGAGTCTCTGAGGATCTTTTGTAGAGAATAGGATGACTAGAGAACAACAGTATTGGATTTTGGGAATCACACTTTGTAAGTAGCACCTGTGATAGTTTCAGTGGTTTATTGTTTGATAATTTTTTATTAATAATTGATTGGATGTGGACAGTTTTTAATATTGTGTATTTATGTATTTTTTAGAAAGGCATCTCTTGAAAAACCCTACGCAGCAGGTTGAATGCTGAGTCGTTGGCAATTTTTAAATGATAAAAAGATGTTATTGGAATTGAAAAGACTGTCTGCAGCAAAATTTGTTCAGCGCCCCCCATTCTTTCACTCTAAGAGGGAGAAGTGTCTGACATTCATTAAACACATCGGGAGAGGCAGCTTGGAATCTGTAAAGAACTGTTCATTTCCTGTGGAACCTTCCCCCCTTCCTTTTTTCCCCTTCCCCTTTTTACCACTTTTAAGTACTTAGTATTGCCAGGGCCCTAAAGTATCTATATCTACACTTCCAGGCGTATTCTCACTAGACCCCTAGGGATGTAATTTTAATGGCCGGAAGTGTAGATTTTGTTCAGACGTAAAGTGAAACTGACAGTCCTAGGGCCTTTTTTCCAGCCTTCCAGCACTGATAGGGTAGAGTCTCCAGAACATCCCTCAAAATCCTATACAGCTGTCCAATTAAGTGTCACCCTGGGGTCACTTTATTATGATCCATGATCAGGTTCAATAAGGGAGGTTTCAATGATGGTAATGTAATTAAGGCTATATGTTGGTGCAGAATGTAGTCCCTGAGCTGCAAGTATCTGTACCTGTCTCTTGTAGCTAAGCCATAGCTCAGCTGAAGAGATGTAAATGGGAACACTCACTCCGAGTCCATTACTTGATAAATAAAATGTGAACCCACGTCTTCGCCAATGCTAAAATACCATGGGCCGGATATTCAAACTGCGCCCAAAATGTGCGCAATAGCAGGAGCAAGCACAAGTCAATTGCGCACATGCGCAATAGACGCGATATTCAAACATGGAGCAAGTCAAATTGTGCAACCAGCCAACATCTGAATATCGCACAACCTGCGCCATAGCACAACCAGGAAGGGGAAGCTGAGCAGATATGATGCGCCATAGCGCAACAAAGCCAGCCCAGCTGAGCAGTGCAGAGGTGCCATAGCACAAGCAGAGAGCCCCCCAGCAGCAGAGCAATGGAACTGCACAACCAGGGAGGTAGGCAGGGGCCCACCACCCATGCCACAGATGGGCACAGGAACACACTGCAGAACTAACAATACACCCCCACACCCTAAGCACAGCATCACTGGGGGGAGGGACGAAATATCCACCGACCCATGGGGACAAGCCAACAAAGCACAGCTGGGCCATGGTGCCCCAGCACACCCACTGGCAAGCAGAGACTGCCACACAAAGGGGCGGACAACCCAAGTGCACAACAGCACCCCCCTGTGCACAGCACACCCTGCACTGGTACCCCAAGACACCACCCATGAGCAGTGACTGTCACTGCAGGAATCCCAATGCATTCCCCCCTCGCCACACTGCAACCTTGTGTACCACAGAACCATACAAGCCAGACCCACCAGGAGCACCCAGCGGTGTGTGGCAGCACATGGCCAGACTGGCTGAAAGCCACTACCACACCAGAGACACCTCCCCATGCACACACACATACCCAGGACAATACCACCCCAGATGCCATGTACACCACTGCAACTGAGCACCTATAGCCAGCTGCAAATCAGAGACCACCACAGTATTCATAACAAAATAGATTTATATAATGAAAATATTAACAAGAAAAACAGGAACAGACAGAACTATGTACAACTATATACAAGACAAGGGTGGGGGGTACGGGTACAAGGTAGGCATGGGTAAGGGGCAGGGGTGAACAACTGGGTGAGGGAAGGCAGGGTGTGAGGGATGGGTAACGGGGGTAGGTGAGGGGCAGCTACTGCCCGCCAGGCTGCACATCAGCTGGCTGCTGCTGATTCTGGGGCCTCCTCCTGCACCTGACCCCTCTGCGTTGCATGTCCCTCAGGATCTCGAGGGACTCCATCGAGACGTCCAGCTGGTGGTGGACTGCCCGCTCTATCCTCCTTTGGATCTGGACACCTAGGACAAGGGATCAGAATCAATGGCTGTGACTGTCCACAACCCTGAAGCCCACCCAACATGCATGGCATACAGCCAAGTGCCCCACTCCTGTGATGGACTGCACCCACCCACAGTGACCGTGCACAAGACAAGCCCAACCAGGCAGCAACAGCCATGTTTGCCACTGGACACACATACCACCCATGTCCAGCACAGCACAACCAAGGCTGTACAGTGACGTGGCTACGCGGTGGGAAGTTAGTGCCACAGCCATGTACCCAGTGCATGCATGGACCACCATTGATGCACTCCCAGACATGCAGTGCCACTGGACAGTGCTGACTGTCACATGTCGCATGCATGGCAGTGTTGTCCATGGTATGGTGGCCATGCCCTGCCCCCCCCCCCCACAGCATGCAATAGCATCCATGATGTCATGACACTCACCCTCATCAAACTGCTGCTGCGGCTGCTGCTGCTGCTGCCGTGGCTCGACAACACCACTACCTCATTCAGCCACTGCTGCCACCCCTTGCTGTGCTTCATCCTGGGCCCGCCTCCACTCCGCCATGCCTGTGGGAAGCAAAAGGTGAGAAACACATCAGTGAATCCCAAAGCAGACAGCCCCCTGCCCCAATGAGTGTGCCTGCCCACACAGCCAAACCCATACATCACACACCTGTAAACACCACCACAGCCAACCATAGACCAACCCTCCCCCATGTGCTGGTCACAATACACAGTGTTACCCATGTGGACAATACAGGTGCATAGCCGGCTCACCCACCTGGCCTAGGCACCACGCCCCTCCTGGCATGTGAACGTAGGCACGCCAGCAGTGCCTGCTCCCTCCTCCATAGGTCACCGTACCGGTGCCTGCACTACTCTGCTGAGCGCCGCCGGCCAGTGGCCTCCTCCAGTTCAGTGGCCACCTGCTGCCACACATGTGTGCGGGCCACATTAAGGGGTTCATCCCCAAACAGTGGCCCATGGTGAGGCTCCACCACGGCCACCAGGTTGGCCAGCTTCAACGCACTCCACTGTGGTGCTCTCCTGCGTGCCATCCATGCAAGTATATAGTAGGCAATATGGCGCTCCGCAGCACGGCAACCCCACGTGGAAATGTTGCGCAATACAACTCCGTCAGTCCCTATCGCGCTGTTTGCATAGCGCTGCCAGTCCCTATTGCGGTGTTACCGAACAACGCGTTAGAGCTGCTGACATGCCATACGTACAGCGCCAAGGGGGCAAAGGTCGGGCACAAAGTCATGGGCCTCTGGCGCAAAGCCATGCACAGCGCCATCGGACGTCTACACGTCCAGCGCGATTGGTCGCCTGCATGCCATTGCCACAGTGGACTATTGCACAGCTGTGCTACAGCGCCATGTGGTGACCGGCGCTGTAGCGCCACTGGCACAATGGTGGCCGTGTCCTGAATTACCGATCATGCACAGCACATCATCAGCGTGGCAGACACCTGCGTAAGCTACCTGGGCATGCGCAGTGCGTTGTACTACGCAGTCACAGAACTGCGCCATTGGCTCAGCCGGCTCAACCATATTGCACAAAGTGCAACAGCGCGATATTCAGCCGTCATATGCAAATCATCCGATCAGCCATTCAATGGCGCAGCGGCGCGATTTGCATCTCATTAAAGTTGCTCCAGTCCTAATTTGCATGCATTGTGCTATAAATGTGTGACACTGAGCTGCAGTGGCCATATTCGGTTACTGCAGCTGATAGGTGAGTTGCATGCATTTTGCTGTTCTGGACCATGGCCTCAGGGAGGCTGTGTACTGCACAATCACAGGTGACCACTCTCACCCATACAGGCTGTGAAATGACCGAGCGAGGACTGGGTGAGGAGGATGATGGTGGGTGGAAGAGGAGGCCCAACTTTACCAAGGCAGAGACAGAGGCAATGTTTGAGGCCTACCTGGCTGAGAAGCCACTTGTCAGTGGACGGCGGGGCACCCCTCAGGCCCGAGCTGCTGCATGGGAGGGGGTGGCATGTGCCGTCAACCTGCACGGCAGCCACCAGCGCTCTGTGCAGGAGTGTAAAAAGAAGATGGGGACCGACATGAGAAGGGTGAAGGAGAAGGTTGCAGCCATCAGGGCGGCACGTCCTGCTACAGGCGGTGGACAGTCGGAGGTGGTGCAGCTGACCCCATTGGAGGACATGCTCACTGCAAGCATGCAGTGCAGCGCCATTGAGGGTGTGCCTGGAGGTGGCTTCCAGACAGGTGGTAGCCCATCACTGCATGGTATGTCATGGTGGGGGGGAAGGTAGTTCACATGCACTAACGTGTCCTTCCTTTCTGTTACAGATCCTGTGCGTCTGCAGGGGTCAGCAGTGGAGGGCCTGTCCACTGCGGACAGCCACCTGGAGTTGGAGGAGGGACCATCCACCTCCGCAGATTGCCAGCGTGCACTGCAGCAGTGTGCACGGCCATCTGCCTTCACTGATGTTGAGACAGGTGTGGGGAGTGCCCTTCCTGTGTCCCAGCGGTCTGGCATGCCAGCATGCCAGCACGCTGTGGCTGTGGCACAGACCTTCACCATCGATGATGCACCGACCACTATGGGCATTGACATGTGTGTGTCACAGAATGGACACACAGCAGGCCAGCTCACGCCCATGGATCTAGCTGGTTCCGAAGTGTGTGCCAGCATGTCAGCACAGTCCCAGGCTGTGCCTCTCAGCATCAGTGGGGCAGCACCGGTGGCTGTGCAGGTCACTGGCACTGTTGCGGCCACAGCAGGGCACCAGTGATCCCGTGGGCACAGCAGGTGGAGGGGCAGCAGCAGCAGTCACCCACCGGGACTGGGTGTACAGGGCTCAGCGGTGACGTAGGTGCACTGCCTGTGGACTTTCCCATACCTGGTCCTGGTGAGCAGCGCCCACCCTCAAGGGGTGCTGTACATCAGACCCTTCCAGGCCCTGAGGGACAGGTTGCCGATGTGGCAGATGACCTCTTTGACGAGCACACCTGCCCGCTGCAGGCATCAGTGCAGCAGCAGATGTGGGTTGCAACGTCCGTGGAGGCACTGTGTGTGGCTCTGGAGTGGCACAGCAGGGACAACGAGAGGATCCTGTCCTGGATTGACCATATGCGGGTGGATGTGACCGCCACCATCGACAGACTGACACAGGCAGTGGTCAGTGCCGTGGCCACATTGGGCACACAGTCAGGTGCCCCTGTGCACTCACACTGCGCAGTGCACTATCCACTCCCCATTCCCGGTGTCATGCGACACCCACCTTGTCGACGCCAGGTTCAGCTGTGGGCATCCCGAGCACCCCTGGTGCAGGTATGTTCGGTATGCTGCAGACCCCTGTGCAGACAAGGTCGCGTTCGCGCAGTGGGACTCCTGGTGGTCCATCAGTGCCACCCCATGTGGCCCATGCTCAACCTGCCAGTACTGGTGGGTCTCGCCGGGGCCGCCCACGCATCCGAGGTAGCCGTGGCACTGTGCCACATGACTGAGCTGTCTCCCAGTGCAGGCCCTGTCTGGTGCTGCCCTGTGTGCATTGTGTGTTTTGGTGGGCAGTGCACCAGTGGGTGCCCTGCCCTACATGCCGACACACGGACCACCTGCACACCGTCCCGACTGCTATCCACAGGTGCATGTGCATGATGATGCCTGCATTGCACTGTACACCAAGATGCAAGGGTGCCCAGCATCTGACACACGTACATGGACAGTACAGGTGGTGGTGGTGGCCTGTGGACATGTGTGTTTCTCATGTCTGTTCCTGCTCTGCTGTGCACCTGACCCCTGTGCACTTTGTGCCTGGTGTGTGTGTGTGTGTCTGTCCATGTGGCATGTGACTGTTCACCCCTCCCTGGTTGTGTGTTTGTGCTCCTGTACCCTGCCACTTCCCTCGCCGTCATGCACTCCTGGTATGTTTCCCTGTGTGTATGCTGGTTGTGCCCTGGACAGTGTTGGTTGCACATGGCCCCATGACTTACCTGTGTTGTGCGAAGTGCTCCTCTGTGATGGTGTCCCGGTGCAGCTGGGCCAGCCGGATCAGTAGGGGGTCACACCTTCCAAGGGGGGTGCTGCTCATCCCCATCAACACTGGCGTCACCAGCATCCCCATTGCTGTCCCCCTCCTCGACCTGTACGGCTATCCCACAGTCTTTGGCCATGTTGTGCAGGATACAACAGGCCAGAAATATCCCACAGGCCTTTGAGGGGCTGTACTGTAGAGCACCGCCGAAGGTGTCTAGGCATCGGAAGCGTGCCTTCAGCATCCCAAACACCTGCTCGATGATGTTGCATGTGGCGGCATGTGCCTCATTGAAGCATTGCTGCGATGGGGGTCATGGGCCGCGTGGGGTGAGCAGCCGGGGACGGAGGTATCCACTGTCACCTGTGTGAGACAGTGGAGGTTAGTGTCATATTCAGGCTCATATTGCCCCTAACCCTGTGTGCCGCTCCCATGGCACCTGTGGCTTACCCACCTTTGCCCCCGCTTTGCCAATCCTACATGCATACTCACCCACTAGATGTCCTGTGGGGATGTCCCCACTCTCGAATCGATGGCACAGTGCTGATTGGTACCATATGAATGAATCGTGTGCTCTGCCAGGGTGCGTGGCACAGACATTGATGATGTGCCCACTGGCATCACACACCACCTGGCAGTTGACACTGGAAAACCCCTTCCAATTGCGATAGGCAGCCCCATCAGGGCCAGGTGGTGTGTGAATGGCCACATGGGTGCAGTCTATTGCCTCTAGCACGCCAGGCATAAGTGCTACCCTGTGGAACTCCTGTATATTTGCTGTACGCTCTGCCGCGGTGCTGGGGAAATGGATGTACTCCGCAGCATGTGGCAGCAGTGCGCTGAGGAATTGGATGAGGATGCATGATGTGGCCGACTGTGTTATGCCTGTGGTGTACCCTGTTGGCCTCTGGAAGGTACCCGTGGTGAGCAAGCATATGCAGGCTGTTACCTTTGTCTCCACTGACAGAGCGTGACTCCATCGTGAGGGTGCCTGCATCACATCACTGCACAGCTCACAGAGCCGCCTCAGTATTGCTCTGTTCAGGTGGTACCAGCCCACAATCTCTACGTCTGAATACTGCTCAAAGCTGATGCGGGCACGGTACTGCCTGTTGGGGGCATACCACCGACGGGCCCTACCACGGTCACGTTCCCCTGCAGCATGCCTTCTCACCCCCTCATTACAGCTTCCATGTGGAAGCTGGCACTGTCCATCTCCTTGGCTTGTGTCCCCCCCTGGCCCACCCGGCTGTTGTTGATCTGTTACCCCCGCTGTCCTGACTGCTACCTCCACTGCACCAGGTACACCTACTGGCCTCTGCACTCTGTGGCCCCACACACCTTCACTTGCCCCTGTTCTGTCCTGTACACCCTGGCCTGGACTGGTTCCTGCTGTGGCCTGTTTGTCTGGCTGCCTCATGTGAATTCCTGTCACATTCTTGCGCTTCTTCCTTGAGCCTTTTTATTTTGCCTATTTCACTGGTGGCTTAACTTCCTCGCTTCTGATCCACTGTTGTGCATTGTACAAGCCTTTGAATATCGCATTGCGCACTTTATGCATGGTTCCACCCTCTTCAGTTGCACATACCTTCATTTGTATTGCGCTGTTGCTCAGCATGTTTTCTGTGGCACAACTGCCTCCTGCTGAATATCGCACTATGGAGCACTTTTGAACTTGCGCTGACGCAACCCTTTTGAATCTCTGGCCCCATATCCATTAGGCCTAGTAAGAAATTTTCATCCACAGCTATTAGTCTACAATAATAAAATATTTCTTTAAAGTGATTTTGTGAACTTTACCATAGAAAATGGGATTAATAACCTGTAGGAGTTGTGATTCAATCTGTTACCATTCAAACTGCCAAAAAGTGCTGTTTTCCATTAAATAAATGATTTTATTTTTGTGCTCTGCTTCATTTGCATAGCCCGCCCCTTTTTTTTTCTCAGTGCTGCAACCCCCATGGGTGACATCATGCAAGGGAAGCAAAGTTTATAAGCACTGTTTTGAAACAGAGACCTCTGTTGGCCAGTCTTGGTATTGCAGACATTTACACTATCGACATACGAGACTACATCTCTCAGTATAGAAATCCTGTCAGCTAGATACTATATGCACAATGCCTTGTTTGGAAAATAAACATATGCAAGCTTTTATTGTTGAAGCCACTACAGAGATTTGAGACTGCACCTTACAGTAAGGGAATTGAAAAACAATGTCTGATTGTACCCACAATTCCTTGCTATGGATATCTACATTTTAGGTGCAGTCACCACCACCAAAATAAGAGACTACGCCTTAGAGTAACTAACATTTATATCAACATGATAATTTACCCAGAATTCCTTGGTGCTGTATGTAAAACATTGACAGTTCCCTTGCATGACATTATTCTGGGGGTGTGACTGCACACAGAAAACTGGAGAACACAGTGCTGATAAAACATAAATAAAAATGTCAATAACATTTTTTTTTTTATAAAACAAATTGCAGTTTCAGCACCTGAAGCATGGGTGGCAATGAGATACTATGTGAAAAAGGCATCTGTAAAAGATCACAAAATCACTTTAAACTTCAGATTAATTCGTAGCTGATACCGGACTTGCAGGGTTTTGAAAGTAAATTGCGTAAAATGCCATAATGGGGGTGTGCATCTTTTGGTAGCAGATAATATGGCATATGTGTTATGAAGTTTACTGACAGCAAGTTCTATATCTTTCCATGGAGTCCTGAATTGTGAAGCCATCCACAAGAACGTTGTCCTAAGGTAGGCTGCTTTAGCATATAGCTCTAGGTTTGGTAGGTTGACACCCCCCCTCCCCGGGCTAGTGGCAACTAAAGAATTGAGAGGCGAAATCTGGAACATTGACCCCCCAGCCCAAAACAAACTTGGAAATCATCTTGTTCCAGGAAGCGTAATAAAAATGCTCAGGTGGGAACGGGATAGTTTGGAATAAATACAATAACCTAGACAATAAATTCATGTAATTTCGACCCTTTGAAAAAAGGATGGAATCAGTTTGCCCCATCTATTTAAATCCTCTTGAATTGTCACTGTTAGGGGTTCATAATTCACTAAAGCAATATCATGTAAGTCTTTAGTGATATAAACTCCTCTATATTTTTTTTTTGTCCGAAGCCACTTTAATGGGTACACATACCTAAGAGTCCCTAATGGTACAAAATTATATGAGAGGACCTCCATTTTGGTCATATTCAATTTAAAACTTGCTATTTTCTCAAACATATTTAGAATTTCCCAACCAGCTAGAACTGACCTCTCTGGGATGACTCTGAGAGAAGAACGTCATCTGCAAACAATGCAATTTTGTATTCATTCTGACCCAGTGGAACACCCTCCACCCCTCCTTCCCTATGCAAGGCCATTGCTAATGGTTCCATGTATATAATTAACAAAAGCAGCGAAAGGGGGCAGCCCTGTCTTGTACTGTGATGCAACGGAATGGGAGATGTAAGAGATACATTAATCCAAATGTACGCCTGTGGGTTACTATAAATGTTCTTTAAGCAGGTAATAAAGGAGCCCGGAAAATGAAAGATTGACAGGGCATCCCACAAAAAAATCCCAGGATACCCTGTTGAACACTTCTCGGCATCTAAATTAAGGAAAATAACCGGGATTTTTTTTTTACCAGGAGGGACACACTAAGCTGAAAGTTTTTTTACATGTGCGACCTGGGAGCACAAGGAAGTTAAGTGACTTGCTCAGGGCCACACAGTATGCAAGTGGGGGCTGTGGGATTCAAACCCTGGTCTCCAGGTTTGCAGCTCAGAGCCTTATTTGCCTAGACTGGACATACTCTGCAAGCAACAGTACCCTTTGAACATTGTCCATAGTGTTTCTGCTTTTAATTAACCCAGTCTGATCAGGATGCATCAGTGAAGACATCATATCCTCCAAACATGAGGCCCATATAGCTATAAAAATGTTGTAGTCAGTATTGAGTATAGAAACTGGTCTGTATGAGGAGGGTTCTGTCAAGTCTTTATCAGGTTTAGGGACAGCTGCTATTGCTGTGTACACCCATGAGGGTGGGGGCGCATCTCCCTCGGCCACCTCCCTAAATGCTGAAAGCATAGGGGGGAGCAATAGTTTTGAAAATTTCTTATACGATTCCACATTAAAACCGTCAGGTCCCAGACATTTTGGGTTTTTTGCAGCTAGAATATGGCAATGTATTTCTTCAGCACTTATAGGAGCCACCAACAAACTTCTCTGACCTTCCAAAAGATGGGGCAGTGACAGAGAGGTCAAACAAGACCATCTTTCTTCAGACGTTGATTAGAGGGAGCCACATTGATATAGTTGTTGATAACAGGCAGAAAATATACCTTTAATCTCTTCCTCTCTGTGTGTGTCATGCATTTAGTATGTGGGTGCTTCAACTTCATTATTGTTGAAGACTTTTTACGCATGTGCAGTTCCAATTCCTTATTTTTAAATGTTTTCAGCCTTGTTGGTGTACCCATACAGATCCTTGGCCAGATATTTAAAAACGGGCAAAGCAAAGCAAAAGATTTGTGCTGCACTTACCCATTGCCCATGGCTCCAAGGATGCTATATTCAGTCATGTAGTGCACCAGCACTATCCGACTAAATATAGGGATATGTTAGTGCAGCACTAAGCTGAGTAGCACTGCCCTGATATGGAAGCTGGTGGTGCAGGGAACAGTGTCCCCAAACTCGATAGCACCAGCAGCTCCCAGCACAATATTTAGATGGCCCCATGTAAATAAGCCCATTGGGCATGCAAGGCACTAAGGGTCCATTTGCATACCCATTGTGGGCACATTTGCATGGGAAGTAGTGGCAGATTTGCACCCCTCTGACTGGCTCTGCCCACACCCCGATTGCCTGTTCCTGTAAAAATCAGGAATTCCCTGGTGTCTAGTGGTCGCCCCGCTCTCTGATCACCAGCCCCCACTATAGACAAATAATTCCCTGGTGACTAGCGGTCCCCCCACCCTCTGATCATGAGCCCAGGTATAAAATAATAGGTCCCTGTACTCAGTGGTCCCCCACCCTCTGACCACCAGCCTCACAGAAACATAGAAATTGACAGCAGATAAGGACCACTTGGCCCACCTAATTTGCCCATTTTCCTTACCCCTTGCAATACCATAGCTCCTACTTGATCTCCAGCTTTTACCCTCTCTTTCCTACTGCTAGGGTTCTCTAATGCCTATCCCATGCATTCTTAATCTCCCCTACCATTTTTGCCCCCACCACTTCCGCTGTGAGACTGTTTCATGCATCTGTGAAAAAAATACTTCTTCACATTACTCCTGAGTCTACCCCCCTCCAGTCTCATATCATGACCCCTTGTTCTTGAACATCTTTTTTTCTGAAAGATGCTACCCTATTGTACCTTACTTGTGTCCTTGAGGTATTTGAAGGTCTCTATCATATTCTCCCTCTCTCTACTGTCTTCCAGGGTATACATATTGAAGTCCTCTAGTCTAGTCTGTCTCCTTATGTGGCTTTTGGTGCAGACCTTGCACTATGTTACCCTTCTCTGAACTGCCTCTACTCTGTCTATGTCCTTCCAGAGATGTGGCCCCCAGAACTGGACACAGTACTCCAGTTGAGGTCTCACCAATGATGTGTACAGTGGTATCACCACCTCCTTTTTTCTGCTGGTGATGCCTCTCCCTATGCACCTCAGGATCTCACTGGCTCTCCCCACAGCTTTTCACAAAGCTTGGTCACCTTTAGGTCCTCAGATATGATTACCCCCAAGTCCCTTTCCTGTTTGGTAGTCGTCAGTACCTCCCCCCATCATGTACTCCTCCCCTGCATTTCTGTGCCCAAATTCATGATCTTATTCTTCTTTGCATTGAATCTTAGCTGCAACACTCCTGATCACTTCTCAAGACTGTTTAGATCCCTCCTCAATTTTTCCACCCCCCCACGAGGGTCAACCCTGTAGCAGATCTTAGTGTCATCTGCAAAGAGTCATACCTTCCCCTCCAGTTCCTCTGCAGTGTTGCTTATGAAGACATTAAAGAGGATGGACCCCAGAACTTATCATTGTGGCACCCCGCTGGTCACCCTCCTCTCCTCAGAATGAACTTTGTTTACCACCACCCTCTGTGTTCTATCCCTTAACCAATTTCTGATCCAGTTTACCACATTGGACCCACTCCCAGGCTGCCCAGCTTGTTTACAATCTTCCTGTGTAGAACAATGTTGAAGGCCTTGCTGAAATCTAGGTAGGCCACATCCACCACCCCTCCAGGATCTAATTCCCTGATCACCTAGTCAAAGAAATCTATCAGGATGCCTCGGTATAGACAAATCATTTCCTGGTGCCTAGTGGTCCCCCTGCTCTCTGATTGTGAGCCCCAGCATAAAATAATAGATCCCTAGTGCACAGTCATCTGCCATGCCCTCCAATCACCAGCCCCAGTAGTAAATCAGAACTCCTTGGTGTCTGGTGACACCCCCACTGATCCCCATCCCTGTGCCCTAGCACATAGTCCCTGGGATCTAGCAGCCCCACACACCACAAGCACCAACCACCCACCTTTCCAGTCCCCTCTTACCTGAAGCACTGGTGCTGCAGGAGACCATACGATGACTGGCACAGCCCTCCTCTCACCAGCTCAGCCAGCCACCATATGCAATGACGGGAAGTGTGCATCCCCTGTACTGTAAAGGGAATGCATGTACTGGCTACAGTAGACAGTATGCATGCTCCCTTTATAATACATGGGATGCATGCTCCCTGTCATTGCATATGGTGACCAGCTGAGATGCTGATAAGGGGCCTGTGCCAGTCATCTTATGGGCTCCTGCAGCATCAGTGCTTCAGGTGAGGGGGGACTGGAAGGGTGGGTGGTCGGTGTTCACGGTGTGTGAGGCTGCAAGACTTGCCTTGGTTAAATGGGACAACACAGCAATGTGGCTTCCATAGGAAATAATGTAATCTACAGGTACCTACAGGAATATTATCCTGGAGTTACAGGGACACATGACAAATTAATCTGGTAGCACTGATGTCTACATCTACTGGTAGTGGTGTGGTGTGTAGGTGGAGGATCCCTCTTATAATAGCCATTGGAGGCATGATGACAGTGGTTGTGACACCTGCACACTACTTGCATAGGTGGTCTTGGCCCAGGGTTCCTTTGGACCCCTGCCTGTGTCCACCCTCATCTATGACCTTGAAAATGACCATGTCTGTGCCAGGGCCAGCCTGTGTCAGGCAGGCCACTGGCTGTGTTGGGACATGCATTGCTGGGAGACCTACGTGCCTCTGACAGGGAGGAAGGTCTTCCCCAATGTACCGTTCAGCTGAGTTCCACTGTGCGTGATCCCTGGTCACATGTGTTCTGCTCCCCTATTCAATAGGTATCATAGAGGACACAGACAAACTATGGAACTACCACTTCTAGGAGGAGGAGTTGCAGGTGCTTGCACAGGCCTACATGGCCAGGGAGGAGCTCTTATCCCAGAGGCAGGCTATGAATGTCCAGGTAAGGCAAGCCTAGGCAGAGATCACAGACATGGTAAATGCCATTGGTAGCTAAAACAGGCCCATTGATGCTGTGCAGAAGCACTTTAGGGATATGGGAGGTGGACAAAGAAGATCCTGTTGACATAACACAGTGTGATGAGTGTGACAAACAGGGACCCAGAGGCATCAGTGACTGAACGTACCCTGGAGCCAGCAGAGGAGGCAATAGCCTCCACCCTATGGCCTGTAGACATGATGGGAATGCCAGGTGGTGGCTATCACAGCCAAGTGGGATTGGCCAAGTCATGTGAGTGACCAACTGTGGAAGGTCACATTGGCTTATGTGTGTATATATATATATGTGTGTGTGTGTGTGTGTGTGTGTGTGTGTGTGTCTGTGTATGTATAGCTATATATCTTCATTGCAAAAAAACTCCATTAATACATCAGTTAGAGTTTCTACTACTGTGAAAAAGGTTTGAAAATTCGGTGTTATGGTTCCTAACATACCATTAAGCAGAAAATGGGCAGTGTGAAGGGAGCGCAGGGCCCAGAGGGCCCATGTTCCCACAAACACATACCAGTTACATTACACTTTCTCAAAAATTAATTGCAAACAACTACGTTAATGCATCAGTTAGGGTTTCTACTGCAGCAACAAAAGTTTGGAAAATCAGTGTTAGGGTTCAAAACCCTAACTCTGCACCACTACCACCCACACACACATGCAAGCAGGGAAAGGGCCTGGGCAACACAACCATCATCAGGTACCAGAAAGAACATACAACTCTAAATGTACTGCAAGAAATATATGTCATCATGGTCCACTAACTGTATGACTTCTGCTGCCATACCAGTGCCTTGGGGGTACACACGCATGCTGGGCAACCATGGGTGATGCCCCACAGCATGCGCTGCCACTAATAGACAATGTGAACTGCATTGAAAATTCAGTCTTTTACCCTATTCTAGTGCATGCCAATACTGTTGGTGCCACCTGTATGTCAGTGCTGGGACTGCTATCACTCTCTTTCAATATATAGCATGGCTGTTGAATCAGAGGGTGTTTTTGTAGTAGAAGAGAACACTTCAGTCTATCCATGTGAGTACAACACAAGGTACAGCATGAAGATAACCATAATTTAAACTTGTACAGCAAGTTGCATTGAATGTAAGTCACACAGTTAAATGATGGCAGATCACATTCCAACATGCATTATTAGACACTGTGAGTTGCATTCAGAATTCAGTGTTTTACCCTATTGTAGTGCATGAGAGTACTACTGTCGCCACCTGTATGTCAGTGCTGGCAATGCAACTGCTCTAACTGTTTCAATACATAGTATGGCTATTGAATGAGCCAGTGTTATTGTAGAAGATAACACTTCAGTCTGTCCATGTGAGTACAGCACAAGGTATGTTAAGAAGATAACCATGCACTAAAACCTGTACAGCACTTGCATTGAATGCAAGTCACACAATTAAATGATTGCAGTGCACATTCCAATATGCATAGGAACCCTGCGACTATTAGATGCTATGAGATGCATTCAAAATTCAGCGATTTACCCTATAGTAGTGCATGACAGCACTATTGGCGCCACCTATATATCAGTGCTGAGACTGCAACCGCTCTGTTTCAAGATATACCATGGCTATTGAATGAGAGGGTGTTACTGTAGTAGAAAACAACACTTCAGTCTGTACATCTGATGACAGCACAAAGTATGCCATGAAGAAAACCATGCATTAAAACATGTACAGCAGTTGCATTGAATGTAAGTCACACCATTAAAGTGATTTTGTGATCTTTTTCAGATGCCTTTTTCACATAGTATCTCATTGCCACCCATGCTTCAGGTGCTGAAGCTGCAATTTGTTTTATAAAAAAAAAAATGTTATTGACATTTTTATTTATGTTTTATCAGCACTGTGTTCCCCAGTTTTCTGTGTGCAGTCACACCCCCAGAATAATGTCATGCAAGGAAACTGTCAATGTTTTACATACAGCATCAAGGAATTCTGGGTAAATTATCACAGTGATATAAATGTTAATTACTCTAAGGCGTAGTCACTTATTTTGGTGGTGGTGACTGCATCTAATATGTAGATAGCCATAGCAAGGAACTGTGGGTACAATCAGACATTGTTTTTCATTTCCTGCTGTAAGGTGCAGTCTCAAATCTCTGTAGTGCTTCAACAATAAAAAGCTTTCTATATGTTTATTTTCCAAACAAGGCATTGTGCATATAGTATCTAGCTGACAGGATTTCTATATTGAGAGTGTAGTCTCCTATGCCGGTAGTGTAAATGTCTGCAATACCAAGACTGACCAACAGAGGTCTCTGTTTCAAAACAGTGCTTATAAACTTTGTTTCCCTTGCATGATGTCACACATGGGGGTTGCAGCACTGAGAAAAAAAAAGGGACGGGCTATGCAAATGAAGCAGAGCACAAAAATAAAATCATTTATTTAATGGAAAGCAGCACTTTTTGGCAGTTTGAATGGTAGCAGATTGAATCACAACTCCTACAGGTTATTAATCCCATTTTCTATGGTAAAGTTCACAAAATCACTTTAAATGATGGCAGCACACATACCACCTTGCATATCAGCCCTGCCACTATTAGACACTGTGAACTGCATTCAAAGTTCTATGTTTTACTCTATTATACTGCATGATAGTACTGACAGTGCCACCTGTATATCAGTGCTGAGAATGCAACCACTCTGTTTCAATACATAGCATGGCTATTGAATGAGAATATAATTGGAGTAGAACACAACACTTCAGACTGTCCATTTAAGTATAACACAAGGTATGATGTTAAGACAACCACGCATCAAAACATGTACAGAAGTTGAATCGGATGTAACTTGTACTGTAAAATGACAAACCACATTCCAGCACATAAATGAACCCTGCCATTATTAAACACCATGAGCTACATTCAAAACTCTTGTGTTTTACACTATTCTAGCAAATGACAGTACTATTGGTGTTATTTGTATGTCAGGGCTAGGAACGCTACCGCTCTGTTTCAGTACATACCATGGCTATTGAATGCAAGGATGTTACTGCAGAAGAAGTTAAAGTGATTTTGTGAACTTTACCATAGAAAATGGGATTAATAACCTGTAGGAGTTGTGATTCAATCTGCTACCATTCAAACTGCCAAAAAGTGCTGTTTTCCATTAAATAAATTATTTTATTTTTGTGCTCTGCTTCATTTGCATAGCCCGCCAATGCTGAAAATGCAACCGCTCTAACTGTTTCAATACATAACATGGCTGTTAAATGAGAGGGTGTTACTGTAGTAGAAGACAACACTTCAGTCTGACCATGAGGTGACAGCACAAAGTATGCCGTGAAGAAAACCATGCATTAAAACATGAACGGCAGTTGAATTGAATGTAAGTCACACCGTTAAATGATGGCAGCATACTTACCACCTTGCATATCAACCCTGCCTCTATTAGACGCTGTGAACTGCAATCAAAATTCTGAGTTTTACTCTATTATACTGCACGACAATACTGACAGCGCCACGTGTATGTCAGTGCTGAGAATGCAACCGCTCTGTTTCAACACATAGCATGGCTATTGAATGAGAGAGTGTTATTGGAATAGAACACAACACTTCAGTCTGTCCATGTGAGTACAACACAAGATATGTGTGAAGACAACCATTCATCAAAACGTGTACAGAAGTTGCTTCGGATGTAACTTGTGCTGTAAAATGACAGTGCACATTCAAGAATGTAAATGAACCCTGCCATTATTAGACACTGTGATTTGCATTCAAAATTCTGTGTTTTACTCTATTCTAGCGCATGACAGTAGTATTGGTGTCATTTGTATGTCAGTGCTGGGAACGCAACCGCTCTGTTTCAGTACATGCCATGGCTATTGAATGCGAGGATGTTATTGTGGTAGAAGTTAACACATCAGTCTGTCCATGTGAGTACCGCACGACGTATGTTGTGAAGATAACTATGCACTAAAATATGTACAGCAGTTGCATAGAATGTAACTTTCTACGTTACTTCTTAGCCAGCCAGCAGAATTAGAAAGTGTAGGAATTTTGGACTGATATATCAGTCCACTGCCATACAAGGGTTAAATGATGTCAGAGTACATACCACCATGCATATGAACCCTGCCACTGTTAGATGCTGCAAGCTGCATTCAAAATTCAATGGTTTACCTTATTATAGTGTATGACAGTACCATTGGCGCTGCATGTATGTCATTACTAGGAATGCTATTGCTCTGTTTCACTACATTGCGTGGATATTGAATGAGAGGGTGTTATTGTAGTAGAAGAGAACTCTTCGGTCTGTCCATGTGAGTATAGCACAAAATGTATCGTTAAGACTGCCATGCTTAAAAACTTATACAGCAGTTGCACTGAATGTAAGTCACACCATTAAATGATGGCAGTCTACATACCACCATGCATATTAACCCTGCCACTATTAGACTCTGTGAACTGCCTTCAGAATTAGTTTTTCCTCTATCACAGTGCATGACAGTACTGTTACTGCCACCTGTACGTCAATGCTGAAAATGCAACCGCTCTAACTGTTTCAATACATAACATGGCTGTTAAATGAGAGGGTGTTACTGTAGTAGAAGACAACACTTCAGTCTGACCATGAGATGACAGCACAAGGTATGGCGTAAAGATAACCATGCATTAAATCATGTACGGCAGCTGCATTGAATGTAAGTCACGCCGTTAAATGATGACAGTCTCCATACCACCATGCATATGTACCCTGCCACTATTAGACACTGTGAACTGCCTTCAAAATTCAGAGCTTTTCCCTATTATACAGCACAAGATTTGGCATGATAATAACCATACACTACAAACATGTACAGCTGTTACACTGAATCTAACTCACACCGTTAAATGATGGTAGAGTGCATACCAACAGGCATATTTACTCTGACAGTATTAGACGCTGTGAGTTGCATTCTAAATTCATTGTTTTATCCTATTGTACTGCATAACGGTACTGTCGGCTCCACATGTATACCACACATATGAATGTAACTACCGCAACAATTTCAATGCATAACATGGCCATTGAATGAGGCTGGATTATTGGAGTAGAAGACAACAGTTCAGACTATCCATATGAGTGCAATACAGGGTATGGTGTGAAGATACTCATGCCTTACAACATGTACAATAGTTGCACTGGATGTAACTTACACTGTAAAATGATGGCAGATCACATTCCAACATGCATATGAATGCTGCCACTATTAGACAATGTGAGTTGCATTGAAAGTTCAGTGTTTTACCTTATTGTAGTGCATGAGAGTATGATTGTCTCCACCTGTAGGTCAGTGCTGGGAATACACCTGCTCTAACTGTTTCGATACATAGCATGGTTATTCAATAAGAGGGTCTTACTGTAGTAGAAGACAACACTTCAGTCCTTACATGAGATGACAGCACAAGGTATGCCGTGCAGTTGAGTATGCAATAAAACATGTAAAGCTGTTACATCAAAAGTAACTTAACGCCTTAAATGATGGCACAGTGCATACCACCATGCATATGAACTCTGCCAGTAGTAGAGGCTGTAAACTACATTCAGAACTCAGTGTTTTACCCTATTATATTTACTGGAGCAAATTTTTTATCAATGGGGAGAAACGGTTGATATTCCCCATAATCACCAGTCAGTTGATACGAGTTTCACACGCACATATTAGTTCAGCGCGAGGGTTAGAGCACACAATCAAACAGCTAGGGAATGCGGCCCTCGCAAAACTGTTAATTTCCTCCAGCCTGTAACCTGCTCTTCAGTCTAATCGTTTGGTGAAAATATACCGTGTCTGGGCACTTTGAAAAAAAATAAATAAACAAAAACAGGAGAATTTTAACACTGTCCCTTAGTTCATTTCAGGGACTTCGTCAGATGACCTCCGTAGCCATGGCGGTGAACTATCATGCAGCGACAGATGGCGAGCACACGAAAATGCAGAGTTCCCACAGAGGTCTCACAGCTCTGAGATTTGTTTTTTGAGTGAAGCAAAATGCTGCGTGGACTCGTATTTGAAAGTGAGCTCTGTTTTTTTTGCAGCAAGCAAAACAAAACGTCATTTGAATTCAGCGTTTTTTTGTGTGTAATTAATCTATGTCAGGAAAAAAATTTATGCCAGCAATTATAAAAAATAAGACAGGGTACTGATCATTAAGAAAATTTAATGTTCACCCTTGGTGAGGGATGCATTGATAAACCCCGAGAGCGTTTAATGATGCATCCCTCACCTCGGGTGAACATTACATTTTCATAATGATCAGTACCCTATGTATTATTCTCTATGTAGTGCATAACAGTACTGTTGGTGCTACCTGAATGCCACACTTGTGAACGTAACGGCCGTAACTGTTTCAGTGCATAACATGGCCATTGCATAGAAACATAGACTTTGACGGAAGAAAAGGACCACTTGGTCCACCCAGTCTGCCCATTTCCCTACCTACTGGATAAGCTGCAGATTCTAGTTAACCAACAGCCTGCTTCCTGCAGCCCCCCACTATAATTGCTTTGTGTCTGTCCCATGCATGTTTGAATTCCCCCACTGTTTTAGACCCAACGACCTCCTCAGGAAGGCTGTTCCATGTCTCCACCACTCTCTCCGTGAAAAAGAATTTCCTCACATTACCCCTGAGCCGTCCCCCCTCTATCTTTAAACTGTGCTCCCTTGTTCTTACACATCTCTTTTTCTGAAAGATGCTACCCTTCTGGACTTTGTTGATTCCCTTGAAGTACTTGAACATTTCTATCATGTCCCCTGTCCCTTCTTTCATCAAGGGTATACATATTAAGCTCTCTCAGTCTCTCTTCATATGGTTTCTGATGTAGACCCTGCACCATTTTAGTTGCCCTCTCTGGACTGCTTCCATCCTGTCTATGTTCTTATG
Source organism: Neoceratodus forsteri (assembly GCA_016271365.2). NCBI lineage: Eukaryota > Metazoa > Chordata > Ceratodontiformes > Ceratodontidae > Neoceratodus > Neoceratodus forsteri. The sequence goes on along the minus strand of CM057456.1, from coordinate 696,083,779 downwards.
AGATGAGGTCTCCAAACTGCACACAGTACTCCAGATGGGGTCTCACCAACTGTCTGTATAGAGGATAACCATCTCTTTTTCTACTTGTGATGCCCCTTCCTATGCATCCCAGTATCCCCCTGGCTCTCCTTACTGACTTTTCACATTGCTTACCCACCTTTAGGTCATCTGATATGACTACTCCCAGGTCCCTTTCCATTTTTGTTGTTGTTAGTACCTCCCCTGCTATTGTGTACTCTTCTCCTGGGTTTTTGTTTCCCAGGTGCATTACTTTGCACTTCTTTGCATTGAATCTAAGTTGCCATATGTCTGACCATTCCTCCAACCTTGCCAAGTCCCTTCTCATCTTTTCTACCCCCTCTTGTGTATCAACTCTGTTACAGATCTTTGTGTCATCTGCAAAGAGGCATACCTTTCCCTCCAGACCCTCTGCAATGTCACTTATAAAGATGTTAAAGAGGATTGGACCCAGTACTGAGCCCTGAGGTACTCCACTAGTAACCCCCCTTTCTTCGGAATGTGTTCCATTCACTATTACCTTCTGTGTCCTGTTGTGCAGCCAGTTCGCTACCCAGGCTACCACCCTGGGACCCACTCCCAGGCTGGCTAACTTGATTATTAATCTTTTGTGTGGGACTGTGTCAAATGCCTTGCTAAGTCTAGTTAGGCCATATCCACAGCCCCTCCCTGGTCTATTACTTTGGTCACCCAGTCAAAGAAATCAATTAGATTAGTCTGACATGACCTTCCTGCTGTAAATCCATGTTGCTTTGGGTCCTATGCCGCTGGCTCTAGGTACTCAACAATTCTTTCTTTCAGAAGTGATTCCATCATTTTCCCTACCACTGAGGTCAAACTTACAGGACTGTAGTTTCCTGCTTCTGCCTTGCTCCCACTTTTGTAAAGGGGAATCACATCTGCCCTCCTCCAGTCCTCAGGTACCACCCCATCCTGCCATGATTTGTTAAAAAGTGTGGTCAGTGGTGTCACTAGGTCCCCCCTTAGTTCTTTTAGGATTCTGGGGTGAATCCCGTCAGGCCCCATTGCTTTGTCCACCTTGAGTTTCAGGAGTTCTTTCAGGACTCTTTCTTCTGTGAATGGACTGGTATCAACCACCCTACCCAGAGTGCTTCTATTGTCTGGTTTAGGTAACTGCTCCTCATCTTCTTTTGTGAATACTGAGCAAAAGTATTCATTCAGTATCTCTGCCTTTTCACTGTCTCCCTCTGCCCACCTCCCCTCTCCTTTATTAATCTTCACTATCCCTCCCTTAACCTTTCTATACTCCCTAATGTCCCAATAAATGGTTTTATCCCCCTTTTTGACCGAGTTGGCTATTTATTCCTTGGTTTGTGCCTTTGCTATTCTGACTGCCTTTCCTACTTCTTTCTGCTTTAATTGATACAGTTCCCTGTCGTGCTCCCTCTGTGATTCCTTGTACTTTTTGAATGCAGCCTTTTTCTCCTTAACCTTCCCTGCCACCTCTTTTGAGAACCATAGTGGTTTTTTACTCCGCTTTGTTTTCTTTATTTGTTTTACACAAAGACTTGTTGCCTCTATGATGGCAGTTTTGATTTTTCTCCATTGTTCTTCCACCCCTCCTATTTGGCCATTTGCTAGTGCATTCTTCAGGTGTTTACCCATTTTGCCAAAGTCAGCCCTTCTAAATGAGGGTGTGTTATTGGAGTAGAAGAGAACACTTCACTCTGTCCCTGTAGTTACAACACAAGGTATGGCGTGAAGATAACCATGCATTAAAACATGTACAGCTGTTGCATCAGATGTAACTTACACTGTAAAATGATGGTAGCGTACATTCCATCATACGTAAGAACCATACCACTATTAGACGCTGTGAACTGCATTCAAAATTCAGTGTTTTACCCTATTGTAGTGCATGACAGTACTGTTGGCGCATCCAGCACGTCAGTGCTGAGAATGGAACCGCTCTGTTTCAATACATAGCATGGCTGTTGAATGATATGGTGTTATGGTAGTAGAAGACAACACTTCAGTCTGTCCATGTGAGTTCAGCACAAGGTATGTTGTGAAGATAACCTTGCATTAAAACATGTACAGTAGTTGCATTGGAAGTAAGATACACTATAAAATAATGGCAGATCACATTCCAACATGCATACAAACTCTACCATTATTAGGCACTGTGAGTTGCATTCAGAATTCAGTGTTTTACCCTATTGTAGTGCATGAGAGTACTACTGGCTCCGCCTGTATGTCAGTGCTGGCAATGCAACCGCTCTGTTTCAATACATAGTATGGCTATTGAATGAGACAGTGTCACTGTAGAAGATAACACTACAGTCTGTCCATGTGAGAACTGCACAAGGTATGTTGTGAAGATTACCATGCATTAAAACCTGCACAGCACTTGCATTGAATGTAAGTCACACCATTAAATGATGGCAGAGCACATTCCAACATGCATGTGAACCCTGCGACTATTAGACACTGTGAGATGCATTCAAAATTCAGTGATTTACCCTATCGTAGTGCATGACAGTACTATTGGTGCCACCTGTATATCAGTGCTGAGACTGCAACCGCTCTGTTTCAATCTATAGCACGGCTATTGAATGAGAGTGTGTTACTGTAGTAGAAGACAGCACTTCAGTATGTTCATCTGATGACAGCACAAACTATGCTGTAAAGAAAACCATGCATTAAAATATGTACAGCAGTTGAATTGAATGTAAGTCACACCGTTAAATGATGGCAGCGTACGTACCACCTTGCATATCTACCCTGCCACTATGACACGCTGTGAACTGCATTCAGAATTCTCAGTTTTACTCTATTATACTGCACGACAGTACTGACGGGGCCACGTGTATGTCAGTGCTGAGAATGCAACCGCTCTGTTTCAACACATAGCGTGGCTATTGAATGAGAGAGTGTTATTGGAATAGAACACAGCACTTCAGTCTGTCCATGTGAGTACAACACAAGGTATGTGTGAAGACAACCATTCATCAAAACGTGTACAGAAGTTGCTTCGGATGTAACTTGTGCTGTAAAATGACAGTGCATATTCCAGCATGAAAATGAACCCTGCCATTATTAGACACTGTGAGTTGCATTCAGAATTCTGTGTTTTACTCTATTCTAGCGCATGACAGTACTATTGGTGTCATTAGTATGTCAGTGCTGGGAACGCAACCACTCTGTTTCAGTACATACCATGGCTATTGAATGCGAGGATGTTATTGTGGTAGAAGTTAACACATCAGTCTGTCCATGTGAGTACAGCATGAGGTATGTTGTGAAGATAACTATGCATTAAAACATGTACAGCAGTTGCATCGAATGTAACTTTCTACGTTACTTCTTAGCCAGCCAGCAGAATTAGAAAGTGTAGGAATTTTGGACTGATATATCAGTCCACTGCCATACAAGGGTTAAATGATGTCAGAGTACATACCACCACGCATAGAACCCTGCCACTGTTAGATGCATTCAAAATTCAGTGGTTTACCTTATTATAGTGCATGACAGTACCATTGGCGCTGCATGTATGTCTGTACTAGGAATGCTATTGCTCTGTTTCACTACATCGCGTGGATATTGAATGAGAGGGTGTTATTGTAGTAGAAGAGAACTTTTTGGTCTCTCCATGTGAGCATAGCACAAAATGTATCGCTAAGACTGCCATGCATAAAAACTTATACAGCAGTTGCACTGAATGTAAGTCACACCATTAAATGATGGCAGTCTACATACCACCATGCATATTAACCCTGCCACCATTAGACGCTGTGAACTGCCTTCAGAATTACTTTTTTCCCTATTATAGTGCATGACAGTACTGTCACTGCCACATGTACGTCAATGCTGAAAATGCAACCGCTCTATCTATTTCAATACATAACATGGCTGTTAAATGAGAGCGTGTTACTGTAGTAGAAGACAACACTTCAGTCTGATCATGAGATGACAGCACAAGGTATGGTGTAAAGATAACCATGCATTAAAACATGTACAGCAGTCGCATTGAATGTAAGTCACGCCATTAAATGATGGCAGTCTTCATACCACCATGCTATGAACCCTGCCACTATTAGACACTGTGAACTGCCTTCAAAATTCAGAGCTTTTCCCTATTATACAGCACAAGGTATGGCATGATGATAACTATACACTACAACATGTACAGCTGTTGCACGGAATCTAACTCACACCGTTAAATGATGGCCGAGTGCATACCAACGGGCATATTTACTCTGACAGAATTAGATGCTGTGAGCTGCAATCTAAATTCATTGTTTTCCCCTATTGTAGTGCATAACGGTACTGTCAGCTCCACGTGTATGCCACACATGTGAATGTAACTACCGTAACAGTTTCATTGCATAACATGGCCATTGAATGAGGATGGATAATTGGAGTAGAAGACAACAGTTCAGACTATCCATATGAGTGCAATACAGGGTATGGCGTGAAGATACTCATGCCTTACAACATGTACAATAGTTGCACTGGATGTAGCTTACACTGTAAAATGATGGCAGATCACATTCCAACATGCGTATGAATGCTGCCACTATTAGACAATGTGATTTGCATTTAAAGTTCAGTGTTTTACCATATTGTAGTGCATGAGAGTACTATTGGCTCCACCTGTATGTCAGTGCTGGGAATGCACCTGCTCTAACTGTTTTGATACATAGCATAGCTATTGAATGAGAGGACCTTACTGTAGTAGAAGACAACACGTCAGTCCTTACATGAGATGACAGCACAAGGTATGTCGTGCAGTTAAGTATGCAATAAAACATGTAAAGCTGTTGCATCAAAAGTAACTTAACGCCTTAAATGATGGCACAGTACATACCACCATGCATATGATCCCTGCCAGTATTAGAGGCTGTGAACAACATTCAGAACTCAGTGTTTTATCCTATTATGTTTACTGGAGCAAATTTTTTATCAGTGGGGAAAACCGGTTGATAGTCCCTGTAATCACCAGTCGGTTGCTACGAGTTTCACGTGCACACATTAGTTCAGCGCGAGGGTTAGAGCACACAATCAAACAGCTAGGGAATGCGGCAGTCGCAAAACTGTTAATTTCCACCAGCCTGTAAGCTGCTCTTCAGTCTAATCATTGGGTGAAAATATTCCGTGTCTGGGTACTTTTAAAAAAAAATAAAATAAAAAAACGGAAACAGGAAAATTTTAACGCTGTCCCTTAGTTCATTTCAGGGACTTCGTCACACGACCTCCGTAGCCATGGCGGTGAACTATCGTGCAGCAACAGATAGCGAGCACACGAAAATACAGAGTTCCCACAGAGGTCTCACAGCTCTGAGATTTGTTGTTTGAGTGAAGCAAAATGCTGCATGGACTCGTATTTGAAAGTGAGCTCTGTTTTTTTTCCAGCAAGCAAAACAAAACGTCATTTCAATTCAGCGTTTTTTTGTGTGTAATTAATCTATGTCAGGAAAAAAATTTACGCCAGCAATTATAAAAAATAAAACAGGGTACTAATCATTAAGAAAATTTAATGTTCACCCTCGGTGAGGGATGCATTGATAAACCCCTCGAGCTTCGCTCTCGGGGTTTAAAAATGCAGCCCTCACCTCTGGTGAACATTACATTTCCATAAAGATCAGTTCCCTAAGCATTATTCTCTATGTAGTGCATAACAGTACTGTTGGCACTACCTGAATGCCACACTTGTGAATGTAACTGCTGTAACTGTTTCAGTGCTTAATATCGCCATTGAATGAGGGTGTGTTGTTGGAGTAGAAGAGAACACTTCACTCTGTCCCTGTAGTTACAACACAAGGTATGGCGTGAAGATAACCATGCATTAAAACTTGTACACCTGTTGCATCAGATGTAATTTACACCATAAAATGATTGCAGAGCACATTCCAACATACATATGAACCATGCCACCATTAGACGCTGTGAACTGCATTCAGAATTCAGTGTTTTACCCTGTTGTAGTGCATGACAGTACTGTTGGCGCATCCAGCATGTCAGTGTTGAGAATGGAACCGCTCTGTTTCAATACATAGCATGGCTGTTGAATGAGACGGTGTTATTGTAGTAGAAGACAACACTTCAGTCTGTCCATGTGAGTTCAGCACAAGGAATGTTGTGAAGATAACCTTGCATTAAAACATGTACAGTAGTTGCATCGGATGTAAGTTACTCCATAAAATGATGGCAGATCACATTCCAACATGCATACGAATTCTACCATTATTAGACACTGTGAGTTGCATTCAGAATTCAGTGTTTTACCATATAGTAGTGCATGACAGTACTACTGGCGCCGGCTGTATGTCAGTGCTGGCAATGCAACCGCTCTGTTTCAATACATAGTATGGCTATTGAATGAGACAGTGTCACTGTAGAAGATAACACTACAGTCTGTCCATATGAGTACAGCACAAGGTATGAAGTGAAGATAACCAAGCATTAAAACCTATACAGCACTTGCATTGAATGTAAGTCACACCATTAAATGATGGTAGAGCACATTCCAACATGCATATGAACCCTGCGACTATTAGACGCTGTGAGATGCATTCAAAATTCACTGATTTAGTCCGGCCCGGTGGCGCTGAGGGTTGAGGCGCTGGACGCCACACCTGCCTTCACGCCGGCGACCCGGGTTCGAGGACGAACTCGGGTGGCTGGGGGTCGCAGGGGAGAGATCGAAGGCCCAACGGATGCTCTCCTCTCAGGGTGGGGAACCAAGAACGCATCTGGCGTTCTACATCCTCGCAGCCAGTGGGAGCACCGACAACTGAAGGGGATGGGCGGCTTCACTACCGTCAGGCGAGGAGGGGCGTCGGCGGCGCATGAGAGGTCTGGCGTGCATCATGCACGCCTCTCAGGACGCATCTCCTAGCTGGATGTCCCAGGGGTTAGGGATTGGGGGGAGAAATGGAAAAGACACCTCGGCAGCCCTAGATGAAACTGCCTCCGGATCCATCCAAGAACACCAAGAAGGGACAGACCCCGCTGTGCAGGAGGTAAGGGAAGGAGGCAGTCTAGGGGCAGATCCCAAGAAGGTGGAGTGGGGTGGTAAGGAGTAGGATGGAGGGAGGAAAAATAGAAAGTAAAAAAAAAAAAAAAATTCAGTGATTTACCCTATAGTAGTGCATGACAGCACTATTTGCACCAGCTATATATCAGTGCTGAGACTGCAACCGCTCTGTTTCAATCTATACCACAGCTATTGAATGAGAGTGTGTTACTGTAGTAGAAGACAACACTTCAGTCTGTTCCTCTGACTACAGCACAAAGTATGCCGTGAAGAAAACCATGCATTAAAACATGTACAGCAGTTGAACTGAATGTAAGTCACACCGTTAAATGATGGCAGCATACCTACCACCTTGCATATCAGCCCTGCTATTATTAGACGCTGTGAACTGCATTCAAAATTCTGAGTTTTACTCTATTATACTGCATGACAGTACTGACGGTGCCACCTGTATGTCAGTGCTGAGAATGCGACCGCTCTGTTTCAACACATAGCATGGCTATTGAATGAGAGAGTGTTATTGGAGTAGAACACAGCACTTCAGTCTGTCCATGTGAGTACAACACAAGGTATGTGTGAAGACAACCATTCATCAAACGCACAGAAGTTGCTTCGATGTAATCTGTGCTGTAAAATGACAGTGCACATTCCAGCATGTAAATGAACCCTGCCATTATTAGACACGGTGAGTTGCATTCAAAATTCTGTGTTTTACTCTATTCTAGCGCATGACAGTAGTATTGGTGTCATTTGTATGTCAGTGCTGGGAACGCAACCGCTCTGTTTCAGTACATACCATGGCTATTGAATGCGAGGATGTTATTGTTGTAGAAGTTAACACATCAGTCTGTCCATGTGAGTACAGCACGATATATGTTGTGAAGATAACTATGCATTAAAACATGTACAGCAGTTGCATCGAATGCAACTTTATACGTTACTTCTTAGCCAGCCAGCAGAATTAGAATGGGTAGGAATTTTGGACTGATATATCAGTCCACTGCCATACAAGGGTTAAATGATGTCAGAGTACATACCACCATGCATATGAACCCTGCCATTGTTAGATGCTGCAAGCTGCATTCAAAATTCAGTGGTTTACCTTATTATAGTGTATGACAGTACCATTGACGCAGCATGTATCTCATTAGTAGGAATGCTATTGCTCTGTTTCACTACATCTGAAATTGAATGAGAGGGTGTTGTAGTAGAAGAGAACTCTTCGATCTGTCCGTGTGAGTATAGCACAAAATATATCGTTAAGACTGCCATGCATTAAAACTTATACAGCAGTTGCACTGAATGTAAGTCACACCATTAAATGATGACAGTCTACATACCACCATGCATATTAACCCTGCCACTATTAGACGCTGTGAACTGCCTTCAGAATTATTTTTTTCCCTATTATAGTGCATGACAGTACTTTTACTGCCACCTGTACGTCAATGCTGAAAATACAACCGCTCTATTTCAATACATAACATGGCTGTTAAATGAGAGGGTGTTACTGTAGTAGAAGACAAGACTTCAGCTGACCATGAGATGACAGCATAAGGTATGGCGTAAAGATAACCATGCATTAAAACATGTGCGGCAGTTGCATTGAATGGAAGTCACACTGTTAAATGATGGCAGTCTTCATACCACCATGCTATGAACCCAGCCACTATTGGACACTGTGAAGTGTCTTCAAAATTCAGAGCTTTTCCCTATTATACAGCACAAGGTATGGCATGATGATAACCATACACTACAACATGTACAGCTGTTGCACTGAATCTAACTCACAACGTTAAATGATGGCAGAGTGCATACCAACCGGCATATTTACTCTGACAGAATTAGATGCTGTGAGTTGCATTCTAAATTGATTGTTTTACCCTATTGTAGTGCATGACGGTACTGTCAGCTCCACGTGTATGCCACACATGTGAATGTAACTACCATAACAGTTTCATTGCATAACATGGCCATTGAATGAGGCTGGATTATTGGAGTACAATACAACAGTTCAGACTATCCATATGAGTGCAATACAGGGTATGGCATGAAGATACTCATGCCTTACAACATGTACAATAGTTGCACTGGATGTAACTTACACTGTAAAATGATGGCAGATCACATTCCTACATGCATATGAATGCTACCGCTATTAGACAATGTGATTTGCATTCAAAGTTCAGTGTTTTACCGTATTGTAGTGCATGAGAGTCCTATTGGCTCCATCTGTAGGTCAGTGCTGGGAATGCACCTGCTCTAACTGTTTCAATACATAGCATGGTTATTGAATGAGAGGGTCTTACTGTAGTAGAAGACAACACTTCAGTCCTTACATGAGATGACAGCACAAGGTATGTCGTGCAGTTAAGTATGCAATAAAACATGTAAAGCTGTTGCATCAAAAGTAACTTAACGCCTTAAATGATGGCACAGTACATACCACCATGCATATGATCCCTGCCAGTATTAGAGGCTGTGAACAACATTCGGAACTCAGTGTTTTATCTTATTATATTTACTGGAGCAAATTTTTATCAATGGGAAAACCGCTTGATATTCCCGTAATCACTAGTCGGTTGTTACGAGTTTCACGCAACACATGAGTTCACGCGAGGTTAGAGCACACAATCAAACAGCTAGAGGAATGCGGCAGTCGAAACTGTTAATTTCACCAGCCTGTAAGCTGCTCTGCCGTCTAATCATTGGGTGAAAATATCCCGTGTCTGGGTACTTTTAAAAAAAATAAAAAAACGGAAACAGGAAAATTTTAACACTGTTCCTTAGTTCATTTCAGGGACTTCGTCAGACGCCTCCGTAGCCATGGCTGTGAACTATCATGCAGCAACAGACAGCGAGCACACGATAATACAGAGTTCCCACAGAGGTCTCACAGCTCTGAGATTTGTTGTTTGAGTGAAGCAAAATGCTGCATGGACTCGTATTTGAAAGTGAGCTCTGTTTGTTTTGCAGCAAGTAAAACAAAACGTCATTTGAATTCAACTTTTTTTGTGTGTAATTAATCTATGTCAGGAAAAAACTTTACGCCAGCAATTATTAAAAATAAGACAGGGTACTGATCATTAAGAAAATTTAATGTTCACCATCGGTGAGGGATGCATTGTTAAATCCCTCGAGCTTGGCTCTCGGGGTTTAATGATGCATCCCTCACCTCAGGTGAACATTACATTTCCATAATGATCAGTTCCCTATGCATTATTCTCCATGTAGTGCATAACAGTACTGTTGGCACTACCTGAATGCCACACTTGTGAATGTAACTGTAGTAACTGCTTCAGTGCTTAACATGGCCATTGAATGAGGGTGTGTTATTGGAGTAGAGGAGAACACTTCACTCTGTCCCTGCAGTTACAACACAAGGAATGGCGTGAACATAACCATGCATTAAAACATGTACAGCTGTTGCATCAGATGTAACTTACAACGTAAAATGATGGCAGCGCACATTCCTACATACATATGAACCATGCCACTATTAGGCGCTGTGAACTGCATTCAAAATTCAGTGTTTTACCCTGTTGTAGTGCATGACAGTACTGTTGGCACATCCAGCATGTCAGTGCTGAGAATGGAACCGCTCTGTTTCAATACACAGCATGGCTGTTGAATGAGACGGTGTTATTGTAGTAGAAGACAACACTTCAGTCTGTCCATGTGAGTTCAGCACAAGGTATGTTGTGAAGATAACCTTGCATTAAAACATGTACAGTAGTTGCTTCGGATGTAAGTTGCACCATAAAATGATGTCAGATCACATTCCAACATGCATACAAACTCTACCATTATTAGACACTGTGAGTTGCATTCAGAATTCAGTGTTTTACCCTATTGTAGTGCATGAGAGTACTACTGGCTCTGCCTGTATGTCAGTGCTGGCAATGCAACCGCTCTGTTTCAATACATAGTATGGCTATTGAATGAGACAGTGTCACTGTAGAAGATAACACTACAGTCTGTCCATGTGAGAACTGCACAAGGTATGTTGTGAAGATAACCATGCATTAAAACCTGCACAGCACTTGCATTGAATGTAAGTCACACCATTAAATGATGGCAGAGCACATTCCAACATGTGAACCCTGTGATTATTAGATGCTGTGAGATGCATTCAAAATTCAGTGATTTACCCTATAGAAGTGCATGACAGTACTATTGGCGCCAACTGTATATCAGTGCTGAGACTGCAACCGCTCTGTTTCAATCTATACCACGGCTATTGAATGAGAGTGTGTTAATGTAGTAGAAGACAACACTTCAGTCTGTTACTCTGACGACAGCACAAAGTATGCCGTGAAGAAAACCATGCATTAAAACATATATAGCAGTTGAATTGAATGTAAGTCACACCGTTAAATGATGGCAGCATACCTACCACCTTGCATATCTACCCTGCCACTATTAGACGCTGTGAACTGCATTCAAAATTCTGAGTTTTACTCACTCATACTGCATGACAGTACTGACGGTGCCACCTGTATGTCAGTGCTGAGAATGCAACCGCTCTGTTTCAACACATAGCGTGGCTATTGAATGAGAGAGTGTTATTGGAGTAGAACACAACACTTCATTCTGTCCATGTGGGTACAACACAAGGTATGTGTGAAAACAACCATTCATCAAAACGTGTACAGAAGTTGCTTCGGATGTATCTTGTGCTGTAAAATGACAGAGCACATTCCAGCATGAAAATGAACCCTGCCATTATTAGACACGGTGAGTTGCATTCAAAATTCTGTGTTTTACTCTATTCTAGCGCATGACAGTACTATTGGTGTCAATTATATGTCAGTGCTGGGAATGCAACCGCTCTGTTTCAGTACATACCATGGCTATTGAATGCGAGGATGTTATTGTGGTAGAAGTTATCACATCAGTCTGTTCATGTGAGTACCGCACGACTTATGTTGTGAAGATAACTATGCATTAAAACATGTACAGCAGTTGCATCGAATGTAACTTTCTACGTTACTTCTCAGCCAGCCAGCAGAACTAGAATGGGTAGGAATTTTGGACTGATATTTCAGTCCACTGCCATACAAGGGTTATATGATGTCAGAGTACATACCACCATGCATATGAACCCTGCTACCGTTAGATGCTGCAAGCTGCATTCAAAATTCAGTGGTTTACCTTATTATAGTGCTTGACAGTACCATTGGCGCTGCATGTATGTCATCACTAGGAATGCTACTGTTCTGTTTCACTACATCGTATGGCTATTGAATGAGATTGTGTTATTGTAGTGGAAGAGAACTCTTCGGTCTGTCAATGTGAGCATAGCACAAAATATATCATTAAGACTGCCACGCATAAAAACTTATACAGCAGTTGCACTGAATGTAAGTCACACCATTAAAAGATGGCAGTCTACATACCACCATGCATATTAACCTGCCACTATTAGACGCTGTGAACTGCCTTCAGAATTAGTTTTTTCCCTATTATAGTGCATGACGGTACTGTTACTGCCACCTGTACATCAATGCTGAAAATGCAACCGCTCTAACTATTTCAATACATAACATGGCTGTTAAAAGAGAGGGTGTTACTGTAGTAGAAGACAACACTTCAGTCTGACCATGAGATGACAGCACAATTTATGGCGTAAAGATAACCATGCATTAAAACATGAACGGCAGTTGCATTGAATGTAAGTCACGCCGTTAAATGATGGCAGTGTTCATACCACCATGCTATGTACCCTGCCACTATTGGACACTGTGAACTGCCTTCAAAATTCAGAGCTTTTCCTATTATACAGCACAAGGTATGGTATGATGATAACCATACACTACAACATGTACAGCTGTTGCACTGAATCTAACTCACAGCATTAAATGATGGCAGAGTGCATACCAACGGCATATTTACTCTGACAGAATTAGATGCTGTGAGTTGCATTCTAAATTGATTGTTTTACCCTATTGTAGTGCATAACGGTACTGTCAGCTCCACGTGTATGCCACACATGTGAATGTAACTACCGTAACAGTTTCATTGCATAACATGGCCATTGAATGAGGCTGGATTATTGGAGTAGAACACAACAGTTCAGACTATCCATATGAGTGCAATACAGGGTATGGCGTGAAGATACTCATGCCTTACAACATGTACAGTAGTTGCACTGGATGTAACTTACACTGTAAAATGATGGCAGATCACATTCCTACATGCATCTGAATGCTACCACTATTAGACAATGTGATTTGCATTCAAAGTTCAGTGTTTTACCGTATTGTAGTGCATGAGAGTCCTATTGGCTCCACCAGTAGGTCAGTGCTGGGAATGCACCTGCTCTAACTGTTTCAATACATAGCATGGTTATTGAATGAGAGGGTCTTACTGTAGTAGAAGACAACACTTCAGTCCTTACATGAGATGACAGCACAAGGTATGTCATGCAGTTAAGTATGCAATAAAACATGTAAAGCTGTTGCATCAAAAGTAACTTAACGCCTTAAATGATGGCACAGTACATACCACCATGCATATGATCCCTGCCAGTATTAGAGGCTGTGAACAACATTTGGAACTCAGTGTTTTATCTTATTATATTTACTGGAGCAAATTTTTTATCAATGGGAAAAACCGTTTGATATTCCCCGTAATCACTAGTCGGTTGCTACGAGTTTCACGCACACACATGAGTTCAGCGCGAGGGTTAGAGCACACAATCAAACAGCTAGGGAATGCGGCAATTGCAAAACTGTTAATTTCCACCAGCCTGTAAGCTGCTCTGCCGTCTAATCATTGGGTGAAAATATCCCGTGTCTGGGTACTTTTAAAAAAAATAAAAAAACGGAAACAGGATAATTTTAACACTGTTCCTTAGTTCATTTCAAGGACTTCGTCAGATGACCTCCGTAGCATGGCGGTGAACTATCATGCAGCAACAGATAGAGAGACACGAATATACAGAGTTCCTACAGAGGTCTCACAGCTCTGAGATTTGTTGTTTGAGTGAAGCAAAATGCTGCATGGACTCGTATTTGAAAGTGAGCTCTGTTTTTTTCCAGCAAGCAAAACAAACGACATTTGAATTCAGCGTTTTTGTGTGTAATTAATCTATGTCAGGAAAAAATTCGCCAGCAATTATAAAAATAAGGCAGGGTAATGATCATTAAGAAAATTTATGTTCACCATCGGTGAGGCATGCATTGATAAATCCCTTGAGCTTCGCTCTTGGGGTTTAATGATGCATCCCTCACCTCGGGTGAACATTACATTTCCATAATGATCAGTTCCCTATGCATTATTCTCTATGTAGTGCATAACAGTACTACTGTTGGCACTACCAGAATGTCACACTTGTGAATGTAACTGCTGTAACTGTTTCAGTGCTTAACATGGCCATTGAATGAGGGTGTGTTATTGGAGTAGAGGAGAACACTTCACTCTGTCCCTGTAGTTACAACACAAGGTATGGCATGAAGATAACCATGCATTAAAACACGTACAGCTGTTGCATCAGCTGTAACTTACACTGTAAAATGATGGTAGCGCACATTCCAACATACATAGAACCATACCATTATTAGGCGCTGTGAACTGCATTCAAAATTCAGTGTTTTACCCTGTTGTTGTGCATGACAGTACTGTTGGCACATCCATCATGTCAGTGCTGAGAATGGAACTGCTCTGTTTCAATACAGAGCATGGCTGTTGAATGAGAAGGTGTTATTGTAGTAGAAGACAACACTTCAGTCTGTCCATGTGAGTTCAGCACAAGGTATGTTGTGAAGATAACCTTGCATTAAAACATGTTCAGTAGTTGCATCAGATGTAAGTTACACCATAAAATGATGGCAGATCGCATTCCAACATGCATACAAACTCTACCATTATTAGGCACTGTGAGTTGCATTCAGAATTCAGTGTTTTACCCTATTGTAGTGCATGACAGTACTACTGGTGCCATCTGTACGTCAGTGCTGGCAATGCAACCGCTCTAACTGTTTCAATACATAGTATGGTTATTGAATGAGACAGTGTCACTGTAGAAGATAACACTACAGTCTGTCCATGTGAGTACAGCACAAGGTATGTTGTGAAGATAACCATGCATTAGAATCTGTACAGCACTTGCATTGAATGTAAGTCACACCATTAAATGATGGCAGAGCACATTCCAGCATGCATGTGAACCCTGCGACTATTAGATGCTGTGAGATGCATTCAAAATTCAGTGATTTACCCTATAGAAGTACATGACAGTACAATTGACGCTACCTGTACATCAGTGCTGAGACTGCAACCGCTCTGTTTCATTCTATACCACGTCTATTGAATGAGAGTGTGTTACTGTAGTAGAAGACAACACTTCAGTCTGTTCCTCTGACTACAGCACAAAGTATGCTGTGAAGAAAACCATGCATTAAAACATGTACAGCAGTTGAATTGAATGTAAGTCACACCGTTAAATGATGGCAGCATACCTACCACCTTGCATATCAACCCTGCCACTATTAGATGCTGTGAACTGCATTCAAAATTCTGAGTTTTACTCTATTATACTGCATGACAGTACTGACGGGGCCACGTGTATGTCAGTGCTGAGAATGCAACCGCTCTGTTTCAATACATAGCATGGCTATTGAATGATAGAGTGTTATTGGAGTAGAACACGACACTTCAGTCTGTCCATGTGAGTACAACACTAGGTATGTGTGAAGACAACCATTCATCAAAACATATACAGAAGTTGCTTCGGATGTAACTTGTGCTGTGAAATGACAGTGCACATTCCAGCATGTAAATGAACCCTGTCATTATTAGACACGGTGAGTTGCATTCAAAATTCTGTGTTTTACTCTATTCTAGCGCATGACAGTACTATTGGTGTCATTTGTATGTCAGTTCTGGGAACGCAGCCGCTCTGTTTCAGTACATACCATGGTTATTGAATGCGAGGATGTTATTGTAGTAGAAGTTAACACATCAGTCTGTCCATGTGAGTACAGCAGAAGGTATGTTGTGAAGATAACTATGCATTAAAACATGTACAGCAGTTGCATCAAATGTAACTTTTTACGTTACTTCTCAGCCAGCCAGCAGAACTAGAATGGGTAGGAATTTTGGACTGATATTTCAGTCCACTGCCAAACAAGGGTTAAATGATGTCAGAGTACATACCACCATGCATATGAACCCTGCCACCGTTAGATGCTGCAAGCTGCATTCAAAATTCAGTGGTTTACCTTATTATAGTGCTTGACAGTACCATTGGCGCTGCATGTATGTCATCACTAGGAATGCTACTGTTCTGTTTCACTACATCGTATGGCTATTGAATGAGATTGTGTTATTGTAGTGGAAGAGAACTCTTCGGTCTGTCAATGTGAGCATAGCACAAAATATATCATTAAGACTGCCACGCATAAAAACTTATACAGCAGTTGCACTGAATGTAAGTCACACCATTAAAAGATGGCAGTCTACATACCACCATGCATATAAACCCTGCCACTATTAGACGCTGTGAACTGCCTTCAGAATTAGTTTTTTCCCTATTATAGTGCATGACGGTACTGTTACTGCCACCTGTACGTCAATGCTGAAAATGCAACCGCTCTAACTATTTCAATACATAACATGGCTGTTAAAAGAGAGGGTGTTACTGTATTAGAAGACAACACTTCAGTCTGACCATGAGATGACAGCACAATTTATGGCGTAAAGATAACCATGCATTAAAACATGAACGGCAGTTGCATTGAATGTAAGTCACGCCGTTAAATGATGGCAGTGTTCATACCACCATGCTATGTACCCTGCCACTATTGGACACTGTGAACTGCCTTCAAAATTCAGAGGTTTTCCCTATTATACAGCACAAGGTATGGTATGATGATAACCATACACTACAACATGTACAGCTGTTGCACTGAATCTAACTCACAGCATTAAATGATGGCAGAGTGCATACCAACCGGGCATATTTACTCTGACAGAATTAGATGCTGTGAGTTGCATTCTAAATTGATTGTTTTACCCTATTGTAGTGCATAACGGTACTGTCAGCTCCACGTGTATGCCACACATGTGAATGTAACTACCGTAACAGTTTCATTGCATAACATGGCCATTGAATGAGGCTGGATTATTGGAGTAGAAGACAACAGTTCAGACTATCCATATGAGTGCAATACAGGGTATGGGGTGAAGATACTCATGCCTTACAACATGTACAGTAGTTGCACTGGATGTAACTTACACTGTAAAATGATGGCAGATCACATTCCAACATGCATCTGAATGCTACCACTATTAGACAATGTGATTTGCATTCAAAGTTCAGTGTTTTACCGTATTGTAGTGCATGAGAGTCCTATTGGCTCCACCTGTAGGTCAGTGCTGGGAATGCACCTGCTCTAACTGTTTCAATACATAGCATGGTTATTGAATGAGAGGTCTTACTGTAGTAGAAGACAACACTTCAGTCCTTACATGAGATGACAGCACAAGGTATGTCGTGCAGTTAAGTATGCAATAAAACATGTAAAGCTGTTGCATCAAAAGTAACTTAACGCCTTAAATGATGGCACAGTACATACCACCATGCATATGATCCCTGCCAGTATTAGAGGCTGTGAACAACATTCGGAACTCAGTGTTTTATCTTATTATATTTACTGGAGCAAATTTTTTATCAATGGGAAAAACCGTTTGATATTCCCCGTAATCACTAGTCGGTTGCTACGAGTTTCACGCGCACACATTAGTTCAGCGCGAGGGTTAGAGCACACAATCAAACAGCTAGGGAATGCGGCAATCGCAAAACTGTTAATTTCCACCAGCCTGTAAGCTGCTCTGCCGTCTAATCATTGGGTGAAAATATCCCGTGTCTGGGTACTTTTAAAAAAATTAAAAAAACGGAAACAGGAAAATTTTAACACTGTTCCTTAGTTCATTTCAAGGACTTCGTCAGATGACCCCCGTAGCCATGGCGGTGAACAATCATGCAGCAACAGATAGCGAGCACACGAAAATACAGAGTTCCCACAGAGGTCTTACAGCTCTGAGATTTGTTGTTTGAGTGAAGCAAAATGCTGCATGTACTCGTATTTGAAAGTGAGCTCTGTTTTTTTTCCAGCAAGCAAAACAAAACGACATTTGAATTCAGCGTTTTTTTGTGTGTAATTAATCTATGTCAGGAAAAAAATTCACGCCAGCAATTATAAAAAATAAGGCAGGGTAATGATCATTAAGAAAATTTAATGCTCACCATCGGTGATGCATGCATTGATAAATCCCTTGAGCTTCGCTCTTGGGGTTTAATGATGCATCCCTCACCTCGGGTGAACATTACATTTCCATAATGATCAGTTCCCTATGCATTATTCTCTATGTAGTGCATAACAGTACTGTTGGCACTACCTGAAAGTCACACTTGTGAATGTAACTGCTGTAACTGTTTCAGTGCTTAACATGGCCATTGAATGAGGGTGTGTTATTGGAGTAGAGGAGAACACTTCACTCTGTCCCTGTAGTTACAACACAAGGTATGGCATGAAGATAACCATGCATTAAAACACGTACAGCTGTTGCATCAGATGTAACTTACACCGTAAAATGATGGCAGCGCACATTCCAACATACATATGAACCAAACCACTATTAGGCGCTGTGAACTGCATTCAAAATTCAGTGTTTTACCCTGTTGTAGTGCATGACAGTACTGTTGGCACATCCAGCATGTCAGTGCTGAGAGTGGAACCGCTCTGTTTCAATACACAGCATGGCTGTTGAATGAGAAGGTGTTATTGTAGTAGAAGACAACACTTCAGTCTATCCATGTGAGTTCAGCACAAGGTATGTTGTGAAGATAACCTTGCATTAAAACATGTACAGTAGTTGCATCAGATGTAAGTTACACCATAAAATGATGACAGATCACATTCCAACATGCATACAAACTCTACCATTATTAGGCACTGTGAGTTGCATTCAGAATTCAGTGTTTTACCCTATTGTAGTGCACGACAGTACTACTGGTGCCATCTGTACGTCAGTGCTGGCAATGCAACCGCTCTAACTGTTTCAATACATAGTATGGTTATTGAATGAGACAGTGTCACTGTAGAAGATAACACTACAGTCTGTCCATGTGAGTACAGCACAAGGTATGTTGTGAAGATAACCATGCATTAAAACCTGTACAGCACTTGCATTGAATGTAAGTCACACCATTAAATGATGGCAGAGCACATTCCAGCATGCATGTGAACCCTGCGACTATTAGATGCTGTGAGATGCATTCAAAATTCAGTGATTTACCCTATAGAAGTGCATGACAGTACAATTGACGCCACCTGTATATCAGTGCTGAGACTGTAACCGCTCTGTTTCATTCTATACCACGTCTATTGAATGAGAGTGTGTTACTGTAGTAGAAGACAACACTTCAGTCTGTTCCTCTGACTACAGCACAAAGTATGCTGTGAAGAAAACCATGCATTAAAACATGTACAGCAGTTGAATTGAATAAGTCACACCGTTAAATGATGGCAGCATACCTACCACCTTGCATATCAACCCTGCCACTATTAGATGCTGTGAACTGCATTCAAAATTCTGAGTTTTACTCTATTATACTGCATGACAGTACTGACGGGGCCACGTGTATGTCAGTGCTGAGAATGCAACCGCTCTGTTTCAATACATAGCATGGCTATTGAATGAGAGAGTGTTATTGGAGTAGAACACAACACTTCAGTCTGTCCATGTGAAAACACTAGGTATGTGTGAAGACAACCATTCATCAAAACGTGTACAGAAGTTGCTTCGGATGTAACTTGTGCTGTAAAATGACTGTGCACATTCCAGCATGTAAATGAACCCTGCCATTATTAGACACGGTGAGTTGCATTCAAAATTCTGTGTTTTACTCTATTCTAGCGCATGACAGTACTATTGGTGTCATTTGTATGTCAGTTCTGGGAACGCAGCCGCTCTGTTTCGGTACATACCATGGTTATTGAATGCGAGGATGTTATTGTAGTAGAAGTTAACACATCAGTCTGTCCATGTGAGTAGAGCACAAGGTTTGTTGTGAAGATAACTATGGATTAAAACATGTACAGCAGTTGCATCGAATATAACTTTCTACGTTACTTCTCAGCCAGCCAGCAGAACTAGAATGGGTAGGAATTTTGGACTGATATTTCAGTCCACTGCCATACAAGGGTTAAATGATGTCAGAGTACATACCACCATGCATATGAACCCTGCCACCGTTAGATGCTGCAAGCTGCATTCAAAATTCAGTGGTTTACCTTATTATAGTGCATGACAGTACCATTGGCGCTGCATGTATGTCATCACTAGGAATGCTACTGTTCTGTTTCACTACATCGTATGGCTATTGAATGAGAGGGTGTTATTGTAGTAGAAGAGAACTCTTCGGTCTGTCCATGTGAGCATAGAACAAAATGTATCGTTAAGACTGCCACGCATAAAAACTTATACAGCAGTTGCACTGAATGTAAGTCACACCATTAAATGATGGCAGTCTACATACCACCATGCATATAAACCCTGCCACTATTAGACGCTGTGAACTGCCTTCAGAATTAGTTTATTCCCTATTATAGTGCAAGACGGTACTGTTACTGCCACCTGTACGTCAATGCTGAAAATGCAACCGCTGAACAATTTCAATACATAACATGGCTGTTAAAAGAGAGTGTGTTATTGTAGTAGAAGACAACACTTCAGCCTGACCATGAGATGACAGCACAAGGTATGGCGTAAAGATAACCATGCATTAAAACTTGAACGGCAGTTGCATTGAATGTAAGTCACGCCGTTAAATGATGGCAGTCTTCATACCACCATGCTATGTACCCTACCACTATTAGACACTGTGAACTGCCTTCAAAATTCAGAGCTTTTCCCTGTTATACAGCACAAAGTATGGCATGATGATAACCATACACTACAACATGTACAGCTGTTGCACAGAATCTAACTCACACCGTTAAATGATGGCAGAGTGCATACCAACAGTCATATTTACTCTGACAGAATTAGACGTTGTGAGTTGCATTCTAAATTCATTGTTTTACCCTATTTAACTGCTTAACGGTATTGTCGGCTCCACGTGTATGTCACACATGAGTATGTAACTACCGTAACAGTTTCATTGCATAACAAGCCCTTTGAATGAGGCTGGATTATTGGAGTAGAAGACAACAGTTCAGACTATCCATATGAGTGCAATACAGGGTATGGCGTGAAGATACTCATGCCTTACAACATGTACAATAGTTGCACTGGATGTAACTTACACTGTAAAATGATGGCAGATCACATTCCAACATGTATATGAATGCTGCCACTATTAGACAATGTGATTTGCATTCAAAGTTCAGTGTTTTACCGTATTGTAGTGCATGAGAGTATTATTGGCTCCACCTGTAGGTCAGTGCTGGGAATGCATCTGCTCTAACTGTTTTGATAAATAGCGTGGCCATTGAATGAGAGGGCCTTACCGAAGTAGAAGACAACACGTCAGTCCTTACATGGGATGACAGCACAAGGTATGTCGTGCAGTTAAGTATGCAATAAAACATGTAAAGCTGTTGCTTCAAAAGTAACTTAACGCCTTAAATGATGACACAGTACATACCACCATACATATGATCCCTGCCAGTATTAGAGGCTGTGAACAACATTCAGAATTCAGTGTTTTATCCTATTATGTTTACTGGAGCAAATTTTTTATCAATGGGGAAAACCGTTGATATTCCCCAAATCACAGTCGGTTGGTAATGAGTTTCACGACACATGAGTTCAGCGCGAGGGTTAGAGCACACAATCAAACAGCTAGGGAATGCGGCAATCGCAAAACTGTTAATTTCACCAGCCTGTAAGCTGCTCTTCAGTCTAATCATTGGGTGAAAATATCCCATGTCTGGGCACTTTAAAAAAATAAAAAACGAAACAGGAGAATTTAACACTGTCCTTAGTTCATTTCAGGACTTCGTTAGATGACTCGTAGCCATGGCGGTGAACTATCATGCAGCAACAGAAGCGAGCACAGAAATACAGAGTTCCCACAGAGGTCTCACAGCTCTGAGATTTGTTGTTTGAGTGAAGCAAAATGCTGCATGGACTCGTATTTGAAAGTGAGCTCTGTTTTTTTGCAGCAAGCAAAACAAAACGTCATTTGAATTCAGCGTTTTTTTGTGTGTAATTAATCTATGTCAGGAAAAAATTTACGCCAGCAATTATAAAAAATAAGACAGGGTACTGATCATTAAGAAAATTTAATGTTCACCATCGGTGAGGGATGCATTGTTAAATCCCTCGAGCTTCGCTCTCGGGGTTTAATGATGCATCCCTCACCTCTGGTGAACATTACATTTCCATAATGATCAGTTCCCTATGCATTATTCTCTATGTAGTGCATAACAGTACTGTTGGCACTACCTGAATGCCACACTTGTGAATGTAACTGCAGTAACTGTTTCAGTGCTTAACATGGCCATTGAATGAGGGTGTGTTATTGGAGTAGAGGAGAACACTTCACTCTGTCCCTGTAGTTAGAACACAAGGTATGGCGTGAAGATAACCATGCATTAAAACATGTACACCTATTGCATCAGCTGTAACTTACACTGTAAAATGATGGCATCGCACATTCCAACATACATATGAACCATACCACTATTAGGCGCTGTGAACTGCATTCAAAATTCAGTGTTTTACCCTGTTGTAGTGCATGACAGTACTGTTGGCACATCCAGCATGTCAGTGCTGAGAATGGAACCGCTTGTTTCAATACACAGCATGGCTGTTGAATGAGACGGTGTTATTGTAGAAGACAACACTTCAGTCTGTCCATGTGAGTTCAGCACAAGGTATGTTGTGAAGATAACCTTGCATTAAAACATGTACAGTAGTTGCATCGGATGTAAGTTACTCCATAAAATGATGGCAGATCACATTCCAACATGCATACGAATTCTACCATTATTAGGCACTGTGAGTTGCATTCAGAATTCAGTGTTTTACCCTATAGTAGTGCATGAAGTACTACTGGCGCCGCCTGTATGTCAGTGCTGACAATGCAACCGCTCTGTTTCAATACATAGTATTTCTATTGAATGAGACAGTGTCACTGTAGAAGATAACACTACAGTCTGTCCATGTGAGTACAGCACAAGGTATGTTGTGAAGATAACCATGCATTAAAATGCACAGCACTTGCATTGAATGTAAGTCACACCATTAAATGATGGCAGAGCACATTCCAACATGTGAACCCTGCGACTATTAGATGCTGTGAGATGCATTCAAAATTCAGTGATTTACCCTATAGAAGTGCATGACAGTACTATTGGCGCCACCTGTATATCAGTGCTGAGACTGCAACCGCTCTGTTTCAATCTATACCACGGCTATTGAATGAGAGTGTGTTACTGTAGTAGAAGACAACACTTCAGTCTGTTCCTCTGACGACAGCACAAAGTATGCTGTGAAGAAACCATGCATTAAACATGTACAGCAGTTGAATTGAATGTAAGTCACACCGTTAAATGATGGCAGCATACCTACCACCTTGCATATCTACCCTGCCACTATTAGACGCTGTGAACTGCATTCAAAATTCTATGTTTTACTCTATTATACTGCATGACTGTACTGACGGTGCCACCTGTATGTCAGTGCTGAGAATGCAACCGCTCTGTTTCAATACATAGCATGGCTATTGAATGAGAGAGTGTTATTGGAGTAGAACACAACACTTCAGTCTGTCCATGTGAGAACAACACAAGGTATGTGTGAAAACAACCATTCATCAAAACGGTACAGAAGTTGCTTCGATGTAACTTGTCTGTAAATGACAGAGCACATTCCAGCATGAAAATGAACCCTGCATTATTAGACACTGTGAGTTGCATTCAAAATTCTGTGTTTTACTCTATTCTAGCGCATGACAGTACTATTGGTGTCATTTGTATGTCAGTGCTGGGAAGCGAACCGCTCTGTTTCAGCACATACCATGGCTATTGAATGCGAGGATGTTATTGTGTAGAAGTTAACACATCAGTCTGTCCATGTGAGTACAGTACGACGTATGTTGTGAAGATAACTATGCATTAAAACATGTACAGCAGTTGCTTGAATGTAACTTTCACGCTACTTTCAGCCAGCCAGCAGAATTAGAATGGTAGGAATTTTGGACTGATATATCAGTCCACTGCCATACAAGGGTAAATGATGTCAGAGTACATACCACCATGCATATGAACCCTGCCACTGTTAGATGCTGCAAGCTGCATTCAAAATTCAGTGGTTTACCTTATTATAGTCTATGACAGTACCATTGGCCTGCATGTATCTCATTACTAGGAATGCTATTGCTCTGTTTCACTACATCACGTGGATATTGAATGAGAGGGTGTTATTGTAGTAGAAGAGAACTCTTCGGTCTGTCCATGTGAGTATAGCACAAAATATATCGTTAAGACTGCCATGTATTAAAACTTATACAGCAGTTGCACTGAATGTAAGTCACACCATTAAATGATGGCAGTCTACATACCACCATGCATATTAACCCTGCCACTATTAGACGCTGTGAACTGGCTTTAGAATTAGTTTTTTCCCTATTATAGTGCATGACGGTACTTTTACTGCCACCTGTACGTCAATGCTGAAAATGCAACCGCTCTAACTGTTTCAATACATAACATGGCTGTTAAATGAGAGGGTGTTACTGTAGTAGAAGACAACACTTCAGTCTGACCATGAGATGACAGCACAAGGTATGGCGTAAAGATAACCATGCATTAAAACATGTACGGCAGTTGCATTGAATGGAAGTCACAACATTAAATGATGGCAGTCTTCATACCACCATGCTATGTACCCAGCCACTATTGGACACTGTGAACTGCCTTCAAAATTCAGAGCTTTTCCCTATTATACAGCACAAGGTATGGCATGATGATAACCATACACTACAACATGTACAGCTGTTGCACTGAATCTAACTCACAGCTTAAATGATGGCAGAGTGCATACCAACGGCATATTTACTCTGACAGAATTAGATGCTGTGAGTTGCATTCTAAATTGATTGTTTTACCCTATTGTAGTGCATAACGGTATTGTCAGCTCCACGTGTATGCACACATGTGAATGTAACTACCGTAACAGTTTCATTGCATAACATGCCCTTTGAATGAGGCTGGATTATTGGAGTAGAAGACAACAGTTCAGACTATCCATATGAGTGCAATACAGGGTATGGCGTGAAGATACTCATGCCTTACAAGATGTACAATAGTTGCACTGGATGTAACTTACACTGTAAAATGATGGCAGATCACATTCCAACATGCATATGAACGCTGCCACTATTAGACAATGTGATTTGCATTCAAAGTTCAGTGTTTTACTGTATTGTAGTGCATGAGAGTACTATTGTCTCCACCTGTAGGTCAGTGCTGGGAATGCACCTGCTCTAACCGTTTCGATACATAGCATGGCTATTGAATGAGAGGGTCTTACTGTAGTAGAAGACAACACTTCAGTCCTTACATGAGATGACAGCACAAGGTATGTCGTGCAGTTAAGTATGCAATAAAACATGTAAAGCTGTTGCATCAAAAGTAACTTAACGCCTTAAATGATGGCACAGTACATACCACCATGCATATGATCCTGCCAGTATTAGAGGCTGTGAACAACATTTAGAACTCAGTGTTTTATCCTATTATATTTACTGGAGCAAATTTTTATCAATGGGAAAACCGCTTGATATTCCCTAATCACTAGTCGGTTGTTACGAGTTTCACGCAGACACATTAGTTCAGCGCGAGGGTTAGAGCACACAATCAAACAGCTAGGGAATGCGGCAGTCGTAAAACTGTTAATTTCCACCAGCCTGTAAGCTGCTCTTCTGTCTAATCATTGGGTGAAAATATCCCGTGTCTGGGCACTTTTAAAAAAAATAAAAAAACGGAAACAGGACAATTTTAACACTGTCCCTTAGTTCATTTCAAGGACTTCGTCAGATGACCTCCGTAGCCATGGCGGTGAACTATCATGCAGCAACAGATAGAGAGCACACGAATATACAGAGTTCCCACAGAGGTCTCACAGCTCTGAGATTTGTTGTTTGAGTGAAGCAAAATGCTGCATGGACTCGTATTTGAAAGTGAGCTCAGTTTTTTGTCCAGCAAGCAAAACAAAACGTCATTTGAATTCAGCGTTTTTTTGTGTGTAATTAATCTATGTCAGGAAAAAAATTCACGCCAGCAATTATAAAAAATAAGACAGGGTACTGATCATTAAGAAAATTTAATGTTCACCATCGGTGAGGGATGCATTGTTAAATCCCTCGAGCTTCACTCTCGGGGTTTAATGATGCATCCTCACCTCGGTGAACATTACATTTCCATAATGATCAGTTCCCTATGCATTATTCTCTGTGCAGTGCATAACAGTACTGTTGGCACTACCTGAATGCCACACTTGTGAATGTAACTGCCCTAACTGTTTCAGTGCTTAACATGGCCATTGAATGAGGGTATGTTATTGGAGTAGACGAGAACACTTCACTCTGTCCCTGTAGTTACAACACAAGGTATGGCGTGAAGATAACCATGCATTAAAACATGTACAGCTGTTGCATCAGATGTAACTTACACCGTAAAATGATGGCAGCGCACATTCCAACATACATATGAACCAAACCACTATTAGGCGCTGTGAACTGCATTCAAAATTCAGTGTTTTACTCTGTTGTAGTGCATGACAGTACTGTTGGCACATCCAGCATGTCAGTGCTGAGAATGGAACTGCTCTGTTTCAATACACAGCATGGCTGTTTAATGAGACGGTGTTATTGTAGTAGGAGACAACAGTTCAGTCTGTCCATGTGAGTTCAGGACAAGGTATGTTGTGAAGATAACCTTGCATTAAAACATGTACTGTAGTTGCTTCGGATGTAAGTTACTCCATAAAATGATGGCAGATCACATTCCAACATGCATACAAACTCTACCATTATTAGGCACTGTGAGTTGCATTCAGAATTCAGTGTTTTACCCTATTGTAGTGTGCATGAGAGTACTACTGGCGTTGCCTGTATGTCAGTGCTGGCAATGAAACCGCCTTGTTTCAATACATAGTATGGCTATTGAATGAGACAGTGTCACTGTAGAAGATAACACTACAGTCTGTCTATGTGAGTACTGCATAAGGTATGTTGTGAAGATAACCATGCATTAAAACCTGTGCAGCACTTGCATTGAATGTAAGTCACACCATTAAATGATGGCAGAGCACATTCCAACATGCATGTGAACCCTGCGACTATTAGATGCTGTGAGATGCATTCAAAATTCAGTGATTTACCCTATAGAAGTGCATGACAGTACTATTGACGCCACCTGTATATCAGTGCTGAGACTGCAACCGCTCTGTTTCAATCTATACCACGTCTATTGAATGAGAGTGTGTTACTGTAGTAGAAGACAACACTTCAGTCTGTTCCTCTGACGACAGCACAAAGTATGCTGTGAAGAAACCATGCATTAAAGCATGTACAGCAGTTGAATTGAATGTAAGTCACACTGTTAAATGATGGCAGCATACCTACCACCTTGCATATCAACCCTGCCATTATTAGACGCTGTGAACTGCATTCAAAATTTGAGTTTTACTCTATTATACTGCATGACAGTACTGATGGGGCCACGTATGTCAGTGCTGAGAATGCAACCTTTTGTTTCAATACATAGCATGGCTATTGAATGAGAGAGTGTTATTGGAGTAGAACACAACACTTCAGTCTGTCCATGTGAGTACAACACAAGATATGTGTGAAGACAACCATTCATCAAAACGTGTACAGAAGTTGCTTCGGATGTAACTTGTGCTGTAAAATGACAGAGCACATTCCAGCATGAAAATGAACCCTGCCATTATTAGACACTGTGAGTTGCATTCAAAATTCTGTGTTTTACAGTATTCTAGCGCATGACAGTACTATTGGTGTCATTTGTATGTCAGTGCTGGGAACGCAACCGCTCTGTTTCAGTACATACCATGGCTATTGAATGCGAGGATGTTATTGTTGTAGAAGTTAACACATCAGTCTGTCCATGTGAGTACAGTACGATGTATGTTGTGAAGATAACTATGCACTAAAATATGTACAGCAGTTGCATAGAATTTAACTTTCTACGTTACTTCTTAGCCAGCCAGCAGCATTAGAATGGGGTAGGAATTTTGGACTGATATATCAGTCCACTGCCATACAAGGGTTAAATGATGTCAGAGTACATACCACCATGCATATGAACCCTGCCACTGTTAGATGCTGCAAGCTGCATTCAAAATTCAGTGGTTTACCTTATTATAGTGTATGACAGTACCATTACGCTGCATGTATCTCTATTACTAGGAATGCTACTGCTCTGTTTCACACTACATCGCGTGGATATTGAATGAGAGGGTGTTATTGTAGTAGAAGAGAACTCTTCGTCTGTCCATGTGAGTATAGCACAAAATATATCGTTAAGACTGCCATGCATTAAAACTTATACAGCAGTTGCACTGAATGTAAGTCACACCATTAAATGATGGCAGTCTACATACCACCATGCATATTAACCCTGCCACTATTAGACGCTGTGAACTGCCTTCAGAATTAGTTTTTCCCTATTATAGTGCATGACAGCACTTTACTGCCACCTGTACGTCAATGCTGAAAATGCAACCGCTCTAACTGTTTCAATACATAACATGGCTGTTAAATGAGAGGGTGTTACTGTAGTAGAAGACAACACTTCAGTCTGACCATGAGATGACAGCACAAGGTATGGCGTAAAGATAACCATGCATTAAAACATGTACGGCAGTTGCATTGAATGGAAGTCACAACATTAAATGATGGCAGTCTTCATACCACCATGCTATGTACCCAGCCACTATTGGACACTGTGAAGTGTCTTCAAAATTCAGAGTTTTCCCTATTATACAGCACAAGGTATGGCATGATGATAACCATACACTACAACATGTACAGCTGTTGCATTGAATCTAACTCACAGCGTTAAATGATGGCAGAGTGCATACCAACCGCATATTTACTCTGACAGAATTAGATGCTGTGAGTTGCATTCTAAATTGATTGTTTTACCCTATTGTAGTGCATAACGGTACTGTCAGCTCCACGTGTATGCCACACATGTGAATGTAACTACCGTAACAGTTTCATTGCATAACATGGCCATTGAATGAGGCTGGATTATTGAGTAGAAGACAACAGTTCAGACTATCCATATGAGTGCAATACAGGGTATGGCGTGAAGATACTCATGCCTTACAACATGTACAATAGTTGCACTGGATGTAACTTACACTGTAAAATGATGGCAGATCACATTCCAACATACATATGAATGCTACCACTATTAGGCAATGTCATTTGCATTCAAAGTTCAGTGTTTTACCGTATTGTAGTGCATGAGAGTACTATTGGCTCCACCTGTAGGTCAGTGCTGGGAATGCACCTGCTCTAACTGTTTCGATACATAGCATGGCTACTGAATGAGAGGGTCTTAGCGTATTAGAAGACAACACTTCAGTCCTTACATGAGATGACAGCAGAAGGTATGTCGTGCAGTTAAGTATGCAATAAAACATGTAAAGCTGTTGCATCAAAAGTAACTTAACGCCTTAAATGATGGCACAGTACATACCACCATGCATATGATCCCTGCCAGTATTAGAGGCTGTGAACAACATTCAGAACTCAGTGTTTTATCCTATTATATTTACTGGAGCAAATTTTTATCAATGGGAAACCGTTGATATTCCCTAAATCACTAGTCGGTTGTTACGAAGTTTCACGCACACACATTAGTTCAGCGCGAGGGTTAGAGCACACAATCAAACAGCTAGGAATGCGGAGTCGAAACTGTTAATTTCACCAGCCTGTAAGCTGCTCTTCTGTCTAATCATTGGGTGAAAATATCCCGTGTCTGGGCACTTTTAAAAAAAATAAAAAAACGGAAACAGGAGAATTTTAACACTGTCCCTTAGTTTATTTCAGGGTCTTCGTCAGATGACCTCCGTAGCCGTGGCGGTGAACTATCATGCAGCAACAGATAGCAAGCACACGAAAATACAGAGTTCCCACAGAGGTCTCACAGCTCTGAGATTTGTTTTTTGAGTGAGGCAAAATGCTGCATGGACTCGTATTTGAAAGTGAGCTCAGTTTTTTTTGCAGCAAGCAAAACAAAACGTCATTTGAATTCAGCGTTTTTTTGTGTGTTATTAATCTATGTCAGGAAAAAAATTCACGGCAGCAATTATAAAAAATAAGACAGGGTACTGATCATTAAGAAAATTTAATGTTCACCCTCGGTGAGGGATGCATTGTTAAACCCCTCGAGCTTCGCTCTTGGGGTTTAATGATGCATCCCTCACCTCGGTGAACATTACATTTCCATAATGATCAGTTCCTATGCATTATTCTTATGTAGTGCATAACAGTACTGTTGGCACTACCTGAATGCCACACTTGTGAATGTAACTGCTGTAACTGTTTCAGTGCTTAACATGGCCATTGAATGAGGGTGTGTTATTGGAGTAGAGGAGAACACTTCACTCTGTCCCTGTAGTTACAACACAAGGTATGTCATAAAGATAACCATGCATTAAAACATGTACAGCTGTTGCATCAGATGTAATTGTACACAGAAATGATGGCAGCGATATTCCAACATACATATGAACCATGCCACTATTAGGCGCTGTGAACTGCATTCAAAATTCAGTGTTTTACCCTGTTGTAGTGCATGACAGTACTGTTGGCACATCCAGCATGTCAGTGCTGAGAATGGAACTGCTCTGTTTCAATACACAGCATGGCTGTTTAATGAGACGGTGTTATTGTAGTAGGAGACAACAGTTCAGTCTGTCCATGTGAGTTCAGCACAAGGTATGTTGTGAAGATAACCTTGCATTAAAACATGTACAGTAGTTGCTTCGGATGTAAGTTACTCCATAAAATGATGGCAGATCACATTCCAACATGCATACAAACTCTACCATTATTAGGCACTGTGAGTTGCATTCAGAATTCAGTGTTTTACCCTATTGTAGTGCATGAGAGTACTACTGGCGTTGCCTGTATGTCAGTGCTGGCAATGAAACCGCTCTGTTTCAATACATAGTATGGCTATTGAATGAGACAGTGTCACTGTAGAAGATAACACTACAGTCTGTCTATGTGAGTACTGCACAAGGTATGTTGTGAAGATAACCATGCATTAAAACCTGTGCAGCACTTGCATTGAATGTAAGTCACACCATTAAATGATGGCAGAGCACATTCCAACATGCATGTGAACCCTGCGACTATTAGATGCTGTGAGATGCATTCAAAATTCAGTGATTTACCCTATAGAAGTGCATGACAGTACTATTGGCTCCACCTGTATATCAGTGCTGAGACTGCAACTGCTCTGTTTCAATCTATACCACGGCTATTGAATGAGAGTGTGTTACTGTAGTAGAAGACAACACTTCAGTCTGTTCCTCTGACGACAGCACAAAGTATGCTGTGAAGAAAACCATGCATTAAAGCATGTACAGCAGTTGAATTGAATGTAAGTCACACCGTTAAATGATGGCAGCATACCTACCACCTTGCATTCCAACCCTGCCATTATTTGACGCTGTGAACTGCATTCAAAATTCTGAGTTTCCACTCTATTATACTGCACGACAGTACTGATGGGGCCACGTGTATGTCAGTGCTGAGAATGCAACCGCTCTGTTTCAACACATAGCATGGCTATTGAATGAGAGAGTGTTATTGGAGTAGAACACAACACTTCAGTCTGTCCATGTGAGTACAACACAAGATATGTGTGAAGACAACCATTCATCAAAACGTGTGTACAGAAGTTGCTTCGGATGTAACTTGTGCTGTAAAATGACAGAGCACATTCTAGCATGTAAATGAACCCTGCCATTATTAGACACTGTGAGTTGCATTCAAAATTCTGTGTTTTACTCTATTCTAGCGCATGACAGTACTATTGGTGTCATTTGTATGTCAGTGCTGGGAACGCAACCGCTCTGTTTCAGTACATACCATGGCTATTGAATGCGAGGATGTTATTGTTGTAGAAGTTAACACATCAGTCTGTCCATGTGAGTACAGTACGATGTATGTTGTGAAGATAACTATGCACTAAAATATGTACAGCAGTTGCATAGAATTTAACTTTCTATTGCATTTCAGCCAGCCAGCAGAATTAGAATGGTAGGAATTTTGGACTGATATATCAGTCCACTGCCATACAACGGTTAAATGATGTCAGAGTACATACCACCATGCATATGAACCCTGCCACTGTTAGATGCTGCAAGCTGCATTCAAAATTCAGTGGTTTACCTTATTATAGTGTATGAAGTACCATTGGCGCTGCATGTATCTCATTACTAGGAATGCTACTGCTCTGTTTCACTACATCGCGTGGATATTGAATGAGAGGGTGTTATTGTAGTAGAAGAGAACTCTTCGGTCTGTCCATGTGAGTATAGCACAAAATATATCGTTAAGACTGCCATGCATTAAAACTTATACAGCAGTTGCACTTAATTTAAGTCACACCATTAAATGATGGCAGTCTACATACCACCATGCATATTAACCCTGCCACTATTAGACGCTGTGAACTGCCTTCAGAATTAGTTTTTCCCTATTATAGTGCATGACGAGCAGTTTTACTGCCACCTGTACGCCAATGCTGAAAATGCAACCGCCTAACTATTTCAATACATAACATGGGTGTTAAATGAGAGGGTGTTACTCTAGTAGAAGACAACACTTCAATCTGACCATGAGATGACAGCAGAAGGTATGGCGAAAGATAACCATGCATTAAAACATGAGCGGCAGTTGCATTGAATGGAAGTCACACATTAATGATGGCAGTCTTCATACCACCATGCTATGAACCCAGCCACTATTGGACACTGTGAAGTGTCTTCAAAATTCAGAGCTTTTCCCTATTATACAGCACAAGGTATGGCATGATGATAACCATACACTACAACATGTACAGCTGTTGCACTGAATCTAACTCACAGCGTTAAATGATGGCAGAGTGCATACCAACCGGCATATTTACTCTGACAGAATTAGATGCTGTGAGTTGCATTCTAAATTGATTGTTTTACCCTATTGTAGTGCATAACAGTACTGTCAGCTCCACGTATGTGCTACACATGTGAATGTAACTACCGAACAGTTTCATTGCATAACATGGCCATTGAATGAGGCTGGATTATTGGAGAATACAACAGTTCAGACTATCCATATGAGTGCAATACAGGGTATGGCGTGAAGATACTCATGCCTTACAACATGTACAATAGTTGCACTGGATGTAACTTACACTGTAAAATGATGGCAGATCACATTCCAACATGCATATGAATGCTACCACTATTAGGCAATGTCATTTGCATTCAAAGTTCAGTGTTTTACCGTATTGTAGTGCATGAGAGTACTATTGGCTCCACCTGTAGGTCAGTGCTGGGAATGCACCTGCTCTAACTGTTTCGATACATAGCATGGCTACTGAATGAGAGGGTCTTAGCGTATTAGAAGACAACACTTCAGTCCTTACATGAGATGACAGCAGAAGGTATGTCGTGCAGTTAAGTATGCAATAAAACATGTAAAGCTGTTGCATCAAAAGTAACTTAACGCCTTAAATGATGGCACAGTACATTCCACCATGCATATGATCCCTGCCAGTATTAGAGGCTGTGAACAACATTCAGAACTCAGTGTTTTATCCTATTATATTTACTGGAGGAAATTTTTGATCAATGGGGAAAACCAGTTGATATTCCCCGTAATCACGAGTCGGTTGCTACGAGTTTCACGCACACACATTAGTCCAGCGCGAGGGTTAGAGCACACAATCAAACAGCTAGGGAATGCGTGAGTCGCAAAACTGCTAATTTCCACCAGCCTGTAAGCTGCTCTTCTGTCTAATCATTGGGTGAAAATATCCCGTGTCTGGGCACTTTTAAAAAAAATAAAAAAACGGAAACAGGAGAATTTTAACACTGTCCCTTAGTTTATTTCAGGGTCTTCGTCAGATGACCTCCGTAGCCGTGGCGGTGAACTATCATGCAGCAACAGATAGCAAGCACATGTAAATACAGAGTTGCCACAGAGGTCTCACAGCTCTGAGATTTGTTTTTTGAGTGAGGCAAAATGCTGCATGGACTCGTATTTGAAAGTGAGCTCAGTTTTTTTTGCAGCAAGCAAAACAAAACATCATTTGAATTCAGCGTTTTTTTGTGTGTTATTAATCTATGTCAGGAAAAAAATTCACGGCAGCAATTATAAAATAAGACAGGGTACTGATCATTAAGAATTTATGTTCACCTCGGTGAGGATGCATTGATAAACCCTCGAGCTTCGCTCTTGGGGTTTAATGATGCATCCTCACCTCTGGTGAACATTACATTTCCATAAAGATCAGTTCCCTATGCATTATTCTGTATGTAGTATAACAGTACTGTTGGCACTACCTGAATGCCACACTTGTGAATGTAACTGCTGTAACTGTTTCAGTGCTTAACATGGCCATTGAATGAGGTGTGTTATTGGAGTAGAGGAGAACACTTCACTCTGTCCCTGTAGTTACAACACAAGGTATGTCATAAAGATAACCATGCATTAAAACATGTACAGCTGTTGCATCAGATGTAACTTGCACCGTAAAATGATGGCAGCGCACATTCCAACATACATATGAACCATGCCACTATTAGACGCTGTGAACTGCATTCAAAATTCAGTGTTTTACCCTGTTGTAGTGCATGACGGTACTGTTGGCACATCCAGCATGTCAGTGCTGAGAATGGAACCGCTTCTGTTTCAATACATAGCATGGCTGTTGAATGAGACGGTGTTATTGTAGTAGAAAACAACACTTCAGTCTGTCCATGTGAGTTCAGCACAAGGAATGTTGTGAAGATAACCTTGCATTAAAACATGTACAGTAGTTGCATCGGATGTAAGTTACTCCATAAAATGATGGCAGATCACATTCCTACATGCATACAAACTCTACCATTATTAGACACTGTGAGTTGCATTCAGAATTCAGTGTTTTACCCTATTGTAGTGCATGAGAGTACTACTGGCCCCACTTGTATTTCAGTGCTGGCAATGCAACCGCTCTGTTTCAATACATAGTATGGCCATTGAATGAGACAGTGTTATTGTAGAGGATAACTCTACAGTCTGTCCATGTGAGTACAGCACAAGGTATGTTGTGAAGATAACCATGCATTAAAACCTATACAGCACTTGCATTGAATGTAAGTCACACCATTAAATGATGGCAGATCACATTCCAACATGCATATGAACCCTGCGACTATTAGACGCTGTGAGATGCATTCAAAATTCAGTGATTTACCCTATAGTAGTGCATGACAGTACTATTGGTGCCACCTATAGATCAGTGCTGAGACTGCAACCACTCTGTTTCAATCTATACCACGGCTATTGAATGAGACTGTGTTACTGTACAAGAAGGCAACACTTCAGTCTATACATCTGATGACATCACAAAGTATGCCGTGAAGGAAACCATGCATTAAAACATGTACAGCAGTTGAATTGAATGTAAGTCACACCATTAAATGATGGCAGTCTACATACCACCATGCATATTAATCCTGCTACTATTAGACACTGTGAACTGCCTTCAGAATTAGTTTTTTCCCTATTATAGTGCATGACGATACTGTTACTTCCACCTGTACGTCAATGCTGAAAATGTAACCGCTCTAACTATTTCAGTACATAACATGGCTGTTAAATGAGAGGGTGTTACTATAGTAGAAGACAACACTT
Source organism: Neoceratodus forsteri (assembly GCA_016271365.2). NCBI lineage: Eukaryota > Metazoa > Chordata > Ceratodontiformes > Ceratodontidae > Neoceratodus > Neoceratodus forsteri. The sequence continues at coordinate 696,047,807 of CM057456.1, read as the reverse complement.
CAGTCTGACCATGAGATGACAGCACAAGGTATGGCGTAAAGATAACCATGTATTAAAACATGAACGGCAGTTGCATTGAATGTATGTCATGCCGTTAAATGATGGCAGTCTTCATACCACCATGCTATGTACCCTGCCACTATTAGACACTGTGAACTGCCTTCAAAATTCAGAGCTTTTCCGTATTATACAGCACAAGGTATGGCATGATGATAACCATACACTACAATATGTACAGCTGGTGCACGGAATCTAACTCACACCATTAAATGATGGCAGAGTGCATACCAACAGGCATATTTACTCTGACAGAATTAGACTCTGTGAGCTGCATTCTAAATTCATTGTTTTACCCTATTATACTGCATAACGGTACTGTCGGCTCCACGTGTATGCCACACATGTGAATGTAACTACCGTAACAGTTTCATTGCATAACATGCCCTTTGAATGAGGCTGGATTATTGGAGTAGAGGACAACAGTTCACACTATCCATATGAGTGCAATACAGGGTATGACGTGAAGATACTCATGCCTTACAACATGTACAAATAGTTGCACTGGATGTAACTTACACTGTAAAATGATGGCAGATCACATTCCAACATGCATATGAATGCTGCCACTATTAGACAATGTGATTTGCATTCAAAGTTCAGTGTTTTACCGTACTGTAGTGCATGAGAGTACTATTGCCTCCACTTGTAGGTCAGTGCTGGGAATGCACCTGCTCTGTTTCGTTACATAGCATGGCTATTGAATGAGAGGGTCTTAGTGTATTAGAAGACAACACTTCAGTCCTTACATGAGATGACAGCACAAGGTATGTCGGCAGTTAAGTATGCAATAAAACATGTAAAGCTGTTGCATCAAAAGTAACTTAACGCCTTAAATGATGACACAGTACATACCACCATGCATATGATCCCTGCCAGTATTAGAGGCTGTGAACAACATTCAGAACTCAGTGTTTTATCTCTATTATATTTACTGGAGCAAATTTTTATCAATGGGCAAAACCGTTGATATTCCCCGAATCACTAATTGAATGAGGCTGGATTATTGGAGTAGAAGACAACAGTTCAGACTATCCATATGAGTGCAATACAGGGTATGGCGTGAAGATACTTGCCTTACAACATGTACAGTAGTTGCACTGGATGTAACTTACACTGTAAAATGATGGCAGATCACATTCCACATGCATCTGAATGCTACCACTATTAGACAATGTGATTTGCATTCAAAGTTCAGTGTTTTACCAGACGTAGTGCATGAGAGTCCTATTGGCTCCACCTGTAGGTCAGTGCTGGGAATGCACCTGCTCTAACTGTTTCAATACATAGCATGGTTATTGAATGAGAGGGTCTTACTGTAGTAGAAGACAACACTTCAGTCCTTACATGAGATGACAGCACAAGGTATGTCTGCAGTTAAGTATGCAATAAAACATGTAAAGCTGTTGCATCAAAAGTAACTTAACGCCTTAAATGATGGCACAGTACATACCACCATGCATATGATCCCTGCCAGTATTAGAGGCTGTGAACAACATTTGGAACTCAGTGTTTTATCTTATTATATTTACTGGAGCAAATTTTTATCAATGGGAAAACCGTTTGATATTCCCGTAATCACTAGTCGGTTGCTTACGAGTTTCACGCACACATGAGTTCAGCGCGAGGGTTAGAGCACACAATCAAACAGCTAGGGAATGCGGCAATTGCAAAACTGTTAATTTCACCAGCCTGTAAGCTGCTCTGCCGTCTAATCATTGGGTGAAAATATCCCGTGTCTGGGTACTTTTAAAAAATAAAAACGGAAACAGGATAATTTTAACACTGTTCCTTAGTTCATTTCAAGGACTTCGTCAGATGACCTCCGTAGCCATGGCGGTGAACTATCATGCAGCAACAGATAGAGAGCACACGAATATACAGAGTTCCCACAGAGGTCTCACAGCTCTGAGATTTGTTGTTTGAGTGAAGCAAAATGCTGCATGGACTCGTATTTGAAAGTGAGCTCTGTTTTTTTTCCAGCAAGCAAAACAAAACGACATTTGAATTCAGCGTTTTTTTGTGTGTAATTAATCTATGTCAGGAAAAAAATTCACGCCAGCAATTATAAAAAATAAGGCAGGGTAATGATCATTAAGAAAATTTAATGTTCACCATCGGTGAGGCATGCATTGATAAATCCCTTGAGCTTCGCTCTTGGGGTTTAATGATGCATCCCTCACCTCGGGTGAACATTACATTTCCATAATGATCAGTTCCCTATGCATTATTCTCTATGTAGTGCATAACAGTACTGTTGGCACTACCTGAATGTCACACTTGTGAATGTAACTGCTGTAACTGTTTCAGTGCTTAACATGGCCATTGAATGAGGGTGTGTTATTGGAGTAGAGGAGAACACTTCACTCTGTCCCTGTAGTTACAACACAAGGTATGGCATGAAGATAACCATGCATTAAAACACGTACAGCTGTTGCATCAGCTGTAACTTACACTGTAAAATGATGGTAGCGCACATTCCAACATACATAGAACCATACCATTATTAGGCGCTGTGAACTGCATTCAAAATTCAGTGTTTTACCCTGTTGTTGTGCATGACAGTACTGTTGGCACATCCATCATGTCAGTGCTGAGAATGGAACTGCTCTGTTTCAATACAGAGCATGGCTGTTGAATGAGAAGGTGTTATTGTAGTAGAAGACAACACTTCAGTCTGTCCATGTGAGTTCAGCACAAGGTATGTTGTGAAGATAACCTTGCATTAAAACATGTTCAGTAGTTGCATCAGATGTAAGTTACACCATAAAATGATGGCAGATCGCATTCCAACATGCATACAAACTCTACCATTATTAGGCACTGTGAGTTGCATTCAGAATTCAGTGTTTTACCCTATTGTAGTGCATGACAGTACTACTGGTGCCATCTGTATCGTCAGTGCTGGCAATGCAACCGCCTAACTGTTTCAATACATAGTATGGTTATTGAATGAGACAGTGTCACTGTAGAAGATAACACTACAGTCTGTCCATGTGAGTACAGCACAAGGTATGTTGTGAAGATAACCATGCATTAGAATCTGTACAGCACTTGCATTGAATGTAAGTCACACCATTAAATGATGGCAGAGCACATTCCAGCATGCATGTGAACCCTTCGACTATTAGATGCTGTGAGATGCATTCAAAATTCAGTGATTTACCCTATAGAAGTACATGACAGTACAATTGACGCTACCTGTACATCAGTGCTGAGACTGCAACCGCTCTGTTTCATTCTATACCACGTCTATTGAATGAGAGTGTGTTACTGTAGTAGAAGACAACACTTCAGTCTGTTCCTCTGACTACAGCACAAAGTATGCTGTGAAGAAAACCATGCATTAAAACATGTACAGCAGTTGAATTGAATGTAAGTCACACCGTTAAATGATGGCAGCATACCTACCACCTTGCATATCAACCCTGCCACTATTAGATGCTGTGAACTGCATTCAAAATTCTGAGTTTTACTCTATTATACTGCATGACAGTACTGACGGGGCCACGTGTATGTCAGTGCTGAGAATGCAACCGCTCTGTTTCAATACATAGCATGGCTATTGAATGAGAGAGTGTTATTGGAGTAGAACACGACACTTCAGTCTGTCCATGTGAGTACAACACTAGGTATGTGTGAAGACAACCATTCATCAAAACATATACAGAAGTTGCTTCGGATGTAACTTGTGCTGTGAAATGACAGTGCACATTCCAGCATGTAAATGAACCCTGTCATTATTAGACACGGTGAGTTGCATTCAAAATTCTGTGTTTTACTCTATTCTAGCGCATGACAGTACTATTGGTGTCATTTGTATGTCAGTTCTGGGAACGCAGCCGCTCTGTTTCAGTACATACCATGGTTATTGAATGCGAGGATGTTATTGTAGTAGAAGTTAACACATCAGTCTGTCCATGTGAGTACAGCAGAAGGTATGTTGTGAAGATAACTATGCATTAAAACATGTACAGCAGTTGCATCGAATGTAACTTTTACGTTACTCTCAGCCAGCCAGCAGAACTAGAATGGTAGGAATTTTGACTGATATTTCAGTCCACTGCCATAACAGGTTAAATGATGTCAGAGTACATACCACCATGCATATGAACCCTGCCTACCGTTAGATGCTGCAAGCTGCATTCAAAATTCAGTGGTTTACCTTATTATAGTGCTTGACAGTACCATTGGCTGCATGTATGTCATCACTAGGAATGCTACTGTTCTGTTTCACTACATCGTATGGCTATTGAATGAGATTGTGTTATTGTAGTGAAGAGAACTCTTCGTCTGTCAATGTGAGCATAGCACAAAATATATCATTAAGACTGCCACGCATAAAAACTTATACAGCAGTTGCACTGAATGTAAGTCACACCATTAAAAGATGGCAGTCTACATACCACCATGCATATAAACCCTGCCACTATTAGACGCTGTGAACTGCCTTCAGAATTAGTTTTTTCCCTATTATAGTGCATGACGGTACTGTTACTGCCACCTGTACATCAATGCTGAAAATGCAACCGCTCTAACTATTTCAATACATAACATGGCTGTTAAAAGAGAGGTGTTACTGTAGTAGAAGACAACACTTCAGTCTGACCATGAGATGACAGCACAATTTATGGCGAAAGATAACCATGCATTAAAACATGAACGGCAGTTGCATTGAATGTAACGCTGTTAAATGATGGCAGTGTTCATACCACCATGCTATGTACCCTGCCACTATTGGACACTGTGAACTGCCTTCAAAATTCAGAGGTTTTCCCTATTATACAGCACAAGGTATGGTATGATGATAACCATACACTACAACATGTACAGCTGTTGCACTGAATCTAACTCACAGCATTAAATGATGGCAGAGTGCATACCAACCGGCATATTTACTCTGACAGAATTAGATGCTGTGAGTTGCATTCTAAATTGATTGTTTTACCCTATTGTAGTGCATAACGGTACTGTCAGCTCCACGTGTATGCCACACATGTGAATGTAACTACCGTAACAGTTTCATTGCATAACATGGCCATTGAATGAGGCTGGATTATTGAGTAGAAGACAACAGTTCAGACTATCCATATGAGTGCAATACAGGGTATGGGGTGAAGATACTCATGCCTTACAACATGTACAGTAGTTGCACTGGATGTAACTTACACTGTAAAATGATGGCAGATCACATTCCAACATGCATCTGAATGCTACCACTATTAGACAATGTGATTTGCATTCAAAGTTCAGTGTTTTACCGTATTGTAGTGCATGAGAGTCCTATTGGCTCCACCTGTAGGTCAGTGCTGGGAATGCACCTGCTCTAACTGTTTCAATACATAGCATGGTTATTGAATGAGAGGGTCTTACTGTAGTAGAAGACAACACTTCAGTCCTTACATGAGATGACAGCACAAGGTATGTCGTGCAGTTAAGTATGCAATAAAACATGTAAAGCTGTTGCATCAAAAGTAACTTAACGCCTTAAATGATGGCACAGTACATACCACCATGCATATGATCCTGCCAGTATTAGAGGCTGTGAACAACATTTCGAACTCAGTGTTTTATCTTATTATATTTACTGGAGCAAATTTTTATCAATGGGAAAACCGCTTGATATTCCCGTAATCACTAGTCGGTTGTTACGAGTTTCACGCACACATGAGTTCAGCGCGAGGGTTAGAGCACACAATCAAACAGCTAGGGAATGCGGCAATCGCAAAACTGTTATTTCACCAGCCTGTAAGCTGCTCTGCCGTCTAATCATTGGGTGAAAATATCCCGTGTCTGGTACTTTTAAAAAATAAAAAACGGAAACAGGAAATTTTAACACTGTTCCTTAGTTCATTTCAAGGACTTCGCAGATGACCCCGTAGCCATGGCGGTGAACTATCATGCAGCAACAGATAGCGAGCACACGAAAATACAGAGTTCCCACAGAGGTCTCACAGCTCTGAGATTTGTTGTTTGAGTGAAGCAAAATGCTGCATGGACTCGTATTTGAAAGTGAGCTCTGTTTTTTTCCAGCAAGCAAAACAAAACGTCATTTGAATTCAGCGTTTTTTTGTGTGTAATTAATCTATGTCAGGAAAAAAATTTACGCCAGCAATTATAAAAAATAAGACAGGGTACTAATCATTAAGAAAATTTAATGTTCACCATCGGTGAGGGATGCATTGATAAATCCCTCGAGCTTCGCTCTTGGGGTTTAATGATGCATCCTCACCTCGGTGAACATTACATTTCCATAATGATCAGTTCCTATGCATTATTCTCTATGTAGTGCATAACAGTACTGTTGGCACTACCTGAAAGTCACACTTGTGAATGTAACTGCTAGTAACTGTTTCAGTGCTTAACATGGCCATTGAATGAGGGTGTGTTATTGGAGTAGAGGAGAACACTTCACTCTGTCCCTGTAGTTACAACACAAGGTATGGCGTGAAGATAACCATGCATTAAAACATGTACAGCTGTTGCATCAGATGTAACTTACACCGTAAAATGATGGCAGCGCACATTCCAACATACATATGAACCAAACCACTATTAGGCGCTGTGAACTGCATTCAAAATTCAGTGTTTTACCCTGTTGTAGTGCATGACAGTACTGTTGGCACATCCAGCATGTCAGTGCTGAGAATGGAACCGCTCTGTTTCAATACACAGCATGGCTGTTGAATGAGAAGGTGTTATTGTAGTAGAAGACAACACTTCAGTCTGTCCATGTGAGTTCAGCACAAGGTATGTTGTGAAGATAACCTTGCATTAAAACATGTACAGTAGTTGCATCAGATGTAAGTTACACCATAAAATGATGACAGATCACATTCCAACATGCATACAAACTCTACCATTATTAGGCACTGTGAGTTGCATTCAGAATTCAGTGTTTTACCCTATTGTAGTGCATGACAGTACTACTGGTGCCATCTGTACGTCAGTGCTGGCAATGCAACCGCTTAACTGTTTCAATACATAGTATGGTTATTGAATGAGACAGTGTCACTGTAGAAGATAACACTACAGTCTGTCCATGTGAGTACAGCACAAGGTATGTTGTGAAGATAACCATGCATTAAAACCTGTACAGCACTTGCATTGAATGTAAGTCACACCATTAAATGATGGCAGAGCACATTCCAACATGTGAACCCTGTGATTATTAGATGCTGTGAGATGCATTCAAAATTCAGTGATTTACCCTATAGAAGTTGCATGACAGTACTATTGGCGCCACACTGTATATCAGTGCTGAGACTGCAACCGCTCTGTTTCATTCTATACCACGCCTATTGAATGAGAGTGTGTTACTGTAGTAGAAGACAACACTTCAGTCTGTTCCTCTGACTACAGCACAAAGTATGCTGTGAAGAAACCATGCATTAAAACATGTACAGCAGTTGAATTGAATGTAAGTCACACCGTTAAATGATGGCAGCATACCTACCACCTTGCATATCAACCCTGCCACTATTAGATGCTGTGAACTGCATTCAAAATTTGAGTTTTACTCTATTATACTGCATGACAGTACTGACGGGCCACGTATGTCAGTGCTGAGAATGCAACCGCTTGTTTCAATACATAGCATGGCTATTGAATGAGAGAGTGTTATTGGAGTAGAACACAACACTTCAGTCTGTCCATGAGAAAACACTAGGTATGTGTGAAGACAACCATTCATCAAAACGTGTACAGAAGTTGCTTCGATGTAATCTTGTGCTGTAAAATGACGAGCACATTCCAGCATGTAAATGAACCCTGCCATTATTAGACACGGTGAGTTGCATTCAAAATTCTGTGTTTTACTCTATTCTAGCGCATGACAGTACTATTGGTGTCATTTGTATGTCAGTGCTGGGAACGCAACGCCTGTTTAGTACATACCATGGTTATTGAATGCGAGGATGTTATTGTAGTAGAAGTTAACACATCAGTCTGTCCATGTGAGTACAGCAGAGGTTTGTTGTGAAGATAACTATGCATTAAAACATGTACAGCAGTTGCATCGAATGTAACTTTCATGCTATTCTCAGCCAGCCAGCAGAACTAGAATGGGTAGGAATTTTGGACTGATATTTCAGTCCACTGCCATACTGGGTTAAATGATGTCAGAGTACATACCACCATGCATATGAACCCTGCCACTGTTAGATGCTGCAAGCTGCATTCAAAATTCAGTGGTTTACCTTATTATAGTGCTTGACAGTACCATTGGCGCTGCATGTATGTCATCACTAGGAATGCTACTGTTCTGTTTCACTACATCGTATGGCTATTGAATGAGAGGGTGTTATTGTAGTAGAAGAGAACTCTTCGTCTGTCCATGTGAGCATAGCACAAAATATATCGTTAAGACTGCCACGCATTAAAACTTATACAGCAGTTGCACTGAATGTAAGTCACACCATTAAATGATGGCAGTCTACATACCACCATGCATATAAACCCTGCCACTATTAGACGCTGTGAACTGCCTTCAGAATTAGTTTTTCCTATTATAGTGCATAGACGGTACTGTTACTGCCACCTGTACGCCAATGCTGAAAATGCAACCGCTAACTATTTCAATACATAACATGGCTGTTAAAAGAGAGTGTGTTATTGTAGTAGAAGACAACACTTCAGTCTGACCATGAGATGACAGCACAAGGTATGGCGTAAAGATAACCATGCATTAAAACATGAACGGCAGTTGCATTGAATGTAAGTCACGCCATAATGATGGCAGTCTTCATACCACCATGCTATGTACCCTGCCACTATTGGACACTGTGAACTGCCTTCAAAATTCAGAGCTTTTCCTATTATACAGCACAAGAGTATGGCATGATGATAACCATACACTACAACATGTACAGCTGTTGCACAGAATCTAACTCACAGCGTTAAATGATGGCAGAGTGCATACCAACAGCATATTTACTCTGACAGAATTAGATGCTGTGAGTTGCATTCTAAATTGATTGTTTTACCCTATTGTAGTGCTAACGGTACTGTCAGCTCCACGTGTATGCCACACATGTGAATGTAACTACCGTAACAGTTTCATTGCATAACAAGCCCTTTGAATGAGGCTGGATTATTGGAGTAGAAGACAACAGTTCAGACTATCCATATGAGTGCAATACAGGGTATGGCGTGAAGATACTCATAGCTTACAACATGTACAATAGTTGCACTGGATGTAACTTACACTGTAAAATGATGGCAGATCACATTCCAACATGCATATGAATGCTGCCACTATTAGACAATGTGATTTGCATTCAAAGTTCAGTGTTTTACCGTATTGTAGTGCATGAGAGTCCTATTGGCTCCACCTGTAGGTCAGTGCTGGGAATGCACCTGCTCTAACTGTTTCAATACATAGCATGGTTATTGAATGAGAGGGTCTTACTGTAGTAGAAGACAACACTTCAGTCCTTACATGAGATGACAGCACAAGGTATGTCGTGCAGTTAAGTATGCAATAAAACATGTAAAGCTGTTGCATCAAAAGTAACTTAACGCCTTAAATGATGGCACAGTACATACCACCATGCATATGATCCCTGCCAGTATTAGAGGCTGTGAACAACATTCAGAATTCAGTGTTTTATCCTATTATATTTACTGGAGCAAATTTTTATCAATGGGAAAACCGTTGATATTCCCGTAATCACCAGTCGGTTTACTGAGTTTCACGCACAATTAGTTCAGCGCGAGGGTTAGAGCACACAATCAAACAGCTAGGGAATGCGGCAGTCGCAAAACTGTTAATTTCAGCCAGCCTGTAAGCTGATCTTCAGTCTAATCATTGGGTGAAAATATCCCATGTCTTGGCACTTTTAAAATAAATAAAAAAACGAAAATAGGAGAATTTTAACGCTGTCCTTTAGTTCATTTCAAGGACTTCGTTACACGACCTCCGTAGCCATGGCGGTGAACTATCGTGCAGCAACAGATAGCGAGCACACAGAAATACAGAGTTCTCACAGAGGTCTCACAGCTCTGAGATTTGTTGTTTGAGTGAAGCAAAATGCTGCATGGACTCGTATTTGAAAGTGAGCTCTGTTTTTTTTGCAGCAAGCAAAACAAAACGTCATTTGAATTCCGCGTTTTTTTGTGTGCAATTAATCTATGTCAGGAAAAAAATTTACGCTAGCAATTATAAAAAATAAGACAGGGTACTGATCATTAAGAAAATTTAATGTTCACCATCGGTGAGGGATGCATTGATAAACCCCGAGCTCGCCTTGGGGTTTAATGATGCATCCCTACCTCGGTGAACATTACATTTCCATAATGATCAGTTCCCTATGCATTATTCTCTATGTAGTGCATAACAGTACTGTTGGCACTACCTGAATGCCACACTTGTGAATGTAACTGCCGTAACTGTTTCAGTGCTTAACATGGCCATTGAATGAGGGTGTGTTATTGGAGTAGAAGAGAACACTTCACTCTGTCCCTGTAGTTACAACACAAGGTATGGCGTGAAGATAACCATGCATTAAAACATGTACACCTGTTGCATCAGCTGTAACTTACACTGTAAAATGATGGCATCGCACATTCCAACATACATATGAACCATACCACTATTAGACGCTGTGAACTTCATTCAAAATTCAGTGTTTTACCCTGTTGTAGTGCATGACAGTACTGTTGGCGCATCCAGCATGTCAGTGCTGAGAATGGAACCGCTCTGTTTCAATACATAGCATGGCTGTTGAATGAGACGGTGTTATTGTAGTAGAAGACAACACTTCAGTCTGTCCATGTGAGTTCAGCACAAGGAATGTTGTGAAGATAACCTTGCATTAAAACATGTACAGTAGTTGCATCGGATGTAAGTTACTCCATAAAATGATGGCAGATCACATTCCAACATGCATACAAACTCTACCATTATTAGGCACTGTGAGTTGCATTCAGAATTCAGTGTTTTACCCTATTGTAGTGCATGAAGTACTACTGGCCTTCTGTATGTCAGTGCTGACAATGCAACCGCTCTGTTTCAATACATAGTATTTCTATTGAATGAGACAGTGTCACTGTAGAAGATAACACTACAGTCTGTCCATGTGAGTACAGCACAAGGTATGTTGTGAAGATAACCATGCATTAAAATGCACAGCACTTGCATTGAATGTAAGTCACACCATTAAATGATGGCAGAGCACATTCCAACATGTGAACCCTGCGACTATTAGAGGCTGTGAGATGCATTCAAAATTCAGTGATTTACCCTATAGAAGTGCATGACAGTACTATTGGCGCCACCTGTATATCAGTGCGGAGACTGCAACCGCTCTGTTTCAATCTATACCACGGCTATTGAAAGAGAGTGTGTTACTGTAGTAGAAGACAACACTTCAGTCTGTTCCTCTGACGACAGCACAAGGTATGCCGTGAAGAAAACCATGCATTGAAACATATATAGCAGTTGAATTGAATGTAAGTCACACCGTTAAATGATGGCAGCATACCTACCACCTTGCATATCTACCCTGCCACTATTAGACGCTGTGAACTGCATTCAAAATTCTATGTTTTACTCTATTATACTGCATGACAGTACTGACGGTGCCACCTGTATGTCAGTGCTGAGAATGCAACCGCTCTGTTTCAATACATAGCATGGCTATTGAATGAGAGAGTGTTATTGGAGTAGAACACAACACTTCAGTCTGTCCATGTGAGAACAACACAAGGTATGTGTGAAAACAACCATTCATCAAAACGTGTACAGAAGTTGCTTCGGATGTAACTTGTGCTGTAAAATGACAGAGCACATTCCAGCATGAAAATGAACCCTGCCATTATTAGACACTGTGAGTTGCATTCAAAATTCTGTGTTTTACTCTATTCTAGCGCATGACAGTACTATTGGTGTCATTTGTATGTCAGTGCTGGGAGCGCAACGCTCTGTTTCAGTACATACCATGGCTATTGAATGCGAGGATGTTATTGTTGTAGAAGTTAATACATCAGTCTGTCCATGTGAGTACAGCACGACGTATGTTGTGAAGATAACTATGCATTAAAACATGTACAGCAGTTGCATCAATGTAACTTTCACGCATTTCAGCCAGCCAGCAGAACTAGAATGGTAGGAATTTTGGACTGATATTTCAGTCCACTGCCATACAGGTTAAATGATGTCAGAGTACATACCACCATGCATATGAACCCTGCCACTGTTAGATGCTGCAAGCTGCATTCAAAATTCAGTGGTTTACCTTATTATAGTCTATGACAGTACCATTGGCGCTGCATGTATCTCATTACTAGGAATGCTATTGCTCTGTTTCACTACATCACGTGGATATTGAATGAGAGGGTGTTATTGTAGTAGAAGAGAACTCTTCGGTCTGTCCATGTGAGTATAGCACAAAATATATCGTTAAGACTGCCATGCATTAAAACTTATACAGCAGTTGCACTGAATGTAAGTCACACCATTAAATGATGGCAGTCTACATACCACCATGCATATTAACCCCTGCCACTATTAGACGCTGTGAACTGCCTTCAGAATTAGTTTTTCCCTATTATAGTGCATGACGGTACTTTTACTGCCACCTGTACGCCAATGCTGAAAATGCAACCGCTCTAACTATTTCAATACATAACATGGCTGTTAAATGAGAGGGTGTTACTGTAGTAGAAGACAACACTTCAGTCTGACCATGAGATGACAGCACAAGGTATGGCGTAAAGATAACCATGCATTAAAACATGAACGGGCAGTTGCATTGAATGGAAGTCACACCAAATGATGGCAGTCTTCATACCACCATGCTATGTACCCAGCCACTATTGGACACTGTGAACTGCCTTCAAAATTCAGAGCTTTTCCCTGTTATACAGCACAAGGTATGGCATGATGATAACCATACACTACAACATGTACAGCTGTTGCACGGAATCTAACTCACACCGTTAAATGATGGCAGAGTGCATACCAACAGGCATATTTACTCTGACAGAATTAGATGTTGTGAGTTACATTCTAAATTCATTGTTTTACCCTATTGAACTGCTTAACGGTATTGTCGGCTCCACATGTATGCCACACATTTGAATGCAACTACCGTAACAGTTTCATTGCATAACATGCCCTTTGAATGAGGCTGGATTATTGGAGTAGAAGACAACAGTTCAGACTATCCATATGAGTGCAATACAGGGTATGGCGTGAAGATACTCATGCCTTACAAGATGTACAATAGTTGCACTGGATGTAACTTACACTGTAAAATGATGGCAGATCACATTCCAACATGCATATGAACGCTGCCACTATTAGACAATGTGATTTGCATTCAAAGTTCAGTGTTTTACTGTATTGTAGTGCATGAGAGTACTATTGTCTCCACCTGTAGGTCAGTGCTGGGAATGCACCTGCTCTAACTGTTTCAATACATAGCATGGTTATTGAATGAGAGGGTCTTACTGTAGTAGAAGACAACACTTCAGTCCTTACATGAGATGACAGCACAAGGTATGTCGTGCAGTTAAGTATGCAATAAAACATGTAAAGCTGTTGCATCAAAAGTAACTTAACGCCTTAAATGATGGCACAGTACATACCACCATGCATATGATCCCTGCCAGTATTAGAGGCTGTGAACAACATTCAGAACTCAGTGTTTTATCCTATTATATTTACTGGAGCAAATTTTTTATCAGTGGGGAAAACCGTTTGATATTCCCCGTAATCACTACTCGGTTGCTACGAGTTTCATGCAGACGCATTAGTTCAGCGCGAGGGTTAGAGCACACAATCAAACAGCTAGGGAATGCGGAGTCGAAACTGTTAATTTCCACCAGCCTGTAAGCTGCTCTGTCTGTCTAATCATTGGGTGAAAATATCCCGTGTCTGGGCACTTTAAAAAATAAAAACGGAAACAGGACAATTTTAACACTGTTCCTTAGTTCATTTCAAGGACTTCGCTAGATGACCTCAGAGCATGGCGGTGAACTATCATGCAGCAACAGATAGAGAGCACACGAATATACAGAGTTCCCACAGAGGTCTCACAGCTCTGAGATTTGTTGTTTGAGTGAAGCAAAATGCTGCATGGACTCGATTTGAAAGTGAGCTCTGTTTTTTTGCAGCAAGCAAAACAAAACGCATTTTAATTCAAGCTGTTTTTGTGTGTAATTAATCTATGTCAGGAAAAAATTCAGGCCAGCAATTATAAAATAAGACAGGGTACTGATCATTAAGAAAATTTATGTTCACCATCGGTGAGGGATGCATTGTTAAATCCTCGAGCTTGACTCGGGGTTTAATGATGCATCCTCACCTCAGGTGAACATTACATTTCCATAATGATCAGTTCCTATGCATTATTCTGTCTGTAGCATAACAGTACTGTTGGCACTACCTGAATGCCACACTTGTGAATGTAACTGCTGTAACTGTTTCAGTGCTTAACATGGCCATTGAATGAGGGTGTGTTATTGGAGTAGAGGAGAACACTTCACTCTGTCCCTGTAGTTACAACACAAGGTATGGCGTGAAGATAACCATGCATTAAAACATGTACAGCTGTTGCATCAGATGTAACTTACACGAAATGATGGCAGCGCACTATTCCAACATACATATGAACCATACCACTATTAGGCGCTGTGAACTGCATTCAAAATTCAGTGTTTTACCCTGTTGTAGTGCATGACAGTACTGTTGGCACATCCAGCATGTCAGTGCTGAGAATGGAACCGCTTGTTTCAATACACAGCATGGCTGTTGAATGAGACGGTGTTATTGTAGTAGAAGACAACACTTCAGTCTGTCCATGTGAGTTCAGCACAAGGTATGTTGTGAAGATAACCTTGCATTAAAACATGTACAGTAGTTGCATCGGATGTAAGTTACACCATAAAATGATGGCAGATCACATTCCAACATGCATACAAACTCTACCATTATTAGGCACTGTGAGTTGCATTCAGAATTCAGTGTTTTACCCTATTGTAGTGCATGAGAGTACTACTGGCTCTGCC
Source organism: Neoceratodus forsteri (assembly GCA_016271365.2). Taxonomy (NCBI): domain Eukaryota; kingdom Metazoa; phylum Chordata; order Ceratodontiformes; family Ceratodontidae; genus Neoceratodus; species Neoceratodus forsteri. The sequence continues at coordinate 696,032,738 of CM057456.1, read as the reverse complement.
TGTATGTCAGTGCTGGCAATGCAACCGCTCTGTTTCAATACATAGTATGGCTATTGAATGAGACAGTGTCACTGTAGAAGATAACACTACAGTCTGTCCATGTGAGTACTGCACAAGGTATGTTGTGAAGATAACCATGCATTAAAACCTGTACAGCACTTGCATTGAATGTAAGTCACACCATTAAATGATGGCAGAGCACATTCCAACATGCATGTGAACCCCTGCGACTATTAGATGCTGTGAGATGCATTCAAAATTCAGTGATTTACCCTATAGAAGTGCATGACAGTACTATTGGCTCCACCTGTATATCAGTGCTGAGACTGCAACTGCTCTGTTTCATTCTATACCACGTCTATTGAATGAGAGTGTGTTACTGTAGTAGAAGACAACACTTCAGTCTGTTCCTCTGACTACAGCACAAAGTATGCTGTGAAGAAACCATGCATTAAACATGTACAGCAGTTGAATTGAATAAAGTCACACCGTTAAATGATGGCAGCATACCTACCACCTTGCATATCAACCCTGCCACTTATTAGACGCTGTGAACTGCATTCAAAATTCTGAGTTTTACTCTATTATACTGCACGACAGTACTGATGGGCCACGGTATGTCAGTGCTGAGAATGCAACCGCTTGTTTCAATACATAGCATGGCTATTGAATGAGAGAGTGTTATTGGAGTAGAACACAACACTTCAGTCTGTCCATGTGAGTACAACACAAGTATGTGTGAAGACAACCATTCATCAAAACGTGTACAGAAGTTGCTTCGGATGTAACTTGTGCTGTAAAATGACAGAGCACATTCTAGCATGTAAATGAACCCTGCCATTATTAGACACTGTGAGTTGCATTCAAAATTCTGTGTTTTACTCTATTCTAGCGCATGACAGTACTATTGGTGTCATTTGTATGTCAGTGCTGGGAACGCAACCGCTCTGTTTCAGTACATACCATGGCTATTGAATGCGAGGATGTTATTGTTGTAGAAGTTAACACATCAGTCTGTCCATGTGAGTACAGTACGACGTATGTTGTGAAGATAACTATGCACTAAAATATGTACAGCAGTTGCATAGAATTTAACTTTCACGTTACTTTCAGCCAGCCAGCAGCATTAGAATGGTAGGAATTTTGACTGATATATCAGTCCACTGCCATATAGGGTTAAATGATGTCAGAGTACATACCACCATGCATATGAACCCTGCCACTGTTAGATGCTGCAAGCTGCATTCAAAATTCAGTGGTTTACCTTATTATAGTGTATGACAGTACCATTGGCGCTGCATGTATCTCATTACTAGGAATGCTACTGCTCTGTTTCACTACATCGATGGATATTGAATGAGAGGGTGTTATTGTAGTAGAAGAGAACTCTTCGGTCTGTCCATGTGAGTATAGCACAAAATATATCGTTAAGACTGCCATGCATTAAAACTTATGCAGCAGTTGCACTTAATTTAAGTCACACCATTAAATGATGGCAGTCTACATACCACCATGCATATTAACCCTGCCACTATTAGACGCTGTGAACTGCCTTCAGAATTAGTTTTTTCCCTATTATAGTGCATGACAGCAATTTTACTGCCACCTGTACGTCAATGCTGAAAATGCAACCGCTCTAACTATTTTAATACATAACATGGGTGTTAAATGAGAGGGTGTTACTCTAGTAGAAGACAACACTTCAATCTGACCATGAGATGACAGCAGAAGGTATGGCGTAAAGATAACCATGCATTAAAACATGTGCGGCAGTTGCATTGAATGGAAGTCACACCATTAAATGATGGCAGTCTTCATACCACCATGCTATGAACCCAGCCACTATTGGACACTGTGAAGTGTCTTCAAAATTCAGAGCTTTTCCCTATTATACAGCACAAGGTATGGCATGATGATAACCATACACTACAACATGTACAGCTGTTGCACTGAATCTAACTCACAGCGTTAAATGATGGCAGAGTGCATACCAACCGGCATATTTACTCTGACAGAATTAGATGCTGTGAGTTGCATTCTAAATTGATTGTTTTACCCTATTGTAGTGCATAACAGTACTGTCAGCTCCACGTGTATGCCACACATGTGAATGTAACTACCGTAACAGTTTCATTGCATAACATGGCCATTGAATGAGGCTGGATTATTGGAGTAGAATACAACAGTTCAGACTATCCATATGAGTGCAATACAGGGTATGGCGTGAAGATACTCATGCCTTACAACATGTACAATAGTTGCACTGGATGTAACTTACACTGTAAAATGATGGCAGATCACATTCCAACATGCATATGAATGCTACCACTATTAGGCAATGTCATTTGCATTCAAAGTTCAGTGTTTTACCGTATTGTAGTGCATGAGAGTACTATTGGCTCCACCTGTAGGTCAGTGCTGGGAATGCACCTGCTCTAACTGTTTCAATACATAGCATGGCTATTGAATGAGAGGGTCTTGTGTAGTAGAAGACAACACTTCAGTCCTTACATGAGATGACAGCACAAGGTATGTCGTGCAGTTAAGTATGCAATAAAACATGTAAAGCTGTTGCATCAAAAGTAACTTAACGCTCTTAAATGATGGCACAGTACATACCACCATGCATATGATCCCTGCCAGTATTAGAGGCTGTGAACAACATTCTGAACTCAGTGTTTTATCCTATTATATTTACTGGAGGAAATTTTTGATCAATGGGAAAACCAGTTGATATTCCCGTAATCACGAGTCGGTTGCTTAGTTTCACGACACATTAGTTCAGCGCGAGGGTTAGAGCACACAATCAAACAGCTAGGGAATGCGGAGTCGCAAAACTGTTAATTTCACCAGCCTGTAAGCTGCTCTTCTGTCTAATCATTGGGTGAAAATATCCCGTGTCTGGGCACTTTTAAAAAAATAAAAACGGAAACAGGAGAATTTTAACACTGTCCCTTAGTTCATTTCAAGGACTTCGCCAGATGACCTCCAGATGCGGCGTGAACTATCATGCAGCAACAGATAGAGAGCACACGAATATACAGAGTTCCTACAGAGGTCTCACAGCTCTGAGATTTGTTGTTTGAGTGAGGCAAAATGCTGCATGGACTCAGATTTGAAAGTGAGCTCGTTTTTTTGCAGCAAGCAAAACAAAACGCATTTGAATTCAGCGTTTTGTGTGTAATTAATCTATGTCAGGAAAAAATTCACGGCAGCAATTATAAAAATAAGACAGGGTACTGATCATTAAGAAATTTATGTTCACCTCGGTGAGGGATGCATTGATAAACCCCTCGAGCTTCGCTCTTGGGGTTTAATGATGCATCCCTCACCTCTGGTGAACATTACATTTCCATAAAGATCAGTTCCCTATGCATTATTCTGTATGTAGTGCATAACAGTACTGTTGGCACTACCTGAATGCCACACTTGTGAATGTAACTGCTGTAACTGTTTCAGTGCTTAACATGGCCATTGAATGAGGGTGTGTTATTGGAGTAGAGGAGAACACTTCACTCTGTCCCTGTAGTTACAACACAAGGTATGTCATAAAGATAACCATGCATTAAAACATGTACAGCTGTTGCATCAGATGTAACTTGCACCGTAAAATGATGGCAGCGCACATTCCAACATACATATGAACCATGCCACTATTAGACGCTGTGAACTGCATTCAAAATTCAGTGTTTTACCCTGTTGTAGTGCATGACAGTACTGTTGGCACATCCAGCATGTCAGTGCTGAGAATGGAACTGCTCTGTTTCAATACACAGCATGGCTGTTGAATGAGACGGTGTTATTGTAGTAGGAGACAACAGTTCAGTCTGTCCATGTGAGTTCAGCACAAGGTATGTTGTGAAGATAACCTTGCATTAAAACATGTACAGTAGTTGCTTCGGATGTAAGTTACTCCATAAAATGATGGCAGATCACATTCCAACATGCATACAAACTCTACCATTATTAGGCACTGTGAGTTGCATTCAGAATTCAGTGTTTTACCCTATTGTAGTGCATGAGAGTACTACTGGCGTTGCCTGTATGTCAGTGCTGGCAATGAAACCGCTCTGTTTCAATACATAGTATGGCTATTGAATGAGACAGTGTCACTGTAGAAGATAACACTACAGTCTGTCCATGTGAGTACAGCACAAGGTATGTTGTGAAGATAACCATGCATTAAAACCTGTACAGCACTTGCATTGAATGTAAGTCACACCATTAAATGATGGCAGAGCCATTCCAACATGCATGTGAACCCCATGACTATTAGATGCTGTGAGATGCATTCAAAATTCAGTGATTTACCCTATAGAAGTGCATGACAGTACTATTGGCTCCACCTGTATATCAGTGCTGAGACTGCAACTGCTCTGTTTCAATCTATACCACGGCTATTGAATGAGAGTGTGTTACTGTAGTAGAAGACAACACTTCAGTCTGTTCCTCTGACGACAGCACAAAGTATGCTGTGAAGAAAACCATGCATTAAAGCATGTACAGCAGTTGAATTGAATGTAAGTCACACCGTTAAATGATGGCAGCATACCTACCACCTTGCATTCCAACCCTGCCATTATTTGACGCTGTGAACTGCATTCAAAATTCTGAGTTTCACTCTATTATACTGCACGACAGTACTGATGGGGCCACGTGTATGTCAGTGCTGAGAATGCAACCGCTCTGTTTCAACACATAGCATGGCTATTGAATGAGAGAGTGTTATTGGAGTAGAACACAACACTTCAGTCTGTCCATGTGAGTACAACACAAGATATGTGTGAAGACAACCATTCATCAAAAACGTACAGAAGTTGCTTCGGATGTAATTGTGCTGTAAAATGACAGAGCACATTCTAGCATGTAAATGAACCCTGCCATTATTAGACACTGTGAGTTGCATTCAAAATTCTGTGTTTTACTCTATTCTAGCGCATGACAGTACTATTGGTGTCATTTGTATGTCAGTGCTGGGAACGCAACCGCTCTGTTTCAGTACATACCATGGCTATTGAATGCGAGGATGTTATTGTTGTAGAAGTTAACACATCAGTCTGTCCATGTGAGTACAGTACGATGTATGTTGTGAAGATAACTATGCACTAAAATATGTACAGCAGTTGCATAGAATTTAACTTTCTATTGCATTTACCAGCCAGCAGCATTAGAATGGTAGGAATTTTGACGATATATCAGTCCACTGCCACACAGGTTAAATGATGTCAGAGTACATACCACCATGCATATGAACCCTGCCACTGTTAGATGCTGCAAGCTGCATTCAAAATTCAGTGGTTTACCTTATTATAGTGTATGAAGTACCATTGCGCTGCATGTATCTCATTACTAGGAATGCTACTGCTCTGTTTCACTACATACGTGGATATTGAATGAGAGGGTGTTATTGTAGTAGAAGAGAACTCTTCGGTCTGTCCATGTGAGTATAGCACAAAATATATCGTTAAGACTGCCATGCATTAAAACTTATGCAGCAGTTGCACTTAATTTAAGTCACACCATTAAATGATGGCAGTCTACATACCACCATGCATATTAACCCTGCCACTATTAGACGCTGTGAACTGCCTTCAGAATTAGTTTTTTCCCTATTATAGTGCATGACAGCAATTTTACTGCCACCTGTACGTCAATGCTGAAAATGCAACCGCTCTAACTATTTCAATACATAACATGGGTGTTAAATGAGAGGGTGTTACTCTAGTAGAAGACAACACTTCAATCTGACCATGAGATGACAGCAGAAGGTATGGCGTAAAGATAACCATGCATTAAAACATGTGCGGCAGTTGCATTGAATGGAAGTCACACCATTAAATGATGGCAGTCTTCATACCACCATGCTATGAACCCAGCCACTATTGGACACTGTGAAGTGTCTTCAAAATTCAGAGCTTTTCCCTATTATACAGCACAAGGTATGGCATGATGATAACCATACACTACAACATGTACAGCTGTTGCACTGAATCTAACTCACAGCGTTAAATGATGGCAGAGTGCATACCAACCGGCATATTTACTCTGACAGAATTAGATGCTGTGAGTTGCATTCTAAATTGATTGTTTTACCCTATTGTAGTGCATAACAGTACTGTCAGCTCCACGTGTATGCCACACATGTGAATGTAACTACCGTAACAGTTTCATTGCATAACATGGCCATTGAATGAGGCTGGATTATTGGAGTAGAATACAACAGTTCAGACTATCCATATGAGTGCAATACAGGGTATGGCGTGAAGATACTCATGCCTTACAACATGTACAATAGTTGCACTGGATGTAACTTACACTGTAAAATGATGGCAGATCACATTCCAACATACATATGAATGCTACCACTATTAGGCAATGTCATTTGCATTCAAAGTTCAGTGTTTTACCGTTGACAGTGCATGAGAGTACTATTGGCTCCACCTGTAGGTCAGTGCTGGGAATGCACCTGCTCTAACTGTTTCGATACATAGCATGGCTACTGAATGAGAGGGTCTTAGTGTAGTAGAAGACAACACTTCAGTCCTTACATGAGATGACAGCACAAGGTATGTCGTGCAGTTAAGTATGCAATAAAACATGTAAGCTGTTGCATCAAAAGTAACTTAACGCTTAAATGATGGCACAGTACATTCCACCATGCATATGATCCCTGCCAGTATTAGAGGCTGTGAACAACATTCAGAACTCAGTGTTTTATCCTATTATATTTACTGGAGGAAATTTTTGATCAATGGGAAAACCAGTTGATATTCCCCTGAATCACGAAGTCGGTTGTTACGAGTTTCACGCACACACATTAGTCCAGCGAGGGTTAGAGCACACAATCAAACAGCTAGGGAATGCGTGAGTCGCAAAACTGCTAATTTCACCAGCCTGTAAGCTGCTCTTCTGTCTAATCATTGGGTGAAAATATCCCGTGTCTGGGCACTTTTAAAAAAAATAAAAAAACGGAAACAGGAGAATTTTAACACTGTCCCTTAGTTTATTTCAGGGTCTTCGTCAGATGACCTCCGTAGCCGTGGCGGTGAACTATCATGCAGCAACAGATAGCAAGCACACGAAAATACAGAGTTCCCACAGAGGTCTCACAGCTCTGAGATTTGTTTTTTGAGTGAGGCAAAATGCTGCATGGACTCGTATTTGAAAGTGAGCTCAGTTTTTTTTGCAGCAAGCAAAACAAAACATCATTTGAATTCAGCGTTTTTTTGTGTGTTATTAATCTATGTCAGGAAAAAAATTCACGGCAGCAATTATAAAAAATAAGACAGGGTACTGATCATTAAGAAAATTTAATGTTCACCCTCGGTGAGGGATGCATTGATAAACCCCTCGAGCTTCGCTCTTGGGGTTTAATGATGCATCCCTCACCTCTGGTGAACATTACATTTCCATAAAGATCAGTTCCCTATGCATTATTCTGTATGTAGTGCATAACAGTACTGTTGGCACTACCTGAATGCCACACTTGTGAATGTAACTGCTGTAACTGTTTCAGTGCTTAACATGGCCATTGAATGAGGGTGTGTTATTGGAGTAGAGGAGAACACTTCACTCTGTCCCTGTAGTTACAACACAAGGTATGTCATAAAGATAACCATGCATTAAAACATGTACAGCTGTTGCATCAGATGTAACTTGCACCGTAAAATGATGGCAGCGCACATTCCAACATACATATGAACCATGCCACTATTAGACGCTGTGAACTGCATTCAAAATTCAGTGTTTTACCCTGTTGTAGTGCATGACGGTACTGTTGGCACATCCAGCATGTCAGTGCTGAGAATGGAACCGCTCTGTTTCAATACATAGCATGGCTGTTGAATGAGACGGTGTTATTGTAGTAGAAAACAACACTTCAGTCTGTCCATGTGAGTTCAGCACAAGGAATGTTGTGAAGATAACCTTGCATTAAAACATGTACAGTAGTTGCATCGGATGTAAGTTACTCCATAAAATGATGGCAGATCACATTCCATGCATGCATACAAACTCTACCATTATTAGACACTGTGAGTTGCATTCAGAATTCAGTGTTTTACCCTATTGTAGTGCATGAGAGTACTACTGGCCCCACTTGTATTTCAGTGCTGGCAATGCAACCGCTCTGTTTCAATACATAGTATGGCCATTGAATGAGACAGTGTTATTGTAGAGGATAACTCTACAGTCTGTCCATGTGAGTACAGCACAAGGTATGTTGTGAAGATAACCATGCATTAAAACCTATACAGCACTTGCATTGAATGTAAGTCACACCATTAAATGATGGCAGATCACATTTCCAACATGCATATGAACCCTGGACTATTAGACGCTGTGAGATGCATTCAAAATTCAGTGATTTACCCTATAGTAGTGCATGACAGTACTATTGGTGCCACCTATAGATCAGTGCTGAGACTGCAACCACTGTTTCAATCTATACCACGGCTATTGAAAGAGACTGTGTTACTGTACAAGAAGGCAACACTTCAGTCTATACATCTGATGACATCACAAAGTATGCCGTGAAGGAAACCATGCATTAAAACATGTACAGCAGTTGAATTGAATGTAAGTCACACCATTAAATGATGGCAGTCTACATACCACCATGCATATTAATCCTGCTACTATTAGACACTGTGAACTGCCTTCAGAATTAGTTTTTTCCCTATTATAGTGCATGACGATACTGTTACTTCCACCTGTACGTCAATGCTGAAAATGTAACCGCTCTAACTATTTCAGTACATAACATGGCTGTTAAATGAGAGGGTGTTACCATAGTAGAAGACAACACTTCAGTCTGACCATGAGATGACAACACAAGGTATGGCGTAAAGATAACCATGTATTAAAACATGTACGGCAGTTGCATTGAATGGAAGTCACACCATTAAATGATGGCAGTCTTCATACCACCATGCTATGAACCCAGCCACTATTGGACACTGTGAACTGCCTTCAAAATTCAGAGCTTTTCCTATTATACAGCACAAGGTATGGCATGATGATAACCATACACTACAATATGTACAGCTGTTGCACGGAATCTAACTCACACCATTAAATGATGGCAGAGTGCATACCAACAGGCATATTTACTCTGACAGAATTAGACTCTGTGAGCTGCATTCTAAATTCATTGTTTTACCCTATTATACTGCATAACGGTACTGTCGGCTCCACGTGTATGCCACATATGTGAATGTAACTACGTCGAACAGTTTCATTGCATAACATGCCCTTTGAATGAGGCTGGATTATTGAGTAGAGGACAACAGTTCAGACTATCCATATGAGTGCAATACAGGGTATGGCGTGAAGATACTCATGCCTTACAACATGTACAATAGTTGCACTGGATGTAACTTACACTGTAAAATGATGGCAGATCACATTCCAACATGCATATGAATGCTGCCACTATTAGACAATGTGATTTGCATTCAAAGTTCAGTGTTTTACCGTATTGTAGTGCATGAGAGTACTATTGGCTCCACTTGTAGGTCAGTGCTGGGAATGCACCTGCTCTGTTTCGATACATAGCATGGCTATTGAATGAGAGGGTCTTAGTGTATTAGAAGACAACACTTCAGTCCTTACATGAGATGACAGCACAAGGTATGTCGTGCAGTTGAGTATGCAATAAAACATGTAAAGCTGTTGCATCAAAAGTAACTTAACGCCTTAAATGATGGCACAGTACATACCACCATGCATATGATCCCTGCCAGTATTAGAGGCTGTGAACAACATTCGAACTCAGTGTTTTATTCTACTATATTTACTGGAGCAAATTTTTTATCAATGGGCAAAACCGTTCGATATTCCCCGTAATCACTAGTCGGTTACTAAGATTTTCACGCACACACATTAGTTCAGCGTGAGGGTTAGAGCACACAATCAAACAGCTGGGGAATGCGGCAGTCGCAAAACTGTTAATTGTCACCAGCCTGTGAGCTGCTCTTCCGTCTAATCATTGGGTGAAAATATCCTGTGTCTGGGCACTTTTAGAAAAAATAAAAAAACGGAAACAGGAGAATTTTAACACTGTCCCTTAGTTCATTTCAGGGACTTCGTCAGATGACCTCCGTAGTCATGGCGGTGAACTATCATGCAGCAACAGATAGCGAGCACACGAAAATACAGAGTTCCCACAGAGGTGTCACAGCTCTGAGATTTGTTGTTTGTGTTAAGCAAAATGCTGCATGGACTCGTATTTGAAAGTGAGCTCTGTTTTTTTTTTTTGCAGCAAGCAAAACAAAACGTCATGTGAATTCAATGTTTTTTTGTGTGTAATTAATCTATGTCAGGAAAAAAATTTACGCCAGCAATTATAAAAAATAAGACAGGGTACTGATCATTAAGAAAATTTAATGTTCACCAATGGTGAGGGATGCATTGTTAAATCCCTCGAGCTTCGCTTTCGGGGTTTAATAATGCATCCCTCACCTCTGGTGAACATTACATTACCATAATGATCAGTTCCCTATGCATTATTCTCTGTGTAGTGCATAACAGTACTGTTGGCACTACCTGAATGCCACACTTGTGAATGTAACTGCCGTAACTGTTTCAGTGCTTAACATGGCCATTGAATGAGGGTGCGTTATTGGAGTAGAGGAGAACACTTCACTCTGTCTCTGTAGTTACAACACAAGGTATGGCGTGAAGATAACCATGCATTAAAACACGTACAGCTGTTGCAACAGATGTAACTTGCACTGTAAAATGATGGCAGATCACATTCCATCATGCATACAAACTGTACCATTATTAGGCACTGTGAGTTGCATTCAGAATTCAGTGTTTTACCCTATTGTAGTGCATGACAGTACTACTGGCACCGCGTGTATGTCAGTGCTGGCAATGCAACTGCTCTAACTGTTTCAATACATAGTACGGCTATTGAATGAGACAGAGTCACTGTAGAAGACAACACTACAGTCTGTCCATGTGAGTACAGCACAAGGGATGTTGTGAAGATAACCATGCATTAAAACCTGTACAGCACTGGCATTGAATGTAAGTCACACCATTAGATGATGGCAGAGCACATTCCAACATGCATGTGAATCCTGCTACTATTAGATGCTGTGAGATGCATTCAAAATTCAGTGATTTACCCTATAGTAGTGCATGACAGTACTATTGGCGCCACCTGTATATCAGTGCTGAGACTGCAACCGCTCTGTTTCAATCTATTCCACGGCTATTGAATGAGAGTGTGTTACTGTACTAGAAGACAACACTTCAGTCTGTTCCTCTGACGACAGCACAAAGTATGCTGTGAAGAAAACCATGCATTAAAACATGTACAGCAGTTGAATTGAATGTAAGTCACACCGTTAAATGATGGCAGCATACCGACCACCTTGCATATCAACCCTGCCATTATTAGACACTGTGAACTGCATTCAAAATTCTGAGTTTTACTCTATTATACTGCATAACAGTACTGACGGTGCCACCTGTATGTCAGTGCTGAGAATGCAACCGCTCTGTTTCAATACATAGCATGGCTATTGAATGAGAGAGTGTTATTGAAATAGAACACAACACTTCAGTCTGTCTATGTGAGTACAACACAAGGTATGTGCATACCTCTCAACCTCGTGCCTCATAGATCAGGGACAAGGCTTAAAAAAATCAGGGACAAAGGACCAAAATCAGGGACATTTCTTCAAAATTGGAGATATCCTTTCAGGAAGCTGGTAGAATAAAGGGGTTGGTGTAACATGCATTATCTAAGGAAGAACAAGTCTGTAATTTTAATGTTTGACATTATTTTGTGCTTATAACCCCCACAGTTTGGTCACAGAAAGACAATTTTTAGGAGGGACACAGTAAAATTTTGATGCAAAATCAGGGACAGTTGAGAGGTATGGGTATGTGTGAAGACAACCATTTATCAAAACGTGTACAGAAGTTGCTTCGGATGTAACTTGTGCTTTAAAATGACAGTGCACATTCCAGCATGTAAATGAACCCTGCCATTATTAGACACTGTGAGTTGCATTCAAAATTCTGTGTTTTACTCTATTCTAGCGCATGACAGTAGTATTGGTGTCATTTGTACGTCAGTGCTGGGAACGCAACCGCTCTGTTTCAGTACATACCATGGCTATTGAATGCGAGGATGTTATTGTTGTAGAAGTTAACACATCAGTCTGTCCATGTGAGTACAGCACGAGGTATGTTGTGAAGATAACTATGCATTAAAACATGTACAGCACTTGCATCGAATGTGACTTTCTTCGTTACTTCTTAGCCAGCCAGCAGAATTAGAATGGGTAGGAATTTTGGACTGATATATCAGTCCACTGCCATACAAGGGTTAAATGATGTCAGAGTACATACCACCATGCATATGAACCCTGCCACTGTTAGATGCTGCAAGCTGCATTCAAAATTCAGTGGTTTACCTTATTATAGTCTATGACAGTACCATTGGCGCTGCATGTATCTCATTACTAGGAATGCTATTGCTCTGTTTCACTACATCACGTGGATATTGAATGAGAGGGTGTTATTGTAGTAGAAGAGAACTCTTCGGTCTGTCCATGTGAGTATAGCACAAAATATATCGTTAAGACTGCCATGCATTAAAACTTATACAGCAGTTGCACTGAATGTAAGTCACACCATTAAATGATGGCAGTCTACATACCACCATGCATATTAACCCTGCCACTATTAGACGCTGTGAACTGGCTTTAGAATTAGTTTTTTCCCTATTATAGTGCATGACAGTACTTTTACTGCCACCTGTACGTCAATGCTGAAAATGCAACCGCTCTAACTGTTTCAATACATAACATGGCTGTTAAATGAGAGGGTGTTACTGTAGTAGAAGACAACACTTCAGTCTGACCATGAGATGACAGCACAAGGTATGAGTGAAAGATAACCATGCATTAAAACATGAACGGCAGTTGCATTGAATGGAAGTCACAACATTAAATGATGGCAGTCTTCATACCACCATGCTATGTACCCAGCCACTATTGGACACTGTGAACTGCCTTCAAAATTCAGAGCTTTTCACTATTGTACAGCACAAGGTATGGCATGATGATAACCATACACTACAACATGTACAGCTGTTGCACTGAATCTAACTCACACCGTTAAATGATGGCAGAGTGCATACCAAACGGCATATTTACTCTGACAGAATTAGATGCTGTGAGTTGCATTCTAAATTGATTGTTTTACCCTATTGTAGTGCATAACGGTACTGTCGGCTCGACGTGTATGCCACACATTTGAATGTAACTACCGTAACAGTTTCATTGCATAACATGCCCTTTGAATGAGGCTGGATTATTGGGTAGAAGACAACAGTTCAGACTATCCATAGAGTGCAATACAGGGTATGGTGAAGATACTCATGCCTTACAAGATGTACAATAGTTGCACTGGATGTAACTTACACTGTAAAATGATGGCAGATCACATTCCAACATGCATATGAACGCTGCCACTATTAGACAATGTCATTTGCATTCAAAGTTCAGTGTTTTACTGTATTGTAGTGCATGAGAGTACTATTGGCTCCACCTGTAGGTCAGTGCTGGGAATGCACCTGCTCTAACTGATTCGTTACATAGCATGGCTATTGAATGAAAGGGTCTTAGTGTGGTAGAAGACAACACTTCAGTCCTTACATGAGTTGACAGCACAAGGTATGTTGTGCAGTTAAGTATGCAATAAAATATGTAAAGCTGTTGCATCAAAAGTAACTTAACGCCTTAAATGATGGCACAGTACATACCACCATGCATATGATCCCTGCCCGTATTAGAGGCTGTGAACAACATTTAGAACTCAGTGTTTTATCCTATTATATTTACTGGAGCAAATTTTTTATCAGTGGGGAAAACCGTTTGATATTCCCCGTACTCACTATTCGGTTGCTACGAGTTTCACGCAGACACATTAGTTCAGCGCGAGGATTAGAGCACACAATCAAACAGCTAAGGAATGCGGCAGTCGTAAAACTGTTAATTTCCACCAGCCTGTAAGCTGCTCTTCTGTCTAATCATTGGGTGAAAATATCCCGTGTCTGGGCACTTTTAAAAAAATTAAAAAAACGGAAACAGGACAATTTTAACACTGTCCCTTAGTTCATTTCAAGGACTTCGTCAGATGACCTCCGTAGCCATGGCGGTGAACTATCATGCAGCAACAGATAGAGAGCACACGAATATACAGAGTTCCCACAGAGGTCTCACAGCTCTGAGATATGTTGTTTCAGTGAAGCAAAATGCTGCATGGACTCGTGTTTGAAAGTGAGCTCAGCATTTTTTGCAGCAAGCAAAACAAAACGTTGTTAGACTTCAGCGTTTTTTTGTGTGTAATTAATCTATGTCAGGAAAAAAATTCACGCCAGCAATTATAAAAAATAAGACAGGGTACTGATCATTAAGAAAATTTAATGTTCACCATCGGTGAGGGATGCATTGTTAAATCCCTCAAGCTTCACTCTCGGGGTTTAATGATGCATCCCTCACCTCGGGTGAACATTACATTTCCATAATGATCAGTTCCCTATGCATTATTCTCTATGCAGTGCATAACAGTACTGTTGGCACTACCTGAATGCCACACTTGTGAATGTAACTGCTGTAACTGTTTCAGTGCTTAACATGGCCATTGAATGAGGGTATGTTATTGGAGTAGACGAGAACACTTCACTCTGTCCCTGTAGTTACAACACAAGGTATGGCGTGAAGATAACCATGCATTAAAATATGTACAGCTGTTGCATCAGATGTAATTCTACACTGTAAAATGATGGCAGCGCATATTCCAACATACATATGAACCATACCACTATTAGGCGCTGTGAACTGCATTCAAAATTCAGTGTTTTACCCTGTTGTAGTGCATGACAGTACTGTTGGCACATCCAGCATGTCAGTGCTGAGAATGGAACTGCTCTGTTTCAATACACAGCATGGCTGTTGAATGAGACAGGTTATTGTAGTAGAAGACAACAGTTCAGTCTGTCCATGTGAGTTCAGCACAAGGTATGTTGTGAAGATAACCTTGCATTAAAACATGTACAGTAGTTGCTTCGATGTAAGTTACTCCATAAAATGATGGCAGATCACATTCCAACATGCATACAAACTCTACCATTATTAGGCACTGTGAGTTGCATTCAGAATTCAGTGTTTTACCCTATTGTAGTGCATGAGAGTACTACTGGCTGTGCCTGTATGTCAGTGCTGGCAATGAAACCGCTCTGTTTCAATACATAGTATGGCTATTGAATGAGACAGTGTCATTGTAGAAGATAACACTACAGTCTGTCCATGTGAGTACTGCACAAGGTATGTTGTGAAGATAACCATGCATTAAAACCTGTGCAGCACTTGCATTGAATGTAAGTCACACCATTAAATGATGGCAGAGCACATTCCAACATGCATGTGAACCCTGCGACTATTAGATGCTGTGATTTACCCTATAGAAGTGCATGACAGTACTATTGGCTCCACCTGTATATCAGTGCTGAGACTGCAACTGCTCTGTTTCAATCTATACCACGGCTATTGAATGAGAGTGTGTTACTGTAGTAGAAGACAACACTTCAGTCTGTTCCTCTCACGACAGCACAAAGTATGCTGTGAAGAAAACCATGCATTAAAGCATGTACAGCAGTTGAATTGAATGTAAGTCACACTGTTAAATGATGGCAGCATACCTACCACCTTGCATTCCAACCCTGCCATTATTTGACGCTGTGAACTGCATTCAAAATTCTGAGTTTCACTCTATTATACTGCACGACAGTACTGACGGGGCCACGTGTATGTCAGTGCTGAGAATGCAACCGCTCTGTTTCAACACATAGCATGGCTATTGAATGAGAGAGTGTTATTGGAGTAGAACACAACACTTCAGTCTGTCCATGTGAGTACAACACAAGATATGTGTGAAGACAACCATTCATCAAAACGTGTACAGAAGTTGCTTCGATGTAATTTGTGCTGTAAAATGACAGAGCACATTCTAGCATGTAAATGAACCCTGCCATTATTAGACACCGTGAGTTGCATTCAAAATTCTGTGTTTTACTCTATTCTAGCGCATGACAGTACTATTGGTGTCATTTGTATGTCAGTGCTGGGAACGCAACGCTCTGTTTCAGTACATACCATGGCTATTGAATGCGAGGATGTTATTGTTGTAGAAGTTAACACATCAGTCTGTCCATGTGAGTACAGTACGATGTATGTTGTGAAGATAACTATGCACTAAAATATGTACAGCAGTTGCATAGAATTTAACTTTCTACGCTATTTAACCAGCCAGCAGAATTAGAATGGTAGGAATTTTGACCGATATATCAGTCCACCGCCATACAAGGGTTAAATGATGTCAGAGTACATACCACCATGCATATGAACCTGCCACTGTTAGATGCTGCAAGCTGCATTCAAAATTCAGTGGTTTACCTTATTATAGTGTATGAAGTACCATTGGCGCTACATGTATCTCATTACTAGGAATGCTACTGCTCTGTTTCACTACATCGCGTGGATATTGAATGAGAGGGTGTTATTGTAGTAGAAGAGAACTCTTCGGTCTGTCCATGTGAGTATAGCACAAAATATATCGTTAAGACTGCCATGCATTAAAACTTATACAGCAGTTGCACTTAATGTAAGTCACACCATTAAATGATGGCAGTCTACATACCACCATGCATATTAACCCTGCCACTATTAGACGCTGTGAACTGCCTTCAGAATTAGTTTTTTCCCTATTATAGTGCATGACAGCAGTTTTACTGCCACCTGTACGTCAATGCTGAAAATGCAACCGCTCTAACTATTTCAATACATAACATGGGTGTTAAATGAGAGGGTGTTACTCTAGTAGAAGACAACACTTCAATCTGACCATGAGATGACAGCACAAGGTATGGCGTAAAGATAACCATGCATTAAAACATGTGCGGCAGTTGCATTGAATGGAAGTCACACCATTAAATGATGGCAGTCTTCATACCACCATGCTATGAACCCAGCCACTATTGGACACTGTGAAGTGTCTTCAAAATTCAGAGCTTTTCCCTATTATACAGCACAAGGTATGGCATGATGATAACCATACACTACAACATCGTACAGCTGTTGCATTGAATCTAACTCACAGCGTTAAATGATGGCAGAGTGCATACCAACCGCATATTTACTCTGACAGAATTAGATGCTGTGAGTTGCATTCTAAATTGATTGTTTTACCCTATTGTAGTGCATAACAGTACTGTCAGCTCCACGTATGCCATTATATGTGAATGTAACTACCGTAATAGTTTCATTGCATAACATGGCCATTGAATGAGGCTGATTATTGAGTAGAATACAACAGTTCAGACTATCCATATGAGTGCAATACAGGGTATGGCGTGAAGATACTCATGCCTTACAACATGTACAATAGTTGCACTGGATGTAACTTACACTGTAAAATGATGGCAGATCACATTCCAACATGCATATGAATGCTACCACTATTAGGCAATGTCATTTGCATTCAAAGTTCAGTGTTTTACCGTATTGTAGTGCATGAGAGTACTATTGGCTCCACCTGTAGGTCAGTGCTGGGAATGAACCTGCTCTAACTGTTTCGATACATAGCATGGCTACTGAATGAGAGGGTCTTAGCGTATTAGAAGACACACTTCAGTCCTTACATGAGATGACAGCAGAAGGTATGTCGTGCAGTTAAGTATGCAATAAAACATGTAAAGCTGTTGCATCAAAAGTAACTTAACGCCTTAAATGATGGCACATTACATTCCACCATGCATATGATCCCTGCCAGTATTAGAGGCTGTGAACAACATTCAGAACTCAGTGTTTTATCCTATTATATTTACTGGAGGAAATTTTGATCAATGGGAAAACCAGTTGATATTCCCGTAATCACGAGTCGGTTGCTACGAGTTTCACGCACACACATTAGTCCAGCGCGAGGGTTAGAGCACACAATCAAACAGCTAGGGAATGCGTGAGTCGCAAAACTGCTAATTGCCACCAGCCTGTAAGCTGCTCTTCTGTCTAATCATTGGGTGAAAATATCCCGTGTCTGGGCACTTTTAAAAAAAATAAAAAAACGGAAACAGGAGAATTTTAACACTGTCCCTTAGTTTATTTCAGGGTCTTCGTCAGATGACCTCTGTAGCCGTGGCGGTGAACTATCATGCAGCAACAGATAGCAAGCACATGTAAATACAGAGTTGCCACAGAGGTCTCACAGCTCTGAGATTTGTTTTTTGAGTGAGGCAAAATGCTGCATGGACTCGTATTTGAAAGTGAGCTCAGTTTTTTGCAGCAAGCAAAACAAAACATCATTTGAATTCAGCGTTTTGTGTGTTATTAATCTATGTCAGGAAAAATTCACGGCAGCAATTATAAAATAAGACAGGGTACTGATCATTAAGAATTTAATGTTCACCTCGTGAGGATGCATTGTTAAACCCCCGAGCTTCCTCGGGGTTTAATGATGCATCCCTCACCTCTGTGAACATTACATTTCCATAAAGATCAGTTCCTATGCATTATTCTGTATGTAGTGCATAACAGTACTGTTGGCACTACCTGAATGCCACACTTGTGAATGTAACTGCTGTAACTGTTTCAGTGCTTAACATGGCCATTGAATGAGGTGTGTTATTGGAGTAGAGAGAACACCTTCACTCTGTCCCTGTAGTTACAACACAAGGTATGTCATAAAGATAACCATGCATTAAAACATGTACAGCTGTTGCATCAGATGTAACTTGCACCGTAAAATGATGGCAGCGCACATTCCAACATACATATGAACCATGCCACTATTAGACGCTGTGAACTGCATTCAAAATTCAGTGTTTTACCCTGTTGTAGTGCATGACGGTACTGTTGGCACATCCAGCATGTCAGTGCTGAGAATGGAACCGCTCTGTTTCAATACATAGCATGGCTGTTGAATGAGACGGTGTTATTGTAGTAGAAAACAACACTTCAGTCTGTCCATGTGAGTTCAGCACAAGGAATGTTGTGAAGATAACCTTGCATTAAAACATGTACAGTAGTTGCATCGGATGTAAGTTACTCCATAAAATGATGGCAGATCACATTCCTACATGCATACAAACTCTACCATTATTAGACACTGTGAGTTGCATTCAGAATTCAGTGTTTTACCCTATTGTAGTGCATGAGAGTACTACTGGCCCCACTTGTATTTCAGTGCTGGCAATGCAACCGCTGTTTCAATACATAGTATGGCCATTGAATGAGACAGTGTTATTGTAGAGGATAACTCTACAGTCTGTCCATGTGAGTACAGCACAAGGTATGTTGTGAAGATAACCATGCATTAAAACCTATACAGCACTTGCATTGAATGTAAGTCACACCATTAAATGATGGCAGATCACATTCCAACATGCATATGAACCCTGCGACTATTAGACGCTGTGAGATGCATTCAAAATTCAGTGATTTACCCTATAGTAGTGCATGACAGTACTATTGGTGCCACCTATAGATCAGTGCTGAGACTGCAACCACTCTGTTTCAATCTATACCACGGCTATTGAATGAGACTGTGTTACTGTACAAGAAGGCAACACTTCAGTCTATACATCTGATGACATCACAAAGTATGCCGTGAAGGAAACCATGCATTAAAACATGTACAGCAGTTGAATTGAATGTAAGTCACACCATTAAATGATGGCAGTCTACATACCACCATGCATATTAATCCTGCTACTATTAGACGCTGTGAACTGCCTTCAGAATTAGTTTTTTCCCTATTATAGTGCATGACGATACTGTTACTTCCACCCGTACGTCAATGCTGAAAATGTAACCGCTCTAACTATTTCAGTACATAACATGGTGTTAAATGAGAGGTGTTACTATAGTAGAAGACAACACTTCAGTCTGACCATGAGATGACAGCACAAGGTATGGCGTAAAGATAACCATGTATTAAAACATGAACGGCAGTTGCATTGAATGTATGTCATGCCGTTAAATGATGGCAGTCTTCATACCACCATGCTATGTACCCTGCCACTATTAGACACTGTGAACTGCCTTCAAAATTCAGAGCTTTTCCGTATTATACAGCACAAGGTATGGCATGATGATAACCATACACTACAATATGTACAGCTGGTGCACGGAATCTAACTCACACCATTAAATGATGGCAGAGTGCATACCAACAGGCATATTTACTCTGACAGAATTAGACTCTGTGAGCTGCATTCTAAATTCATTGTTTTACCCTATTATACTGCATAACGGTACTGTCGGCTCCACGTGTATGCCACACATGTGAATGTAACTACCGTAACAGTTTCATTGCATAACATGCCCTTTGAATGAGGCTGGATTATTGGAGTAGAGGACAACAGTTCACACTATCCATATGAGTGCAATACAGGGTATGACGTGAAGATACTCATGCCTTACAACATGTACAATAGTTGCACTGGATGTAACTTACACTGTAAAATGATGGCAGATCACATTCCAACATGCATATGAATGCTGCCACTATTAGACAATGTGATTTGCATTCAAAGTTCAGTGTTTTACCGTACTGTAGTGCATGAGAGTACTATTGCCTCCACTTGTAGGTCAGTGCTGGGAATGCACCTGCTCTGTTTCGTTACATAGCATGGCTATTGAATGAGAGGGTCTTAGTGTATTAGAAGACAACACTTCAGTCCTTACATGAGATGACAGCACAAGGTATGTCGTGCAGTTAAGTATGCAATAAAACATGTAAAGCTGTTGCATCAAAAGTAACTTAACGCCTTAAATGATGACACAGTACATACCACCATGCATATGATCCCTGCCAGTATTAGAGGCTGTGAACAACATTCAGAACTCAGTGTTTTATCCTATTATATTTACTGGAACAAATTTTTTATCAATGGGGAAAACCTTTTGATATTCCCCGTAATCACCAGACGGTTGCTACGAGTTTCACGCACACACATTAGTTCAGCGTGAGGGTTAGAGCACACAATCAAACAGCTAGGGAACGCGGCAGTTGCAAAACTGTTAATTTCCACCAGCCTGTAAGCTGCTCTTCAGTCTAATTATTGGGTGAAAATATCCTGTGTCTGGGCACTTTTAAAAAAAGTTAAAAAACGGAAACAGGAGAATTTTAACACTGTCCCTTAGTTCATTTCAGGGACTTCGTCACACGACCTCCGTAGCCATGGCAGTGAACTATCATGCAGCAACAGATAACGAGCACACGAAAATACAGAGTTCCCACAGAGGTCTCACAGCTCTGAGATTTGTTTTTTGAGTGAGGCAAAATGCTGCATGGACTCGTATTTGAAAATGAGCTCAGTTTTTTTTGCGGCAAGCAAAACAAAACGTCATTTGAATTCAGCGTTTTTTTGTGTGTTATTAATCTATGTCAGGAAAAAATTCATGCGGCAATTATAAAAATAAGACAGGGTACTGATCATTAGAAAATTTAATGTTCACCATCGGTGAGGATGCATCGTTAAACCCCGAGCTTCGCCTGGGTTTAATGATGCATCCTCACCTCTGGTGAACATTACATTTCCATAAAGATCAGTTCCCTTTGCATTATTCTCTATGTAGTGCATAACAGTACTGTTGGCACTACCTGAATGCCACACTTGTGAATGTAACTGCCATAACTGTTTCAGTGCTTAACATGGCCATTGAATGAGGGTGTGTTATTGGAGTAGAAGAGAACACTTCACTCTGTCCCTGTAGATACAACACAAGGTATGGCGTGAAGATAACCATGCATTAAAACATGTACACCTGTTGCATCAGATGTAACTTACACCGTAAAATGATGGCAGCGCACATTCCAACATATATATGAACCATACCACTATTAGACGCTGTGAACTGCATTCAAAATTCAGTGTTTTACCCTGTTGTAGTGCATGACAGTACTGTTGGCACATGCAGCATGTCAGTGCTGAGAATGGAACCGCTCTGTTTCAATACATAGCATGGCTGTTGAATGAGACGGTGTTATTGTAGTAGAAAACAACACTTCATTCTGACCATGTGAGTTCAGCACAAGGAATGTTGTGAAGATAACCTTGCATTAAAACATGTACAGTAGTTGCATCGGATGTAAGTTACTCCATAAAATGATGGCAGATCACATTCTAACATGCATACGAATTCTACCATTATTAGACACTGTGAGTTGCATTCAGAATTCAGTGTTTTACCCTATTGTACTGCATAACGGTACTGTCGGCTCCACGTGTATGCCACACATGTGAATGTAACTACTGTTACAGTTTCATTGCATAACATGGCGATTGAATGAGGCTGGATTATTGGAGTAGAGGACAACAGTTCAGACTATCCATATGAGTGCAATACAGGGTATGGCGTGAAGATACTCATGCCTTACAAGATGTTCAATAGTTGCACTGGCTGTAACTTACACTGTAAAATGATGGCAGATCACGTTCCAACATGCATATGAATGCTGCCACCCTTAGACAATGTGACTTGCATTCAAAGTTCAGTGTTTTAACGTATTGTAGTGCTTGAGAGTACTGTTGGCTCCACATGTAGGTCAGTGCTGGGAATGCACCTGCTCTAACTGTTTCGATACATAGCATGGCAATTGAATGAGTGGGTCTTACGGTAGTAGAAGACAACACTTCAGTCCTTACATGAGATGACAGCGCAAGGTATGTCATGCAGTTAAGTATGCAATAAAACATGTAAAGCTGTTACATCAAAAGTAATTTAACGCGGAGGGGGCGCTGTGGAGACCGAGCAATATGGCCGCAGGGAATTATTGAGAATCGATACCTCAGGATTAAACTTATTTTTTGGAGGTTAAGAGTGTGCTATAAAACCAACAAAGTACAGTTTTCGATATCAGAATTCCCGAGGAGTAAAGATGGGGAATCCTAAGAAGGACAGATCGGGAGGTGAGAGTGCTAAAGGCAAAAGTTATGCAGGTCCTCCACCCACGTGGTCGGCGCAAGGCCGCTCTACTTTGGATTCTGGGATAGAAGGAGAGGAAGAGACTCTACAGACACTGGGGCAAAAAATGAATCATATGCTGGCATCTATGGCAGGTCTTTCAGACCGTTTTGATGCCCTGTCAAATAGAGTGACTCTCCTGGAGACAGACACGGGAACGATTAAAATTCTGGCATCCGATGCTAAAAAACAGTCTGAGACGGCGATGGGTACAGCGGCAAGTCTGGTACAGGAGAATAAACATCTGCGGTCGCGGCTCGAGAGCCTAGAGAATCAGGCCAGGGCCGCCAATCTCAGGATTCTAGGCATACCAGAAGGCGAGGAAGGGGACCATCTCAGTCTTTTTTTAAAAGAGTGGTTTGAACAGCAGTTGGGTCAGCACCTTATGAACAAGAACTGGTCAATTCAAAAGGCATATAGAGTTGCCTTCCGAGGAAGGCCCAACACTTTGGACACACTGAGGACTATCGTAGCAGTGATGGACAGTATGGGGACTAGAGACCTTACTTTATCCCTTGTCAGACAAAAAAGCGTACCCTGCTTCAAGATGGTAAGAGAGTGTCTATATCCGACTTAAGTTATTAAACTAGAGGCAGAAAAAAGCGATTCGTGACATCTGAGCTATGCTTCGGGAAGCAGGAATTACACACAACATGTTGTTCCCAGCAAGGCTCAGAATTGTGCATGCCGGAAAAGTCTACATATTTTCGGATCCTGCTGAAGCTATGACTTGGTTGCAAAAACATGTCAAACCGTCGAGAAGAAGATGAGAGTCCTCTGAATCTAAATCGGATGAAGAAGAAGATAACGAGCTCTAGAGAGACACTTCTGTTTAGCAGACCCCAGGTTTGATAGCTATAATAAATGCTGGGACGATAATTGATTCCTCTAAAAGTTGGACTTTCAGCTTATAAAGGGGATGGATTAGTTAACTCTCCCTGTAACTGTGGAGGGAGGGGCAAGTGGTTATATAGATCTGTTTTGGGGAGGAAAAGGGAATTCCCCATTTTATAAACTTGTAAACTGTTTTTTCCCCTTACAGGTGATAATCTCTAAGTTGATCGTTTATATCTGGAATTACCTTGTTGCTTAAGGAATATATGTTTCTTGAGGTTTCAAATAAGCTAGAAATGGTAATGTCCCTAAACAGTATAATACCAATATGGTATAATTCTTTTGGTTCAGCATGCTGCTTTTTTTACTGTCCTTTTTACAGGAAGTTTAAAAACGGATTTTAACAAACTAATTTTTATTAAGCATGCAGCTCTTGGGCTCAGTTTGTACAGCAATTAATGTTGGTACATTAAATAGACTGAATATCCTTATTAAGGAAAACCCCCTATGCTGTACCTTATGGATGTAGGACGAATGTCTTTATTTGCTTGTATTAAGAGGGGTGGCGCCCTCATGTGGAGACTATTTGTATCCTTATGTACTGCACCAGAAATAGAAATGTATGTTTACAATGCAAAACAATAAACATAAAGTATAAAAAAAAAAGAAAAAAAAGTAACTTAACACATTAAATGATGGCACAGTACATACCACCATGCATATGAACCCTGCCAGTATTAGAGGCTGTGAACAACATTCACAACTCAGTGTTTTTATCCTGTTATATTTACTGGAGCAATTTATTTATCAATGGGGAAAACTGGTTGATATTCCCCGTAATCACCAGTCGGTTGATACGAGTTTCACGCACACACATTAGTTCAGCGCGAGGGTTAGAGCACACAATCAAACAGCTAGGAAATGTGGCACTCGCAAAACTGTTAATTTCCACCAGCCTGTAAGCTGCTCTTCAGTCTAATCGTTGGGTGAAAATATCCCGTGTCTGGGCACTTTGAAAAAAAAAAACAAAAAAATGGAAACAGGAGAATTTTAACACTGTCCCTTAGTTCATTTCAGGGACTTTGTCCGATGACCTCCGTAGCCATGGTGGTGAACTATCATGCAGCAACAGATAGCGAGCACACGAAAATACAGAGTTCCCACAGAGGTCTCACAGCTCTGAGATTTGTTTTTTTAAGTGAAGCAAAATGCTGCATGGACTCGTATTTGAAAGTGAGCTCTGTTTTTTTTGCAGCAAGCAAAACAAAACGTCATTTGAATTCAGCGTTTTTTTGTGTGTAATTAATCTCTGTCAGGAAAAAAATTTACGCTAGCAATTATAAAAAATAAGACAGGGTACTGATCATTAAGAAAATTTAATGTTCACCCTTGGTGAGGGATGCATTGATAAACCCCTCGAGCTTCGCTCTCGGGGTTTAATGATGCATCCCTCACCTCGGGTGAACATTACATTTTCATAATGATCAGTACCCTATGCATTATTCTCTCTGTAGTGCATAACAGTACTGTTGGCACTACTTGAATGCCACACTTGTGAACGTAACTGCCGTAACTGTTTCAGTGCATAACATGGCCATTGCATGAGGGTGTGTTATAGGAGTAGAAGAGAACACTTCACTCTGTCCCTGTAGTTACAACACAAGGTATGGCGTGAAGATAACCATGCATTAAAACATGTACAGCTGTTGCATCAGATGTAACTTACACCGTAAAATGATGGCAACGCTCATTCCATCATACCTAAGAACCCTACCACTATTAGACGCTGTGAACTGCATTCAAAATTCAGTGTTTTACCCTATTGTAGTGCATGACAGTACTGCTGGCGCATCCAGCACGTCAGTGCTGAAAATGGAACTGCTCTGTTTCAATACATAGCATGGCTGTTGAATGATATGGTGTTATTGTTGTAGAAGACAACACTTCATTCTGTCCATGTGAGTTCAGCACAAGGTATGTTGTGAAGATAACCTTGCATTAAAACATGTACAGTAGTTGCATCGGAAGTAAGATACACTATAAAATGATGGCAGATCACATTCCAATATGCATACGAACTCTACCATTGTTAGACACTGTGAGTTGGATTCAGAATTCAGTGTTTTACCCTATTTTAGTGCATGAGAGTACTACTGGCGCCGCCTGTATGTCAGTGCTGGCAATGCAACCGCTCTGTTTCAAAACATAGTATGGCTATTGAATGAGACAGTGTTATTGTAGAAGATAACACTTCAGTCTGTCCACGTGAGTACAGCACAAGGTTTGTTGTGAAGATAACCATGCATTAAAACCTGTACAGCACTTGCATTGAATGTAAGTCACACCATTAAATGATGGCAGAGCACATTCCAACATGCATGTGAACCCTGCGACTATTAGACGCTGTTGAGATGCATTCAAAATTCAGTGTGTTACCCTATAGCAGTGCATGACAGTACTATTGGCACCACCTGTATATCAGTGCTGACACTGCAACTGCTTTGTTTCAATCTATACCACGGCTATTGAATGAGAGTGTGTTACTGTAGTAGAAGA
This sequence comes from Neoceratodus forsteri, assembly GCA_016271365.2. Classification (NCBI taxonomy): domain Eukaryota; kingdom Metazoa; phylum Chordata; order Ceratodontiformes; family Ceratodontidae; genus Neoceratodus; species Neoceratodus forsteri. The sequence continues at coordinate 696,006,300 of CM057456.1, read as the reverse complement.
CAACACTTCAGTCTGTTCCTCTGACGACAGCACAAAGTATGCTGTGAAAAATACCATGCATTAAAACATGTACAGCAGTTGAATTGAATGTAAGTCACGCCGTTAAATGATGGCATCGTACGTACCACCTTGCATATCTACCCTGCCACTATGACACGCTGTGAACTGCATTCAAAATTCTGAGTTTTACTCTATTATACTGCATGACAGTACTGACGGTGCCACCTGTATGTCAGTGCTGAGAATGCAACCGCTCTGTTTCAATCTATACCACGGCTATTGAATGAGAGTGTGTAACTGTAGTAGAAGACAACACTTCAGTCTGTTCCTCTGACGACAGCACAAAGTGTGCTGTGAAGAAAACCATGCATTAAAACATGTACAGCAGTTGAATTGAATGTAAGTCACACCGTTAAATGATGGCAGCATACCTACCACCTTGCATATCAACCCTGCTATTACTAGACGCTGTGAACTGCATTCAAAATTCTGAGTTTTACTCTATTATACTGCATGACAGTACTGACGGTGCCACCTGTATGTCAGTGCTGAGAATGCAACCGCTCTGTTTCAATACTTAGCATGGCTATTGAATGAGAGAGTGTTATTGGAATAGAACACAACACTTCAGTCTGTCCATGTGAGTACAACACAAGGTATGTGTGAAGACAACCATTCATCAAAACGTGTACAGAAGTTGCTTCGGATGTAACTTGTGCTGTAAAATGACAGTGCACATTCCAGCATGTTAAATGAACCCTGCCATTATTAGACACTGTGAGTTGCATTCAAAATTCTGTGTTTTACTCTATTCTAGCGCATGACAGTACTATTGGTGTCATTTGTATGTCAGTGCTGGGAACGCAACCGCTCTGTTTCAGTACATACCATGGCTATTGAATGCGAGGATGTTATTGTGGTAGAAGTTAACACATCAGTCTGTCCATGTGAGTACCGCACAACGTATGTTGTGAAGATAACTATGCATTAAAACATGTACAGGAGTTGCATCGAATGTAACTTTCTACGTTACTTCTTAGCCAGCCAGCAGAATTAGAATGGGTAGGAATTTTGGACTGATATATCAGTCCACTGCCATACAAGGGTTAAATGATGTCAGAGTACATACCACAATGCATATATACCCTGCCACTGTTAGATGCTGCAAGCTGCATTCAAAATTCAGTGGTTTACCTTATTATAGTGCATGACAGTACCATTGGCGCTGCATGTATGTCATTACTAGGAATGCTACTGTTCTGTTTCACTACATCGCGTGGATATTGAATGAGAGGGTGTTATTGTAGGAGAAGAGAACTCTTCGGTCTGTCCATGTGAGTATAGCACAAAATGTATCGATAAGACTGCCATTCATTAAAACATATATAGCAGTAGCACTGAATGTAAGTCACACCATTAAATGATGGCAGTCTACATACCACCATGCATATTAACCCTGCCATTATTAGATGCTGTGAACTGCCTTCAGAATTAGTTTTTTCCCTATTATAGTGCATGACAGTACTGTTACTGCCACATGTACGTCAATGCTGAAAATGCAGCTGCTCTATTTCAATACATAACATGGCTGTTAAATGAGAGGGTGTTACTGTAGTAAAAGACAACACTTCAGTCTGACCATGAGATGACAGCACAAGGTATGGCGTAAAGATAACCATGCATTAAAACATGTACGGCAGCTGCATTGAATGTAAGTCACGCCGTTAAATGATGGCAGTCTTCATACCACCATGCATATGAACCCTGCCTCTGTTAGACACTGTGAACTGCCTTCAAAATTCAGAGCTTTTCCCTTTTATACAGCACAAGGTATGGCATGATGATAACCATACACTACAAACATGTACAGCTGTTGCACTGAATCTAACTCACACCGTTAAATGATGGCAGAGTACATACCAACAGGCATACTTACTCTGACAGTATTAGACGCCCTGAGTTGCACTCTAAATTCATTGTTTTACCCTATTGTTCTGCATAACGGTACTGTCGGCTCCACGTGTATGCCACACATGTGAATGTAACTACCGTAACAGTTTCATTGCATAACATGGCGATTGAATGAGGCTGGATTATTGGAGTAGAAGACAACAGTTCAGACTATCCATATGAGTGCAATACAGGGCATGGCGTGAAGATACTCATGCCTTACAACGTGTAGAATAGTTGCACTGGATGTAACTTACACTGTAAAATGATGGCAGATCACGTCCCAGTATGCTTATGAATGCTGCCACTGTTAGACAATGTGACTTGCATTCAAAGTTCAGTGGTTTACCGTATTGTAGTGCATGAGAGTACTGTTGGCTCCACCTGTAGGTCAGTCCTGGGAATGCACCTGCTCTAACTGTTTCGATACATAGCATGGCAATTGAATGAGAGGGTCTTATGGTAGTAGAAGACAACACTTCAGTCCTTACATGAGATGACAGCGCAAGGTATGTCGTGCAGTTAAGTATGCAATAAAACATGTAAAGCTGTTGCATCAAAAGTAACTTAACGCCTTAAATGATGGCACAGTACATACCACCATGCTTATGAACCCTGCCAGTATTAGAGGCTGTGAACAACATTCAGAACTCAGTGTTTTCTTCCTATTATATTTAGTGGAGCAAATTTTTTATCAATGGGGAAAATCGGTTAATATTCCCCGTAATCACCAGTCAGTTGATACGAGTTTCACGTGCACACATTAGTTCAGCGCGAGGGTTAGAGAACACAATCAAACAGCTAGGAAATGCGGCACTCACAAAACTGTTAATTTCCACCAGCCTGTAAGCAGCTCTTCAGTCTAATCGTTGGGTGAAAATATCCCATGTCTGGGCACTTTGAAAAAAAATGAAAACAGGAGAATTTAACACTGTCCCTTAGTTAGTTTCAGGGACTTCGTCAGATGACCTCCGCAGCCATGGCGGTGAACTATCATGCAGCGACAGATAGTGAGCACACGAAAATACAGAGTTTCCGCAGAGGTTTCATACCTCTGAGATTTGTTTTCTGAGTGAAGCAAAATGCTGCATGGACTCGTATTTGAAAGTGAGCTGTTTTTTTTGCAGCAAGCAAAACAAACGTCATTTGAATTCAGCGTTTTTTTGTGTGTAATTAATCTATGTCAGGAAAAAAATTTACGGCAGCAATTATGAAAAATAAGACAGGGTACTGATCGTTAAGAAAATTTAATGTTCACCCTTGGTGAGGGATGCATTGATAAACCCCTCAAGCTTCGCTCTCGGGGTTTAATGATGCATCCCTCACCTCGGGTGAACATTACATTTTCATAATCATCAGTCCCTATACATTATTCTCTATATAATTAATGGGCTTCCCTTTTTCCCCATTGGGAAACCGTGGCGTAATTTGCCATTATAAAGGAGCGTTTATAACGGCAAACACGCGCTCGGTTTTCTCCGCACTGCGCATGCTCGAACTCCTCGCTTCACAAGCCGGAAACCCTACCGCAAACACACCATAGGGAAAGACAGACTGCCACGGACACTCGGCAGTAAGTAAATTGTTTTAAGCTACTTCAGATGTTCCACTTGACTACTTGATGGACCCCATAACAAGAATTAAAATAAACTGAAAGCGGACCTCGCGCGCTGACGTAATCTGACCGCACCGACACAGCAGTCTTCTTTTTTTATTTTATATAATTGCTGAGGCGAAAAAGTGAAGCCCAACAATTATTTAAAATAAAGTATGGGTCTCGGTGTGTAAACGAGAATTTACACACACCCTCGGGGTTTGGTGCTATGCATAAACCCCTCGAGCTTCGCTCTCAGGGTTTATGTAGCATCAAACCCCTCGGGTGTGTGTAAATTCTCGTTACAAACCGAGACCCATACTTTATCCTATATGTAGTGCATAACAGTACTTTTGGCACTACCTGAATGCCACACTTGTGAATGTAACTGCCGTAACTGTTTCAGTGCATAACATGGCCATTGCATGAGGGTGTGTTATTGGAGTAGAAGAGAACACGTCACTCTGTCCCTGTAGTTACAACACAAGGTATGGCGTGAAGATAACCATGCATTAAAACATGTACACCTGTTGCATCAGATGTAACTTACACCATAAAATGATGGCAGCGCACATTCCATCATACCTAAGATCCATACCACTATTAGGCGCTGTGAACTGCATTCAAAATTCAGTGTTTTACCCTATTGTAGTGCCCGACAGTACTGTTGGCGCATCCAGCAAGTCAGTGCTGAAAATGGAACCGCTCTGTTTCAATACATAGCATGGCTGTTGAATGAGACGATGTTATTGTAGTAGAAGACAACACTTCAGTCTGTCCATGTGAGTTCAGCACAAGGAATGTTGTGAAGATAACCTTGCATTAAAACATGTACAGTAGTTGCATCGGATGTAAGTTACTCCATAAAATGATGGCAGATCACATTCCAACATGCATACGAATTCTACCATTATTAGACACTGTGAGTTGCATTCAGAATTCAGTGTTTTACCCTATAGTAGTGCATGAGAGTACTACTGGCCGCACCTGTATGTCAGTGCTGGCAATGCAACCGCTCTAACTGTTTCAATACATAGTATGGCCATTGAATGAGACAGTGTCACTGTAGAAGATAACACTACAGTCTGTCCATGTGAGTACAGCACAAGGTATGTTGTGAAGATTACCATGCATTAAAACCTGTACAGCACTTGCATTGAATGTAAGTCACACCATTAAATGATGGCAGAGCACATTCCAACATGCATGTGAACCCTGCGACTATTAGATGCTGTGAGATGCATTCAAAATTCAGTGATTTACCCTATAGTAGTGCATGATAGTACTATTGGTGCCACCTGTATATCAGTGCTGAGACTACAACCGCTCTGTTTCAATCTACACCACGGCTATTGAATGAGAGTGTGTTACTGTAGTAGAAGACAACACTTCAGTCTGTTCCTCTGACGACAGCACAAAGTATGCTGTGAAGAAAACCATGCATTAAAACATGTACAGCAGTTGAATTGAATGTAAGTCACACCATTAAAGGATGGCAGCATACCTACCACCTTGCATATCAACCCTGTCATTATTAGACGCTGTGAACTGCATTCAAAATTCTGAGTTTTACTCTATTATACTGCATGACAGTACTGATGGTGCCACCTGTATGTCAGTGCTGAGAATGCAACCGCTCTGTTTCAACACATAGCGTGGCTATTGAATGAGAGAGTGTTATTGGAATAGAACACAACACTTCAGTCTGTCCATGTGAGTACAACACAAGGTATGTGTGAAGACAACCATTCATCAAAACGTGTACAGAAGTTGCTTCGGATGTAACTTGTGCTGTAAAATGACAGTGCACATTCCAGCATGAAAATGAACCCTGTCATTATTAGACACTGTGAGTTGCATTCAAAATTCTGTGTTTTACTCTATTCTAGCGCATGACAGTAGTATTGGTGTCATTTGTATGTCAGTGCTGGGAACGCAACCGCTCTGTTTCAGTACATACCATGGCTATTGAATGCGAGGATGTTATTGTGGTAGAAGTTAACACATCAGTCTGTCCATGTGAGTACCGCACGACGTATGTTGTGAAGATAACTATGCACTAAAATATGTACAGCAGTTGCATAGAATGTAACTTTCTACTTCTTAGCCAGCCAGCAGAATTAGAATGGGTAGGAATTTTGGACTGATATATCAGTCCACTGCCATACAAGGGTTAAATGATGTCAGAGTACATACCACCATGCATATGAACCCTGCCACTGTTAGATGCTGCAAGCTGCATTCAGAATTCAATGGTTTACCTTATTATAGTGTATGACAGTACCATTGGCGCTGCATGTATCTCATTACTAGGAATGCTACTGCTCTGTTTCACTACATTGCGTGGATATTGAATGAGAGGGTGTTATTGTAGTAGAAGAGAACTCTTCGGTCTGTCCATGTGAGTATAGCACAAAATATATCGTTAAGACTGCCATGCATTAAAACTTATACAGCAGTTGCACTGAATGTAAGTCACACCATTAAATGATGGCAGTCTACATACCACCATGCATATTAACCCTGCCACTATTAGACGCTGTGAACTGCCTTCAGAATTATTTTTTTCCCTATTATAGTGCATGACAGTACTTTTACTGCCACCTGTACGTCAATGCTGAAAATGCAACCGCTCTAACTATTTCAATACATAACATGGCTGTTAAATGAGAGGGTGTTACTGTAGTAGAAGACAACACTTCAGTCTGACCATGAGATGACAGCACAAGGTATGGCATAAAGATAACCATGCATTAAAACATGTACGGCAGTTGCATTGAATGGAAGTCACACCGTTAAATGATGGCAGTCTTCATACCACCTGCTTTGAACCCAGCCACTATTGGACACTGTGAACTGCCTTCAAAATTCAGAGCTTTTCCCTATTATACAGCACAAGGTATGGCATGATGATAACCATACACTACAACATGTGCAGCTGTTGCACTGATTCTAACTCACACTGTTAAATGATGGCAGAGTGCATACCAACCGGCATATTTACTCTGACAGAATTAGATGCTGTGAGTTGCATTCTAAATTGATTGTTTTACCCTATTGTAGTGCATAATGGTACTGTCAGCTCCACGTGTATGGCACACTTGTGAATGTAACTACTGTAACAGTTTCATTGCATAACATGGCCATTAAATGAGGCTGGATTATTGGAGTAGAATACACCAGTTCAGACTATCCATATGAGTGCAATACAGGGTATGGCGTGAAGAAACTCATGCCTTACAACATGTACAATAGTTGCACTGGATGTAACTTACACTGTAAAATGATGGCAGATCACACTCCAACATGCATATGAATGCTACCACTATTAGACAATGTCATTTGCATTCAAAGTACAGTGTTTTACCATATTGTAGTGCATGAGAGTACTATTGGCTCTAACTGTAGGTCAGTGCTGGGAATGCACCTGCTCTCACTGCTATGATACATAGCATGGCTATTGAATGAGAGGGTCTTACTGCAGGGCCGGATTAAGGCATAGGCAACATAGGCACAGGCCTAGGGCCCAGCAATCCCCAACACATATTTACTATATATCCCTTTCTTTCTGCCTGAGCTGCATGTTTTTTGTAAAGGACTCCGCCACTGAGTAAGTCAGGAGCTGAACTGTAACATGACTCTCACCTCCCTGATTAGGTGTTAAGTGCAGCTGACAGCTTCAGGGGCCCCACCCAGGATGACCTTTAAGGTGTGAACAAACCCATTTCCTTTGTTTTGTCTCCCACACCCACTTAGAATCCCAGTTTAGAATCTTGCTGTTAACTATAAAAGATTAACAGTGTAATTCAGTGTGTAGGCTTTATATTTTATCTTAAGTATCTGTTTTATTGGCTTAGAAAACCTTGTATCATCCTTGAAATTTGAATGTAAGCAATAGATTAATTTGCTTGAAACCTTTGTACCATGTTTGACTCTGGGTTGTTTTACCCTCTGCATTCAGATGAAATACCTTTCAATGTATTGCTCATTACCTTTGTACCATACTTGACTCTGGGTTGTTTTACCCTCCGCATTCATTTGTAATACCTTTCATTGTATTGTCCATTTCTCTTGTTTTGTAATTCCATGACGCGGAGCCTTTGCAAAGGAGTCTCTGACTCAAAGGTTTGTAGTTCCAATATCTCAATAAATAAAAAATAAATATTTAATCTCACTCCTAAAATTAATAAATCTACAATAAGTTTCAGTGGTACAATTAAAAACCATACTCTTTATTTTTTTTTTGATTCTCTCATCTCGTTCATACTTACGTTCTGACCCTGATACAGCTCTGTTTTCAGGGAGAACAAATTAATGTATATCAAGATTCCCATCAGTAAATCTTGCCATTTATGGATCCTGGCTTACTTATCAAAAATAGAAATGTTTGATCCTGGGAAAGATTTCAAATCCTTCCAATAATCACTCGCTTTGCAGTATAATCTCTAAAGTTCATAACCCCCCTAGTAAACCACAAACTTAACTCCTACACCACCCAGGACCTAGCCTCTTTTAGTGATCGGTCCCTACCCAACCCAACAAAACTCCCACATCCTGGTTCATACTATCTGACAGGACAATATGATAACACCCAATCTGCAAGTGCACATGTGTGTTTGGGGGTGGGAGCTTTGGAGAAGTGCAAATCATGACATTTCACATACAAAAAATTATTTTTACTAGGCCTATTATTATTTTCTCTAAATTATCAAAACTCAGGCTATTGCTATTTTTCCATACTGATAGTATTAGTTTCATTAATTTTGAAGCATTTTATGCCACTTTTTAGGGACAGTATGAACATTGTTTTCATGTTTCAGTAACAGATATGCAATTTCCTAGAGATGCAGTCATGGCGAAGGGGCATTTTATTTATTTATTCATTCTCAGATTAGAAATACCTTTGAGCACAAAGGGGCTCATTTACAAAGGTTCCATGTCATAATGGGAGAGGGTTACACAAACAGACAGAGGAGGAAACATATACATTCTAGTGTACAGTGAAAACAAAATCATTAGACATAGCTATTAACATTTCAAAAACAGTAGCGTAAGCAAAATAGGGAGGTCATACAGGAGCTGGAGAGGGGTAGGGGAAATAAAGGGAGGGGATAGGTGGCAGGGCGTAGTAGTGGAAAAGGTTGCAGCCATGAGGCATTGTCAGGAAAATGAAGCGGGGGGAGGGGAGTATGAGGGTGGCTGGGAGGAAAGAGGGGGGAGAGGATGACACCAGGAGGGACAAGGGTGTCTAAATGGTAGAGTGTTAGTGAGAATTAAAGGAGGGTGAGAAAGGAGGCAGCTTATGTAGTGGTCAGAGGATAAACCAGGTAGAGTAGGAAGAGGGTAAGAGGTGAGAGGGAAAGGGGTAAGTGGGAGGGGAAAAGTGGTACAATTGAAGGAGGAGGCAGCCAGGGCCACTGTCATTGTGGTAGATGTCAACTGGGAGGTGGCAGATGGTAAGGAGTAAGGTTAATTGAGGCAATCACAGGCAGCTGAATTCATGATGTGCTGGTGCAGGAGATGCTTAAATTGGGCAATATATGTAAGATTGATCAGTTGGAGGCCCAGACCATAAAACCAGTTAGGGGCTCTGTAGATGAAGGATCGCTGGCATTGGGTAGTCCGTACTCTAGGAACAAGAAAAATGTTGGTGTCAGAGGTCCATGTGTGATGGGACCTGAGGGACTTAGGCAAAAGACAGGTGACACCAGCTGGCATGACTCCAAGAAGCACTTGTTTGGCAAGTATGCACTATTGGTATTTGATCCAGTCTTGTAGTTTTAGCCAGCCAATCAGGGTGTAGAGGTCACAAGTGTGTGTGAGCTGATTAGCGCCAGTGATAAGTCAACATGCTTTGTTAAGGGTAGTGCTTAGCCTTTTGAGAGATGTGTCTGAGGCAGAGCCAACAGCAAGTTTAAGTGCTTCCTGAGTCAGACTCCTATGTCTGAATAGTTGACCTAGTTTAGTGTTCACATTCTTAGCAACATTTTCGATGTGAGATGCATAAGTAAGATGATTGTCCAAAGTAAGGGGTTGCAGTAGGGGGGCCCAGATTTCTCTTGGGCCTAGGGTCCCCGGTTGCCTTAATCTGGCCCTGGGTACACAAAATCAGTCTCACAAAACAATATAAAAAAAAGTATTACATCAAAGTTTAAAAAACATGTAAAACAGTATGACAGGTACTTGATGAGCAAGTTGTGACAGTAGCACAGAACACATGAACACATCTGCCACGATAGTCTCTGTACACTGCTTATCATGTCTCAAACAGTGATGATGTTATTGTCATTGTGTGACTGATAGTGTGACTGTTCCTGGGGTAGGTGAAAAACCAGATGCCAACTGTTTAAATAATATTAGCAGAATCACATTCTGGTATTTAAAAAAACATATATCTTGAAACTATTTAAAAACATTTAATAGTAATATATTTATTAGACATATGCATATATATATACACATACATATACATGTAAAGACATATAGATATATGGGTGCATTTGGAAAATTCCCACCCGACCCCTCAATTGAGGTGATGGAGAAATATTATCAGAAACATAAAAATCATTTGTTACCAGTGCAAATGTCTGATTTACAATAGTGCACAAATGTATACATGTATTTAATTTACTTCTTACACAAACCAAAATTAAATGGCATATGCTAACAGGTACTACATACATCAATAAAAATCATCACAACTATATAATCAGCATCAATAGTGAATTAATGAAGTCTCTACAGCACTAAAAACTTTAAGTTAATAATAAGTAATGGTTGTGCACAATACTATTATTATTAAATTAAGAATATATTATTGAGAAATGGCACCTCTTGTTAATAAACAAAGATCTAAAACAGTTGTTATTACTGTTAATGATACCTATATGAACTCACTTCAAACTAGAAAAGTTCTACTAAATATCTATGTAATATAAATCAATATATTAAGAATATGTTGAAATACATGTTAATTAAATAGTGGAAAACAGCAAAATATTTAGCATTGTTTAATACATTAACTTAAATCGCAATTAAGACAACTGCTAAAAAGTTAACAGTACTGACTTTAACTAATCTATTAATGATCATCTATACATATACAACACAGATGTATGAAAAGAAAACAGACGTAGTAGTACACTGTAGCGATACAATATGGATGTATAAAGTCAAGTCGCAAAGAAACAAAAAAACGCAAGCCACACATGGTACTACTCAACATGTCACAGAGTGATGCCTATATAAGAGTATGCTACTCTTAAATACAGGTCAGCAGATCAGATAGAAAACAGTGTGCAATTGTGCCAACACAGAAGTGGCACAACCAAATGCAGGATATATTTTACTCATAAAAGATTCAAGTAATAGCAAGACACAGTACAAGCGTTTAAAAAAAGATGCAATACACAGTTTTGCCATGCACATGGACAAGTATTGTGCCTAAGTAGGGACACACAGTTGGCAAGTGTGCCAAGTAGTACTTGTTATGGCCGCATACGAGTTACTTAGAAGTAAAGACAATGACAGAACAGGAGGACCAGACAGTCATATCTCTTTTGCCATCTGAAAGTCTTTCTTAGACATCTAAGTGTGGTTTCTCTAGTGACTGTGAAGACAGTTGGCGCTGATTGAAGACCACTGCAACTATTTTCACTGTGTCACTGATTAATGCAACTATCTTATAAGTCAGGTTGAGTAAACATATGCATGAAAACCATGCAATGTGCTTACAGTGTAATACTGAACTCAGATTTACATACAAAACAATAGTGTTTATGTAGCAGAAGTCACTCTGTAACAAAATGGACAGCAAGTTGTGTCACATGTTGTGTGACTATTCTTCTGATGTATGAAGATTGTAGTAGTTCTTCAATATCAGGACGTATACATTTTTTAGGTCTCGTGGTAGCCTCTGTTTAAAAGTGCGTGTGGAGTCATTGCATTCAACCCAGCCAGTTCTGTACCTCAACAAAGAACTGTAATGTCCAGAATGTACAGACTGGCTATAGTGGTAGATCACAGCCTGAGTGTAAAACACTGCTTGGTTAAATATAATTCTACCAGCTCTGAAATCTGTGATAGGTGTGTCAACTCTGAGCCCGTTAGAGTCAAATCTATGCAATACAAGCATAAGATATTAAGATAAGGTCCTGACACGTATAGACTGAGTACATGTCCCTCCACACCTAACACATAGGTGACCACTTTCTGCATTGGTAAACAGCTGCTGGAACTTGACACTTCACTTTGAGACTGTGGCACAAACAAAGAAACCCAGAGCATGTCCTCAGTGGTTTCTCACTCTGAATGACCACATGACAGACATACATATCTGGTAACATATGAGACAGTGAAGTACTGTCACATTGGAATCCCCTGTTCATCCAAACTGTTTATGATGGCCATCATAAACTCAGTGGTGTCCTCTTGCATATTAGCAGCAAATGTACCGCACCCATCATATGTACCGAAGACCTGTCGTAGAGGTGTCAGTGACTGTATGTTGTGTAGCTGATCAGAAGTCACGTTGACAACTTCCTTCAATGCCTGTGATAAGGGAGTGTCTTGTGAAGCTGATATTGCCTGCACAAAATGTGGCATGTGGAGAAAAGCTTGCATAGCTGAATTAGCATAGCAGTTTACTCTAGTACTGTTAACTAAGACTGGAACAACAGCCATACCAAGTGACTTCTTAGACACAGCTGGTTCTGCATCTGTATTTGATATACCGACCGTCTTATTACTGTGCACAGTTGATTCAGTAGTGGCAGCTCATTTTCTCTTGTTGCCAGCTGAAGTTGTGTCTGTGGGATGTGAGACAACCATATACATAGGCAGTGGAATGAGAGACATCTGTGGCTGAGACAGAGTACATAATATGTTGAACTCCACAATACATTGCTTGTCAGTACGTATCTTCTGTGGTGCAAGTGTTATGATGTGCAAACCAGAAAGACTGTGGACGTGTGACACAGCTCATGCCATCTTTGAAAATGTCCATGCCTATATCCACCATTGCTGAATCCAAACTCAAGCCCTGTGATTTGTGAATGGAAACAGCATATGCAACACATATTGGAAACTGTTTCCTGTTGACATAGGTATTCTTAAATACCTGGAACTTTACATAGGTACGATCAATCTGCACTGACTGTTTCATGTTGTCAAAGTGGACAACAAGTGTCTCTATAAACGTCTTCTGAACATTGTATACAAAGTTGATGATGTGACCCATAGCACCATTTACCATGCCATGCTCAACATCAAGATTATGCTGTAGCATGACACGCGCATTCTTAATAAACTGTAAGAACAGCTTCCAGGCCAGCTGTGCGTGAAACATCTGAATTCAGTTCAGACAGTCGCTCAGTCATCTTTGCTACCAGCTTCCAACTTAGAATGACACCATCAACTGTATCAACAGCATGCAGTGTGATAATTTCTTGATTCTCTCTCTGCAACATAACACTGTTGAACTCAGCACATTTCTTAAGTCGTGGCATAAGACACACAATCCATGTGCCCTTGGAGTACACATTGCTGAAAACATCACATGCTGTATGTATAGATGTTGTATCCATAGTGATTCTTCAACCATGTAACATTGCAAGATGTTGTGGTGACAAAGAACCTGTACAAGCTTGATCCAATAGTGCCTTGTAAGCCAGATCACCACTCTGCCGCATGTTCTCACACAACTCAACATAGATAAATAACTCCCAGAGGTTACAATCTCCAATGCAGCCTAGTGTTTTCTTAGCCTGCTTGACAGTCAGAGCTGCAAAGACATGTTCCGCATTAACTGGTGCAAGTTGTAGAAGGTCTCCAAACACAACAATGCTTTTACCACCAAATGCATCTCCATAGTCAGTGCCCAAGTTCTCCTGTAGACATAGGTGTATACAGGCAAGCATCAAATTCAAGACCATCATAATCTCATCAGTGATTAGTAACTTCATTTAACTAAACATAGAACAAAGCTAAGATGCTACCTCAAATGACAGCTTATGATACTCTCCTGCTTTGCCATGCTCCACTGGCAACATGAAGAGACGGTGTAGTGTTACTCCACCAATGTTGTATGTAGCCAGTCCAGTGGGAGCACTAACAGCAACAGACATTGATGAGTCTGTCATTTCCCGGATTTCTGTCATAACTGCCTCTACAAGAAAGCTCTTACCTGTGCCTGCTGAGCCACTAACAAACATCAGTAGTGGCTTGTGGTCAAGACAGTTTCTGTTCAGGTAGTATCCTATGCTGCACAGCATCAGTAACTGCAGAGTGTACCACACGTTGTTGCTGATTGAGTCTCTCTCTCTCTCAATTCTGCTGGATCAACAGTGCAGTGTGTGCCATGTTCCATAGCACCCTCCACTTCCAACATGAGTACTTCTGGGGCATTCAGAGGCAGAGGCACTCCAAGTATACCTTCTTCTTCCAGATCAAGGTTGTCCTGTGAACTATCAGAAGTGTCCTCCTCAAGTTGTTTCTGTGCCCTTTCAAGCTGTTCGTTCTCAGCATCCAGTCTCTGCATGTATGTGTCAGAATATTCCATTTTGAATGTCTTATAACTATGATTGAATTGTTCCTCAAATGTATCACAGTCACCTTTCAATTCAGACTCATTCCTCCTGGGTTTGAATAAGAACAGTAGAGCAAAGTAATACTGCTCTCTGTTCTCAGAAGTGCCTAGATGTGACTTACAATGGTCAATGATCCAAGGCTTATGTCTCTTTATGAGACAGCCATCCACTCCTGTGACCTTGTAAATGTCATGTGTGCAATCAGGTGAGACATATATCTTATAGTCATACCATTTAGCCACCTGAAATAGACACATAGCATCCATGTCACTGTGTCTACATGGGTAGTACGTGTCAATGAGGTTATTCTTCAAAATATGTTTTGAAGAGGTTCTGTTCAGAGCCAGTTCCTCAATCTCAGTGAGAGGAATAAGTTCACGTTTGTGCTTCTCTTTGTAGTTAACACTGAGAAAACGCACAGCATCAGATTTTTCATACAAATGTGTACCGATCAAGCGATCGCTGGCCTCATAAGCACTACATTCTCTGTGTGATAGGGTCTTCAGTCCCAGTGACCACAACTGAGATGTCAGTGACTTGCTTGAACTGACAATATCTTCCCAAAGATCTTGCAAGCTAGTTTGTTCATGTTTGGTGATGTAGGAAGTGACGCACCACACCAGAGCCAACGAGTTGTCAGCTACAAACTGAACATCTATGTTTGCTTTCCACATTAGAAGAAGAGTGGAGTTTTAGTCATTGATGTACACCTCATTCTCATCCCTGAGTGACTCATATACCCTCTTGGTTGATTTTGCCTTCAAGTGGTGTCGCATAGCTGAAAATAGTTCATTCATGTAACCGTTCTGACAGACACGTCTGGGAAATCCAAAGCAACATCTTGTGCACCAATCAGATTTGCTCTTCACTACCTGGCAGCAGTATTTTGCACAAATATAGCATTGGAACTTCTGCACCAACTTCCACAGTGTAGGACTGTCATACTCATCCGGTATGTGGCAAGTGATGTATCGCTTAATGAATGCAAGCACTTCTGCTGCTTCATATTCACCGATGCGTGGGGCATCCTTGATCCACAGTAACATATGAATATGAGGAGTGCAATGTGCCTGATATTCCATCCTCCAGAAGTAATGCTCTACAATACCAAGAGGTGGATTGTCCTTTGAAAAAATGAAAGTCAGAATATCATGGAATCGCTTATGAAAATGTCTGGTCACAGACACTGGGTCAAGTGAGCACATCTCTCTGAGAGTCACTGATGAAATGCCCTCTATAGCAGAATTTGCCCACTTCAAGAGTTCAGTAACCTCCTCCCAGGTGTACTCAGCACAGCTGAATGTCACAAACCATGTAGCTGCACCATACTCTCGCAGCATAGTCATCACCTTAGAGTGTCTGTGATACCAATATTCTTTGGTGCCATGTAGACTTGACAGTATGGAAGACAAACTGACCTGCACATTTTCATCCTTCTGCTTTAATTTCTGCAGAAACACAACAGCAGTGATTCCATCAAATGGAGTTGTGAGCCGTATTGTATGTGCAATTGATGCAGACAGTATACTAAGCTCACTCTCCTAAAGGAGATGGAACAAGTACTGTATGTTGCATCTGAATTTGCCATCCTTACTGAGCATGTGACTGGTACGGTATTCAGCACCTTGGACATGCACTTCTCTATCATCTAGATGTCCACCTGACCCTTTTGGAAATAAATCTGGAAAACAGCGTGCTTCCAATGTCACCTCCCAAATGCTGACAGGGGCACCTTCCACCTGTTTCATTTGATACAGGTCAATGTTATCCCCAACTGGATCTCTGCCATGCGGTGGATGTATTGTGTACTGTTCATACACATTATCATTTGTCTCTACATTGACCTTCTCAATCATTGGTTTTGTGTTATCCAATGCATTGTGTTCAGCAGACATGCTAGCCATGCGATCTATGTCAAGGCCTGCATAAAAGGGATTGCTGCTCTTCAAGTAAGTAAGAGTAAGCTTCACATTTTCTACATTGACAACATCCTGCCAGATGACCTTTGACTTTGTTGGAACACCATTTACAAGAATCACCAAAGTGTTCTCACTGGAGATTGCCTCAACATTTTCCTGGGGAGGAAGTGGAAAATACATCACAGAACCCTTAAGAGACCTAATGAGTTCTTTTTGTGGGATGCTCCATGTTTTTGTACTAAGATGTAGAATAGTTTGAAATGGTTTCATAGCCTGAATAAGAATCCACTCAAACATATTCAATGTGGCAATCTCAGCAGGAGTAACATGTGCCTCCATATTGTTCAACAATAACCTTGGTGGCAGAGTGTTAACTCTTCACCTTGGGGAAACAGTGCTTGCACATCACAATGATTGGCTCTAACTGGAAGTCACACTTTAACAGCAGAAATGCTGACAGCTGAAACCACATGTCATTGTACGGTGACAAGGTTTCCAGATTAACTGTGACCGTTTGTTTCTGGTAACAGAGCCAATCACATGACACACATTCAGAGTCAAATTTATCTGTCTTTGCCAACTCAAATTTGGCAATGGATTTCCCAAACAGCTTGAGAATATCTGTTTCTAAGACAGAGACAGAATTTCCATCTGGAATTGATGACTGATCAATCACAATATCTGTGACACTGCTGCCACCTTTCAGC
This sequence comes from Neoceratodus forsteri, assembly GCA_016271365.2. Classification (NCBI taxonomy): domain Eukaryota; kingdom Metazoa; phylum Chordata; order Ceratodontiformes; family Ceratodontidae; genus Neoceratodus; species Neoceratodus forsteri. Next base: position 695,989,544 of record CM057456.1, on the reverse strand, counting down.
TGTTTCAGAAATGTCATGGCACCATGCATATCACCAGACTGCAGTAACTCATTCAGATGGGTATACTGCGCAACAACTCATTGCACCTCATAGACCCTATACACAAAGTTCCGCATCCTTGATTGATGCACTGCCAGTATCTGCATGTGGTGAAATGCAATGTCACAAACACCACTATCTAGGCATGCTAGGGAATGACCCATAAGTCCAGTGTATGGACCAATCTCATAAAGGTCTATAGTCTCAAACAATGTATGTCTGTCTTTACGATCAGTAACAACAAACAGCTTGATAAAGTGCTCAACTTTTTCAAATGATTATGATTGCCTCTGGTTGCAAGTTGCATCACATTCTCATGCCAGGCAATGACACTTACGAGGCTTAACAGTTGACTCAGACTCATCATCTGACTCAGTTGTAATGTCATCACATACACAGTTTACAGGACCCATCAATGCAGAACTCGCTGTCCTTTTTCTGTGAGTAATATGACTCCTCCCAGAAATATGCCTCTGAGTGCTGTGTGTATCCAGCTACCTGTGAAAACGTCACAGAAGTTGTGTTGGTTCATGACGGGATAGCATTGTAGCCTCATCTTTATACTGTACACAACTTTTCTGAATTGTTCAAGTACATGAGCCATTTTACACCACAAGTGTTGAAGAACAGATACTGCTCTGTTGACAAATGTACGAACTCTGAGATGCAATTTCATCAATGACAGATGAGTCTTTAATTTTTTTCACTCACATCTCATCACAGCTGCAATAAGTCTATCTAACTCAGCTTTACAAGCTAGTGATTGGAAATACTTTTGCTTCCTCAGATGAGCATTAGCAGCCACATCTTTATGCTGCTGCTTAGTACATCTCTTTATGTTTGCCTTTGCAATATTATTCTTCCATCTGGAAGATTTCCACAACTGTTGCTGAGCTGTGCATATTTGTCTTGCAGTTGAGCACGTACGTACAATTTCTGTGGAGTGCGCAACCTGTGAAGTGACACCTTGAGTGGAATAAGAAATCAGTTTATGTCTTGATGTAGAATGTCTGGGATCCATACCAGTCTTAAGCAACAGTGTACTACTATGATACCTGTTTCATCTCTGCATAGCACTGCATCTCTGCTTAGAGGGCATCTTTATTCTCTACTATTTCACAGTAGTATGGAAAATGTTTTGTGAGTATCAGACACCTGTATAAAAAATAGATAAAAATAAATATTTAGTAGTAAAAAACATTGTTAAATAACATTGCATATTTACACACACTCTACATCTGTCATATAACATGAATACATACACCTGCTAAGATAATTTTGCACACATAATCCTTGTTGCAGCACAACACTACAGAAGCCAACATGCAATGCTTTTAGATGTTGTCTGATAGAAGTAACTTATAAAATGACACAATATGTGAAAAATGGCATAAACTTATGTTTTTAAAAAGTTTTAACTAGTAACACTATTTTTTGGCATTAAACTGTTTTTTTGCGACATTTTCACAAAGTAGTGTCAAATGCATGAAAGTGTCACAAAATTTGATGTCATCAGCACAACAGTGTCGAATAGTAGTGTCGCACGCACGAAAGTGTTGAATAATAGTGTCAAAAAAACACAGTAGTGTCGCAAAATGATGTCATCAGCATGAAAGTGTCAAGTAATAGTGTTGTGAGTGTGAAAGTGTCGAATAATCACATTGAAAAAACACCCTCTTTAAGGGTAGGCTGGTCAGACACTGCTTTGTATCTGAGTGACGGACACTCACACCAATGGAACATAACATTGATCAGGCCATGTGGGCAACCAATCACAAGTGCTGAACATTGGAGAAGAAGGACACAGCAGCCATCTTAGGGAAAAAGGCAAGACCCTAATTTACTCTGTGTAAGTACATCACATTTTCTATACAATTTTACTAGCATTATAAAAACTGATAATGGCACAAAAATAACATTAAACAAAATGTTTTTTACTCCTGTATTTGACAATAGCAATATAAATAGCCTGTTATGCTGTGGAAAGAAGTTATAACTGTTTAAAGTCAGCATGTCAGTCAGTACTTACTAGCACAGATAGAGCTGCAAATGGAGGCAGAGAGCAGGCAGCATGTGTATCATAAAACAAGAGGCAACCAATAATAGCTAGCTGTTTACTTGTCATTGTTTGAACTAGCCTATCAAAATGTAGTATTTTCCCACCTAGTAAGCTTGCAACATTTCTGCTTGACAGGACCTGCACCCATTCAGTGTAGGTGTACTGCATGCATCCACTGTATTGGTTAACCATGACAAAGCATTACCCAATTATTGTGTTTCTTCCTGTGTTTTGGGACAGCCCACCAAAGCAATATTGAAGCAGAGAGGGAAATCTCAGTTTCATATTCAGTATTGACTAGACACTACAGGACAAACACTGATTTTTTTGGGTAGCTCTCTGACCACTTCTCAGTTTAAAAGCTTAGAATGGCAGAAAACAGCAAATGCACTGTGTGGGTCATTGGCAGCAGTATAGTATGACAAGCTTCAGAGCATGCTCAGAGAAGTCATTTTGGTAAAGACCTGCAGCTTCCAAATTGCTCTGTAAAGTGGTTTGGAAGAGGAGGCATGAGGAGGCCAACAATGCACAGACTACTGAGCACTCAGGCCATCCGGGCATACTGCTGATTCATTTCAGAGGCAATGATTTTGGCACCAAACAATGGGTAGATTTAGTAGCAGAAGCAAAATTGGACTTTGCTTCTATTATGAGTATGTTACCTGCTTGTAAGATCATATTTTCAGATATTACAGAACGTAGGGTCTGGCAAACAGAACAACACATGTACCTGCTTTACAGGGCATGAAGAAAGGTTAACATACAACTTTCTGGATATCTGCACATGTCTGGGATGCACACCCTGAAATTAAGTATTGTAATGATTGGCTATATGTACCAGACGGTGAGCACTTCTCTCATGTTGGCAATTGCCTTTTCCTGGGAGACCTTGGAGATGGAATTCTCACAGTGCTCTAAAAATATCAGACTGTTTAAATGTACCCCTTGAAAAAACAATTCTTTTAAGAGCCACAAAACCTTGGTCAGAAAATAGACAAACTGCATACATAACACACATAACATGCAGACATGCAATCTGTGCTGTCACAGAACTTTGACAGATAGGAACTACCAGGTTGAACTATTACGCATAACAGCTTCTCTGTGACTGTGCACTCATGACACAATATGTGTCCTTGCACTGTCACTGCTGCCTTGTCGCCACCATGCATACCCTTAATGTACTCAGTTGAGTGCAGGTGTTACCTGACACATGTAGCATTGATCTAAATGGGTGTTTACTCACCTGGTAAAGATGATTTTGTTGGTTGACATCCATGGCACTCCAGACCTTACATCATGGGTTTTAGCCCACCTGATAGGCTAGTGATGCACGTGACTCTAGGATCAAATTTTGTATATATCCAGGTCCCAGAAGCCCCTGTTCTCTAGTTCGAATCTTCCATAGCTGAAATCAAGGTTAGTAATACCACGAAATACCACTAACAATCATAATCAATAACACACTCTGAAATCCATATTGCGGGTGGCCAAGTGGCCCTTTTTTATTTTCCTATTAATACAATCTAAATTCGACCATGTAACTGGTCGATGGCAGACATCATGGATGTCCTTGATGAAATCTATAAATAATCCCCCCCCGCAGTTGCTTTATCTGCTTAACCTATTCCTTGTCACTCTGAGCGCTCTGTCAGGAGGACCGTGTAGTGCCATGGATGTCGACCAACACAAACACCTTTACCAGGTGAGTAAACACCCATTGTGATTGGTTGACCATCCATGGCACCCCAGACCTTACATCATGGGTAGATAAGCAGCAGTACTGTACCCTAGGGAGGGATGCAGAGCAGTCTAGGAGTGAGAGGATGAGCTGGCTGCTATGAGAACCTGAGTGGTGAAGGTGGGCTGTAGCCTGTATAAGTGTTCCAGTCTGTAGTGTCTGGCAAAGGTATGGATGGAAGTCCAGGTTTCCGCTTTGCAGATGTCTTCTGTAGACACATTAGTCCTTTCTGCCCAGGAGGTAGACACTGCTCTGGTAGAATGAGCCTTAATACCCTCTTGGGGGGGTCATTTGCTTCACCTTGTAAGCCTCCTGAATAGTTCTCTTGAGCCAGTCAGCAATGGTAGTCTTGGATGCTGCTCTACTCTGTCGCTGTCTTTTTGTGACATTGAATAATCTTTCTGTCTTATGAAAAGGTTGTGTTCTGGTGATGTATGTGGACAGGGTGACCCCTATGTCTAAGTGGTGTGAAATTGGCTTATCACCGGGTTGTGAGTTCCCTGAAAAGGTTGGCAGTTCTATAGGTTGTTCTCTATGGAATGTAGATGCGACCTTTGGTTGGAATGCTGGGACCATGCTCAGGTGTACCCCTTGGGGAGTAAACATGGTGTAGGGTTCTCTGCACGACAGGGTCCCCAGCTCACTGATTCTTCATGTGGAGCAGATGGCAACTAGAAAACAGGTCTTAAGATCCACCCTGAACAAATCTACCTCGTGCAATGGTTTGAAGGGGGCTGTGCTGAGGGAGTCTAATACCAGCGACCAGATCCCAGGGGGCGACTGAACGTCTGACCCTGAGTCGCAGTACTTCCACCGCATTGAGAAAACGTATCATGTCTGGGTGTGCCCCCAGGCTGTGCCCGCCTACAGGCCCAATGGCTGCTCCAATGGCAGACAGTTGTACCCTAAGTGAAGACTGGGCCAGTCCCTTTTCTACTCCCTGCTGTAGGAACAGGAGAATGGTAGACATGTCTGCTAGTTTGGGATCCTTACCCTTTTCTAGGCACCACTTCACAAATACCAACCACTGTCTACCATAAGTAGAGGTGGTGGAGGAACATTTGAACTGCAGCAATGTGGAGATGACTGATTCGTGATAACCAGTTTTCATCAGTCTCTTCCTCACAGGAGCCAGGCTGTGAGTTTCAACATCCCCGGTGCAGGGTGGACCACAGGTCCCTATGTCAGCATATCTGACTGGTATGGTAACCTGTGTTTGTCCATGGCCATGGCTATTACCATGGAGAACCAGGCTCTCCATGGCCAATAAGGTGCCACTAGGATAATGGTTCTTTGGGATGTACAGATTTTGGATAGTACTTGGGGTAGTAAAGGGATCGGAGGAAAAACGTACGCCCAATCCCGAGACCAAGGTTGTGACAGGGCATCAATTACATGTGAGTAGGTTTCCCTGTACCTCGAGAAGAATCTGCAGACCTGTGCATTCTCCACTGTGGCCATGAGATCCATAGAGATGGGTCCCCATGCCTCCTGAATCATCTGAAAAAGGCTGGGGTGGAGATGCCACTCCCCTGGGTGTACCTGCTGTCGGCTGAGCCAATCCGCTTATACGTTGAGCCTGCCCACGAGATGGACTGCGCTGATGTGTGCGAGATTGGTCTGGACCCAGTCCAGAACCTTTTTCGCCTCTCGCTTCATAGCTCTGCTCCTGGTGCCCCCTTGCTTGGCAATGTATGCTACCGTGACTTGATTGTCTGGATGGATCAAAACTGACTGACCTGAAATGGAGGACCTGAAGGCTCTGAGGGTGTGGAATACTGCCCTCATTTCTAGGATGCTGATGGACAACCTTGCTTCTGAGGTTGTCCACTGGCCCTGCATGGATAAGTCACCCAGACACGCTCCCCAGCCTAGAAGGCTGGCGTCTGTCTTGATAGAGGAGTCATAAGTTGCCTCTAGTGGAACCCCTCATGTGAGGTTTGAGGTCACTGTCCACCAAGCTAATGACTGTCTCACTGAAGGTGGTAGTGGTATTCTGACCTGCAGGTTGTGCTCATTTGGGGATCCCTGTGTTAGTACGTAATTCTGCAGGGGTTGCATGTGCCACCTGGCCCAACAAATCAGGTTGATGCAAGATGCCATGCAACCTAGTAACTGAGCTATTTGGCCCATGGTCAGCCAATGGCAAGCCTTCAGGTGATGAGACAGGTTTATTAGGTTGTCCACCCTTTTCTGTGATGGTTTTTCCCATCCTAACAACGTGTTGATTTCAGCCCCTTGGTGCTCTATCTGCTGTGTGGGTACCAGGTGACTCTTGGCCTCGTTCACTACCCAGCCGTGCTCCTTGAGTGCCCTCAGCACCAGCTGGGTGTCTTGATGTGACTGCTCCTTGGAGCAAGACTGGATCAGCCAGTTGTCTAAGTAGGGGATGATATCTAGCCCTTGTTCTCGTAGTCTGGCCACTAGGACTACTGACACCTTGGTGAACACTCTTGGTGCTGAGGTAAGACCAAAGGGCAGGGCCTGATATTGAAAATACTGGCCTAGGATGTGGAAATGGAGGTAGTGCCTGTGCTTTGGTCTGAATGTGAAGTTTGGTGTCCTTCAGATCTATAGACGTGAGGTAGTCGCCTATGCAGATACCGTGGAGGGTCGATTTTAGGGTCTCCATTTTGAACCTCTGGGTGACTACGTGTAGATTTAGGTGCTTGAGATCCAGAATGGGATGGAGTTCCCCTGTTTTCCTTGGCATGAGGAAGAAGATGGAGTACATTCCCTGTTTCTGCTCGTGAGGGGGGACAATCTGGATCGCTCTGTTCTGCATCAGGTCCAACAGAATTTGTTGGACATGATGAGCCGACACCTTCTTTTTGGTGATGGGGGAACTTATAAACCTGTGTATGACTAGAGACTGGGACAGTTCTATGGAATAACCTCTCGATACCACCTCTAGGACCCACCTGTCTGAGGTTGTGTTGTGCCACTGGTGTTTGAAAAGCATCAATCTTTTTCCCACCAGAGGGCACATCTCCCGCTTGCATGGGGATCTGGCAACATAGTCATTGTTGCTTGCCTAGATTCCCTCTTGCTTTTCCTCTGAACTTGGGTCCACGGGATCTTAAGGAAGAAGACTGGTAGGTATGGTTGAAGGAATTGCGGTATCCTCCTTGTGGTCCTCTGCCTCGAAAGGCACTGTTCTGAAAATGCATGTACCTGCATGTTTACTGAGACTTGTTTCCCCCCCAAACCTCCATCTGCCGGAGGGAAGGTAGGTGGACCTGTTCTTGTTTTTGAGTAGGTCCTTACTCTCCTCTTTCTGTTTTAGAAACTCCTGTAAGCCCTCCCCAAATACATGCTTGCCTTTCATCGGCAAGTTCTGTAGCAGTGTTTTGGATTCATTGTTGGCTTCCCATAATTTAAGCCACAATGCTCTTCTGGCATGGTTAGTGAGAGCTGTGTCCCTGGCGTTCAGTGTCAGAGTGTCCACCGCCATGTCCACCAGGTACTTAGCAGCATCCAGTGTGTACTCTAATAGTTCTGTCTCTGATTTGGGGGTTTGCCTACTCAAGGAGCTCCTCAAGTCAGTGAATTTGGGCATGTGCGGTGTAAATAGCAGTCGTGGATGCTTTGATGGCCATTCCTTCAATTTTGAAGACCATTTTTAACATGTCCTCCACTCTCTTGTCTGTAGGGTCTTTCAAAGATATGGTTCCGGATGGCAGCACAGTTTTCTTGCTGAGCTCCGCTACCTGAGGATCAATCGTGGGGGCTGTGCACCAGTTGCTGGCCTTGTCCTCCTGAACCGGATACATGCAGTCCAAATTTCTCTTGTTTGACATTCTGCCAGGTTCTGTGGATTGCCACTCCTTGTTGAAAATGTTGTCAATCACAGGGCATATGGGAAAAGTCTCCTTGGTGGTTGCCTTTTGCTGAATCATTTTTTCTCAGAAGAAGCCAGAAGGGGAAGGAAGGAAACATATTCAATTCAGTGCTTTAGAGTAACTGGGGTAGTGAAGACAGTGTCCTATGAAGTTATGTGATGCATAAGGCTTCAGTGATTGTCTTCATCTCAGCTCTGGGAACCAATTTGATAAAACGTGACAAGGAGCATAAGGAACAACTTGGTCGTAGTGGGGATACCTGAAAAAGCAGAAGAAGCCAGAAGGGGAAAGAAGCATATTAGCAGAAGCAGACATCCAGGAAAGGAACAGCAGCAAGTGAAGAGGTGACTGCTCTCTCAGTGGAAGGGAAGTAAATGCAAATCTAGGAGCTTTCATTATTACTTCTTCGCATTGATATTGCATTGGGAAAAGGAGGAGTAGGAATTTGAAGAAGGTTGTGCAATGGCTACTTAAAGTCTCTTTTTGAGTGTGGATAGGAAGGATAAGAATATAAAAAGCAGTTGCTCAATATATCTAAACGTGTGCAACAAAGGAGGTAAGGGAACTAAAGAAAATGTTTTGCACTGATAGAGGGGAGAAAGGGGAGACTTGGGGGAGTGTTTGGTATCCTGCATCTGGAAGGGTGGGGGGTCGCTGGTGGGCAACGACAGCAATGGGTAGGGTGGTAGGCTGTAACAACTGCGGTGCACCAATCTTTCTCAACATTGCCTGGAGTGTGGGAGGATGTTTAGTGTGCAACCGCATAGAAAAACTTAGACAGGAGATTGAGGGTCTGCAGGAGGAACTAAGACAGGCAAGGCAGATTGGGGTTGAATTTAGCCCAACACTGGAGGGAGAAAGAAGGGGAGATGAGGGAGGGCGATTTAAGCCAACAGTGGTGAGGAGAGGGTCAGAAGAAGGGAAGCAGAGACAAAGGGGCCCTGACCAGGAAGAACAATTGCCGGGGAAACCAGGTCAGGAGACAAAAGACAAATGGAAGGAGGAGATAGGGACTTGTGAGGGGAGGCAAAGAAGTGGCAAAAGTCATGGAGTGGAATGGAGAGAACAGGTTACTATGAAGAGAGAGGGAGCGGGCATCTGTGAAGGGTCTTCAGAAAACAGCTGTGCACTGCTAGAGAGGAAGAAAGTGGGGAAGGGAAATGATGAAATTAGAGGAGTAATTGATAAATGCCTGGACCAAACTGGAGCGGGGGGAAGTTCTGCTGGGAGAATTGCAACAGGGGTAAAAGGGGGAAATAATGTGCAGGAGGAAAAAGAGGAGCTGGAAATGAGAGAGAGGTAGATGAATGGAAGCAAGCAAGGAGTAAGAGGGTGGAATCTTAGTGCTGGGGACTCAATATTAAGAGGAGTTAGGTGGGGTAGCAAGGGAGAGGCATAAGTCGCATTTGGGTGGAGGCCATGCCAGGAATGACAGCGGAAAGGGTGGGACAGTCTGTTCTGAAATATGCTAGAAGGGGTAGGACAAGCCTCATTTAATTATACATCTTGGGACAAACGACCTGGCTGACAAGACAGTAGATATAGTCAGAGAAGGTTTGAGAACTAGCACAATTATGTGAGGGCAGGAAGATCAGTAACTTTTCTGAGATACTTCCGATTGCCAAAGGCAAGCACAACAAGAAAGCTGAGAATAGAGGAATTTAATGGATGGCTAAGAACCTGGCATTGTGCTAAAGGGTATGGGCTGTTGGGGGGTGGGAGGGACCTGGGATGACAGTGGGCTCTATGCCAAGGACAGACTACACTTGAGTGAGGAGGAAAGAAAGTGTTGAAACAGAGGATGGAAGAGTATATAGAGGAAGTTGGGAATTTAAACTAGGAGTGGGGGGTGGCAGTTGGGGAAGAGATATGCAGAGACCACAGGTTGGGAAATCATACGAGCTTACCCCCCATAACAGTGACAAAGGACAAATGGCAAGTACTATTGGTGATGCTAGGAAAGGAGGGCAGGATGGGAGGGGGAAGGGTGGAAGGTGGTTACCCTTAATGCTAGGAGCCTTGGGAGGAAAACTGCAGTGTTACAGGTTCTCATGGCAGAGGGAGAGGTGGACATTGCAGCCATCACGGAAATATGGGCCACCCAATATAATGACTAGGACCTGTCTGTACCAGGGTACAGGTTATTTCGTAGGGACAGGGTGATTGGGAAAGGAGGGGGGGGTGGCACTATATGTGAAGGAAGGACTGAAGTATGTAAGGAAGGAAGGGGAGGAGGGTAGTACGGAGTTACTTTGGGTGCAAATCCAGGATTCCAAGAATAGGATTCTTAGAATGGGAGTGGTGTACAGCCCATGGTTGTAGCCAGGCATACTCCAAGTACTCCATGGTGTGCAATTTTATTTAAGGGGGAGTAGCAAATAGACTCTGAACTGCTTCCTTTTTCCGTGAAAACTAACAAAGAAAATGATGAACCTTTCTGTAATTTTATTCATAGGAGTTGAAACTAGAAGGACTGGTCACTAATACTCTCTTTGCATCCTAAGAACAATACAACTTTGCAGTCTCTGGGCTGGTATGTGGGTGTCTTAGGGAGCAATGCATGGCATTTGTAGTTACCCATGCATGGCAACAACCATTGTCATGAGATACAAAAGTTGTATTTATTGTGCCAAATGAGGCAACAAACACGGTCCTGTTGTACATTTGTATATTGTCTGGCTACACCCCGGGGGGGTAGCACACCCTAACAAGGGGGGGGGGTAGCAGTGAGTCCACTTGGTGTACAGATCTGAAATCCCTGGCTACACCCCTGGTACAGCCCACCATCTCAGATGGAGGAGTTAGACAGGGAACTAGCGGGACAGATCAGGAGGACCTGCGAGAAGGGTAGTGTGGTGACTGTGGGGGACTTCAACATGCCAGGAGTGGACTGGAGCATCCCAACAACCAGGAACAGAAGGGAGCAGGTACTGCTGGATGCCTTCTAGGACAGCTTCCTGCTGCAAATGGTCAGTGAACCAACCAGGTTAGGGAATACCTTGACCTTGTGCTGGCAAATGGGGACTTTGTGAGAGAACTTACAGTGGAGGAACCACTGTCAGGAGTGACCACCACTCAGTATGGCACACATTGGATATGGGCAAGGAAGGTGGAATCTGGCACAAGAGTGCTGAACTTCAGGAGGGCCAACTTTGGGAGGATGGGGAAGTGGTAAAGGGCACCTGGCCAGAATTCAATCTAGTATGGATACTAACCAGAGGTGGGAGCTCATAAAGCTGGGGATAGTGGAGGCAACCAAATTCTGCTGCAAAGCCCAGAGCAAGAAGGCTAGGGCTAAGAAACTGAGCTGGTTGAGCAAGGAGGCCATGGAAAAGGTAAGAAGGAAAAGAGCTGCCTTTAGGAAGTACAAGGAAATGGGAAGGGGGAGGACAGAGAGGAGTACTTGACAGAATCGAAGGAGGTGACAAGGGCAGTAAGGGGAGCCAAAGCATCTACGGAACTCAGGCTGGCACAAGACATTAAGAAGGGAGAAGGACTCTTTAAGTACATCAAGGAGAAAAGGAGTTATAAGGACCACATAGTAAGGATTAGGAAGGAGGGTTGGGTGGAAGCAGAGTACGATAAAGGCGGGAGCACTAAATGAGTACTTCTGCTCAGTATTTACTAAAGAGAAGAGGGGGTGACACCCAAGGTGGGAGAAATGGCAGGGGAAGTGGTGACAGATGGGAAATCATGGAGGGCAGCGTTCAGAGAGGTTTGAAGGCACTGAGGGTGGACAAGGTGCCAGGCCCAGATGGCATCCACCCAGGGTACTGAAGAAGCTGGCAGAGGTCCTTGCAGGACCTTTGGCAGACCTATTTAATGCCTCACTACATTCGGGTGTGTACCTCAGGACTGGAGGATGGCTCATGTGGTGCCCTCCACAAGAGTGGCCCCAAGAATGAACCGGGAAACTACAGACCAGTGAGCCTCACATCCATCATGGGTAAGCTAATGGAGACTATCCTGAAGGAGAGGCTGGTGGCCCTCTTAGAGGCCAAAGGACTACAGGACAGCAGACAGCATGGCTTCATACGTGGCAGATCCTGCCAAACCAACCTGGTCGAGTTCTATGACTGGGTAACTAGGCAACTGGACAGGGGCCATGCAGTGGGAGTCCTGTATCTGGACTTCAGTAAGACATTCGACTCGGTGCCACATGGAAGGCTGGGAAGGAAGTTAGTAGGCACAGGGGCGGGTGCAAAGCTGGTGAGATGGGTAGGAAACTGGCTGCAGGGAAGGCAACAGAGGGTGGTGGTGGGTGGGGAGCTCTCACACCCAAGGGCAGTGACGAGCGGTGTCCCACAGGGCTCAGTGTTGGGACCAGTGTTATTTGGGATATTCATTGCAGACATATGGGACATCAAGAGCAAGATCAGTCTGTTTGCTGATGATACCAAGGTTGGCGTGGTGGTGGATGACCTAGGGGGATGGCAGAGGTTGCAGGATGATCTGGCAAAGCTTGAAACCTGGTCAGACACCTGGCAACTGGGGTTTAATGCCAAAAATTGCAAGGTGCTGCATTTTGGGATGAAGAACCCAAGGAGGAGTTACCAGCTAGGGGGAGTGCAGCTAGTCCAGACAGAGGAGGAGAAGGATCTGGGTGTTCTCATTACAGGGTCAATGAACAACTCGGCACAATGTAGGAAGGCAGCTGCAAAGGCCAACAAAATGCTGGGTTGTATTGCAAGGGATATATCCTCGAGGAGGGAGGAGGTGATTCTGCCACTGTATAGGTCATTAGTTAGACCACACCTGGAGTACTGCATGCAGTACTGGCATCCGTATCTGAAGAGGGACATTAAGTTACTGGAGGGGGTGCAGTGCAGGGTGACAAAGATGATCAAGGGGCTGGGGGACTTATCATACGAGAGGAGGTTGAAGGAGTTGAACATGTACTCACTGGAGAAGAGGAGAGACAGGGAGACATGATTGAAACCTTTAAATACATGAAAGGAATAAACAAGATGGGTACAGAGGAGCTGTTCAAAGTAAGGAAGGGGAGGGTCACCAGGGGCCATGATATGAGACTGGAGCGAGGAAGGTTCAGGAGAGAGATGAGGAGACACTTTTTTACAGAGAGGGTGGTGGCTGGGTGGAATGCATTACCTGCAGAAGTGGTATGCAGTAGAACAGTGGACTGCTTAAACGAGGATGGGACAGGACAAGGGGGAGGGTTAATGAAGGGGAAGGGTGGATGGGAGGGGTAGCTACAGAATAAGGGATGCTAGCTGCACATTCGAGCAGACTTGATAGACCTCTAGGCCTTTATCTGCTGGCAAATTTCGTATGTTCGTAATCATGGGGTCTAGTTTCGACTCAGTTTTGTCCTCTTCGATCTCGAACCCCATGGTGGCCTTGACTATTCTCATCAGGCCTGGTACCATGTCGAATGAACATAGTTTAGACATGAGGGACCACACAGACTGTGGTTCCATTTCCCCATCATTGGATGCTGCCCCGTCCTCCTCGTCTGGTATGTCTTTGTCCCTACTGTCATCTCCAGAATCAGGATTATGATTGTCTGGAGATGGTTCGACTGGGTCTGCATGGTCCCCAGTGGCCTTCCCCCTGCATTATCTGGTTCAGGTAGCGCTGTGGTCAGGGCCTTGTGCTGGGTGAGGGATTCTAACCTCTCCATTATCTTCAGCATAAAATTTTGCTGGCTCGCCATCATGGATACTGTGGCCTGTTGATTCTGAAGAAGATTAGCCCCTGGATCCATCCAAGTAGAACCACTGGGCCTCCTGGATTGCTGGAGCCCATGCCTGAAATTTGCTCCAGTGACAGGTCATCGCTGTCATGGAGGCAGGCGGGGCAGAGTGGGCCCGGAGTGTGGGGCAACACGGTAGTGCTGCAGGATGTGCACTTCTTAGTCTTGACCATCTGGTGGAGAAAGGAAAGGTTGAGTAGAGTTTGGACAGGTTAGCGATAGGCCTCCAAATTAGTGGATGCCCCATAGATAGTGCTTAAGTGCACTATTTGCTCGCACTGGTCAACCTAGTAGATAAGGTTATGTGTGCAAAGGGGTTTTACTCTGAGCTGTAACCCTCTGTATGAAGTAATGTAGCCCTTGGGCCACTAGTGCAGGGAGAGAGAATCATAAGATGGAGTCCATATGGGTCGCTGTAGGGAGGGACCCATAGTAGATGGCATGGAGGGTCGCTATAGTGCGGGACCCAACAAGATAAAGGTGACTGAGGAGGTCGCTATGGAGAGGGATCACAAAGTGCTTGTTGTTGGAAGGTGGGGGGGAAGGGGCGTGTTAGCCCAGGAAGCACTGTAGGCTAGGCCTGCTGCTGTGGGAAGACGCCTGACTTAAAGGCGACCAGAAGAAGAGAAAAATCTCCACAAATAAGGGTGAGGCTGAGTTCGCCTCATTCTTGAGTCACATGTCTCCACTTGGAAGGGGAGAGCTGAGGGGCTGAGTTCACCTAATTTATAAATTGGGAAGCTGTGAGGTCGCCTGGCGACTGTACCATGCTGACAGCAGGGATTCCCCTTCCATTAGTTCACTGTGCATTTCACAGTAAAATTCATTTTCAGTGCCCTGCACAATGCATTAACTTGTTTTTGTGCCCCCAGTAATGCAAATAGGCCTGTCGTCGTCCCCCCCCCCAGGCTCCCATGCCAGTGCTGGAACTTTGGGAGGTAGGCCGCGGCCTAACCATGTGGCCACGTGGAGTCCCGAGTGGAGCCAGCAACAAAATCAGGTTTAAATTCTTTGTTGTAACTCCTGCGCTGACTTGTTAGCTTTTTCTCCTTTTCCCCCTGTGAGATAGTGATGGCAGAAGTCAGTGGCTGCATCGCCAAATGCCGTGGAAGTGCGGAGATCAAGGAGGGCAAGAAACAAAGAAAAGGGGGGAGGGTACGCAACCTGGCGTTCATGCGCTGAGGCTGAAAGAAGTGCTATCCTGCTAGGGCGAGCTCCTGAAAGCTCATTCTTGCTTTAGAAGGGGCTTGTTTGGCTAAGAGAGGGAAATCCTTACAATGAGATCTTTCTCTTTTCTACTTGTAACGCTGTGGAGCGAGCGATCGAGTTGCGCGCTGAGGGAAGCCCTGGGACTGAAAACTCATGATCTACTGATACAGTCATCGCCACCTGGCTAGACTCGACCAAGGAGATCAGTTCATTCTTCTTTTAACAGAACAATTTGAAACACAAACTTGAAAGATACTTAGAAAAAAACAGCAGTAAAAAGATAGCCCACATAAACGCTGCCATTGATTCACTGTGCAAGAAACCAAACTGAAGATAACCAAGCTTGCAAGCTTATTGCAAACAAACAGCATTTAAGTCAGGCTCTAACTTCCTCTTAACTGAGGCAACCTACATTAAACAATTCTGGCAAAGATCTTTAAAGAAGAACTCTTACATTATAATCAGTGAGGCAGTGGCAAAAAAACGCTGTACAATTTCCTTTTTCTGTGAATAACAAAACTTGTGAGCAACTATCCCAAATTCCCTGCAGAGCAAATATATATATATATATATATATAAAACTTCCTTGCATTTAAAAATATGTAGGCCTACCTTCCTAAAGTATAATGAAAGGGACTCCTGGAGTGCTTGTAGCCTGATCAGATGCACTGATCTGAACTGTAGAACAGGGGCTTCTGGGACCTGGATATACTAGAAATTTGATCCTAGGTCATGTGCATCACTAGCCTATCTGGTGGGCTAAAACCGATGAGGTAGGGTCTGCAGTGCCATGGATGGTGAACCAATCACAATCAGAACTTATCAGATGTGACACACTGTCATTTCACAGTATTTGTAATTCTGTTTTGTGGCAAAAAACAGTAGTGCATGTTGGCACCCAGCTGTTCATTAACCAGCCTACCCTTGAATTCTAACTATTATTGTACAAACTATGAGACTTGTGCTTGGGCTATGTCCATGGACTGCGGTGTAAAGTGGCATAGTGGTAGGGGAAGGGGGGTTAGAAATTGATTGGCTATCTGACTTAATGTAGCCATGAGTACTGTAATATTGTACAAGTTAACATCAGACCTGTTCAATCATTCTGATCGTTTCTGTTCACACAAACTGTCAAAAAAGTTACAACTCAATCTACCTAGACTCGGAGCAACACATATACAAACATATACTAAATCATTATTATCTCTCTCCCCATTAATTTCAGCATTAAAACAACTGATCCTCAGAATCATGGGAATCTGGACCATCAGGGAGCTGTGTTGCCTGGTCGAGGCGGCACAGACTAAGGGTAATGTGAAGGTGCTGATGGGCAGCACCAACCGGAAGCTGGATGCCATGTGGAGGCACATTAATGCACATCTCAGCTACCAGTTAAAAATAAAGAACAAAACAGCTGAGATGTGCAAGAGGAAGTGGAAACTGCTGCGTCAGCATTTCTACACATTGAAACAGTGGGAGGAGATAACGGATAATGATGTTGGCTGGTGCTACCTAGCCCACGAGATGTGGGAGTCTGCTGGGAAGCCTGCAGCGGGGGAATGCCTACAGCATCGTAAGTATAGAGGAAACTTAATACTTAACACAATATGTTTAACAGTCGTAACAATGCTGCACAGTGACATTTGGCAGCAGTATCAGTGATTCCACAGTTGTAAATTGTGCAATAGGAAAAACGTGAAGAACGCATTATGTCTGTAAAACCTCAACGTTCAACAGTTCAACCCAGGAGAATAGCCACTTGTCACTGAACATGGGGAAAAAAATCTGTGATACAAAGAAATCGAAATCTATCTAGCACTGTACATATTCTTAACATATTATCTGTGTAACAGTATGGTCACCGTCTTGTTGTTGTTCTTTACTATTACAATCTTTGTGCTGGATTCTGTTTTATTGAATGTGACTGAAGAGATCTGATTATAATCATAAGCAGGGAGCCTAGTGCTCTGCGGCAGAATTTTCTGATTTCTGCGGCAGGGCTCCTAGGTTTCTGCGGCAGCATTTTCTGATTTCTGCGGCATGATTTATTCATTTCTGTGGCAGAATGCAGCCCTGCCATTGGCTAAAATATGAAGTGATGTCATCGATGACATCACCTACCAAGCATAGAGGAGGAGCTTCAGGATAAACAAGATGGGTGTGGGAGCCTGGCACTATGGAAAAACTATATATCTGAATGAAAATTCACTAAAAACAATGAATTCTGCAGCACTATATAAATTCTGCGGCATGATGCAAATTCTGCGGAAAATTCCGCAACCGCAGAATCAAAGAATTCCAGGGGCCTTGATCATAAGTACTAAACATACAGTAGTACACAACTATCGAGAAACTAACAGAAGAAAAAAGACATGAAAAGTAGTAATGCATAGAGAATATTAGCAATAATTAAATAGATATACTGAAGTGCATGATGATGTATACCACACTGTTAATATCTGTTATTATTCATTTACAGAACATCGTAGGTGTTCCCCACCTCAGGCTGAGGTAGTACCGGCTGCGACAGAAGCTGTGGAGGGCCATGGCTCAGACAAGAGTGTCATTCTCATCGAGTCAGCAGGTAAGACAAATTCATTGCTACAATACCAATAACAGATGCCAAAATGGATGAGACAAGGGAATGAACACAACTCAGGAATAACTCACCACAATAGGTTCTGCATGACTAGTATCAATGACGTGTTGTGGTAATATACATACATTAAAATTAACTGTATAAACACTTAGTTTCTAATGCCTCGTGAGGGTGGGGGTTGCCAGGCTGTTCCTGTGCAACTCCTCAGTCTAACAACCTGTACATGGGTGCTATCAATCAGGTATGTCATCACTGTCCATGAGTTCAGTAAATCTGTTGCTCAGCACTTTTATCCAATAGATTTTCTTCGGGCAGGGGGCATGGGGGGGTTTGGCCACTGGTGGACCAAGGGCATTGAACATCGTACTATACTTAATGTTGTGCAGCTGCTGTCAGACACCTATATAATTGATATCTGTAGCTTCAGTTTAGCTGTGGGTTAGCACTCAGGATCCTATACCTTTTCTTGTGAATGAAGAGAGTGAGTATTAGTGCTAGCTAAAGGCACACAACATCTCACTGACGTAAGTAGTGTCCATGTGCATGCCCTTAGTTGGTCTGTTTCTCTGCACTCAGTATCCAGTACCTGCTCGGGGAGGGGCATTGCCTCGCTGAGGCTGTGCTACTCCTCAGTGAGCTAACTTCTGAACCTGGAATCAGGGAGGTATACCACTGATGACCATGGCTTTAGTTCTGCTGTATCTCTGCACTCAGGATCCAGTACCTGGTCTATGGGGGGGGGTATAGCATAACTGAGTCTGTGGGACTCCTCACTGTCCTAATATGTGTGCAGTTGGTATCAGACTGGTATAACAATGATGTGCTTGGCTTTATTTAATCTGTGACTCTACTCTCAGATCCAGTACCTGTTCTGGGGTGGCGTTGGGGGGTGGTCATTGCCTTGCTGAGGCCGTCCAACTCCTCAGTGTGCTATTGTAAGTAGTGTGCAGCTGGAATCAAGGAGGTATACCATCTATGTCCCTGGCTTTACTTGTGCTGTGGCTGTGCACTCAGGATCCAGTACCTGGTCTGGGGAGGGTGGGCATTGCCTGCCTGAGTCTGGCAACTCCTCAGTGTGCTAGTTGTGTGCAGCATAATCAGAGGTATACCGTTGATGTCCATGGCTTTACTTGTGCTATGGCTCTGCACTCAAGGTCCAGTACCTAGTTGGGGGGGGGGGGACATAGCACGGCTGAGGCTGTGCAATTCCTCCGTGTCCTAAGATGTGTGCAGCTGGTATCAGCGAGGTATAACAATGATGTCCATGGCTTTATTTGGCTGTGACTCTACACTAAGGATCCAGTAACTGGTCTGGGGGAAGGCATTGCCTGGCTGAGGCCATGCAACTCCTCAGTGTGCTAACTTGTGTGCGGCTGCAATCAGAGAGGTATATCATTAATATCCATGGCTTTAGTTCTGCTGTGTCTCTGCACTCATCATACAGTAGCTGGTCTGGTGGTGGGGGACTGTGGTGTTAGCATTGCCTGGCTGAGGGCGTGCAACTCCTCAGTGTGCTAACTAGTGTGCAGCTGCTCTCAGGGAGGTATACCGTTTATGTCCATGGCTTTACTTGTGCTGTGACTCTGCACTCAGGATCCAGTACCTGGTCCGGGGGGCATTGCCTGGCTGAGGGCGTGCAACTCATCAGCATGCTAACTTCAGTGCTGCTGGAATCAGGGAGTTATACTGTTGATGTCCATGGCTTTAGTTGTGCTGTGTCTCTGTACTCAGGATCCAGTACCTGATCTGTGGGGGTGGGGAAGGGGTGGCATTGCATGGCTGAGGCCAGGCAACTCCTCACTGTCCTAACTAGTGTGCAGCTGCTATCACAGAGGTATACCAATGAAGTCCATCCCCTTAGTTGGTCTGTAGCTCTACAGTCAGGATACACTACCTGGTCAGAAGTGGGGGGCATTACTTAGTTGATTCTGGGCAACTACTCAGTGTCCTAACTTGTCTGCAGCTAGTGTCAGAGACATATACCGATGCTATACATGGCCTTAATTGGGCTATAGCTGTGCACTCAGGATCCAGTGCCTGGTCTGGTGGGGGGGCATTGCAGGGCTGAGCCCGTGCAACTCCTCAGTGCCCTAACTTGTGTCTACCTGGAATCATAGAGGTATACCGTTGATGTCCATGGCTTTACTTGTGCTGTGGCTCTCCACTCAGGATCCAGTACATGCTCATAGGAGGGCTGTGGCATTGCCTGACTGAGGCAGTACAACTCCTTAGTCTCCAAACTACTGTGCAGCTGGCATTGGACATGTATACCAATGATGTCCATGGTCTTAGTTGATCTGTTTCTCTTCACTCATGATCCAGTACCTGCTCTGGGGGTTGGGGGGGCATTGCCTGGCTGAAGCCGTGCAACTCCTCAATGTGCTAACTTGTCTGCAGCTGCAATCAGGCAGTAATACCATTGATATCCATGGCTTTAGTTCTGCTGTGTCTCTGCACTCAGCATCCAGTACCTGGTCTGGTGTGGGGGGTGGGCGTTGCCTGGCTGAGGGCATGCAACTCCTCAGTGTGCTAACTTATGTGCAGCTGGAATCAGTGATGTATACCATTGATGTCCATGGCTTTAGTTGTGTTGTGCCTCTCCACTCAGGATCCAGTACCTGGTCTGGAGATGGGGGTGCTGGGCATTGCCTTGCTGAGGGCGTGCAACTCCTCAACGTGTAACTTGTGTGCAGCTACAGTCAGGGAGGTATACCGTTGATGTCCATGGCTTTAGTTGTGCTATGGGTCTGCACTCAGGGTCCAGTACCTAGTTGGGGGGATAGCATGGATGAGGCCATGCAACTCCTCAGTGTCCTAAGATGTGTGCAGCTGGTATCAGAGACATATAACAATGATGTCCATGGCTTTAATTAACTGTGACTCTACACTCAGGATCCAGTACCTCGTCTGGGGGGGGCATTGCCTGGCTGAGGCTGTGCAGCTCCTCAGTGTGCTAACTTGTGTGCAACTGCAATCACGGAGGCATACCATTGATATCCATGGCTTTAGTTCTGCTGTGTCTCTGCACTCAGCATCCAATAGCGGGTCTGGTGGGGGGAGTGGGGTGGGCATTGCCTGGCTGAGGGCGTGCAACTCCTCAGTGTGCTAAGTAGCGTGCAACTTCAATCAAGGAGGTATACCATTTATGTCCATGGCTTCAATTGCACTGTGGCTGTGCACTCAGGATCTAGTACCTGGTCTAGGGAGTGGGAGTGGGAGGGTGGGCATAGCCTGCCTGAGTCCATGCAACTCCTCAGCATGCTAACTTGTCTGCAGCTACAATAAGGGAGGTATACCATTGATGTCCATGGCTTTACTAGTGGTATGGCTCTGCACTCAGGGTCCAGGACCTAGTTGGGGGGACATAGTATGGCTGAGGCCATTCAATTCCTCCGTGTCTTAAGATGTGTGCAGCTGGTATCAGAGAGGTATAACGATGATGTCTATGGCTTTATTTGGCTGTGACTCTACACTCAGGATCCAGTACCTGGTCTGGGGGGGGCATTGCCTGCCTGAGTCCGTGCAACTCCTCAGCGTGCTAATTTGTGTGCAGCTGCAATCAATGAGGTATACCACTGATGTCCATGGCTTTACTTGTTCTATGGCTCTGCACTCAAGGTCCAGTACCTAGTGGGGGGGGGGCATAGCATGGCTGAGGCCATGCTACTCCTCATTTCCTAAGATGTGTGCAGCTGGTATCAGAGAGGTATAATGATGATGTCCATGGCTTTATGTGGCTGTGACTCTAATCTCAGGATCCAGTACCTGGTCTGGGGGGGGGGCATTACCTGGCTGATTCTGTGCAACTCCTCAGTGTGCTAACTTGTGTGCAACTGCAATCAGAGAGTTATACCATTGATATCCATGGCTTTAGTTCTGCTGTGTCTCTGCACTCAGCATCCAGTAGCGGGTCTTGTGGGGGGAGTGGGGTGGGCATTGCCTGGCTGAGGGCGTGCAATGCCTCAGTGTGCTAAGTAGTGTGCAGCTGCAATCAAGGAGGTATACCATTTATGTCCATGGCTTCAGTTGCACTGTGGCTGTACACTCAGGATCCAGTACCTGGTCCGGGGGGGGGGCATTGCCTATCTGCGGGCGTGCAACTCATCAGCATGCTAACTTTGGTGCTGCTGGAATCAAGGAGGTATACCGTTGATGTCCATGTTTTAGTTTGCTGTGGCTCTGTACTCAGGATCCAGTACCTGATCTGTGGGGGTGGGGAAGGGGTGGCATTGAATGGCTAAGGCCGGGCAACTCCTCATTGTCCTAACTAGTGTGCAGCTGCTATAACAGAGGTATACCGATGAAGTCCATCCCCTTAGTTGGTCTGCAGCTCTACAGTCAGGATACACTACCTGGTCGGAAGGAGGGGTGGGCATTACTTGGTTGATTCCGTGCAACTACTCAGTGTCCTAATTTGTCTGCAGCTAGCACCAGAGACGTATACCGATGCTATACATGGCCTTAATTGGGCTATAGCTGTGCACTCAGGATCCAGTGCTTGGTCTGTTGGGGAGGGGGCATTGCCGGGCTGAGTCTGTGCAACTCCTCAGTACACTAACTTGTGTCCATCTGGAATCATAGAGGTATACCATTGATGTCCATGGCTTTACTTGTGCTGTGGCTCTCCACTCAGGATACAGTACCTGCTTGTAGGGGGACTGTGGCATTGCCTGACTGAGGCAGTGCAACTCCTCAGTCTCCAAACTACTGTGCAGCTGGCATCGGACATGTATACCAATGATGTCCATGGCCTTAGTTGATCTGTTTCTCTGCACTTATGATCCAGTACCTGCTCTGGGGGTGGGGGCATTGCCTAGCTGAGGCCGTGCAACTCCTCAGTGTGCTAACTTGTGTGCAGCAGCAATCAGGAGGTATAGCGTTGATAACCATGACTTTAGTTCTGCTGTGTCTCTGCACTCTGCATCCAGTAGCTGGTCTCGTGGGGGTGGGTGGGCATTGCCTGGCTAAGGCTGTGCAACTCCTCAGTATGATAACTTGTGTGCAGCTGCAATCAGGGAGTATACCATTTATGTACATGGTTTTAGTTGTGCTGTGTCTCTGTACTCAGCATCCACTATCTGGTCTAGTGTGGGGGGAGGTGGGCATTACCTGCTGAGGCCGTGCAACTCCTCAGTATGCTAACTTGTGTGCAGCTGCAATCAGGGAGGTATACCTTTGATGTCCATCGCTTTAGTTGTGCTGTGGCTCTGCACTCAGGAACCAGTACCTGGCTTGGGGGGGGGGGCATTGCCAACGCAACCGGAAACACACACTAAGGGCAACAGAAATGCAAAGAGTGCTGAACACACAAACAGTAACGGTAACACAATTGCAAATGCAAATGGTTACAGCAAGAATTACACCAAAGCGAACAGTAACGCAAATGGAAATGCAAACGTAAGCACATATGCAAACGCAAATGCAAATGGTAATGCACACGATGATGCGAAGCGAAACACAAAGAGAAACAGGAATGGAAACAAAAATGTTAACAGTAACACAAACGTAAGTGCAAATGAAAATGAAAACCGTGACGCACATGGTGGCGTAGACAGGAACGGTAACGCAAACGGTTACATAAACGCAAGGGGAAACGCTAACTGTAACAGTAACATAAACACACAGTTTTTTTTTCCAAAGGCTGCATTGAGAAACACGGTGAATACAAGCAATGTATGCTTAATAATGGGCCTCGGAGCAGAAAACAATCACTTGGAATACTAAATTGCTTATATCTCAGGAACCGTATGACGCAGAAAAAAATTTAAATTTCATATAATTTATGCCTTTCCTGGCTAGTTTTATGCTTACCCCCAAGCATTTTTCTGCCAAAAAGTCCGTATCTCGAAGCGTTTCCGAGATACGGGTCCTGAAAGGCGTGGCAGATGTCGTAATGTTAGTCTATGGGAAAAATCATCAGATTCGAGCACTGTAACTTTGCAGCCCTGTAATATTTTGTCACCAAACCATCAAAAGGCACATCTGTGGGATCTTGGCTTTCTTTCCTCCAATTTTAGCCCAAAACACCAAACTGTTGTTTTGCTGCAGGGCAACAAAGAATTCCTGTTATTTTGGGCATAGTGCCATAAAAGTAATTATGTAAATCCATTGACACTTTCGAAAAAAAAAATCACAAAAGTGTCAGATGTTCGACACTGCTTTGCGACACTACTTTTTAAAAAATTTTCAAAAACATATTTCTGGGGTGTTTAACCCCCCAAAAAAGACACAGCTAGCTAGCATCCTCAGGGCTTGACTAGGTGAACACAAAAAGAATTGTGTCCTTAGAGGGTCCCAAATTTAAATGGCAAGCATTTCTGTGACCAGAAACTGAAAACAAAATGGTGGATTTGCGACACTACAGGTGCAATTTGCAACACTAAAAATTGCATTTGCGACACTGTCGAACTTTTTGTTAACTTTTCCCATTGACTACAATGGGAAACTTGTTTTTTGAATAACTTTTGAACTGTTTAATATTTTTTCATGAAATCTTTGAAAGGCACATCGGGGACCCTGGCCACATGTTCCCTGAAAGTTTCAGACTGGTCGCGCAAACTGTGCGACCTGTAGGTGCAAGCAAAGAATGCACAAAAAAGCATAAATGTGACTTTCTATTGTGCTTTATAACTCCGCACCCGTATATCCGACAGAAACTAAACTTGCCAGATCCAGATATCTATGGTACCGCTCCATGCCATGCCTGCCAAATTTCAGGCAAATTCGTCATATGGTGGCAAAGTTATTAAGCTGCAAAATTTCACACTTTAACCTTAAATGGGATACTCAACCTTAGCTATGGTGGCACTACCATGCCACCATAATATATAGATAGATAGATAGATAGATAGATAGATAGATAGATAGATAGATAGATATAGCTGCACTACTGTTTCCATGTCTCCTGGTGTGCAATCATCTGTGTGGCACACCACAACTGTGCCCCATGTGTTGTTGCCTGTGTGCTCACTGGTTCTGAAATGTGCACTCCCTGGAGATGGGGTGAGTGCATACTGGTGTTGGGATGTTTGTTCATAGATGCTGGGATGTGTGCTCCCTGGGGAAGGGGTGTATGCTCAATGGTGCTGGGTGTGTGCTGACTGGTGCTGTGTTTCATGGTCCTTGGTGCTGGGACATGTGCTCACTGGTGCTGGTGTGTGTGCTTCCTGGTGACAGGGTGTATACTCACCAGTGTAGGGCTACATGGTGTGTTCATCCATAGGGGGTATAGGAAGTGCACTGCACACACGGTATGGGTGTTATGTCACCGAACACCAGGCATGCATGCTGCCTCAACTGACAAACAGCTCTGCATGGTACATTGCTATATAGCTCTCTTCTCCCAACGGCACACCATGTCATACCAGACACGGCAGAGGATGCCCCAGCTCCATCTTGGTAGCAGCTGCCCCTGCCATCCAAGAGTCCACCAGTCTGCACTGTTGATGGATAACAGCAAGGATGATGTGGAAGAAGAGGATGACAAGACCTTCGTCAAGGACTGGGGACAACTGGGGTATGCCCATGACCAGGAGAGGTGGTCCCTCCCTGCCAGCCCCATACCAATGGGGTTCAGCCACTGCCCTCACATTGCTCTGCAGTTGCAGTGCTGCAGTCCTCTACAACCCCAGCACAGCCACTACTGTGCCACCCCATGACCCCACCTCTGGCATGGCCATTGCCCTGTCTGCCCCAGTCGATACTACAGAGCTAGCCACCATTGTGCCTCTCCAGGATCCATCCACTGGCACAGCCACAGCCCTGTTGCCCCACGCCATCCCACTGGGCCAACCACAGCTGGCCTACAGAGTCCACAACAGACCTCAGCACTCACTATGCTGTGGCTCCAGGCCATACAATGGCCAAGGGTGTAGCCTGACCATGTCCTGATGGACAGTCTCTGGCAACAGCGGGATGAGGCTGACATTTGGCAGCTTCTGTGGTCAGCTGTGGAGGCACAGAGTGCCATGCAGCAAAACCTGACATGCATCTGCCACATGCTGCATGACATGTGGCATTCTGAGGAGCAGAGGGAGGCATGTCATGTAGAGCAGATGGCGGCCCTATGCGGCCTGTGCCAGGATCTCACCTCCAGCATGGAGCTACTGTGTCAGGACATGATCTCCTGCATGGATTGTTTATGCACCACTTTGCTGGAGGCTACAACCACTGTGGCTAGCACCATGATGACTGGCCATAGCCCTAACCTGTCCAGTGGCAGTAGCGCCACATCATGGTAGACAGCACGGCGTATGCCCACACATGCAGTGCTGGAATGAGAATACTCATCACACCTTGGGACTCCCACAACATCAAGGACACCACACACCAGGTCATGATCTGCTCCTTGTCAGGCTCAGTACCCCATGTGGCCAAGGCCTGGGGCAGATAACACTGTCCCCATGCTCACACCCCATGTCATGGACGATGACCCCCCTCAACCATACCAGGTGTAGTGCACATATACTGTTCATATCCAGGAACGTGGCAGGGGAGGCAAGTAGGTTGTAAATCACCAGCCCTCGCTAACATGTGCCCCGTCTCCCCTCAGTACCCATGTGTCACTGCCACCCCTAACCAATCACACCCCAGCCTGGATGACCTGTAGTACAGCCAACCCCACCCCACCTGGCTGGCGTGTATCTATGTGTACACCCCATAGAACTCCCATATACTGTATGTGTGTATACCCCATTTGCTATGTCCCCTACCTGGATGGCCTTTATTTCTGTCAATCCCTCCCACCTGGCTGTCATGTATTTATGATGACACTCCTTTAGGACCCCTCTGCTAAAATTTGATTGTTTGATTTGATTTTTATTTGTACAGGTAAGCACTCTGGGATACAATCCCTTTTACAGGTACAACCTGTGGTCAATAAAAATATACACACACATAACACCATAAACAACTTTTACATTACATACAATTACATAAATAGGAATACAGATTTCACGTCATAGTAAAAATAATTCCTAAAAAAATCACACTTAGATAAATCCCTGAGATATACATCAAGTGCCCTTGAAAATAGCTTATGATTTCCTATACTTCTGATTTGTGCAGGAACATTATTCCATACTGTTGGTGCAACAAATGTAAATGAACGCTGACCACTTGATGTATGCTTAAATGGGATTCTCAGCAGGGTTAAGTCCCCTGAGGATCTTATGTGGAGTTTTGTGCAAGATGCCACAAGTTGAGTTTTAAGCTGAGAAGTGCACCTATTTGTTGTATTTTATAAATAAATTTGGCCATGACAAACTTATGATATTGTTTAACCGGTAACCACTCAAGACTTTCCATTATATTACAGTGGTGTGCATTATTAGGTAATAAAAGTGCAAATCTACCTATTTTCTGTAATAACACAGATTTATGTCTCACAGTACTAATGGGTGCATTGTCCACCACAATAGAGGCATAATGCAATACAGGCAACAAACACTAATTTGCAATTGCCAAATGTGCATCATCAGTAAGAAAGCTATGCAGCTTATATAATAAGGCAATTTTAGAATGTATTTGGGCTGTAATTTCCTGCATGTGGGAGTCATAAGTTAGTGTAGGGTTTAAGATGACCCCCAGATATTTAATGTTGTTAACATTTTCATAAACAGTGTTATCCAGTGATTCAATTCGCAAGCTATTATCAATTTCTTTCAGCTTAACTGGGGGTGCCAAATAGCATGATTTTAGTTTTTTGTTTGTTCAACACCCAATTATTGTTTGCCAACCATTCTTGCATGGCATTAAGTTCCTTGGTCAATGTTATATTAAGCTCAGGCAGTAGTGCACCCTGACAATAAACAACAGCATCATCTGCATACATAATAAGGTGTGCGTTATTAATAGCTGTTGTAACAGAATAAAAAAAAAATAGAAAATAAAATTGATCCCAGTATGGAGCCCTGTGGGACTCCACACTTGACTAGTGCCTTCTTGGATACACAACCTCCAATCTTTTCCATCTGGAACCTATTTGATAGATAATTAGATACCCATCCCAATACTGGAGTCCCCATCCCAATGGACTCGAGTTTCTCAATAAGAAGGGAATGATCTACTAAGTCGAATGCCTTGGTCAAGTCCATGAACGTGGCCGCAGTCAGATAACCACTCTCCATGCCCTCGTGGACTGCGCTCATGAACTCGACCAAGGCACTCTCTGTCCCCTTCCCCTTTCTAAAGCCATGTTGACATTGTGATAGCAAACCATATGTTTCCTCATACACATACTCAACTGATCAAACACAATTTTCTCTTGCAATTTGGAGAGAGCTGATAAAACTGAAATTGGTCTATAATTAGTAAATTTGCAAGTTGGTCCCGTTTTATGAATAGGTATCACAAATGAGTGCTTCCATAAATCAGGCACTTCCCCCAAACAAAAGGGCAAATAAAAAATCATACTGATTGGGTATGCTATTTCTGCTGAGGCCAAATTTAACAAAATGGACTGAATACAGTATGTGTGTGTGCCCTATTTGGCTATTCCCCTCCTGGTTGCAGTGAATTTATGTTACCCCCTTTTGATAAACACTGCCTGGCTTGATGCTCTGTATGTACTGATATTAGCGTATGATAATACATTAATAAAACACATTACAGTCTCCTGAGTGGTCTGTACTCACCCCCTGTGTCTGAAGATATCTGTTACCAGGTGGACTCTGTACTCCTGGGCCCTTCTGGCCATCCTGGGGTCACACCTGTCGAGCTGCTTCTGTATCCCCTGGTCCTCTGGTTCTGAATCTGCTGCAGGTTGTTCCTCTGGGGCTGGCATGCATATCCCACAGTTAAGTACCATGTTGTGTAGTATACAGCAGGCAATGAATATGGCATAAGCCTTCTGAGGGCTGTACTGATGGGCACCACTGGAATGATTAAGACACCTAAACCACTTCTTGAGCATTCCATTTTAAGCTTGATGATGTTGCACGTGACACGTTGTGCCACATTGTGCCTGTCCTCTGCAATGGATGCAGGTCACAGGACAGGTATGAGAAGCCAGAGTGCAGGGAATATGCACTGTTCCCATGTAGGTAAAGGGCATTGGTTAGTGGCATTATATGCAACATGGGGAGGGTGGAGAGGCCTTTAGGATATATGCACCAATGAGGTGGCCACTAGGGATGATCCCACTTTCAAACCTCTGGCATAGAATGGAGCTTTACCAAATGAAGGCATTGTGGGTGCTGCTGGAGTACTGCGCCCGGACATTGATGATGTACCCTGTTGCATCACACACCACCTGCCAGTTGTTGGAGTGGTACCCCTTCCTATTCACATAGGCCTCCACTCCATCACTGGTGGGTGCCCAGATGGCAACATGAGTGCAGTCAGTGGCACTGAGTACAGCTGGTAGGTGCGCGACCCAATAGAACTACTGCATGGCTGCTGTTCACTCAGCTGACTTGCTGGGGAATATGATGAACTCCCCAGCTTGGGCCAGCAGGGCATCTAGGAACTGGCCCAACAGGCGCGAGGTGGCAGACTTTGAGATACTGGTGGTGTCCGCCACTGGTGTCGGGAAGGTTCTAGTGGATAGGAAGCACAGTGCTGCCACTTTGAGCTCTACAGACATTGCGTGGCTGCACTGGGTGTCTGTCTGGAGCTAGTCATGTGGCAGCTCACACAGCTGCATGATCATGGGCCTGTTGAGCCTGTACTGGTCCATGATCTGGTCATCACTGAGGACTTTGAATGTGACTCATGGACAGTAAGTCTGTTTGTAGCATAGCGCTTCTGTGGCTTGTGCCTGGATCCAGGGTGGCCACTGGCCCTTTCCTCATCCTCCATGACATGCTGTATCAAGTACTCGATGTATGCTGCCATGTGAAGCATCCTGATATGTGGCCTGTGGTGTCTCCCTCCTCCTCTAGGGTTTGCCCTGGCTTATGACAACCTTTTTATAGGCAGTATTTATGCAGGGCTATGTGACCTGTGCAATTCTGTTTATGTAGCACTATCACACTGAATACCATTCTGCACACATTATGAAGGGGCCACCCCAGCTTTGCATGCTGCATACACTAACTCTGTGCTGGTGCTGACAGCATGTACAGAGATGCCCTCTGAATATGGAACCTCGGCAGCTGCAAACACTTTGCACCCGGTGCAAGGCTTTCAATATCTGGTCCGTTATGTTTCAATATACTATAGGATTTAATACAAAACAATGTTGTGTGGTTAATCTACCAGAACAGATGCCATTTTGGGCCTCATCCAAGAAGTTAGAATCCTTCATCCATTTCAGTAACCTTATTTTAAAATAGCTCTTGAAAATCATTTCTGAGACTGTTAAACTTCTATTAAACTTGTTGGTCTGTACATGGCTGGGTCTCTGATGAACCTTTTTTTTTTGTGAAGTGGAAAAATATTTCCTACCAAACTACTGGGGATTATTTTTGTCTGTAAAATGGTGTTAAATAGTTTCAGCAAAACTGGAAGCTACCACTCCGGGGTTAATTGGTAAACATCTGCAGTTGTTTTGTCACAGTCCGATGCTTTATTCCATTTAGTTAGTTGAATCACTTGAGAAATATCGTTTTCTGATATGTAGAGGAAGTGGTTTTACATAAAGGTTGGCTATTTCATTCAACATAGCTTCCCCAGAAGGCCTCAAAGTTTCCTTAGGAGGCTGAATAAATACTTTTGTTTGCAGTTAGTATATGTTTCCTCCATACACCATCAGCCCCCTTTCATTTATTATGTTGTTATGATGCAGTAGTGAGGTCACTACTGCAGCATAACAACTTACAATGCTGCCACTTGAGCTTGAAGCTGTTTTTTTTTAACTTGAACTTACAGAAACAGCTGCAGCCCATTGGATCAGTATTTGAGTCTGCCACCAACCCTCAAATGCTCACCCCCAACCCCGAGTTCACTGATAGGAAGTGGAGTGTGGGCAATGC
Source organism: Neoceratodus forsteri (assembly GCA_016271365.2). NCBI lineage: Eukaryota > Metazoa > Chordata > Ceratodontiformes > Ceratodontidae > Neoceratodus > Neoceratodus forsteri. The sequence continues at coordinate 695,959,428 of CM057456.1, read as the reverse complement.
ACATGAATGACCCTACACTATAAAAGATAACAAGTGGGCATCTGTACACAGACAAGCCTGTGTCTTCATCTTGAGTTTTCTATGGCAACCAGTGAACCTCTTGAGCTTTGTTCTCTAGATTTCTGGTTGCCATAGAATCTCTCAATGCAGACACAGGCTTGTATGTAGCTGCCCATGAATTATACTCTATGTAATAACTGGCTTAGCCTTTTTCCCATAGGGAAACCATGGCGTAATTTGCCATTATAAAGGAGCGTTTATAACGGCAAACACGCGCATGGTTTCTCTCACTCTTCGCATGCCCCCACTGCTGCTTTTCCCTTCAGAACTGAGCAGGCCACGAGGCAACATGCATTCATTTTATATAATTGCTGAGGAGAAAAAGGCAAACCCAGCAATTATATAAAATAAGACATGGGTTAGTGTGTGTAAACTCTATGGGCCAGATATTCAAACTGCGCTATTTTGTGGAGCAAGCCCTTGCGCTGCACAAAATAGTTGCATGAGGGTGTGGTAGCGATATTCAAAGGAGTTCGCCTTGAGCAACTCCTTTGAATATCACCTCGCCACAGCCACTGTGCATGGTGCAGTGGAACTTGCGCCACCGCAAGTGGTCAGAGTGGTGCAGTCAACTTGCGGTGGCGCAAGTACCATTACGCCATGCAAATTTCCGATATTCAAAAGGTGACAAGCAAATGGGGCCATAATTCATGCAAGGTGCAGGGGGGGCTATTTGCATCTGATTATGGCCCCATTTGCATGCCATTAGCATGCAGGTGCACCGATCCCCGAGGACTTGCGCCTGGTGCCCTGCCAGAGCAGCAGCCGTCGGGGACTGATGCCCTGCAGCCCGATTGCGGGCAAAAGTGAGAACATCCCCACCCACCCCACCGGCCTGATCGCGCGGCAGCAATATGTTCCCCAACACATCCCTGGTGGGCCAGTGGACCGCTAATCCGATCGCAGGCTGGAGTAGTTTAAACACAACCCCCTCCGAATATATCCCTGGTGGTCCAGTGGACTGATAATCCCGATCGCGGGCTGGAGTAGTTTAAACACAATCCCCCCTCCTCCCGAATATATCCCTGGTGGTCCAGTGGACCGATAAGCCCGATCGTGGGCTAGAGTAGTAAATACCCCCAAACATATCCCTGGTGATCTGGTACCCCACCCACCCACCATGAGCCCCACCACCGCTCCCCCGCAGCTGGCGGTGTGGCAGCATCCCATCCGCCTGCCGCCCGCCATCCGCCGACTGACTGGCGGTAGGGCTGCCGCCCATTGGTGCCAGAGCAAGAGCCAATGGGTGTGCAGCCGCCCGATAAGACAGTCAGTTTTGTGAATGAACATTTCATTTCACAAATCTGGTTCATCTTGTATGACCATGAACTGCGCCCGTGGCTCTTCTTCGCCAATAGGGCATGCAGCACCAGCCAATCAGTCAGCGGATATGGCGGCGAGCTGCGAGATCCTGCCACCGCCAGCTGCGGCGAATGAGGGGGCCGTGATGAGGTGGTACAGGTCCCGGGATGTTCGGAGGTGTTTACTACAGCCGCGATCAGGCTGTCGGCCATTGGACCGCAGAGATAGGAAGGGAGGAGATGTTAAAACTACTCCAGCCGCGATATAGCGATCCACGAGACCCTGAAATATCCGGGAGGAAGAGGTTGTGTTATCATTGCTGCCCATTGATCGGCTTAGCGGTCCACTGGACCACCAGGGATGTGTTGGGGATGGGAAACACATTGCTGCCTGCGATCGGATTGGTGGGGGGGGGAATTGAAACTATGCCCGCGATTGGGCCAGTGGGAGGTGGTGGTGGGGATTTTACACTCTTTTGCCCGCGATCGGGCTGCAGGGGGGGCACAGGAGTGGGTTGAGGGCCAGCCACAGGTGGCAGCTGCTGTGTTGTGCCCTGCAATGCGGCAGCTCACCTGTGGGTGGCCCTCGACTTGATCCTCTTTTTTTTGTCTCAAAGTTGTGCAGGCGCAGGTTGGGGGTTGCGCCTGCACAACTCTGCACAGCCCAGCTGAATATTGGGCTGTGCAGTTTATGCATGGTTCCTCCCCCTCCAGTTCAGCATGCATTCATTTGCATCGTGCTGTTGCTCAGCATGTTTTTAGTGGCGCAACTGCCTCCTGCTGAATATCGCAGAATGGAGTAATTCCGGACTTGCGCAGGTGCAAGCCCTAATGCTAGCGCCCAACCCCTTTGAATATCTGGCGGAAGTTTACACAGCCTCGGGGTTAGATGCTTTTTCTAAACCTCTCGAGCTTCGCTCTCGGGGTTTATGTAGCATCTAACCCCTCGGGGGTGTGTGTAAACTTCTTGTTACACATCCCGACCCATACTTTATTCTCTATATAATTACTCATGACCCCCTTTAATGCATGGCTTCAATCCGTTTTTCAAATGCAGTAATAACAGGGTTTCCCAGTTATTGCAGCATTCTGTTTCACTTTTGCTTCAGTTCCTTGTAGGCCTATCTCACTGGCTATTATTTTGTGTGTGGGATGACTGAACAGTTCCAGAAACTGAAAGCTTTGTTTTTCACTTACTGAGGAGTCACACTGGTCATTTATTTACTTTTTTACTTATTTATTAATGTTTATTCAGTGTTTATCTGGTTGATTCTGCCTTTACAACTTGATCTCAGATGCTGGTATTTGTTGGCTTCAAGAGACACTGATTGCGATCAGGAATGGGCCATCGCTGACTACCAATACTGCTATTTATCCGCAGTTCCACACTGTGAGTTTCAAAAAAATAAAAATAAAGAGTGTTCATACTGGAGAGAGAGGACGAGCGAGAGAGAGAGAGAGTGTGTGTGTGTGTGTGTGTTGGTGGAGCAGAGGAGCAGAGGGACTGAGCAACTGAACAACAGACAGCAGGGATCATGGCAGAACTGCTTTGGGGACTTTCTTTGGCACACACTCCTTGCACCAGTAATGATAAAAAAATAAAACATAGACTGTGTGTCTATGAAAATCTTTTACACACCCTTAGTGTATGATAATGTAATAAACCTATTGAGCTTCGCTCTTGAGGTTTATGGGTCATCACATACCTTGGGCGTGTAAAAAAAAAAAACCTTCATAACACACAGTTGGTTATGCGTTATTCTCCATGTTTTACTAACCAGTGACTTGAATCAATAGCATGTATGAGTTTGCTTTTTGAGGATCGCTATGCATTTAAGTATTGCTGAGACCTTGTTATTATTATGTCTGTGTTATGCATTAAGGCATTTGTTTCAAAAGGCTCTCCTTATAATGATTACATTTAAACAAAATCTTTGAGCACTTAGCCGAACTGAGTTACAAAAGTCACTCTTAATCAGTGCATTGAATCAGTGTCACTGGAGCGCTTGACCATACTACTGTATGTGCATACTTTGCAAGCTTATGGGCATTTCTCAGTTATATATAGTGATGCATTGCTGACACAAACACTATTTAGTAGCTGCCACTATAGTGCTTAAACATTATATGCATTTCATTTCTCTATCTAGCAGCATTTATATTAAGGCATACAATAAATATGTCTCACCTTCTTGACTGCTTGACTTTTTCATTATAATGGAGCGCTATTAAACAAGTAAAAGCATTGGTTACTTTTCAGGGGGCTTATATCCTTGGGCACACTGAAGCTCAATGTTAAACATGGAGCGCATATACTTCCAATTGAAGATCGAACATACAGACGCTGACCACAGCATGATTTGTCCTCCAGCCTGGCTTCCACACTCTGTTATGAGGATCAGCGAGCCCAGAACTCATGCTTCTTATATACTAACTTAGTTGTCATAGGTACAGTCATGACAAGGCACCCAGGTGTGTGTGGCCATGCTAATGACGTCATCACATGGTGATATCATCCACCTGGAAGTCAATCACTAAGCACCACTCCGTGTTTGTATGGCAGGTAAAATCAGTGAGTAAGCTATATATTCAGTATAGCTTGCAGTGTTAGTTGCATGGTTTTCTGTTGTTGTTTTTGCTGTCTAAACCAGTGGTTCAATCCACAGGGAAGGGGAACCCACAATTTAGTTTATCAAACATTAAAATAGATATTTATATGTAACATTATTAATTTATTTAATACTAAGGGTTTTAGATTATTCATTATATATTTTCTCAGGTAAGAACTTGTGGATAGCTGTTTAGCCATAGAACCCCAAACCTGTAAACTGAAAACCACAGTTCAGTTAGGGAATACGTCTGTCTACTTTTACATAGACTTGTGATTAATTGGAAACATGTATCTAAACTATTGCTAGTGCTCTTTTAATATCACAATGTCATTTAACATGGTGTGATCTTTATCTGTTTTAGCATAAACTCTGCAAACTTGTACTCAGCGATCAAGAGACATTCAATTAAAGCTATAACACATCAGTAGCCAATGACTGATAGTCCACTACATGACAGGCAACCAGTCTGTTTCTTCATTTAGTCCAAACCGGGGGTTAGAATGGAAAATGGTATCAGATAATTAGATTTCAGCTTTATGGATAGTGGGCTTACATAAGGGCAATGAGCAATGTTTCATCTCATTGTATACCTTTATTGTACTGTCATAAGACATTGTATATTGAAATACTTCAATAAAGTCTTTAAAAAAAAAAAGAAGATGATGCAGTGGATGCCCAGTTCAAGAGGCCGGAGTGCCACCAGGTGGGTTCTTTGATATATACCAACAGAGGAGAGAAAGAAGTAAGTGCCTCAGCTGAGAGTTGAACCCAGGCCACTGGAATACTGTTACGGTTGCACTACCAGCTGCACCACCAAGGCAACTGGAAACTGGGCTGTCCCAGAGAACATTGCCCTTTCTTCATTGCACAACCTGGTGCTGCACAGATAATTTCATTTTCAAAAACGAGAGTGATGTGTACATATGTATGGAACACATACAAACAGAGGAGAGAAAGAAGTAAGTGCCTTCGCTAGGACTTGAACCCAGGCTGCCTGGAATACTGTTCTGGTTGCGTTACCAGCTGCACCACCAAGGCAACTGGAAACTGGGTTATCCCAGAGCACATTACTCTTTCTCCAATGCACAACCTGGGGCTGCACAGGTATTACATTTTTAACAACAAGGGTGCAGTGTGCATATATATATGGAACACATACAGAGGAGCGAAAGAAGTAAGTGTCTTAATTGGAACTTGAACCCAGGCCACCCGGAATACCGTTCTGGTTGCACTACCTGCTGCATCACCAAGGCAACTTGAAACTGGGCCATCCTGGAGCACATTAATCTTTCTCCAATGCAAAGAGACAAAACTTGCTCCAAATTCCTTCTCCACTGTCACTGATGAATATATGGAAGAGGACAGGCACCCCACTAGTGACCTTCCCCTCTTCTAATCTGACACAATTAATCACAACCCTCTGCTGCCTCTCCTTCAACCAGTTTCCTACTCATCTTACTGTGTCCCTTGTTGTTCCAAGATCCTCCAACATCTTCACCAATCTTCTGTGAGGCACCAAATGATAAATCTAGCTGAAGTTGAAGTAAATTTTACCAAGTATACACCATGGATTGCAGCTGAATCCATTTATACATTAAGGGGCAAGTGTACTCCATGTATTGTAGCTAAATCACTTCATGTTACCCCATGGACTGTAGCAGAAGTCATTCTTACATTAAAAGGTGTGGGTACCCAATGGACAGTAGCTGAATTTGTTCATACATTAAAGGATGTGGGTACCCCATGGACTGTAACAGAGCAAATTAACAATAAATTTATACATAAAGGAGTTATACTGCCTTGTAGATTGCAGCTGAATCCATTCGTACATTAAACAGCGAGGGTACACCATGGACTCTAGCTCAAGACATTCGTACATTAATGGGTGAGGGTACCCAATGAACTGTAACTGAATCTGTTTCTACATTATGGAGCAAGGGTATCTCATGGATTGTAGCTAAATGTGTTCATACATTAAGGGGTGAGGGTACCCTATGGACTGCAACTGAATCCATTCATACACTAATGGACAAGGGTATCTCATGGACTGTAGCTAAATCTGTTCATACATTAAGGGGTGAGGGTACCCAATGAACTGTAACTGAATCTGTTTCTACATTAAGGAGCAAGGGTATCCCATGGATTGTAGCTAAATGTGTTCATACATTAAGGGGTGAGGGTACCCTATGGACTGCAACTAATTCCATTCATACACTAATGGGCAAGGGTATCTCATGGACTGTAGCTAAATCTGTTCATACATTAAGGGGTGAGGGTACCCAATGAACTGTAACTGAATCTGTTTCTACATTAAGGAGCAAGGGTATCTCATGGACTGTAGCTAAATCTGTTCATACATTAATGGGTGAGGGTACCCAATGAACTGTAACTGAATCTGTTTCTACATTAAGGAGCAAGGGTATCTCATGGACTGTAGCTAAATCTGTTCATACATTAAGGGGTGAGGGTACCCAATGAACTGTAACTGAATCTGTTTCTACATTAAGGAGCAAGGGTATCTCATGGACTGTAGCTAAATGTGTTCATACATTAAGGGTGAGGGTACCCAATAAACTGTAACTGAATCTGTTTCTACATTAAGGAGCAAGGGTATCCCATGGATTGTAGCTAAATCTGTTCATACATTAAGGGATGAGGGTACCCTATGGACTGCAACTGAATCCATTCATACACTAATGGGCAAGGGTATCTCATGGACTGTAGCTAAATGTGTTCATACATTAAGGGGTGAGGGTACCCAATGAACTGTAACTGAATCTGTTTCTACATTAAGGAGCAAGGGTATCTCATGGACTGTAGCTAAATCTGTTCATACATTAAGGGGTGAGGGTACCCAATGAACTGTAACTGAATCTGTTTCTACATTAAGGAGCAAGGGTATCTCATGGACTGTAGCTAAATATGTTCATACATTAAGGGGTGAGGGTACCCAATGAACTGTAACTGAATCTGTTTCTACATTAAGGAGCAAGGGTATCTCATGGACTGTAGCTAAATCTGTTCATACATTAAGGGGTGAGGGTACCCAATGAACTGTAACTGAATCTGTTTCTACATTAAGGAGCAAGGGTATCCCATGGATTGTAGCTAAATGTGTTCATACATTAAGGGGTGAGGGTACCCTATGGACTGCAACTGAATCCATTCATACACTAGTGGGCAAGGGTATCTCATGGACTGTAGCTAAATCTGTTCCTACATTAAGGGATGAGCATACTAAATGGACTGTAACTGAATTCTTTAATACATTAAGGAGTAAAGGTGTGCCCATAGATTGTAGCTGAATCTATTCATATATTAAGGGATGAGGGTATTCCATGGAATGTAGCTGAATTTGTTCATATAGTAAAGCCGAGGTTACCCCATGGATTGTAGCTGATTCATTTGTTAATGGGCAAGGGTACCATATGGACTGTAGCTGAAATTCCTCATACATTAAGGGTGATTGTGCCAATTGGCTGTAACTGATCCTTTCATGCATTAAGGGTTGGTGGTGCCCAACGGACTGTCCGTTCAAACATTAAACAGCAAGGGTAACCCAAGGACTGTAGCCAAATCCAGTCATACATTAGGGCGTGAGAGTACCCATGGACTGTAACTGAATTAATTCATGCATTAAGGGGCGAGGGTACCACATTGACTGTAGCAGAATCTGTTTATATATTTAGGGGCAAGGGTACCCCATGGATTGAAGTTGAATCCGTTCATGCATTAAGGAGTGAGGGTACCCAATGAACTGTAACTGAATCTGTTCATACATTAAGGGGAGATGGTTCCCAGTGTACTGTAGCTGAATCCTTTCACACATTAAGGGATGAGGGTACCCCATGGACTGTAGCTGAATCCTTTGATACATTAATGGGTGAGGGTTCCACATGGACTGTAGTTGAATTGATTCATACATTAAGGGGCAAGGCTACCCCATAGACTGTAACTGAATTCATTCATACGTTAATGGGCAAGGGTACCCCACGGACTGTACCTGCATCCGTTCATACATTAAGGGGTGAGGGTACCCCATGGACTGCAGGTGAATAGTTTCATACGTTAAGTGGCAAGGGTACCCCATGGACTGTAGTTGAATCCATTCTCTATAGGGGAAGAGTAACCCATGGACTGTCAGTGAATCAGTTAATACATTAAGAGGTGAGGGTATACATTAAGGGGAGTGGGTTTCCCCATGGAGTGTAGCTAAATCAATTTGAACATTAAGGGGCAAGGGTACCCCATGGACAGTAGCTGAATTTGTTCATACATTAAAGGATGTGGGTACCCCATGGACTGTAACAGAGCAAATTAACAATAAATTTATACATAAAGGAGTTATACTGCCTTGTAGATTGCAGCTGAATCCATTCGTACATTAAACAGCGAGGGTACACCATGGACTCTAGCTCAAGACATTCGTACATTAATGGGTGAGGGTACCCAATGAACTGTAACTGAATCTGTTTCTACATTATGGAGCAAGGGTATCCCATGTATTGTAGCTAAATGTGTTCATACATTAAGTGGTGAGGGTACCCTATGGACTGCAACTGAATCCATTCATACACTAATGGACAAGGGTATCTCATGGACTGTAGCTAAATCTGTTCATACATTAAGGGGTGAGGGTACCCAATGAACTGTAACTGAATCTGTTTCTACATTAAGGAGCAAGGGTATCCCATGGATTGTAGCTAAATGTGTTCATACATTAAGGGGTGAGGGTACCCTATGGACTGCAACTAATTCCATTCATACACTAATGGGCAAGGGTATCTCATGGACTGTAGCTAAATCTGTTCATACATTAAGGGGTGAGGGTACCCAATGAACTGTAACTGAATCTGTTTCTACATTAAGGAGCAAGGGTATCTCATGGACTGTAGCTAAATCTGTTCATACATTAATGTGTGAGGGTACCCAATGAACTGTAACTGAATCTGTTTCTACATTAAGGAGCAAGGGTATCTCATGGACTGTAGCTAAATCTGTTCATACATTAAGGGGTGAGGGTACCCAATGAACTGTAACTGAATCTGTTTCTACATTAAGGAGCAAGGGTATCTCATGGACTGTAGCTAAATGTGTTCATACATTAAGGGGTGAGGGTACCCAATAAACTGTAACTGAATCTGTTTCTACATTAAGGAGCAAGGGTATCCCATGGATTGTAGCTAAATCTGTTCATACATTAAGGGATGAGGGTACCCTATGGACTGCAACTGAATCCATTCATACACTAATGGGCAAGGGTATCTCATGGACTGTAGCTAAATGTGTTCATACATTAAGGGGTGAGGGTACCCAATGAACTGTAACTGAATCTGTTTCTACATTAAGAGCAAGGGTATCTCATGGACTGTAGCTAAATCTGTTCATACATTAAGGGTGAGGTACCCAATGAACTGTAACTGAATCTGTTTCTACATTAAGGAGCAAGGGTATCTCATGGACTGTAGCTAAATCTGTTCATACATTAAGGGTGAGGTACCCAATGAACTGTAACTGAATCTGTTTCTACATTAAGGAGCAAGGGTATCTCATGGACTGTAGCTAAATCTGTTCATACATTAAGGGGTGAGGGTACCCAATGAACTGTAACTGAATCTGTTTCTACATTAAGGAGCAAGAGTATCCCATGGATTGTAGCTAAATGTGTTCATACATTAAGGGGTGAGGGTACCCTATGGACTGCAACTGAATCCATTCATGCACTAGTGGGCAAGGGTATCTCATGGACTGTAGCTAAATCTGTTCCTACATTAAGGGATGAGCATACTAAATGCACTGTAACTGAATTCTTTAATACATTAAGGAGTAAGGCTGCCCCATAGATTGTAGCTGAATCTATTCATATATTAAGGGATGAGGGTATTCCATGGAATGTAGCTGAATTTGTTCATATAGTAAAGCCGAGGTTACCCCATGGATTGTAGCTGAATTCATTTGTTAATGGGCAAGGGTACCATATGGACTGTAGCTGAAATTCCTCATACATTAAGGGGTGATTGTGCCAATTGGCTGTAACTGAATCCTTTCATGCATTAAGGGTTGGTGGTGCCCAACGGACTGTCCGTTCAAACATTAAACAGCAAGGGTAACCCAAGGACTGTAGCCAAATCCAGTCATACATTAGGGCGTGAGAGTACCCATGGACTGTAACTGAATTAATTCATGCATTAAGTGGCGAGGGTACCACATTGACTGTAGCAGAATCTGTTTATATATTTAGGGGCAAGGGTACCCCATGGATTGAAGTTGAATCCGTTCATGCATTAAGGAGTGAGGGTACCCAATGAACTGTAACTGAATCTGTTCATACATTAAGGGGAGATGGTTCCCAGTGTACTGTAGCTGAATCCTTTCACACATTAAGGGATGAGGGTACCCCATGGACTGTAGCTGAATCCTTTGATACATTAATGGGTGAGGGTTCCACATGGACTGTAGTTGAATTGATTCATACATTAAGGGGCAAGGCTACCCCATAGACTGTAACTGAATTCATTCATACGTTAATGGGCAAGGGTACCCCACGGACTGTACCTGCATCCGTTCATACATTAAGGGGTGAGGGTACCCCATGGACTGCAGGTGAATAGTTTCATACGTTAAGTGGCAAGGGTACCCCATGGACTGTAGTTGAATCCATTCTCTATAGGGGAAGAGTAACCCATGGACTGTCAGTGAATCAGTTAATACATTAAGAGGTGAGGGTATACATTAAGGGGAGTGGGTTTCCCCATGGAGTGTAGCTAAATCAATTTGAACATTAAGGGGCAAGGGTACCCCATGGACTGTAGCTGAATTTGTTCATACATTAAGGGGTGAGGGTACCCCATAGAGTGCATCATACTCTGTTCCTACGTTAAGGGTGAGGGTACCCCATGCACTATAGTTGAATCTGTTCTTACATTAAGGGAAGAGTGTGCCCCACAGACTGTCACTGAAACAGTTCGTACATTAGGGGGCAAGGCTACCACTGTGGACAGCAACTGAATTTGTTCCTACATTTTGGGAAAGGTACCCAGTGTATTGTAGCTAAATCTGCTCATACATCAAGGGGAGAGGGTACCCCATTGACTGTAGCTGAATCTGTTCATACATTAAGGGATGAGGATTCCCCATGGACGTAGCTAAATTCATTGATACATTAAGGGACAAGAGTACCCCATGAACTTTAGCTGACTCCATGCATACTATAACTGTTAATACTATTGATCACATCCCCCACCCCCTCAGCCACAAAGACCCCTCCCAGTGCCACACCACTAGTCGCTAACTCACTGGTACTGCAGGGTGACACCAGTTGTGCTAAACTTCCCAAGCCACTTCCACCACAGGCTCCTGTATTAGCCCTTGTTGGTCTCTGTTACCCCTTGCCTACCCCATAATACCACATGTACTCTCCCTCCTAATCCCCTCCACTATTTCTAAGCCATCACATAGTAAATGTTATTCTAAAACCAAATTACTGTAACATATCCTGTACAGACTTGTCCTACTATTTCTTCTCGTCTCTGGCAATGTTCATCCTAACCCAGGGCTACCCACAAAAGCAAACCCTGTCAAATTTCATGTGGGTGGTCTCCTACTGTCTCCTAAAAAAAAAAGCACCCTTCTTCAAGTGTGGACAGCAGTGCACAAACCTGACGTTCTAGCTATAGTTGAAACCTGGCTTACCCCTGATACACCTGATTCTGCCATGGCCCTAAATGGCTAGTCAATCCTCAGGCTTGGTAGGGTGGGGAAAAGAGGCGGCTGCTGTGCTTTCTACATTCGAGACTCCCTACAAGGGTACATACTCCAAACTCCACCCCCTGGACAAGGAGCGCAGGCTCTGACTATTAAGCTGGCTCTAGGGAACACAGGCAAAATGTCACTTAACCAAAAACTATCTTTCAATGTCGTCCTGAAATGTATCACCCAGCTACCTAAAAAAGCTGAGATACTTGCTCTAGGTGACTTTAACATAAATTGGTTAGCCCCTGCAGCTGCTCAATTTAGGGATGCTACTACAGCAATCAATCTGATCCAAATGGTCCAATCACCCACCAGAATCAACTATAAGTCTGGCACAAGTTCGCTAATAGACCTCATCGTGACCACTAAACCTGATAGAATCACTGAGGTCAGAGTCCTACTTGACTCCCTAAGCAACCACTGCCCCATCCTTTGCAAATGGTCAAACATCACAAAGATCTCCTACCAGCAATCCCTCAAAAAAGCTTCCTCCAAAAATTCAACAATTACTTTCTAAACTGGGACTGGTCCTTGATAGACACTACTACTAATATTTATTTTTTTTAACTTTATTTTTATTATTTTAGAAGCTGAACCAGCCAGTAAAGCATTATAATTAAAGACATTCATAATATCACATATACCCTCCTACAATTAGGGGGTTTTACACATATTTTAGCTTCAGGATAAAGAAAAGTCATTAATTATTTATACATCATGTGGGGTATCACCAGAATGTGTAGAGTTCCACAAGAAACTTTCATATAGGTAGTAGAAGCTTGGCCAAGCTACGACTATGAGCTATTTAGGGAAAAGAATGTATATTAAACATCATTTATAAACATGACTTACGATTGTCATTATGCTCATAATACCATATTTTTAAGCAGTAAAATAAATGCACCCTAAACCATTACACTACAGTAACTCATTTAATCCCATATCTAAATGTCTAAATTAACTTTAAACATTAAACAGCTGTTCCCCTCTGCAGAAACCCTACATTGGGGCAATTCTAAAAACAAACGTGGAGCCGATCTCCCGTTAATAGCACACCAAACAGTACTTTTAAATTGAAGCTCCATTCGGGAAGGCCGCTAACTTAGACTGTCTCACTGATCTCCCAACCATATGGTCGGCACCACGATCAGCAATAACTTTCCCGAAAGTTTATATAGAAGAGAGTCACAACTGGGAGATCTTTATAAAATAAGAGGGTTAAAGTCAGCATCTTTTAAAACTTATTCAAACCTCTTCATCAGAGTTCCTGAATCTGTCTTCCCCGGTTGCCTCATCTCTACGGAATTCTTGAACAATCTTGTCCACCCTTTTCTTCGCCTCACTGGGATCATTAAACTGATAAGTTTTGTTGCCATACATAATTCTAAGTTGGGCTGGAGCTAGGAGAGTATATGCAACTCTGAGGCCTCTCAGTTGAAAACGCAGAGGATCAAACAGCTCGTGACGAGAGCGCGTGGCATATGACCAGTCGGAAACAGTCTCACCTCGCATTTGTCCACACTGACCGGAAAATGAGCCCGGGCCCAGGTTAGAATCTGATCTCGTATCTCCGATCCTGCAGTGACAATCATAAGAGTCCAAGGAACATCCTTCACACCTTGTGCTCGGTGAGAGTTAACTTGATATACATTTTTGATGTCCATAGGATCCAACGAAAAATTCTCTGTTAAGGTAGCTGCCAGACATGAACGGATGTAGGTAAGTGCACAGTCTCCTTCTGAGCCCTCGTGGAGTCCAGTCAAATGAATGTTCATGGCCTGCTGAGCATTTTCCAAATACTCAAGGCAGGCTCTAAGATGTGCTGTTTCACTGGCCATCTTCCCAAATGCTGCCTGGGTGCATAGGGAGCGATCCTCAGCTTCTTTTGCCACTGTTTCAGCTTCAGTAATCTTGGCATCCTGGGCACCCATTCGATCGAGGATTTTTTCAATTTTTTGATCCATTGATCAAACAGCTTGTAAAACCGTTTCCCAAGGCAAGACTTCACCTACCCCTTGCAAGCTAGATGCACTCACAAGGTCTGTGGATGGTTTCTGGGCCATTTGTGATTGTGGCTGCTGTTTTTGGCCCTGGCCTCCTGTCACTCCTTTTGGTCTCCCCATGTTCAAATTTAGGATCAAAATGTTCTGGAGCACTTGATCTATCTGTTGGCGCAGTTAAATTCTTAAGATTTAGACTATTAAGAGGTAAAATATGCTGTTTAGGATGAGTATAGCAGGAGCTTAATGAAGGTGCGTCCTGTCTCTGGCTTGGCTCTCTAGCGCCCCCCACTACTACTAATATTGATGATACCCTGGCCTTCTTTATCGCCTCCTTCAACTATGCGTGTGACATCTTTGCTACTCATGTTTAGAGGGTCATAAAAGGCCATAAAACTCCATGGATCACCCAGGCACTCCTGAACCTCGTGTCCAACCAAGACAATCTCTGGCACAAAGCCCTAGCTACAGGTCTCCCTTCTGATAAACAACTTTAAAAGGCAGCCAGAAATCTCTGCACCAGGGAAATTCGCTGGGCAAAAGCTGCCCACTACCAAACCAACCTCACATCCTCATGGGGTAACGGGCAAAATTTCTGGGACAACATGAAGGAACTAAATGTCAAAACCAAGTCCCCCCCCCCAGCTCAACATCAATGGTATCCTTTCTAAGGACCCTCCCAGCTCATCGTTAACACATTCAATACTACACTTACCGATCTTAGCTCAGTACTCCTCCTTATTTCTTTAACAACAGCTCCAACTTCACTCCCCCCTCCCCCAACGGATATCCCCCATTTTGACTCAGGATTATCTTACAGCGAGAAGCTAAATTCTACCCATCTAGGGTCCTTGGGAAGTCCCGATTTAGTGGGGACTCCCTGGATCTAAAGCTCCTGCATCTTGTGACACTGTCCTGTCCCTTCTAACCAAAATACTCAAACTCTTTCTGTGTTTCAGTCAATTCCCCTCCCAGTGGAAATTAGCTGTGGTCACTCCCATCCCTAAGAGTGGTGACAGAACCTCTCATGGAAACTATTGCCCAATTTCTATCCTTCCCCCCCATCTCCAAAGCCCTTGAAAAAATTGTCTCAGATCAACTCACAGAATATCTGATTAACCATAATTTACAATTTTCCCAGCAACATGGATTTTGGAAGGGCCATAGCACCTCCACAGCCCTTCTGGAATTCACGGACTACATCCAGAAAGCACTTGACCATGGTCACTTAGTTGGGTCTGTTTACATAGACCTGACTAAAGCGTTTGACATGGTCAGTCACGTCCTTCTCGTGGAGTCCCTGCCCTCCATGGGCTTATCATGTGAAGCCACCTCATGGGTCGCTAACTACTTAAATGGGAGGTCTCAATAAGTTAAAACTGACAATACCCTCTCTACCTGTCTTCTTGTCAGGTCAGGGGTTCCAAAGGGCTCAATCCTTGGCCTGCTCCTCTTCAGTCTGTTTCTGAACACTCTCCCTTCTGCCTGCTCTGGGAAGATGCTTTTATACGCTGATGATGTGGGAATTTTCTCCAGCCACCCAGATCCCGCTGTCCTTCAAAAGACCTCCAAAGATTTTTTACTGAGTCGGAACTCTGGTTCTCCAGACATAAGCTCATCCTCAACTATCAAAAAACAAAAGTAATGTTGTTTGTTCAACCACAGAACAAACATAAAGACTCCCACCTTAATATATTTAACTGTCAGCTAACCCCCCTGGAACAAGTCCACAAGTTTAAATATCTTGACGTCACTCTTGACGCTTCCCTGTCCTTTCATGATCACATTAATGTAGCTTGCACCGCTGTCAATAGAAGGATTGGCCTACTGTATAGGCACAGATCTTGCCTGACCCCTATTGCCTCCCGCCTAGCTGTAACATCTTCGGCCCTCTCTTTAGTTGATTATGGCATTATTATGTATGGGTCTGCAGCTAACACTACTTTAAACAGGATAAAGGTCACACTAAACTAGGCCTGTTGGCTTGTGGCTGGGTATGATAGGTTTACACACACTTGTGATCTCTACTTGCTGACAAATTGGCTGAACTTCAAGGGATGGCTCAAATATCAGACATGCCTCTTTGCCAAGATGATTGCCTTGGGTCTCTGTCCCCCTTCCTGCAATCATCTCATCTCACAGGCACCTCCAACAAGGGCCACCAGAAATGCCGCTAAGTCTCTCATGCAAGTACTCCATTGTAGAACCTCTCTTGGTCAGAGAGCATTCATATACAGGGCCCCCCAATGGTTGAATGCTATGCCTGGAGAGATCTCTGCCTTAGCCAAATTGGGGCAATTTAAACCTAGTCTCCATCAGCTTCTCCTGGTCTCAGAGCACTGTGACTGTCCTTAACCCACGTTCACATCCTGGTCTCATGTCCACTACTCTCCCTTCTTGCTGATATGACAAAGTCTATCTCTGACTGCTCTCTAAACTCCTTCACCATTGAATGATTTCTATCTGCCTACTGCAGTACCTGGTGAACATGCCTGTAATTTGCAAACTGTTTTTTCACTCAATTTATGCCATGTTAAGTTATTGAAATCTATCTAATTTGTTGTATCTCAATCTGTCTGTAACCATTTATTGTCTGTCGAGGAGCCTTTGTAAAGGAGTCCCTCACTCACAGATTTGTAATTCCGAGAATTCAATAAATAAAAACAAAAAAAATAAAATACATTAAGGGCAAGGGTACCATGTACACTGTAGCCAAATCTGTTCTCACATTAATGGAAGAGGATCCCCCATGGACTCTAGCTTAAATCATTCATACATTAGAGGGCAAGACTACCCCCATCGACTGTAAATTAACCTGTTTTTACACTTAGGGCAAGGATAACAAATGCACTGTAGCTAAATCTGTTCCTACATTAAGGGGCAAGGGTACCTCATGGGCTGCAGCTGAATCTGTTCATACATTAAGGGGTGAGGGTACACCATGGACTGTACCTGAATCCATTCAAACATTTTTGTTTATTATTCTTTTTTATCCTCCAAGGAGTCTGGCAGGTGGCTCTGGTCACTCCCTCAGAGGGACTTGGTCTCCGGCCCAACCTTCCCCTGCCCGACTATCCCGGTGATCCCCCACGGGTTAACCCCCCCGCCGTGACAGGACCAAGTCGAGGAGTGCTGGCTTCCCCCCACCCAGAGACCACATCCAGATTCCGGGTTTCGGGACTGGTGCTAGTGGGGCCATCACAGAGACTGCCAGTTCCATTTTCCTGGTTTTCTCCCTCCCCCATTCCTGCCACCATCATTCGTCGGCTCAAGCTTCCTGACTCATATCTCTATCCAGCCATTGCTAGAGGACAATCAATGAGCGGGACAGCTATCCCTCCCCTCCCCAAGAGAGAAGAGCAGTCCTCTGGATGCTTGATCCTCTTTGTTCCCTGCCAACCCCCGGCAGCCGGGGCTTGTTCCCGAACCCGGGTCGCTGGCGTGGCATGAGGTGTAGCATCCAGCACCTCAACCTCCAGTGCCACCGAGCCAGTTATCCATTTATAAATTAAGGGGTGAGTGTACCCCATGGAGTGCAACTGAATATTTTCATGCATTAAGTAGTGAGGATACCCCATTGACTGTAGCCGAATCAATTCATACATTAAGGGGGTGAGTGTATCCCATGGACTGTAGCTGAATCTAATCCTACATTAAGGGCGAGAGTTTCCCATGGGCTGTAGCTGAATCCATTTATACATTAAGATGGAAGGTACCCCATGGACATCTGTTCATACATTAAGGGGTGAGGATATCCCATGGACTGTAGCTGAGTCTGTTCATACATTAAGACGTAACAGTATCCCATAGACTAGCAGAATCTGGTCCTACATAAGGAGGCAAGGTTTCCCTATGGGCTGTAGCTGAATCCATTCATACATTAAAGAGGGAGGTTACCCCATGGACTGTAGTTGAATCCATTAATACATTAAAGGGCGAGCGTACCCCATGGTCTATATCTGAATCTGTTCGTACATTAATGGGCAAGGGTACCCCTTGGACTGTAACCAAATTCATTCATACATTAAGGGTCGAAGGTATCCCACGGCCTGTAGCTGAATCAGTTCATACATTTAGTGTCGAAGGTACCCAATGGATTGTAACTGAATCTGTTCATGCATTAAGGGAAGGGGTACCCCATGGACTGTAGCTGAATCCATTCATACACTAAGGGGCAAGGGTACCGCATGGACTGTAGCTGAATCTATTCTTACATTAAGGGGCGTGAGTACCCCATGGACAGTAGCAGCATCAATTCATATATTAAGGTGCAATGGTACCCCATGGACTGTGACTGAATCCATTCATTCATTAAAGGGGAGGATACTCCGTGCACTCTAGATGACTTTGTACATACATGTAGAGGCAAGGGTACCCAATGAACTATAGCTGAACCCATTCATACATTGGGGGTGGAGAGTGACATAGAAACATACAAGCATAGAAAATGACGTCAAAAAAAACATCAACGGTCCATACAGTCTGCCCATATATTCCTATCAAACCCCAGAACCTTTTGTCCATACAGAGTGCAAGCTCTCACTGCCCCCCCGTTCTCCTCCCTACTACTGCTGCCTTGAATAATCAGCATACCCATCATTCTGTCTGACCCATACTTGAAACCATTTATGTTTTTTGTGCCCACCACCTTGGCCAGCAGTCTGTTCCATGGTTCCACAACCATCTCTGTAAAACAACATTTTTTTATATCCCTCTTGAGCCACCACCCATCAGTTTCCAGTCAAGCCCATGTGTCCCTGAGCTGTTACTGAAACTAAATAGTTCCCCCCAATTCATCTTGTTTATTCCTTTTAGGGACCTGAAGGTGTCTTTCATATAGCCCTTGTCTCGTCTAGTCTCCAGCGAGAAAATGTTCAGAACCTTAAGCCAGTCCTCGTAATATCTGTCCATCTTGCCCTAAGTCATAATAGTGACCCTTTGTTACACTATTTCTAGCCTGATCTTACCTTTCCTGAGGTGAGGACTCCAAAACTGGGCAAAGTTCTCCAAGTGTGGCCTCACCAACAATCTATAAAGAGATAGTAATACTTCTTTTCTTCTACTGTCATTCCCCTTCTGATACATCCCAGCATCCTGTTTGCATTACTATAGGCCTTGCAGCACTAGCTTGATTGTTTAAGGGAGTCACAACTCACTAATGATGACTCCTTTGTTCCTTCCGTAGCCATAGTGCTGTTTTACCACTCCCATCCAGTACTCTGTCCTGGGGGCTTTATTCACTAGGAGCATCACTTTGCACTTTTTGCACTGAATTTCAACTGCAAAACCTTCAACCACCTCTCTAGTCTTTGCAGGTCGCTCTGCATCTCCCTAATTCTATTGTTGCTACCTACCCTCACACAGAGGTTAGTGTCACCTGTGAAGAGACACAACTTACCCCAAATTCCCTTTCCAATGTCACTAATGGACACATTGAAGAGGACAGGACCTAAGACAGATCCCTGTGACATACCCCAATAGTGACCTTCCTCCCTTCTAATTTGACACTATTAATCACAACCCTCTGCTGCCACTCCTTCAACCAATTTCCTACCCATCTTACTGTGTCTGTTGCTGCACCCAGATCCTACATCTTCTTCAGGAGTCTTCTGTGAGGTGCTGAAGTCAAAGTAGACTTCACCAAGGCTACACCATGGATTGCAGCTGACTCCATTCATACATTAACGAGAAAGAGTATGCCATGGACTGTAGCTAAATCCATTCATACATTCAACAGTGAGGGTACCCCATAGACTGTAATTCAAGTCATTCATACATTATGGGGTGTGGGTACCCCATGTACTGTAGCTGAATCCATTCATACATTAAGGGGGATTGGGTACCTCAAGGACTGTAACAGAATCCATTCATATATTAACTGATATATTCATATATTATTAATATATAATATTCATATATTATTCAGTGCATATATTATGTATTAAGCAGGTTAGCAAGAGGAAAAGGAAGAGGAGACCATTATGGTTTTCCAAGAGGTAGCAAAGAAAGTGAAAGCCAAAAGATTGCATTCAGGCAATACAAAAAGACACAGGCAGAAGGGGATAGGAGAAGTACCAGGAGAAGCAAAGGGAGGCAGGGAGGTCAGTAAGGGAAGCCAAAGCTCAGACAGAAGAACACATTGCAAAATCAGTGGGTAGAGGGACAAAGCCTTTACAGGTACATAAGTGAAAAAGAAAGGCAAAGGGAGGGATAGTGAGACTGAAGGGGAGGATGGGGCTGTGTGGAGGATGACAACAGTAAAGCTGACATATTTAACAGGTATTTCTGCTCAGTCTTTACTGAGGAAGAGGAGGGTAATGGGTCTGAATGGAGTACAAGGGGTGAGAATGGTGCAGAAATAGACACAAGTCCCTTTACACGAGAAAGGGTCCTGAAGGAACTGGAAGTAATAAGAGTTGATAAAGCAATGGGGCCAGATGGGGTGCACCCCAGGGTCCTTAAAGAACTAAGAGCGGTGGTGGCTGAACCTCTTGCTATCCTGTTTGGCCGATCACTAGAAACAGGGGAGGTACCCAAAGACTGGAGGATAGCAGATGTAGTCCCCTTATACAAAAGTGGGAACAAAGAGGAAGCGGGGAACTACAGACCAGTCAGCCTCACCTCGGTAGTGGGGAAGATCATGGAAGCACTACTGAAGGAGAGATTGGTGGAACATCTGGTTGTCAATGGACCACAGGACCCAAGGCAGCATGGTTTCACCAGGGGAAGGTCATGTCAGACCAACCTCATTGAATTTTTGACTGGGTGACTAGGGAGGTGGATCAGGGAGGGCAGTGGACATGGCCTATCTGGACTTCAGCAAGGCCTTTGACACTGTGCCATAGAAAACTATTGCACAAACTGGGGAATATGGGTGTGGGCAGGACAGTAGTGCGGTGGGTAGGTAACTGGCTGGGCAGCAGGACACAGAGGGTGGTGGTAAATGGCTGTCACTCCACAGAGGAAGAGTGACCAGTGGGGTACCACAGGGATCAGTGCTGGGACCGGTACTATTCAATATCTTCATCAGTGACATTGCGAGGACCTAGAAGGCAGAATTTCACTGTTCGCTGATGACACAAAGCTCTGTAACAGAGTAGACAGACCAGAGGGTGTAGACAGAATGAGAAGGGACCTGCAGAAACTTGAAGAATGGTCAAGGGTTTGGCAGTTGAAATTCAATGCAAGGAAGTGCAAGATAATGCATTTGGGGCACAAAAACCCTGGCACAATATATCATTTGGGGGGTGAGGATATAGCATGCACCAAGCAGGAAAGGGATCTTGGAGTTATCATCTCTGATGACCTCAAGGCAGGGAAACAGTGTGACAAGGCAGCAGGTAAAAGCAAATAGGATGCTGGGATGCATAGGCAGGGGCATCACCAGCAGGAAAAGGGAGGTCATAATTCCACTATACAAGACACTAGTGAGGCCGCACCTGGAGTACACTGTGCAGTTCTGGAGACCTTACCTACATAAGGACATAGACAGGGTAGAGAAGGTTCAGAGGAGGGCAACAAAGATGGTGCATGGATTGCATCACAAGTCCTATGAGGACAGGTTGAAGGCACTGAACATGTACTCCTGGAGGAGAGGAGGGAGAGAGGATATGATAGAGACATACAAGTATCTTACAGGGAGGAACAGGGTGCAGGAATGCACTATTTTTAAGCGAAAAGATGTTCCAGGACTAGAGGCATGGGATGAAGTTGGAGGAGGACGATTCAGAGGAAACGTGAGGAAGAATTTCTTCACAAAACGGGTGGTGGACAAGGGAACACCCTGCCAGAGGAAGTGGTGGGGGCTGAAACAATCACGGGATTTAAGAATGCATGGGATAGACATAAAGGAATTCTGGAGGTCAGGGGTAAGGGGCAACAGACTTCCTGGAAAACATAAACTGAACTTACAAACTTAAATGGGCAGACTGGGTGGGCCATAGGCCCTTATCTGCCGACACTGTCTATGTATCTATGTATCTATGTAACTGTAACTGAATCTGGTCCTATATTAAGAGGCAAGGGTACCCCATGGACTGTAACTGAATCTGTTCATACATTAAGTGGTGAGGTTATCCTATGGACTGCAGCTGAATCTGTTCATACATAAAGGGCAAGAATACCCCACTGAGTGTCGCTGAATCTGTTCACACATTAAGGGGCGAGGGTACCCAATGAGCTGTCGCTGAGTTCATCTATGCATTAATGGGTGAAGATACCTCACGGACAGAAACGAAATCTGTTCAAACATTAAGGCAAGAGTAAGTACCCCATGGACTGTCGCTGAATCCTTCAAACATTAAGGGGTGAGGGTACTCTATGGACTGTAGCTGAATACTTTCATATAATAAGAGGCAAGGGTATCCAATGGACTGTATCAGAATTCTTTCATACATTAAGAGCAAGGGTGCCCCATGGACTGTAGCTGAAGCCACTCATACATTAAAGGGTGAGGGTACCAATGGACTGTGGTAGAATCCCTTCATACATTAAGGGACAAGGGTACCCCATGAACTGTAGCCGAACCCCTTAACACATTAAATAGTGAGGGTACTCCATGGACTGTAGCCGAAACCATTCCCACAATAAAGGGTGAGGGTAACATAGAAACATATTCACTGTACAGCCTCAATTGTCATATCTTTAGCTACCGCCCTGTATAGGAATTTCCTTTTACACTGTATTTTATTTTCTCTGTATTTCATGTTATTTTGTCTTGTCCATATCGTTTAATGTTCAGTGACGAGGAGCCTTTGTAGAGTCTCTGACTCAAAGGGTTGCAATTCCGATATTATTAAAATAAATAAAAACATACAAACATAGAGAATGATGGCGGAAAATGACCAGTGGTCCATACAGTCTGCCCGTAGTTCCCTATCAACCCCCAGAACCTGTAGTCCATACGGAGTGCTAGCCTTCACTGTCCCTCCCCTCTTTTCCCCTCCTTACTGCTAGTGTCCTGCGTAACCACTATACCCTTCATTCTGTCCCAGCCACGCTTGTAACCATTTGGGGTTTTAGCACACACTACCTTGTCCAGCAGACGGTTCCACGGTTTTACAACCCTCTCAGTAAAATAAAAGATTCTCATATACAGTACCTCTTAAATCTCTTCTGTCAGTCTCTACTCATGCCTCTGTGTCCTTGACCTGCTATACAAGCTAAAAAGTTCCTCCCAGTTCATCTTGTTTATAATTTTAAGGGGCTCTCTATCATGTGGCCCTTTTCTCATCTTGTCTCCAGTGAGAACATATTCAGGGCCTTGAACCGATCCTTATAAGATGTACCCTGTTGGCCCTGAATCACACTGGCCATCCTTTGTTCCACCATCTCTAGCTCTTCCTTAGCTTTCCTGAGATGAGGACTCCAGAACTGGGCTCAGATCTCCAGGTATG
Organism: Neoceratodus forsteri; assembly: GCA_016271365.2. NCBI lineage: Eukaryota > Metazoa > Chordata > Ceratodontiformes > Ceratodontidae > Neoceratodus > Neoceratodus forsteri. The sequence continues at coordinate 695,936,308 of CM057456.1, read as the reverse complement.
GTCTCACCAAGGATCTATAAAGAGATAGTACTAGCACTTTTCTTCTACTGTCATTCCCCCCTTCTGATACATCCTAGCATCCTGTTTGCATTACTAGATGCCTTGCTACACTGGCTCGAATGTTTAAATGTTTAAGGGAGTCATGACTCACTAAAGATGACTCCTATGTCCCTTTCCTCATCTGCAGTGCTCAAATTTACCACCCCCATCCAATACTCTGTCCTGGGTTTTTTGTTAACTAGGTGCATCATGTTGCACTTTTTGACACTGAATTTCAAATGGAAATCTTGGACCATTCTATACAGTCAGAAGAGATGCAAGTCACGAGTGGGGTACCTCAGGGATCAGTCCTGGGGCCAGTCCTCTTCAACATTGTCATCAGTGACATTGCAGATGGACTGGAGGGTAAGGTTTGTCTGTTTGCAGATGACACCAAGATCTGCAACAGAGTAGATGATCCAGATGGGGTGGGCAGAATTAGAAGAGATCTGGATAAACTAGCAAAATGGTCGGAGGAGTGGCAACTTGGGGTTTAACGCAAAGAAGTACAAGATCATGCACATAGGGAAGAGAAACTCTGAAGCCACCTGTAGGCTGGGAGGGGAGTTGCTGGCAATCACAAAGGAAAAAAGAGACTTGGGCATCATCATCACTGATGACCTGAAATCATCCAAGCAGACCACTAAAGCAGTAGGTAAAGCTAGAGGGATGTTGGGGTGTATTAGTAGGGGTATCACAAGTCGGAAGAGGGAGGTAATAATCCCTCTTTACAAGACACTGGTTAGGCCCCATCTGGAGTACTGCATGCAGTAGTGGAGGCCACACCTTCACAAGGACATTAACCAAATTGAGGCAGTACAGAGAAGGGCAACCAAAATGGTGCAGGGACTGCATCAGAAAACATATGAGGACAGATTAACTGAGCTCAATATGTATACCCTAGAGCAAAGGAGGGAGAGAGGTGATATGATTGAAACATTCAAACACCTTAAGGGCATTAACAAGGTGAAAGAGTCTAACATGTTTCAATATAAGAAAAATAGCAGGACAAGAGGACACAGCATGAGATTAGAGGGAGGCCAATTAAGGGGTAATATGAGGAAGTTCTTTTTCACAGAAAGGGTGGTGGATGCATGGAAAGGCCTACCCCAGGAAGTGGTGGATATGAATACAGTGCAGGGCATCAAACAGGCATGGGATTGACATAAGGGAGCAATACAGATGAGTATGAATAGATATGCCATTGACAGAGCAAAGGCCAATGGCACATTCATAAGGTAGAAAAAGAAATGGGTAGGCTGGATGGGCCTTGCGGTCCTTTTCTGCTGTCAACTTCTATGTTTCTATGTTTCTATCTCTCTAGTATTTGCAGGTCACTCTGCAGCTCTCTAATTCCCTTATTGCTATCTACCCTCCCACAGAGCTTAGTGCCATCTGTGAAGAGACACAACCTGTCCCAGATTCATTCTCCAGTGTTTATGGTGAACATATTTAAGAGGAGAGGACTCAAGACAGATCCCAGTGGCACCCCACTAGTAACCTTCCTCTCTTCTAATTTAACACTATTAATCACAACCCTCTACTGTCTCTCCATCAACCAATTTCAATCAATCAATCAATATTTTATTAATCAAGCACCCAATTCCTGGGACTCTGAGTGCTGTACAATAAAACCACAACACAAGATACAATTTTTAAAAACAGCAAAAACACACATATAATAATATAATTTGAAATACAGATAGATAAAACTGCTATTTATCTATTTAAAGCAACATCACTCAATAAAAGGTAGTTGGAACAGGTATGTTTTTAGTCCCCTTTTAAAGGCTTCCGCCGAGGCAGCCCACTTAAATAATCAGGTAAGGAGTTCCACAGGGTTGGCATGGCCACCTATCTTTCTGTTTTCCTTGCTGCAACCTCAGCCTTCATCTTCTGTGAGGTACCGAGTTGAAAACCTTGCCGAAGTTGAAGTAGACTTCACCAAGGGTACACCATGGATGGACTGCAGCTGGATCCATTCATACATTAAGGGGCAAGAGTACCCCATGGACTTTAGCTGACTCTATTCATACATTAAGGGGTGAGGGCACTCCATGGTCTGTAGCTGAATCTGTTCATACATTAAGAGGCGAGGGTACTCCATGGAATGTAGGTGAATCCATTCATACTTTGAACAGTGAGGGTACCCATGGACTGTAACTCAAGTTCTTCATATATTAAGGGGTGTGGGTACCCCATGGACTGTAGCTGAATCTGTTCATACATTACGGGGGGTGAGTACCCCATGTACTGCAACAGAATCCAGTCATACATTAAGGGGTGAGGATACCCCATTGACTGCAACGGAATCTGTTCCTTCACTAAGGGGTGAGAGTACCTATTGGTCTGTAACTGAATCTGCTCATACATTAGGGAGCAAGTGTATCTTATTGTCTGTAGCTGAATCTGTTCATACATTAAGGAGCAAAAGTAAACCATGGACTCTCACTGAATGTGTTCACACATTAAGGGGCAAGGATACCCTATTGACTGCTGCTGGGTTGATTCACAATTTAAGAGGTTAGGGCACCCCATTAACTGATGCTGAATCCATTCATACATTAAGGAGTGAGGGTACCTAATGGAATATAGCTGACTGCTTTAATACATTAACTGGCAGGGGAACCCCATGGACTGTATCAAAATCTGTTCATACATTAAGGATCAAGATCACCCATGGACTGTACCTGAATCTATTCATACATTAAGGGGTGAGAGTACCTCATGGACTGCAACTATATCTGTTTATGCATTAAGGGGTGAGGGTACTCCATGGACTGTAAATGAATCTATTCGTACATTAAGGGGCAAGGCTACCCCATGGACTGTAGCTAAATCCGTTCATATATTAAGGAACAAGGGTATTCCACGGACTGTAGCTGAATCTGTTAATACATTAAAGGCAAATGTACCCCATGGACTGTAGTTGAAGCTATTCATATATTAAGGGGTGAGAGCAACTCACAAAATGTAGCTAAATCCGTTCATACATTAATGGTCGAGGGCACCCCTTGGACTGTCACTGAATCCATTCATATATTAAAGAGCTGCTGACGCCTCAAAGAAAACTTTGAAAAACATAATAATTTGGTACAAGTCAGCTTGCATTTCAAACATATTCTATAGATTTCTCCTCCCCATCTTGTATTATAGAGGACATTTGCACAGATACATGATCTTTATCTGTTAGAGTTCATCTGCATCTATAGCTTACTCCCTACTTCATATCATAATTCCCTGTTGTGACAGCACAAACTGTTGCCATGGGAGTAACTGTGATGTCACAAGCAGTACGTTATGACCTCAAGTGGGGAGAAAGCAACAGGAATGAATGAACTCTTCAGGTGCAGAGCTCCTCTTTTCATGCAAATGGCCCCAGTAATAAATAATGGGGAGAAAAAAGAACTAATGGGAAATATAAACTGAAGTGTTTAAATATTATGTTTTGTTTAAGTTATCCTGAAAGTATCAGTTGCTCTTTAAGAGGCATGGGTACCCCATGGACTGCACTGAATCTGTTCATACATAAAGGAGCAAGGGTAACATAGAAACTTACAGAGACAATGACGGCAGAAAATGACCAAAGGTCCATACACTCTGCCCATAGTTCACCACCAAACCCCAGAACCTATTGCCCATACAGAGCACTATCCTTCACTATTCCACCTCCCTGTTCCCCTCCCTACTACTGCCACCCTGAGTAGCCACTATACCCTTCAGTCTGTCCAAGCAATACTTGGAATGATGTATGGTTTTGGGGCCCACCACCTCAGCCAGCAGACTGTATGACAGTTCCACCAACCTCTCTATAAAATAAACTCCCTGCTGTCAGTTTCCACTCAAGCCTTGTATCCTTGAACTGTTACTCAAGCTAAATAGTTCCTCCCAGTTCACCCTGTTTATTCCTTTTAGGGACTTGAAGGTCTCTATCATATCAACCATGTCCAGCGAGTGCATGTTCAGGGCCTTGAGCCACTCCTCAAATGATCTGTCCTGCTGTCCTTGAATCATCCTGATAACCCTTTTTTGCCATCATCTCTAACCTTGCCATAGCTTTCCTGAGTGGATGAGTCCATAACTGGGCACAGTTCTCCAGGTGTAACCTCACCAAGGATCTATAAAGAGATATAGTAGTAATACCTCTTTTCTTCTGTCATTACTCCATTACTAGATGCCTTGCTGCACTGGCTTAGTTATTTAAGGGAGTCACAACTCACTAATGAGGACTGTTAGGTCCCTTTCTTCAGCAGTAGTGCTCAGCTTTACCACTGCCATCCAGTACTCTGTCCTGGGGTTCTTGTTCCCTAGGTGCATCACTTTGCACTTTTTGGTACTGAATTGCAACTGCAAAAAACTTAGACCACCTCTCTAGTCTTTGCAGGTCAATCTACATCTCCCAAATTCCCTTGTCACTGTCTATACTCCCACAGAGCTTAGCGTCATCTGCAAAGGGACACAACTTGTCCCAATTCCTTATTCATTATCACTGATGAACATATTGAATAGAATAGGACCCAGGATGGATCCCTGTGACACTCCACTAAAGACCTTCTTCTTCTCTGATATGACACCATTAATCACAAACCTCTGTTGCATTTCCTTTAGCCAGTTTTTCTACCCATCTTACTGTGTCCCTTGCTGCACTCAGATCCTCCATCTTCTTCAGCAATCTTACGTGAGGCAACAAGTCAAAAGCCTTGCTAAAGTCAAAGTAGACTTCACCAAGGTACACCACAGATTGGAGCTGAATCCATTTTCATACACTAAGAAGCAAGTGCACTCCATGGGGTGCAGTCGACACCATTCATACCCTAAACAGCGTGGGTACCCATGGACTGTACCTCAAGCCCTTTGTACATAAGGGGGTGTGGTACCCAATGGACTGTAGCTGAATCCATTCATAAGTTATGGGGTAAGCATACCCCATGGGTTGTAGCTGAATCTGTTCATACATTAAGGGGTAAGAGCACCCCATAGACTGTAGTTGAATCCGTTCATACATTAATGGGGTGAGGGTACCCATGGACTGTAGATGAATCCGGTCATACATTAAACAGTGAGGGTATCCCATGGACTGTATCTGAATCTATTCATACATTAATGGGAGAGTGTACTCCATGACTGTAGTTGAATCCGTTCATACATTAACGGGGTGGGGGTACCCATGGACTGTAGATGAATCTTTTCATACCTTGAGGGGCAAGGGTATCCCATGGACTGTACCCGAATACTTTCATACATAAAGGATGAGAGTACCCTATGGACTGTAGCTGAATCCGTTCATACATTAAGGGGCAAAGGTACCCCATGGATTGTAGCTGAATCCATGTTATACACTAAGGGGTGACAGAAAAGGCAGTATAGCACAGTGGGTTAAGGCTCTGAGCTGCAGATTTGGAGACCTGGGTTTGAATTCCACAGCCGCCTAGGTGCATACTGTGTGATCTTGAGCAAGTCACTTAACTTCCTTGTGCTCTCAGGTTGCATCTGGAAACAAACTTTGGCTTAGTGTGCTACTCCTGGTTAAACAATGTTCCCTTTCCCTTTCCCTTCCCAGAATCCCAATGACTGCAGCTAAATCCATTCATACATTAAGGGGCAAGGAGATACCCCATGGACTGTAATTGAATCCATTCATACATTAAGGGGCAAGGGTACTCCTGGACTGTAGCTGATTGGTGAAGGTACCCCATGGACTGTAGCTGAATCTGTTTGTACATTAATAAGTAAGGGTACCCCATGGACTTTAGTTGAATGCATTCATACATTAAGGGGTGAGGGTATCCTATGGTCTGTAAGTAAATCTATTCAAACAGGAATGGAAAAGTCCACAATCAGAGAATGGTTCAGAAGAGCCAAACAACCAGGACCCTGAGGTAACCGGTACTAGGTGATAATAGCGCCATAATAACAGCGTGAACCAAAACAGCATGGGAAAGAACAGCGAGTACCATCAGTGCAATGGTACAGAACAGCACAAAGTAAAAACAGCGAGTACCATCAGTGCAATGGTACAGAACAGCACAAAGTAAAAACAGCGAGTACCGTCAGTGCAATGGTACAGAACAGCACAAAGTAAAAACAGCGAGTACCGTCAGTGCAATGGTACAGAACAGCACAAAGTAAAAACAGCGAGTACCGTCAGTGCAATGGTACAGAACAGCACAAAGTAAAAACAGCGAGTACCATCAGTGCAATGGTAACAGAACAGCAACAAAGTAAAACAGCAAGTACCATCAGTGCAATGGTACAGAACAGCACAAAGTAAAAACAGCGAGTACCGTCAGTGCAATGGTACAGAACAGCACAAAGTAAAAACAGCAAGTACCATCAGTGCAATGGTACAGAACAGCACAAAGTAAAAACAGCAAGACAAGGAACGAAAATCAATAAGAGGAAGTGCCAGGTATAATGCGGGGGGGGGCCTTTGCCCCCCGCACCCCCCTCCTAAAATAGAAGCAGACTCCACATTGCACTTATAATGGGGACAGTAGCTTAAGTCAGAAAGGGCACCACTTCTGACCCGCGCTGTCCTACCGCATCCACTATTTTTCCTCACGCTGTTATGCCCACTCTGTTGTTTCCGCACTGTTATTATGGCACTATTTTTACCAGACACCGAGGTAACCAACATCTGTGGAGCTTGAGAAGGCACTCAATGATGTATGTAATGATGAAATGTAGAGTCCTTGTGGCACATACACAGCCAAGTATATAACACCTGTATGAACTGTCCTGGTGTCACCCCTTTGTGATTATTTTAACTGTTTCTACCCTGTGTGAACTGCCTGAGTGTCACCCTAGTAAAGATAGCAGAGAATTTCCCACTGTGAGGGTTTGTAATTATCTTAACTGTTTATATATTACATTAACTGCTCGACTGTCACCCCAGTAAAGGTAGCAGAGAATTTCCCACTGTGGGAGTTTGTAATAATCTTAATTGTTTATACATTGTGTTACTTGCCTGATTGTCACCCCAGTAAAGACAGCAGATAATTTCCTACTGTGGGAGTTTGTAATTATCTTTATTGTTTAATATTGTGTAAACTGCCCGAGTGTCACCCCAGTAAAGAAAGTAGAGAATTTCCTGCTGTGGGAGTTTAACTGTCTAAGTGTCACCCTAGTAAAGATAGCAGAGGGATTCCCATTTTGGGAGTTTGTGATTATTTTAAAGAGGACCTTCCCCAATGTTCTAAACATAAAATTTTACACCTATTGTTCTAAAGCAATATACCCAAAATTTTGTTTGCATTCCTTACTTTTATGAAATGCGTCCTTATTGTACCATTTTGGTATATAATATTCCTCCATGTCTTAGCTCTGCTGCGCTCCTCTTTCACTGTTCAGCTTCCCTACAGCCCTCTCCTGCTGATGTCGCTGTATGGAGTGGTGGCAATTTAAACAGTGTTACTGACTGTAGGAGCCCCACTTCGTGTGGCGCTAAATGCCAAACTTTGAAAAATGTTAGCCGCTGGTTTCAGATTCAAGGCACACTGTCAGAAATAAAATATCTTAAAATTAGTGGCACAGTTCACCCTTCCATATATGTGTGTGGAATGCAGTTACTGCTACTATTTAGGAGCCATGGTTTCAGTATCGCAAAAAGGCACGCCTATCAATAGTTACAGCACTTTTTTCCCAGAAGCAAAGCACTCGATTATTCATAAAGTTTCACAACACAAGTGGCTGATTCCTCTCTTGTTTGGATGTGTTTCTTACATAGAAACATAGACTTTGATGGCAGATAAGGACTGCTTGGCCCACCCAGTCTGCCCACTCTTGCCCATGTAGTTATCTTATGCTCATCATCAATTCTCCTGATTGACAGGTCAGACAGCTGTGACTGTCCTCACGATTGATTCCTTCCTGTCTAGTTAGCACCAAATGGCATATCACTGCAAATCCTCCCATCTGTTGCATTTATTTTATTTACATTTTCATTACTGTATGTATTTGATGCATGCATGTTATATGTGATACAGTTACATGTGAAAACCATTGCAAATATTTTTTATGTTGCATAAGATGTAGAGTACTTCCAGGTTGAGAGACTGTAAACAACTGAGTGTTTGAAGGGAAACTCTTTTTTGTTGCAGAGCTTGTTAATGCACAGCTGGTTTTTCATTGTGTGCCAGGACCTTATTTTCACTGTTTATTGTCCATTTTATTTCTACTGGCTGGACATTAGAAAATGGTAATTTCCTGTGTTGCTGCTAATTGCAGCGGTGCATACAAAGCTGAGGTCAGTATGTTTCACTTTCCAGCAAATGATGATATAGAAAAAAAAGCAGACAGACTGAGCCAAGCGTACTCGTGACAAGAGACACGGGCCAACAAAATACAGTTTTCTGTGTACTGATCATTTCACACCAGACTGCTTTGAGGCACAATTTCTGATGATGTCAGAATTGAATTTGCCAGCATGCAAATGTCTCAAGCCTGACACAGTTCCCATCATTTTCAAATGGCAACCATTGCCTGTACCATATGACCATCTGATGGCATACATGCAGCTCCAAGAACAGAGAAAATTAAATGTGGAGCATATGAAAAATGGCAACATGCATTGGTGAGTTCAACTCCTTTACTGTCGCTTTAATTTTTCACTAACCATTTTGTTATTCTCATGTACACCGAGATGCCCCCTCATCCCTCCTGTTTCAGTGCATGGTCTACCATGGCCATCAGTGTTTTTTGCACAGTGTACTGGTTTGATTAGTGTGTGTGGGTAGCTGGTACTGTGGGCATCAGTATGTGTGGTCCAGCTTACTGATGGGATCACTCAGTGAGGGGGAGAGGGTACCGTCGGTGTCATGTGTAGGAACAAGGGTAGCGGTGGTGTCTGTGTGTGTGTGGATAGGGTGCCATTGGCAGCATTGTGTGGAGTGTGGGTTACCACTGGTTTGTGCATGTGTGGTGACAGGTTGCCATAGGCATGTGTGTGTTGATGGAAGGGTACAGGTGGAATCAGTGTGTGTGTGGAGAGTGTAGTGCCTGCATCCAGGTTACCACTGTGAAAACTGAGTGTGGGGAGAGTATGCCATGTGCGTCAGTGTGTTAGGACAAGGGCAGAGGTTGGGTCTGTCTGTGTGGGGAGAGGGTGCTGTGGGCGTTAGTGTGTGGAGGGGCAAGTTACCGTTGGTGTGTGTGGGTGTGTGTGTGATGATAGGTTACTGTGGGAGTGTGTGTGCTGCTAGAAGGGTACACTCACATACAGACACACAAACACACACACACACACACACACACACTAATGAAAACATGCTGTATGGTATACAGTACTGTAACAGCAGATGAACACTTATTTTTTATTGAGAGTAGGTTTCAGCAGTGTTTGGTCTGTGGGATTCTAAGTGAACCACATTCAAATACCTAGATACCACTAGATGGTCCAGTACTACAAGGAAGTTCCATAATTCTACACCACATAATTTCTACATCACAAGTGTAAATTGTGCCATGTACTGTAAACTGGGCAATATCAGACTGTCACCTGTGCAAGGGAATCAACTCATATGAAACTTTGTGGGTGCTCAATGCCAGTAGACAGTATTTTTGCTATGCCCATGTTGCCTAGAAATCCTGTATTTGCAAGATGATACAAAATATTAGGGTGATTAAGCCAGCTGTGTGGTGCACAAGCACCTAATCGCTCCTGCATTTGCCACCTATGCACCTGTCTATTATCAATTACTAGAACATGACGCCCCTTCACAGAAAAACACTGTGAATATAACAGTACACCCACAACCTAGCTGACATGTCCATTGACCTCTTCTCACTAGAGCAAGAAAATGGCAAAATGTTACATTTTAACTATCATTGTTTGGTTGAGAAAGCAGTCTTCAGATGCTACTCAGGTTGGAGATTTACTTGCCAGTACCCACGGGCAAAATCTGAGGCAGACAACCAGTGAGTTTTTGACAAACAATCCAGAGTATAGTGAATGCTAGGTAGCAGATATGCCACACACACAGACTTACTGTATTCAGCCTGGTACCTGTGACTCGGCACCAGCAGACATCCTTCAAACTGGTCAGTCCAGCTGTCAGTCACAGAACATGGATGTTGCATGATTGTCACTCAACTGGCAATTGGTCATGAATCTCACAGGTGAATAACTAAAGGCCACCAACGTCCTTAGAGCCCTCCTGACTCTAGACGATGCACCTGGAGACTGACTTAGCCATGCGCAACTACTGCCCTGACAGCAATATTGACATGGTAAGACATAGAAAAGATGGCTACCCTTCTAGTTCTTTTGGATAGTGGACAAAATGGCTTCCCTGGGAACTTGATCATTGGCACCAGAGCCACAGGATTCTGGGGGGGAGGCATGAAAATGGACCCACCAGCACAACTTTAGTACAACATGAAACGTAAGTTGCTTCTTTTGAATCAAGCCACTCCCCACCCAAATGGAAAATACAAGCAACATGTAAAGCTGAATAGATTGTCCTATAACATTCAGAATGTGCAATGAAACCCTGATTTCAGGTCATAGGCTCAGAAAATGATACTATTTTGCAGGTTAAGGAATTTTAGCTCCGATTATAGCAAGAAGTACAGGAACGCACGTGCATGCTGCAGAAAGACAAAGGAACTCTTTTTTCGATTGGGTGATGAGAGTGGTAGATCAGGAAGGGGCAGTGGACATGGCCTATCTGGACTTCGAGAAGGCATTCAACACTGTCCCCCACAGAAGACTGGTAAATAAGCTGGAAAGCTTGGGGTGGGAAAGAAAATAACAGGGTGGGTGGAGAACTGGCTAATGGGCAGAAGCCAAAGGGTGGTGGTAAATGAGGTACATTCCAGGGAGGTAGGGGTGATGAGTGGGGTCCCCCAGTGATCAGTGCTGGGGCCCATCCTGTTCAATATCTATATCAGCGACATAGCAGAGGGGCTGCAGGGGAAGGTCTGCCTGTTTGCAGATGATACAAAGATCTGCAATAGGTTGGACACCCCAGAGGGAGTGGAAGCCATAAGGGAAGATCTAAAATTGCTGGCGGGGTGGTCGGAAACCAGGCAGCTGAAATTCAATACCAAAAAGTGCACAGTAATACACACTGGGGGGGTAATTAGGGCAACTGAGCAGGAGAGGGATCTGGGGATTATAATTTCAGATGACCTAAAGATGAGGACACAATGTAGCAAGGTGGTGGGCAAAGTGAATAGAATGCTGGCATGCATAGGGAGAAGGAGGGAAGCTCTAATGCCACTTTACAAATCCATGGTGAGGCCTCATCTGGAGTATGGGGTCCAATTCTGGAGACCTCGCCTATGCAAGGACATAGATGGGATTGAAAAGGTTCAGAGAAGGGCCACTAAGATGGTGCATGGGTTGAAGGGGAAGTCCTACAAGGAGAGGTTGAGGGAGTTGGATCTGTATCCGCTGGAGACCAGAAGAGAGAGAGGCGACATGACAGAAATGTTTAAGAATGTGAAGGGGATTAATAAGGTGGGGGGGAGTTTATTCACTGGAAAAGTAGCTCCTAGAACTCAGGGTCATAGTCTAAGGTTAGAAGGAGGAAGGTCTGGGACAATGTGAAGGGGTGTTACTTCATGGAGAGGGTGGTGAGCCCTGGAATAGTCTACCAGAGGATGTGGTGGGGGTCGAAACAGTGGAGGGACTCAAGAGGTCATGGAACAGATACAAGGGTTGGAACAGGGGATGAAGGGGGGATCTCTGGACAAGAGGGACAAGTAGGGAGGGGAGTAAGGGGCAGACTCGATGGGCCAAAAGGTTCCTTTTCTGCCATCACATTTCTATGATTCTATGATATGATTCTATGATAACTGATAGGCCACACTCCCTTTTATAAACTTCCAAATAAAGCAATCTGTATATAGAGAAGAGTGTCACTTTTCTACAATTGCTGTTTTTTATCGATGGCTAGTATGGGACAGGTACCCACACACAGAATTTATAGCTTTTGATGTTAAACAAAGAAAACATAAATAGTCCAGAAAACTGTAGTCAGAATTGATAGAAAAGCATTTGACAGATTTACTTCAAAGAAATTCATGAGTTGAGCTACATTTTGTAAGGATAGGAAATCCATTCACTGGCCAAATGGTTGCTCTGCACCACACATAGTTTGGGGGCAACAATTAACAAATATGACCTACTCTGTAAACAGCAACATGGTTTTCGCAAAGAGCACAGCACCACGACTGCTGTCTTGGAGTTCACCTCACACATCCACTCTGCCTTAGACAAAGGTCACATCACAGGTGTGGTATTTGTCGACTTCTCAAAAGCATTTGACATTGTCAATCACTCCCTTTTACTTAACACTCTCTCCAACATTGGCTTCTCCCTGGAAACCCTTAGCTGGTTCACAGACTACTTGTTGGATCGGTACCAGCAGGTCCATATTGGTACCGCCCTATCTAGCAGGCTACCATTCCACGTCGGTGTGCCCCAGGGATCCATCCTCGGTCCTCTACTCTTCAGTCTTTTCCTTAACTCCCTCCCCTCATCCTGCTCAGGCAATCTACTACTGTATGCCGATGATGCTGTCCTCTTTTCCTCCAACACAGACCCCACCCTACTACACAACTCCCTCCAATCCTCTTTCTCTGATGCAGAAAAATGCTTCTTCACACAGTGGCTTACACTAAACTACATGAAGACTAAAGTCATGTACTTCTCACATCCCCAGAACTCCCGGAAGGCGCTCTGCCCTTGTATACTTACCACCAACCAAACCCCCCTAGAGCAAGTGAGTACTTTCAAATATCTGGACATAACCCTAGACCCAGCCCTCAACTTCCACCAGCATATACATCACCTGTCTACTGCTCTTAATCTCCGGCTCAGTCTCCTCTACCACTTCAAGCACTGTCTTACGCCTGAAGCCCTTCAGCTTGCTGTTTCCTCCTTGGTCCTCTCCCTTCTTGACTATGGTATTCTTATCTATGGAGCTGCAAACACTTCTGCCCTAGGCCGTCTTAGGCTCTCCCTGAACAAAGCCTGCCATCTAGTCCTTGGCTACGATTGTCTCACACACACACATGCTCACTATACACTGCCACAAACTGGCTGAACCTTGACAATAGAATATGGTTCCACACATGTCTTATGGCAAAAAAGATAGCCCTGGGTCTCACACCCACTGGCCTCACCCCTATTATCCGACCAGCCCATATGCATAGAAAGACCCAAAGTGCCGGCAAGATGCTCCTATTGGTTCCCAGGTGTCGAACCTCCTAGTACCAAAGAACTTTCAGCCACAGGGCCCACTTCCTTGCTGAACTGTCTGCCCATTGCTCTTACTAACAAAACCAGAATTGGTCCCTTCAAAATCGCTCTCAGAGACCACCTCCAATCCTCCACCCCATGCGACTGTCCTTAATCTACTTGACCTCTTCCGACAATGACCTCTGGCCAGCTCTCCCCCCCGTGTGGCCTTCTCGGCTATTGTCCAGGAACTATTTACCAAGCTTTTGCTCTGTACAATTACTTTGGATCAAATTGCTAGCTATCTACTGTATTCACTGTAACAAGTCTGTTTGAGTACTACTTTTGTAGTGTGTTCATTGTTGTATTGTTCGAATAAATGTGATGTGGAGCCTTTGTAAATGAGTCTTTGACTCAAAGGTACTTTCCAAATTGTGAAATAAATAAATAAATAAAAATTCTATCTTCCTGAGATCAGACAAACCTAGAAGGTTGTCCTAGATGTTGTTTGCACTCATTGTTTTTCCCAAGTGACTCCTTAACAACAAGTTTCTGTATTCCTAGTGTGACCATGAGCAAGCCATTACCCTTCCTGTGCTCCAGTTCACCCATCTGTAGCAATAGGTAAAAGCAGGACCCCAATAAAAATTAGATGAATCTCAGCTCAGCAGAGACAGAGTGAGAGCGGGACAGAGAGAGAGAGAGTGTGTGTGTGTGTGTGTGTATACACCATGAGACTGCATCATCATATCTGATATCTCTTACTTGCATTGCCCTAGTTCCCCCCCCAAAAAAAGTATGCCCCTTTCTGTCACTGTAATGGATAGCACAGGGGAAACCACGCATGACAGTAGGACGACCTTACAGTTCATAGAGTCACTAGAAAATAAATTCTATCACTATCCCCACATTTCCAAAGGGTTTAATGCACAGCATCATTCTGGCTTTTGAGGTGCAATATGCACTAACACAAATACTGCAGCACACACAAAAAGATAAAAAAATCACCACCTTACATATATAATTGTAAGTGATACATAGAAAGGAAACCCACAGGACATAAATGCAACCATATAGCTTGGAACAAAATGCTGAAAGAAATTAATGATTTAGTTTATTACCAGGACACATCAGCATTGTCAGCACAATTTCCAATGCTGTCATGTGTTGCAACAGACACAATGTTGTTTGCCTGGTCCTAAGGATCGACTTCAGGCTCAAACTGGTACAGCAGAACACCGAAGTTGTCACTGTCATCAGTGGCTGAAAACTCCTCAGCATCCTCCGACTGCAGGGCTAGGGAAGACAGCAGCCCACTAAAATAATTTTGAGAAGCTGATGCATTGGTGTCCGACATCACCAAATGCAAAAAGCTCTCACCCTGGATCGCACAATATAGAAAGTCTCCATACAGTGATGTCAGCAGCATAGCCACGAGTCTCCAGTAACACCGCAATTGATTGAGCAGTGCTGCTACAGCATTCAATTTTTAAGAGATTAAAATGGGAAAAAAAAATGAAATGCAGACATGATAAATTAATTATAAATAAGAATTAATGTAAGAAGAGTGAATTATTTCATCACTGTCAAAAGGTCCAGGGAAGGTCCTCTTTAACTGTTTCTACACTATGTCCTGTTTTAATGAACAACATGAATATCTGTGGTAGCCAGTGCTGGAACTGTTTGCAAGGGGGACCCCAGCAAGCATTATGATTCTGATACCCCTAAACATGGGCTTCACCCTGGACAATACCCAAACTTAGCAGGGCACCTACTGAATTGATTGGCAGACTGGGGGGGTTGTATAGTACTTTGTGACAGGGTTGAATAAGGCCCTGCCCCATTTGTTATTCAGAAAGAGTATAAACACTGTGGTCTGTTCTATCCTTTCCTTTTCTGTCTCTTTTCTGTCTCTTTTCTGTCTGGTTGCGCAACCAAATTTTCTTGTGAGACCTTGGAACTGATCACTCCAATGGCTTTGCAATTCTCTGCCTCTCGCTGTCTCTGGCTTCACTTGCTGTTCTGTCTTTTCTTCCAACTTGCATATCTGCAGTTATAAAAATATATGTGAATCTTTATGTGGAAATGTAACTGATACTGGGATCCCTTTGTTTAAAACTGTATATTATTACACTGTTGAAACGATTGCAAAAAGCTATTTGGAACTCAAGGGGTTAACCTGAGATGTAGTTTTTAAGCCTTTTGCAGAACTATGAACAAGAGGTCAGTTCTGGGTCACTATGTTCTTTTTTTTTGCACTTGCAAGGAATGAAACTAACAAGAACATTCTGTAAACTTACAAGAACATTCTGTGAGAAGCAGGCTGTCTTAACAAGTTCCCAGACAAACACTTATATAAATATCAGCTATGCTTTTGCTAGAGAGACAAGGCGAGTGAGAGACTAAAACTTGGAATTAAGAGAGGAAACACTCATAAGGACTTTGTTTTCTCTGCTTGCTCTGCCTTTGTAAATAGTTATACTGAATAATTTTTTATTTTTATTTTGCTATTATTGAGAAAAATGAAATGCTATTTGTGAAATTTTGAAACTGCTTCTGGTTTTCCTATGCTTCCTGACCTGTGCCCTGATGACAGATGGTGTCAGCCTAAGTGGGATTGATGCCGTGCATACTCTAAGCTGAGAGTTTTATGCATGGGTACTAGACCTGGTACCAGGGAAGCATAGAAGAAAGGTATGGATTCTCCAGCAGCAAGCCCAGTAGTCATTACCAGAAGAATGGCAGCCAAACTAGAAGCAGAAATGAGAGTCCAAACTGAGGCTGTATAGCAGAGCCAGAGATGGGGGAAAAAAAAGAGCAGGCAGTGATAGAACCTGAAAGCTTGACTGCCTTTTTCAAATGGTGGGCTATACAACAGCAAGAGATGGAGAAACAGAGAAAAGAAGAGATGCAGTGACAGGAGAAACAGAGAAAAGAAGAGATGCAGTGACAGGAGCAGCAAAGAAGAGATGCAGCGATGGATGGGTGCCTTGCAAGTTATCAAAGCTGGAGGATCTGGCACTGGTCCAGCAGAGCAACAAAGCACAAACAACTTAAAATACATTAAACTTTCAAAGTTGTGTCCCTCAGATTATATCAAAGCATACTTGACAACTTCTGAATGGGTTACCACAGCCTGCCAGTGGCCAAAACAGCAGTGGGCAATCAGAATGGTACCTTATCTGACAGGGAAAGCCCAACTTGCCTATGATGATATGGACACTACACAGTCAGAAAACTATGACCTGGTGAAAAGAGAGGTCCTTAAAAGATATGACATCTCAGGAGAGACCTACAGGCAGAGATTTTGGTCTCTGAGGTCCAACTCAGTCAACAATCCTTGAGAAGCCTTCACCTGACTCAGAGAACTCCTTATGAAATGGCTCCAACCAGAGGACAAACACTCCCACAGATCATAAAAACATTTGTAGTGGAGCAGTTCATCAACATCCTACCCACAGATGTATAGCTTTGGGTTTGTCTAGTGCACTTACCTGGTCAACAAAAACTAAATAAAAATAAAATAAATAAAAGAACACTGACCAGAAAGTGGGGAAAAGGCTGTTTCTCTGGTTCAGGATTACCAAATGGCCAAACAGATGCCACAGCAGTGAGCTAACAGCCAAACACTGGTAAGACACTCTTTTTCCCATTTAAATTTCCAAATCTGATAAGAACTCTGCTGTGGGTTACAAATCTGCATCCAAAGACTTTGTTTGCTATAACTGTAATAAGTCATGTCATATTGCAAGAAATTGTCGTAGTAAGAAGAGTGACACTGGATCAGATTTACCCTTAGCAAATTGGGGCAAGTACTTAACAAATGTAAAGGTGGGAGATAAGACTGTGAAAGGACTTACTGATTTGGGAATTTAATAGAATGTTTTGGAAACCTTTTTTTAAAAAAAAAAGGTTCACTGTTAAAGGGGGGGTAGTGACAGGGTTGAATAAGGCTCTGCCCCATTTGTTAGTCAAAAAGAGTTTAAATGCAATGGTCTGGTCTATCCTTTCCTTTTCTGTCTCTTCTTTGTCTGGTTGCGCAACCAAATTCTCTTGTGAGATCTAGGAACTGATCACTCCAACAGTTTCGCAATTCTTCGTCTCTTGCTATCTCTGCCTTCACTTGCTGTTCTGTCTTTTCTTCCCCCTTGCATATGCACAGTTATAAAAATATATGTGAATCTTTATGTGGAAATGTCACTAATACTGGGATCCCTTTGTTTAAAACTGTATGTAGTTATACTGTTGAAATGATTGCGAAAAGCTATTTGGAACTCAAGTGGTTAACCTGAGATGCAGTTTTTAAGCCTTTTGCAGAACTATAAACAAGAGGTCAGTTCTGGGTCACTATGTTCTTTTTGTTGCACCTGCAAGGAATGAAACTTACAAGAACATTCTGTGAGAACCAGGTTTTTTTAATTGAGTTCCCAGACAAAGACTTATAAAAAGAACAGCGATGCTTTTCCTAGAGAGACAAGGAGAGTGAGATACTGAGAGACTAAAACTTGGAATTAAGAGAAGAAACACTCAGAAGAAGGACTTTGCATTCTCTGTTTGCACTGCCTTTGTAAATAGTTATACTGAATAATTTTTATTTTTTATTTTGCTGTTATTGAGAAAAATAAAATGCTATTTGTGAATTTTGAAACTGCTCCTCATTTTCCTATTCTTCCTGACCTGTGCCTCGATGACATACTTCACCATATATTGAATTCCAGGCAGGATAGGATATCAAGCAGTTGTACCTTATGGTCGGTGGAGAGCACCATTTTCTTGTTTTTCTCGACTGTTTGCCAAGCAGTATACTGAGTGTACAGGATTTCTCATATCTTTAGGCTGCACTTATAACACTAATTAATACTTAGTTTCACACCAAATATGAGTATTATTTAATCTAGCTCAGAATACCTGGAAAAGAGGCAACACAGTTACATACAACTGTACTATGCAATGCATACAACAGAAACATACTTAAAGCTGGAAAAAAAATAACAGCACAGAATAGAAGACTGAAGGCAAATATCTGAAAACTGTATAAATCTGAATTTCATACACGTGGAATTGACTATAAAAATAAAAGTTCTCTTGTAACAGTGAGATGTAAAACCTGGATGGTCAGTCAGTTTAAATATTTATCAATCCCTTACTCATGCTACTCCCTTGCTGCTGCACACTGTGAATATTAAAGTGATTTTGTGAACTTTGCCATAGAAAATGGGATTAATAACCTGTAGGAGTTGTGATTCGATCTGCTACCATTCAAACTGCCAAAAAGAGCTGTTTTCCATTAAATAAATGATTTTATTTTTGTGCTCTGCTTTATTTGCATAGCCCGCCCCTTTTTTTTCTCAGTGCTGCAGCCCCCAAGCGTGACATCATGCAAGGGAAGCAACGTTTATAATCACTGTTTTGAAACAGAGACCTCTGTTGGTCAGTCTTGATATTGCAGACATTTACACTACCGACATAGGAGACTACATCTCTCAGTATAGAAATCCTGTCAGCCAGATACTATATGCACAATGCCTTGTTTGGAAAATAAACATATGCAAGCTTTTATTGTTGAAGCCACTACAGAGATTTGAGACTGCACCTTACAGTAAGGGAAATGGAAAACAATATCTGATTGTACCCATAATTCCTTGCTATGGAGATCTACATATTAGGTGCAGTCACCACCACCAAAATAAGTGACTACGCCTTAGAGTTACTAACATTTAGATCAACATGATAATTTACCCAGAATTCCTTGTTGCTATATGTAAAACATTGACAGTTCCCTTGCATGACATCATTCTGGGGGTGTGATTGCACACAGAAAACTGGAGAACACAGTGCTGATAAAACATAAATAAAAATGTCAATAACATTTTTTTTTTTATAAAACAAATTGCAGCTTCAGCACCTGAAGCATGGGTGGCAATGAGATACTATGTGTAAAAGATCACAAAATTACTTTAAAGAGTTGGTCTGAATGGTGCTGGGGGAACACATTATAGAGGTGGACAGGAAGTACTCTTTAGGCTCTGAACCAGGGTCAGAGAACTGAGCTCACAGGGGACTGCAGAGGGAACAGGTTTTCTGTGGGTAGATATCCATTGTTCTTTTAGTCCCAAACTCTGAAGAGCTGCAACTGCTTGTGTTTCTGAACAGTGAAGTTTGTGGTGTTGAGACAGCAACAGAGGATCATGAAGTTAGAGGTAAGGAATGCTGAGCACACGGGGAGCTGCAGAGGGAACAGTTTTTCTGTGGCTAGATATCCTTTGTTCTTAGTCCCAAACTCTGAAGAGCAGCAGCTGCTTGTGTCTCTGTACAGTGCAGTTTGTGGTGTTGGAGGATAAAACAGAGAATCATGAAGCTGGGGGTAAGGCACACTGAGCTGCTGTGTAAACAAACCAAAATACAAGACAAATGAGGTTAGTCTGACATGCCTTTATAGTCAAACGTATTTATACATGTGTGCAGATAATCGATTCTAGGAAGGTTTTACACCTGAAACTAAAAATAAAATGTTGTGAGAGATTTATTTATTTGTTAACTGGTTAGCCTCACTGGAACCAGATTCCTTTTTCAGGAGTGACCAGAGTGTATTAAGCACAGTAGTACAAAAGGATAAATAAACATAATTACATCATGTTAGAAAGTGCATAATGCAGTCCTAGTAAGTCATTAAATACCATTCAAAATAACCAGTAAATACTAGCGTAACACCCCTCCGAAATACACACACACAGTTTGGAGTTTTGGACTTACTTCTTGACTGGCCCAGTCAATCCCTACAAGTGCTAAGCTAATGTGCACAACTTTGGGCAAGACTCTTAAAGGACATCTAAGCAGAGATTTGTGGGGTCCTGTGGTTTTAGAAGGCCCCTCATACAAAATGTAGCCTAAGGAGAGCTGCAATAGGTGATATATAGTAAGTATTTACCTTGGTGTTCGACGTTTACAGTGTTTCATCCCATATAAAACATTGTGGGGAATGTAACTGCATTCCTTCCCTTCAGGCAACACAGCGACCAACCTGCATGATTACCTTGGATGGCTGCGGACATGGCCCAGGGTGCTCCCGTGTCTTGTGGTATGTGGTAGAACTGCTGTTGTTGGTGGATATATGCACCTTAGGCTGCTGAACAAAAAGCACTGGACTTCAAGCTGCTATTACTGGAGGGCTTAGCATTAAACTTTATTTGCATGATACGTAGTCAGAGGCCCCGAGACCCAAGTTCATCAGCTTGTACACAATTCATTATGGTAGTCCAGTATTCCTTGGCACCCATTTCACCCCTTGTCTCAGACTATATGACATGCTAGCTGTGTAGCAGCTGCCTGCTGTGCCACATTTTATCCATTCATTGCCCTCAGCAGTTCTCCATCAGTGAATGCTATTGGACATTCTCTAGCCTTTGTGGTTTGATATGCAGGATGCTTAAGGATGGCCTATCCATATGTCTCAATTAACAGGGTGTCCAGAGATTGCCTAGCCCCTTTCCATGCTAATACCTGGCTTCTCTACCCTTTTGTCTACTGGCACTACCTGCACACATGGTCCATTACTTGTTAAAAACATGGCAGGATGGGAAGGTGCACAATAATATCATGGAGAACTCTTGGTATAAAAAATTTGTCAGGCTTGCATGTCCCTCACCAGATCTCTGGTGCCCTTTCACATTCTCAGCTGGCATGGTTCACTGGGCTTTGTCTACACCACTTTCTCAGTGCATACCCATGCTTACCCTGCAACCCACTCTTAACAGGACGTCATTCCAGTGACGCAGACTATGAGTATGCCTAACCCTGGTTGCCCCCAACCTTCATTATGGAGATGAGTCTCCTACTTGACTACTGCCTGCTGTCTCTATGCATAACTTTCGCCACCTGTTTCTTGGGTGCTCAGCGGCCCAAGAATTCAGGTATCTGGGGTCACCCCTCCATCAGGATGGCCACAATGAACTTAAAGGAAACCTGCTTCTAGCCTGAAAGCCACCAAAAGACCATATGTCTTGTGAGGACACTGCTTGGGTTTTCTGCAGCCTCTCGGTGGTTCCTGTAATGCCCAAACTATGGTAAAGCCCTGGATCCTCTTTCATAAACTCCAGTGGCATGGGACATGTCCTGAGTGCATGAGGTCTTTTCCTGGCAGCCTACAGGATCTTACTCATTGTCACTTTTATTCCATCACTGGGGTGCAGTGTTTGGTACCTCTTGCTACTCTCTAACATCACGAGTGACTGGCATTCACATTTTTAGGTGGAAGTGTACCTCAATGGACTCTTTCTGTAGCCAGCGAGTTAGTGATCATGACATGTGTCCACCCCTGCCAAGCATGCAGAAATATCTCTGACACCCCAGCACCTTGTTGACAGTGTCTGGTTGTCCCCTTAGACAGCACTCATACCTTGGGTATCCCAGGTCACCCCTTTCTTGTCCTCCCTAGTGTACTTACCAAGTGAGAGCACCTGGCATGTTGATGTTTTCTGTCAGCTTCCTGGCACCTAGCTGCTTCTCCCCCAAGAGCACTAACTTCTAGCTCCAAGAACACAGAACCTCAAGAATGCCGGCACCTTGAGGGCATCATGTGTATATATCTCTGTAGCTCCTCACACATCAGTTTCACCCATAGAGGATGATGTCAGGGCACCATTCCTCCACTGGCCAATTATGCTAACAACCTTCTTCCCCTACTGTAAGTAGTGGGTTTGTTGCAGAAATAAAATATTAAAGTCCTGTACTGCCAAGCCACCACTCATTTTGTATTACAGCTATTAGACAATCAGAAAAAAAGGATCAGCGGCCATCTTGCCTGCTAACTTACCCCTCAGATCATTGAGCTGTCACTGAGTCATCATCCACTAGAGTAAAAGGACAAATTGATTCATCCTTGGTGAATAGGTGACTAATTCATCTTTGTATTTAAGGCTGCAAATTTTAACCTCGCCTGTCCCCTGCAAGGTAAAATATTTCAGATTTTTCAATGTGTGCATGAAACCAAGAGCAATTAAACATGTTTCATGTCCTTTCAGGTACCAGAAACCTTTGAAATGTTGCTGTCACTTTTTCAGAAGAGGAATGGAAGATGTTAAGCAAACATCAGAAGGAGGTTCACAGAGAAGTGATGGTACAGAATTATGAAAACATGGTTTCAGTAGGTAAGAATAAACACAGTCTCAGAGGTACGATCTTTATTGTGAGTGATGTGGGCTTACTTTTCAAAATTTCAAATGTGCTGGCATGTCAAGAGAAAAGGACGAATGGACTGGTTTAGGGGTTGTGCTTTAACATTCCTGTACCTTTCTGAAAATGGAAGCAATATGTGAAGATAATTGTTCTTACCCCTCTACTTCCATTTTGTGATGCTCTGTGTCACTGGAGGAGGTAAGACTTCCCAGGAGATGGAAGATATTAAAGCACATTTACTAAAAAAAAACAACTACAAATATTGCGGTTCAGTTAGTTCAAGAAGAAGGTAAGTTTGCCTAATCCCTAACATTCTATAGGCCATGAAAAGATCTTCCATAAGAAGTAATGGGCATGCCTGTGGGTATCTGATAGATATAAATTTGTGAACTATCCATAATATTTTAAAAAAGCCACAGCCACTTCATGGAATTTGGATACAGAAACAGGTGTCACTGAGGGGCAAACTGCTCAATAACATACAGCCTGCTCCTCAGTAACATTAGTTTCTGATTCAAAATTCTATGAAATTACTGTTGCCTTGATTTAATTTGTGTATAGTTTAGATAGTTATACCTACTAACTTAACTGCTGACATCTACAAGTAAGCCCTGTACTTTATTTCAATGATCATTTCATAGTTTGTCTGAGTTTTAGAGACCTGGGCCCACATATTCAAATGAGATGCATGGCCCAAAATGAAGATGCATGGCGCATCACAGAAAATGCACGGAAGCGCGATATTTGCAAAAGGGAAATGCGCCAGCAATGTCAGAATGCGTGATCGTGCAGAAGTAATGCATACAGCGCAAAAAAAGGGGATGGGCACCAGAACATGCCGCGCAAGTGTATATTCAGCCAAAATGTGTAGCTCATGTGTCGCACATCACAAAACTGTGCTGCGCAAAGTTAGGTATGTAGGGTGATGACCTAAGTCAGCCAGCCACCCACAGGCAGGCTGCAAAACTGCAGACAGGCCACCCTGAGACCGTCCTTAATCTCACCCAGGGGTATCTGCCTACTCACAAAAAGTATAAGAAGGGTGGGCACACTGACCTAGAAAAGAAGTATTTCCGGCCAAATGATATGTTTGGGGATCGATGGACTGCTGAGTGTGAGGAAGCTTTCCATGACATCATATATCAACTCACCCATGCACCCGTGTTGGCCTATAAGGACCTCTGCCTAAGCCTTACACCTTCATATACTGATGCCAGTTTGCAAGGACTGGGGCTGTATTGTACCAGGAGCACGCGAATGGATTGAGACTGGTAGCGCTATCAGTAGAAGTCTGATGCCGTCCGAGAAGAATTACCCCGTGCACAAATTAGAGTTTTTGGCTTTGAAGTGGGCCATTGTTGATCAGTTCCATGACTATTTGTATGGTGCCAAGATATTAGTAAAGACTGATAACAATCCTGTGACCTATGTACAAACTTCAGCCAAATTGGATGCCACTGGACATAGGTGGCTCTCTGCCTTGGCCACCTACGACTACGCTGTAGAATACAGGACGGGATTAAACCATATAGATGCGGATGCTCTCTCTCGGAGGCCTGTGTCCCAGACTGAATGGGTCCGGTTGTCTGAACCTGACATAAGAGCCCTGTGCCAGAAATTTGATAAAGAAAAACAGGTGTCTCCTGACACGGTGGACTGTGTGGTAGATTGTTTGGAGCCGCCGGAAAACTGTATACCTGCCGCCTACTGCCACTTCTCTGCATTGGACACCAGCTCCCTGCCGCAACTCAACAATGATGATCTCCAACTGGCTCAGTCCTGTGACCCTATGATAAGAACAGCAGTAGAGGTTTTGCGGGCTGGAAGAGATGTAGCCAAACTACGTTCCACTGGCTTGCGGACTACCTTGCTGTGCAGAGAAGGGCCCAAATTAAAGCTGATTAATCAACTACTATATAGAGAGAGACTGTGAATAAGGAGGGCCGGGTACAATGACAACAACTGGTGCTGCCCTCAGCTTTCAGAGAACTAGTCCTAAGGTCATTGCATAATCAGATGGGGCACCTGGGCATAGATCGAACACTTGACTTGGTACGGGCTCGATTCTATTGGCCAAAGATGAGAGTGGACGTGAACAGTATGTCAAACCTGTGGTCGTTGTTTGCAAAGAAAGGCTACCCCAGCCAGCTGCTCCACTGGTCAACATTACTACTAGTGCTCCTATGGAACTGGTCTGTATTGATTTCCTGAGTCTAGAGCCTGATCTGAGAAGTGTTAGCAACATATTGGTGGTCACTGATCATTTTACCCGGTACGCACAGGCTTTCCCAACCAAGGATCAGAAAGCAACTACAGTGGCTAAGATACTTGTTGAGAATTTTTTCGTCCACTATGGGGCTCCACAGCGGATTCATTCCGATCAAGGAAGGGACTTTGAAAGTCGCTTGATTAAAGAGATGCTATCTTTGTGGGGGGTACGCAAATCATGAACCACCCCGTACCACCCGCAGGGAGACCCTCAGCCTGAAAGGTTCAATCGTACATTGCTTGACATGCTGGGCACCTTACAATCAAACGATAAATCAAGATGGAGCCAACAGATTAGCACTTTAGTTCACGCCTACAATTGTACGAAAAGTGATGCCACAGGGTTCTCCTCCTATCGACTGATGTTTGGAAGAGAGGCTAGATTGCCAGTGGATGTGTGTTTCGGGGTTTCCCCTGATGGAGTGCGAGCAGAAAACCATCTACAGTACGTATAGAAATTAAAGGCCCAATTAAATCATGCCTACCAACTGGCCCAGACCATGGCTGCTAAACGAAATCTGGCTAACAAGGAGAGATATGACAAAAAAGTGAAAACAGTAGAGTTGAGAGAAGGGGATAGAGTGTTGTTGAGAAATCTGGGACTGCATGGCAAACATAAAATTGCCGACCGGTGGCATCACCTCCCTCATATTGTTGTGGGACAGCTGGCAGACCTACCTGTGTATAAATTGCGCCTGAAAACAATTCAAAGATGTGAGAACCATACAGAAATCATCTGCTGCGATTGGGCAGATCTTGATTGAAGCTGAACCTTCCTCTGCCACTCCTTCCAGGCCCGTGACTAGATTTGTTACTAAGAGAAAGAACCAAGCCCGTGGAACCTTCTACAGGTCCATCAAGGGAGCCTTGTTCAACCCCCCCTGCAGAAGGAGATGGTCAACACTCAGTGTCAGAAGACAGCGAAGATGATATTGAATACTATCCCTCTTATGAACTAGGTCAATTGTTTTGGGGCAATCCCCTTGTTAACTCAGGAACTGAAGCTGGCCCATCTGTGTTGGTTGAGCCCTCTACTTTATCCCCGGAGGAAATGCCTCCAGAAGATGAATGGGGTAGCAGGCAAACTCAAGGGGCTGAGTCCTTAGGCTTGGCTGAACTGTCTGGCCTGGCTGAGTTATCTGACTTTTCAGAAGAAGAGAGTGAGGTGGGGGAACAAGCCAGTGATAGGCCAGAACCGGAAGAATATTTTGAATGCCCTGATGGTTCCCCTTTAGTAACTAGACAGCCTCTAGATGAGCCCAGTGGGGTGGGTTCAGGGATAGAAGGTCAAGCCCCTGATAGCATTATGAGTATCGAGCCTGATCCCCTTGAAGGGATTCCTGTTACTAATGTCCCTAACATGGGAGTGGAGTCAGGGCCAGGATCAGAGTCCCCTGAGACCCCTAGACGATCCGGCCGACAGATACGGCCAGTAATCAAGTTGAGCTATGAATCCCTGGGTCAGCCAGTGGACCTGCTCTTAAATGTGGTTCACAAGGGGGTATATGTGTCCCCAAGTTCTTTGCCTAAGTTAGCCTTGGGGGATAACTCCAGATTGTTAGTCTTGCCCTTTGAGTGTGGTGCCCCTGTTTCAGGTGACCCACCCGTAACTAAAAGGGAGGGTTTCCCCAGTCCCAGTGCCATAAGCAGGAGCTAAGGACCTAATTTAATGAAGGGAATTAGTTATGTGTATAATGTGTATAAACCATAAAATGTTGTGAATGTAATATTCATGTATGTAATTCAGAATGTAATACAGTGTTAACTCAGCTGTTTGCCTTAAATGTGATTTAAAGGTAGCTGCTTGACGCGGACATCAAGCTTTCCCAGGCCAGGAAGGGTGTAACCCCCCTACAAATGGGGGTTCCTAAAAGCTTCCCCGGAGCTTGGGTAAATGCTCCGTGCCTGGTTGGAGTTCGCCGTTAAAGCCGTCTTAAGTGAGTGCCTGTGTGGCCTCTGTATGCTGTCTCTTTAAGGACTGCCTGTTGCAGTCGGAATTGGTTAAAATGGGAGGGGGTTTGAGTGTTGTCATGCTCGACTCCCGCCCGGGCTGCCAAGTGAGCGCTCCATTCTGCCATCGCTAATAGTGCAGGGGAGCCCTGATAAAGGATGTAGGTGGTTGCTTAAAATAAGCTGTAAAAATAATGATAATGTAGTTGTTCTAACCTGCTTTGCTTTACAGCACAGAGAGTTTTGATTGTCTCCTCCATTTTGGTCCCGAACTGCAGAATTGGACCAATCAGTACTTGGGACCCTACAGAGTCGACTGACCAATGGGGAGCTTTTCATCCTTTGAGAAAGGTATTATGGGCTATGGCGGTTTTAGCACCACTGAGAACCGGAGAAAGTGACAGGCAGTGCCCGGCAGCCAATTGGATCGAGGTCGTGCCCGAGTGGAGAGGTGCACCTCAAGCTGTGGAGAGCTAGATTCGTTGGCTAGTGAGGGTGAGGAGCTTCTGTGCTTCTGTGCTGGGGGAGTTTCGTGTGGGAAGGGCGATGAGGCCTAAGTCGGCCGTTTTCCTAGAGGAGTTCGAACTGAACCATGGGACGGTCAGAGGAGGTTGTGCCCTGTCAGCTACCCACCAGGCTCCGACCTGTAGGAGGACTGGAGAAAATTGCTGAACCGCGCCGGGTCCATGGGAGAAGTAAAAAGCTGCCATTGCAAAGCTGGAGTGACCGAAAGCTGAAGAGCCTGGGAGCAGCTGCCTGGTGTGGTACCCCTCTGCTATTGCTGTTTACCATATAAATGCGTGAGTAGCTCAAGTTAAATCCTGCTGCCATTAAAGGATTCTGCTGTGGCTGTTTACCATATAAATGTGCAAGGAGGCTTGTGAGTTTCAAGTTAATCCTGCTACTAGTAAATGACTTTGCCTTGTTTGAGATAACCATATAAATGTGCAAGGAGGCTTGTGAGTTCAAGTTAATCCTGCTACTAGTACATGACTCTGCCTTGTTTGAGATAACCATATAAATGTGCGAGGAGGCTGGTGGAGCTCAAGTTACTCCTGCTGTCATTAAAGGACTTTGCCTGTTCCGAGATTACCATATAAATGTGTAAAGAGGTTTGTGAAATTCAGGAGCAGCCCTGCTGACGTTGGAGGACTCTATTTTGTCTGGAGGTTGTGAGTACTAATTTAGGGTAGTTCCCTGCTGAATTGCAACATTGGATCCAAATGGAATTACTGTGCTGCTGACTGTTCATTTAACTTTTTCTCTTCTTGTGTAAAAGGGCCCCTACCAGCTGCCACGGTTTGGACTAGCCACTAGGGCTTGGGTACCCCGGGACAATAAGCTGTAGGGTTAGGCCTATGCACAGAGCCCTAGGTAGATAAATATAGTGATAAGCTAATCAACCTGATCCCCCCTGTCCTTGTTGTTTTCCCCTTGAATAAATCAGATTGTTTTTGCATAGCTACATCCTGGCTATTGTGTACATTAATGGTGAACTGCTGTTTGGTGATTGCAACATAACTGTGCCTTACTTTACAGGGGGTCCCCGAAGGGCTGGATTATATTCCCCGTGGGGTAAGTGTACTGGTGAACAGAATTGTGGCACCGCAGTGTGAGTCACTAGTGGGACAAAAGGGAGTTGTAGCCCAGAGGGCTGTAACCGAGGTAGTCTTACTTGGACTAATCCCGACCTCTGGGTGGAGGCACCCGTCCACAGATCTGGGCCCCTTACCCTGCCTCAGAAGGGGCAGACAGGGGTAGTAGCCATAAGGGTAGCTCCCCCTAGGGGTTACATATCCATAATATTTAAAAAAAGTCACAGCCACTTCATGGAATTTTGATATAGAAACAGGTGTCACTGAGGGGCAAACTGCTCAATAACATACAGCCTGCTCCTCCATAACATTAGTTTCTGATTCAAAATTCTATGAAATTACCGTTGCCTTGATTTAATTTGTGTATAGTTTAGATAGTTAAGTTAGTAGGTATAACTGCTGACATCTACAAGTAAGCCCTGTACTTTATTTCAATGATCATTTCATAGTTTGTCTGAGTTTGAGAGACCTGGGCCCACATATTCAAATGAGATGCATGGCCCAAAATGAAGATGCACGGCGCATCACAGAAAATGCATGGAAGCGCGATATTTGCAAAAGGGAAATGCGCCAGCCATGTCGGAATGCGTGACCATGCAGAAGTAATGCATGCAGCGCAAAAAAAGGGGATGGGCACCAGAATATGCAGCGCAAGTGTATATTCAGCCAAAATGTGTAGCTCATGTGTTGCACATCACAAAACTGTGCTGCGCAAAGTTAGGTATGTAGGGTGATGACCTAAGTCAGCCAGCCACCCACAGGCAGGCTGCAAAACTGCAGACAGGCCACCCTGAGACCGTCCTCAGAGGTGCACCAGGATGTGCTCCAGGCACCCACACACAGTAGTCATTTCAGGACAGTAGTACCCAAAGCCACATCTGCACTGTGCCTGCTCACCGAGTACCTGCTGGGTGCCGGTGGGTATCACCACTGGCACCACCCAGTCAGCCACCCCACTCACCACACCGAGGTCAGGGATGCCCAGCTTCCACATGCTTGTCACGGCGCCCCCCCCCCAGCACACCAGCATAGCCAACAGCTACAATGCGGCACATGTACCAGATTCCATGGCCTGCACCCATGTGGCCATCAGAATGCCACCCAATGGAGGCATGCGCCCATGGTGGCATCTGGGACAATGGAGATCAGGATGCATGGTGGCAGCATAGCATGGGTCAGGGACAGCCCTGTGGCACACACCCATGGTGGAACACCCTACGTGCACACAGCATACCTGTACCAGACCCACACCACCAGGAACCACATACATGTCACCAATGCCATCCTTGCAGTGTGACAGTGCCACAGGGGCCCTAGGTTCGGGTCACTGTGATGTACTGGTGGTGGACAGTGCACAACTGTGAGCAGCTCGGGGCAGGGGTGGCACCACCTGTGGCCTGGAGGTGGCAGTGGCATGCCCCAAGGACACTGGACCCTTCCAGTGTTGTGCGTGCAGTCACCTAGGGCATTGACGTGGCCATGGGTAGTAGCACTGCAAACATCTCAAATGTCACACAGTACAGGGTACGGCACTCATGTTATAACTCAGAGACCCTCTGACCCACATAGAGTGGATGATATTATACACTGACCACTGGAACTGTTATGCAGAATTGTATGATAATATGAGATGCTAAGTATTAGCACACAGTAGCAACATTGGTGCACTTATTTCCACGGTCTTCCAAAGTCATGTTTGCTGCTGTGTCTCACATTCTGACCAGCTGTCACACACTTTGACACACATTTGGGTGCTAAAATGTTGGGAGTATGTAGCACTGTACTCAGGCCAGTGCAGTCCACCCTCACACAACTATGCATTTTCACCTGCCTGCTAGGCTGCAGTACCTCCTGATCACCTCAGTGGAGTGGTGGTGCTGCCCAGAAATGCTGGAACTGTGCATACCAATGGTATGCAAATGGTCTGAATACATTCCAGTAATGAGATGCAAATGTGCTGTTTGAATGACTGTGCAATGAGGCCATTTTTATATCCTGGCTGAATATTGCCAATCCGCATGCCATGCAAGTGGCTTTACATTGCGCACTTCTGTATGCTCTGCACTGGGCTCTGGGCACCTGCTGCGCCATGCATCTCCCATTGCGCGATTATGCATGTTCGGGATATTCAGCCTCACATACGTGATTGCATATTCCGGCGCATCTTCTGAATACACCATTTTTTTGTGTTGGCGTAGTTCAGTTGCGCGGAACATGCACTTGCGCGATGCAACCTGCCACTTTTGAATATGGGGCCCCTGTTCATTACTTAAGCAATAATCCACAATAGGGTGTGGGTTATGCTGGGATTTACTCAAGCCTGGTGTGGTTTGGTCATGAGGTGTGAGGCTGAGTGACTAAACCACACCAGAAGTGGGTAAATCCCATCATATCCACATCAAGGAGTGGATTATTGTGATTATACAATGTGGTTGAAGTAAAGGAATAAAAAAAAAATTAGAAAGCTTACATTACTTATTAAAGAAACTGCTTTTTTATTGATTTCTAAATGTAACATCCTTCTTCTGTTGAGTCAACAGTCCCCTGTTGCTAGATAGAATATGTTTGTAGAATACATCCTGCCCATTACCTAACCCCCCCACCATACACACAATATTACTGTCATGCTTGTTTTTAATTGTTTCTTTTTGTTTTTGCTGGAGTTGTAAAGGGCTGTGAGTGACATACACATTTCAGTGAGAGGAAGGGTCTGGTACGAGTGCTATAACTTGATGCAGTCATAGGAGATTTTGGAGACCAAAGGCCGGAGTCTGACGTCTTTTTTTATATGTGTGTTGCAAAGCATGTGCGTGTGGTTAATGGCTTCTGTGCATGGAGAGCAGCTTATGCTAAAACAAATTCACGGCTTTTGAGAAAAGTTAAGTGGAAGCTCAACTGGGAGCTCTTGTTAATAAAATTAACTGCTGTGTAGGAGGTAGCCAACAGTGAGGATTGTGTTGGGAGCTTGGGAATGGAGCTGATCCTAAAAGAATGAGAGAGGAAAGGCAGGTTTAGTATCACAGAGGAGCTAGGGTGAAAGAATTATTTTTTTATGCTATAAAAAGGGAGTTTGAGGAGTGTTTTTATAGACATTTGTTTTGGGAACTCTTGTACTTGCATGACAGTTGGGGTAAGAATACAAGATGGTAGCTGTACGGGGGGGGGGAAGAAGTGTAGCGTGTTTTGGTTTTGTGCAGCAGTTGGCTCAGATGGCTGGAACTTTACCCATGGGTTATGCTGGGATTTACCCATGGGTAAAGATCCCAGCTGGCCAATCAGGTTAGTGGATTTGTTACCCTGTTCTATAATGATGTATAACTCTGAGGTGTATTATCACTACAGTTCTGTGTTTACATGTAGCTCATTTTGGTATCTATCTATAGCAAGGAAGGGTACCACTAGAACAGTGGGGATACTTGGACACATGGAAGAGGAGCCAGATGTGATGTGGACATGGGGAGCAATAACCTGGCCAGCCATGAGTTGGAGGAGGTGAATGCTAGTTTCTGGATGTTGGAAGTCCAGCTGAGGGCTATAGTGGTGTCGGTGGTCATCTTGGAGGGCCTGTCAGTGTGGCATATGTGAAACAAGCGGCTTCTAAAGATAGACCATTTCAACTCATGTCTGAGGGAGTGGTGCAGAGAGGAAGGGTTCAGCTATGTAGCGAACTGTGGACACTTGAGGTGTAGGAGGCTCTTTAGAAAAGGGTTGGCTGTCATCCCACTGAAGGGTGAGCAAACACTCTTGGGCAGAAGTTTGATGCCTTCATCTCTAAACATTTAAGCTAAACATTTAAACTTGGAGTTGAATGGGGCACTGTTCAGCATTGTTCAGGTATATTGAGGGGTTAGGCACCAGGGGCCTGAGTTCAAACTAGTGAGTGGTACATTTAAATGGGACATCAGAAACTACTGCCTCACAGAAAAGGTGGACACTTGGAATAGACTGTCAATTGTACTGCTAAGATTCAAGACTGTCCCAGGTTTTAAGATGGGATGGGACAGGTGCAGAGGCATGGTGACTGTTGGCTCTGGAGGTGAAGAGGGGGAAATGTTGAAATTAGGTCAGAATTCACACCTGGGTCTCAGATTAAGACACACAGTGATAGGCTGTAGTGGGTATAGGTAGAACAGGGCAAACTCAATGGACTTCAAGTCTTCTCTGCCTGTAAAATTATGTTTCTCGCGGCGGGGGGAGGGGGGCTAAAATTATGGGACCCCATGGTACAGTGGGGAACCTAGGTAGCTCTTCACCCATCAGGGGAGTGAGGCAGAGTGGGACTAATAGTAGAGTAGAGGGCCGACAAAGGGGCAGAAGGAATTGCTTTCACTATTGAATACCTGTTGCCTTTGCAAATTGTTAATATTCAGGTATCCTAGTTATATCCCATCTGGGTTTAGCCAGTTTCTACTCCTGTTACAAATCATTTTGCATTGTATGGTGTATTCATTTCCTGTCACTGTTGAATGCCTCATGCTTTCCCTAATGATTAATATTTAGGGGTACCCTAGTAACACCCTATCTGGGTATAGCCATATTCCTAGTTTCCTTATCAATTTTTGCTTAGTTCAGTTTTCCAGTTGTACCCAATGATAATGCTCCCTCCTCTCCTCCTCCTCTTCCTTCTCCTTTTCCCCATCCTACTCCTATCCCCCTCTCCCCATCTACCCTCCTCCCTACTCTCTTCACCCCCTCCACCAGCCAGTTCCCCACACTTCTATTCTTCCCCCTCCCTTCCCATTCACTCAGGTCTCCTTCCCTCCCCCTCCATGAACCTAGAGATCTGCTAACGTTCTGTGTTGTCCCTCTCTCTCCTCCGTGGCTTAGGGGACATAAGTCCCACTCCATACTCTGTCTCCTTATTGTGTTCCTGCTCTTTTCTGGCAACATGGAACTTAATCCTGGTCCTTCTCCTCCCTCCTCCCTCCTCCTCTCGCTTCTCAACTCCTAGAAGCCTTAGCATTTTCCAGCTCGGTGCTAGGAACCTCCTACCTAAAATGGATTTTCTTAATGTCAGGGTTCTCAACACTCCTCTGCATCTCTGAATCCTGGCTCTTCCCCAGAATTCGTGATTCTCACCTGGCCCTCCCTGACTACAACTGCTTCAGGCAGGACTGTGGCAAATGTGGTGGTGGTGTTGCCATCTATGTCCGCCACAGCCTCTACTGCAGCATCACTCTCTGGGAGGTTGTGCCATCCTCCCATGAGTTTCACCTTGCTAAACTTTCTTTTCTCTCCACCCTACCCATCTTCATTTGGGCATTTTATGCTTCACCTAAAATCTCCCTCTTCCTACTGGTTGACTCATTATCTGCCATTACCACACACTCCTCTGGTGACTCAGCCTCCTTGTGGACTTCAGTATTAATTGACTTTCCCTAGCCGCCTGGTCAACCTCTCTCTGGACTGAGTCCTTAAATCTCTCCCAACTCATTACTGAACCCACCTGGCTCAATCCACAGTCCTCTAACCACACCATCCTGGACTGGGTTCTTTCTTTTCACCCCCACTGCAACAATGCAGCATGTAATATGCTGGACACCTTTAGTGACCACTGCATGACATTCTGTGTCAGGAAAGTCCGGTGCCCTCCCTCCTCTCCCAAGTACATCTGGTCTAGGTCCCTCTGATTGCTTAATATAAATGCTCTACTGAGCAAACTGGCTGCAACTGACTGGTCATCTATCCTCTCTGCCCCTAACATTGACATGGTCCTTTCCCTGTTCCATTCAAAATTTACTTCCCTCTAGATTAAGCACACCCCCATTAGAAAGTCCAGTGTTAAGTCTTACCATCACCCCTGGATCAATTTGATCTCACTGATATATGCAACTCTTCTGATCAAGCCTGGGTCCATTTCAAATGATCCTGCTCCCTGTCTGCCCTTCTCTCTTACAGGGCACTTAGGAATGCCTGCACAAAAGCCATCTGCACTGCTAAATATCTTTATTTTAAGGCTAACCTCAAGAACAACCTTAATTCCCCAATCAAATTCTAGAAGGTAATTTACTCGCTTTTTGATCTGCCATTCCAGTCTGCTTCCCCGGTCCTCACGGTTAATGGTTTGCTTGCCGCACCTCATGTCACCAGTCCCACTGTGCCTCCTTCATATCCAAATACTGGTTGGATTCCTACCCTCTTACCTGACCACACTTCTCTCACCCATTCCCTCTGCTTCATACTCCCTCCCTCCTCTCCAAAGATCCTCATAACTTCTCTCTTCCCCACCCTCACTCCTCTGCTGGGCAGTCAGCCTTCTGCTGTTGCCTTCCCTCTTTTTGGAACCTGTTCATCTACTCTCTCCATCTCCCCCTCATATCCCTTAGACATCAGCTAAAATTCCTGCCTGCCCCCCACTCCTGTCAGCCCTGCTACCTGACCTTCCTCCTTGGAGCTGTTTCCACCCCTGCTTTTGGGCCTCCTCCTGGTGTTAGTCTTTGTCCCTACAACCACTGTCTGTCATGTTTCAGCCTGCTTTTTGATTGGGCATTAGAGTTGCTTACAGCACCAACATCTGTCTTCTGTTATTGTTATTTTGCATTTGTACCATGTTGCATTGTACAGTGTTCACATTTTATTTTGTAATGTTTCATTACTGCTGTGTATGCTTTTGATTGTGTTCCCTTCCCCCACGTCACACCTGGAAATGAGATTTGATTTAGTGTGCCTTTACCGGTTACTAATTTACAAATCAATAAATAAAGGAGAAATTAACAAATAGGATGGGGAAGGGGAAGCAGAGAGGTCAAGGTAGAGCCAGTGTAAGTGAAGCATGGAGAGTGAGCAGCTTAAATATCAGGGGCCCTGAGAACAAAATGGGGACCTGAACGTGTTGGCTATGGAGGGCAGAGTAGACATGTATGTATCTACCCATGTATGTAGTTATTGATTTATTTATTTATCTATTGATTGTATTTGGAAGACCTTTTGAGCTATGAGCCCTTTTTCAAAGTGTCCAAGTCAAGTAACTTACATATAACATAATATCAGTAAAGTAAACGACAGGTACCTACAAGCATTTATGTAACACAAGAAGTGTTCACAGTAATTTAGGTAACAGGTGTCTGCAGGTGCAGGGGGCAACAAGAGAATGGGAATAGGGCAGGGAAGGGTGCGAGTATACATGTTCTAGGCACACAAGTGGTGGAGTTTCTGGAAATGATGGGAGTCTCCAGACTGCAGTGGGAGGTGAAAATGACTGTGTGATGAGCATACAGTCATGCTTTGGAGTGAACAAATACTTCAGGGAACTTTTTGACGAAGCAGCTGAATAGAAGGGGACCTAGGATAGAGCCTTGTGGGTCACCAGTCGTAAGAGGTTGCAGGTCAGAGAACACGCCTCCACATCTGGTCTTTTATTTTCTGTTTGCTAAGTAGTCGGAGAATCACGCAGAGGTCTCCGCCAACAGGCCTATCTCCCAGAACTTCTCTGTTTGGAGGTCATGGCTGACTTGTTCAAAGGTCTTTGAGAGGTCAAGAAAGACTATGCTGACATAGTCACTTTTGTCTAAGGCCACATAGAGTTCCTTAGTTAGGTCAATCAGGGTGATAATCATGCTGTGAAGTTTCCTGAAACCATGTTGTTCATCTGCTAGGAGATCGTGATCTGAGATGTAGGTGACCAGTTCGTTGCTGACAATCTTCTCTGGTGCCTTAGGGGTTGCTGACAATCTTCTCTAGGGCATTAGAGAACAGAGAGGGGTTAGAGATGGACATATATTTGGCTACAACTGTGTTGTCCCCAGATTTAAAGACATCATAGCTGTAATAGAAATGTAGATTACAGCTAAGCATTATTAGGCCCTTTCAATCCCAGGCTAAGCTTTCTACTAGAAAGCTAGAATAACTGGAGGGTTGCATATGAAATAAGAGAGGTGAACGACAACTCCATAAGTAGTCAAGGGAGGGAGACATTAATACAAGTATAGCTGGTGGTGAAGGAGGTTAAAAAAAAAGGGGGGTGGGGGGTTTCCTACAGACCTCCAAACCAGACTGAGGCAGGAGATAAGTTGTTTGAAGGGGAAAGTAGGAAGGTTGTTGATATGGGGGATGTGGTCTTGAATGGAGAAGTAAACTTGCCTGGTGTAAACTATGACATACTCAATGCAAGGAGTGCATGAAGTCAAGTATTGGTGAACACCTTTAAGGATTTCTTCATAGAACCGCATGTATAGGAACATAATAAAGAAGGTGTCACCATAGACCTGGTACTCTTTAAATATGATTTTATTGAGGAAGTAAAGGTCAGGTTGCCCTGGGGTCAAGTGACCACAGTATGGTTTCACATAACCCTTGGGATCCAGTGTCCCAAGACCAAGACGCTAGTGCCAGATTTTAGGAGGGTAGATTTTGGCAGGATGGAGGGATTACAGGTTAAACTTAAGGAGAAATGCAATTGGACTGGGTGGAAGCAAACAAGGAGGCCATTAAGAAGAATGCAGTATTGGATGTTTCCAAATGTTGCATGAAAATGGCTGGAAAGGCAAGAGGCATAGGAAATCTATATGGTTCTTTGATGAGGTGAGGGAAGATGTAAGGGACTAAGAGGGCAGCCTTCTAAAATTACAAACTGGACCTGATAAAAGAGTAGGGAAGTCTTCCAGAAAAGGCTAAGATCAGTAGTAGCAGTGGTTAAAAAATGGCAAAACTGAGAGAGAGCACTCAGGATATTCAAGGGGTAAAGGAATATGATCAGGCATTTCTTGGGTAGATTAGGGAGAAGAGAAAAACCAAAGAGTAGGGATTGGAGAATCACAAAAGGGTCTGAGGTTCTAAAAAGCTTTTTTTTTATAAGCCATAAAAGGTTCTTATAGTTATCCAAGTCATATCCAAACTTTTTAGTCCAATGGGTAAAATTTGTTTTAACCATCATTTTGCACACATAAGCTAAAGTCAGTGGAGGGCAAGGGATCTAAAAGCAACTCAGAGTGGTTACACTGCCTGTAGCCTCCGTTTGGACCTTTTTGCCACCACTGCCACTATCATTCTTTATACTAGATAAAGACCTGCTGAGGGTGTATATTAAGCTCCTCAGTCAGTGATTTGAACATGATCAGAACCTGAAGCAAGGTTCGGCTATGGTTCTTTTACAGAAGCTGGCATAGGTTCTGGGTGGTTCTGAACCTATCTGAACCAGTTCTGCCAGCCCTACTAAAAAGGCATAGAATGGTTACAGAGAGGATGGTTGTAGGTGGAAAAGAATGCGAGAAAGGTGAATGAATATTTAAGCTCAGCAATCACGGAGTGCTCAAAACAGCTGAGGGAGGAGAACAGGCAGAAGTTGGAAATGGAACAAATAACTGGGGATAGAGCACTCAAAGTGCTGAGTGGGTTGAATGTAAACGAAGCACTGGGGCCAGGCAGGCTTCACTCCCAGGGTACTGAGAGAAGTGGGGAGGACAGCAACAGTGGGCAGTTGCAGACCATTTAATGGCTCTTTGGTGACAGGGGTGGTCCCAGAAGACAGGAGAATGGCAGATGTAGTCCCCCTTTTATAAGGGAGGGGGCAAGGGGACCCAGGAAACTACAGGACAGGTAGTCTGTCTTCTGTTGTGGGGAAGTTACTCAAATCTTTCTTCAAGGTACAGGTAGAAAATTATTAGGAGCTAACAACCTAGTTAATAAAGGCAGCGTGTTGTGCAACACAAACCTTATTGACTACTTCATCTCATCTGTAGACAGTATACAAAGGCCAGGCTGTAGACATCTTCTACATGGACTTCAGCAAGGCCTTCAACATGGTGCAGCACAGGAGGCTTGTGAAGAAGTTGAGGGGCTTTGGAATGCAGAAGAGCTTATCCACTTGGATAAGTAAATGGCTGAGGGAGAGAACACAGAGTGTGGTGCTAAATGGAACTCACATTTGGGTCAGGAAGGTAATGAGTGGTGTACCACAGGGTTCTGTCCTTGGACCAGTGTAACCTCTCCTGTTACCCGGGGTTACAAGAATCCCAGTAAGCCCTAGTGGTAGGCAGGGAAGGCAGCTTGTGAAACTCCAGTTAAATGGATTTCACACTGTCTCACTCTGTTCTCAGTCTCTGCTGAGACTGAGGGATGACATCATTTTAGAACTGTCACAGCTGCATAAGCCACACTGGAATGTTGCAGTTGGAGGTTAGAGTAGAATGTTGGGGAATTTGAAGTCAGTCTGTTGCAGTCTGTAGTAGAGGAAGGAGGTGATCTGCTGTAAGCAGGCCCTCAGAGTCCTAAGCTTTGTCAAAGAGCTATGTTTTTTTTTAGAGGTGTGTGTTCTCACCTGAAGAGGAACACAAGAAGAGGTAAGTGAAGTGGTAGAGACCACTTTCAGTGGTTCAGGGCCCCATTCCTGCGGGGATGGGGGGAAGGAATCAGCCTGTTTCCAGGGGCAACCCCCCCGGTCCAGCTAGGGAAAAAGAAGCTGCCTGAGTTAAGTTCGTGCTGAGGCACCAGAAGTTCTGGAAGAGATTTCTTTGAAGAGAAAGCGCCTGTGGGGCACCTGCAACCAAGGGGTGAGTTCGCTCTGCTAAAGGGCCAATGTGTTTTCACCTGAAACAAGATGAAACTGAAGTGACTGTTACTGTGGGTTCAGCAAAAGACAGCCAAGTGCAGTTTGGAAGATGTGGGGATTGGACTGCTTAACTCTGTGGGGGGTCTAGAGTAATGGACACAGCCACTGATTAAGTATGTTCAAGTTCAGCACAAAGGGATGGACAGACAGTATATTGAATGTGAATATATTTAAAGAGAATCTACACAGCAAAGTGTTTTCAAGGATGAGGTGTTACAGTCCAGAGAAATGGCCGGGTATGGATTATGAAAGCGAGAGGTGGGAGACCCCCCCATCAGTAGTAACCAAATTCACCTCTACGGGTTTGCTTTGGGACACCTGTTGCTTTCTCTCAGGTACTTGGCCAGTGCCTGAGGAAAGTACCCAGACGTGGGATTGATGAGGAAGATTCCCTGATGGAGCCAAAAGTGCTCATAGGTGGTTTAGGGAGCCACCAGTAAATGTTTCCATGCTATATGGAAAGTGCCAAAAGGGCTGGCATGATAGCCGAGCCATGGAAGGAAGGTAGTCCAAGTGGCTGGCATGGGAGCCGAAAGTGTCCAAAGGGCTGGCATGATAGCCGAGCCATGGAAGGAAGGTAGTCCAAGTGGCTGGCATGGGAGCCAAGCCAGGGAAACCCAGAGCAGAATACAAGTTCGGGCTGTGTGCCCAGTGTGTTTCAAAGCCTGAGGGCTAAAGTGAAAGTGGATGTGTTCTGATCTCCATAAATCTGCATTACCAGGAGTGTAGCCCTGTGGGGGTCCATCTATGCTTTATTCTGTTGGATGTGAATAAAAGCCACACTTTAGAATCCCACTTCTAGTATTGGACATTACAGTTATTGCTTCCTGTGTCCGGAGTTACTTGGGTGCCCCTGTTGCAGAGTAGCCAAACCTAGCCAATGTGTCGAGTGACATATTTCTTCCCCCCGAACCCAGCCCACCAGGTAGTGCTGTCAAGATGGTAATGGCATACCTGGGTGGGGGTTACACCAGTATTCTTCAATATGTTCATCTGCAGCATAGTGTAGGTTAGGGCATCCAGGGAAAGAATACCTTATTTGCGGATGACACAAACATATGTGGCAGGCTGGACATGGAGGAAAAGATCATGGGAATGAGATGGGGCCTGCAGACGCTGGCTAGAACAATGTCTGGCAGCTCAAATAAAAAAAATGCAAGGTTGTGCATATCTTCAAAAAAGAATGCTAAAAACAATTGATGGATAGGAGGATTCAGAGTAGGACAAACGGAGGACTGGACTTTGGGGTAGTCATAAAATCTTAAAACATCAGGTTTAGTGTAACACTGCATAAGTTATGGCCACACTATCAGGAAAAACACCTATGCTCCAGTATAAGCAGAGGGATGCAGGACCAAGGATAGCGAAGTACAAAAGAAAACAGTGCTGCACTCCAAAGTTGTGAGCAGAATTTGAGATTTAAAAAAAAAATGCCCCAAACTCTGATATTTTAGCTTGACAATTTATTGCCTGAACAGTGAACACTCTCAAACACAGACCAGTCACCTGGGAAGAAAAGGCTGTTCCTCCTGGGTGACTGGCCTGTGTTTGAGAGTGTTCACTGTTAAGGCACTAAATTGTTGAGCCAAAATATTGGAGTTTCCAGCACTTTTTTTTTTCTTTTGTAAGTTATGGCCAGCAGAATGCTGGGCTGCACTGGCAGGGACTTCACCCATAGGAGGCAGGAGGTGATGCTTCCCTTCTGTGGATCCCCGGAAAAGCCACACCTAGAGTACTATGTACAGTTTTGGGGCCTTCATCATATGAGAGGGAGAGAGAGAGAGAGAGAGAGGGAGAGGGAGAGGAAGAGGGAGAGGTATCACTTGGAAACAGTACAGTGGAGAGCTAGTGAAATTAATTTTTTGTTCACCTAGAGAGGAGGGCTTGGCAGTTCTGCCAATTTTCAGTCTCTTCCCAGAGGAGGGAGGACAGAGGTGTAAGCTGACATATTTAATCAGGTTAAGTTGTTGTTGGTATTTTTAGTGAATGGTGGAGATTTGGTCAAGACACCAGTGAAATTCCCCTATTCTGATTGAAACGTGCCATGGAATCTTTAATATCCACCAGAACAGCCATCAGAACAGGAAGACAGGACCTTAGTTTAACATATCATCCCAACAACAGCACCTCAGGAGTGCAGCACCCCCCTGATGCTTTACTACAGTGTCAGTACTGGGATTAACAGCAAGTTCCTGGTGTGGGGCTAGAACCCACAACCTTCTGAGCTTCTAGCCTCAGAGGTGTGCGTGCAACCTGG
Source organism: Neoceratodus forsteri (assembly GCA_016271365.2). Taxonomy (NCBI): domain Eukaryota; kingdom Metazoa; phylum Chordata; order Ceratodontiformes; family Ceratodontidae; genus Neoceratodus; species Neoceratodus forsteri. Next base: position 695,895,293 of record CM057456.1, on the reverse strand, counting down.
CGAGCTGCTGACACTGACAAAATGATACATGTTATGCAGGGATGGCCTTATGAGGAAAGGTTGAACAGGATGAAGTAGTTGCTTGGGGCTTGAAGAGAAATGGGAGAAATGGGAGAAACATATAAGTACCTTAAGGAGATCAACAGGGTGGCTTGTCAACAATTGTTCAGACTCAGTAAAGGGACCTGAACAAGGGGACAAAAATACAAACTGACTGGGGTAAGTTCAGAATGGATGTGAGGAAATACTTCTCCATGGAGAGGGCAGTGTACAGGTGGAATAGACTGCCAAGGAAGTGGTCATGGCAGAGACGGTGCAGGGATTTAAGGTGGGCTGAGACAGTTATTAGGCTTTGATAATGGGCGCAAGGGAGGAGGGCAGGGGTAAAGCTACTAAACAGACTGAGCTGCTGATAGGTGGCTCAGACTAAGCCCACTTAGTGATAGGCTGCAGTGGAAGTAGGTTCAACCAGAGCAGACTGGATTGACCTGTGATCTTTTTCAAGTATGAACAACTGTAGGTATAGTTCAGAAAATCCCTGGATGGTCTGTTTCACCTTCATCCAGCTGATTATAAATAATATCTACATTATTTGGTTTCTACTCCCTTTTAATTTGCAGGATACAACATACCAAAGGAGCAACTGCTAATGTTGTTTGAGATGGATGAGGAACACCCATGTAGTAATGGGAAGGGAAAAGTGACCACTCAGCAGAAGGATCATCGTGAAGATACTCCCATTAGTAAGTAGATGGCTAGATAATCAGTTGTTATACAATAGGGGTGAAGTGATATGGTATCAGATAAAAATCCATACCACAACCACAGTGTGATAACCAGATTGTGACATGTACACCGTGAAGATATCAACCACAGTGTACACATCATCGCCAGTTATCAACATAGTGTACACATCACTTCTTCCCCTCCTCACACCACTAAACAAAAAAAAGAGAAAAGTAACAAAAAACAGAGCCCTATTGTATAAAACGGACATGTGACGTCACTGTCCATTCGTTATGATACAAATGACATCACACGCCAGGCCATCGCATATCCCCTTAATATGGGATTTCCCAACTGTGATTGAGCAGAATTAGGAGGAATAGGGTAAAAGTGTAGATTTGGGGAAGCAGAGAGTATGGGATTATGAGTAGGGAGTGATGATATCAGAGACAGGAAGGAGTAAAGCCAGGAAGAATGTTTAAAAGAAACATGTTAATTTAATAGTGGACATGGACTGCAACTAAGAGTTGATGGGCATGACATAAGATTTACTTCATGGGGTCTTCATTCCAGAAGTAGCTAAGCAGGCAGGTGCCTATATTAAAAACATTTTGTTGTTGAGAGAGGAGGGACTTGGCAAGTTTGGAGAGGAATGAATTACTGTAGTTAAGATGAGAGGAGATGAAGGCAAGAAAAATAGTTTTGGCAGAAGTGGAGTTTAGGAAGTGATGACACAAGCGGTACTGTAAAAATTATACTAACTCAAGTAGGAATACACTTTATTGCAACTCTCCATAAAATACTCAAGACCCCTTATATTAAAAACAAATAAACAATAAGGCCCGGATATTCAGACTGCGCCAGGCTGTGGTACAAGCCTGGGTGCAGCGCAACTTGGCTGCGCAGGGGCGTGACAGGTGATATTCAATGGAGCCGCGCCCGCGGGCACAGCATCGCTTGAATACCGCACCTGGCCACCCAGTGCACATGGCGCAGTGGCACTGCGCCAGCACAAGTGGCCAGAGTGGAGCAGGGGGATGCTTTAGCGCAAGTTCCGTTGCACTATGTGCAACAACCGCGATATTCAAAAGTGCACATGCAAAGGGTGCCATAATGTGTGCAAGGCGCAAATAGGGCCATTTGCATGTCATTATGGCCCCATTTGCATGCAGGTGCGCTGATCCCCGGTGACTTGCGCCTGGCGCCCTGCCAGGCAGCAGTCGTCGGGGACCGACGCCCCCTGCAGAGCACGGCAATGCGCCCCTCTGCCCGATCGCAGACATATGTAGATTTAAATAATCGTCCGATATCCCTGGTGGTCCAGTGGACCACTTGCAGCCCGATCACGGGCTTATGAATAAACATAATCGTCCCATATCCCTGGTGGTCCAGTGGATCGCTTGCAGCCCGATCGTGGACATATGTTAAAATAAAAACGTCCAATATCCCTAGTGGTCCAGTGGACCACTCGCAGCCCGATCGCGGGCTTCAGTATGAAAATAATATGTCCAATATCCTTGGTGGTTCAGCGGTACCCCCTCCCCAACTGCCCACTGGGCACTGCCCACTTCCCCGGTCAGCGGGCGGCAGCACCACCCACCTGCTGCCCACGCCCGCCCGACTGACACCATCTACGGTAGGGCTGTATGGCCATTGGTCCCTGGCGTGAGCCAATGAGCGTGCAGCCATACCGCTACTACCAGATCAGATCTGTGAATGGATCCATTCATAGATCTGGTCTGTCTCAATACAATACAGGCTACGCCCATTGGCTCATGCTGTGGACTAATGGGCATTCAGCCCTACCATACAGTGTCAGTCGGCGGGCGGCGGGCGGCAGGTGGGTGGGGTGCTGCCGCCTGACCGGGGGAGGAGGTAGGGGCTCAGTGGGTGGGTGGGGAGGGGTACTGCTGGACCACCAGGGATATTGGATGTATTATTTTCATACTGAAGCCCGAGATCGGGCTGCGAGCGGTCCACTGGACCACCGGGGATATAGGACAGTATATTTACATACTGAAGCTCGCGATCGGGCTGCGAACGGTCCACTGGACCACCAGGGATATAGGTAGGACTGCTTTTATTTCAACAGATGCCCGTGATTGGGCATGGGGGTGCGCCGCCACGAAGGTGCAGCCGTAGCTTAGGTGGCCACCCACAGGTGGCAGCTGCTGTGTTGCTCCTTGCAATATGGCAGTTCACCCGTGGGTGGCCAGCTGTTGTTCCTTTTTTTTTTGGCTCACCTGTGTGCAGCGCAAGTAGGGGGTGTGCATGCATGGGCAGCACATCCCAGGCTGAATACATCGGGATGTGCAGAGTATGCATGGGCACACTTCCACCTGGCGCCGCACACATTACCGATGCTTTTGGCACATTGGGATTTGTGCCAGGCACAATCCCCATTTGAATATCATGTTGGTGATTAGTGAGTTGGCGATGGCACAACACTGTTGTGCCATGAGCAACCCTTCTGAATATCTGGGCCTAAATGTCTACTTTGACAGACTCTCTGTAACAATACATACATATTCCTGTAGCACAGTATAACATCAATGTACAATTCTTGAAAATATTCAAAATACATTATGAGTCCTCATAAACAATTCTAAATCAAAATGTTTTTAGTGGAGAGTAAAATTCACTTACTGAGGCATGTAACACTCAGGAAATTTCTCTTCATAATTTTGCTATCTGTTTTCTGTGTAAAATATTTTGAAGTATGTATGAACTATGTGGGAAATGAGATAAGTTTATTTTAAATCTGCTGTCCCTGGGAGAACAAGTGTTTGTGGGTAGCAGAAGTCTTTCGATTTAAAGGCTTTTGTTTTGGGATGACAGAGTCCCTTTTATTTAAAAAAAAAAAATTAATATAAAGAAAACACTGCCAAGGCAAGGCAATACGCTTCCAGCTATGCAGAAGGCACTGATTAAAATGTAAGCTGAAGGCAATAAATAAATCCATTTAGTCTAGTTTTGTAGTGGAAGTGGGCTCCAAGATCAAAGAAATGTGCAGGGTGTGATGTGAGAGAGGCAGGGCTGATGATTCAAGTCAAGTGAGTGGGTTGGCCAACCCTGAATATTCTGACCATGTTGCTCTGAGAAAGTTCTGTTGTGCTGGGACATTGAGCCTGTAACATCTTGTGTTCGAGTCTGCAATAACTCATGAGATCCCAGTGGGAGTAAGATTTTACCCTGCTTAGAAATTTAGTTAGTTTTTAGTGAGATATTTCTGTGTGATTGTGACAACTTGTAATGTATTGTTTATGTGTGTTGATTCTTTTGTCTGTGCCTCTATAAGGAGCTGAGGAGGGGGGTATGGTGGAAACTGAAAATTATATTCTTCTGTGATCCAAGCTGCAGGGAACTCAGCTGTGAGTGGCATTTTGTGTAAAAAGTCCTTTGTAGTCAAAGTACAAACAGGTGGGTCTGGGTTGCAGAAGTCTTTTGATCTAAAGGCTTTTGTTTTGGGATGACATAGTCCCTTTCATAAAAAAACACATTTTGAATGTTAACATCGGCCAGTGTAAGATCAGATGTTTCTAGGTAGGCAGACTGTGATAGTAAAAAAAGGACTAAGCTCAAAATAAGGTTTGGACCTGTCTTGGGGGAAAAAAAGGTGGTCCCCAGAGATCAAAATCAGAGTTAGGGTGTAATGTTGGTTGAGTCATGGGGGGATAGTGAGCTAGCCAGCTGAAGGTATTTCTATTGTATGTTTACAATAAGGGTTCAGTTATGCTTTGTGTCATTGAACTAGTAACATCATGGGTTCGAGTCTGCCATAACTCACCAGTTCCCAGTTGGGGTAAGCTTCTACTCTTCCTAGGGATTTAGACTGCATAGACTTGGATTTTTCAGTGTGACCCCTATCTTTTTCAAATGTGTTTAGTTTTATCCCTCTAGAAATACAGTACTCCCCATAGTCTTTAGTGTGTATTATCATGTAACATATGTAAATATCATGGAATATAATACTTCATACTTTCCGTGACTGAGTTCTTTTAGGATAGACAACCAAAAGTAGATTGGCAAGTCTGTGATCAATTTCTGAAGAGACAAGCTATGAAGTTTCCATAGTGTTCTCAGCTGTAACAAAAGAGGTGGCAGAGCACTGTACAGTGTGAGCAGTGGCTCTAGGTGTATTTGAACCTAAAGATACCCTGAGTGAGATTGCAACTGTGTGGTGCCAGCATACTGAGGTAACCATTTAGACATCTGAAGGGTTGTGAAAACTGGTAGTAGTGCAGACTGAGTTCTGGGAGAGAACCAGTCTGTGTCAAAATGGAAACAAGCATTTGTCAATGCCGAATGTTGGCTTGCTGGCATTGGCATTGATAGTGCAGGAGTTAAACAGATGCATCATAGGAATGGCAGTGAAGTATTGAACTGATGCCAACCCACCCTCACCCTGCAGAGAGTGACAAGCATTAGGGTGTCCCTTTGGGTGTTTGGTAGTGCAGTGCGGGAAAATATGTCGGGCAGGATGTGAGAAATGACAGCTGCACAGTTCATAAGGAGGTGTAAAAAAATGCCAGTGTTGAAAATGTGGCATGTAAATATACCAAATTTGCGAAGCTACTAGGGTGTGTGGGAAATATGCAATGCATGCTTGCAACACTGCCATTTTATGGGTGTTTGGCACCAAATTTTCAACATAGGCATTTTAGCACCTCTGCTCATGTACAGTGTCACTGTTCTTTCCTCAAAGTGTCCCAAGAATACAGCACCCTGACCACCCACAGTGCACATGGCGCAGTGGTACTGCGTCAGCACAAGTGGCCAGAGTGGAGCAGGGGGATGCTCTAGCGCAAGTTCCGTTGCACTATGTGCAACAACCGCGAAATTCAAAAGTGCACATGCAAATGGGGCCATAATGTATACAAGGCGCAAATAGGGCCATTTGCATGTCATTATGGCCCCATTTGCATGCAGGTGCGCCGATCCCCGGTGACTTGTGCCTGGTGCCCTGCCAGACAGCAGTCGTCGGGGACCGACGCCCCTGAAGAGCACGGCAATGTGCCTCTCTGCCCGATCGTGGACATATGTAGATTTAAATAATTGTCCAATATCCCTGGTGGTCTAGTGGACCGCTTGCAGCCCGATCACGGGCTTATGAATAAACATAATCGTCCCATATCCCTGGTGGTCCAGTGGACCACTTGCAACCCGATCGTGGACATATGTTAAAATAAAAACGTCCAATATCCCTGGTGGTCCAGTGGACCACTCGCAGCCCAATTGCGGGCTTCAGTATGAAAATAATATGTCCAATATCCTTGGTGGTCCAGCGGAACCCCCCTCCCCAACTGCCCACTGAGCCCTACTCCGCCCTCCCCCCCGGTCAGCGGCAGGCAGCAGCACCCCACCCGCCTGCTGCCCCACCGCCCGCCGACTGACACCGACTGGCTGTTTGGTAGTGCAGTGCGGGAAAACATGTCGGGCAGGATGTTAGAAATGACAGCTGCACAGTTCATAAGGAGGTGTAAAAAAATGCCAATGTTGAAAATGTGGCATGTAAATATACCAAATTTGCGGAGCTACTAGGGCGTGTGGGAAATATGCAATGCACGCTTGCAACACTGCCATTTTATGGGCGTTCGGCACCAAATTTTCAACATAGGCATTTTAGCACCTCTGCTCATGTACAATGTCACTGTTCTTTCCTCAAAGTGTCCCAAGAATACCGCACCCTGACCACCCGCAGTGCACATGGCGCAGTGGTACTGCGCCAGCACAAGTGGCCAGAGTGGAGCAGGGGGATGCACTAGCGCAAGTTCCGTTGCACTATGTGCAACAACCGCGATATTCAAAAGTGCACATGCAAATGGGGCCATAATGTATGCAAGGCGCAAATAGGGCCATTTGCATTTGGTGTGTGGGAAATATGCAATGCACGCTTGCAACATTGCCATTTTATGGGCGTTCGGCACCAAATTTTCAACATAGAAGTGATTTCGCATAGCGACCACGCTATTCTGCGCCGGAAGTGCGAAAACACATTTTGGACACGATATGTCAAATGACGGCTGTACTGTTCATCAAGAGGTGTGGAAAAATGGCAATGGTGAAAATCCAGACTGAAAATATCACAAATGCACGACGGTACGAGCGTGTGTGCAATCTGCCAATGCATGCTCAGATTACAGTTATTTTATGGAGTATCATCACCAAATTTTCAACATAGGCATTTTAGGTCCTCTGCTCATGAACTGTGTCACTGTCATTTTTCATAATCTGGCCCAAACACTGATTTCCCTCAGCGACTGCTTATTGCTACCGGAAGTGCGGAAACACATTTCAGGCAGGATGTGGAAATGACAGCTGTACTGTTCACAAGGAGGTGTACAAAATGACAATGCTAAAATCCGGCAGTAAAATATTGTGAATGCGAAGTTACAAGCCTGCGTAACGCTGCGCCCAATGCACACTTTCGTAAAAGGCATTTTTCCACCAAATTTGGAACTTAGGCTTTTTAGGCAGGGCACCTCATGAATCACCGCCACCGTCATTTCAAGCACGGGCCCCGAAGGTGATTTCACAAGAGTGACTGTGAGAGCACCTCGAGGCCAATAAACACCATGACAGTGACAGAATTCATGAGGAGGGGCCCCAAAACCCATGTTGAAAATTTGGTGCAAAAATCCAAAAATGCCTGAGATATGCAACAAAGTTGGAAAACCCTGTCTAGCCCATTATACAGCTTACCAGCATTTCCTCAGTTTGCGGTCGGCTTTGAAGAGTGCAGAGCGTGTTCCCGTCCACCAAGATCGCGCGCCGGACTCCAGAGGTAAATGGGGTGAGGGGGTGGGAGGCAGGGTGCGAGGGTGGGTGTGGTTGTGGGAGAGGGGGCAGGGAGAAGCACCGTGGACTGTTTTAATTTGCAGGTTTTTAAAAAAAAAAGACGACAAGGGACATTTGCCATGCTGGGGCTCCCAGCATGGCAGAAGGGATGGCTGGGCATGGAGCCGACGGGGATTGGGCACCCTGTCGGCCATGGCATCAGTTGCCACACTAGGGTGGCTCCCAGCGTGGCACCCTGTACTGGGGACGTAGATAGTAGGATATATCTCTAAAACAAAGTGACGCTGCATGATGAGCTTGTCTCTGATTGCAGCAGCACTTGTTTAGAAGTTTTGTCCACTTTACATAATGTTGGTGTCAGCTCTAGCATGCTGGCTTATTGGGGAATGAGGGACGCACCTACTGATGCGTGCCCTGCATTCGCCCAACAGCAGCTGCGCCCCCAAAGCTGCACTCTCCCAATATGTTGACTGCTGCGCAAGCACGGCAAGCCAACATAAAAAGGTTCATTCAGATTACAATGGAAAGGGTGAAAAGGGGTCTCATATCTATCAATCTTGATAAGTCCCCATGTCTGAATGGTATTCACCTGAGGGCATTGAGGGAGCTGGCAGAGGACTTTGCAGGTTCAATGATGGATCTGTTCAACAGCTCGCTGGATATTGGAGGTGGTGCCATAAGAATGGAGAACTGCACATGTGTTGCCACTCCATAAAAGTGGGCACAGAGTTGACCCGGCAACTACAGACCAATCAGTCTGATCTCAATTGTTGGTAAACTTATGCAGACCATACTTAGGGAAAGACTTCAAGACAAGAGCCAACACAGGTTCATGGCAGGAAGATTCTGTCACGCTAATCTGATTGACTTCTCTGACTGCATAACAAGAGCAGCAGGCAGGGGCCAAGTGGCTGACATGCTGTACTTGAACTTCATCAAGGCCTATGACTCTGCCTCATAAGAAGTTGATTGAGAAGTTGGAGGACCTAAGGACATGGGCAAAACTGACTAGGGGGTGACAAATTGGTTGGGTGGAAGGACCCAGAGGGTGGTAGTGAGGAGGAACTCTCTGGTTTGAGGGAAGTCACCAGTGGGGTAACACAGGGTTTGGTGCTTGGCTCAGTGTTGCTTAATCTTTTTATAAGCAACACTGGAGATGGTATAAGGGGAAAGATCTGCCTCTTTGAAAATGACACCAGGCTGTGAGGGAGGATAGACACTGCTGAGGGAATACAGGACCTTACACAGAAACATAGGAACATAGGACTTTGACGGCAGATAAGGACCACTTGGCCCACCCAGTCTGCCCATTTTCTTACCTATTGGATAAGCTGCAGATCCAAGTTAACCAACAGTCTACTTCCTTCTGCCCCCCACTAGAATTGCCTTATGTCTGTCCCATGCATTCTTGAATTCCTCCACTGTTTCTGACTCCACAACCTCCTCAGGAAGGCTGTTCCTTGCGTTCACCGCCCTCTGCATGAAAAAATACTTCCTCACATTGCCCCTGAGCCGTCCCCCTTCTATCTTTAAATTGTGCCCCTTGTTCTTGCACATCTCTTTTTCTGAAAGATGCTACCCTCTTGGACTTTGTTGATTCCCTTGAGGTACTTGAAAGTTTCTATCATGTCTACCCTCTCCTTCCTTTCCTCGAGGATATACATATTAAGCTCCTTTAGTCTCTGTTCATATGGCTTCTGGTGCAGAACCTGTACTATTTTAGTTTCTTTCCTCTGGACTGCCTCCATCCTGTCTATGTCCTTGCAGAAATGGGGTTTCCAGAACTGTACGCACTACTCCAGATGGGGTCTCACCTACTGTCTGTACAGAGGGATAACAATTTCCTGTTTTCTACTGGTGATGCCTCTCCCTGCGCATCCCAATATCTTCCCAGCCCTCCTTACTGCCTTCTCACATTGCTTGCCTACCTTTAGGTCATCTGATATGACTACCCCCAGGTCCCTTTCCATTTTTGTTGTTGTTAGTACCTCACTCCACCCCATTGTGTACTCTTCCCCTGGGTTACTGTTTCCCAGGTGCATTACTTTGCAATTCTTTGCATTGAATCTAAGCTGCCATATGTTTGACCATTCCTCCAACCTTACCAAGTCCCATCTCATCCTTTCCACCCCCCATGTATCAACCCTGCTGCAGATCTTTGTGCCGTCTGCAAAGAGGCATACTTTTCCTTCCAGTCTCTCAGCAGTGTCACCTATAAAGACATTAAAGAGGACCAGTCCCAGTACTGAACCCTGCAGTACCCCACTAGTAACCCCCCTTTCCTTCAGAGTGGACTCTGTTTACTATTACCCTCTGTCTCTTGTTGTCCAGCCAATTTTTAACCCAGGCTACCACCCTGGGACCCACTCCCAGGCTGGCTAACTTGTTTATTAATCTTTTGTGTAGGATTGTATCAAATGCCTTGCTAAAGTCTAGGTAGGCCATGTCCATAGCCCCTCCCTGGTCTACTACTTTGGTCACCCAGTTAAAGAAATCTATTAGATTCATCTGACATGACCTTCCTGCTGTGAATCCATGCTGCCTTAAGTCATATGCCCCGCTGGCCTCTGGGTACTCAACAGTTCTTTCCTTCAGAAGTGATTCTATCATTTTCTCTACCACTGAAGTCAAACTAACAGGTCTGTAGCTTCCTGCCTCTGCCTTGCTCCCACTTTTGTGAAGGGAAATGACATCCTCCAGTCCTTAGGTACCACACCATCCTCCCATGATTTGTTAAAAAGGGTAGTCAGTGGTGTCACTAGTTCTCCCCTTAGTTCTTTTAGAATTCAAGGGTGAATTCAGTCAGGCCCCATTGGTTTGTCCACCTTCAGTTTTATGAGTTCTTTTGGGACCCTTTCTTCTGTGGGTGAACTTACATCGACCCCTACCCCCCCATCCAGAGTGTTTCTATTGTTTGGTTTAGGTACCTCCTCCTCCTTTTATTTTGTGAATACTGAGCAGAAGTATTTGTTCAGTTTCCCTGCTTTTTCACTGTCACCCTCTGCCCACCCCCTCCCCTTTATTAAGGCTCACTATCCCTTCCTTGGTCTTCCTTCACTCCTTAATGTACCTATAAAAGGTTTTATCCCCCTTCTTAACTGAGCTTCCTCGGTTTGGGCCTTTGCGATTCTGACTGCCTTCCACCTTCTGCTTTAACTGGTACAGTTCTCTGTCCTGCTCCTTCTGTGTTTCCTTATACTTCCTGAATGCTATCTTTTTCTCCCTACCTTCCCCGCAACATCTTTTGAGAACCATAGTGATTTTTTCCTTTGTTTTGTTTATTTGCTTCACACAAAGGCTTGTTGCCTTTGTGGTAGCAGTTTTGATTTTTCCCCATTGTTCCTCCACCCCTCTTTCTTGCCCATTTACTGGTGTTTTTCTGAAGCACTCTTCCATTTTGCCAAAGTCAGCCCTCCTAAAGTCCAGTACCCTCACTTTTGCATGGCTTGACTCTACGACTGTGTTTATCATGAACCACACTGTTTGGTGGTTGCTTGTTCCCAGATGGCTACACGCTTCTAAATCTGAGATCCTCTCTCTGTCCCCGTTTGAGAGTACCAGGTCTAAGATTGCTCCCTCCCGAGTGGGTTCCAACACTAGCTGTCTGAGGCATGCCCCATGTAGGGCATCAATAATTATTCTGCTCTTGGATGTGGCTGAAGCAAAGATGCTCCAGTTAACATCTGGCTTATTCAGGTCCCCCATCAACAATATCTCCACTTTTTCTGCCATTCTAAGGATGCCTTCTATCATTTCCTTGTCCCTTGCCTCCCTCTGAGACGGGGGTCTGTATACAACCCCCATGCAGATTGTGGTGCCATTTCCTCTCTCCAGGGAGACCCACAGTGCCTTCTCTCCTCCCTGTTTACACTTTAGTTCCATAGTTTTGATCCCTTCCCTTATGTAAAGAGCTACTCCTCCTCCTCTTTTACCTTCTCTGTCCCTCCTGTAAATTGTGTACCATGGTATGTTGACATCCCAGTCATGGTTCTCTGTGTACCATGTTTCTGTGACTGCCACAATATCCAGGCATCCCTCTTCCATCAAGGCCACAAGTTCAGGGAGTTTGTTAGCCAGATTACGAGCATCAGTACTCATCACCCTCCATTTTTTGATATCCTTACCCCTTTTAGCCCCATCCCTGTCCTTACTGCCCTTGCCTTTTTTTGCATTTACCCCTGTCCTGCTCCCTATTGACTTCTCTACCTTGGTAGTTACCTCTCTAACTACCTTGTTTTGTGGGGGAAGGCTGGGATTTCCCTGCTTCTTTTCAGTGCCTCCCACCTTGGCTAGTTTAAATGCTTGCCAATGAAGCATTTAAACCTATCACCTAAGATCCTGGTTTCTGCACCTTAAAGAAGATCTACCCAGGCTAGAAAAGTGGTCTGAAATATGGCAGCAAGGGATTAATGCAAAGAAATGCAAAATCATGTACATAGGAAGTAAGAACCCAAGGACTGATTACTAGCTGGGGGTCTAGGTCATCAAATCAGAAGAGGACAAAGACATGGGGGTACCCATCACCAGCAGCCTGAAACAACCAACACAGTGAAGGGAGGCAGCAGCCAAAGCAAACTAAATGCTTGGCTGTATTATGATGGAGATCACAGGGTGAGAGAAGGCATATTGCTACTGAAAAGATCTTGGGTGTGGCCTCACCTGGAGTATGGCGTGCAATACTGGAGACCCTACCTGAGAAAAGATCTATACCTGCTCGAGGCAGTCCAGAGGAGGGCAAAGAAAATGGTCCAGGGATAGCAAGGCAAGACATGTGAGGAAAGGCTAAAAGACCTCAACATGTACTCAGTTGGGGGGGTATGGCTGAAACCTTCACGTACCTAAACATATCAACAAGGTGGATACAGGGGACCTCTTCTGTCTTAATGGGAACAAGACCACAAGGATAAATTGCTATAAGCTGGAAAAGGGAAGATTCAGGTAGGAAGTTAGGAGATGCTTATTCATGAAACGAGTTGTGAAGAGATGGAATGAACTCCCAGAGTAGGTTTTCTCTCTGGAGATGGTGAATGAATTAAAGAGGAGTTGGAACTGGTTGAATGGGAGGGTCACCCCTAGGTTTTTCATAATTATCGGCGTTTTCAAGCAAATCAGTAGTTTTGTTCCTGTTGCATGGTTCAATGGTAGACCTGCCCCCTTGTATTTGAATCCTCCTCTGTTATGGCTTGCCTTGTCTTCCTTTTATCATTTGACTCCCCTAATACTGCACCATTGTGTTTGTGTTTATATACTTATTTACATGTATTTATATGTTTTTATGATGAATGTTACCCGACCCTGATCTTATCAGGTCCATCTTGTAAAAGAGCTCTGCTCAATGATGTTCGCCTGGATAAATAAAGATTTTGATTGATTGAGAAGGTTTCATCCATTAAAACCACATTTCTGCCTTTATCAGAAGGTTTAAAGATTACATTTTTAAGTTTAAACAATTCCTGCAAAGCTTGTCTTTCTGGTAGTGGAAGATTACCATTTTTTTTGAAAGTAAAGACCCTGCCCCAGTTGTTCTAAATCATGTAATACCAGTCTCTCAAATGTAGAGCTCTCCACATTATTAATATTTGGGGGTAAACACAAATTTAGGTTTCAATTTACCTGCACTGTCTACAATGAGGGTATGATTTCCGACCTCATATGTATCTGTATGTTCTCCTAGCAATTCATCCAGGTCTAGATAATCAATAAGTCCACAATGGTCATACCTAATGCTAGAATTATTGTCCCAGATTGATGGTAGGTAAACTTGTGAATCCTCAAAATCCAAAGATGAAGGCATTTGTTTGCAAGCCTGTTGTTGGCAGGTCAGTTTCATTTTCTATGAAGCCCATACTTCCTCTGGTTCTAAAGTAATATTTCAGTTTGATTTTTCTCACCAGTTTGAATATATTTGTTTTGATTTTTAATGCATCCACTGGTGGAGATGGAGAGAATGAAAGTCCACATTCAAGAAGCTTAATTTGGTCTTCAGTCAGGACCAAAGCTGTTAAGTTGATTAGTGTATTTTTAGATTCCCCTATAGCTGCCTTTTCAGTCTGATCACTGCCTCTTCCTCTTCCTCTTCTGTGTCTTTTCTTGCTTGGATCTTGCCTTTTCTGTGTCAGTGTGGGCACAGCATGGAGCCACGCTCAGAATATCACTGATGCAGTTCTGTGTTGGTGCAGGCACAGCATGGAGCCATGCTCATAATATCATGATGCAGTTCTGTGTCAGTGCAGGAACAGCATGGAGCCACTCTCATAATATCATGATGCAGTTCTGTGTCAGTGTGGGCACAGCATGGAGCCATGCTCATAATATCGCTGATGCAGTTCTGTGTCGGTGCAGGCACAGCATGGATCCATGCTCAGAATATCACTGATGCAGTTCTGTGTTGGTGCAGGCACAGCATGGAGCCACGCTCATAATATCACTGATGCAGTTCTGTGTCAGTGCAGGCACAGCATGGAGCCACTCTCATAATAGCATATAATAGCTGCAGTTCTGTGTCTGTGCAGGCACAGCATGGAGTCACACTCATAATATCACTGATTCAGTTTTGTGTCAGTGTACTCACAGAATGGAGCCACGCTCATAATATCGCTGATGCAGTTCTGTGTCAGTGCACTCACAGAATGGAGCCATGCTGATAATATCACTGATTCAGTTCTGTGTCAGTGCAGGCACATTGTGGAGCCACGCTCATAATATCACTGATGCAGGTCTTTGTCAGTGCAGGCTTAGCATGGAACCGTGCTCATAATATCATTGATGCAGTTCTGTGTTGGTGCAGGCACAGCATGGAGCCACGCTCATAATATCATGATGCAGTTCTGTGTCAGTGCAGGCACAGCATGGAGCCACTCTCATAATAACATATAATAGCTGCAGTTCTGTGTCTGTGCAGACACAGCATGGAGTCACACTCATAATATCACTGATTCAGTTTTGTGTCAGTGCAGGCACATTGTGGAGCCACGCTCATAATATCACTGATGCAGTGCTGTGTCAGTGCAGGCACAGCATAAAGACACACTCATAATATCACTGATGCAGTGCTGTGTCAGTGCAGGCACAGCATAAAGACACACTCATAATATCACTGATGCAGTTCTGTGTCAGTGCAGGCACAGCATGGAGCCACACTCATAACAACACATAATAGCTGCAGTTCTGTGTCTGTGTAGGCACAGCATGTAGCCACGCTCATGATATCACTAATGTTGTCTCTAATAGCTGAGGATATGAAGAGACAAAATCATAGAGAAGAGGCACAGACAGAGTAAGAAAAAAGGAAATATTGCCCACAAATTCTACTGTTTATTTAAAAAATAAGGAGCAAGGACAAGTGCAAAGCTGGAGTTGCAGGTCAAACCCCAGGGCTTTTACATGACTAAATTATGCTTCTTACAGGTCTTTATTTTACTTTGCTTACTATCTGCATTTTAAAAATGTAAACTTGCTTTTTCACTTGGCAGGATAACTGTAGTTTCACTTTTACTCTGTCAAGCTACTGCCTGCATTTAAAAAAAAAAGTTAACCTGTTTATTACTTAGGAGAGAGAGAATATCTACAGTTGTATTTTAAGTTATGCTGGCTTGCTGCCTGCATTTCAAAAACATAGATTTGTTTTTTACTTTGGGGTAGCTGCAGCTGTATTAACACTATGTATGGCTAATGCCTGTATTTTAAAAATGTAAACTTGTTGTTTTTTAATTGGGGAGATTTCTGTGTGGTGGATGAGCTGTGGTGGTTCGTATCCCTATAGTTTAGGGTGATGCTAGATAAATCTGGAAGGAGAGGCTGGAGATGTACTCTAGAGCCAAGATGCAAGGTTTATTAGCCACAGTTGAAACACAGAAAAGACTTCACATTCACTAACACTATACACATAACAAAGAGTGAATAAGGTTACCGGGACCACAAACTGGCCCCACTAATGTCCTACAAAAGTCCGGGTTATTCAAGTCTTAAAGGTGTTGCGATCCGATGCATGAAGCTTGGGTTTCTAGTATTCTGGTCGGCCGACTGCTGAGGGTGAACCTAAGGAAGCACTTCCTACACAGGCCATAAAATGGGGCATCCCCCAGTGAACCAAAAACCAGTAAAACACTGTAGGCCTCCTGGCCTTGGGAAGAAGGTGACTCCTGGCGTCACTGAGGCAATGTTGACAGGGCAGTGCCTGGTCGAGGATGGGTGTTGACACCAGGTTGTAGGGGAAGAGAACCTCCTGGGATGTTGCTGCGTGACCTCAGGCAGGTGCTCTTCAGTCGAGGAAAGGATGCTGGGTGCAATGATCCACTGGACAACCTCTGGGCAGGTCCCCGGAACCCTTACCACCTCACCCCTGCAGCTTCAGAATCCGACAATCTTCGGTGTGACCTCTTGATGCATTACTGGAACACGAGCCATCTATGTGCAGTACAATCAAGAGGTGGGAGACCCTGGTGTGGCCTCTTGTGTGGGCCACCGGTACTTATGTCACCTCAGGGAATGAGGCACAGAGCCTGGCAATCCTCGGCTAGGCCGTGGTATAGGCCACCGGTACTGTTGCCACCTTAGGACAATGTCTATTCGGGAGAATGGGCGACGTGACTCCGAGTTCAGTGGACGACTTAAGTCCCTCGAGCTAGAGCCGGGGCGGCCCCTAATCTGACTCACCTTGGTGGGCTCTAGCTACCAGCTGGCTACCACTTACGACCCACAACTCGAACCTGGGATGTCATGGCAAACATTTGGAGTTGTTGGAGGTCGTTGGAAGTGGGTACAGGTGATACTGGGCTTCTCGGGACCTTCCCTGGGTTGAAGAAGAGACACCGGAGGACTTCTAGATGAGGTGGGAGGTGGGAGGTGTGTGCAGAAGCCCCTGGAGTTCAACCAAGATTTCTGTCCTTTGGGGAATGCACAACCAAGATGGAGTGATAAGGCTTCTGCTCCTGGAGACTGCTACATGGAAGGTTCACTGGGTCTGTTTCCTGGCCAAATGAACTGACTCAACACACTGGAGAACCCGACTAGATGGCAGACTTCTGCAAAAACCAACTGAGGCTGCTACTGGGGATCTTCTGGAGGGAGTTACACCAAAAGGACCCAGGGGATTCACTTCAACCTCCTAACAGGGAAGCCGACATCCATTGCCTTGCTGTCCTTCACCTTCCCTGGTCAAACTCTTTCTCCCTCTCTTCCGTCTCTGAAGAGCCTCCTCTAGGCTGGGGCAGTCCCGGCTACCTGCCAGAAGATTGGCTTCTTCATCCAGAGGTCAGCCTCCTGAAGCTGGGTGAGTGGCTTAAACAAAAAAATCTCCAGATTTGAATCTACCCTAGCCACAGGGATTGGCTGAGAGGGCTCAGCATGGCTTCCTTCTCCACTGGGGACAGGAATGTTGCCCAACTGGTTTGGCTGGCTGGGTGTCGGCCTTGAGCAGGGGAAGGGGGAGGAAAGAAAGAAAAAAATGGTTTTCTTTTAAAACCCTGAATTTAGACTTCTAGGATTGTCTGCTGGAGTTGAGCCTGTTCTGTGTTTCAGAGGGTCACCAAAGCTTTTCAGGGGTTCCCCATTAAGCTGCCAGGGTCCCCATAACTGTCTGACCCCTCATATCTTTGAGGATCCTCTATTTTCTGTGGTGCTCCCAATTTCCCCTGGGGCACTACATCTGCAGTTGCATTTACCTCTTATATATGCCTAATGCCTGTAGTTTAAAAATGTAAACTTATTTTCTACTTGAGAGGTAGCTGCAGTTGCATTGTATTCTGTCTGGCAACTGCCTGCATTACACAGATGTGATTTTGTTTTGTACCTGGGGGGGAGGTAGGGAGTAAGAGCAAGTGCAAACTCTAGGTGCAGACAAAACCCCAGGACTTCTAGTAATTGAGAAGCACAACTTTAGGGGCTTTTGTTTTTGCTTTGTCTACCTAGTGCCTGTATTTTGAAAGTGTAAACTTGTTTTCCTTGGGTGTAGTCACAACAGTTGTATTTAAAGGAAAACTCCATGTTAAAATCAGAAAAAGATATGTAGTATTCTTTTTTCTGTGTTATAACCTCTTCCCAGTATTTTTTATTTCCTCTGTGAGAGTTGTTTTTTTCTAACTTTCCCTAGCTGTTGTATTGCCCTTGGAGGTTGCCATTCTGGTTTCTTTTATGGCCTCTTGTTCCAGACAGTCTTCCCAGACTGCCCTTTGGTGTGATGTTTAATTGCCCCTGCAGGAAGCCAGTGACTTGTTACAGGGTCTGTCACAGCTCATCCACAGAGAGAATACTTCTTCCAGAGAAGTCACACTGCTAGATTTTGGGTGAGTGTAAATCATTATTATTTTTTGATATTGGTACCTTGTCCTGCTATGTTCTGCTGTGTGTGTGTGTGTGTGTGTGTGTGTGTGTGTGTGTGTTTTAATCATGTCACTGTTTACAGTGGTTGTGTTTGAACTCATCTGGCTATTCCTCTCAGTCCCTTTTAGATTTGGATCAGTACTAGGCAGCAAAAATTGAACATCGCCTTATAGGTTGTAACATAGCAGGACAAGGTACCAATATAAAAAAATAATAATGATTACACTCACCCAAAATCTAACAGTGTCTCTTCTCCGGAAGAAGTATTCTCACTGTCTGAGCTGTGACAGACCCTGTAACAAGACACTGGCGTCCTGCAGGGGTAATTAGACATCACACCAAAGGGCACTCTAGGAAGACTTTCTTGGAAAAGAGGCCATAAAAGAAACCAGAATGGCAACCTCCAAGGGCAATAAAACAGCTAGGGTAAGTTAGAAAAAAACAACTTTCACAGCCAGAGTTAAAAAAAAACACACTGGAAAGAGGTTATAACACAGAAAAAAAGAATACTACATATCTTTTTTGATTTTAACACAGAGTTTTTCTTTAACTCTGTTTCTGGCTACTGCTGCTTTTTTTAAATTGTAAACCTGATTTTTACTTCGGCAATAGCTGCAGTTGTATTTTACTCTGGCTTTAACAATTGTCTACATTTTGAAAATGTTATTTTACATTTTTCTCTTGGGGTGATTGTTGTGTGATTCCAGTTGTTTTACAAAATAATATTGTTTCTGTTTGGTTACTGCTTTTCATTAGCATAACCCTCCTGCCATTTTTGTTTACCTGTTTACATACGCCATGTGACCAGGATCTGACAAATGAGGAGCCAGAATTGATCAGACCCATTCAATAAATATCAATAAAACATGAAATTGAAATGTTACAGAAAGAATAATTAAACACAAAGTATTATTAATCAGAAATGTTAAAAACACATTGTGGTTAAATCTCAACAAAGTTATTGTAGCTGTCAAAAAGTTTAAGGAAAAGTATCTTAAGACATGTATTTCCTCTTTGCAGGTAAACACTAATAAAATAAATATTTTTAGTCAGCAGGAACATTGAGTGCGGTGAGAGTTGGAGCCATCAGTCATCACTTGGAAAATGCCAGCTGTGTCACACAACAGAGAAGCTGCATCAGTATCCTCAGTGTGGGAAGAGTTTCCATGATCTTCATCTCATTTCTGTGCAACAACAGATTCACGTAGGAGAGAAGCAAAATAAATGTACTGAATATCAATGGAGTCTAAGGAAGCTAAATGCAGTTAAATACATTGGCAAGTGTTTCACAGAGCAACTTCAAATTGTAACACAGCAAATACACATGAAGGAGAAAACATATAAATGTGTTGAATGTGAGAAGAGATGTACAGATAAGAGAAGCCTCATAATACATCAGCGAACTCACACGTGGGAGAGACCATATAAGTGTATTGAATGCAACACTAGTTTTACCTCACAGACGTGCCTCAAAAGACATCTGCCAATTCACACAGGGGAGAGATGATATAAATGT
The DNA here is from genome assembly GCA_016271365.2 of Neoceratodus forsteri. NCBI lineage: Eukaryota > Metazoa > Chordata > Ceratodontiformes > Ceratodontidae > Neoceratodus > Neoceratodus forsteri. The sequence continues at coordinate 695,875,933 of CM057456.1, read as the reverse complement.
GGTGAGTGTGGCAAGAGTCTTACATCACACACTATCCTCAAAACACATCTGCGAATTCACACTGGGGAGAGACCATATAAATGTGTTGAATGTAACAAGAGTTTTACCTCACAGAAGGGCCTCAAAAGACATCTGCCAATTGAACACAGGAGAGAGACCACATAACTGTGGGGAATGTGGCAAGAGTTTTACATCACAAACTAACCTCAAAATACATCTGTGAATTCTCATAGGGGAGATGCCATATAAATGTGCTGAATGTTACAAGAGGTTTTCAAGGCAAGATAACCTAAAAGCACATTTGCGAAATTCCTACAGGGGAGAGACTGTATAAATGTACTGACTGTACCAAGCATTTTGACCAGAACAGTGATCTGAAAAAGCATCAGTGAGTTCAAATGGGCAAGACATTTAGTGACACACCAGGACCCAAACTTAGTCAGAGTTCTGCATCATGAAACTAACAAGCCTCTTAAAGGTAATTTGCTCCCTTTTCCATCTACCTTGTGCATGGGTGTTAGCCCATCGACGCTGTGTGTCGACTGCCCCACCCACTCCACCCAGGGGCATCCGTCAATTCTAAGGACTGCCCCATCATAACTTTCTGCATTTGTTTTACTAAGTCCCCATTTTCCCATTTGCAGCTTATATTGATCTCCCACTAGACGGAGTGTGTCCTCTCCTGCTTTCCCTGGCTGGCCTCTCTATCTATCTGCTTCACCTCCACTCCACTGCCTGACACTCTACCCCCCTGTCCCCATACTCTGCTTCCCTGATCTCCACTGATCTCACCCCTCTCTAGCCCACTGTCCCCCTACTAATTGTTCACTTAACCTCCCCCCACCCCCTGCACACCCTCTGCACCCTACTCTCTCCTGAGTGGCCACTAGAAGTCACTGTCACACACCTCATTTTCTGATCGCCGCACCCTCTCCCAGCACTGTTTTCACAGCCTTCCAGGCTCTGGACTAGGCATTTCCAGCATCCCTTCCCCAGGATTTGAACCTTGTACCTTCAGCACCAAAGTCCACAGCCCTACCATTGTGGCTGCCTCACTTCTGGAAGCCAACCTGTCAGCCTTATACTTAGTTCAAGCCTACTATCTACTACCAGCCATGGTCACCTCTGTATGCTTGCACAGCCTGGCCCTACTGCTCCTACTGGTGCTTTCCATTCCCCACCAGTGTCCAACATCACCCCTCCACAGTGACACCTCTGATCAACTTCCCAACCCTCCTCACACCCGCGTACCCCCTACCTTGTTCAACCCTTCAGCCCCTCCTCACCCCCACCAGCTCACCTCCCCCTGCTGTTGTCCCTCCCTAACCCCCCGGCCCTTTCTCAACCTCACTTTCCCTGCCCTCCACTCCCTGCCAGTCCCATGCTCCCAGCCTGCAAGGTCCATTTACTGCCCTCCCTCGGTGAATGATCGATATTATCTTGCCCTGCTCAGGGTAACCTCCTTACTCTTCATGCTGTCCGGTAATATCCATCCCAACCCTGGCCCAATCCCCACCAGCCAGCCATGGACCCCCTCGTTTCTGGACTACGCATAGCCTCCATGAACATCTGTAGCCTCCTGAAGAAATCTGCAGCCCTTCAGTGCTGGATAGTGCATCACCAACCTGACATTCTAGCGCTGGTGGAAACCTGGCTCTCTAAATCAACCCTTGACTCCTTCATTACCTTCCCTGGGTACTCCCTATTCAGGGAGGATAGAGTGGGTAAGCATGTGGTGGATGCACCTTCTACATGCGCCGCTGGGTTGCTGGGCCATGCCCTCCCACCCCCAACTGGATCATGGTGCCCAAGCTGTCTCTCTCAAAATCACTCCTGACCCCCTCTAGGGCCCCTCTTATTATCACAGTAGCCTATGTTCCCTCTCGAAACAAACCACAGCTATTCTCTCGCTCTCAGAATACCTCTCCAACCTTCCACATAAGGTTCAGCAGATCCTGTTGGGTGACCTCAATACAAACTGGCTTAGCAGCCGAAGCCAAGGACACCTTTGCAGCCCTTGACCTAACTTAATTAGTTACCCAGCCAACCAGGTTCAACCCCTCCAACGGCACTCACACTGTCTTGGACATTGTCCTGTCCAACCGCCCCCATAAAATTGTAGACATCGTGGTCCTCCCTGACTCTCTAAGTGACCATTTCCTGGTACTCTTCACATGGTCATGTCTTCTGCCCAAGCCTGAGCCTAAAGCGGTTTTCCATCGGTGCCTCCACCCCGGTAATCTCAATAAATTCAGGCAGCACCTTGCCCTTTGAGACTGGTCCCCTATAAACCTTGCCCTAAGTATTGATGCTGTGCTTGACTACTTCTCTCACTCCTTTAACATGACCTGTGACATCTTTGCTCCTCTTGCCAAGACCTAAACCAAGAAACATGATGCACCATGGGTCACCCCATCTCTCCTTCAACAACTGAGGCACAGAGATAACCTATGGCACAGAGCCATCAACTCTGGCAAACTGGCGGATAGACAGGCCTATAATGCTGCATGCAACAGGTGTACCTGGGCTGTTCACAAGGCCAAAGCAGAATTTTACAGATCAACACTTGCCTCCTCCTGGGGGTCCACCCGTAAGTTTTGGGACAATATAAAAGAACTGAATGGGAAGTTGCACTCTCCCCTCTCCCATCTCAACTTTGCATTAATGGCATCTTCTCCACTGACCCCCAAAGCATTGCTGACTGCCTCAACACTGCCTTTTGTGACCTCAGCACAGTCCTCCCTAGCAATTTCTTTGACCCAATCCCTCCTTCACAGTCACCTGCCCTCCATTCTACCTTCGCACTATCACTCCGCAGGAAGATAGGCTATACCTGACTAAAGCCCTTAATGGCACCAGCCCCAGTAATGACCCATTAGATACAAAGCTTCTCTGCCTGGTCCTAGATGTAGTGCTTGCTCCACTCACAGACCTACTCAATTGCTTTCTATATCTTGGACAGTTTCCCCTTGCTCGGAAAACAGCTGTCATCACACCCATACTTAAAGGTGGGGATAGCTCCTCCCATGGTAATTATTGGCCAATTTCTATTCTTTCCCTGCTCTCCAAAGCCTTGGAAAAAATAGTGGCAGACCAACTCACCGAATCCCTGGCTGCCCACGATCTGCTGTGCAGGGAGCAGCATGGCTTCTGCCCGGGCCACAGTACCACTATGGCGCTCCTGGAGTTCTCTAACTTCCTGCACTGTGCCTTAGACAAAGGCCACCTTGCTGGGGTGGTCTTTATCGACCTCTCCAAGGCCTTTAATATGGTCTGCCACTCCCTCCTGCTTGACTCTATCCTGCAGCTCGGCTTCTCCCAATGGCCCCTTTCCTGGTTCACTAGCTACTTTTCCTCCAGGTCCCAATGCATCAAAATACACAGCACCCTCTCCAGCACTCATCCTGTCCACTCAGGAGTCCCCAAGGGCTCCATCCTGGGTCCACTTCTTTTTAGTCTGTACCTCAACACTCTTCCCAGCTCATACTCTGGCAAGGTTCTTCTCTATGCATACAACGCTGTCCTTTTTGCTTCCTACCCGGACCCCACCTCCCTTCAGATCTCCCTGCAGCACTCCTTCAACCAGACCGAGTGCTGGTTCATGGACCGTAGACTGGTAATTAACCTAAAAAAAACCAAAACTATGTTATTCACCCACCACCAAAGCAAGTCCAGAGACTCCTCCCTCCAGACACTCTCCAGCTCTCTCCACCCCCTTGAGCAAGTCGCATCCTACAAATACCTGGGCATCACATCTGACCCTACCTTCACTTTTTACTCCCACATCAGTTCTCTCACATCTGCCACCAATACATGAATCAGCCTTCTTTACCGCCATAAGGACTGTCTGCCACCCGAAGCCTTCCAGCTGGCCGTCACCTCCTCAGTCCTGTCCCTAGTTGACTATGGCCTTCTGGTCTATGCAGCCACTGACAGCACCACTCTCAACAAGATCCAAATGTCCATCAATAAGGCCTGCAGGCTTCTGACCAGTGCTGATAAGCACACCCATACATGTTCACGTTACTCCTTTGCTAATATGTTCAGTTTCGAGGAGAGGCTTCTATATCAGTCCTGCCTCCTGGCTAAACAAATACTCCTCAGTCTCTCCCCCCAGGGCGACCTCATCGCTCCACCCTGCTAACCCCTCTGTCTCCACTCGCAGTGCCTCCAAGTACACTGTCCTGGTCCCGTGGGTTAGAACCTGGCTTGCCCAAAGGTCTGTCTGTTACAGGGCCCCATCATAGTTCAACTCCCTCCCCATCACTATCACAAGCCTCCCAAACATTGGTCCTTTTAAAGTTGCTCTCAGGAACCACATTTTTGCCACCCGCAGCTGTATGTGCATACAACAGTGAGGCCCCAGTCCCGTGGGTCTCCCAGCCACCTTCTTGGTCCAAATATATTCTCTTGTGACAAAGTCTCCATTAAGACTGCAGCCATCTCACCTTTCTTTTTTGGATACTGCTTGTGGTACTGTGTTTTTCTGCCTAGCTACCACAATGTATAGGCCTACAACCTCACTGTGATTAATTGCTGACTTCTACATTCAAACCTCTGAGTGCACCTTACTGTCATTTGTACTTAATTCATTGTTATGTATATGTCTGTTACTAAGAAATGCTGTCCTGTATTCTCTCTGTTACCTGACATGGAGCCTTTGGAAATGAGTCCTTGACTCAAAGGGTTGTAATTCTGATGTGACTACAAATAAATTAATTAATAAATACTTCCATTCCAAAATTAGGGAAAGCCCTCAGGAGAGGAGCAATTGTAGATGAAATTCCACCTGTAAACATGGAACAACCTGCAACAGAATTTACAGAACAGGAGAAAGCCTTTAACAAGAAAGATTAACAACGAAAGAAAGACAACTGGAGAGACCATAGCTACACTGGATAATACATGTATCTGCTGCAGCCCTAGTGGACTGCATACAAAGTGGTTTACCAAATGCATAGGAAAAAAAATTGGGGGAATGTGGAAGTATAGGTTCTGTTTTACAGAGTTAGGAACAGTCTCTTATCTTGTGGCACGATGTGAGGTGCTCATGTCAGAAGGCCTGTGTACAGAAAGACACAACAGAGCAGTCAGACTGACATACCAGAAACTATGTACATGCTATACAGTACACTGTAATCTCAAACCCAAAAGGATTACAAAGAAAAGATAATGATCCCATGGGACCACCCAGTGCCAACTGTAAAATAAGCAGATGCCTGAAAAACAGATATTACAAGTCAAGAAAAACAAAGATACTGTGGTTCATGTAATTTAAGTACCCATCCCAAGTGACTGGTGTTTTAAGCATGCAGAGACACGGGATCATCAAATACTAGGATAGTCAAACAGAAACAAAAGAACTGTGGAACAGAAACACTGAAGTAGTATCAAATGTCCTTGGAGTTACAGGACTAATTAAAATGAAATTTCAGTCACATGTGAATATGGGTGTAATTTTCTTTGATGCCAAATGAACTTCAGACAGATGGCATTCACCGAATTCTGCATGTCTTAAGATCCCTTTTTACAAATATTAAAATTAGTACAGTGCTGATTTGTTTGAACATGCTCTGTCTTATGAATGGCTTCCATTCTTGTTATGGGACTAAAAAACTCTGAACATTGGAGACACTACCCAAGAAAGAGACCATATAAATGTCCTTTGGATAAGACGTTACACCGAGGTCCTTTTTGCCCATCTCGGGTCACTATCCAGGTGGCAGTAAAAGATCCCATTTCAATTACTGATGAAGAGTAGGGGTATTTTATTAAAGTGATTTTGTGATCTTTTACAGATGCCTTTTTCACATAGTATCTCATTGCCACCCATGTTTCAGGTGCTGAAGCTGCAATTTGTTTTGTAAAAAAAAAATGTTATTGACATTTTTATTTATGTTTTATCAGCACTGTGTTCTCCAGTTTTCTGTGTGCAGTCACACCCCCGGAATGATGTCATGCAAGGGAACTGTCAATGTTTTACATACAGCACCAAGGAATTCTGGGTAAATTATCATGTTGATATAAATGTTAGTTACTCTAAGGGAGTCACTTATTTTGGTGGTGGTGACTGCACCTAATAATGAGATATCCATAGCAAGGAATTGTGGGTACAATCAGACATTGTTTTTCATTTCCCTTACTGTAAGGTGCAGTCTCGAATCTCTGTAGTGGCTTCAACAATAAAAGCTTGCATATGTTTATTTTCCAAACAAGGCATTGTGCATATAGTATCTAGCTGACAGGATTTCTGTACTGAGAGATGTAGTCTCCTATGTCGGTAGTGTAAATGTCTGCAATACCAAAACCGACCAACAGAGGTCTCTGTTTCAAAACAGTGCTTATAAACTTTGTTTCCCTTGCATGATGTCACTCATGGGGGTTGCAGCACTGAGAAAAAAAAAGGGGCGGGCTATGCAAATGAAGCAGAGCACAAAAATAAAATCATTTATTTAATGGAAAACAGCACTTTTTGGCAGTTTGAATGGTAGCAGATTGAATCACAACTCCTACAGGTTATTAATCCCATTTTCTATGGCAAAGTTCACAAAATCACTTTAAACAAAAATCAGTACAAATTCAGTCTTACAATCTTATAATACACTCCATATCTTCATTTTACTTTTACCAATGTAAATATAGTGCATACCATACTTTTTTGTTTACATATGATTTAATCCCCATACTTCTCTTAGCTTATCTAGTGTAATCAATAAATCTTCCATTTTTATTATTCTTAGAACTGAGAAATGTTTCATTATAAAGTGAAATTATTTCCACATATTTTATACGTTTTGTACAAAGTTCCCTTGTACATCTTTTTCATATACTGTACTTTTCTAAACATAGAAACATAGACTTTGACAGCAGATAAGGACCGCTTGGCCCATCTAGTCTGCCCATTTCCCTACCTACAGGATAGGCCGCAGATCCTAGTTAACCAACAGCCTATATCTTCCTACCCCCCACAAGAATTGCCTTATATCTGTCCCATGCATTCTTGAATTCTCCCACAGTTTTAGACCCCACAACCTCCTCAGGAAGGCTGCTCCATGCATCCACTACCTCTCTGTGAAATAATACTTCCTCACATTGCCCCGAACTGCCCCCATCTTTAAATTGTGTCCCCTTGTTCTTGCACGCCTTTTTCTGAAAGATGCTACCCTCTTGGACTTTGTTGATTCCACTGAGGTACTTAAAAGTTTCTATCATTCCCCCTCTCCCTTCTTTCCTCAAGGGTATACATATTAAGCTCCTTTAGTCTCTCCTCATACGGCTTCTCTTGCAGACCCTGCATCATTTTAGTTGCTTCCTCTGGACTGCCTCTATCCTGTCTATGTCCTTGCGGAGATGGGGTCTCCAGAACTGGATGCAGTACTCCAGATGGGGTCTCACCAACTGTCTGTACAGAGGGATAACAACTTCCTGTTTTCTGCTGCTGATGCCTCTCCCTGTGCATCCCAGTATACCCCCAGCCCTCCCTATTGCCTTCTGACATTGCTTGCTAACCTTAAGGTCATCTGATATGATTACCCCCAAGTCCCTTTCCTTTTTTTGTTGTTGTTACTACCTCCCCCCCATTGTGTATTCTTCTCCTGGGTTCTTGTTTCCCAGGTGCATTATTTTGCACTTCTTTGCATTGAATCCTAGCTGCCATACTTCTGACCATTCCTCCAACTTTGCCAGTTCCCTTCTCATCCTTTCCACGCCTCCTTGTCTATCAACCCTGTTGCAGATCTTTGTGTCATCTGCAAAAAGGCATACTTTTCCTTCCAGTCCCTCTGCAATGTCACTTATGAAGACATTAAAAAGGACTGGACCCCAATACTGAACCCTGCAGTACCCCACTAGTAACCCCTCTTTCTTCAGAGTGGACTTCATTTACAATTACCTTCTGTGTCCTGTTGTCTAGCCAATGTTTTACCCAGGCTACCACCCTGGGACCCACTCCCAAGCTAGTTAATTTGACTATTAATCTTTTGTGTGGGACTGTGTCACATGCCTTGCTAAAGTCTAGGTAGGCCATGGCCACAGCCCCTCCCTGGTCTACTACTTTGGTCACCCAGTCAAAGAAATCTATTAGATTCGTCTGACATGACCTTTCCACTGTGAACCCATGCTGCCTTGGGTCCTGTGCCCCACTGGCCTCTAGGTACTCAACTATTCTTTCCTTCAGAAGTGACTCTAAGTGTTGATTCACATGGATTCCCTATTGCAATGTATGACATATGTCATTGTTGTAAAATGTAGTGACTTCTTGCTCATCATAGATAGAATTTTAGACATGCAAACAGTACCATTAATGTACTTTTCTCATATTGCTGTAAACATTCTGTATATTATCCTAACACAATTTGCTCATAAGTTAGCCTCTGTAACCATGGACAATTTCATCTTGTGGCTAAAACTTTCCACAGGTTACTGCTATATGGACATTCCAGGAGAATATGTTGCATTATAGTGTATGGTGGAACACGATTCTCACTTGAAATCCCACCTTACTGAAATGCTGTTTAGCCATACATACTAAAATGAATGGAACTCTGTACTGACCCTACATGCAGAACAGTGTTCCATTCATTTAGAGTTAAAAGCTCGAACTATGCTTTGAAATCATAAACAGAAAACCGCTACGCAGCAATATTATTTAAAACTACACTGGAAATTGCCACATTGGTTTTCAGAAATGGGAGCAGTTCATTTCCAGTAACTCAAAATACAGGATCAACAAGACATGCTCAGATTACTTACAATTTTTGGCATCTTGTCCTCTTCTGTTCTTGCTAAGCAAGACGTCCAGCTGCCATGTTTTGTTTTTTTGCAAAACCCTCCCACAGTAGAGCGGCAACTTTCTAGCAACCACACAACTCACCATGAACAAACGGGAGACAACAATTTATTTTTTTCTATGTAAAAATACATTTTAAAAGCTGAAAAATACTAGTAAAGTAATTTGAGGGGCACCATACACTATAAAAAATACAGGATGGGTAAACCTGTGCAGAACCAGTGTGTTTAGCCACCTTGGGGTCCTCTTGAGTACCTCTTGAGCTTCACTGCCAAGGTCACAGGGAATCGGACCCATCTGTGGCAGAACACACTGGTTCTGCATGGTTACCCATCCAGTATTCTCCTATGTTTCCTCCGGTGCCTGACATTCATAATAAGGGCAAGTTCTTTCTTCCACTGCTTTGTGTTTCAAATTGCCTCTTACATTTATCCTACCATAGGTACGTAACCATAAAATACCCCACATTCTCAGGAGTACTCTTAGGTTGAGTCATTGTTTTATTACCCAGTTCCATTTCCCAGATGCACAGAATTTAAATTCTGGTTCCCTTGGGCCTATGTTACTTAATACTTTATCATATAGTTGTTTCCTGGAATTAGACAATAATTGTGATTTGGTGTTTTCCACAAAAATAGTTTCTTTACGGTTGGTTCTATATAGTCTTGAAGTTGTAGTTTTGTTGACATTTTAACTGGTTCCTCTCTCCAATGTCTCAACAATTCACTAAGAACTCCTGGTGTCCACTCTTGTCCTGTGAACCACTCTTGATTTAGGGCCATGCACGGTGTCCCCATCCAACACATGGTATGGAAAATGCACAATTGGGTTAACCACCCCCCCCCCTTTTTTCTCTGGGTAGATAGATGTATTTTGTTTTTATGGGGTTTAATCTGCTCCCATAGAGCATCTGAAAAATTATGCTCAGCGTCCTTGTTTCCAAACTTAGGTATAGTGGATATATCCATCCTACATACAGAAAAAGTGGAGTAATTAACTGTTTTATAATGAAAACTGTTTTTTGTTTGGATAATTTCCATCCTTTCCACCGGAATACTTTAATATCACATTTCTGTCATCCAGTTCTGTAGTGCCATGTCCCCTTCCCCTACTTGTATCCCTACAATTGTAATGGGATCCTTACTCATCTTTATTCCTGCTACTGCATTTTCCTTAGTTTCTTTCCCCTAATGTTATACCTATGTTATACCTACCACTTGTGTTTAACTGTGCTCCTGAGACTTGTGAATGTGTATTCATAACCTTTAATACTGTTTTATACTCACATCATTTATTAGAAATAGGCACACACCATCTGTGTATGCTAAAGTTTTTAAAACTCCAGTAGTAATTAGAAATGGAATTCCTTCTATAGTATGATTATTTATAATGTGTCTAATGAAGGGGTCTAAAGATAAAACATATAACAGTGGATTTAAGGGCAGCCCTGTCTTACACCTGCTTGAATATGGATAGGATTACTGTTCATCTCCCCCACTATGGGCAGTACTGTTGCTTTTCCACACTATATTTGTATCCAGTTTACAAACCTTGGTGGGATATCATAATGCAGTAATAATTTGAATAAATCAGAATGTGACACTTTGTCAAGTGCTTTGCTTTGAGTGATATCATATATCCCTCTATTTTTTTTTTTTACAGTAATCATAACAATCTCTGATAATGTATAAAGTCTCCTGAATTTTTTTCCCAGGTACTGCAGATGTTTGAGTTTGGTGCAATATTGGTCCCAGACTCTATTGTAATCCATTATTTAATGTTTTCTCTAGTATTTTCTAGTCAATATTTAACAAGCACGTTGGTCTCCAATTTTGGAGTATAGTTTTGTCTCCAGATTTAAACAAAAATTGTAGCAACCCTCTTGAGAATTTTCCTCTGTTGTATTTACCTCTAACATTTCTTTATATACCATAGCATATCTGTTAGCTCGTCTTTAAATATTTGACAACATTTTGTAGGTAGGCCATCCCACCCTGGGATGCCCCTTTAATGGCTGCAGGGCAGAGCTCTGCAGACATTTTACTATCACATAGAAAAATGGATCTCAACAGATTGCTAACAGGCTTTATTAAATTAGAGTTTTATAGCAATCCCTCCGCTCAGCAGTCTGTTTACCACACTTTGTTTTTCTGTTAGTCAATGTTTCCCAGTGAGGAATGAGGTTCACAACAACAGTACATGTATTTTAATCTTAAAGGACAAGTAAACAAGCCGTTTTTTGTCCCACGTTATTTTTTGTAATAAACGTTATATTTGTATGTGTTATTGTGTAGTGTCAGTGTTCTGACTTTTTTTCTCATTAAAATGTGTTGTTTTTCTCAAAAAACTTACTTTTTGTGAAACGATGTGCACTTCCGTATTTCAGCGCTTACCTCATTGAATTGCGTGAGTAGCGTGCCACCACAGGTCAGTGTGACATATTTGGAGCGACTAGCTGTGTACATGCCAAGCAGTGTGGTCAAGAGATCTTGGTTTTTTGTCATCGCTGTAACCCGACAGAGTTAAAATAATGGCTGAGTTTAATGAATTTAGTCGACTTCAGGTCGGGGATGATTTTTTTCCCCCTTGCAGAACTGTAAATGTTTGAGCCAATTTGTGTACAGCCTGTTGCTGCAGCAAACCCAGTGTCTGATTGTTCAGCTAGCGATGGTGAAGGGGATTCTGAAAGTGCCATCACTGAACGTCGTGGAGCTGATGTGTCAAACTGGTAGATTGCCTCTCTCCCGGTGTTACAACGCATGCCCTATAAGTTAACTTTTTTGGTGCATCATTGATTGACCAATACAATGCCCCCCCCCAAAAAAAATGACAGAGGTCCCTTCACAAATGGCACACTACTCATTTTACTGGTGGACACTGAAGCCCTCCAATGTGGGTCACTTGCTGCAAGTGCACATTTTAAATAAATTGTCAATGTCTGTAACAGTAGAGAAAAACTTGATAATGATGTGTATCCTAGGGGTTTAATTTTTAAAGTTGTGCACCATGGCTCCTTGCCCAGATGCCCCCATCAGACAAACAACTTCCTACTCCCAAAAAACTAACTTTTTCTTCATCCTGGGTCCTGGGAATCTGCTATGACTGTGGGTCTTGACATTATCAGTACCATCATAGTAGAAGCTGCAATTGCTTTCTTGTTATGTGTTTTTTTCAGCTTTCATTCTGTTCCTCCCAGAATTTCCTTTCCCAATGTAGGTGTCCTATGGCTCTGACTGCAGGCAGCCCCAAACTCCCTGTTCCACCAAAGGGGTCAGTGCAGAGGCAGAACACAGTGTCACCCCACCCTCTTCCAGATTAAGGCAATCAGGTCAGAATGGCTGTAGTCTTCCTGTGGCTGGGACAGCAGCCAAGTTTCTGCCTACATAGCGCACACCAAAGCCAGTCATCAGTGAGTTCCTGGTGATGTACAAATATGTTGTTTGGGCCAAGGGGCCAGCCTGTTATATAGGTTTTGTGAATATATTGTCATCTGTGTAATGTGCGTTTAGCAGGAGCAGATAGAAGAGCAAAAAGGAAAAAACATGAATCTAGAAAATGTATAAATAATAATACATAGTGGGCTGGATAGTCAGACTTCGCAAGGCCATACTGTACTAGACAGGCAGAAATATGTGAATGAAGTCATTCACATATTTGTGCCTATCTAGTACAGTATTTCCTGCATGGTGGACCAATAGGCTTACAGCTCATAGTGTAAGCTGTCACTCAGTTGGCTGCGGGGCAGTATGCAGGTGGGTTGCAGATGCACGCTGCTGATGGGGCTGGTGGAAGGTGGGTGGAGGGGTGGTGGTTAACACTTGACCACCCAGGATATGTCGTTCACTAACTGATCGGCGATTGTGGATTCAAGTTGGGAGGGGGTAACCAGTGGACCACCAGGGATAGTTATCTACTATATGTAATCAATAAGACATGACTGGGTGTTGGTAGTACTGCGATATCCACACACCCAGAGGTGTAGTTATGAACGAGACAGCAGGGTTTCAATACCACAGCCCACACTTGCATAATGTGTGAACCTCAGCACTGACTATGTATGAAAAGCGCTATATAAATGCTGATTCTGATTCTTCTTCTTCTTCAGCAACTCACTTAACTTTATTGTGTTCCCAGTATGCACCTGTAAACAATCTTTCAGCTTACTGTTCCTGTCCTGTTTTAAAAAAATGCTTATCATCTTCTTTTCTGTATTGCAGGTGCCAATGTCAGAAATACTCCTCCATGGACACCGAGCATGAGTGTGTCTGCTACAGAGAGATACTGAAGAGTGTAGAAAACTGTCCTCAAGAGTCTGAATGCATCATTGATCAGCACGCCTTTATTCTGAATTGCCTTACTCGAGAAGTAATCATTGTGTTATACTATGAATACCTGGAGAGTAATGGCCCCTTTGATGATGACATTCCACTGAATTAGTAAATAATTTTACATTTATAACAACTTAGCATCAGTATTCTTCAGTGTGCTTCATTTTGATTTCCATGTCAGAAAATACTGTACTCATGGGGCCAGATCTTCAGACTGTGCCAGGCAATGTTGCAAATGGAGTCTAGTCCCCAGACAGGGAGGAATGGGAATGCTCCAGCTGTGCACACATCCCAAGAGATTCAGACTTGTACATGCAAGTGGTGCCAAAATGTATGCAATGTGCAAATGGGGCCATTTGCATGTCATTATGGCCACATTTGCATGAGCTGCACGGGGCAGCACAGGGAAATGCGCCTGGGGCCATGCACAGAATGATGCATGGACTGAGGGGTTCCTGGGGCACCACACCCCCGTAACAGCAATCGCGGTTGACATATCCCTGGTTGTTCAGTGAATCCCCCCTCCTCACCCGAATCCCCAGTCGCTGGTGTATTAGTAAGCTACACATCCCTGGTGGTCCACTGGTACCCTCTCTCCCATACACGATCAAGTGTAAAATCAAATGAAACACATGACCTGGTAGTCTCATGGTAACCCCCTTCCTTACATGATCGCGGGTACTAGTGATGAAAAGAAAATCTATGATGGACTAGTGTTAACCCCCTCCATCCCCATAGCCTTGATCATATTTAATAGTATATAAATTGAATGCCCTTGTAGTGTACTGGTGCACCCCCTCCATCCCCGTATCCCCATTGTGGTCAAAATGAGTACAATCAAGCCCTGTTGATCTACTGTTCCCCCCATCCCATCTGATGCAGTGATTGCAGTGGATTGAAAGAAATCCCCTTCCCTAGTAGGCTACCGGTCCACGCACCTCATGCAGGTAAACATTGAGGAAAGGTGAAAAATATGGTAGGAAGAGTAGCAGCTAGGTGGCCTTGTAATTAGGAATAGTGCAGTCAGTGGAGAAAGGGGTGAAAGCAGAGTGAGTTGGGTGGAGTACGACATGAAAATAGGAATTTTGGAGTGGAAATTGGGGGGGGGGGGGGTTGGATAGAAATGATATGGAACAGCCAAAAGGTGGATAAATGTACTTATGAAGTTGCAGTCTACTGAGGAGAACAGAGGGATAACAACTTCCTGTTTTCAGCTGTTGATGCCTCTCCCTATGCATCCCAGTATCCCCCAGCCCTCCTTACTGCATTCTCATATTGCTTGCCTACCTTTAGGTCATCTGATATAATTACTCCTAGGTCTGTTTTGATTTCCTTTTGTTATTATGTCACCCTCCCATTGTGTAGTCTTTCCCTGGGTTCTTGTTTCCCAGATGCATTACCTTGCACTTATTTGCATTGAATTTGAGCTGCCATATATTTGACCATTACTCCAACCTTGCCAAGTCCCTTTTCATCCTTTCCACCCCACCTTGTGAATCAATCCTGTTGCAGAGCTTTGTGTCATCTGCAAAGAGACATACTTTTCTTTCCAGGTGATCTCCAATGTCACTTATAAAGAACCCTGCGGTACCCCGCTACTTACACTCCTGTTACCCCTGCACCCCTATAAGTCACCCACATCCACATACGCGTAGGTGTCATTAGCAAACAAAGCGAACTTGCTTTTGATGCCTATTTGCTATGTCTGATGTGAAGATACCAAAACAACACCATCAACAATACACACATGGCTGAGTGTTGTCAAGTCACTTGCTCTCCTCTGTGTAACACCATCATGGTATGTCAGCTCGTTGTGCATCCTTGACTGAGGATCCAGTCATTGTTTAGTAATGATTATACAATGGTGTGTGAAAATCCTGTAACTTCATTGGTAAAAACATGTCACATGACCATGGGTAAATCCTGCATTACCCATAGCTGAGGAAATGCATTTATAAGTCAACATAATTAAACACATTTTACACATGTGTCCATTGTATAATCACAATAAGGCACTCCATGGTGTGAGTTACTTAAGCAATAAGCCACAAAAGGGTGTGGGTTATTGGGGGATATTTTTGACATTTTAAATGTTTTTAATCTCATTTATTTCTACGCCACTAAACATAGTTCCATGTTACTAGGTAGAATCTCTCACCTATGCTTTCTAAGAAAGATACGGCTTGATGCTTCAATGTATTACCTCTCCTCTCCCATACTCCAGAGCTCATTCAGTGCTATAGGTATGCAAATTGAAATTCTGCCAGCTGCAATCAGTATTTATTCAGAGTTTTAAAAGTGTCAGACTGAAAGCATTCCAGCCCACGGTGTGCTGCTTTGAGAGCCCTACTGGTCCAAGTCGCCAGTATTGTATTGCATTGGATCGTACGGTAAAATCATCAGTAGGAAGAGACAGACTGTTCTTTTTAAGGGTGACATCATCTTTCAGATGTGGTTCTGGGGTGAATATTGGTTTTACTGAGGGAGGTAGTAACTGTTTCAGTCTGGTAAAGTCCGATTCTAGATTTAGTAGCGTGTCAGAGAACATTTTCTTTTTCAAACGGCAAGTACTCGCAGTATGAGGGAGGAGAAGCCAACAGTTTCAGCAGCTGGATGTGCAGTTCTACAGCTTGGTCTGGAGCTGCTTTTTTTCTCTCATTATATGATCCTCTAGACAGGGGCTCGTATTATGCGATGGACTGAAATGTGAGTGGCAGTGAGTGCCGATTTAGCAGTGGTGGAAATGGAGGGCAAAGGGAGCGAGTATGCAGCAGTGTGAAAAGAGGGACAGTATCATTTACTTGAGTGGGCAGGCAGCTGATGGTCTCATGGGGACTGCGGGATACAGTTGATATTTTGAAAAGAGAGGTGAGGTGGGTGGTTGCACTCAGGGTTGCCTTTTGTGGAGATGTACTTGGGGGATTTGTTTTTCTGCTTTTTTTTTTTTTGGCTGGCCAAAGGTGGGGATTCCGATACAGAACTGTTACATATCAAGTGTGTTTAAATTATGCAGTCAGTTGTGGGAGACGCTAGTTAAACGGGTATTCAATATGGCAGGTTTTTGTTTTCATTTTCGGGGTCGAGTTGATTTTTGGGGAGATGCGGATGACTGCCACCTTTTCCCGTGGGTTATGCCGGGATTTACCACGGGTAAAAGGTGCCAGTCAGCCAATCAGAATACATGATTATCAGACCCCATTGTATAATACATTTTAAATGTGTTTAAATATGTTTTTTATAAATGCTATTTCTCAGCCGTGGGTTATTACAGGATATACCATGGTCATGTGATGTGTTTTGACCAATGAGGTTACAGGATTTTCATACCCCATTGTATAATTGGGGATTTACCCACTTCTTGTGTGGTTAAGTCACTTGGCTTCTCCTTGTGCCACACCACACGCGGCTTGGTTAAACCCACAATAAGACACACCCTGTTGTGCTTTATTGCTTAATCCTTTTTTTTTGTGGTCCTCACCTGCTCCCAGACATGCCACTACTTTGTGGCTCATAGGCCACCCTCCTATGACTGTACCACCCAGCCCCCACCTCACATTTCAGCCAACATCCCTGGGTAACCCAGAGTAACCCTTCACCAGATGTGTCCCTGTCCTCCGAGAGGAGAAGCACCAGTGGGGTGGACAGCATAGCGTGACACAGAGGTGTAGGCCCCCCTGGCGTACACCACGACTGCCAGTCAATGAATCTCAGTGCGCTCCCATTCTCCCAGACTGTGCCATGAGTCTGTAGGCCCTGTGCTACATCCCTGCCCTCTCACTTTGAGAAGGCAACCAGTCTTTCGATGCTCTAGCCTTCATCCCATGGCCGGGTCTTCAGCGCCCTGGTCTGTTCCAGAATCCAACTTGCCAGCATCAGAAACGTAAATCCCAGCGTTACGCAGATGTGTCTGTCCGATACTGTTATTAATGTCATACTTTTTACAAATGTTATAAAACAGATACTGCACATGTCATTAAATCACTGCTCTCAATTAATGTTAATATTCTCATTTGCAGGTCTTTCAGACATGTTGCATACCGCCAGTTCATTCGTCTCATTTGGCATAAACTTGGACATTACAACAGGAAAATACTACCAGCGTGTGTAGTAACATCAATATGAGAAGCATTACCATCAGAACAATATAAAGGATTAATGTATGCATATGAAGAGGTTAGCCAAGTTGCATAACTGTATTTGGAACTGCAGTATTGTCTGATTTTGTTTTCAGTTCAATTGTTGGTAGTCAACTCACCATTAATGTTTCCTGTTTAACTCTGCTGACTCACAATTACTTGCACGTACAGAATTACATATGTATATCAATTTGAGTCCAAATGTGAGTTATTTGCCATATCAGTTGTATGACGTGTACCTCAGAGTCAGACTTCTTGTATTCTTTACCAGATGTAAGATGCCTTCTTTCGGCAGACTCGTAGTGTTTCACTGAGTTGTGTAACAGGTTATTTTTTTTTCTATAGTGTAGCCACTCCGTGGTTTGACAAATCTGGTACAGATGTTGCCAATTCCTAATACAGAAAAAAAAATTGGTTGCATGTATAATACGAAATCCTATTACCTTGAATATTGCTTTATTCTGAAGGTGAACATGCGATGGGGTGGCATGTCCTACAACTGATTATGTTAACTTAGAATTCAACACACACAGAAACAAAGAAAGTGACAGTGTGTGTATCCCCAGATATAGCATGTTTATATGAAAGAGACAGCCGTGATAATTGCATACCAGCATACATGCACATAACTGCATGAGTTAGGTTACTATTGCTTATATAAAGACACTCGTCAGTAAAGTGTCAGTACAAGCCAGTGCATGCAAATTGTTTGAACAGTAAAGTGAAGCATGCACAGGCTTATATGGACAGTTTGCTGACGACTGCCTTATGTGAGTGCTAGTAACATAACTCATCCAGTCATGTGCACGTATGCAGGTATGTGTTTATCACGCTGTCCCTTTCGTCTAAACATGTTATATCTGAATATATACACACAGTTTCACTTTCTTTGTTTCTATGTGTGTTCAATGCTAACTTTTTTTTTTCAAATTATTTTTAATCACCCTACTTTTCCTGAACTGTCAGGCTGCCCTGGCTCACTGAGCTGCTCTACTGCCCACTGTGGTCTCTCCTCAACTATTTCACTGCCCCTCGAGACGCCAAGCAAACCACCCCACTATGAATACCTCGGCGTTGTGCCACCCAACCACTCCTGGTGCTCTATCTTTGAATCGAGATTGCCCCGCAGTCACCTAGTGGTCCACCCAAGCACCCGCCTGAGCCGTGTTGTCCCAACCAAGTTATTGGGTTCAGGATTCCTGCTCTCCTGACTCCTTGAAGAGAGACCAGAAATCACCATGGGTGAATTCCTGATAGACGCAGAACATTGGGCATGTTGTCCCATGCCACTGGACTTTCCGTCGCCTCCATGAAGGTAGGGTATTTTCTTGCTTTACCACCAAAACCCAACCCCCGGTAGCTCGGACGTGCAATTATGCCTTACAGCGTCGTCCACAGCTCCACCACGGTACTTAGAGCCCAGACATGTCCACGCACTTCCAGCTACCACCGTGGGTCGCTGTTGCACTGTGCAGGTCCTGGATTCCTCCACAGAGAGGACAGCAGTTTGTGGATGTTCAGTCATCTCTCTCCCGTGGCAACTCCTGGCACCCAGAGCTCATTCTGTAACCCAGGTCAGTGTCATGGGGCGAGGTGTGACATCCAGCGCGTCAACCCTCTGCGACAAGGGGTTGGCTATTTGAATCGTATTTTGTTTCTCGCCACATGTGTGACAATATTAAACTTGAATGTTATTTATAAGAATTGCTCATAATGAATCAGTTGAAGTCAGATGAATGATGTTTACAGTTGTATATTATAACATTTTAATTTGCAAATTGATTGTTAACTGTTACTGTATTTGTTTTTACAAACTTCAAAGTTAACATTTTGTTATGAAGCAATCAACCGTGACAAACCAGATGTATAACACTTGTTTGCTTTCTCTATGAATACAGACTTTACATTTCTGGTTCCATGAAATGGCAAATGATAATATAGTAATGATTTTAACAATGAAAACATTCATAGAAATGTGAAGTAATGTAAACTTTTACATGAAATTTTAAAATAAATGACTTTTATTGAATGAGTGTATCGTTACTCTACTTTCAAACACTGTTAAATGCTATTTTTTATAGCAGTTCTCATCAGTAAAAGTTGTTTTAAGGCATGAAGCACTGTGGTTCCACTTGGATATGGCAGAGAAATGTTACATATTAATACCACAATCTTGGATTTCAGAAGGATGGACTACAGGTAGATTGGTGAGATCCTATGGGACCATCTGGTGGGCATCACAGCATATATGGGGGTGGACCAAAGGCAGTCCATCATTAATGAAGGAATAAAGCTTGCCACAGATCAGTGTGTCAGGCTGAGGGGGAAGAACACAAATGCCAAAGCACCCATCTGTTTCACTTATGTGGTTGCCAAGGCAGTAAGGGAAAAGAGGTTTGCCTATATAAAATTCAGCCAGACCAAGAGACATGTGGATAGGGAAAATGACCCAAGGTTGGCTAGTGAGGCAAGCATGGAAGTCCGGCGAGCAGCGGAACACAAGAAACTGTAGATAGATGAAGGAATTAAGGTGGACAACACTTTCCTTCTGTCGCTATATAAATGGGAAACTGGACAAGAAGGAAGGGATTGTTAGGTGTAAGAAGGGTGTGGCGTGGGTGGAGGATAATGGGGAAGGGAAGCAGAGGTAGAACATTAATACTTTGGTTCTGTCTTCAGCAGGGAGAATGACGGGCAACTGCCTTCAGGATGGAAAAGAGTAGTAGGGGGGTGCACATATATAGTGATACATGAGGATACACTGAGGGAGGGTCTGCTGTCAGTGAAAGTGGACAAATCACCATGCCCGCACAAACTACATCCAAGATCTTGAAAAGCTGGGGAGGTGGTCGTGGATCTGGCAGCTTTGCTTCAATAACAAGAAATGCAAACTTATGCATCTTGGACGCAACAACACCAGGACACAGTATTACTGGAATTCGAACATAACACAATCATCATAAACAACATTGCTTTCCTGTACTCATACCAACTTATATACACATAACTTACATATGTGAAGTCTTCCAGACCAGTAGCGAATATCACGTAATTCAGATGTGATGTAACAACTTGATCAGTGTCTACACATTTCATATTTGGATACTATATAATTGCAGCCAGAGACGTTGAACATAGTAATACATGAAGACCCTAACTTTGGTAACCATTGCTGACTGGGTTTGACATAATACACCAAGATCTGCAACAGAGTAGATGATCCAGATGGGGTGGGCAAAATGAGAAGAGATCTGGATAAACTAGCAAAATGGTCAGAAGAGTGGCAACTGGGGTTTAATGCAAAGAAGTGCAAGATCATGCACATAGGGAAGAGAAACCACGCCCCCTGGGTCTGTGTGGTGGCTGCTTGTGTTTGTCTGTGTCTGTAGCTTAGTTTTTGTGGATTTACATGTTTTTCTGCTTGTGGTAACTATACCATTCTTGCTCACTACATCTGTGAAAGTCTCCTGGACTGGATTTCTGCAAAAAATCATCAGCAGTTATCTTTATTTTCATTTTAAAATCAACTTTTTGGAAGCTATCCCAAGCAAAACATAAGTGAAGCAACTACATCTGACAAACTTGGTGACTCTGGGTCCTGCTGGAATCCACATTTTCGTCTGACCTGCTCCATGATCTGTATGTGGGCTTTTCAGCAACTTGTTTGAATGACAAAGAAGCATACAGACAAAGGGATTTCACATCCTGCATATGTGCAGGCACAGTTAATCACCTTCAGGAATTTTAACATTTCAGTGACTCTGGACCTCAGCTGTTGATCATTCTTTTGGCTTTTGACTTAACTACCAGGTACCTATCTGCAAGCGACTGGGTGCAACTGACAAGCTACAACAAGGATAAATGGGCATATCGTCCTCTATTACTAACAACCTCCTTGCTCTGGGACCCTAGACGCCTGCACTGGTCCAAGCCGCATAAGCCTCAGAAGTGTAATTCTATTGACTACGAAAGTACGGCAACTGTCTCTTAAACTCCTACTCCTCCTTCTCTTGATATCAGGAAGTGTCCACTCGAATCCTGGCCCTGTCTCCTACAGTACAACAAAGCCTGCCAAAATGGAGGGGGGGCTCAAAATTGCTACCTTAAACATCTGCAGTCTCCTCCCAAAACTGGCCTCCCTTCAAATCTTTGCCAGCTAACACAACCCGGATATCCTTGCCATCGTCGAAACTTGGCTGACACCTAATACTCCGGATCATTCCATCTCTATACAAGGCTACAAGATATTCAGGCTGGATAGGACCTCGAAAAGGGGGTGGTGGGTGTGCAGTCTACATAAAGGACTACCTCACCTGTCTCCCTGGTTCTTACCCCACCACAGAAACCTCAGTGCAACTCCTCCCTATCAAGATACTACTTGGTGCCCAAAACAAAGTCTTCACAATTGCTGCTGTCTATATTCCACCAAAAGATCCTGATTCCGGCCTACAGGCTGTCCTCGAGTTCGTAAGTACACAACCTTCTGACATCGAACTCCTTCTCCTTGGGGACTTTAATATAAATTGTCTTGCTCCTGATGCAGGGTCAAACAAAGATGCTATCCTAGCAGCAAATTTAACACAAGTGGTAAACTCCCCTACCAGGAAAAACTACAAATCAGGGATCAGCACCCTCATTGACTGGATCCTTACCAGCCACCCTACCCGTATAACCAATGTAAGTGTTCTCCCTGACTCGCTCAGTGATTACTCTCCAATAACATGTATCTGGACAAATAAGTTTCGTAAGCTGCCTCCAAAAACCATCTATAGCAGAGTCCTACCTTATGGCAACCTTACTCATCTCAAGACCTGTCTTAGGCAGATAGACTGGTCCTTGATTTACAAAACTCAAGATGTTGACCTAGCCCTTGATTACTTTATTACTACTTTCAACACTGTCTGTGACACCTATGCACCAGTAAAAAAGCGCAAAATCAAAGCACTCACAAATCCCTGGCTCACGGCGAAGCTATTGACACAACTCAAAAGTAGGGATCACCTCTGGGCCACTGCAAGAGCTACTGGCACTCTGTCGGACATCCAAAAATATAAACAGGCTCGCAACCACTGTACTAAACAGATCCGCTTGATGAAGAGCTCCTACTTCAAGAATGCCCTCTCCAACTCCTGGGGTGAAGGGAAATCCTTCTGGGACAACATAAGAAATATCATGGGTCAGCAGTCCAAATCCTCTCCTACAATAATGAATGTGGGTGGAACCACTACATTAGACCCAGAGATCTTTGCAAACACCCTAAATGATACTTTCACGGACCTTAGTGGTGTCCTCTCATCTGATTTCTTCACTGATGCTGACCCTCCAATTTCTACTTCTACTACTGCCTCTCCAACCAAACCACCCTTCCATTTCAAACTAGTAAAGGCACATGAAATCTATAAATATGTAAAGAAGGCTATTACTAAGTCTCGAGCAAGCAGTGACACTGCTGACCTTAAACTTCTGTCCCTCAGTCTGGAGGAAGTACTGCTCCCCCTCACAAAAATGTTCAATCTCTCCCTCTGCTACAGCCAATTCCCTAGGAAATGGAAGGCTGCAGTTGTCACTCCGGTGCACAAAAGTGGTGATAAGTCACTGCCTGGTAACTATCGTCCGATATCAATACTACCACCTCTCTCTAAGGCCCTTGAACACTTGGTGGCAGACCAACTTTCAGACTACCTGGAAAAGCACAACATCCTATGCACTCAGCAGCATGGATTTAGGAAAGGGCACAGCACATTGACTGCCCTACATGAATTCTCAGGAGCAATCCACAATGCCATGGACAAAGGAAACCTAATTGGAGCAGTCTACATTGACTTAACCAAGGCATTTGATACAGTACACCATGGCCTACTTATCAAACAACTACTATCCCTAGGGCTCTCGCAGGGTCCTGGTGACTGGGTAAAAATTACCTTGCTCAGCGCCTCAATCTTTAAAAGTAGCTGGAGTTCTCTCAGACTCAAAACCGGTTCGCTCAGGAGTTCCCCAGGGATCCATCCTGGGCCCCCTCCTTTTCAGCCTTTTCCTAAACTCCCTCCCCAAATCCTGCCCTGAACAAATAATCCTCTATGCCGATGATGCCGTGATTCTTGCCACTCATAAAGATCCGAACCTCTTACGCCTCAACCTTCAGCATGCTTTTTCCAAAGTTGAGATGTGGTTCCTTGAACATAAGCTGGTTCTAAACCACAAAAAAACTAAATCCATGCTCTTCTCTAACCTGCAAAACAAGAAATGGCAAGTCCCACTCACCATTAATACATACCTGGGAAATACCCTTGAACAAGTACCAATCTTCAAATATCTTGGAATCAACTTTGATCAAGGCCTAACCTTTGCAACTCACATTGATAGTACAGCAAAAACTATTAATCAGCGAATTGGGATTCTGTATCGGAACTGACAGCTCCTTACTCATTCTGCACTGAGGATTGCCATCCAATCCTCTATCATCTCAGTCATTGACTATGGCTTAGTTATATATGGATCTGCCACTACTACAGCACTTAGTCGCATTACAACATCCCTAAATAAGGCCTTTCGGCTGCTCACTGGTGCACATCGATGTACCCACACATGTGAACTCTATGCTGACTCAGGTTGGTTGCAACTCTCAAACCGGATAAAGTACCTTACCTGCCTGCTGGTGAAAAAATCCACTGTGGGCCTCACCCCACCTTGTATCCAAGACCTGTTATGCCCGAGCGCTAGCACCCGCTTTACCAGAAGATCAGAAAACCAGCCTCTCCAAGTCCCCCGATGCCGGACTTCTCAGGGACAAATATCATTTGCCTATCGTGCCCCCAGCTGGCTAAATGCCCTCAGCACTCATATTACTGCCTCCACCTCTCTAGATATTTTCAAATCAAGGCTGTTCTCTCGCCTTGCCACCTCCAGCTCCTGTGACTGCCCTGATTAAACCTCCTATTTTCTCACTACCCACCCCGTTCTGTTATTTGACAAAGACATGTTTGGGAAACCTTTTCTCCTGCTATTGTCTGCTCCCACATCTTTCACTTACCCTCTCTGTTCTGGACTTTTTCCCTATTTGTTTCTCCTAATCTGGCATGACCTCTTTCTTGTAATAATAATGTGATTATTGATATCTCATGTCCTTTTGCACAAATGATTTGATATGTATTTGTATATGTTTTCTCACTCTTAACACAGCACAAATTGTTGTGTTATCTATGTAACCTTTTTTGTACTGTACCTAATTGACGTGGAACCTTTGTAAAAGAGCCTCTGGCTCAAAGGTAGTAATTCCTAGAACAATAAACTAAAACTAAAACTAAACCCTGAAGCCACCTATAGGCTGGGAGGGGAGTTGCTGGCAGTCACAATGGAAGAAACAGACTTGGGCGTCATCATCACCGATGACCTGAAATCATCCAAGCAGACCACTAAAGCAGTACATAAGGCTGGAGGGATGTTGGGGTTTATTAGTAGGAGTATCGCAAGTCGGAAGAGGGAGGTAATAATCCCTCTTTATAAGACACTGATTAGGCCCCATCTGGAGTACTGCGTGCAGTACTGGAGGCCACACCTTCACAAGAACATTAACCAAATTGAGGCAGTCCAGAGAAAGGCAACCAAAATGGTGTAGGGACTGCATCAGAAAACATATGAGGACAGATTAACTGAGCTCAATATGTATACCCTAGAGCAAAGTAGGGAGAGAGGTGATATGATCGAAGCATTCAAACACCTTAAGAGCATTAACAAGGTGAAAGAGTCTAACATGTATCTATAAAAGAAAAAGGTGGTGGATGTATGGAACGGCCTACCTCAGGAAGTGGTGAATATGAATACAGTGCAAGGCTTCAAACAGGCATGGAATCAGCATAAGGGAGCAATACAGATGAGTATGAATAGATAGGCCATTGACAGAGCAAAGGCCAATGGCACATTCATAAGGTAGAAAAGCTGGATAGGCCTTGCGGTCCTCATCTGCAATCAACTTCTATGTTTCCATGTTAATAGTATTATGCACACATTTGTAATTATTTTTTTCTTAGTGCATATCATGATGTCACACATGTTGGAAACGTGACCGATGCTTTGCCACTAGATCCTACTTATTGGGATGGTGGCATGAAGACCAAATGGAAGGAGGTCTTTCAGAGCGGTGCAGTGTCATAGCAGCCTTGTAAGATGGGAATTCCTTGCATATTTTTTCAACTTCTGTCTTAATTTCATGAACGTATTCTGTCAATTTTTAAAATGGAAAGAAAAACAGTATGAATAACTACAGTAACGAAAGAGTACTGGACACAAGTTATGTTTAACAGTTTCTATTGTCGTGTATTATTTATGCTTCCAGACAATGGATGCCCCTTGGACAATTATAAAAGTGTCTGAGAAATGGAGCTTTCTGATTGGCTGTAAACATTCGAACAGCCTTATGTTAATCTTTTATTAACATACATGCAGAGCTTAATCATATGCTGAAGTAGGATTAACAGTATTTAAATAAACATTTTTATTGTAATAGCAACAAGGCACTCCCATGGGTTATGTTACTGGTCAGTTAATCACTCTCTAGGGGCATGTGGCACTGGGCTACATCTCATACCACATTATACCCCTAGAAGGTGATTAACAGACCATTAACATAACCCCTGGGCATGCCTTATTGCTTAATTATGGTATGGTTCTGTTCTCTCTGTCTCTTATTTGGCATATGCCTTTTTACATGTACATATATTTAGATGTAACCCCCTTGTTACCCGGGGTTACTAGAATCCCAGTAAGACCTAGTGGTAGGCAGGGAAGGCAGCTTGTGAAACTCCAGTTAAATGGGTTTCACACTGTCTCACTCTGTTCTCAGTCTCAGCTGAGACTGAGGGATGACATCACCAATAGAACTATCGCAGCTGCATGAGCCACATTGGAATCTGCAGCAAGGGAGTTGGTATAGAACGTTGGGAGGTTTTGAAGTCAGTCTTCAAGTTCAGTCTTCAGTGAGTGTGTGTGAAGTAGGGAGCTTGCTGAGAAAGCAGCTCAGTGAAGGCTCTAGAGCCTCAGCCCTGACAGAGGGCTACTTTTAAGTAGAAGGGTGTGTGTCTCCACCTTAAAGAGAGAGACACAAAAGATAACTGAAGTGGTGGAGACCGCTGTTTTCGGGTCTCAGTGCCTCCTCCCTCCGGGGGGGCAGGAAAGGTTTCCCTGCAGATTCCTGGGGCAACCCCTAGTTCTGCTTGTGAAGGAAAAGCTGCCTATGTGTTCCAGTGTTTATTTGGGAGAACAAGAAGATTTGTGAGTCGCCTGTGGGGCACCTGCAATGTGAGGGTGAGTGTCTGCTCTTGCTAAAAGGGCCTATGTTTTTCACCCTGGGACTTGTGTGACAATGTGGGGATTGAACTATTAAATATTGGGAAGCCTAGAGTAATGGGCTAAACAAGTTAAAAGTAGGTTCAAGTCCAGAGTTTGTTGGGATGCAAATAATATGTAGAGGAGATGTGACAGACATCTACCCAGAATCTACATTTGAAAGTTCAGTAAAGGAATTGTTCAGTTTCCAGAGAAATGGCCGGGTATGGGCTGTGGGAGCTGGAGGTGGGTGGCCCCCCATCTTTAATGACCAGGTCCACCTCTATGGATTTCTTCTGTGGATTTCTGCTTTACCTCAGGCACTTGGCCAGTGATGAGGGAAGTACCCAGACGTGGGATTGTAAGGAAAATTCTCTCGAGGAGTCGAAGGCTCTAGTGTGGTTTGGGAAGCCACAACGGGAAAATTGGTTCATTCCTCAAATGGACCGCGGATCAAGTGGCTGGTGGGGGAGCCGGGCCAGTGGGGAAAACCCAAGTAGTGTACAAGTCGGGCTGTGTACCCAAAGCTGCGTGCAAGTCCGGGCTGTGTGCCTGGTGGGTTTAGAGCCTGAGGGCTGGAAATGGTGATAAAGTGTTCTGTTGTCTCTAATCTGCATTACCAGGAAATGTAGCCCCATGGGGATCCGTCTATGCTTTGTTTGTTCAGCTTGGATGTAAATAAAAGCCACACTGAAGAATCCCATTCCTGGTTCTGGACATTACAGTTATTGCTTCCTGTGTTCAGATTTACTTGGGTGCCCCCGTGCAGAGTAGCCAAACCTAGGTCACCCTGTGCCGAGTAACCTCATCCTCCCCGAACCCAGTCCCCACCAGGTACTGCTGTCTGCTTCAACAGCATGCCACCTGTTGTTTTGCTAGAAAGACAGGGGTGAGGGGTTAAATAGAAATGCCCTTTCTTTTGTCTATCTCTCCGCTGTCTTTCCGCTCCTTATTTTTCTCTGTTTCTTCTTCTCTGGCCCCCAACAAAATGTGATGGATAAGGTCCGTGATGTGCCAGATGGTCAACAGTAGTGCGGAATTGTTCGATTCCATGGTAAACAATCACACAATGTATTCAGTGTCAATAAATACAGATAAGTGACAGGTGAAAAACATTCTTTGATGGACTATTTTACAGTATTGGAAAACACAGTATTATATATTTTTCCGAATTTGAAAAGTTGCAGAATGTTCCTTTTCACAAGCTTACCTACTGTGTGGGACCATTACATATAAGCAATAAGACATGGCTGTGTGTTGCTAGTACTGAGATACCCGCCCACCCAGAGTCTGAAGGCACTCAACATGTGGTCTTGTGCCTAAGTATGCCTCAGGGTATGCGAGTATCTCAGTACTAGCAATACACAGCCGTGTCTTATAGCTTACTCAACCTTCAGGAGGAGAGTCCCCTCGACATACAGGCCAGCATGTTGTTGGTTTTTACTGTTGCTTTCCTTCATTGAGCTGATTTGGTAATAATCAACTTTATAATCTACACCATGTCCCTTTTTGTCCTATATGTGAGGCAGCTTTCCTGTCCCTGGGATGGATGAGGGGTTTCACCAGCCCTAGGCTGCCATCCAATGGAGGCTGGATGGCAGTTTAGTGGGGTGTTTTCACAGGGATAGGCAGGGGTGGTGTGAAATGGGCCGAGCTGGTACTCGGACTGCATGTGTGCCACCACTTGCACGCATTGATGTGTGTGCTGTGGTTACCGGGACACTCGGGTATACAAACAGGGATAAAAGCACACCAGTATGGAAACACTACACTCCATGCAGGGGGCTTTCATCAGGCAATGGTTCAGTGATGTTTACATGACTTTCTCACAAAGACACAGTATGCAAATTGGTGGTTGTGAGAATCAAACCGAGGTCTGATGGTGGTACCCATATCATTCAGAAAAAATGGAATATGACTGAATATGTAATATAGGTATGGTCATCACATGACATCATAATTTACGTATATAAGTAGTATAAGTTGATGGAGTCTTAATTGGCTTGACATTGGCCTTGTCCCCTTTTTTTGCTTTTGGGAAACAGACATGAAACCGTTGTTCCCCTGATCTGGTCGTTGCTTGTTCTGGTGTGGCATTCTCATTAAAATGAAGGATGGCCATGAAATGTCTGTAATGAATGCCAATTGATATGTTAATAACATAGATGATAATGCATAGTCTTCAATCCATAACAAGCGTATTTTTCATCTTGGGGTTGCCGTGGCGATAGTTTGAACATGGAGATCTCAGTTCGAGAGTATCGTAGCCACGACAAGTACAAGACAAAGGTATATGCTTGGCACTGATTGTACACCATTCATTATCTTTTATAGTGTGGTTATGCTGCAGTACATACATACCTAGTGCAGCATTACAGCTACGCTGACAATGGTAGTACAGCATAACAACACTATTGCAGTTCTATATTGTTATCCATAACAAAGTTCAACCATACACTACATTAAACTAACTGCTTTTCAATTATATGCAGGGCCCCTACTTTTCTGCGGCACAGTGGGACCAAGTTCTGCGGCAAGACTACCATTTGCCGCAGAACTTCTGCGGCGGTGGTTTGTAATTTCTGCGGAAGTTCTGTGGCACTAACAAACTACCACATCACAGTGACAGCTTGTCATCCTGACTTCACTTTCATGGCAGTTTTTATAGCAATCAGGATGGTGGAAAGCACAGTAACACTAGTTCAAAAAAATAACAGAAATATAAAAATAATGTTATGCCTTAAAAAGCAAAACAAATGTCTCTCCCTTAAGGTCCTAGCCTGTTAAATAAATGACATATGCAGAGGGGATCTTATGTGATGAATAAGGTACTTCTATATGCATGCTATCTATCCCACTAATTAGGTTTCCACTGTCTATCACTTATATATTTGTATGTGCTTTCTACACCACTCATGAGGTTCCCACTGTGTATCACTTATATATTTATATGCAATCTGTAACAAACATACACGTGCATGTGTGTGTGTATGGTGAGAGGACACAGAGATACTGTATATATGTGTGTGTGTGTGTGTATATATATATATATATATATATATATATATATATATATATATATTTTTTTAATTTCCATGAACTTGCATCCTCATTCATACAGGTCCCATTAGAAATGGAATAGAGTGTTATCGCAAAACTCATTTTTGATGTCAACCTGCTTTCCCTGACACACTGCATAACACCATCAGGCCATGACATGCATGTGAACCGATTGTGAGACAGAGCTCTCCAGACCAGCACAATGTGTCCACCATGTGACAGAACACTGCACCATACCATCACAGGCTCCGAGCAATGATGTATTCCACCAATCCTTGTGCTGCCCAGCCAGCTCCCAGAGCTAAACTCTGAACCTGAGTTGCCAGCATGGAAACACAGCATGCTACCCTCTGGCCCAACAGCTGTCTCTGCACACAACATTTCTCCATAACTTTTAGGTGATTCTATCAACCAATGACAATATGTAATCAATAACCCTAGCAAAAATGTGTACAGTGCAATTATTTATTTAACAGGTCTATTCTTTCAACAGGTCTAGACATTATTATATTCCACTTTTCTGGGCATAATTACTTTACTTTTATTAAAAATGACAGTTAAATTCATTTTACCAGCTATTCATTTCAAATGGCATCTCTATACCTTAAAGGCACAAATAGGTCTGTACAAAGTGATGTATGGACTTAACAGGTCTGTGCTTTTGGCAAGGTTTTGTTTAAGTTGGCCCTAGTGCAATAATGTAAGACTGAAAATTGTATTAGGCTGTAGTGCAGGTTGAGCAAATATCACCATGCCTGATGTGCTGTGCCTCCGTCTCTGGCAGTGGGAGCTGTGGCAGATAAGTGACTGTTCATTTCTGTTGCAGATTGCAGCCATTTCATTAGCTAATGTATGATGTTATAGCAATGATAACATCACATTCTGAACATATATGGGGGGTTTAGGATATAAAAGAGGGAAGGGAACCAGATTCTATGGAAAAAGAAATATAAAAATCAACAAGAAGAGTGATTTCTGCACCGTAGAAGTTCTGTGGTAGATTGCAAGTTCTATGAAATCATGCTGCAGAATTTAGGGCCTTGATTATATGCCTACAGCATAAAATTCTTCTTTAATACACTTCACCCACAGAAAGTCATAAAAGTATGAGAACAGTTGAGCTAGTGTATGGGCAACTGTGCACAGCCAGTGCACAGTGCCACAGAGGAGTTGTGATTCTCTGTGACGTCGAGTGCAAACAGAAAGAGGTCAATGGGAATCAGATCCCAGAGGGAGAACAACACAGTGGTTGTGCATAGAGATTTTCAACAGCTATTCCAGATACTACTGTATATGGAGCTGCACCTGTGATCATGCTGCCTTTCCTTGTGAAGCATTCTGAAAATAAATAAAAAGGAAAAAGCATAATGGTGATTGACATCTGTTATATACTAACCTCGCTTGCATTATCGGGTAGAAAAAGTGGCTGAA
This sequence comes from Neoceratodus forsteri, assembly GCA_016271365.2. Classification (NCBI taxonomy): domain Eukaryota; kingdom Metazoa; phylum Chordata; order Ceratodontiformes; family Ceratodontidae; genus Neoceratodus; species Neoceratodus forsteri. The sequence continues at coordinate 695,844,869 of CM057456.1, read as the reverse complement.
TTTGGGCGCAAAATGACAGACAAGGCTGTGGAATACCTCAAGGGCAAACGTCTGGTACAATGGTGACACCTGGCGAATATCGTTTAGTAGGTAGGGACTTGTTACCACCTCTGTGAACAGCTTATGTGCCTCGCTACCTGTGAGTGATGACAACACAGGATATATCCATGATGATCACATCATGTTATCAATTACTAACATGAATATTTTTATTTCCTTTTTCTGGTGGTCATTATAAATTGCAAGTAATTTTTCAGTTTTTAGTACCTTTTTTAAACCAGTCCCATTGTTGACAATAGGGCCATGCAAACACTCTGGGAATATTTCACTGTGACCCTGGTGCACATCAGCAACATTGTTCACTACGCTGACCCACTTTGCAACTGTTACATCGGCATTGTCAGTGCTGGTACGAGCAACACAAAACGTGGTTACCCACGGACTTACACCACTTTCGGGCAAGTTCACAATTTTTTTTCTTGGAAATCATGTCTAGTTTCTTAGAAACTCCTTTGGAGAAGATAGAAATTGGTGACTCACTTAACACACTGTCAACCAGTGTAAAAATAATAACAGTCATCTATAGATACCAATCTAATAATTCCTTCATGCTGAATTGATATACCTCACTACTGATGTACGCCTAGACCCAGGACTGATTATTGTACACTAACAGTATGCTTTTCAGACAAGTTCGGGTAAGGAGGGTGGTGGGAGTATGTGGGTGGGATGTCAAGCCAGGGTGGGGTTGGGTGCACACATACATACAATGGGTACAGTTGTGTGGCATGACAGATGGTGAGAGGCACAGTGTGAGCCAGCACATGGCATATGGGACGTAGATGGGTGTGAGGGGTGGCACGGGGATGGTGATGTCAGTCAGATGCTCAAGTTTCATCATTGTGATGTGTCCTGTGAGGGCATCGCACACCGGCACTGAGCGCTCTAGGGCCGGGTCAGCATGGTGGTTCAGCGCCATGACATGCTGTTACAGTAGTGTCATGTATGTTGGGGCACACAGTCGATTATGACAGGGTCCAGGCTGTTGTAACCTGCCCCCCCCACACATTCAGACAGTTGTATGGGCTTTTGAGAATAGTGCATAATGCTGTCACACCGCTGACCATGCCGTGGCATGTTACTCTCTGCATGGACAGTGGGTTTGGCATTGATCGTGTAGAACAAACACATAATGCATGATGCGCATAATACACTATGCAGCAGTAGGACATGACAATGACAACGCGCCATGATTATGTGGCATGTTCGCATCGTGTTTATGGCACAGTGTGTGAAGATAGAATATGCAGACTAATATACTCAGCGGCTCCACTTTCCTCATGCTGTTCGCTACCATTGTACAAAACCACAGAATGGCAAACTGGTTCCCCGTCAGTGACCGCATCATCCGGTACAAGCCATTCAAATAAAATTGAAAATCCACAAGATAAATACTATGTCAATATCCTCCAGATTAACACTGTGCAGTGAAATGCAACATGCCAAATAAATGCTAACTGAAAGCTAGTTCACTAATTACTCAGTCTATGAAAGATGGCATCAACTTTGTCTTTAAAAAAGGAAGTAATAGAGAATTAAAGACGGACACTATATTACCCTTAGACAAGTGCCATACATTGAAATAATGCTGAATTCCTGGTTCAGATCTCTTCAGGTATGCCTTTATTTGAATGTGTCGATCAGTTACTAACTGATTTACACTGCAGCCCTGCTGTTTCAAGAATGCCAAGCCCCTCCTCAGACCTTCTAACTCCATAGCTGTCGAGTTTTTAGCCTCTGAACTCTAAACCCCCAAAAATCATCAATCGAATGAACGTTACATTAAAATAATAATGTAGTACAAATGGTAACACTAACCTGAACTAGATTTAAACTTAGGATTTTCTTTGTTACCAAGTCCATCAGTGTGTAGAGGCGATATTTGGCACAGTGTCCAGAAGAATCACAATGTGCATCTCCGCCTAGTGTAAGCTGCCTTTCTTGACATGAATTGATGAGTTCCTGCTGATGCCTTCCCCACACATTGCTGATTGGCGGTATAACATAAGACCGTTGTATCTTGTGGTCTGTTACTAACGACACACGTGGAATACCCATAATATCGAATAACCTTATGGCCTTTGCAGGTGTGACTCCACTACAAAATATTACAGTGCAGAAAATAAGATTGCCAAGAGGCATACACCCATCAATTGTCTGACTGTTCCATCTGAAAACATGACCATTGTCACAAATGGAAACAACAGTTATCATGCACCCAGTAGTTGTCTGTACTGATGTGTTTGTAGAACATTGGCAATCACGACATTTGTTGAACAGTACTGACAAACTGTTATGTGACACCACGTAGTATTTTTCTCCACAATTAAGTGTCTCAAGAGGAGTGCCAACATTTCTATCTGTGGAATGATTTCTTTTACACTTTTTATGTTGTTCAAATGGTAGATATTCAGGATCATCTTGTATTTCATCAACATCACCACAGTTAGATTCATGACTATCATCAGATTCAATGACATGTAACTCATAATCTCTTTCTATGACATGTTCTTTGTTGTGCGATTCCATATCTTCATCAAGGTTGCATTGTATACCAATTGAGCAGCATGACTTCACTATTGATGTAATCTTATTAGTCTGTGTGCTACGACTGTGATGCGGTACTTTTAGATTCGCCTGGCATTTAACGCTTCGCCTCGCTGAGATTTTCATACAATAAATATATCTGACTCTCGGCAGCAGTCATACAATCACTTTCCAAAGTAGAAACAATGAATTGCCAAGTACAGATTCTGACATGCCTAATGTACTACTGCTGATCTCAGAAGCAGAGAAAGACACGCTCGCAGTTAACTCAGCATCATCTTCACAAGGTACAAGATTTGCAGCACTTTCATCAATAGTTTCACAGTTGGTAGTACAGGGAACTTCACTGGGTAGTAATAACTGGTTTCCCGGATTCTCACAAAGTGATTGAAGAGTCTGTGGATTGATAAAGATGTAAAGCCAATGTAAAAATCAGAAGTTCTACAAATACATAACAACAACACCAACACAAGTCGTGTCGAAAATGACAACATAAAAAATATATTACTGGTGTTGGCCACCTTTAGCAGCCTGGATATGGTTGCTCTCAAACCTCTTAATAACTCAAAATCCACTTATTACGGTGTTTGAAGCCATAATAGCCTGAAATCAGGTGATTATGGCGCTCTATAACCAACTTTCACTTTCCCCGAATAGGTAGCGTGACCAAGCGGTGCTCGGTCTCATACACACTATACCCACAAAGTTACTTAAAAACAGTAGTTACTATACCTGTAAAATTTGCTAGCAGCACTTCTCAATCTTAGTTTTCCTTCTCTATTAAAAAGGAGCCACAGAGTGTTAAATGCAAGAGTGCATGACTCAACGGCTTCAGAAGACTGCATGCGATCATCAGTGTAGGCGCATGTGTGCAGTTTTCTTAAGCCATCAAGTCATTCTCTGTCGCGCTTAACACTCAGTGATTCCACTTTAAACAGAGAAGAAAAAGTTAAATTAAGAAATGCTGCTATCATATTTTACAGGTAGAAATTACTGTTTTCAGCAATTTGGGGGGGGCATAATGTGTGCGACATAGAACACCTCTTGGTCACTATACCTATTCGGGGAAATTGAAAGTCAGTCACCCTCCACTCCATGATGGACATGAACCAGCGATTATAAAAAATAAAACATAGGTGAATGTGTGTTCATTTACTTTTTTCACACACCCTCGGTGTGTAATGATTACATAAACCTGTCAACATTTGTTCTTGAGGTTTATGGGTCATCACACACCTCAGGTGTGTGAAAAAAATGAATAACACACACTTACCTATCCATTATTCTCTATACAATATATGGGCACCCCTTATTAACCACTAAAAGTAACCTGTTTGCAACCTTGTAATATTACTGTTGTGATGTTACAACATTACAAACCTCTGTCATCTATGCCATATCAGTGGGCTTACAAAATGGGATAACTGTGTTACTATTCTACACACACAGAATGTGATTGTTAGTTTCAGTACAGAATTCAGATAACATTCCAATTGACTCACTTTACTGTTACTGAGTCTACTGATCACTATGTATGGTGCTATTTTGGCCTGCTGGCCTTCAGTCTGTGTATCCTAATAAACTGTTGTAATACACAATCATGTGGCCTTAGTTCAGTCATGTCCATGGGTGGCACAAGTCTCAGTGGCAGCAGCCACATCCACATCCCCCTCCACCAACGTGGTATGGAGCTCAGGCATTTGGCTGCCAAAGCTCCTGGCATTTACCAGGACCTCCCTGCTCCCCTTACCCATATCACCTAACAGCCATTTGCATGACAGTCAATGGCGAGCTCAAAGAACCTAGTCAGGATTTGCAGCACAGTATTCACCTCAAGGTCATTTGGGCATAACTTCAGTAAGATTGAAAGGGAGCCTCCACAACCCTGCTCCACTTCATGAACCAGAAAATTTGCATTGTGCACAGTCAGGCCACAAATATTCTTTACTATAACAGGACTGGGTTTTCAGTCAACTTGCCCCATCACTGACGACCTCTAATCCTGTAGTCCCCCTTTAGGAGCACACCAACTCACCCTGTGTCCTTATGACCACCCCTTTTACAGGCCACCACAACAATCCCTAAATATTCCTTGGTCCTGCCATTTAACTTGACTACAATTGGACCACTGATTTGACATTGACTAGCAGCCCTGTTCATTTCATCCAAACGTACAGCCCCGACTGTGTCATTCGCCACTAGTGCTGCCTCAGACCTGTTGACTACCCTAGCTGAGCCATCAGCTCATGTTTTCCACCCTCCAGACCCAGCAGCAACAAGCACACCTCCCCCTTCCAGGCTACTTCAAATTTCCCCTCCAGCCCTCGCAGTGACTGTTATTTTACTCTCCCACACAGTGAATGCCTCCTGGTACCCAGGCCAACCTCCTCCGTCCTGCCATACTCCCCAGCATGCTCAGTATGTATACCCTGTAGCAAAGGAGAGAACGAGGATATATGACCAAAACATTCTACCACATTAAGGGCATTAAGAAGGTGAAAAACTTTAACATATTTAAATATAATAAAAATAGCAGGACAAGAGGACTCAGCATGACATTGGATGGAGGCAGATTAAGGGGTAATGTGAGGAAGTTGTTTTTCACAGAAAGGGTGGTGTATGCATGGAGCAGCATAACTTAGGAAGTGGTGGATATGAATACAGTGCAGGGCTTCAGACAGGCATGTGATAGACATAAGAGAGCAATACAGATGAATATTAATAGATAGGCCAAAAATGGGCAGACTGAATGGGCCCTGGGGTCATTATATGCCATCAACTTCTATGTTTCTATGTTTCCACATCCTGGAAAAAGGTACCCTGAACACAGCACCCCTAACCTCACCAGTCACAAATGCCCCCATACACCCATGCAAAGCCTATAATAAATCCACCCCAATACTGTTTGAACTCCCTGCGCCTCTTCGTACCCCTGCCAATTTACACCCTCAAACTTCGCTGACTCATGCACTTCAGACTCCTCCTGATGCATTTTGGTTGTTCGACAAAACATTTCCAGCATTCACCTCCCATGCCCCCCCTCACACCCTTTGTTACTTCGACTTGCTTTGCCACAACTGCAGCCCTATGATCAGGTTTACCCCACTTGATTCCCATGTCACCCAACTTACCCATCCTATCACCCCCACCCCATATCCACACTGACCAGACTATTAACATCTCTGGTTCCCTGCTGCTCTGAATGCAAGGTACCACCCATGTCACACCTCTTCTGTTGGCAGCTACTCCTGCCCCTACATCCCCCCCTCCATCTTTTCCACAATGGTTCCAGTCATCTCCTCATCAAGTACCATACTCAGTGTTTCAAACCTATTATAGCAGTCAAAGCACCACCCTTATGCCACCCCATTGCTTCACCACTACCCACTCCCCATGCCACTGTCCCCCTGTGGAGCACCAGTCCATTTCTCCACAATTTACTACCTGTGCTTTCTGTAGTTGACATCCCTTGGGCCACCCCTAGCAAAGACACCATGCAAGCCAAGGACTACCACACTATACCCTACATTCCTACCTGCGGAAGTTGATACAGAGGCTGTCATGCCAATGCCAACACTCCTCTCAAAATTCCAACACTCCTCTCACAGTTCTCCCACATTTTGCTCCATCCTAGCATGCCACTAATCTCAACCACCTGTCATCTAATCCTGTCAACATCCTGCATAATTTGCAACTGGCGGCACACTGAGCAACCAGCCAATCTCCATGGACACTTAAGGATCATGGCTGCACCACAACCCCCATGTACACCGCCATCCTTCCAAACCTGCAAGCTTGATTATCTGCACTTTGTTAACATTTGCATGCATATGTACTTGTTTTTAGTACAAAACACATGAAGAAGAAGTTACATCGCATTCAGTGGAAAAACAAAAGCATTGTCAATTAATCAATAAAGAAACAATCAGTAACATAAATATATAAAATATCTCAAAGCTTCACCTTTTCATAAATGCAGACCTCTTCACTGATGATGACTGTGCAACATCAGTGGAAGATGTGCTGAAGATAGTTGGCACAGCACTGGCGTTCAGTCTCGCTTTGGCTCCAGACCAACCATAGTTTGCAAGCCACTTGGGGTCATGCTCATAAGCCAAACGCTCAAAATGTGCAGAACAAATACGGCTGAATTTAGATGGGGTGAAATTCTTTCTGCAGCAAAAGTGAATCCATGCCTTCTTCACGACTTTGGAAGTGGAAAAAATTAAGTCCACAACCCCTCTTACTCTTATTTGTGCAACCGTACACAACACAGTAAGGCATGATTTGTAAATGTAAATAAAAGCAAGAAATCTACAACCTACTGAAATTCAAGTTGACCTAAACATTATAAAATAAATGCACAATATGGCACAGGAAAAATATGAGAACAGTAAGCTGGATAACATATGCAGCCTCACAGAAGGAAACTGCAGTCCAAAAGGATTGCAAAAGAATGTTTCTGCACTGAAAATTCTTTTTTTTCCCTCCATAACTATGGTTTCCCTCCAAATCAACAGCTGATACATTCCTACATGCAAAAACGAAGATTCTAATGCCAGATGACTGCAACATAAATTTTATTGAAAGGCAAAGAACAAGAACAGCAAATGAAAAATGAAACAGATTTTCAGAAATAAATACTGACAAGTGGTATAAATAACGAGGCAAGACAACCATGTCCTGTTTTCAGCTTTCTGTACCAAGGAACGGGGGTGGGGGTGGGGTTGGGCATTTGCATGGAAGACACATTTGAACGACTCTTATGCGTATACCTACACAAAAGCCAGCCAGTATGTAATCCACATTTTCATTCATATCCACAGAAACGGCTTCTGCATCACATAGGAGTAAAAAATAAACAGTCATACAAATTGCTATATATCAAGATATATTATCATATATCCAGGCAGCACAGCATCACAATTGCAGTGCACATGATAATCTGAAAAAGATTGTAATGCATATCACTATATTAGTAGATGTTAAACTCATACTTGAATCAAGTGAATTATCGCATAAAAAAATAAACTTTTGTAAAAGGTAAAACAGGTCATCTGCCACTGTTGTTGTTCCTTGTGGTGCTACCACAAATAATCCCAATATGTGCATTGTGAATTTACATGTAAAATTAGGCTGAAATACATGCAGACACTCGTGAAATAATGACAGCACGATCACATACGTGTCACACAGTTTATTTGAAAATACATCAGTGTACAGCAAAACGAGCGCTTTGCTTCCACTCGTACAACATTGAAAACATGAAGACTCCATTGGCTCCAACTACGTCACATAACAGAAAGTCACAGTGCGCATGTGCGACTTCCAGACACAGCTGAGCCTAAAGTCGATGAAAAATACACCACGCACGTTTTGGAAAAATATAACATTAACATCTCTAGAATGCACAAAGCAACCTGAGATTGACTGACTTTGTAAACCAGAACCTTCTCGACTGGGAATCTGTGAGTATTATTCTGAACAAATGTACTAAAAACAACTTATTTACTTGTCCTTTAAAGGATCAGGATCAGCCTGGCTTTAATGCTTATGACTCATTACTGTCTATAGTTAAACTTATGGGCCACAGGCCCACATCATGGTTACGTGAAAGTCAGATAATACAGAGCTATTGCTGTACATTACCAAATAGCAACAAAGTTCTTGTTTTTTGGTTTATCATGATAATCACGATTCACGTGACATTCATGAGTGAAGTTTTAAAATCACGAATTGCCTGAACCGTATTTGCAGTTTATTTTGAACACTTATGGCATATTCTGTAGAGTCAGACTCATCAACAGTTAACATGCCTGAAACCCAAAACGAAGTACAACAAGACAATGGGCTGAGCAACAACATGAGCAAAGGCAAAATGCATCCTCCTCCTCCTCTTCTTCCACTTCCTTTACGCCGCTGCATGCTGAGTCACAAATAGTGTGTCTGTTTTTCAAAAGTGGTATTTGGGAGAGTACTTTGAGGTAAAATCTGAGTAGGGAAAAAACATTTCAGTTCAGCATAAACTTTGCATGCCTAAAGGGAAGCTTCTGTCAATCTCAAAAAATAGTATGTCAAACTTAAAAAAACCATATGGGACACATCCATCCTTCATCTTTGGAAAATTTAAAAAAAAACTTGTGTCAAAAGGCAGCTGTGGTGGACGTAATAATCACAACATGACTCCCCTTGGTCACAAAAGGTCACAAGGTGATCAGGAAGAAGAGGTGGATGATGACTTTTCCAGCTCAAGCAACAGTGGCAATTCAATGCCACCCAACCAACCAGCTGTGAATAAAATGAAGAAATGTTTTTTCCAACAATTATTCAGCTCCACAAAGAGTTCACTTGTCAATCAGGCTTGCATTGACAAGCTTATTATTCAGTTTGTGGTTGAAAATCTACAGTCATTCAATGCTGTTGAACAGCCTTCATTTGTCAGATGAGTCACAGGTCTACAGCCAAATAAAAAAAGCCATGACACGTAAAACACTGACAGACAGAATAGATAAAATAAACCAGAACATGAAATCAAACCTGATTTCTGAATTTAGCAATGTATCTCACATCTGTACTACTGCTGACATTTGGACAGGCCATAATAGAAGCTACCTAGGTGTCACTGCACAGTGGATTGATGCGAAAACATTGATAAGAAAATTGGCCGCACTAGCATGCATGTGACTGAAAGGTAGGTACACGTATGATGTGACTGCATCAAAACTTGAACAGGTACATTTGAAATATCACATCCAGAACAAGGTTGTTAAAACAGTTACAGATAACAGATGCAACTTTGTAAAGGTATTTCACGTGTTTGGCTCTGATAATACCACACCCACGACTGGCACTGTCATGGTTCACAATGAGGAAAATGATTATGATAACCATTATCAGCGGCATCTGGCAGGGGGAAGCAGCAGTCGTAGTGCTGAAGAAGACAATGACACAGAAGATGTTGTAAGCTTCACTAACATATGCCACATTTTAGATGATGTGGATGAAGACATGGAAGAGACATATGATCTTCCTTCACATCAACACTGTGCGGCTCATACCCTGAACTTAATAGCAGTGAAGGATATACAATCTGCTACATTAAATGCTGCCTACAAAAAGGTCTACCACAGCACGATGGCCAAATGCTCTGCTCTTTGGAACAAAGTAAACAGAAGTTCTCAGGCCAGTGAAACTGTCTCTAACACAATTGGTAACAAGCTTGTTGTCCCCAATAACACAAGGTGGAATTCATACTATAGAGCGGTTGACAAAATAAGATGCATTGTTGAAAAAGATGAAGATGATTTGCATAACATCTGCAATGAACTTGGCCTCACCAGATTTCGAACAAATGACATTACTTTTTTAGTGGTGTACTTTGAAAAAAAAGTTAAATGATTTGAGACTAGGATTACGGTATGCATCGTCACTTCTTGATGCAATTGTGAAAGCTGTGGACAGTCAGTTTGGTACCAGTTTTGAGCAGAGAGAGTTGAATCTAACTAGTGTCACGTTACCATAATTTCATCTCAGATGACTAGGGAATGATGAAGAAGGCTGAACTGCAAGAAACCTGCTTGAGAATGAAGTGCTGTTGTTGTCATATCAGGGAGATACTGTTCGTGGCAGCCCATCATCTGAAGACAATCCTGAGGATGATGATAATGATTTCTTCAAATTTGATGAAAATCAGCAACCTAGCTGTGGTGGAGTTCTTCATGAACTGGAGCAGTACTTGAAAGATACAAATAAAACTATTGAAGCTTTACAAACATTCCCCACAATAAAGAAAATATTTCTGTTATAATACTGCACTACCATCTAGTGCTCCTGTAGAAAGACTGTTCAGTGTTGAGGGGACAGGTCCTTACAGCTAGACAAAACAGACTTGGTGATGAAAACTTTGAAATACAGCTACTTTTATGCTGCAACAAAACATACTGGGAATAGCTGTATTCTGGTTAGGTCATGAACTGCTAATGGCATGCAAAGCTGCACCAATGCTAGGAATGGCATCATGTTGAGTCTGTGTGCCTGCTTGCCTAAGTTAAAAAAAATGTACTTATCCAAATTTCTGTTGCGTAGTACACAGAGAAACCTACCATGTTTCAAAATTATTAGTAGTCGTCAAAACTTGACACCCCCCCCCGACTGACTCCCATGACATGACTTGAGTTACAGTTCTTTTCTTCCTTTGAAACTGTGACTTTCGTCATCCATCGTCACTTTTGGGCTTCTTTCACAGTACAGCCCAATATTACCCAATTCTTCTTGCAAATTCCTATATCACATACAAGACAAGATCCTATACGTGACATGGACATGTGTTTTGATTACAGCCAGCCAGCCATGTGCTCACACTCCCTGGCCCTTCAATTTATCTCACTCATCCCCTTCTGTCTCAAGACAAGTCAATCAATGAGCATGATTAAGTTAAGCCTCTTGATGACGGTCTACTGGTCTAGCTTAATAACACACTGAGAGGCACCACCACCTGGGTGCCACCGGCCATTTATCTGATCTTTCCCCCTCTCCTTCCATCTCTAGACAAGTCAGTCAATGAGCACGATTGAATCTCTTGATGACGGTCTACTGGTCTGGCTTAATAACACACTGACAGGCATCACCACCAGGGCACCGCCAGCCATTTATCTGATCTCGCCCCCCCTCCCCTTCTGTCTCTAGACAAGTCAATCAACCAGCATGATTAAGTTAAGTCTCTTGATGATGGTTTGGTACTGGTCTAGCTTAATAGCACACTGACAGGCACCACAACCTGGGCTCCAGCAGCCACTTATCTGATCTTGCCCCCTCACCTTCTGTCTCTAGACAAGTCAATCAATGAGCATGATTAAGTTAAGCCTTTTGATGATGGTCTGCTGTAGCTCAACAGGCAGGCACCACCTGTCTACCAACAGCCATTTATCTCAACTGTCCCCCGCTGTCTGTAGTGGTCAACGAGCATGATTAAGTTAAGTCTCTTGATGTCGGCGTAGATCACAAGAACCTGGGCACCAACCATGGGATCCTGTTACATCAGCAGTATAACACACACTTGCTTATGCTTATCCGATTGCTATTTATATGTCCCCTAGACAACAAACGAATTATTGACTTCTACCAATCTCGACTCTCGACAGTGGCCACTGTCACTTACCACCAGGCAGGCATGTACATCTCATGTTGTCTTCCAGTTGTACTTATCTCCACTTAAACAACAAGCTTAACTATTTCAATCAATACTCAGCTGTTCTGCTGATTACAGACTATTGTAGCCCATGTCATGATATCTTCATCTTCACGTCATTCACATACATTATCATTATCATTATGAGGTGACTGTGCATTTTTCTGCTGTCACTTTTCCCTTTTAACACAGCAGCACATTGTGGTTGGATGCAGTTGCAGGGGCCACTTGCTGGCTACCATTACGTTTGGCGGTAACCGACAGATGCAAACCAAAACAAGAGTGAGCAAGCAAGCACTACTAAGGTATGCACACCATCATTCGCATACTGACACCAGGACTTTTTCAGCTGTAAGTACCTGTGGCTGTCCACCATTTTTCATTAAAATGTTCTGCTTCTTCTATGATTGTAATCATCATCATCATTGTCCTCTTGAGTTCTTCTGTCTTCAGACGATCATAATACTGGTAATGGTTGGTCATTATTATTCATCATCTGGCTCCACAGACCACATAGTACTGTCAGTAGCCAAAGGCACTCATCATTCATCACAGAATCATGCCAGAAGGCAACTGTGTGAGTGAGCAACCGGTAATGTGGCTGGGGCCACACATGGAAGTGCATGGTGGGGTTGACACATTACTCAGTCACACACTGCACACTGACACTGACTAAACCTGCCACTGCCACCTTGTACCTGGGTTGGGGCAAACTCAAGTCATCACTGCACCCATAGCATGACACTGCAGCATGGACCCACTGTTAATGACTTCGTTCTCAGCCACGTTCTGGTCTTGTGAATATTACAAGGATTTTGAAACACATACTGGCCCCCACACTCCGCCATAGTTGAGGCAAACTCGTCAGCTTCACCACGGGTGTGGGGAGTTGATGACTTGGCAGCTGCTATGAATGGACACTAGGTTGGGGGTTCAAAACAATGCCAAAAAATGCACTTACAAGGGCTGCATTCATTACTGATTCATTCCACTTCATAAGCATTCACAATCAGTTCAGAACTTACAATGATTGACAACTTAAGTTGTTCACGATACCTGCTGGACATGATATCATGCATCATACTAACGGCCTAACACTAAGCACTTAAGCAGTAACCAAACTAACCACAATAACCATCAGGCAGTGAAGTTAATAAACACACAATGGTTACTGTAAGATCATAACTTATAAGCCAGTAGCCTCAGCTCTGCCTGTAACCATGAGCTTGTCACTGACATTTATTTATTTATTGAAATCTCGGAATTACAACCTTTGAGTCAACGACTCATTGACAAACTCTCCATGTCAAAATCACAACAAACAACAGGAGGTGTACAAGAAAAAAATGAGACTAAAAAAATGCAGATATACAATAGAACAAGGGAGTTCAACTCCCTTAATACAGCATACAATGTATAAAAACAGATGCAGGTAGACATACATAGACACCAAAGTCTAAAATGGGCCCTCCACACAGGGAGAGGCCACCAAGTAGTACAAGGTTAAGTGGACCTAAAAAAGAGGGAATTGGAGCATGATTATTGAGAGGAATTTTGCTTTGATTGCTGTGATTATGAATGAATCAGTAAACTAATAATAGCCACTGCAGTGTTAGGGAGTGGAATGATTCAATTTTAATAAATGGGACATGATATAATGATGATGGGGGACATTTTTATATTTGTTGACTTTTTGACCTTTTCATACTTAACAAAGATAGATAGGAGAGAATCATAATTTGTATTTGTACAGCTTTATTTATGGCAGCTGACTGTATAGACCAACCCCAACCCCCACCCCCAAATGCACTGAAATATGGTATTGGTACTATACTTGTACTGACTGTAAACTTGCTAAGATTTTATTTGATGTAACCCAGAACAAAGCACTAGGGTGCTACGTAGTTATTTATTTTTAAGAAAGAAAGACAGACAGACAGAAGAAAAGAAAGAGAGAGAGAAAAAGAGAGAGAGAGCGAGAAAGACAGAGACCGAGTGAAAAAGACAGACAGAGCGAGAGAGAAAGACAGAAAGAGAGAAATAAGTTGTAAGGTAAAAGTAACATAGATATATTTTATTTCAGACTTGGTGATGATAACTTTTAAATATTTTACTTCAGCTTTCAACACATGACAATAACATATAATAAGATGTAACCCCTGGGTGGCACTACCCAAGGGATACTACCCCTGCCTGCGTGACCAAGCGCAGGTTAAGAGGCCTGGGTACTAGAAACGGGTGCCTCCACCCAGAGGACAGGGTCAATGGTAGTGTAACTGCCATGGGTACAGCCCTCTGGGACACTGTTACCCCCCCTCTGTTCTCTTTAGTGGCTTATATGGTTCACTGAATGCACAATTGCAATTAACACCTGACAACGGATTTAACCTCACACTTGTTGCACTTATCACAAGGGCTGGCTCAGCCCTGGAGACCCCCTTCTAAAATGAGAAACACAACAACTAACAGTATTTCAATGCTGTCTGTACAGAGGCACATCACAACCAGTTTAAGTGCAAAAAGATTCAGATCTGATTTATTTGGGGCATGAACAAGGAAGGGGCATAATCTGGTGCTTGATTCTAGTACTGATTAAATCAGGTTAAGCATGCATGCTTCTAAGAGTCCCTCTATCACAGTCACACAGACTCTGGGTACCCAGTTGGAGTTATAGGCTAGCATGAAGCGTTGCCCGGGGTAGGCCGGTGTTGCAGATATTGTTGGGGCCCTTAGGGAAAAGAAACAAAACATGCACTTTAACCCAACATTTGTATTCCAGAGCCAGAGGGCTCAGTTCGTGAAAATCAGTCAAAACAATTAAATCAGATGACACGCTTTGATTAGATTTTTGTTGCAGGGAGTTACCCTGATATTTACTCATAATACCCAGACCAGGTTGCAGGATAGATGAAATGGAGACCTCAGGATGAAGTGCTGGTTTGCCAGAGGAAGTAGGGCCCACACGATTCACCGTGGTGTTGTTTCTGTTCATTGGTGTTGAGCAGGGCGCCGAATCCCTAGGCAGGTCTCTGATTGGGTGTCACTCCGTTGCGTGAGCGGCAGGCTAGGCCGAGATGTTGAGGCTCAGACCAGGTGGAGATGTCGGATACATCCAGCAATGTGCTGGATACAACTTCCAGCAAGCGTGACACGTTCAGCAAAGTGGAGAACCAAATCATGACCCACAATCCACATTCAGCACACTTATAGTAAAGGCAGATAAATACCACAGATTCGGATGACAGTCCAGTTGCAATTCACAGCGTCTCTGCACAAACCATATGCTCTGCGGCCGTTTTGGAAGTCCTGACAGGCCTTCGCACAAATGCAAGTCTTCGGTCCTCTTCAGGTGAAATGCAGTCACAATTTGGTTATCTGGTCACAATACACTACATTTTTTCTGCAGACTCCCTCACTAGGGAAGATGGTGGCAGGCAGGCCAGACACAGCCTTTCTGCCGATTTCCCCAGCGCACCTACACAGGAGCAGCTGCCTGAATCTCTTGAGCTGTTCAAGCTTTCAACACCAACTGTGCACTGACTCACTGCTGCAGGCAGCACTGGGACTTCCTAGTGACCCAAAAAAGGTTTGGTTGGTTGCGCCATCTGTCTGTCATAGCAAGGGCTCCCCCTCCAGGTCCATTTAGGTGCCAAGCTGTAAAAACTACAATTCCTACAGAAAGTCACTCCCACAAGACCCCTGGGGACAGACTCCATTTTAGGGTCCCCAAAGGTACTGACTGGCCCAAACTGGCAGTCCAGAACCAAGATGGTGGTGATTAGCAGGAATGTCCATGCTGCAAAGGAAGGCAGGTTAGACAAACTACATTTTCATTATTATTAAAGCAGATAATCAGCAAGCAAACTCAGAGTCTAGCAAGGCTCCCTCTACACAATTAGCGATGGCAGAACAGAGAGGCTGTACTACAGCCCGGGCGGGACTCGAGCCTAGAAACACCCGGTCCCCACCCAGATTAATTATAAACTATGAAATAGGCAGCTCTTAAAGAGGAAGGCATGGAGGCTAACTGGACACTCATGTGCAAACACTTTTTAAACCTGTAAAGACGCAGAACACCAGCCTGTCAGTAGGCATTTAAACACATCCAAGGAAGACTTTTGGGAACCCCCATTTATGGGGGGGGGTTTACAAAAAAAAATTTGGCATACTATATTGCATTAATAGATAATATTGAGTAGTATGGTTAAAATTTGTAAGGAAAAGGCATCATCCTGTCATGATGTGATGTTCTTTGTAAATGTAACATTTTTACATTATTTGTGTGCAACAAAACCACCCATGAAAGCAAAGTGACTATCACTGTTTTCCTATTTTCCATGGAAAACATGACACAAAATAACATTCAAACTGATTTCTTGCCTAAGACTCCATTTCTGTTGTTTTGGATGAATTTTTGGCATTCAAAAAGCTCATAGATATGATTCATGACTAAACAAATGTCATGTTTCAAAAGTAATATGCATTACAGTTACTGATTACTTTTTAAGTCAGAGTAATCTGTAACTGATTACATTTTTGTGATAGTAACTAAGTACTTTTTAACCAAGAAAGGCACACTAAACCAAAGCTTGTTTCCAGGTGCAACCTGTGAACACAAGGGCCCAGATATTCAAACTGCGCCAGGCTGTGGCGCAAGCCAGGGCGCAGCTCAACTTGGCTGTGCAGGGGCGTGGACTGGGCGATATTCAATGGAGTTGCACCATGGCTCAGCATCATTGAATATCGCACCCTGGCCACCCACAGTCGCATGGCGCAGTGGCACTGCGCCAGCGCCTGTGGCCAGAGTGGAGCATGGGGATGTGCTAGCGCAAGTTCCATTGCGCAAGGCGCAAGAACCGCAATATTCAAAAGTTGACATGCAAATGGGGCCGTAATGTATAGAAGGCACAAATGGAGCATTTGCATGTCATTATGGCCCCATTTGCATGTAGGTGCGCCGATCCCCGAAGACTTGCGCCTGGTGCCCTGACAGGCAGCAGCCGTTGGGGACCGACACCCCTGCAGCACGCAAGTTCACTGGCTGATCGCGGGCTTCATAAAAAGAAATGCATCCTATATCCTGGTGGTCCAGTGGACCGCTGTCTGCCTGATCGCTGGCTGAATTAAACTAAAAGATACTCTATCCCTGGTGGTCCAGGTGACCGCTGTTCGCCCGATCGCTGGCTGAATTAAACTAAAGATACTCTATCCCTGGTGGTCCAGTGGTCTGTCTGTCGATCGCAGGCTGGAAGTATAAAGATACTCTATCACTGGTGGTCCAGTGACTTGTCTCCCGATCGCGGGTTGAGAAAACAGAACTATCTGGTGGCAGTGGACCCCCTCCCCACTCGCCACTGATCCTCACCGCCCTCGGCCCGTCGCTGGCGGGCATCACCACCCTTCACCTTGTTGTTTGCCGAGCTGATACTGGCCAGTAGGGACACGTTTGTTGTCTGACAGCATGAGCCAATGGGCGCAGAAGCCCATGTTACCAGCACATTCCAGATATGTGAATGGATCCATTCACATATCGGAATGTGTAGTACGCAGGTAGCTACACGCCATTGGCTCACGCTGTGGACCACGGGCGTGAGCAGCCCTACTGACGGTACAGTCGGCAGGCGGCGGGCAGCAGGCGGTGGTGCTGCCACCGCTGATGGAGGGACGGGCGGGGATCAGTGGGTGGTGGGGAGGGGGTCCACTGACCACCAGGGATATAGGTTTCTGTTTATTTACTTCAGCCCACAATCGGGCAGACAGGTCCACTGGACCACCAGGGAGATAGGTTTCTGTTTATTTACTTCAGCCCACGATCGGGCAGACAGGTCCACTGGACCACCAGGGATAGAGGTTTCTCTTTTTTTTGCTGCAGCCCATGATTGGGAAGACAGGTCCACTGGACCACCAGGGATAGAGGTATCTTTTATATTACTTCAGCCCGCAATCGGCAGACAGGTCTACTGGACCACCAGGGATAGAGGTATCTTTTATATTACTTCAGCCTTCGATCGGGCGGACAGGTCCACTGGACCACCAGGGATATAGGATAGATAATTTTATTTACTTAGCCCGCGATCGGATGGGCAGCGGTCCACTGGACCACAAGGGATGTAGGACATTTTCTTCATTTTACTACTGCCTGCGATCAGGCATGGGGGGGTGCCACCACAGAGGTGCAGCCGGAGCTCGGGTGGCCACCCACAGGTGGCAGCTGCCGTGTAGTGCTCTGCCCACGGCAGCTCACCTGTGGGTGGCCGACTGTTGCTCCTTTTTTTTTTGCTTAACTTTGTGCTGGCACAGGTAGGGGTTACGCATGCCTGGCTCCGCACATCCCAGGCTCAATATCGGGCTGTGCAGAGTATGCATGGGCATGCCCCCCCTACCTGCACCTGCATACATTACTGATGCACTCCGGGGCATCTGGATTTGTGCCAGGCACACTTCCCGTTTGAATATCGCGCCGGGGCGCAACCCTTTTGAATATCTGGGTCAAGGAAGTTAAATGACTTACTCAGGATCATGCAGTATGGCTGTGGGATTCAAACCCAGATCTCCCAATTTGCAGCTCAGAGCCTTAAACCACTGCACTATATACTGCCTCTAAGTAACTTATCCAACACTGCTAATTTCACACCGAATCTGAGCAATTACCACCTCATCTAGGTCAGAATACCTAGAAAAGAGGCAGAAAAGTTGCATAGAGCAGTAATTTTCTTTTTATACAACCAAAATAAATACATAAAAAGCAAAGAATAGGTAACTGAGAAAAATGAGCATATATCTAAAAACTGCATACATTGTAATTTCAAACAAGTGGAATTGATTGCAAAAATAAAATAAAAGTTCATGTAACAGTGGTAAGCCAAAGCTGGATGTGCTAGCCTGCCTTTTAAATATTTAGCAACCTCTTCCTCTAGTACCGCCCTTGCTGCAGCAAACTATGACTATTAATGAGTTGTTTTGAGTGGTATGGGGGACACATTTCAGAGATAGACAGGAAGTGAAGTTTAGACACAGAATGTTGTTAGAGATAGTGCAGAGCTGAACAGGCACGGAGCAGTAGAGGGAATTGGTTTTCTGTGGATATCTATAGTTCTTCTAGTCCCAAACTGAAGAGCAACAGCTGCTTGTGTTTCTGAACAGTGCAGTTTGTGGTGTTGGAGACAGAAACAAAAGGATCATGAAATTAGAGGTAAGGAATGCTGAGCACACGGGCATACCTCTTAACCTGGCAGGACCAAAATCAGGGACATCCACCTAGAAAAGCAGGGACAGAAGACCAAAATCAGGGACACTATTTTTTGGACAGCGTGGCATCGGGCACCGGCCTCGCGCCCACACGTGTGAACTGCATATTAGTCAAAATACTGAAGAATAACTCTTGACGCATATGCATGTATATTAACTTTATTGAACAGTAAAGCCATCTTTACAAATTCAAAATATAGTTTCATGGAACTGTAATGTAGCACACATCTGTATGTATTACATTGCTAACAGTACCAAAAAAAGACTGTACTTTCATACCTTTAAACACCTACACCTATCCTTGACCTCACCCTTAAATATAAAAAAAGCAGACCAAATTCTATAGCTTCAATCAATTGATCAGTCTATAATGTATACATATAGCAGAGTCATGCACAGACACATGTATATTATTTACATTGTTGCACAAACTGTACAAAACAAAACAAAGAAACAAAAAACACTTGTATTCCCTTCACAGTCCCATCTAGCCCACATAACCATTTCAGCCGAGGTTTACATTGCAATTAATGTCACATCAGAGTCCCAAACTTATTGCACTCCATACACACATCCCTAATGGGTAAAGTGACATTTTTCTTTAGTGTCATTTTGAGGTGCCATGTTCTCGGTTATAGGAGTGTGTTGCCTTCGTAGCTGCTTCAAGGACATCCTTGGAGTGCTGTACATCAAAACATTCTCTGTCTTCATTAAACTTTATTGCAAGTAAGGAGTTTAGAGTTTTTGTGTTTAAAGAATGTCTGAGTTCTGTTTTCACCTTCCTTATCATGCTAAAAGCACGCTCCGGTTCTGCATTTGAGTGTGGTAAGCACAGCACTGTCTCCATTTGCCGTCTGAACATTGGTATGTTTTGTTCAGACATGCCAGTGAGTTGGCAAAGAACCTTCCCCCAGTATTTTAAAGCAGAGGCATTTGTGGCAAATGTTGGCTGTCCTCCCTGAATGTTTCAGCAAACTGATATATGCCAAACGCATCTAGGAGCTGGTCACATTCAGTTGATGTAGTGCAAATGCCCAGCTGCCTTCCCAAGTCCACAACAGCCATCCCTGACATCTTCAGCTTTTAAGCTGGATTGAGTAGAGTGGATATGCTTTTCAAGAGCTTGCTGTTCAATGGAAATTTGGTTAGCATTTTTTTCAGAACTGCTGTGTAGAAAGCTCTTGCCTTTCTGTATATGTTGGTTTCAGCTGCTGTTCCAACAATAGTATCCTCATTTTCTTTGATGAAATCTTCTACTTCTGGTCCAACCCGAGTTTCCTGAAGGGGGAGGAAATTCTCTGCCTTATCGAGAAATGTACTTTTGCATTCATTAAATAAACTGACTGCTGCTTCGGGAAGAAGAAGTCTGCTAGAATACAACTGCACAATTTTGCTTATTTCCCCATGAAGAGTCATTAGCTGACTCTCCCTGCTCTGTACCTTTTTGTTAAATTGGCATAGGGGCCCCATTGCATATTTTAAGAAAAGAAAAGTCATCCTCATTTCCTGACTGCTTAACTGCTCTGCTATGAGTTGGACTTTTGCACCTCGGGGCTCACGTGACATAAAATAGGACAGCAGAGCTGGCCACATGTCCACCATTCGCTGCACAACTTTGCTCAAGCTGAGTCATCTTGTAGGCACACGTTTGATGATTTTCAAGAGCTCAATGTCCACAAACAAACTGAACTCCTTTAACTGCTGTTGCCTCTGGGAACTTGAAGAAAGATGGCAGTAAATGTCTGCAATTAACTCTTCAACCAGTGATGAAATTGCTTTAACAGCGGATTTGGTGTAAAGGTCTGCCAGATGGCAAAGATATCCCATGTTCATGATATTTGGGCAGACCTGTTTCAGCCTAGAAAGCAGAGAATTGTTTTTCCCAATCATAGCAGAAGCATTATCAGATGAGAATGCAGTCAGATTGGTCAGTGGGATATGGAAGTGCTCTAAGGTTTTCATCACAATGTCAAACATTGCCTGCCCAGTTCCAGATACACAAGAAGGCATATCCAGGCAGCGAATGACATTTGTTTCCAACTTCATGTCATAAAAGCCCACCAGAATAACTAATAACTTTTCATCCCCCATGTCTGTGCTTTGGTCGACATACAAGCAGAATGGAAGCTGGCGACACTGGGCAGCTGCATCCTCCTGATACTTTGGCCCAAGGACTTCTCGTGCAATGCATGCAGATTTGGTTGATCCACAGGTTATTTTTTTTTAACCACTTCTTGGTCTGTGCAGTGCTTCCTCATACATTTCAAGATGTGGTCAGCACAGGAAAAGGAGAAATTGTGTTCTGCCAAAAGATTGACAAAGGCCACCTCAGCCTCCACAACCTTTGTGGAACTTTGTGCTTGGAAAAAGTGGCTCAGTTTCTTCCCAGAAGCATGTTTCACATTCTGCTGGTGCTTGTGTGATGATTTGTGGCGCTGTATATCATTCCTTCCTCCATGGCTCACACTGATGCCAGATGCACACAATTTGCAGAATGCATACAGGGGCCCTTTTCTGCTGGCTGCTACCCATTCAAATGTAGTCTTCCATGCAGTCTGGAACACAGCATTTCTCTTCGACTTCTTGGTTGGGGTCCTGTTACCTCCACTGCAGATGTCATCCTCGGAGAAAGTGTTGTCATCATGGTCCATTTTCTAATCAAATTGCAACAAAGACAAAATGCAGAACAAGTTAACCTCAGGTGCAGAACCTCTCTTTAAATGAGAGAAATCTCCTGCTGGCAACTGCAGGCTGAATCAGCTCTCCAGAGTCCACCTTTATGTTTTCCCACTGTGATACATTATCCAGACTGATTCTTAAACTGTTGTGCTGTCCCATAGCTTCTTCCATTATGTGCACATAAAGACTTGCTAATGTATCAGGTGTGGTCTGAGCCTTTCTCCAGTACTACAACTGTACCAGATGCATACAAACAATGAGCTGCTAACAAGTCTGGAGTTCTCTATCTGTCCAACAGCTAATGCTAAGTAAATTAAGAAGCTGTTAATGTTGCCTGAATGACACATTCAATCACAGTACTTACAAACCCTCCCCATGCTTCCTGACTAAGGCTTATGCAGCACAATGGCTTACCTAGCTTACATTTTATATTAAGCTGTGTGGCATGCCATGCCATGCCAGTACCACTACTACTGACTGCCCCCCCCACACACATGGTATATATATACACACACACACACACACAGTACACCCCCCCACACACACACACATACACACATACACACACACACACACACACTAAAAGATAATGTGGTTCCAGGGAGAGAGCAAAACAGAGTCAGATTCCTGCCTGCAGCAATCCTTTCCCCCAAGCACAAATTATATGACAATATCTTTTGCCTTTTAAAACAGTGCCCACAGAGGAGGGCTTTGATGCAGCAGCACTGCTTCTTACCAACGCTCCCCTAAGACCGCTGGGCTCAGTCAGCTCAGACTAAGCAGCAATCCTTTCACCCAAGCATACACATAATACCTTTCAAGTGTCCTGAATTGTCCGTGAAGTCCCAGTCAAACTCCAGCTCTACAATTATCTGTCAGACTCCACAGATCTACAATTATTAAGTAGCAAAGGAAAAAAAAAGGGGGGGGGCTTTGTGATTGTCTGCCTGAAGAATGAGAGAGGTTGTTTACTGCTGGTCAGACAAAATGACAAGACAGACAAGCGCTGCTCAAGTGCTCAGTCAGTGATTGTGGCTGCCCAGTCTCAACACTCCACTGCACTGTTGCTGCTCCTCGGTCCAGTTTTCTACACTTCCTCTGCAGTCATTTCAAGCCAGGAGGAGCCATGTGGTGGTGAACAGATGCTGGATTTGCTGGCTGCTGCTCCTTTAAAGTTTACTTTTCGCTGATACATCAGGGATACAGCTCTTTTTGGGGTGATTGGTTGCAGCAGCAGTCCAGCAGCCGGCCTGGCTTCCTCTGAGTGACTGCAGCCCACATGGCTCAGGCCAGGCTCTGCTTGACAGACATTCGATGGGCACCTTGAGTGGTGTACCGGCTAGCATCTCTCGGCCTCATCGCAATTTTCTCTCCAGTGCGCTGGAACTCCAGAGGGCTTCTTTGATAGTTTGATTCTCCAGCCTCAGAACCAAGGAAAGACACAAAACTTGAGGTCCAAGGGTGCCTTCATTCTGAATGAGTTGCACTGACTGATACAAAGAGCAGTACTGTCCACATCATCTTTAAAATAAAATAAAGAGTCCTTGGCAGACAACTAGGAGTATTCTTTGATAGCCGCACAAGACAGCATGCACTGACTGAGTACTAGTGTTTGTATTGCAAAAGAAAATAAAAGTCCCAATAACATCTACAGAAATTCCTTCAATAATTGTGCAAGCCAGTCACATCACCCAACACTATCGCTATCTTTGATAACCATCTTGGGAACCTACTTAACACCAAAGACTGCAATGCATGTATGCAATATAAAAAAATATAACCAGCAACGTACTTAGACTGAGGAGGGTGGACTGACTGACTGATATACAAGAAACACTGAGGACCGGAACTCCACTGGCGCTGACCTAATAAATGAACTAGAACTGGCATGACAGAAACAAAATGCAGCTTGTATTTAAAATACAGTGACACTAGTGGCCCCACATTCATTTGGCAGATTTTCTGCAACTCCACAGGAATTTTTCTGTCACTGAGCATGCCACTGACTGAAGTGAACTGTTGACTGCAGTATCGAACTCCATAAAATATTAGTATGTAGAATACCACCACAAAGCACAAGTTACAACTGGGAGTAGACACAGACAGTACACCCAAAAATCTAGTTACGCTCCCCTCTAATGTGCTCCAATTTAAAAGGAAAAAAAAAATCCAACAACCTGATAGATGATTAAGGGTCAAATGAGCTCAGATCTGGCTGGCTGCTGCTGGCTAGCTGACTTAATTCCTGAGTGACCTGCCTGAAGATAATAGTACCTCTAAACTCAGAAAAACGGCCCTCCATCATAGTGCCTCTGAAAACTTGGTGACTCCCCCTAAAGTACCTCAAAACATCTGTAAATTTGGTGCAAAACGGACCCCCCCCACACACACACACAGTACCTCGGTAATAAAAAGTGCAGTGCTCAGAAACATTCATGAAACTAGCAGGCAGGATTTATCACCACACCACTAGTCTCTGAACCTGATAGTACCAACAGGTGCTCCAGCACTCCTAGTTCTAGCACCACAGCCACCACTGACCAGAGGATGTGCTGTGTAACATAACCATCACAGATTGCTGAAGTACTGATTCTGAGAGGATAATATTTCTGGTTCTTGCCGTTAGGATAACAGAGAGAGATGGAGTTGATGAACAAAGGATCTTACTCCTGTCTCACACTCACCTCACTGTACAGTACTTATGTATCTTGAATTGAAACAAACCTGTAAACCCTTTACTCCAGTAGCTATTAGTTACTTCACATGGTTTCAACAGTCAGATCAGATCTGCTATTGCTTTTAAAAATACTCAGCACAGTGAGCAGTCATTTTCTTAAACACATGGAGACCAAAGTTTGAGGCTGACTGAGATATTTTTTTAAAACACATACAACTTCCTGCAGACCTGCAGTTTATAAAATATTCATTTGGGCAGTGTGTCTTAAGCTTAG
Source organism: Neoceratodus forsteri (assembly GCA_016271365.2). NCBI lineage: Eukaryota > Metazoa > Chordata > Ceratodontiformes > Ceratodontidae > Neoceratodus > Neoceratodus forsteri. Next base: position 695,820,197 of record CM057456.1, on the reverse strand, counting down.
TATATCAGCAGGTGCACAAATAGCTAAGGATGACAGTGAATGAAGTTCGTTCGCGTCAGGATTGGGCTCGTTTGGTAAGCTGAGCAACAATTAGTAACAAAAATATAAGCACAATACTGACCAAGAGTACTTGCAGAAGAAATTGTAGCCCTACCCTACATTTTGCAGCAATGGAAAGGGCCGGAGAGGGGCGAGACTGCATTTGTTTTTAAAGATAGAACGGGAACTGTACCCATGTTGTAAATCATTAAGAAAATGAAAACCTAGTTTTAAAAGGTATTATTTAAGGCAATGGCTTTTCACATGCAGTTCTGAATGCTCTTATCTCCAGCGGGGCATTTGGGTTTCCGAGACAGGAGCAAACTGAACACGGAAGAAGACAAAAGCTGAATATTGCTCAGCAAGTAGTAATTTTCAGCTGTGCTGGAGCTGGTCATGCTGAGATATTAGCCCGAGACACAGTAGATGCAGGGGACTGACTACACTTCTTTTAAAAGCAGTTCAAAACGCGGTCTTTTTTGCATTTCCGATTTCCCCCTGACATTTGAGGTAGGTGTCAATTAGGAAAGAAAGCTATCCGGTTTAACTGCAGCATAGGCAGACTGGCAACAGCCATCCCATTCTCATCCCCGGGGGCTCTTCCTACAAACTAAAGTGTGTTGCAGAGCAGAGATTATCATAGAGCCTGAGAGGCGGCAGGGGCTCGGCTACTATTGATTTTTTTTTTTTTTTTTGTGTAAAATTTTTATTTGCATTTCCAAACATTTACAACAGACAAATAAATGTATGTCTCATTCCGCCACAGGCAAAATACAATAAAAGGTCCACAAATATATTTCATCACCGTACTTAATGTATGTTTAACCATTTTAGACTAAATTAAAAGCTCAGTTCTCCAGTGGCAAAGACCATTTCCAATTCTAAGGAGAAAAAAAAAAAAGGGGGGAAAATTACATTTCCCTCCCCTTTCCCTTTCCCCCCCAAAACAAAAACCAAATTAATCAAGAAAGATACAATCAACTATTTACAACGATCCACATCCATTAATGCATATGGGCTGAGAAACAATTAATTAAGGTCATCACAAAGTTACAGAATCAATGTAGATGGTAAGTAGTAGGCACAGATCATTGGTGTTTCAGTGAAACTACTTAGGGCTAGAATCCGGGACACAAGCACCCACCGCAAAATCCTCATTTTTCACAGCCTCCCTTCTCTAAGCCCCCTATCCTGCTGGGAGAGAGCCGAGAGGAGTGGACTCATATAATTCCAAAGATCTCTGCTCTTTCCTGAATCTGATAAGCCCTCCTCTCCATAGCCAGAGCCGACGCTGTCAAAGTTTTCCATTGAGTGAGAGAGGGATCTCGCCAGATCCAGGTGTTTAGGATACACTGCCTGGCAATCGCTAAGGCCACCCTTAACCACTTCCTATGCATACTCCAATCGTCCCCACCCTCCCAATCAATTCCGAATAAGAGCTCTATCGGATGAAGGGATATCCCGGCCTCTGTCCTCTCGTTCAAAAACTCCACCAATTCCTCCCAAAAGCTCTGTAGTTGGGGCACTTCCAAAACAATGAATATATGTGCCCACATCCTTTTACATCAGGGGCATACTTCTGAAACCTCCGAACGGCTTTTATGGACCATTACGGGGAAAAGTCTATGAACAAACTTATAGGCCGACTTCTTATATCTATTTGATAATAGTAGGCCCATATGTGTTTCAATATCAGCTCCCAGTTCGACTCTGAGATCACGATCCCAAGGTCCCTCTCCCACAATGCTCTCCTGCTCGAGCTTTCCTCCAACAACCTCCCTAAAAACACGCATCGCGGTACCTATTATTCCTTAGGATTATGCTGGCCCACAAATTGCCACTCTCCAGACCATCTGATGCATGGGCTGAGAGCCTGATTCACCCAGCCTACGAGCAAAATCTCTCGCCTGCAAAAATCTAAATGTGTGGTTGCCCGGGATCCCCCATCTTGTCCTTAACTCCTCTAGGGAGAAAACATGCGGGCCCTCGTACAGGTCCTTCACACACTGTATACCTCTCTCGTCCCATTCTCGGAATCCCCGGTCCTCCAGTCCAGGTAGAAAGAGGGAATTACCACTCAGGGGAAGGAGTAACGTCTCCGCCTTGCCGTCACCAACCCTTGCCCTTATCTGTTCCCACCCCTCCAAGGTCCATATTACCATCGGGCTGGGATGTGATTGGTGTGAGTATGCCCTTCTACCTCCTTTCCTCAAATAGGCTGATAGCCGGCCTTTCACCCCCTCCCCCTCCAGGTCCAGCCAGCTTGCTGCCTCTGGGTGCGCTATCCAATCCTTAATTATCCTTGCCTGCGAGGCCAAAAAATAACTTTTGATGTCTGGGAAGCTTAACCCCCCTCTTCTCATCTCTAGTTTCAGTCTTTGGAGGCTAATTCTAGGCTTCTTTCCTTGCCAGAGATAGCCGGAGAACCCCCTATCCAGTCTCTTCATATCCTTTTTGGTGACGCCCAGGGGAAGCATCTGTAGGAAGTACAAGATCCTGGGCAGGATATTCATTTTTATAATATTCATCCGGCCTAGCCATGACACTGGATATGCCCTCCACCTTTTCATATCCCTTAACACTTCTTCAATCATTGGCGTATAATTTAATCTGTATAGATCGGCCAATGATCTTCCAATTCCAACCCCCAGATATTGCAGAGACCCTCTCACCTCCCCGAGACCCCATTTCCGTAGATCCGCTGGCTGTCCTCTGCCCAAACACATTGCCTCTGATTTCGCTAAGTTTATTTTGTAGCCTGAAAACAGCGAGAAGCTCTCAATTAGATCTAGCACAGCAGGGAGGATCTTCTATCCGACTCAGATACAGGATCATGTTGTCAGCATATAAAGATAGTTTATGCTGCCGCCCCATTCCCAATACTCCTTCACCTCTCACATTGTCTAATGGCAGCCAAAGGTTCCAAAGCAAGGTTAAACAAAAGAGGAGAGAGGGGGCATCCCTGCCTAGTCCCTCTGAACAGTTCGAAGACTTGTGAAAGGCCACCATTAACCACCACTGCAGCCTTTGGTGAACAGTATAAGACCCTCACCATGTTAAGGAACCCCTGGCCAATCCCAAAGCGCCCCAAGGCCTCCATCATATATTCCCATTCGATCCGGGTCAAACGTCTCGCGCTCCAGTGCCAGACAAGGGTGGCCCCTGGCTGCCGAGAGAGACATGCACCATTCAACAGTCTCTACAGCATTGTGATATGAATGCCTCCCTTTTATAAATCCAGTTTGATCTGGGTCCACTAGGCTAGGCATCAAGATCTCAAGCCTACCTGCCAGAACCTTTGCATATATCTTGGCATCCACATTCAATAATGAGATGGGGTGGTAGGCAGCACATTCCCTGGGGTCCTTACCCTGCTTAGGGATCACACATACAGTCGCCATTTCCATAGAGGGTGGCAGGGAGGCCCCCTCCTTAGTGCCTCTGTATACTTCCCAGAGCAGATCCACTACCTGGTGTCCCACTGTTTTATAGAATTCAATAGGGAGCCCATCCGGCCCCACTGCTTTGCCCGACCTGATACCCTTAATGGCCTTCCTATTTCATCCTTAGTAATGTTGGTCTCAAGGGCTGCCCTTGCTACCTGAGACAGCTGCCTCAACCTGATCCCATCGAAACTGTTTCATCCTGTCCCTAGTCCCTTCCGCCTCTCTTTGATATAATGTACTATAGAATTTCTAAATCTTTCCTGATAGCCTGAGGATCCCTCGTTCGCTCCCATGTCTGTTCTTTTATTTCCAACACCCTAGCTTTCCTCTTCTACCTTTAATCAGGTTAACAAGAAGGGGGCCAGGCTTGTTACCCCATTCGTAGAATCTCTGTTTCACTAGCCACAGATGCCCCCTTGCCTGTTCCTCCAGCATATTATTCAGCTCTCCTCTAGCTGCCGCCAACCCTGGTCCACTAGCTAGGTCTCCTTTAAGTACCTCTCCCTCTAGTTCCTTAACCCTTTGGAGTAAAGTCTCATATTTCCTGTTTCTTTCTATTTTATAACCCGAAACAAAACCAATAATAGCCCCTCTTAGGTAAGCCTTCCCTGCGTCCCATAAAATCTGTGGGGAGGGAGCCGTTTCCTTATTTAGCTCTACATATCTCTTCATCTGCTCATCCAGAAACTCCCTAAACTTCTCATTCCCCATCAGGTATGAAGGAAAACACCACATATTGAACCTCTCCCTAGGTCCTTCCAGTTCTACCATCAAGGTGACCATGGCATGATCAGATACGTGGATGGGTTCGTGTTGTACCTCCACCACCTTTTGATACCACCCTCCCTCAATGTAAATATGATCTATCCTCGACCAGCTCTTATGGGGGTTAGAAAAAAAGGTGTATTCTCTTATTTTTGGGTTCGCCGTTCTCCACACATCTATTAGATCTAAATCCAACAATCCTTCCTCCATTCCTTTAAAAATTTACCCCTTTCCCTTCGAATGATCCATCACCGTGTCAGGGGTGCAATTAAATCTCCCCAGAATTAACCCTTGAATTGTTCTTTTGCCATTATTTCTAATAAATGCTTATAAAACTGGGGTTCAGTGACTGCAGGGCATATACGCCACCGAACGTGATCGGGTTCCTCCAAGTACACCCTCCACAAAACACGCATCTGCCTTCCTCCTATCAGACACAATTCTGGTTACCTGGAAAGGAGATTCTTGTGATAAGAACCACCCTCTCTTATGCGAGGAGAAGGAAGCTGCATGTACTTCCCTACCCAGTTCCTGACTAACTTTCTATGCTCCGCTGGAGTCAGATGAGTTTCTTGTAAAGGCCTACCTGTGTTCCAACCCTCCTTGGGCAGTGAGAAGCAGGGTCCTCTAACTGGGGATGACACTCCCTAACATTCCATGACACGACTTTTAGTTTAACTTTTAGAGCCATCAATCTTGTAAGCTTCTGTTTTCTCCTTTCCTTCCCTTTTTCACCTCTTCCCTTAGCCCACTATGTCTAGTAACCTGGTGACTTCTCTTTTGAAATGTGGATCGAACGTAACAATTTTTAACGTAACAAACCCCGCAACCAACAATTAACCCCCACAACTTATTTACAATGTACCTCCAAGTCGAACTCCATGACAAACTTGCTCGCCAGTATGTTCCCCCCCCATATAGCAAAGCAGGGCTTGAACCATAGAAAATAAAATTCTCTACGTTCAACCTCCCCCCCCCAGGCAAGTCAGAAGCTTTTTTCCGCCATATGAGTCCACTTCCCATAAATAAGCACATGTCAGTCCCCTCCTCCCTCCCCTGAAACTGTGGTACAACATAGGAAAAGGAGAAAGTCTGGTGCAACTCCTTAAATTCCCCCTGGAACTAGTAAAATTAGGAGACCCACAGGTCCTCAAACCTCTTGATAGTCCACAAAAGTTCCTTGTCCTTTTTTTAGCACCAGGCTCCACCGCTAATCCTCCAAGACAGGGCCGCTCCACGAGGATCCCCAGGCTAGGCCGCGCACCAAGATATCCACGCGCAGGCCCCCCCGGAGGCCCGTATGCCTTTTCTCCAGAAGACGTGCCCAAGTCCACAGTTTCACAGTCATTCCCTTAAAATGGGGTAGGAACTAGTCATAAATGCATTGCTTGTAGAATAACTGACCCGAATGAACCTCACAGACAGGAAAATCAATCACCGGTCCTCTTGTAGGAAACTGCTAGACACCACGAACTCTCGTAGGCTTTAGAAATGACCACCGGGCACTTCACTGATTACCCCATTTTCTTTTGGAGCTCCGCGACAAAACACCGCGCCTTCTCCACCTCCCAGAAGCTGTAGGTAGCTCCTTCTTGCTTAATTTTAAGTATGGCCGGGAACACCATGAACCAGTCCACTCCCAACTTCTGGCAGGTCGCAATCACATCATTAAATTCTCTTCTCTTCCTTCCTATTCCGGGTGAATAATATTGGGAAAGGAATAAACGTGCCCCCTCATACTGGAGCTCGGGGAGAGATTTGTATGCCCGCCACATCTCCTGCCTGTCCTGGTAGTTATGAAAACGTAGAATAATTTGTCTGGGCGGTTGACCATTCTGTGGTTTGGGTAGAACAGCCCGGTGTGTCCTCTCAAGCTTCAGTCTTCCTCCCTTTAGCTGCATCCCCAGGAGCGCAGGCAGAATTTTAGTGCAGAAGCCCAGGATGTCAGGGTCTTCTTCCTCCGTAACCCCTCAGCCTCAGGTTATTTCTCCTCAAACACTCTCCTGGTAGTCGAGCACCTCTCATTTCTGCCACCTGCTTCTCCAACTCAGTGACACGTCTCACCGAGAGGGCTCAGTCGTCTTCTGCTGCTCGAGATTCGACCCTCCAGCTCGTCGACCCTCTCGTTCTGCCTCTCAGCCTGCGATTCAACCAAGGCGAGTCTCCTCGATTTTATTCTCGATGCTCTCCAGTTTGGGTGCGAGCCGCCATAAGCTGATCTTTCAGCTCGCGGACCCAAAGCCGACATCTCTGCCGCCGAGAGGGAGATGGGGCCTGCATAATTCATTGCGGGCCCCGGCCTTCCTGCTACTTTTGGCCGGTGTTCTCTGTGTTTTGCTTGCTGTGGTGACCACAAAATCGTCCATCCTGGTTTCCGACGCACACCAGTAGCACAATTCGGGTATTGATTAAATCTTTCAGGCGGTTTTTCTCAAAATTTCGAGCCCGAGGGAAGGAGCGCTGAAAGGCACGTCTTTACTCCATCTTGCGGTCACGTGACCCCCTACTATTGATTTTTAAACACTGTGACCGTGGCACTTTACTAATTTCTCTCTGCCTACTCTACTGATGAACTAGCAATCTGTCAGCAGCCACTGCCTTGACTGAGAGTTGTGCAGCTGTTCTTTTGAAGCTACTAAACTGGAATTGAAAGGGCACAGCAACTAACAGACTGATACTGAAAATCAACTGCTAGGGAATGCGTAGGCCTTTGTATGTAATAATACTGGAATCAGCCTTATGCTTACCTCAAAGGGTCCCCTTTGGTTCATTAGATGGACAGGAAGATCAGGTCCCGGGAGTCGGGAAGTCAAGTTCGAGTCTCGGTCCGGGCGGTAGGCGGCTGCCAGCAGCAGGGTCAGTCAGGGATGGATGCAGGAATCGGATTCGGATGGAATAAAGCAGATAGCAGTGCGGCACTTCTTCTCGGAGTCGTCAGTTGCTCATCAAAAGAAAAACTGGCTTGCTGGCAAGTTGCTGGTGCTGCTACTATTTTCTTTCTCTGGCGCTCTGGTCCTCTGGATTTCGGAAGGTACTCTATTCGGCTATGAGTGTGCCAAGTGCTGCCGGAGAGCTGCTTTTAAGCAGTATTTGCGGACCTGAGTGGGAAGGGGACGTGGGAATCAGGGGCCAGAGTGAGGGGGGGAGTCGGACTCAAAAATCGTGTCTGAGGTGGGCAGGGGTGCCAGAACAGCAATGGACTAGGAATACAGCCCATGATTGGTGGACTAGTCACCTACGTCACCACGTGTGATGAATACAGGCCCCGGTGGTGCAGCAGTGAAAAGTAGACTCAGGGAAACAGTCGGTCAGTCGGCTTAGAGACCATGTGGCTGAGAGGAGTCAGCATTCTCGGGACAATGGCGCGGGGATGCGGGACGCCGGAACAGTCACCTTGAAACTGAGACTTCACTGACAATCTGGGACACTTGAGAGGTATGATGGTAATTCTCTGTTAGGTAGGGATATTTTCCCAAAGCCCCCCAACCAGACTTATGTACCTCTATGACATTGGTACCATGACTTTGTACTTTGCTCTATGCTATATGTAAAGGAACCTTTGCTCTGCATGTCTTGTCATATCACTAATTCAGAAATGAATAAAATGAAATACAGAGAACAGCTGCATTAAATAAAATAGTATTTATAAAAAATGTGCAGAAAGGAGTAAAAATAGAAATACAAAAACATCCATACAGTAAAAATATGCAAAAGTATTAAAAAAAGCATAAAATCACGTGGGTGTAATACGAGAAACCAAATTCTATACAATCTATACAAAACTGTTATAAAACGGTACAATGAAAGTGTAGAAACAGTGGAGAACAGACATTTGAATGGAAACCCATATACGGTAAAATATGCAAAATGTGGAACATATAAGTACAGCAATTAAACTAAAGCTCTATCAAAGAAAATGTGTAAAATCTAACTATATAACTACAGTGAAAAAGCAAATGAACTAAAACTTAGTATATAAATATATGGTATCTAACCAACTATAAATACATTAAATGTCCAAAGGCATACTGTATATGTTTCATCACTTCTTCCACCCGGATGGATTAACACTGCCCCTCTACCCACCCTGATGGACCAACATGGATGCCGCGCCATTGACCTGCACGCCAACTCTCCCCACCCCAACATGCAGACCTTACTTTTTTTTTTTTTTTTTTTTTTACCAATTATTTCACCAGGTGAGACACACTAAGCTGAAAGCTTGTTTGCAGGTGCAACCTGGGAGCACAAGGAAGTTAAGTGACTTGCTCAGAGTCACACAGAATGCACCTAGGGGGCTGTGGGATTCAAACCCAGGTCTCCAGATTTGCAGCTCAGAGCCTTAACCCACTGTGCCATACTGCCTTACATGGGCACTCTCCCCACACAGGCAGACCATACACAGTGACTCTCCCCACCCATATGGACCTGAACTCCTACTCTCCCAACCAGTAACTATATCCCCACCATGGCCACTTTCCCCACCCAGACAGATCCATATGGGCTGGCCACTCTCCACCACCCCTATGGAGCAGTACGGCCACTTTCTGCCCACTCAGATGGACCAGCACAGCCCCTCTCCCCTGGTTGGGCTATCATGGTCACTCTCCACACAGTGACAGATTTTGAACAGAGTAGGTGCATCCCAAATAGACACAGCTCCCAATTCCACTGCCAGTATCCCCACCCCACTAGAGCTAGTGTCTCCACACCAACACTGTCAGCATCCCCATCCCACATTGTTAATATCCCCACCCCACTCAACCCAACCAGTGTCCCACCAAAATTACACGGCCAGTACCCCCACTCTGCACCACCACAGACAAGTGTCCCCACACTAGCAGGGAGGCAGTATAGTAGTGCAGTGGTTTAAGGCTCTAACCTACAAATCTGGAGACCTGGGTTTGAATCCAACAGCCCCTACTTGCAATACTGTGTGACCCTGAGCAAGTCACTTAGCTTCTCTGTGCTCGCAGGTTGCACCTGTAAAAAAGCTTTCACCTGGTTAAACAATTGAAAAATTAAAAAACATGGCCGGTATCCACATCCCACACCACCACGACCAGTCACCACCACACTGTTTGTATCTACACCCCCACCCGGATGGACCTGCGCAGCCCCTCTCCCTACACAGGACTGGCATGGCCACACTACCCACAGTGCCGTTTTTTGTGCAGTTCATGTTATGGTAGGTGCATCCCAAATAAGTCCCGACACCACCATGATGATCAGTGTCCCCACCCTATGCCAGTATTCCCACCCAGTGTCTCCACCCCACTGCTAGTATCCCCACCCCACCTTAACATTACATGACCAACACCCACCTGCACCACCATGACCAGTGTCCCCACACCAGCACTGCTAGTGTTACCGCATCAATACTGCCAGTACCCCCCACCCCGCTATGTGACAAGTGTCTTGATATTATCAAGCTATCAGTGTCCCCACCCCATTGCAGGCATCCCCACCCGGCCCTGCTGCCAATATCTGCACCATGCTCCAACACCCCCACCCACACCTCAACAGCCGGTGTGCCAACACTAATATGGCCAGTATCCCCATCTCAAGCCACCATGATCAGTCCTCACTCCTCACCCCTCTGTCTGTATCCACACCCCCAGAACCAGACCCACTCTATTGCCAGCATCCCCACATCATCACACCCAGTGTAAACACAGTCGACCAGTAATCTCACCCCACTAACACAAAAAAAGTGACTAACTCCCCCCCACATCAGCAAAGGAAAGATCAATGGTGGCGTTTTCATGTGGCAGTTCCACAAAATTAGGGAGCACAACCCCCAGCTCAGGAATGGACAGGATCATGACACCAAACACGCGCTTGATCTGGCATTCCAATGCGGTAGCCAGGGAGGGTCAGTGGTAGGGAGGGGGTTCAGCAAGCCCAAGCAGGAAAGTTTCCTAAATCTTCGGGACAGTAAACACCATGGTGGGGAGCAGAGAGACAACACATACATTCACCTTCACCCCCCCAACCACTTTGAACTAAAGAGATTCCTGTCCTAGCCTTTGTGTAAAGTTTTTTTCACCAATTGTGCCGTGGAGAAAAAGTGAGCAGCAACAAAACAATGGCACCAGTACTGCGGTAGCCAGGGAGGGTCAGTGGGAGGGAGGGTCATCAGCACCAAAGAGCCAGAGGAGTGGAGCCTGTAAGAGAAAGGCACCCCACAGAAAGTCCAGGGACCAGCAAGCACAAGTGGGAAAGCTTAGGGACAGCATGGGGGGAGCAGACAGACAACACATCCATTCACGGGCCCCCACCTTACCTACCTAACAGTTAAAAAATAAGCATGGGTGGCATGGAGAGCAGAATACTATAGAAGTGCAAAACTTAATGTAGTTTTTAGCAAGAATGGGTCCAAAGTAGATAAGTTTCAGCACAGGTACAGTTTCAGCAAAGATGATGATGAAGGAACACTTGCTACCCAGCTAGAAGGCAAAGATGAAGGCACACTCCGCTACCCAGCTATTTAAAGCACTGTGCTCGTGGAGACGAGAACAAACACTGTTTCCATTTTGACACAATTTTCTCGCTAGCCAATTAGAATTCTGCTTTTCCGTCCGCGTCACCGCATATGCGGTAAACCAGCGTCCCTGTCCCTGATCCTCCAGTAACATTATCCCTGGTGTTTACTGGCATAACACCCCCTATCTGTCCCATTGCCACTACACCTTGTATCCGGGTGGTACCCCAACACTGACTGCACCCTAAACTCCCACCCCAATCCAGAAAACACTGGCACATATTCTTTACTAACCTCCATAGCCAGATGCAGTCTGCCACATGGATGCCCTATATCGCTATACCAACAACTACAATAATACAATGCTTGCTAGAACCCTAGTGAAACCAGTGCCCTTTATGTGTGCACAACTGTTGCAACGGCTATGTGTGTGTGTTTGTGCATGCTTCTGTGCACACATACTTGTGACTGCGTGTGTGTGTCTGTCTGCACATGAATGACTGTATCGAGGGGTGTACTGTATGTCCAGAGCCTACAGCAGCTGCTTCTACATTGCCTTGTTCTTTAAGGCTTTCTTTTTTTCCTATTATGAGATAAGCCTGTAATTTTAATATCACAATAATATAATAAGCAAAGACCCACCGCCACACTTTAATGTTGTATCTCTTATCAGGTTAATGCATTAGCAGCTATTTTGACTCTGACCAGTTTTTGTTTTCTATGCTGTTGGTGAACCAGCTTGTGTGTTGTCCATCTTGTGGCTTGCATGCTCCTCTTTTTAACCACTCATGGGGTGGTTCATGGTCAACATGGGGTTGCTAAAGCAGATCCATGTATTTTCCACTCTCTCCCATCCTTTTTCCTTAACTGTTAGTCTTTCTCTTTAAAGGCTTTCTCGTGTTGTTTTGCAAATTGTCTCCCTTGGGTGAACTGCTGATGCCTTATGAGGTCACTCTGTGCTGGGGAACTCTTGTCACATTCAGCACACCTATCTGATCTCTTCCCCCTGTGATCTCACTAATTTGTTATCTGGTAATTAGTCAGGGTAAAGCTTTTGTTACATGCTGTACATTTATGTGGTCTCTCTCCCAAGTGCATTTGCTTACTGTATGTCTTGTAAGACTACTCTGTGATGTAAAACTCTTGTTTCATTCAGCACATTTATATGCTCCTCCCTGGGGTTAGTGTCTCCAAATGTTTAGGAATTTCTAATACTGTGGCAAGAATAGACCCCATTCTTTAGCCAGAGCATATTCAAAACTCAAGAAATTAGTACTGTATTAATCTTTGATGTTTGCTGACAGCGCTCTTCTCAGCACACGTAACATCCCCAAAATGGCTTCCTTTTGAAGTTCATAAGGTGTCACAAGTATTGGTAGCATATTTAAATGTGCCTGAAAGTTCTTTTTGATTAGTCCCATTGCTCCAAGCACTACTGGAACAATTTGTGTGCCCTTATTCCACATCAGTTTGGTTTCTGACTGCATATCTTGGTATTTCATGATTTTGTGTCTCTCTGTACGCAGAACACTGTAGTCACTAGGGGTGGCTATTTCAATGAGTAATGCTACCTTTGTTCTCTTTTCTTGTATTACAATATCAGGTTTTCTTGCTTCCACTTTCATGCCTGTTGGTATTGGGTGATCCCATGTGATCATTACTTCTTCATTCTCTGTGATTCTTTGTGGTTCATGTTTCCAGTGTCTCTCTGCTACCTGTATGTTGCAGTGTTTGCACAGTTTCCAGTGGATCAATCTTGCTACATTGTTGTGTCTTTCAGTATACAGGCCTTCTGCCATGAGTACTTCACATCCAGCCACGAGATGCGCAACTGTTTCTAATTCTGTACTACAGAACCTGCACTTGTCTGTTTCTCCTGTTTTTCCTATGGATTTTGTGAACCATCTTGATTGTAGCCCACTGTCTTGGGCTGCCATTACTAGTTTCTCATCTCGTGGCCTAAATTCACCTCTTTTTAACCACTCATGGGTCAGGGCTTGATCGACCTATGGTTGCTCCAGTAGCTCCCTTTATTTTCCACTATAATTATGGTCTTTCCAATTGTTTTTTTCTTTTCTGTTGGTCTTTATCCTTATACTCCTTTTTTTGATTCTTTGTGTTTCTGTTGCTGACAATTCATTATCTACTTGTGGATTGACATCAATCTCTGCTACCCTTCCGAAGGCTTCTCCTAATTTGATGAGTGAAGTCATTTTAGGCTTATTTTCTTCATAATGCAAGACTTTGACTATATTTGGGTCCAAGGATGTCAGTAATCATGTATGTAGCCCCACTATTGTGGATCTATATGTGTAATCAATCTCAATGAGGCCCATGCCTCCCTCTGCCCTTGGGATGTATAATCTTGGCATGCACTGATTTTTTGTATATTAATTGGTGAGCATGAAACATTTTTCTTGTTTTTATATCTAGCTGGTTCAACACTTTCTGTGGCCAGTCTGTCACACCAAAACTGTATGATATCACTGGAAGGGCGAGTTGGTTTATAGCTTGCACTTTATTTTGTGTTGTCAAAGCAGTTTTCAGAATTAGCTTTAACCTTCTAAAATATTCCTTGCTTACTTTTACTCTCGTTTGTTCATGTTGTGCTGTTGCTCCTTCATCTATTCCCAGGTATTTATACACTCCCTCTTGCTCAAGTTCTTTAATGTCACAAACTTCCGCCAGATTCATGTTTTCTTTATGAGTTAACTTTCCTGCTACAAATGTTGTTTTGGCACATTTGTCTAGGCCAAACATCATCCGTATGTCATCAGAAAAGGTCTTAACAATTTGTAGTTGTTCTTTCAAATGTTTGTCAGATGAACTATAAAGTTTTAGGTCATCTACAAATAGAAGGTGAGATGTTAGCTGTTGATTGTTTTTGTTTCTGGGGTGCAAGCTGTATCCATAGCCTAGGTTGTTGATTAGGCTACTCAAGGGATTGAGGGCAAGGCAAAACAGAAGTGGTGACAAGGAGTCACCTTGCAATATCCCTTGTTGGATACTTATATTTGGGATGGTGATTTGACCTTTCTCATGATTTAATTGCAGGGTGGTTTGCCACTTTGACATTGTTGTTGTGATGAAGTTTATCAGTGTGGGATGTATCCTGTAGATCCGTAAACACTCAGTGATCCAGGAGTGTGGGATACTGTCAAATGCTTTTTTCTCTCCCAGGGGTTAGTGTCTCCAAATATTTAGGGATTTCTGATACCGTGGCAAGAATGGACCCCATTCTTTAGCCAGGGCATGTTCAACACTCAAGAAATTAGTACTGTATTAGTCTTTGATGTTTGCTGAGAGCGCTCATCTCAGCACATGCATTGTCCCCAAGATGGCTTCCTTTTGAAGTTCATAAGGTACAAGTATTGGCAGCATATTTAAGTGTGCCTGAAAGTTCTTTTTGATTAGTCCAATTGCTCCAAGCACTATTTGAACAATTTGTGTGTCCTTACTTCACATCAGTTTAGTTTCTGACTGCATATCTTGGTATTTAATGATTTTTTTGTCTCTCTGTACACAGGACACTGTAGTCACTAGGGGTGGCTATTTTAATCAGCAATGCTACCCTTGTTCTCTTTTTTTATAGTACAATATCGGGTTTTCTCACTTCCACTTTTATGGCTGTTTGTATTGGGTGATCCCATGTGATCATTACTTCCTCATTCTCTGCGATTCTTTGTGGTTCGTGTTTCCAGTGTCTCTCTACTACCTGTATGTTATAGTGCTTGCACAGTTTCCAGTGGATCAATCTTGCCACATTCTTGTGTCTTTCCGTATACAGGCCTTCTGCCATGAGTACTTCAAATCCAGCCATGAGATGCACAACTGTTTCTAATTCTGTACTACAGAATCTGCACTTGTCTGTTTCTCCTGTTTTTTCTATGGATTTTGTGAACCATCTTGTGCATAGCTCACTATTTTGGGCTGCCATTATCAGTCTCTCATCGTGTGACCTAAATTCACCTCTTTTTAACCACTCATGGGTCAGGGCTTGATCGACCTGTGGTTGTTTAGTAGCTCCCTGTATTTTCCACTATAATTATGGGCTTTCCATTTATTTTTTCTTTTCTGTTGGTCTTTGTCTTTATACTCCTTTTTCTGATTCTTTGCACTTTCTGTTGCTGACTTCAGCAATAATGCCCGACAGGGTGTGTGCTGTGCTAGGATAACATCATGCCTCAGGTGGTTGAGCACGAGGCCGCAGTCCGAGTGCGTCCAATAACTGAGGCGTGATGTTATCCCAAATGATACACACCCTGGAGGGCATTACCGCTATTATGCAATGGCTTGTTATTATACAGAATAAAAAAAATCATCTTAAAGATGCTTTTGTGTGGAAAAATATTTTTGTATTTTAAAAGAAAATGAAACAATGGAACACATCATCAAACACATAATCAAGCAAAAGTTCATCTACAGGTTCACAGTGAGGCTGACACTAGACCCATGATGTTGTACTGGGATAACATCACGGGTCTAGCCCAAGACTGACCAATCAGAGTCCAGGATTTTTTCTTGCCATTGTAAAATGTTCCTTATCTATTGTGGATCTATATGTGTAATCAATCTCAATGAAACCCATGCCTCCCTCTGACCTTGGAATGTATAATCTTGGCATGCACTGGTTTTTGTATATTAATTGATGAGCATTAAACATTTTTCTTGTTTTTATATCTAGCTGGTTCAATACTTTCTGTGGCCAGTCTATCACACCAAAGCTGTATGATATCATTGGAAGGGCGAGTTGGTTTACAGCTTGCACTTTATTTCTTGTTGTCAAAGCAGTTTTCAGAATGAGTTTAAACCTTCTAAAATATTCCTTGCTTACTTCTACTCTCATTTGTTCATGTTGTGCTATTGCTGCTTCATCTATCCCCAGCTGTTTATACACTCCCTCTTGCTCAAGTTCTTTTATGTCACAAACCTCCGCCAGGTTCATGGTTTCTTTACGAGTTAACTTTTCTGCTACAAATGTTGCTTTGGCACATTTGTCTAGGCCAAACATCAGCCTTATATCATCAGAAAAGGTCTTAACAATTTGTAGTTGTTCTTTCAAATGTTTGTCAGGTGCACTATAAAGTTTTAGGTCATCTACAAATAGAAGGTGAGATGTTAGCTGTTAACTGTTTTTTTTCTGGGGTTCAAGCTGTATCAATAGCCCAGGTTGTTGATTAGGCTACTCAAGGGTCTGAGGGCAAGGCAAAACAAAAGTGGAGACAGGGAGTCACCTTGAAATATCCCTCATTAGATGCTTATATTTGGGATGGCAATTTGACCTTTCTCGTGGTTTAATTGCAGGGTGGTTTGTCACTTTCTCATTGCTGTTGTGATGAAGTTTATCAATGTGGGATGTATCCCATAGATCTGTAAACACTCAGTGATCCAGGAGTGTGGGATGCTGTCAAATGCTTTTTTGTATTCGAGCCATGATACACTAAGGTTTCGGCATTTTTTGCAGCTCTCCATAATGGCTTTGTTCAACAGGAGATGGTGCTTTGTACCATATGATTTTCTTTTATTTCCTTTTTGTTCTATTGCCATGAGCTTATTGCAATCGAAATGATTGTAGACTCTGTCGGCATCTCTTCCAGTATATAGTTTATAGGTTGTTGGCAAACAGGTTATTGGGTGATAGTTCTTGGGGAGACTGGCAGGCTCAGATTTAATAAGAAGTGTGGTATTCCCTGTTGTCAACCAGATGGGTGTCAAGTCAGGATGTGCGTATAAACAGGTTTTTGAGGTAGCTAAATCTTGGTGCAAAGATTTTAGTACTATTAGCCAGAAGTTGGGTACTGCATCTGGACCTGGGGTTTTCCAGTTGGAGGCCTTCCTTATCTTCACTTCTATTTCCTTAGCTGTTACGTCAGGCCACTCCATATCTCTAGTAGTACAATTTCTTGTGCTGTCTTTTATTTGCTGTATCCACTTTGCTTCCCTATTATGTTCAGCTGGGTCTTCATATATGCTTCTCCAGAATTCCTCAATTTCTTTCTTTACTGGTGGTGTTTTTACTTTGATTATTTTCTTTTCCAGCTCCCTATAGAATTTCTTCATGTCTTCTCTAAACCATCTATTTTGCATTTTTTCATTGTCCCTTTCTACATATCTCCTGAGCTTCTCGGCTTGAGCAGAGATCAACTCTTCTGGGAAAACTCTTGCTGCTTGCAGTGTATTTATATGGTCATTCCCCCAATGTGAATTTATGTCTTATGAGGCTATTCTGTGATGCAAAACTCTTGTTACATTCATAAGCAGTAACCCACACCAGGAAATGCACTCCCAGTGAACCAGTCCATGTCAGGGGTGAATTAAAGGCACAAGGCCAACAGCCATGTGACTTTCAAAGAACATGGGAAGTGCACTCATTGTCAAGAAACCCATAGATTAAAGTGGGTTAGTGTGCTTATAAAAAAAGTTATTTTTTTAAAGGAAAATGGTTTTATATTCCTTTAGTTAGGCTGTTGCTAGGTAGACTTGGTGAGTTCAGCAATAAAGGCAATATGCATCTGAATGAACCCAGGAACTGCATTAATTGTGAAGAAACCTATACCTCGTTGTGGGTTTTTGTGTTTAAAAACAGGAAAATATTGAACGTTAATGGTAAAAGGATTTATTTTTATTTAGTTAGGTAGTTGCTAGGTAGATTAGGGCAGGTTGGTTATGAACTATGTAGTTTCTAGGTAAGTAATCAATGGTCAGGTACTATGTTTTAACCAATGAAACTGTTTGATTTGGTGAGGCAAGTCATAAAATCAACAGAAATACTGGGAATATAGGGGAGCAGAGGTACTGTGGGTCACCCTAGAGATGGTGATTAAAGACTCTATTTGCACTAGTATGATTTACAGACCTCCAGCACAGGAGGTGGAGTTAGATAAGGTACTGGTGGAAGTCTTTAGCAAGATGACAGAAAATTGGGAGGTTCTGCTGTGGGGAGGACTTCAGTCTGCCTGATGTAGACTGGAACCTCCCAGTTGTGGCTTCAGTTAGAAGTAGGGACATCCTGGAATCTCTGCAGGGGGTATTCCTCAGGTACTAATCAGTGAACCCATTTGCCATGGGGAAATACTGGGCCTGGTACACACAAACAAGGACAGTGCTACAGATGTCAATGTGGGAGGCCACCTGGTGAACAGCGATCACCATACATTGTGGTTAAAGATAAGGACAGCTGCAAAATCAAGAGTGAGGACCCCAGACTTGAGGAGGGCAGATTTAAAAAAAAGGTTAATGTCACAAGGATGACTGTGGGGGGATGAACAGACTGGGGTGGAGGGACAGTGGGTGAAGCTGAAAGGGACATAGTGAAGGTAACAAACCTTTGCATCAAGCAAGTCAGCAAAAGCAAGAGGAAAAAGAGACTGCTATGGTTCTCAAAACAGGTGGCAGAAAAGGTAAAGGCTAATGGGTAGCATTGAGAAGGTATAAGGAGATGCAGAGGGAGAAGGATAGGGAGGTGTATCGGGGGAACAGAGGGAAGCAGAGATAAGCAAGGAGCACAAAGGTGAAAACTGAAGAGAGAGAATAGCCCAGGCAGAGATGAAGGGGGATAAGACATTTTTTTTAAGGTACATAAGCAGAAGGAGGCAGACAAGAGGTTGGGTCATAAGGTTAAAAAGGAAGGGAGGATCTATGTAGAGAGGGATCAAAAAAAGAAAACATAGTGAAAAAAAATACCTTTGTTCAGTGTTCACAGATGAAAGAGAAGGAGAGGAGCCACAAAGAAGTAACAGGAGCATTGGAGGGTGGGAGGGGGACACTAGTCTGTTTTCAGAGGAGAAAGTTCTGAAGGGACTCACTAATCTGAAAGTGGACAAAGCAATGCGGCCAGACAGGGTGCATACAAGGGTATTGAGGGAGCTCAGGGAAGTACTGCCAGCATCTTTGACAGTCCTATTTAATAGTTCATTGCAGACAGGAGTGGTTCTGGAGGACTGGAGGTGGGAAGATATAGTCCCACCTCACAAAAGTGGTAACAGGGAGGGGGCTGGCAATTATAGGCCAGTCAGCCTGACATTGGTGGTGGAAAAGATAATGGAATCACTGCTGAAGGAAACAATTGTGGAATACCTTGATGCTAATGAATTACAAGACTTGAGACAGCATGGGATCATGGGGGAGGGAGACTCATGTCAAACGAATCTGATAAATTTCTTTGACTGGTTGATGAAAAAAGTTAGATCAAGGTGAAGCAGAGGACATAAGACCTACCTAGATTTCAGTAAGGCTTTCAACACCTTTCCATATATGAGGCTAGTAAGGAAACTGGGTAGCTTAGGAGTGGGTTCAAAGGTGGTAAGCTGGGTCAGAAATTGGTTATGGAATTGGTGGCAGAGGGTGGTAGTAAACGTGGTTCACTCTGAAGAAGGGAGGGTGACCAGTGGGGTGCCTCAGGGATCAGTGCTGGGACCAGTCCTCTTTAATGTCTTTATAAGTAACATTGCAGAGGAGCTGGAAGGGAAGGTCTGCCTGTTTGCTGCCTCTTTGCTGATCACACCAAAATCTGCAATACGGTAGACACTTCAGTGGGGTTGGAAAGGATGAGCAGAGACCTGAGAAAACCAGAGAAGTGGTCAAGGTTATGGCAGCTGGTTTTCAATGTGAAAAACTGCAAAATAATGCTTGTGGGGTACAGAAACTCAGGGGCACAAAACAAAATGAGTGGAGTGGTAATGACAACTATCAAGTAGGAAAGAGACCTAGGGCTAATCATATCTGATGACCTAATGGTGTCCCAGCAGTGCAACAAGGCAGCTGGGTGGGGCAGTGGGATGTTGGAGTGCACAGGGAGAGGTATTACGAGCAGAAAGAGGGAGGTGGTGTTGCCTCTGTATATATCACAGGTGAGATCCCACTTAGAGTACTATGTCCATTTCTGGAGGTCGCATCTCCAGAAGGACATAGACAGAGTGGAGGCAGTCCAGAAGAAGGCAACTAAAGTTGTGCATGGCCTGTATCAAACCCCAATAAGGAGACACTAAAGGACATCAATATGTACGCTCTGAAATAGAGAAAGGGAGGATATGATAGAGACCTTTAAATACTTCATTGGGTAAATAAGGTACAAGAGGGAAGTATTTTTCAGAAAAAAGATGCTCAAGAACAAGGGGACATGCTTTGAAACTGGAGGGAGGTAGAGTCAGAAGAGATGTGAGGAAGTGCTTCTTCATAGAAAGAGTGCTGGATTCCTGGAACAGCCTTCCAGTGGAGGTGGGGAGGGTGAAAACAGTGGTGGGTTTCAAGAATACGAACATACGAAATTGGCAGCAGAAACAGGCCTCATGGTCCATCGAGTCTGCTTGAGTGTCCAGCTAGCTCCTCATGCATGGAACAGGCACAAGGGGATCATGACGTAAAGGAAGGTGGAAGGAGAAAGAGCTGTAGATCAGGTAGTGTTTGTGGTGATAATGTAGGTAGATAAAAATGGGCAGATTGAGTGGGCCAAGTGGTCCTTATCTGTTGTCAGATTATATGTTTCTGTGTAGGGTTTTTATACCCCATCTTATAAAGCACATTTATAAGGTGTATCACCTGTAGGGTGTCAGAGTGGCTCAGTTGGTAGCACATCCGCCTCTGGACCAGAAGGTCGTGGGTTCTCGTCCCACACTGGGATTGGACTTGCACCTAAAAATCACTGGCATCCAAGTGCAGCATTGGGGGGTGCTGTACTGCTGGGGTGTACCATCCTTCGGATGAGACATTAAACCGAGGTCCCTTCTGCCTATCCTGGTGTTGTCCAGGTGGAAGTAAAAGAACCCAGGGCACTCTTCGCAAAGAGTAGGGAACATTCCCGGTGTCCTGGCCAACATTCCCCTTCCCATAAACCGGTTCATACAATTATCCAGGCTGTGTGTGGGTGATGATGTGCGATATGGCCGCCACCACACATTCAGTCACTTCACTACCAGTCTAGCATTGCTTGTAAAGCGCTTTGGATGTATGAAAAGCGCTATATAAATGCTGATTCTTCTTCTGTGTGCATTCACAGATTTATTATAAATTCACACTTCTGGACATACATTTTGTTACATTGATCACATTTTCATGGGTCCCTCGATGTGAACCTGTTGAGGTTTCATGAGATTATCCTTCAGTCAGAAACTCAAGTTTCATTCAGAACATTTATATGGTCTCTTTCCCATGTGAATCTGTTGATGTGTGATAAAGGATACTCTATTGTGTGAAACTCTTTTTAAATTCAACAGATTTATATGGCTTCTCTCGTGTGTGAATTCACTAATGTGTTATGAGGGTACTGTGATTTAAAACTCTTGTTACATTCAGCACATTTATATGATCTCTCCTTGTGTGAACTCACTGATTTTTAACCTAATGACTCTTCCTGGCAAGCCTTTTGTTAAATTCTGCACATTTATATAGTCTCTTGTGCTTAGTGTCTCCAGATATTCAGGGATTTATAGTACTATGATGAAAATGGACTCCATTCTTAAGCCAGGGCATATTTAAAATATCAGGAAATCATGCCAGCTCCATGGCACTGAGCAAAGGGGTTCACTCGGCACACTGACAACCCAAGTTTGCGCCCCAAGGCTGGGTACCAGGCGTGCAGGAGTGGAGACCAGCAAGGAGGGATTACATGCATCTATTAGACGCTTCCCTCTGGGGGGGCAGATCTTTGACACCTAGTTGGTGGCTTGAGAGATGTACTAGGTGATGTGCTGCCTTGACATGCCACTGTACATCCCAAGCCCCAGGTTGCCATTGCACAGGTCCATCTGAGGAGGTGAGAGGGACAGAAAAAGTGAAAAAGATGGCGCCCATGCCATCTGGATGAGGGTGGTCATTCCCCCCATCCTCCCATCATCGTAAAGCCCAGGAAAGCCCTGTGCTGCACCCTCATTGCCCCAACAAGGATTGCAGAGTGTGCCTACAGGCACATGAAAGTCTCCCCTCCTGGTTCCTGCCACAAGAGAGGGCCTCCCCGGCAGAGGGATACGCCAGGTCGGCTGAGAAGCAACACATTGAGGGGTAGCAGACAGTGACTGGAGGATTGGGATGGCGGGGCTTAGCCGCCTGAAGGAGTGGGTGGCTAGGTTGGTAGGGACGGTAAAAAAGCATCACACCAAAACAATATCAGGAAATCAGTACTGTATTAGTCTTTGATGTTTGCCGAGAGTGCTCTTCTCAGCATGTGCATCGTCCCCAGGTTGATTTCCTTTTGTAGTTTATAAGGTGTCACACCTATTGGTAGCAAATTTAGATGTGCCTGAAAGTTCTTTTTGATTATTCCCATTGCTCCAAGCACTACTGGAATAATGTATGTGTCTTTATTCCACATCAATTTAGTTTCTGTTTGCATATCTTGGTATTTCATGATTTTGCTTCTCTCTGTACATAGGGCACTGTAATCAATAGGGGTGGCTATTTAAATCCGCAATACTACCTTTGTTCTTTTTTCTTGTATTACAATATTTGGTTTTCTTCCTTCCATCTTCTTGGCAGTTGGTATCGGGTGATCCCATGTGATCATTACTGCTTCATTCTCTGTGATTCATATTTCCAGTGTCTCTCTGCTACCTGTATGTTACAGTCTTTGCATAGTTTCCAGTGGATCAGTCTTGCTACATTGTTGTATCTTTTAGTATACAGGCCTTCTGCCATGAGTACTTCACATCCAGCTGCAAGATATGCAACTGTTTCTAATTCTGTACTACAGAACCTGCACCTGTCTGTTTTCCCCAATTTTTCTATGGATTTCATAAGCCATCTTGTGCATAGTCCACTGTCTTAGGCTGCCATTATCAATCTCTCATCTTGTGGCTTAAATTCACATCTTTTTAACCCCTTATGGGTCACTTCTTGATTGACCTGTGGTTGTTCCAGTATTTTCTGCTGTAGTTATGGGTTTTCTAGTTGTCCTTTCTTCTCTTTTGATCTTTATATTCTGTTTTCTGCTTTTTTACACTTTCTGTTTCTGGTTGTTCCTTATTTACTGATGGCTTAACATCCATCTCTGCTATTCTCCTGAAAGCTTCTCCTAATCTGATGATGGAAGTCATTTTAGGCTTGTTTTCTTCATGCTGTAGGACACTGACTGTGTTTGGGCCCAAAGATGTCTGAATGTATGTATGTATGCAGCCCCACTACTGTGGACCTGTATGTGTAATCAATCTGAAAAAGGCTTATACCACCCTCAGACCTTGGAATGTATAATCTTGGCATGCACTGTTTTTTGTATATTAACTGGTGAGCTAGGAGTAGTTTTCTTGTGTTTATATCTAGCTGGTTCAACACTTTCTGTGGCCAGCCTATCACCCCAAAGGTATATGATATCACAGGAAGGGCAAGTTGATTTTATAGCTTTCACTTCGTTTTGCGTTGTCAAAGCAGTTATCAATATAAGCTTTAGTTTTCTGAAATATTCCTTGCTGAGTTTTGTTCTCGTTTGTCAGTGTCGTATTGTTGCTCCTTCTTCTATTCCCAGATATGTGTACACTCCCTCTTGCTTGAGTTCTTTTATGTCACAGCCCTCTGTCAAGTTGACGTTTTCTTCACAAGTTAACTTTTCTGCTATAAATGTTGCTTTGGCACAGTTATCTAGGTCAAATGTCATCTGTATGCCATCAGAGAAGGTCTTAACAACTTGTAGTTGTGTTTTCAGGTGCTTATTAGATGAACTGTAAAGCTTCAGGTCATCTACAAAAAGGAGGCGGGATGTTAGTTGCTGATTGTTCTGGAATTAATGTTGTATCCATAGCCTAGGTTATTGATTAGGCTACTTAATGGGCTTAGGGCATGGCAGAACAGGAGTGGTGACAGATGTGATGAGTTTGCCAACCGTTGGAATATTGCAGACAATATCATGTTTGTATATTTTTTCTGTTTATACTTTAAAAACGGTTACATGCAGAGGGACTTGGTTATGTTTCAAAGTTCCACACAGGCCAGAACTAAGGGTTCCCAAAAGATGCCCATGTTTTTTGAAAGGGTTACATGTAGAGGAAATTGATCTCCTGTCATCTGAGAAAGGCTTACTTGCCAGACATCTCAAAGACAGGGTATTGTAAAATGACAGGCATGGAATGTCCCTGGTTAGCTAATTATAGGGAAACAGGTGCACTAAAATCTCAAGATGGGAGAAAACCATATTACCCCCATCATAAACTTACACTTCAAATGAAAAGTGCTTTAGATTTTCAGGAACTGTCATTTTTATGAGGTTGCAGGTAGGATGTGGGAAGATCAAAGGATATTGGAACTGTAAGAGAATCTAGTCACTTAAAAATCTTGGACAGAGCAAGAGAGACCCCTGCTGACCTAAAAAGGTAAGGCTACAGACTGCCTGAACCCAGGGTATTTAAAGCCCTCAGAGCAGGGCATGTGGTGTACTTTTTCATGGGACACTATTCCTGTCCACACCAAGCAAGATTGCACAGAGACAGACTAAGAACCAGTGAATGCTACAGAAGGACTGAAACTTTTGCAAAAACTATTTATTTCTGGACTTTGATCATACACGAACCAGGTAGAAAATCAGATAGTTAAATTTTATAGTGCACTTTTGCATACATATATCCACCTTTATTTTTTGTTATTCTGTAACCAGATTTCTAAACCTTTTGTTGGTAAAGTTTGTATGATAAACATTTTGATTAACTGCCTGTGAGTGATTTATGTGTGCGCAAAAGTAAAATATTTGGTCAATTCTGAGACCACTCTGTAATTGCTAAAGTGCTACCATTCACTGACAAGACTAGGATCCTGAAAAAGGGGATCTGGGTGCCTTAAATAAGGGAGATACACAGGTGATGGGGAGAGTATGTAAGGGGGAACTAGGTGCTGTACACCCCATGGGAGAGGACACAATTAGGGTTATGAGGGCAAACCCCAAATAACTTGTAATGTTATGGTCTTCTCCCCAGTACAGCAGCTGAGGAAGGTTCTAACCTGGCTACAGACTTGAGACTGTATTTTGCCCTTACCCAGAATAGAGAGGGAGCCCTTGGACCTTGTGGTGGGTGTTCATTTGTGAACTCAGTAAGCACTCTAGAAGGACACTTGGAGGGTGTTCCTGTTCCCCCATCACAGATTGCACTCATTGGTGGCCACTGTGAACTCAGTGGACCTGGCCCCCAAGAGTGGGCTCATGACAGATCTGGTGGCAGTGGTGGGAGCCGAGAGATCTGGTGGCATAGTGTTGCGATCCAAAAGATATTGGTGGCACAGGCATAGAGGTTGGATTTGAGGCCAGTGTATCAGCTTGATAGACTGAAAACAATACACACAAAAAAACAGGGCAGAGATTTAGTGGAAAAAAAATCTGGTTACAGTATAAAGTTCTTTACCTTTTTTTTTTTATTTGGTGTAAGTGTAGCAGTAGTTAGGGAAGAAGATGGCTTCCAGCTACAGTGAATACACTGCAGATCATCTAAGGCAGTTTTGTCAGGAAAGAGGGGTCCAGTACAAGGGGCGAACCAAAAAGAACCTCATGGAGGCTCTCATGGCAGTTGATGAGCAAGCGGTTGCCCTGAACCTCAAGTCATAGCAAGTGACTGAAAGGGACTAGACCTTGGGCATGGGGGTGCCAAAGGATGTCACAGTATCCAGTCCCAAGGAGGAGGATAGCATGATCAGAGGAAACCCAGAGCCAGAACACTAGAGGAAGGCCACCACAAAGCTGGAGCTGAAAGGGCTCAGGCTGCAGCTGGAGTTGAGGAAACTGGAACTTGTAGAAAAGCAGCAAGAAAGGGAAGCAGAGAAAGTTCTAAGCCCAGCAGCACAGGGAAGACAAGCAGAGAAAGTTTAAAATGGAGTTGCAGGAACAGCAGCACCAAGGAGAGTTTGAGCTGGGGAAGCTAAGACTCCAACGACCAGGGCCAGAGAAGGTAAGTGGCAGGGGTGAACCTGAAACCCCAGGGTTAGGGTATAAATTAAATTCCAAATTTTTTTCTTTTTTGAATTTATTTTGCTCTGGTCACAGCTCGTGAGGCCATCTCTCAGGCATCCGGTCCTTTATCCTGCCCGCCTGTGGATCCCTCGGACTGAGCCTCCTCTCTCCCCCCCTGCAGATGACACCCCTGGCTTCACCTGCCCCGGGAGGGTAGCCTTTCACTTCTAGGGCTCTCTTACAAGGCAGACTCCGACTGCAGGTGGGCCCTGGAAGGAGGAACTGGAAGACCAGCCAAGGAGAACCCATTGGAGGGCATGGGGGACTGGTGCTGTTGCCTACTCCATGAACCAGTTGTTTCCTTTGTTCTGTGCTGCTTCCCCACCCCTGCATGGGCACGCTCTGACCCATTGGTGCATGGTAACTCTGCTAGCGTTGACCGTGCTATACATGCAGCCTAGTGCTCTGCAGCACCCCTGATCTCCACCAAGGGCCGCTGGAGCACCGGACTCTCCAATACCCTCCCCCCAGGATAGGAAAGCAGCCCAGCGGGTGCTCAGTCCAATCCCTCCCATGCTGACCCCCAGCACCCAAGTTTGCTCCCTAACTTGGGTTGCCAGCATGGTGCAAGGTGTGGCATCCAGCACCTCAACCCTCAGCGCCACCAGGCTGGCATTAAATTCCAAATTAATAGCTGAATTTAAAGAGGAGGAGGATATGGATGCATTTTTAAATTCATTTGAAAAGGTCTGCATCCAGGCCCATGTACCCAGGGAGTCCTGGAGCTTCCAGCTATCCCCGCTACTTACTGGTAAAGGACATGAGGTGCTAGGCCCAATGGATAATCAGAACAGTAGCAATTAACTTAAAGCTGCTTTGCTTCAAAAATACTAAGTAACTCCTGAGACCTACAGGGTTAAATTCCATAGATTCCAGAAAAGCCCTGACATGAGCTTTGAGGAACTTACCACAAAGCAAAGTCAGTTTTTAAAAAATTGGTGGGAGGGGGTGGAAGCAAACTCTATGGGAAAAGTTTAAGAGGTTGTACTTTTAGAGCAGTCCCATGTCATAATGGCAATCATGGAAAGGCGATCACCATTATGGTGAGTGTACATCGCCGAAAATCAATTTTGGCGATGCACACTCATACCACAGACAAAAAAGGTGCCGAGACCTACGGGTCTAATTTTTAATGCTGGGGTGCTACTTAAGGATTCTCAACTCCAGGGGTGTAAAACTGAAAAAAAATTAAAGCCGCCTGCTGGCTAAAAAACATCCGCATGGACCTGAACCCTGTACCCTGCACCTCCCGGTCAACCACCATCCCCACCACACTAGCGGACCAGCTCGACAGCTGCCCGCCACACTCCCTCCCAAATACCATCCCTCCTCTGCATCTTCCCCCTGCACACGTATACCTGCTACTTCCCCTTGCAGTATTTCGCTCACCCCAGTATCTGGTCACCCCCTGCTTGGTAGCCATGAACATGGGTGCCATAACTGAGTCACAGTTTTTGTAGGTGCCCAATTTTGGACACCTTGTTCACTGGACACCTTTTAGAGCAGTTCTTTTGGGCTTGCCTGGCAGAGTTGAAAACCTGGCTAGAGAACTGAGATCTAAAAAACAGCACAGCAAGCTGCTGAGCTCTCAGATCACAGTGCCAGTAGCATGCCTGCTCTGAAAGGAAGTGGGGCAGGTGACACAGGGCAAAAAGGGAAAAGTGCACCTTCAGGGCAGCTAAAACCCTCACTGCCTCTGGCAAAAGGGGGAAGCCCCAAGTTAAAAAAAAAGGATTTCTTGGATAAAAAGAAATGACTGTTGGTTTTGTAAACAGCCAGGGCATCTTGCTAGACAGTGCCCTAAAAAGGCACAGAGTGGACAAAGTGGTGCTCGAACAGAGGTGGGTGCACTGTGCATCACTGAAAGCATGCCTGTAAACATGAGGGAGCACATACATGTGGTTACTGTGAATGTGGTGCAGTCCCATGGTCAATGGACACGGGGGTATCTCTTACCTTAGTAAAAGGGGATTTGGTTGAGCCTGAATAGCTTATACCTAATCAGTTTGTAAAGGTGAGGGATTCATTGGGGAAGAGAAAACCCTGCCACTAGCTAGTGTTCTCCTAGACTGGTGTGAGGCAGGGTGCAAAAAGTGGCAGTGGCAGACTACCTCACCCGGCATGTGATTATAGAGAATAATCTACAGCAGGGGGTAGCATGCGGGGTTACCGGCAGCCAGACAGCTAAGGCCACTTGTGATTCCCTGAACCCCCCGAAGCCCCTTTGCAAAAAATAGGAGGCTGATTCTCCAGCCTGTGTCTCCTGACATAAAGAGTAGTGAAAGGGAGGTAGGACTTCCTCAAGTAGCCATTCAAAAAACAGCTACACAAGGTTACTCTGAGGAGGGAAGAGTAAAAATGGTCAGAAGGTTAAGGATGGCAGTGACTCTGAATGCCCTGATGCTAGAGCTATGGATATCAGCATCTTTCAGCAGTGGTTCATGCAGCTGAGTGCAGCAGAGTGCAATGGGAATCAGCGGGAGGGTGGCAGACCCCACTAATTTCCACTACACGCTGTTTGCACCTGTTGAGGATACAAGAGTCCCGTTCTCTGAATACGTCCTGGGACAGCTGAAGCCGCTGACTGTGCATTGAACATTTTGAGCATACTGGTGGTTCGTGAGTGCAGAGACTGCTATATTTGCACTTCTGGAGTTGCGATTTAGCTAGCTGCCTAAAATATTGTGTGACTCGCTAATTGTGATTTTGCTGATTTGCCGGATTACTTTAATTGGAGAGCCGAATACTGCATGTGGCTGGGGGACTTGGCGATTTTTAAACACTGCATATTTTGGATTGTATTCTACTGCTGCTTACTCTGTTTCTGTTGATAGCATTATTTTATTGTGCTCCTGTGCATACTGTGGGAAGTGCAGCCGTATCCATTTAGGCTTCCTGGTCCTAGCTTGAGCTGAATTTGATCTACCAGTTGCTATGGCAGCTGTATACTAACTTCCCTAGCCATTTCCGTGTCCGGCTGTGCCCCCTCCCTCAGATTGGTGGTAGAAGCCCAGCTGGATGGAGTTTTGAGGCTTAAACAGCTGAGCAGTTAGACGCGGCAGTGTCTTTCAGTGGCAGCCCATACGGCTGAGTGCAGCAGAGTGCAATGGAACTCTATGGGAGTCAGTGGGAGTGTAGGCCCCACGTATTTCAGTTAAGTGCTATTTCAGCAGTTTAGAAGATTAATGATGAGGAGCCTAGGAATCTGTTTCATGTGGGTTTGTGTACTGTTGGGTGGTTTATCATGTTGTGATAGTTTAATGTTACTGAATGTGCCCAGGGGGATAGGTGAAAAGTGTGTGACTGACAGTTATGCAATGTCCAATCTTATGGTACTGGACAATGTGTCATTCGACCCTAAGTGGTTATTGATGAATAATCATTTGGAAATTAGAGTATGTGGGTTTTGGGGGTGTCATTGTTTCATGTATGGCTTTAGGTTTTTTATGCATAAAACTTTTGTTTTTATTACTTAGAGCAGGTGATGTAGAGTTAAACCCAGGGCCTTTAGCTTCTAATAATTTATGCAGTTCACAAGGCTTATATTCCACATCAGTCTTTGAAGGAGTTCATGGATTTAAAATCTTGCATTTAAATGTCCGAAGCCTGATTCCCAAGTTGGCCAAAACTGAACAACTGATGTGTTGTTATCAACTTGATGTTGCACTCTTGGAGACATGGCTAAAGCCAGTGGTTACTGGTAGTGCCTGTAGCATCTCTGGATATAAACATGTCAGAGCTGATCATAAAGGTAAGAAAAAAGGTGGGGGTGTAGTGGTATATTATAGAGAACATACATATATGAGCACTCTTGAGTCTAGTATTAATGAGGTCTGTGAATCTGACTGGTTACTGTTGCAGTTTGTTCTTGGAGCAAAAAGAATCTTATTGTGCGTTGTTTATATAATCCTCCTCAGTGCGGACAGGATGGCCTTGAGTATTACTTAGGGATTGGTGCCCCATTTTTTAGATGACATGATGCTGTTATTGTAGGGGATACGAATTTAAATTGGTTAGCTAGAGTTAGTTTGGGGTTCGAATCTTTACTTTTGTCATATGGATTAGTCCAGTGTATTAGTGAGCCTACTCATTTAAATTCACTCATGCTGAATCACTCAACACTTGACGGGGTTCTTACCAACAATAGGAACTGCATAGTTGGCAATATATCGTATTATGAGCTTTCGACACCTGAAACCACCTCCTCGTTTGTTTCAAGCTCACTCATTTAAGAATGTGAATACTTTGGCTTTGCATAATCACTTAGCTGCCATTGATTGGTCTTTTTTAGAGTCTATCCCAGGTGTTGATTTAGCATTGGATTGTTTTTGTAAGCAATTAATCCCAATTCAGGAAGTATTGTTTCCTTTGAGGACCTTACGACATCAAGGCACCCCTAATGGTTGGTTTTCACCTGCCATCAGGAAATTGATGAAAAACAGAAATTCTGCTTGGGCACAAGTTAAAAGCTAGCCTAGTCTGACATCTATGAATCTTTATTGAAGGCTTAGGAATCTGGTTTCAACTATGGCGAGGAAAGCAAAGAAGGATTTTTACAAAGAACGCTTTGAATCTAGTTGGTTAAACCCCAAGAGATTTGGGGAAAACATTAACTCTTTATTGTCCCCTAAATCCAAAGATGATATTCAAAAGGTTATTGTTCAAGATGTTGATGTTGTTGATCTTTCTGAAATTGTTAATTTGTTGAACAAAAAGTTTTCATACTTGTCCAGCCATAGGTGTAATGTTACACAGCTGGGTGAGGCTAAAGCTGAATCTGATTTTCCTCCAGTTAACAGACCGAGGTTTCTATTTAAAGAGATTGCTCTTTCTGAAGTTTTTAAACTCATGCAGTCTATTCTGGATAGATCTAGTGACTGTGGGGGTGGATTGGATGGCTGCTTTTTAAAGCTGGCCATTCCATTTATTGTCAGTCCTATATGTTATATATTTAATTTATCTTTAGTTACTTGTCAGTTTCCTTTAGAATGTAAGAAAGCTAGGGTAGTTCCACTTCCTAAGAAAACTAATGCAGTTACTCTAGATGACTTTAGACCAATATCCATTTTGAACCCCCTTAGCAAAATGCTTGAAACATTGGTAGCAAACCAGATTAATGATTGTGATGCTTGGCCAGCTGGTTATGATTGCTGTATGATATTTGTATATAGAATGTGTTATTGAGTGTCTCTCATGAGATGGCCTGTGGGATGACCTCCCCCCCCTGGTTTCAGTTAAAATGACAGGATATATGTTAAACAGCAGAACTCTGTAATGTGATTAACTTCCAAGAAGTTGCATTTTATGGCCTTGTTGATGATCTGTGCTTCTTTGAAGCTGGGAAACTAAAATATACATTTTATGGTGTCTTCAGAGGAAGGACAGTTAATTTCAACTGGTGTTAAAAAGCTATATTGCATCTAGGTGAGAAAGCTGCAGAGTTGTAAAAGATCTTTTGATATGGGCTGGGAACAGGAACTGCTCAAAGATCACAGAGAAGGAACTAGGAAATCACAGACTTATAATTTGGGAAATGAGTTTTGCTGACGTCACCTTATTTAATATACCTCCTGATAGGACATTCTGTGTGTATTTTTTTTATATTTAACAAGGAGGAGCTAGGTGACATCATGGAAGAGGTGGGTATAGAGACAGTTTAAACTATTCTATGGTGTATGATCTTTAGTGACACATTTCTTTGTAGGCTCTTAGAAACACCATCTAACTTTAAGCACTGTAAGAATGTATACGTTAGATAGAAAAGTCTATTTTTTTTTTTTTACAATTGTTTAACCGGGTGAGACACACTAAGCTGAAAGCTTTGTTTACAGGTGCAACCTGGGAGCACAGGGAAGTTAAGTGACTTGCTCAGGGTCACACAGTATGAATGTGGGGGCTGTGGGATTCAAACCCAGGTCTCCAGATTTGCAGCTCAGAGCGTTAAACCACTGCGATATACTGCCCCCTAATTGTATTGTGGTAGGAGTTTATGTTTGTACTTTAACCTTGTTCTTTTAAGTGATTGCATGCTTTGTGATATAGTGTTCTGTGTTTACATTTTACATATTTCTATCCATTTTTAAGTAAACTTCTTATTTTAAAGAGACTGCCTGGTGTGCCTTCAAAATTCTTTCTTTTGCATGTGAAGTATAGATGGTTAAAGTTGATAACTGTTCCTAAGCTTAATGGTGTTACTGATCTGGAAAAAGGTAAGAAATACTCAAGGTCTTTCATAGAGTTTTAAGGATTCATTTTGGATACCTGGTTAGGTGCCCTTAGACAAAAGATATCTGTTATTCCCCGAAAAGCAGAATTATCTGAGCCTGTACATTTGGGTATGCTAGCATAAGGTTCACAGTTTGAATCCCCCAAGAACTTGAGACCAAAGGTGATTCGGACCCACAAGCAGACAGGAGGGTTACTCTATTCTGTTACCTGTTCACAATACTGCGCTCGGAGGTTGACATTGTGGGAGCAGAGGGCCTGACCTGCTGAAAGGGTTTGTGACAATGAATACCTGATTATTCATGATGTGCTTTGTGATAGTGGGCTTCCCGAGTGAAGCACAGACATAGGAGTAAGGTGCAAAAATCACTCAAGGGTGCAGATTTATTAATTAATCAAAAAAATATCACATAAGAGATCAAAATAAATCAAAACAGCAACACACAGTTAAGACCTAGCTTTGGTCTCTCATCTGTGCTTCCTCAGCCCTCTCCAAGGCCAAACTGATCTACCTAAACTGAGGAACAGCACTCTTTTACACAACAAAATCACAAGATTTGAGAGGCTCCGCCTCCTAATATAATATATTGTATTTCTAACTAAATAAAATAGAATTTAAACATAACACCACAAATAAGATCAATGAAAGTTCATAATGGAGGCATTCTGAAAGAAAAAGAAACAAGTATACCCATTTTAGCAGCATTTTCAGAGTGCAGCGCCACCCACCTACTGTGAGTGACAGGTCGGCCTCTATATAAACACCAACACAAAGGGGCGCTGGCACCTAAGAGAAGAAATGCAGAACATCCCCCGGGGTGAGGCCTGCAGAACAACACCCAGGTGAGCTACAATGGCTGGAGCCTAAGAAATAAAAGGAACATTTATTTATGTCAGGATGCTAGCGGCACCAGTAATTCTAAATATTTACACTTCCTGATATGGTTTCAGAGACCTTTATTTAGTCAGAACAGAGAAAAAAAAAACAACTGCTGCAAGACTGTTTAAATGCTAGGCCTTTTTGTAGTGCTGGAATATTCTACACATTCTAGAATAGGCAGAGCAAACTGAGGGAACATGGAGGAGTTTTCTCATGTTTACTGCAGTTTTAACATGACAAACCCTCCGTGGCCCTGCTTGCTAAGGAAATTATTTATTTTAAATTGTTCTGCAACTCTGTGAGTGTTTTTGGTGCCAAGAAAACACTGGCAGGAGGAACAGAGACAAAACCCAACAGAAAAAAGAACTTCTGCTATTTTTAACATCAGGTTTAGGTGCTTGGTACCTGTATTTTATAATTTCAAACCTTTTCCAAGCTTTTTGAGGGATTTTGACAAGATTCCTTTAGCGAGTGATAGCATCTGTCCAAGTCATAGCTCTCAGGGCTTAACTTACTCTCGCAAAGCCACACTGCAAGCTGCAGGCTTGAAGAACAGGGGAATGCTTGTTGTTTTTCTCTTTTTACAGGTTTTATCAACTTGTTTAACATAGAAGACTCTTATAAAAACATGATCTTAAGGCTAAACCACAAAATAATTCAGAGAGAGAGGAGCAAGGAAAAACAGCTTCCTCTCTCATTACAGGGGTCTTGTACAAGGGTACTCAGCCAAAAGGACTCTATTTCTGTCTTTATTATTGCTGTCCCAAGATTGGTAAACAAGCCTACATACTCTAGCTGCTTTGGGACACTATTTACAGAAGACCCTTAGATAGATAGATAGATAGATAGATAGATAGATAGATAGATAGATAGATATATGTCATACATAATCAAGGGGAAATATCTGGGAAAGCTGTTTTAATGTGCTAAGCTGCTCTTTTACATTATGGTAGCTACATGATCCTGCGCTCTGTCGAGCAGGAAGCACATGGACAAAATGCAGGGGTTTCAAAGTGGAGCGAATCTGCAGCTCTGCTACTAAAGCTTTTATTTTCTTTTTACACATTACTGGCATGACAGCCAGGCAAAAGCAGGCAAATCAGGCAATAGCCCGTGGTGCTTTCTCAAGGAAGGGAGGAGCGTGAGAGAGAGAGAGAGAGAGAGAGAGAGAAGGAAAATGAGAAAAGAAGAAAGGCAACGTAGGTGGTCAACATAAAGGATAGCACAGGACAGGACAGGGTAGGGAAAGGGATGCTGTTGCGCTACAGATGTTAAGTCAGAAAAGATGATGACAGAACAGGATCTCACTCACAGACATGTCTCCCAGGCTGTCGGGTGGGGGTACAGTGCTACCACATGCTTGCTAAGCAACAGCATGGATTTCGTAGGTATCATGGAACAGGGACTGCCTTGCTCGGGTTCTTGAACACCGTCCTGCGAGGGTTTGATAAAGGTTGTATGATGGGGTTGGTGTTCGTGTATCTGACGAAGGTATTTGACCTGATTGAGCATGATCTTCTTTGCTCTAAATTGTTTAATATTGGATGCACTGAAGCTGTTGTCTCTTCGGTTGGGAACTATTTGTGTACTCGATCTCAGTTTGTACAAATTGGTCCTGTTGTCTCGGATGTATCCCCAATTCATTGTGGTGTCCCACGGAAGTCCATTACTATTTTCCTTATTTGTCAATTAATTACCTCAGATATGTCAATTCAGTAGCACCATTTTATCTGTGGATGATTTCATTAGTTTTTCCCAATTTATGTCTATGGCTGAATTATCTTTTGCTTTGGAAAACGATTTTGGGCATGTTTGTTCATTGTTTACTTGCAATTCTACAGTTTTGAATTAAAAGAAAATTAAAGTTATGGCTTTTGGGATGCCATCAATGTTAGAGGATAATCTGACTCTGACTTTATATGATCAGTAGAGGACTTTGATTGAACAGGTTAGCCAGTTTAGATATCTGGGTGTCTTGTTGGACCCAGGGCTTACTTTCTCCTTGCAAATACAGTCTGTGGTCAAAACCATTAATATGAAACTGGGGTTATTATACAAGTTTAAATCTTATTTTTCCTTTGAGACTAGGAAACCAGATGCTATTGGGTCACTCCTTTCCCATTTTGATTATGTTTCAAGTTTGTATTTCAATATTGGGTTGAGGGAATTACATGCTTTGACCCTTACTTACAATAATATATGTAGATTCGTTATTGCGGCTCCTGTCCCCTTCCATCATTGTTGTCTGTATTCATATTTTGGCTGGATTTCACCTATTTATAGGATCAAATACTCTTTGGGGTGTTCTATTTTTAAGTGTTATTTCTTAAAATCTTCCTTTCCCCTCTCTAATTTAGTATCAGTTAGAGCAGTGTTGCCTAGTTTAAGGTCAGCAAATGGTATTCTATTTTGTATTCCTCATTCAAGGTTAAAAATCATCTCACGTGCATTTTCAGTAGCAGCCCCCACCTTCTGGAATGAACTTCCAATTGCTATTCGCCAGGCAACTTCGTTAGCTAATTTTAAATTGAAGCTAAAGCAATATGTATTACTTGATTCTGTCTGTAACTGTTTTCTGTAACTTGGTGTTATTATTGTATTATGTGTTGTTTGTCCAGGTTGGATCTGAAAAAGGACCCTTGGTC
This sequence comes from Neoceratodus forsteri, assembly GCA_016271365.2. Lineage (NCBI taxonomy): Eukaryota > Metazoa > Chordata > Ceratodontiformes > Ceratodontidae > Neoceratodus > Neoceratodus forsteri. Next base: position 695,784,799 of record CM057456.1, on the reverse strand, counting down.
CAGTGTCCTTATCCGGTTAACAAAGAATAAACAAAAAAATGAAAACTGAGGAAGAAATGCCCCATACTTTTGGAAAATGTGAAGATTTTGCAGCTGCTCAGAGAACTGATCCTAGTTTGGAAAGGCTGACAGCTTGTGCAGAATCTGATGGGACACAGGGAGGTGACATGAGACATAGGATATTCTGGGACAATGGGGTGATGGGCAGGCAGCTTGTCATCCCCCGGGGTACCATGAGTGGTTGTTCAAGATCGCTCATGATATTCCCATGTCTGGACATCTGGGCATTGCATGCATCACGCAGCGATTGGCCCAGAATTTTTACTGGTCCAACTTCACCCAGCAGGTGAAGGAATATTGCAGATCTTGTCACCAGTGCCAACAAATTGGAAAGGCAGGCAGTAAAACCAAAGCTGCCCTAATTCCCTTGCCCATTGTGGAGGAGCCATTCCAGAGGGTAGGAATGGATATTGTGAGACATTTGAGTACCCCAAGCTCCTCTGAGAAAAAAATTATCCTGACAGTAGTTGATTACACCACCCCAGTGGCAGTTTTAGGCACAAGCGAACCAAGCAGCCACTTGGGGTGCCTGCACAGAAGGGGTGCACTGAAGTAGAACATATAAGCAGAAATTATCTTGAAATGCAAAAAAGTGTCAATCTAAAAACCATAATTCTCACTCCAGGTATTCTTCTATATTCCTTACTCTCTGCAGTCAGCCTCCTAAATAGAAGTGCCCGGAGATAGAACATTATGCAAATGAAAGAACCTATCATTGGCTCATGCCACTGATTCAAACTACTGCCCTTATCAGCTGCAACGTCCCACCAACATATCAGATTTCTTTCTCTGCCTGACAAGTCAGGATGCCTCGGAGACTATTCTCTCAGTCATTCCTTCTGTGGTTCTTCACTGAAAATAAGTATTTTAATTATTCCTACTGCTGCCTTTGTTTCTGTTTAAATTCCTACTGTTAGTTTAGTGCTTATTTTAGTGTTTTTTGTTTAATTTTCTTGGTTCCTCACGGTTCGGTATAATTGTTGGGGAACTAAGCCTTAGATCCCTTTCCAGAGCTTTTATTTCCTTATCTCCAGTTCAGTTTAGTTATTTTTAGTATTTTATTTTAAATAAATTCTTGCTTTTGTTAGCTGTCAAGTCGGTTCAGTGAACCGCTAAACCGGTTCAAGTTGTTCGGTTCTCGGTTCAGTATTGGAACCTTCACCAGTTGCTGAACTGACCGCAGCCAGAAAAAAAAAAAAAGTTTACTTTATTTGCAGTTCTGTTTTTCTTAATCAGTTTGTTGACGGCAGAAAAACCTAAGAAAAAGGCTGGACCCCCAGGGTTTAAAAACTGCCTTAAGTTAGGGGACATTGCCTGGCCCAGTGGCACTGAGGGCTGAGGCACTGGACGCCACACCTTATGCCATGCTGGTGACCCACATTCGGGAATGAGTGTGGGCCACCAGGGGTCAGCAGAGAGGAGATAGATTGAGCGTCTGACGGACTGCTCTTCATCTCCAGGATGTGGGGGCGATCTGTGGTTGGTGCACATTTGACCTCTGATGGAGGCTGGGGCTTGATGCTACACTGCTGCAAGTAAGGGTGATGGGAGCTCAGCAGACGCTTGGTGGGGACACACGTGGGTACATGCGTGTGCCCACTGCTGGTGTCACTGCATGATGAATGCCCGTATGGGAGAAAATATGTAGGAAAAAGACCCTGGTGGCTGGTCGTGGTGGCTTGGTGGCTGTCCCCTAGCATTTCATCTCTGGAGGTAACACCCTGAACTGAATCCTGCTTGGCAGGTGAGTAGGGGGCTCCCCACAGCCCTGCCATGGGGGGTAAGCTGTAGGAGTTGCAAGGGTGAGGGCCTGAAGGAGCAAAGCATGGGGATGGCAGCTGGACAAGGAGATGGCCGGGGGGAAGAAAGATAAAAGAAAAAAAAAGTGTGGGGACCTTTTGCCAAGGCAGAGAAGCATGGCTTATGCATGGTCTACCTTGGAAATGAACAGTTTTCTGCAGATTGCAAAATATGCTAATCATTTCCACAAAAGACAATTGACAAGAGGCTGGAAAGGCTCCAAAGAAAACTTGAGAAGGGTGCTATGGGTTCTGACCAACCCACACCCTTTAAACATGCGGGTGAAACCTCACTGTCCAAACTGAGCACCCCTGACAAGGGTGACGCAGCTTCAGGTAAAAGGGTGGGTGAACTGGCTGACTCCCTAGTTCCTACCAAAAAGACAAAGAAAACAAAGCACATTGAACCCCTGACTGAGAAATCAAGGGGGTTTCATTTGTGCCTCACAGCCTACCATCCTCAGAAGAGATTGCCCAGGCCATGAAGGCCATACAGGCTTTGCAGGGTCTTATACCTGCTCCAACTCCTCAAATACCGGTTCAAGTCCCGGTTGGATCTTCTTCTGTCCCAACTCCATCCCAGGAGCAGATGCAGTTTGAGGAGTATGATTTGCCTGAAGTAGATGAGGGTGAACCTATTGAGGCTGAGATCTCACCTGAACAGGAATTTGGGTCTCCTCCTAGAGCAGAGGATTTTTCCTCTCATTTTCCTTCATAAGGAAAATAGTGGAAGCCCTTGATTTGGCTACCACAGAGGTTAGAGGATGAGGAAGAGGCCAAACACGTGAAAATGATGGGATTAACACTCACAAAGAAGATATCACTCCCTATCAGCACGCTTTCAAAAAGACTTGTTAAGGTTTGCAACTCCAAATTCTGCCCCCGGATAAGAAGGCAGACAAAAGTACCAGCTGGACAGACGGGGGCTTCGTTCTTCTTCTCTCACCCTGACCATCAAGGGATAATCCAGCAAGCACCCTGTGAGAAGGCAATGGTGCCATTGGCACTACACCCACCTGAGAAAGATTCATGCAAAATAGATAGTATGGCCAAGAATGGCTACCTGGCATCCTCACTGTGAGTCAGACAGGCTAATTATCAGGCTTATTCTGCACAGTATCAAAAGTCACTGTGGCAGTCAGGATTGCCCATGGTAGATAAGGCTCCTTCATGCCTCTTGGATGATTTGGCTGAGATAGCCAGGTTTGGGCTGGAAGCAGCAAAATACCAATTTCAGATGGCAGCAGATGTCAGTGATACTGCTTCCAGATGGATGGCCCTTACCATAGATCTTAGGAGGTTGGCTTGGTTTAGGACCACTAATCTTACACTGGATACCCAAGAAAAAATTACTCACCTTAGTAATGTTGTTTCTTCTAATAGAGTCTTGCTATATTATAGACATTAGCAGTTTGTTCCAGCTCTAGAACTGCCCCGGAGTGAAATGGTTAAAACCATTCCAAAATAGAATTTTGGCACGAGAGCAGCTCTATCTGTGTCATTTCAAACTTGAACTGTCAGATCTTTACGAGTCAAACTCACTAAGGTCTGTGTGGAAGCTGTAACCTACACTAGCCAAATGGCTACCTAAATAATAACAACCATTGATGGTCCCAACACCCAAGACTCAAGTCAGGGGACCAGAAATACTAACACCATTCTAATAATATGAAATGGAACATAAGTATAATAAAACACACACACGCCGTATACATACATACACCCCAAAGTCCCAAAGGGACAAAATACTAACAGGACATAAGTAGTGCCACACTAAGTTGCCCGTGACTCCAACAAGTAGAGGTTCTGAGAGGGGCAGGTTGGGGGGGAGGTCTATAATATAGCAAGACTCCATTAGAAGAAACAACATTACTAAGGTGAGTAATTTTTTCTTCAAACAACATGAAGTCTTGCTATATTATAGACATTAGCAGAATACACAGCAGTACCTCCATGGAGGAGGGGCAGAACCTACTTAGGGAATAGGCTCTGAAGAACAGCTGTGCCAAACCGAGCATCTCTCCTGGCCTGGACATCCAGGGAGTAATGCTTGGTAAAAGTGTGTACCATTTTCCAAGTAGCAGCCTGGCAAATCTCTAATAAAGGGATATCTCTGGCAGCAGCTAGAGACGCAGCTGTACCCCTGGTAGAATGAGCCCTCAAACCGGGGGGCGTGGCTCGTATCCAATTTTGTTATCAGAAAGTGGGCAAAGAGACAATCCACCTGGCTATTGATCTCTTAGTGGCAGGTTTGCCTTTCCCAACTTCACCATAGGTAATGAAAAGTTGGAGGGATTCGAACCTGTGACCTTTGGTACGCTCTATATAATAACTAAGAGCTCTCTTAACATCCAGGCTGTGCAACCTCCTCTCACCCAAGAGGAGTGATCAGTGAAAAATACTGGAAGGGAGATAGATGGATTAAGATGGAAATCTGAAACCACCTTAGGCAAAAACTTCCTATTAGTCCTAAGGACTACCTTATCCCTGTGGAAAGAAATAAAGTCAGTCTCCACTAACAAGGCTTGCAATTCACTTATGCATCTGGCAGAAGTGATAGCCACTAGAAAAACAGTTTTCCAAGTTAGGTACTTAAGCTCTGCAGAAGACAGAGGTTCAAAAGGGGTTGTATTAACTGGGCAATGCAAACATTAAGGTCCAAGAAGGGGCGGTTCCCAAAGGGAGGATTAGTATGGAGTAATCCTTAAAAACTTGGAAAACACAGGATGAGAGGAAAGAGGGGATGACTTTCCTGTTGACAGAAAAGCAGACACAGCTGCCAAATGAACTCTCAGGGTAGCTGGTCTGAGACCCAAGGAATTAAGATGTACCACGTAATCTAACAAAATGGGCAATTCAGCAGATTCTGGGGAAATATTTCCAGCACACCAAATGGAAAACCTTTTCCATTTAGAACTATAAGTAGCTCTAGTGGAAGGCTTTCTGAAGCCTTTAGGATCTCAAGAACACCCTGAGAGGTGTAAATCAGCAACTCTAACTCCTCACAGAGCCAGGCTTTGAGGTTGAGGGATTTGAGGTCCGATACCAAACCCTTCCCTGGGCAAAAGTCAACAGATTGTGATTCCTGGGAGGCACAGGGGAAGATGGACTGTCAGAGACAGAAGGAGTGGGTACCAGGGCTGCCTGGCCCAATCCGGGGCAATCAGAATCACCCTGCAAGGCTGAGATCTGATTTTGACTAGTACTTTGAATAGGAGAGGAAAGGGGGGAAAGCATAGAGGAACTTCCCCTCCCAATCCAGAAGAAGGGCATCCAGGGGAACTGAGCCCAGCACTGGAGGCCTGCAACAGAACAGAGGAAGTTTGTGATTGTCTGGGGCTGCAAAAAGATCTATCTGAGGATGCCCCACCTGGCAAAAACTATCCCCAGCACTTGAGGATCCAGGGACCATTCGTGATGGCCCTGGGAAATCCTGCTGAGGGCATCCGCTAGGACATTGTCCTTCCCTGGAAGATGAACTGCTATGGGGAAGTGTTCAGGAATAGGCCAGAGACCACAACTTCATTGCCTCGTGCACAAGGCCAAGACCGAGTGCCCCTATTTGTTGATGTACCACATTGTTGTGGTGTTGTCTGTTCTGACTTGTATCACCTTGTCATGGACAGATGCAGAAAAGCTTGAAGAGCTAAAAAGACAGCTCTGAGTTCCAGCAAATTGATGTGAAGCAGAGATTCCTGGGGACCAAACTCCTGAGTGGGAAAGGTCGCCCATGTGGGCTCCCCAACCCAGAAGGGAAGCATCTGTAGTGAGAGTCAAGTCGTGAGAAGGGGAATGAAGGGACCCCACTCTAAATTGCTCTGATCCTGCCACCACTGGAGAGCTAGGATCAAGGTTAGAGTCACTGGGACTAACTTGGAAAGGGGGTCTCTTCTCTGAGACCAAAAGGTTCTCAAGTGAAACTGAATGTCTCTCATCTGAAATCTGGCTCCTGCACAACAGCTGTGGATGCAGCCATGTGCCCCAGGAGCTGCAGAAAGTGTCTTGCTGGTCGAGAGACCTGCAGAGTGAAGGAAGAGGCCAGAGCCACTAAATTCCTTACCCTTTCTGGGGAAGAAAGGCTCTGGCTAGCTTTGTGTCCAATTCTGCCCCTATAAAGGTGAGTACCTGGACTGGTTCCAGAACCGACTTTGGTTGGTTTAGCAGAAACCCAGGGAGGTGAGAAGCTGCTGGGTGACCTGCAGGTGAGATTTTACCTGTTCTGGGACTGGCCTACAATGAGCCAATCGCCTAGATAGGGAAAACAGCAATCCTCTGCCTCCTAAGTGGGCCACTGCCACTGCTAGACACTTTGTGAATACCCTTGAGCAGAGGTAAGGTCAAGGGCATTGCTCTGAACTGGTAATGACCTGAGGGCAGTTCGAATCTGAGGTACTTTCGATGGGATCTTCTGATTAGGACATGGAAATAGGCATCCTTGAGGTCCAGGGAGGCTAGCCAGTCCCCTGGCCTTAGGGAAGGTAAAATCATTGCCAGAGTTACCATTTTGAACTTTGGTTTCAAAAGATGCTTGTTCAGATATCTGAGCCTAAAATGGGCCGCCATTCTCCTGTCTTTTGGGGTAAGGAAGTATCTGAATACAGACCCCTGCCCTGATGCAGGGTAGGAACCTTTCTACTGCTCTGAGAGCTAACAGGGATGAGACCTCTGTTTCCAGAGCGAGGGTCTCTGAAGCACTTGTAGTAGAAAAGTCTGCTTCTCAACTTGGGAAACTTTTGAAGCTGAGAACCAGACCCTGGCTTACTACTTCAGAACCCACTTGTCTGAGGTTAAAGGAAGCCCAACCTGACTGAAGTGGGGCCAGCCTGCCCCCACTGGTACAGGGGAGACTGCCTGGGCACCCCATCAGGTGCCTGTTTCACAGGAGGTTTAGGCTGGGGGGTGGAGCAGGTCTGCCCACCCTCATCTGCCCCTGCCTCTGAAGAAGCCCCTCTGAGCATAGGCAGAGGAGGCCTGAGTCTGGTAGAAAGGCTTGTGAAAAGGCCCACCTCACCCCTGGGGCATGCCTTGAGGAGTGGCTTGCCGCCCTTAGCCTGGGCACCTTGTAAGTAGTCCTATATTCATCCATCTTTCATGTAATTCTCTGTCTGCTCTCCAAACAGAGAATTTCCCAACACAGGAAAATCCATAGCCTTAGTCTGGGTATCCTGTGACAAACTAGTACACCTGAGCCAGGCCAACCTATGAAAAGCTACAGATTTGGCCATGACCCTAGAGGAAACATCATTAACATCCAGCAGCATGAAACTGAACCTAGAGGCTTCAATGCTATCAGCAGCCACCTGTTCTAGTTCACTCAGCCAGCTGGCCATGGGCCTGCTTGGCCAATTGCATAACAGTATCCCATCTAGATTTCTGATACCTAGCTACATAAGCCATATAATTTGCTTGCCTGAGTCCCAGAGAGGCTGCCATATACTGTTTTTTTGCCATGGCATCAATCTTCCTGGAATCCTTTGTCAGGAGGATGTGAAGCCAAGGAATATTAGCTTTATCACAGGCAGCAGCCTGAACTACCCTAACATGACTGCATTGTTGAGAAATAAATTCTATATCAGGGCCTGACAATGTATACCTTCTGTCCATCTTTTATCTACAGGAGGCACAGAATTAGGAGCTTTTAAAATTTTAATTGTTTGTTTCCTAAAAGACTTATGTTAAAGGAATAGACAATCTCCTAGACTCTGGAATATCCATCATTTCTACACAATCAGGCTCCTCTTGCTCATCCACAGCCTCTTCTAAGGGAAGCTGGAGGGTTTCAGCAACTTTTTTATAAAACATAAAATGAGATGGGGACTCAGACAGCATAGGGGGAGATTCTAAAGGTCTGTCTGGGGAGATGTCCGGTTCAATGGGCACACCCAGACCTTCCCAGCCACATTCATACTGTTCATAATCCTCCTCCCCCTCCTCTGGTTCATAAAATTCCTCAATATCATAATCCTGAACCACTGGGACCGGACGAACCGACCTTTTACCAGATAGTGGTGGTTCGGACGGACCCTGAGACAGTGACTGGACAATTTGTATGGCTTTTGCTATCTCTGCAGCAGTTGGAGAAGGAATTTTGGACTCCAGACCTGCTGATTTTCTTGTTTTCTTTACTGGAATTGGTTCCTCAGAACCAGCTTTTCTTTTGCCCGAGGAAGTCTGGCCCTGGTCAGAGGGCATTCCTCTGGTTCGGTTGGCACCGAACCGGGCTGGCCATCCGGGTCAGCGGACTTTTTGGCCTCTCGCTCCCTGAGCCTGCCAATCTTTTTCCAGGATGGCTGCAGGAAATTCTTACATACCTGGCAGTCTGACTGGGTGGTCAAACCCCAGACAATAAACACATGTGGTGTGTGGGTCAGCCTTGCAAAGACTTCCCCACAAACATCACAGTGTTGAAACCCAGTGGCCCAGTTTTTCTTTTGGGTTTCTCAGACATAATGCCAGCCTAACCAAAAACTTGCCCTTTTAACGGCAGTGCCAGGCAAGACACCCTTATCGGTTCCTAACCGTGTCACGGGTATTGGAAAAAACCATAATAAATCCGTTTTTTTTAGAACCGATAAGAACCGGGAACTGCACTCTAAAATAGTAACTTTTAGTTTTAAATAAGTTTTAAACCCACTGATCGGTTCAAAACCGAACCGATAACTTACAAGTTCCACACAGACAAAACCTTCATTTACTTACGGTTACCACAGATAGAGCTTGAAACGAACGGTTTTGTGTGTTAAAATAAAACTATTCTCGGTTAAATCCAACCGAGAAAACACTTTTAAACCGAAATGAACCGAGCAGAAGGAGAAATCTCCGAAGCGACTGTTCACTGAGGCGGAGTAAAGAATCTGACAGTTCAAGTTTGAAATGACACAGATAGAGCTGCTCTCGTGCCAAAATTCTATTTTGGAATGGTTTTAACCATTTCACTCCGGGGCAGTTCTAGAGCTGGAACAAACTGCTAATGTCTATAATATAGCAAGACTTCATGTTGTTTGAAACCAAGGCTATGGACTTTCCTGTGAAGGATCATTCAATATTTGGCCAACAGACTGAGGCTTATATGAAGAAGGTGGATGAGTACAAGGCCACCTATAAGAGCAACTCGACAAAGGAGAGACCCTTCTTCTCCTACAGGTCATACAGAAGGGGAGGCAGAGGTGGAGCAGCCTACACCAGACCTTTTTAATCAGGCCCAGGCTGTCTCTCAATATCAGCAATACCCACAGCAGACAAGGTAGTTCAGAGGCAGGGGTAGAAGGGGCTCCAGGAGGGGATCCCAGACTACCCAAGCAAAACAGAATCTCTGACTCAGTGGTCAAGGCTGCCTCCCCCCACCCTACCCCAGTAAGGGGCAGGCTGGCTTACTATTTCCAGGCTTGGGAGTCCATTACCACAGACAAATGGGTCCTGGAGGTGGTGAGTCAGGGTCTGTCCCTAAGTTTCAAGTAATTCCCTCTCTTGAGAACAAGGGTGTTCAAAACCAGCTTCCCTCTTGGAAAAGAAACTATTGGAGAAGGAGGTTCAAAGCCTCCTCCTGTTAAAAGCAGTATAACATGTTCCACCTCAGCAGAAGGGAAGGGGTTTCTACTCAAGATACTTTCTCACCAAAAAGAAAAATGGGGAGTGGCAACCTATTCCAGACCTCAGTCTACTGAACAAGTGCTTAGTAAAGCCAAAGTTCAAGATGGTCACATTGGCAGTTATTCTGCCAGTCATTCAGAAGGGAGATTGGCCAACATCTCTGGATCTGAAAGATGCCTATTTCCACATTTCCATAAGAGAATTTCACAGAAAATATCTCCGATTCAGACTTCCATCAGGACATTACCAGTTTTCAACCCCACTCTTCAGTCTCTCCTCAGCCCCAAGGGTATTTGCAAAGCATCTGGCAGTGGTGGTGGCACACCTAAGAAGATTAGTTGTATCAGTCTTCCCCATCTTGATAATTGGCTGGTGGTGGAAAGCTCAACCAGGCATGTGCAAGATCACCTGCAGGTAACACTAAACCTGTTACACTCACTAGAGTTCCTGGTAAATCAGGAGAAATCTGTTCTCACTCCAGTACAGGTTCTGCACTTCACAGGAGCAGAACTGAACACCTTAGGGGGAAGAGCCTTCCTCCCTCAGGACAGAGTGCAAAGCATCTGGCAAACAACGGCTTCTTTCAGGCTGAATGAGCCAAAGCCAGCAAGACAATTTCTGCAGCTTCTGAGACACGTGGCTGCAACAACAGGTACAGTTTTGGGTGCCAGATTCCAAATGAGAGACATACAGTTTCACCTTGGTGCACACTGGTGCCAAAGGAAAGCCACTCTTTCAAAGCCAATTCCAGTAATAAGAACATTGCTGTAAGCCCTTCAGTGGTGGAAGGAAGAAGACAACCTCAGAGAGGGGTATCCTTTCAATGGGAAACCCCATCAGCCATTCTTACAACCGACACCTCCCTGTTAGGGTGGGGTGCCCACTTAGGGGAACACACCACTCATGGAACCTGGTCCAGTGCAGAGTCATTCCAGCATATAAATCTGTTGGAGCTGAGGGTAGTGTTCCTGGCACTGAAGACATGTGCACCACTACTACAAGGAGAAAAGTGGTGCATGTCAGGACAGACAACACCACAACAGTATACTACATAAACAAGCAAGGGGGGACAAGGTCAGGCCCCTCTACATTGAAGCAGTGAAGATCTGGAGTTTGGCTTACTCACTGAAGACCTCCCTACAGGCCATTCATGTGCCAGGGAAAGACAATACCCTAGCAGATGCCCTGAGCAGAATCAATCAGGCCCACCACAAGTGGTCCATCAACAAGCAGATACTGGAGGCAGTATTCAGGAGGTGGGGCATACCAGAGATGGATCTCTTTGCATCCCTCAAATCATCATCTGACCCTTTTCTGCTGTAGACCACCAGCCAAGGGGTACAATCCTGTAGGATGCTTTGACAATGGACTGGTCAGGAAGAAGCCTATATGGTTTTCCTTTTCCTCTCATTTTCAGAGTTCTGATCAAACTCTGGTCACAACCTGCATCAATGATCTTGACAGCACCAGACTGGGCCAGACAGCCATGGTACCCTCTGTGATTCTCCATGTCTGTAGCTAAACCAATACATCTAACCAGAAGGCACAACCTGCTGATCTCCCATCAGGGCAGGATCCTGTACTCAAATTTCAGATCTCTTCAACTCAAAGCATGGCTCTTGAGGACTTAAGAGTTTGCACACTCTAAGTGTCCTGGATATCCTGAAGGGTTACAGGAAGCCTTCTACTAAGCCCACCTATGCTTCAAAATGGAAGAGGTTCTCTGTTTGGTGTGCTTCCAAAGGTACCTTCCCCTCTCAAGTGGGAATACCAGCTGTCCTGGATTATCTTACCTACTTACACTCCCAGGGTCTGCAACATACATCCCTGAAAGTGCATTTAGCCTCAATATCTGCTTGCATTTCTGCTGGGAGGAGCACCTCCATGGCATCTAGTCCCATTTTCAAAAGGTTTTTTAAAGGTCTGTGCCATTTGCACCCACCTATTAGGGAACCAGGACCAGCATTGGACCTGAACATATGCACTACCCATCTCATGAGGCCCCCATTTGATCCCATGGCTTCAGCACACCTAAAGTATGTAACTTGGAAAACTCTTTTTCTGGTTGCTATCACCTCAGCTAGAAGAATTAGTGCACTTCAGGGCTTGCGTGTCTAGAAGGATTATCTTTCCTTCCACAGAGACAAGGTAGTAATATGAACCAATAGAAAATTCCTCCCCATGGTGGTCTCTGACTTTCATTTGAACCAGTCCATTACCATGCCAGTCTTCTTCACTGAACATAGTAGTTCAGGTGAGTGCAGACTCCATAGTCTGGATGTCAAGAGGGTATTAAGTTACTACATGACCCACACCAGAGATCATGGGCAAGACAAACAGTTGTTCCTGACTTATGGGGATGTGGGTAAAGGTAACCCAGCTTCAAAGAGGTCCACTTTTCACTAGATAATCCAGTGCATTCAGTTTTGCTATTCAAAAGTTAGCAAGGAGCCCCTAGCAGGGCTGAGAGCTCATTCCACAAGGGGCACAGCTGCAACCATGGCAGCAGCCAGAGATGTTTTATTAGTGGAGATCTGTAAAGCAGCTACCTGGAGGACAGTACACACCTTTACTAATCACTAGTCTAGACACTTAATCCAGAAGTGATGTCAGGTTTGGCACAGCAATCCTGTAAAGCCTCTTTCCAAAAAACGTAGGTTCTGTACCCACCTCCAAAGGTACTGCTTTGAAGTCTGCAGAGAGTTAGGAATATAGAAAAATACCTGGGATGAGAAGAACAAATTACTTACCATAGTCATCTTGTTTCTTCCAGGGTATTCTTCTATATTTTTAACTCTCCCACCCTACCTCCCCTTCCAGAACCAAAGCCTCTGCACTCCTAACTGAGCTTTTAAATATGTAGTCCCAAACACTGACATACGTTGTTTAAACCCTAATGGGTGAAGTTTTTCCTTCCGCTCTTTTTCCAGGTGATTCTGGCATTTGGGGGGGGGGGGTTATTTTAATATTTGTAGTTTCTACTAGACAGTATAGTTTTGTTGTAGATAGATAGGTATAATTATAGTTAAAATTGCATTGCAGGCTCCTTAGATATCTGATACGTTGGTGGAACGTTGCAGCTGATAAGGGCAGAAGTTTGAATAAGTAGCATGAGCCAATGATAGGTTTTATCATTTGCATAATGTTCTATCTCTGGGCAGTTCTACTTAGAAGGCTGACTGCAGAGAGTTAGGAATACAGAAGAATACTGTGGAAGAAACAAGATTACTATGGTAAGTAATTTTTTCTTGTTGTCATCACCCTTGCATTCAAAGAATTCTTATCACTTTTTGGGTGTGGATTGGGGAAGAAGGGAGGATGAGGGGGTGATGTGAAGCAGTGTAGGGGGCACCACAAGTATTTCTGCTTGGGGTGCCATTAGGTCTTAAACCGGTTCTGCACCACCTGATACCCATAGGTGGTTGCCCTCTCCTCACCTAGGGCAGACAAAGTGGCAGACGCCTTGCTATGGATTTTCTACTGTGTCAGGTTTCCACAGAAGGTTCTCTCCGATTAAAAGGGTAGCTTCATGTAGGACCTAATGATGTGTTTGTGGGAGAAGTGTGGGGTGCTGCAGGGACACATGACACCATATCACCCACAAGCCAATGGGCTTGTAGAACATTTTAATGGTACCCTAAAATCGATGCTCCAAGTGTTTGCTGAACAGCATGGGAGGGACTGGGAGAAATACCTTACCCACTTGTTGTTCACATATAGGGCGGTACCCCAAGAGTTGACAGGGTTCTCCCCCTTTGCACTCTTACATGAGTGTAGGGTGTGTGAGCCCGACTTGATCCAGAAAGACTGGGAAGGCAAGCATGCCACCCAGGGAACTACCATAGTGGAATATGTCCTTAAGTTTAGGGGAAGCTGAAGGAGCTTATGGGGGTGGCTCAAAGCAACCTGTCAGCTGCCCAGCAGAAGCAAAAAATCTGGTACGACTGTGGAGCCAGAGCTTGCTTGTTCAGTGCAAGTCAGGAAGTCATGGTCCTAATTCTGGTCCAGAAGGACAAGCTGCAGGCCGAGTGGACAGGACCATATAAGATAGTCGGACAGGTCAATGACGTAAATTATATTGTGGAACTGCCTGACAGGAGATATACCCATAGGATATACCATGTCAAAATGACAAAGCTAAATAAAATAGGGCTGACATGGTATTTGCAGTGTGTAGTCCTGAGGAAGGGATAGACAAGGAAGACCTCCTCCTGGACTTGCAAAAGGAAAGCAAGTGGGAGTCATCTGTGAAGGCAATCAAACTGTAGCCCCAGTTGACCCCAGAACAGTCCCAGGAAGTGAGGGAGGTTTTAGAGGACTTTGCCCCTTTATTTATGGCCATGCCTGGATGAACTCCCTTAGCGACACACAATGTAGACACAGGGACACAAGTGCCCATACCGCAGACAGCCTACTGGCTGTCTAAGGCCTTCCTAAAGGATATTAGGATGAAATGCTGAATTTAGGGGTAATCCAGAAAGCTCAGAGTCCCTGGGCCTCACCTTAGTCCTCGTGCCCAAGCCAGATGACCCTACTCACTTTTGTGTGGACTATCGTGGCCTCAACACAGTCACAAACTCTGACACCCACCCAGTGCCATGGATGGATGAACTACTGGACAAGTTGGGAGGGGCAACATACCATACCACCGTTAATCTGACAAAAGGGTAGTGGCAGGTGGAGTTAACTGCCAGAGCTAGAGAATTCTTGGCCTTCATCACTTCAATAGGGTTTTTTGAATTTTGGGTAATGCCTTTTGGAATGAAGAATGCCCCTGCCACATTCCAAAAGTTGGTCAACCAGGTGTTACATGGTACCAAATAGTATGCAGTGTGGCTTACCTGGATGATACTGCCATCTTCAGTACCAGCTGCAAGGAACACCTGCCCCACCTGAAGGAAGTGTTGGGCAGGATACAGTGGGCAGGGCTCACTATAAAGGCTGAAAAGTGCCAATTGGCTATGGAAGAGGTGGCATACCTAGGCCAAGTAGTGGGGTGGGGGCAACTTCACCCTAATCAAGCAAAAATTGAGGCAATAGAGGCGTGGCCCACACCAGAAACCCAGAAGCAGTTTAGGAGCTTCCTAGGGACTGCAGGGTAATACCAAAAGTTTGTACCAATTGTAGTACCCTGGCAGCCCTCTATCTAGCTTGCCGAGGAAAAGACAGCCAAAAAGGGTAAAGTGGGAGCCAGCCTGTGAATGAGCCTTCACACAGCTAAAAGAGGTACTATGTAGTGCCCCTGTGTTGGCCAGTCCAGATTACACTAGGCAATTTTTAGTCCAGACAGATGCCTCGGATTTGGGGATTGGAGCAGTTCTCAGCCAGACATCTAGTCAGGGGAAAGACTACCCGATAGTGTACCTTAGTAAGAGGTTACTTCCCTGGAGCAGGCATATTCCACAGTTGAAAAGGAATACCTTGTGCTGGTATGGGCCCAGAAGAAATTAGAGCCATACCTCTACAGGAGATGCTTCAAGGTACAGACTGATCACAACCCCCTGGTGCAGTTAAATCAGATGGGTAAAACAAATGGACAGAAAAAAACAGATTGGTAATGACAGAGCCAACTTACCAAAGCAATGTACAAAGTATAATTAATATATTCTGTTTACGAAAATGTATTGAAGAACACAGTGTCCCAAATGCTTAAAGTGTTTCAAACAGAAAAAAACCTTCATCAGTGATAGACCACTTGTGTTCGGTCTTAAAATAAAACAGTCATATATTTTTTTATAAAAGAATGTTTTACACACAAATATTTTAAATGACTAATTGCTGATCATTTCATCCCGTGATCACTGACCCACTACATTATTATATTTACAAGATACAAATTCAATAAAGTTTTCCATTTAGCATAAAACAGCCCTCTAATCATAATCTTAATCTAATAATAATAATATCTTTATTTATATAGCGCAATTCCAATGTCAAAGCGCTGTACATGCATACATATCATAAAACAATTCAGTACAATCTTACAGATAATTCAACTTCAATTAAAACTTCCTACAATCCATAAAAACATCAGATGCTGAAAGCCTACTTAAATAGATGTGTTTTTAAGCTGGTTTTGAGGCCCTCTGCGGTCCTGCACTCTCTAATCTGATGAGGTAGAGCGTTCCACATGGATGGTGACACACACATAAAAGCCCAGGCACCAGATGTTTTCAACCACACCCTGGGAACCTCTAACAACCCCTCATCAGTTTTGCGGAGAGGATGGCCGGGGCTGTAGGGAACCAGGAGCTCTTGCAGGTAACTCAGTCCCAGTCCATGCAGGGCTTTATAGGTCAGAAGACCGACCTTGAAGGTGATCCACCACTGTATGGGCAGCCAATGCAGATCACGCAGCATGGGAGTAATATGACTGGAGTGCAAAGTCCCAGTCAACAATTGTGCTGCAGTGTTCTGTACCAGCTGCAAGCGTCGGATATTAATATTATATAAATTGTCAAGGCATGCCTAATCTTCATAACTCTGCACACATCCTCTGTTGTTCAGTGTTAAATTAAGTGTCATAAAGTTACATCTATAATGAAAACAGAAAAATGCTTTCAATAGCAAGTTTGTCATAAAAATAGGACCCTGCCATTTAGTATAAAACCTCTATTAAGGGTGTACTAGTGATTTAAACCAGAGAATGAGCTCCTATAAATAATCATTTCATTCATTTACCATGTTTTCTTTTATCAAATGTTCTACCTTGTAAAAGGCCCTTAAACAAATGCTGACACCAAAATTCCTGCCTTGTGCTGGTATTGGCCCTGAAGAAATTAGAGCCATACCTCTACAGGAGATGCTTCGAGGTACAGACCAATCACAATCCCCTGGTGTGGTTAAACCAGATGGGTAAACCAAATGGACACATACTCTGATGCAGTATTGCCCTACAGGCCTAGGAAATGACAATCACACACCAGGCTGGGTTGGCCAACGCAAACGCAGATGGCCTATCTTGCCAGTTAGAACACTGAACAGAATTATGGAAACTCTTCCATACGACAGGAGCGTGTTCCCATAAATTCAGTCTAAGGAGGAAGGGATGTGGCGAGTTTGCCAACTGCTGAAATATTGCAGACAATATTGTTTTTTTTTATATACAATATTTTTTTGTTTATGCTTCAAAAAGGGTTACATGTAGAGGAACTTGATTGTGTTTCAAAGTTCCACACAGGCCAGAACTAAGGGTTGCAAAAAGATGCCTATGTTTTTTAAAGGGTTACATGCAGAGGAAATTGGTATCCTGTGATCTGAGAAAGGCTTACTTGTCAGGAAGCTAAAAATTATATCTCAAAGGCAGGGTATCGTAAAATGACAGGAATGGAATGTCCCTGGTTAAGTAATTATAAGGAACCAGGTGCAATAAAATCTCAAGATGGGAAAAAAAACATCTTCCCCTATCATAAACTACCTTCAAAGGAAAAGTGCTTTAGATTTCCAGGAACTGTAATTTTTATGAGGTGGCAGGAGGGATGAGGGAAGATCAAATGATATTGGAAGTGTAAGAGTATCTAACCAATCAATAATATGGTTCACTTAAAAATTTTGGACACAGCAAGAGACCCCTGCTGACCTAAAATAATAAGGCTACAAGCTGCCTGAACCCAGGGTATTTAAAGCCCCCACAGTAGGGCACGTGGCACACTTTTTCATGGGACACTCTTCCTGTCACACACCAAGCAAGACTGCACACAGACAGACTAAGAGAAGCAGGGAATGCTACAGAAAGACTGAAACGTTTGCAAAAACTAATTTATTTCTGGACATTTATCATCCACGAACCAGGTAGAAAACTAGATAGTTAAATTTTATAGTGCGCTTTTGCAAGTATATTTGCACCTTTATTTTTGTTATTCTTTAACCAGATTTCTGAACCTTTTGTTTGTAAAGTTTGTATGATAAACATTTAGATTTAGTAAAAGCATTTTCATTTTTAAAACTGCCTGTGAGTTATTGTGTATGTAGAAGTAAAAGGTTTAGTCAAGTCTGAGACCAGCCTGTAATTGCTAAAGTGCTACCATTCACTGCCAAGACTAGGATCCTAAAAATGGGGATCTGGGTGCCTTAAGTAAGGGAGATACACAGGTCTTGGGGAGAGTCTCTAAGGGTGAACTAGGTGCTGCACACCCCATGGGAGAGGATACAATCAGGGTTATGGGGGCAAACCCAAAGAGCTTGTAATGCCTGGGTCTCCCCCTCCTGCAGTGCATCGACTGAGGAGGGTTCTAACCTGGCTACAGACTTGAGACTGTATTTTGCCCTTACCCAGAACTGAGAGGGAGCCATGGGACCTCATGGCGGGTGTTCAGCCATGAACTCGTAAGCACCCTAGAAGGACACTTGGAGGGTATTTCTGTCCTCCCATCATGGATTGCACTTAGGGGTGGGCACTGTGAGCTCAGTGGACCTGGCACCCAGGAGAGGGTTTGTGACAAGGAACCACTTTGAAATATCCCTCATTGGATCTTTATGCTAAGGATGGTAATTTGACCTTTCTTGTGGTTGATTTGCAGGGTGGTTTGCCACTTTCTCATAGTAAATGTGATGAAGTTTATCAGTATTCGATGTATCCTACAGATTTGTAAACACTCAATGATCCAAGAGTGTGGGATGCTGTCAAATGCTTTTTTGTAGCTGATCCATGCTACACTAAGGTTTTGGCATTTTTTTCAGCTCATCCCTATGGCCTTATTCAGCAGAAGGTGGTTCTTTGTACATTTTGAGTTTCTTTTATTGCCTTTATGTTCCAATGCCATGAGCTTGTTACAGTCTAAATGGTTGTAAACTGCATTGGCATCAATTCCAGTGTATAGTTATGCTGTTGGCAAACAAGTTATTGAGTGAGAGTTCTTGGGGAGACAGGATGGTTAAGATTTGATCAAGAGTATGGTATTCCTTGTTGTTAGCCAGGTGGGTGACAATTCAGGATGTGCATGTAAATAGTTTTTACAGGTGGCTAAGTCATGGTTTATGGATGTTAATGCTCTTAGCCAGAAGTTGGGCACAGCATCTGGATCTGGAGTTTTCCAATTGGGAGCCTTCTTTAGCTTTGCTTCTGTCTCACTAGCTGTTACATCAGGCCATTTCATTTCCTTTGTAGTAACGTTTCTTAAGCTGTCTTTTACTTACTGTATCTACTTTGCATCTCTTTTGTGTTCGATTGGGTCTTCGTAGATACTTCTCTAAAATTCCTCAATTTCTTTCTTTTTTTTTTCCAAAATATTTTATTGGGAAACAAAAGTGCATACATCATACTCAATAATATACTTGCAGTTGGATTCAGACAATACATACAACATTTTACACTGCATAGTATGTAGAGCATTGAATACAGTAAGAAGACATACATATATATATATATATCTATATATATCTATATATCTATCTATATATATATATATATATATGCGGTAATACCAGTGTCATATTACTAAAACCTTTTGTAACAGGGCATTCAAAGCAGTAAGCTCTAGGGGTGTCCAATATCATATAGAATACTGTACAATATACCTTAATGATAATGGTGGTGGGCAGGCAGATCCTGTGAGGGCCAGTTGTTTGGACTACCCAAATTAAAGCTATAAGGTGCTCACTGGGGAATGTGAAATGTGAGGTCAAGTGGGGAAAGCTCCAGACTCCACTGCTTCAAGCAATGGTTTCCAAATGAGTTGGAATTCAGGGATCTGCCCTTGAGCACTCTGCTATGTTCTCTCCAGGACTATGCAGGTTCTCAAGTTATGTGTCCGTCGTATCACAGACGGGGGGGGGTCAGGGACAACCACACTTGGGCTGTAGTCCTCCTTGCATTTATAAAGGCCAAGGACTACAAGGGTCTCTGTGAAGTGGGCACTGAGGAGGCAGGATCTGCACCTAGCAGGAGCTCCAGTGGAGATTTAGAGGGTGTATAACCTAACACTCCACACATGACCTTATGTACTGCATGGCAGAAAGAGGCAACCTTTGGGCAGGCTAATGCTAGGTGAATGAAGTCAGCTTTCACAACTTGGCATTTAGGGCAGAGCTCAGATCTAGATTCATCCATTTCATGCATTCTTGCTGGGGTCATGTTCGCCCTATGCAAGAAATTGAGCTGTATTTGGCAAAACTTATTACTTCGGGAGCAGTTCACAAAGTGGTCACAGGCATACTTCCAAGTAAGTCTATCTATTGGTAACAACAGGTCATTGCTCCACCTGCGCTTACTGTGGTTTTGTAACTGGCTTTGAAAATGACCCTGAGTTGTGTGATAATAGACTGAAAGAGGCCCCTGCCCAGGCTGTGGCCTAAACAGCTCCTCCTCCAAGGGCGAGGGCTCAGACCACCCGTGTTCCTGATACAATGACTCCCCACATTTTTTTTTATCTATTTATGCTCCCCCAGCTCCAGGCCAGCCTCTCCTTCAGGCCATCCTATGCCCTCTAAGCCACACTGCCTCAGTGCAGCCACCTCATCACCCCCACATTGCAGCCCCTCCCGGGTAACACCCAGATGTAACCCTTCACTGTGTGGGTCCCCTTCCTCTGAGGGGGAAGGCACCAGTTGGGTGGCCAGTGCAATACTTGCCCCAGGTGCTGCTGGGGGTGGTTCATGAACTGTCTGAGGTCTCGTGGCAGCAGGAGCTGGTGGCCATCATCCGATCGGCCTCAGAGCATTTTTTCCAATTTGCTCGCGGGGGCATGGCGTGCCACTAGCATCAAGGCTTACGTCGACGCTCACCCCGCCCCATTAGTTCATGGGTTCCCATGCATTGCCGTACCCCAACCTCTGCTGGGGTCAGCAAGCACCGGAACACTTCCCCACCCTCCTTTCAAGAGAAGGCGGGCAGTCTTCTGCTGCTGAAGCCTTCTCTCCCCAGCCAGCCCTCCAGCATCCGAGTCCATTCCTGAACCCGGATCACTGGCATTGCAGGTGGAAATCCAACCGCTGTGCCGACGGGCTGGCTCCCCACATTTTTGACATAATCTCAAGCATAAGAAGAAGTCCCCAGGATGTATCCCCCACTTCTCACACAAAGCCCTGAAGCTTTTTAGAGTTCCTCCCTCATACAATTGACTGACAGCAACCAAACCCAGTCTTCTTCAGGTCCATATATGCTGTATAACTATAGGGGCGACATGGGCTTTGTCCCATTTAATATTCAACAAGCTCATGTTGGGGGATCTTATACCTCTATATCCAATACTGTGATGCGCTCTTACTCATATTTGCAATGGGGTTTTTGTAAAGGGGTTGGATACTAGGCACCCTTCCAAATCAGTCAATACACTTACTAGGGTGTCATTCCTGAGGTTCACTTTTAACATGTCCTGTTCTAACCCCAACCATAAGTAGCTCACATCCATTACCCCTGAGGGTAAATAGGCAAGCTGTGCTGCCCAATAACTCAATTTCTTTCTTATCCAGTAGTATTGTTACTTTGGTTGTTTTCTTTCCCAGTTCCTATAAAACTTCTTTGGGTCTTCTCTGACCCACCTGTTTTGTGTTTTTTCTTTGTTCCTTTCCATGTATCTTCTGAGCCCCTCGGCCTGAGCAAAAATCTTGAGTTTATTAGAGATGGTAAAATTTAGGTTCTGGTCTGTTTTAATGCAGTTTTTTTCTTAGATTTCATCTACTTTCCTGAGTACTTTCATTGATCTATTTCACTTTCTGAACTCCTCCAGCAGTGATCTTAGCTCCCTCACTCTCCTCTCTAGCCGCCATTTCCATGGTGGTGTGTTGCATTTTTTTTTTTTTTTTTTTTTTTAATTCTTTGCTTTTGTAGCAGTGCTGTATTTGTTGTTAGTTTGGCTACACAATAATGTATTTTATTTATCTCACTGATATCATATGGATCCCCTCTGAATGGTTCCAATAACCTTGTTTTTCTGTTCTATTTGTTTCCTAACTATGTGTATTGTGTGTAGTTTTTGCAACCTTTCCCTTTGATATGTTTTGATACATTTGTCCTTTTCAATTAAATCCAGCAATTCTTCTCTCATGTTTTCTTCCTTTTGATTGAGGGTTGTTCCTGTAGTTGGCATTTCCTGCTCTTCCACTCTCTGTATGGGTTGAACTGGGATTTCAGTTGTTTTATTGAAACACAGCACTTGGTGTTCACTTTGCTGACTATCTTTAGTGATTGTGTCTGTTTTGTTTCTTGTGACTGCATTTGCTGAGCAGTCATCTGCTGTAGTGCCATAACAGATGGTAATGGTGGAGGCTGAGTCCCTACTTCAAATCCTTCTTTTCTTAGCTGATCAAGGACTTCCATTTTGCTTTGTTGCCTTTCTAAATCACTCAGTTGTTTCCTTTTCATTACATTCCATTTCTGTGTGGATATTCTTTTCTTTGTGACATTTGCCAGATCTGGGTGTCTCTCTATATATATATGATCGAAGATATTTGCAGTTTTTACCATGTTGGTAAGAGCAGCTTTCTTTTCTGCATACATACTGCACCATATCAAATCCCTTTTTTCTTTGCCAGGTCCCATGCATCTGCCTTTTCAGCTTTGAATACCTCTGGTGCCCCTTCCTTCCTTCTCTCTTACCACTTCTTCACCTGCTGCTTTCTCTAGGATGTCCAAGCTACTAACATTTACATACTTTTTTGTTTTAATTTATCCTATCAAAGATCTAAGGTTGGTATCTGTAACATTGTTCAGTTTGTTTGGGGCAACTATTCCTCTTTGCTGCAGTTTAGTGTGAAGTCTTTGTGTATATCCTCTCCCTGGAAATTTGGGGTGCGTTGCATAGTAGTAACAGTACATGATTACTTGTTTATCCTCGTAAGTCCACTTAACTGTTTCCAGCCCCTGGATTCACCTGTCAATCTCTTCAATTTCTGTGGCCTGTTGGCTTCTGCTGCAACTGTGGGACTTTGTTTAACATGGTCTGGCACTGTGGCAGGGATGTTACTATTGCTGGAGGATATGGCAGTATCACATTTATCAACCTGTGCCCTATTGTGAAGGCTTGGGTTGTGCACTTTTTTATACTGGGATTTGTGCATTCAGCTTCCAGTTTCATTTATATCCCTCTCCATACTACAGTGTATAGTTCCGTGTACTGTACAGCAGTCCCGCATTGGTGAGTTTCTGTAAAAACAGGGCTCATCACGTGAAGGTACTCACCAAGACTGGAGTGTGAAATTAGTTGTGGATTGTCACTAATGTCACTACTTGCTCTGCCAGTGATTCATCGCTCTCACTTTCATCACTCCATCCAAGCCAATCTCTTGCCTGAGTGAACCAGCTGATGTCTTGTGAGGCTATACCTTGATGTAAAACTTCTGTTACATTTAGAACATTTATATGGTTTCTCCCCTGTGTGAATTCGCTGATGTTTAATGAGGCTACTCTGTACAGTAAAACGCTTGTTACATTCAGCACATTTATATGGTTTCTCCCCTGTGTGAACCCGCTGATGTATTGCAAGATTATTTTGTGATATAAAACTCTTGTTACATTGAGCACATTTGTATGGTCGTTCACCCGTGTGAGTTCGCTGATGTATTGTCAGCTCACACTTCTGGGCAAAACTTTTGTTGCATTCAGCACATTTATATGGTTTCTCCCTCGGGGTTAGTGTCTCCAAATGTTTAGGGATTTCTAATACCGTGGCAAGAATGGACCCCATTCTTTAGCCAGGGCATATTCAAAACTCAAGAAATTAGTACTGTATTAATCTTTGATGTTTGCTGAGATTGCTCTTCTCAGCACACGAACGCCCCAAAATAGCTTCCTTTTGCAGTTCATAAGGTGTCACAAATATTGTAGCATATTAAATGTGCCTGAAAATTCTTTTTGATTAGTCCCATTGCTCCAAGCACTACTGGAACAATCTGTGTGTCCTTATTCCACATCAGTTTGGTTTCTGACTGCATATCTTGGTATTTCATGATTTTTGTGTCTCTCTGTACGCAGCACACTGTAGTCACTAGGGGTGGCTATTTCAATCAGTAATGCTACCTTTGTCCTCTTTTCTTGTATTACAATATCAGGCTTTCTTGCTTCCACTTTCTTGGCTGTTGGTATGGGGTGATCCCATGTGATCATTACTTCTTCATTCTCTGTGATTCTTTGTGGTTCATGTTTCCAGTGTCTCTCTGCTACCTGTATGTTATAGTGTTTGCACAGTTTCCAGTGGATCAATCTTGCTACATTGTTGTGTCTTTCAGTATACAGGCCTTCTGCCATAAGTACTTCACATCCAGCCACAAGATGCGCAACTGTTTCTAATTCTGTACTACAGAACCTACACTTGTCTGTTTCTCCTGTTTTTTCTATGGATTTTGTGAACCATCTTGTGCGTAGCCCACTATCTTGGGCTGCCATTATTAGTCTCTCATCTCGTGGCCTAAATTCACCTCTTTTAACCAATCAATGGGTCAGGGCTTGATCGACCTGTGGTTGCTCCAGTAGCTCCCTGTATTTTCCACTATAATTATGGACTTTCCAATTGTTTTTCTTTTCTGTTGGTCTTTATCCTTATACTCCTTTTCTGATTCTTTGTATTTTCTGTTGCTGACAATTCTTTATCTACCTTTGGATTGACATCAATCTCTGCTACCCTTCTGAAGGCTTCTCCCTAATTTGATGAGTGAAGTCATTTTAGGCTTATTTTCTTCATGATGCAAGACCTTGACTATATTTGGGTCTAAGGATGTCAGTAAGTATGTATGTAGCCCCACTATTGTGGATCTATATGTGTAATCAATCTCAATGAGGCCCATGCCTCCTCTGCCCTTGGGATGTATAATCTTGGCATACACTGATTTTTGTATATTAATTGGTGAGCATGAAACATTTTTCTTGTTTTTATATCTAGCTGGTTCAACACTTTCTGTGGCCAGTCTATCACACCAAAGCTGTATGATATCACTGGAAGGGCGAGTTGATTTATAGCTTGCACTTTATTTCGTGGTTGTCGCCAGCCAGTTTTCAAAATTAGCTTTAACCTTCTAAAATATTCCTTGCTTATTTTTACTCTCATTTGTTCATGTTGTGCTGTTGCTCCTTCTTCTATTCCCAGATATTTATACACTCCTCTTGCTCAAGTTCTTTTATGTCACAAACCTCCGCAGATTCATGTTTTCTTTACTGAGTTAACTTTCCTGCTACAATGTTGCTTTGGCACATTTGTCTAGGCCAAACTCATCCGTATGTCATCAGAGAAGGTCTTAACTAATTTGTAGTTGTTCTTCAAATGTTTGTCAGATGAACTGTAAAGTTTTAGGTCATCTACAAATAGAAGGTGAGATGTTAGCTGTTGATTGTTTTTGTTTCTGGGGTTCAAGCTGTATCCATAGCCTAGGTTGTTGATTAGGCTACTCAAGGGATTGAGGGCAAGGCAACAGAAGTGGTGACAAAGAGTCACCTTGAAATATCCCTCGTTGGATACTTATATTTGGAATGGTGATTTGACCTTTCTCATGATTTAATTGCAGAGTGGTTTGCCACTTTGTCATTGTTGTTGTGATGAAGTTTATCAGTGTGGGATGTATCCTGTAGATTCGTAAACACTCAGTGATCCAGGAGTGTGGGATACTGTCAAATGCTTTTTTGTAGTCGATCCATGCTACACTAAGATTTCGGCATTTTTTGCAGCTCTCCATAATGGCTTTGTTCAACATGAGATGGTCCTTTGTGCCATATGATTTTCTTTTATTACCTTTTGTTCTATTGCCATGAGTTTATTGCAGTCTAAATGGTTGTAGACTCTATCTGCATCGATTCAGTATATAGTTTATATGTTGTTGGTAAACAGGTTATTGGGCGATAGTTCTTGGGGAGACTGGCAGGTTCAGATTTAATAAGGAGTGTGGTATTCCCTGTTGTTAACCAGATGGGTGTCAAGTCAGGGTGTGCGTATAAATAGTTTCTCCCCTGTGTGAACTCGCTGATGTTTAGTCAGATCACTCTTCCTGGCAAAGCTCTTGTTACATTCAGCACATTTATACAGTTTCTCCCCAGTGTGAACCAGCTGATGTCTTACGAGACTATACTTTGATATAAAATCCTTACTACATTCAGCACATTTATACGGCTTCTCCCCTATGTGAATCTGCTGATGTGTTATCAGGTGACTCTTCTGGGAAAAACTCTTCTTACATTCAGGACATTTATATGGTTTCTCCCCTGTGTGAATTCGATGATGTGTTATAAGGCTACTCTGTTTTGTAAAACTCTTGTGACATTCAACACATTTATATGGTTTCTCCCCTCTGTGAATTTGCTGATGTGTTATGAGGCCTCTATGTGCTGTAAAACTCTTGTTACATTGAGAACATTTGCATTTCCTTTCTCCTTCATGAATCTGTTGTTGTATAGCAATGAGATGAAGATCATGAAAACTCTTCCCACACAGAGGATACTGATGCAGCTTCTCTGTTGTGTGACACAGCAGGCATTTTCCAAGTGATGACTGCTGAATCTGACTGTCATTACACTCAATTGACCTGCTGACTAAAAATAAGCAGTTTATTATTATTTTCTTACAACACAATAGCAAATGTGTAACACAGTTTTCCTTAACCTTTCTGTGAACTAAAAAAAACTTTGTCTAAATTTAACCAGAGGAATGTGGTTTTTAATTTGGATTAAATTATTCTTTCTGTAACATTTCAATTTCTTGTTTTCATTGATAATATTTATAAAATGATTTTGACCAATTAAAGATGACAAGAGGGTTATGCTAACCAAAAGCAGTAACCAAACAGGACAAAATATTATTATGTAGATCAAACAGGACCGCATGACAAATCCCCTCCTCCCTACGAGAAAAATGCAAAGTCACATTATAAAATTCTGGCAGTAGCCAGAGTCAGACAGAGTAAAATGCAACTGCAGCTGTCTTCTGCACCCTTCCCCCTAAAGTTCACCTTTTTGAAAAGCAGGCAGTGGCTTGTCAGAGTAAAATACAACTGCAGTTATCCCCCTTGAGTAAAAATCAAGTTTACATTTTTTAAATGCAGGCAGTAGACATACATACAGGAAAAAAGATCCCTTAAGAAGTGCCCTTTAGTCATGCAAAGCCATGTGGTCTGGCCAGCACCTCCAGCTTGCACTTGCCCTTGCTCCTTCAAAATTGTACTTTTTCAGTATTTGTAGGTACTATTTCCGTCTTTCTTACTCTGTGAGTGCCTCTCCTCTATGATTTTGTCTGTTTATACCTTCTGCTACTACAGAGAGCATCAGTAATATTGTGAGCATGGCTCCACACTGTGCCAATACTGAAACAGAGCAGCAGCTGTCTCCCCCATCACCCCCCGTGGGTCACAAAGTACCATTACAAGAAGGGGTTTGCTATTTATCAGTAAAGAAGAGCCTCAAGAGGATCTCTGTAGGGTCATACAGTGTTGGGTAAGTTACTTTTTCTATTACTTTCTATTACTTTTGAAAACTTGTTCCAGGAAGCTCTGTGCAGTCACTAGCAAGGATGGAGAAGTACTGAAATAAGTAATACACCTTACAATTACAAAAACGTATATCTTTTTATACAAAAGTAATACATAGCTGTAATTGATTACATTTATTTGAAAGTAACTAGTAACTAACCTATTACTCTCAAATAAATGTACTCTGTTTTAGTTATTTATTAGTTTTGTATTGTTTTTGTAGAAAAAGAAATAAGTAACTGTAACTGTAAGGCGTATTACTTTTCCTAATAGTTCTCCATCCTTGCTAATGACTGCACAGAGCTTTCTGGAACAAGTTTCGAAAAGTAGTAGAAAGTAATAGAAAAGGTAACTTACCCAACACTGGGGCCATAATGCATTGGATTGTAAGCCATTGTTATCAGGACCGTGTAGAAAGCTTTTGCATGATGAGGTCACCCATGTTGACATGCTTGCATACACCCCTTTGGGATACAATGGTGCCAACATAACATAGATGGCCCAAATACTTCTGTTTCCTGCTGCCATTGAAAGAGTTCTAAACATCCACCAATCATACACAGAGAGGCAGGAGAAATGCTGCAAACACTGCCCAGCACACAGCAAGTGGTAGTGTGGGATAATAGTAGCAGACTCACTATGCAGTGCCATGCTGAGAAGCTGACAGGAAAGGTCTATTTTATCAGGGGGACTGTGAACAGGAAGGTTATGGCTCTAAGGAAGTCTTCACAAAGATCTAGTGTAACTGTTACATAATGATCTTATCTTTTGATAGTGTTTCTATAGAGCCATAATATATTACAAAATTGCTAAGCACTACCAACTCCAAACAAATGGTTCATAAAAAGCAGACTAGCCAATCTGAAAAGCAAGTTTTGTAAGACAGCAAGATCGAAACCTGCCCTCCTATGGGAAATCAGATCCAAACGTAATGCTTAGTAAAAGTATGGCTCATGTGCCAAGTAGCAAAGCTGCCAATATCATCCCCTGAAAATGAACAGAAACAGGTCACCATGGCTGCCATGTCCCATGTGGCATGTCCAGTAATGGAACCCAGCAGGTCCTGCCCCACCTGTAGCAGAACACAATGTAGAAAATCCATTTGGACAGACATTGTTTGGAAACAGGTCTACCCCTGATTCCAGAGCCAAAGAAAACAAAACAGTTGAGAGGAATAGACACAGTCCTTTGTATGGTCCATATATTACCAAAGGGTTCTGTGGACATCCAAGGAGTGGGATGAATA
Source organism: Neoceratodus forsteri (assembly GCA_016271365.2). Classification (NCBI taxonomy): domain Eukaryota; kingdom Metazoa; phylum Chordata; order Ceratodontiformes; family Ceratodontidae; genus Neoceratodus; species Neoceratodus forsteri. Next base: position 695,756,722 of record CM057456.1, on the reverse strand, counting down.
TTTAATGCCAACCAATCTCTGTGAAACATTGGAAAAGGTGGTTAATGAACTGAGCCCGTTAGTTCAGACACTTTTCTGGCCAAAGTAATAGCAACAAGGAATGAAGTCTTCTAAGACTGATACTTCAAATCACAGGAAGAAGCAGGCTCAGAAGGAGCTTTAGTCAGAGACTCCAGCACATGACTTAGGCTGCAAACTGGAACCACTTTGCTAACTGCAGGGACCACGTACAAGAGCTCCATTAGGAAGTGGTGGACTATATCCAGCTAGGGCACTGTCTTGTTTCTGATAGGGGCATGAAAAGCCAAAATGGCCAACATGAGAACCGTCACCAAGGAGTACTGCAAATCTATCTGAGGCAGTCAGGAGGTTAATTCAGCACCCTTAGCACTGGCCAAGTGAAGGATGTCATCTGACACCATATAGTAAAGTGCTTACACTTCAGGGAGTAGGTGTGCCTGGTGGAAAGTTTCAAAGCAGCAAGCAGGACGGCCAAGACCTCAGCAGAGACTCCAAACCAAAACAGATTTATGTCCTCAGGAGTCAGACATGGAGCTACAGGGACTGGAGGTCCAGACACAGCAGTGTGATATCATTCTGGGATAAAAGGCCCTACTGGAGGGGTAGTGGAAGTGGGGACCATATCTGCCTCAAGCACCAGCATGCCACTAGGACCATCCCATTTGTTTTGTGCTTGATTATGCAATTGCATTCCATGACTGTCAAGTGGTGGCTGGCAAAGGAGGTGAGAGGAGGGCTGTGCTGGCCAACAATTTAATGGAGAATGGTGATTGTGGTGATGGAGGTTGGTGAACCATCAGGAGGGTTGGGGGATGACTACACCACCACGGATTGATGCATGAGGGAAGAACAGATGATTGGGAGATGGGGGACCACTAAACCATCAGGGATTGATACATAAAAGAAGGATGGTGATCGGGGTTGGGAGGACCACTAAATCACCAGTGATAGATGTATGAGAGAAAGATGGGTGATTGCAAGATGGGGGAACCACTAAACCATCAGGGGTTGATGCATAATAAAAGGAAGGGCATTCGAGGGGGTTGGAGGACCACTAAACCACCAGGGATTGATGTATTGGACAGAGGATTTATGTTCAGGGGTGGGAGGACCACTACACCCACAGGGGTTGATGTACTGAACGAAAGGTAGGTGATCAGAGGGTGGGAGACCTCTTGACACAGGGGTGGGTGGCTGCAGTACAGATGCTCTGCCTTTGTGGGGTAGTGGCAGAGATTTAGCCCCAGAGAAGATGTGGTTTTCAGTGGCAGTAAACTGTGCAACTTTGAAGGCTGTTTACTCCCACCCCAAACATTCAATATACTGCTTCATTGGTCCCTCATGGACCCCTTCATTTGCATAGGTAAAGTGGTATGTGTAATGCCTTGGTGCCGATGAGTTTGGATATTGCTCTGGGGGCCTCTGAATATGGTCAAGGCCGGAGTGCTGCTGCAAGCCTAGGTTAGTGCCAGGGCTAACCACGTTTGCACCAGGGCTAACTTGTGAATATGGAGGCCTTTTTGCACTAAGTATTTTTTACATTATCAAGAATTGTACATTTATGTTAGACTGTGCTGTATGAATATGATCATATTTATTTGTGTGTCTTTCAGTGTAGATTTTTCTGTATTTTAACATACTGTAGTACTACACCTTGAGCATTTTTATAGAAAGGCAGGGTTTAAAATGAAGTGATTGACTTTGCTATCATCTTTGCAAAACTGCTTGTATTGTGACTTGCTAGATGCTTCCTCCATATCCCCCTTCCTGACTGCAGTAATTTCCTCCTGTGTGCACTTCACAAGTTCCTCTTATCAGAATGACAGAATGTTTGTAACACAGATATTTGCCTGCTCACTCACTCCTGGAATTATGACTGTGTGACTCCAATCCTCTCGTGTCCTTCAGTTCTCAATCCAAGCCCATATCCACTATAATATATTGTAATGTTACATTTTAAATACTCATTGGATTTACTTCTACCAGGTTTTCTGACGTCACTACCTACTCGCAATCTCAAACTCACTGCTGTTCCAACTCTAGATAGTTTCCTTTTCTTCCCAATTCCCTCTCAACCATAGTTGGAAAAATTCCTTATAAGAATATTTTGAAGCCATCTACCATACATACTGGTGGAAGTGATTTCAAGATGATCCTTCTGCTGTGCAGTCTCTTCCACCTTCACATCAACAAATTGGAGTTCCTCGTCCCACTCAAAGAGCAATAATAATTGCTCTATTGGAATGCTGTAGCCTGTAAAACAAAAACAGAAGCCAGTGTAATTGTTATTTATAAAGACAGCTAGGTAAATACAAACAGAAAGACACAACATTTGTTGGCAGAAAAGAACTGCTTGGCCCACCCAGTCTGCTGAGATGGTCCCTGCCTAGTCTGTCTCTGTAAACCATGACTGGTCTCCACTGACCCTCCCTCCTCCCCCCTGCCTATTTACTAATATTCCCTTATGTCAATCCCATGCATGGTCGAAGCCTCCTGCTGTTTTAGCCCACACCCCTTCTGCTGGTAGTCTATTCCAGATGTCTACCATTCTTTCAGTGAAGTAGTATTTTCTCCATCTCACTTAAACTTCCTCCCCTGCAGCTTCATCGCATGTCCTGTGGTCCTGGTGCTCTTTCTCATTTGAAAGAAACTCCCATCCTGCAACCCATTCACCCCTTTGATGTACTTGTAGGTTTCTTTCATGTCATCTTTCTCTCCCCTCTCTTTCTGAGTGTACATGTTCAGATCCCTCAATCTCTTTTGTAGGGCTTTGGTGCAACCCCTGCACCATTTTAGCTGCACTCTTCTTGACAGCATTCCCCATGTCTATGTCCATTCTGAAGCGTGGCTTCCAGAACTGAAGACAATACTCCAGATGGGGTCTCCCCAGTGAGTGATACAGTGGCAACATCACCTCCCTCCTCCTGCTGGAGATACCTTTCACAATGCATTCCAGCATCACACTGGCCTCACCCACTGCTCTGTCACACTGCCAGCAACTTTGAGGTGATTAGTAAGCAATAAGACATGACAGGGTGTGTGTTAGACACTTTAACACAGGCTAGGAGGCGTAGTGAGGCACGAGGCCACTGGCCGAGTGCGTCTAGCCTCCTAGCTGTGTGTTAAAGTGTCTAACACACAGACCCTGGAGTGGCTTATTGCACTTATGAAATGGCTTTCAAAAATACAGATGTATGTGATAGCTAAAATGTATAGTACTTAAAAGTGAAAAAGTTTAATGTTTGTCTTCATTTTTAATAAAACAGTTCCTCCGCCTACTGTTTTTTTGTGACTTAAGGAATTTTGTCCTACAAAGGCTTCTGTAGTTTACATCTGGTTGTCATGGCAGTATTCACCCCCCCTCGCACACACACACACACACACACACACACACACACACACACGCAAAGAAGTGAATTCTGTAACTAATACAGTAAATACATTATTTTTACATAAATTGGAAATTAGACGCTATGCGGTGGAAGTTGTGACCCCGCTGCAAGTTAGCAATTGATCTAAACAGCCACTGAGCAGATGGGTCAGACAGAGATTGTGGCCGTACTTCGTTTAAATGTTTCACTGGCTGTAATCAGCAAATCGGCTTCTGATTAAGATGAGGAGAGCGAGCGAGCGGGCTGGGAGAGAGCGATCACTTTTCGATTCGGATGGAGAGCGAGCGAGCGGACTGGGAGACAGATCGCGGCACTTTGTTTTTTTTTTTCGCTTTTCTACATGCTATATGGATTTATAAACAGAAGCCCTCAAAGACTGAGGTCAAGTGAACAGTCAGTCAGTCAGATGTATTTATTTTATTATTTTTTTACACTTAGGCTGGCACCACTTCTGGCAAAAACAAGATGGCTGCATTTTCTTTTCTCAAGGCTCTAAGTGGGCAGCATCACCCACATCAACGCCCTCTTGCCATAGCTTGGCACAACCTGATCTTTTTCCCATGGTGTTAGACATATTAGCACACTTGTAGCAGCCAATCAGAATGCTGCTTTTCTACCACCCATTTCATAAGATTTGATAACCCAAGCTCAGGAGTGTAGCCAGAAATTTCCATTTTGTACACAGTCTCCAACAGTTACACCCCCCCCAATTAAAAAATGTACACATCCTTTCCAAATGGCACCCCCTTCCAAACAAGTCAGAATGTTGTCAGATGACTCCTCTACTCTCTTAAGAGGTTATACATGTATTGGACACTCCTCAGTGGCCTACACTAACCCAAATACTACAGATCAGAATGATAATATTAACAGAGTGGCTTATGGTTTGTGACAGACACTCAACAAAACTGTACACAAATGTGTACAGTGAGGATGCCTGTCTACACCCTTGCCCAAGCTCTCCTTCCTGCTTTGTGACTGTCATTACTCCCCCCCCACCAACCTATACTCTTTTCTGGTTTAAATGTTGCAAAACACTCTTGAAAGAAAAAATGTATTGTATCTATTGTTATCAGTAATTGTAAATAGAATAATGTATGGGCAACCATGTACAACAAGACTGTGTTTCAATCAGGGGGTTGAGATGACATCATACAGACCTTGAGAGAATAGCTCGAGAGGTCCCTGATCTCATATCAACCTCACAATGAAAATGCATGCTAAGTGGTGTTTTGGTTGCCCATATCTTATTTTTTATAGTATATAGGTTTTATAGGATATGAGTAAATAAAATGGAGCGGGCAGTAATACTTCTGTTTTTAGTAAAAACAAGAGAAACAAGCATTTGCCAATGTCGAATGTTTGCCGCTTGCACTGCTGTTGTACTGGGTCTTGCTTGTACACATTTTTGCTATATCTTTACCCAGGATAGACCAGATGAGATGCAATAACTTATTTTCAGTAGTGCTCTGCTTTTACACAGTTTTAGATTGTATTTACTAAGGATAGGCCAGCTGAGAGGCAATATCTTATTTTCAGTGGACTGCAACACTTTTGACCCCAAATTTCCAATAGTGTTTTTATGATCTGATGTTATGATCAAGACAGGAGGTATTTTTTTAAATCCCATCCATAAGGTTATTTTGTTGTGTGACTGTGAAGACAAGTTTTGAAGGGGATTTGAAAAATGACATCTGTCATGTTCAGGGGGTGGGGTAACACAAGGGAGATGCCGAACATTAGGGGCTAAAATCTGCAAAAATCAAGCTATGATTAAATGCTGGTACAGTCCAATGTTTCCTCATATCATGGTTGCTGTTTCGCATTTTGACCCCAACAGAGTATTTTCATGACCACTCCTGAACATAATAAGTGTAATTTATGAAATAGTGCCCAAAATGTCATTTTGCACTGCAAGTGTGAAAACACATCTTGGCCAGGATTTGAAAAATGACAGCTGTCACGTTAATGAGGTGGTGTGAAAAAATGGCTATGATGAAAATCTGGGGTCAAAATATTGACAATTATCAAAGTTATATGCATGCATTAAAAAAAATTTCAATATATGCTCAAAATTTGTTGTTTTTTATACTTTTATCTCAAATTTTCAGCATAGCCTTCTCATGACCCCACCTCATAGAAAAGGGTGGAGAAGATTTTCAAATCCTGCCTAAAAGTGATTTTGCTCCTCAAATGCGAAAACACATTTTGGCCAGGATTTGAAAAATGACAGCTATAACATTCGTGATGTGGTATGAAAAAATGGCTGTGTTGAAAATTTGGGGTCAAAATATTGAAAATTGCCAAAGTTATAACCATCTTTTGGAAAATGTCAATCTATGCTCATAACTGTCTTGTTTTTTTTATATGTTTACCCCAAATGTTCAACAAAACCTTATGACCCCACCTCATGAACAAGTAAAGAGAAAATTTTCAAATCCTGATCGAAAGGTGATTTCACACAATGACTACAAAATCACTTTTCAGAACAGATTTGTATAATTTCACCTCATTTGTTCATGAGGTGAGGTCCCAAAAAGGCCATGTTGAAAATCTGGGGAAAATTTTTAAAAAATGACCAAGTTATGACAACAAGTTCAAAACCTGTTGAAATACTTTGAACTGCATACCTGATTTCCTCAGTTCCTGCTCTGGCACTTAAGAAAAAAATTACAGTGTTGGACCCCTGGCAGGTCAGTAATGGGTGTGGGGGAGTGGGATGGTGGGTGCTCAGTGGGAGGGGTTGGGTGGGGAAGGGTAACAGTGGCAGTGTGCTGGTAGCGGCAACAGATATTGATGGATGGTTTCTTTTTTACAGGATATATAAAAATAAGAAAAAGACTATGAGGGACAGTTTTCTTTATTTGAGATACTGGCACTGGGGATATGACACCCAAGTGTTGGTGTTATGTTTGGCAGCACTGGGGGGAGGAGGGCTCCCTGGTGTCACACAGTGAAAACAAAGGGGGTAGAGTGTACAAACTGGTACCGGGGATTGGACATCCTGGTGTTGGAAAATTAAAAGTAAGGGCTGGGGTTGGTGGGGTGGTGGGTGCTGAGTGGGAGAGTCGGGGGGGCAGCGTAACAGTAGTGGTGTGTCAGTGACAGCAACAGACATCAATGTACGGTTTTCCTTTTTACAGGGTGTATAAAAACAAAAATTAAATAGACTATGAGGGATGGTTTTCTTTATTGGTACAGACACTGGGGATTGGGCATCCCAGCATTAGTGTTATGTTTGACGATACCGGGCTCGAGCTCCCCGATGTTGCACAGTGAAAACTGGTGGTGTGGTGGGTACTAGCTGGCACCGGGGATTGGGCACCCTGGTGTTGGAATATTAAGCAAGAGAAGCAATGGGAGGTGGGAGGGATACTCGGCAGAGGATAGGAGAGATTGTTTTTATGGTGGGGGGGGGACCACAGCAGGCTGATCATGACACTGATCAGTTCTGGTTACTTTGTGGCATTTACAGATCAGAGGAACTAACTGCCCATTGATTCAGTCGGCTTTTTTCTTTGAGCTACATGAAGTTTCCATCCAGCAAGACCAGAAGAGTAGAATGATCAGCCTGGCAGATGTTTGGTCTGACACAATCAAGCCCCTTGCAGAATGCCTTGTACTGGACTGACAGTAACACACCTTTCAAAACCCACTATCACACCAATGTTTGCACAAGGGCAAACAAAAAATGACTTTTAAAATCTATAATACTGTATATGAATTGGCAGGTTTGTGTTTCAGGTGACAGTGAGAAGCAGGTAAGCAACACGAGGAGAGACTGTTGGAATTAACTTCAAAGGGAAAATTTGTAGTATAGTTGTGATGTCACTACTACATTACAACAACTTTCTGTGACCTTTGAACTGTACAACAACCTTTGGTGACCTTCAAATTGTCCTACAACAAGAAAATTGTGCGTATAGAAATTCATACATAATAGGGGTTAACCACAATATATAGATGATGATCCACAACATAGAAATATAGAATCTGATGGCAGAAGGAAACCAAGGGTCCATGAAGTCTGCCCATGCTATAGTACGACACCCTACAAATCTACAGCACTGGTGGGTTGTCTGCCTTTTCCCTCGGTCCCTCAACCCATTTTACCTCCCTCCGGGACTATGAATCCCAATGCCCTGTCCCAGCCACAGGGGTCGAAATTAAGTTTTGCAGCCATTAGCCAGCAGGCCCAATGACTGGGAAAATCCACTAGCCCCACAGGCTCTTTCAGTAGCCCAGCTGATGTACTTATTGAAATGTTACCTTCTCCAGTACAAGTTCACATGGCTGTTTAAAGGAAAATCTTACTAGCCCAACACAAAATCTGTCAGCATTTGGCTAGTGGGCTGGTGCCAATTTCAACCCCTGCAGCCATGTTTAAACCAATTTAAGTTCACACTGCCCCCACTACTCATACCATGGTTTCATCACCCTTTCTGTGAAGTAAAACTTCCTTATGTCTCTCAAACTTTCTCCCACTACCCTCCAATCATGCCCCCTAATGACTGCTTCCCTGTCCCTTACAAACTGATCCTCATTAATCACTCTGTTTATACCCCTCAGAAACTTATTTGTTACTATCATTTCCCCCTCTCGTGCTGGCTTTCATTTTTTATTTATTTTTTAAATAAAGGCCTATGGCCAGAACTACCCATTTTCTTAGGTGACAGTACATAAATACAACACAAACAAAACAGCAAACATATACAGCTTCTGCAAAACAATTACAGATTTGTTCAAATACTGTTTTAAGGACTGTGCAAATTGCTTATAAAACATATAACACCTGTAATTTCTCTGGCAGAGAATTCATGAAGCATCCTATCCTGTAATAAAAAGAACCCTAGTCTAAATTCATTTTACATCGTAGTAACTCCAATACCATTCTCAGATGTAATCTTGTGACAGTAGAATCTTGGTAATTCCAGTTAACCGGTAAGCCCAATTTATAAGGAACATCTCATAGCACATCTTCCAGGCCCAACAAGCAGACAAATATTCTGTTCTTTGTGTCAAATTGGGCTGATTAGATGTTGAGTAGAGCATGCAGGTGTGACAATCCACAGGCAGATTAAATACAGACCTGCACAGCCCATCCAACAGCATCTCTACTCCATGTAAAGCAGTTTCCATTGGATGAATATTCAACAAGCCCATATTCAATAATTGCAATTAGATGAGTCAAGATCACCTATTTGAGCTTCAGGTGTGAGATCTGATCTATTCCGATAGAGAACTCCAAATGTCATGTTTACTGATTTAACAAGAGTATCTATAAGCAATGTATAAGATAAACTGGAATAAAGGATGACAGCAAGGTACTGATAAGAATCAGCTTGTTTCAGTAAAGCACCTCCCACAGTCCTAGTTTGCAATGACCAATCTAGCAAGTTTTTTCTCCTGCTGGAAAACATCATACATTTTTCTTTACATTCGAATATAACTTCACAAACTAAAACTATGTTTGGACCTCATAAAAACTCCTTTGTAATTTGTCACTAGCAGTGGCAATGTTCTAATCACTAAAAAAAAAAAAAAAAGAGTACATCATCATCAGCATACAGCAGAATGTGGGTTGGTTCAACAGCTACAGGGAGCTCAATGTAAAACAGACTGAATAATAGAAGTCCCAAGATAAATTCCTGTGGTGCACCACATGTCACTCTAGAAGAGCAGAACAAAATTGACCATGAGTCTTCACTTGTTGTACCCTCCCTCCCAAGTAGCTGCTGAACCAACCCACAACTGAACTGGAAAAATCCATATTACTCAAGTTAGTCAATAACAAATCAGAATCTGGCCCTGGATAATCTTGGCGGCTCTCCCATGCAACTCCAGACTGTCTGTGTCCTTCATCAGGTGCAGATTCCTGAACTGAGCATAGTATTCCAGATGAGGCCTCACCAGGGATTTGTGTAGGGGCAGCATCACCTCACTTCTATTATCAAAACCCTTCCCTAGACATCCCTGCATCCTTGATGCCTTGCTATATGCTTTGTTACAGGGACTCATTTGCTTAAGGGAGTACTGATGATGACCTCCCAGATCCCTCTCCTCTTTGAAGGGGCCAGCCTTACTCCCATCATCCCATATTCCGTGTGTGGGTTCCATGTAGCTAAGTGCATTATCATGTACTTCTTAGTGTTGAATTATAAATGCCAGCTCTTAGACCATCTCTCCAGCTTCTCTATCTATTTGGAGCTCTTCGACTCTTCCGCATAATCTACTATGCCACAAAGCTTAGTGTCATTAGCAAAGAGAGACAGCTTGCTCAGATACCTTCCCCTATGTCACTGATGAACATACTGAATAGGACATGTCCCACAACTGACCCTTGCAGCACCCAGATTGTGAACTCCCTGTGCAGTGACTTGGCCCTATTCATAGCTACCCTCTGTTGTCTTCCCATGCCAATTTCCTACTCACCTGACTGACTAAACTCTGCTGCACTCACCAAATTCTCCAACTTTTTAGGCAGCCTCCTGTATAGTAACAAATCAAAGGCCTTGCTGAAGCAAATGTACCATCTATTCCACGTCTGACACCATAGTGATCCAGTCAAAAAACATTACCAGGTTGGTCTGGAATGATTTTCCTGACACAAACCCATGCTGCTTGTTGTCCTGTAGTTCATTATCCTCCATCTAGGCCACCTACCTTCTTTGACTATGGACTGCATCAGCTTACCTTCAGTGGAGGTAAGACTGGCAGGCATGTAGTTGCCCAGTTCCTTCCTGTCTCCTCCCCCTTGTGGAGTTGCACTACATTAGTGAGCCTCCAATCCACCAGAACCATGCCAGTTTTCAATAAGTTGTGTTAGGTTAAGGGTGCCACCAGTTCCATGGCCAATTCCTTAAGTGCCCATGAGGTGCAGGTCATCTGGACCCAGTGACTTATCTTGCCTGAGGGCTTCCAGTCCCTTCCTCACCCACTCTATCATTATCTCTAACCAGACCACTTCCTAAACTCCCCATGTGGTGGTCTTGATATTGCACTCTCCTGTAGAAGTCTTGGTCCCAATATTCAAAAGGTTTGCACTGCACTTGCCCTTGCACCCAACCCAGAGGTTTCTATATTCAGTTGGATAGCACAGTGGTGCTATCCAACTGAACACAGAGCCATGTTGCTGCATCGCTAAGTCAAGTGGTGCAGCCCCGACATGGACCTGGGCTGTATGAAGCCCATAGAGAACTGCGCTCCCAGATGTGATAGCATGGGAAGCAACATCACGATATTCAGCCAGAAAATGCAAATAAGCCCATTTTGCATGCAAGGTACTATAATGCCATATGCATGTCCATTATGGGCTCATTTGCATGGGAAGTGGTGGCAGGTTTGCATCCCTCCTGTGGCCGTCCACCACATCAGGCAGTGGCAAGCGTCCATCCACACCAAGTGCCAGTCCCCAAAATATGCATGTTTTCTCTGGTGTCTAGTGACACCCTGCACTTGCCTGTTCCCATAATATTCATGGTTTCCCCGATGTCCAGTGGCACCTTCTGCCCTCCAATAATCTGTCCTGTTATAATAGTTATCCTTGGCATTTAGTGGCACCCCTGTCCTCTGATCACCCATCCCAGCAAATTTTGTAGTTTCCCTGGTGTCCAGTGCCAGCTCCTGCCCTCTGATCGCCCATCCCCATAATATTATGGTCATCCCTGGTGTCCAGTGTCACCCCCTGCCCTCTGATCACCCATCCTGGTAACTGTAGTATTTTTCCTGGTGTCTAGTGGCACCCCTCCCCCCACCCTCTGATCACCCGTCACTAATATCAGTAATCTCCCTGGTGTCTACTGGCAAACCCACCTTCTGATCACCCATATAGGTAACTGTAGTATCTTCTCTGGTGTCTTGTGGCATGCCTTGCTCTCTGTTCCACCATCCACACTAGCTTCAGTCATTCCTGGTGTCTAGTGATACCCCCCACCCGATGAGCACATATCCTGATGCCACCCTGCTCCCTGGTGGCTAGCAGCCCACAAATTGCCCACACCCAGTACACCACCCTTCCACCCCCGTACCTATGTAGCTAGTGCTATGTGGGAGATCAGATATAGCAAATGGCACAGGCCTCCTCTTGGCTTCTTGGATAGCCACCGTAAGAATGACAAGGAGCAGAGACAGAATCTGTGCTCCCTCACATGCCATATGGTGGCCTGATCATTTTCCCCAACTCCCTGTCTGAGAATTTGTCCTGATTAGGTGGCCTATATACCACTCCCACTCTTATTTTCCTCCCTGCCCCATTTGGATCAGAACCCCAATGTCCTCCCTTGTGGCAGCTATCCCTTTTTTTTTTTTGACAACTCTTTTTCCCTCCAGCCACGGATCAGGAGAACTCTCTCAGGCATCCATCTACTGTAGCCACCCACCTGAGAACTGCTACGGTCTGTGATCCTCTCTCTCTCCCCCCCCCACTGCTACCACCCCCGGTTTAACCCGCCCGGAGAGGGTAGCCTGACTCCTACCTGGGCTCCTTGAAAGACAGACTCTGGCAAGCGGTGGGACCGGAAGTGGAGATATGAGGCTCAGCCGAGACAGATCCGCGCCCGGGCGTGAAGTGAAGGTGCTGTCGCCTATCCCACTGGTCTGGGTTTTTCCGTATTTCTATCTTGTATACCCCCACAGCTCGGATGTGAAATGACGTCTGGCTCAGCTGATGCACACTCCCATGCACCTCCAAAGGACGTCCACTGCAGCTCCAACCCCCGCATATTGCAACCATGCACTGTAGTGCCTCCAGCCTCTGCCAGAGGTCACCAGTGCATCGGTTGGTGGAATCCCTCCCTCCCTGGGGAAGGAGAGCAGTCCGTAAGACGCTCAATCCTTCCCCCTCCCTGCCGACCCCCGATGGTCCGGGCTCATTCCCGAACCTGGGTCACCAGCGTGGCACAAGGAGTGGCGTCCAGTGCCTCAACCCTCAGCGCCACCGGGCCAGCCAGGTATCCCTTCTTTAATGTAAATCACCACACTTCCCCCTTTCTTTATCTTTCCTGCAAAAGATCAATCTCAGAACAGAGCTCCCAGTCATGGTTTGGGGGTCATCCAGGCCTCGGTGACCACCACCAAGTCCTCTTGGCCCTCCATCAACATGGCCTGAAGGTCATGCATCTTGTTCCCCAGACTCCTGGTATTAAGGGACACCACCCTACACCATTTCTATTTACCCCACCCGCCCAATTCATTTTGTTGCCAACTTTCTCCAGCTGCCCTGCTGAACCCTCTTGTTCCCCAGCTATGTCCCTTCCTACTCTCACTCTCCTCATTTACCTTACTCCTCGCTCCTGCTCCCCTCCCCCATCATACGAACATACGAAGGTGCCAGCAGAACAGACCTACCGGTCTATCAAAGTCTGTTCGATTGTGCAGCTAGCTCACAAGCAGGCAGCTTCCCCTCCCAACCCCTTAACCTTCCATGGTTGTCCTTCTTGCCCACCCTTACCCACCCTGTACCCTGTCACAAGCGTTCTTAAAGCCAACCAAATTTTGCATGATATCACCCCTTGTGGTAGTGTGTTCCACCTCGCAACAACTTTCTCTGTGAAGTAATGCCTCCTCATCTCCCTCCAGAATCTCCCCCCTCTATTCTTAACCCATGCTCCCTAGTCTTCCTCCCACTCATTAGTTTCAACACCTTCTCCGCCCCCCCTTTGTTGACACCCTTCGGATACTTGAATGTCTTGATCATGTCCCCCCTCTCCCACCTCTCTTCCAGTGCGTAGATATTCAGTTCCTTTAGCCTCATCACATAATCCATTCCCTCCATCCCCTGTATCATCCTCATTGCCCTTTGCTGCACTCCTTCCAGCAGCTTGACGTCCCGGCTTAGGTACGGCCTCCAGAACCGTACACGGTATTCTAAGTGAGGTCTACCCAACACCCTGTAGAGGGGCAAAATCACCTCTCTGTGCCTGGACCTGAATCCGTGTGTTATGCATCCTAGCATCCTGTTTGCTTTTGCCACCGCCCTCCTGAATTTGACAGTATTATTTATGCTTGCTGTTATCAATACCCCCAGGTCCTTTCCCTCCTCGGTGCTCCCCAGCTTGACCCCCAGCCAATGTTCTCTCCTTGGGTTCCTTCCCCCAAAATGCAACACCTTGCATTCTGTTTCATTGAATCCCAGCTGCCACTTCCCTGACCATTCCTCCAACTTTGTCAAGTCCCTCTGTAGTTGCACCCATCCTTCATTGTCAACTACTGCACCCATTTTTGTGTCATTGGCAAACAGGCTAGTCCTGCTCACCATCCCCTGCATAATGTCTGAGATGAATAACCCATACAGCACTGAGCCCAGCACCGAGCCCTGTGGCACCCCACTCTTCACAGATCAAGGCTCTGAGACTTCCCCACCACCACCACCTTCTGCAGCCTACCCCTTAGCCAGTTTGAGATCCAACATGCCATCTATGTTCCCACCCCCACCCCGGATAACTTCACCCCAAGTTTCCCATGGGACACTGAATAGAAAGCCTTGCTGAAATCCAAGTATAGCACATCCCCAGCATGGCCCCCATCCAGCTCCCACATCACCCAGTCATAGTACTGTATAAGGACAGTATAGCGCATCCACAGCATAGCCCCCATCCAGCTCTCTCGTCACCCAGTCATAGTACTATATAAGGACAGTATAGCACATCCACAGCATGGCCCCCACCTACCTCCCTCGTCACCCAGTCATAGTACTGTATAAGGACAGTATAGCACATCCACAGCATGGCCCCCACCCAACTTCCTTGTCACCCAGTCATAGTACTGTATAAGGACAGTATAGCACATCCACAGCATGGCCCGCACCCAGTCATAGTACTGTATAAGGACAGTATAACACATCTACAGCATGGCCCCCATCCAGCTCCCTCGTCCCCCAGTCATAGTACTGTATGAGGACAGTATAGTACATCCACAGCATGGCCCCATCCAGCTCCCCCATCGCCCAGTCATAGTACTGTATAAGGATAGTATAGCACATCCACAGCACGGCCCCCATCCAGCTCCCCCGTCGCCCAGTCATAGTACTGTATAAGGACAGTATAGCACATCCACAGCACGGCCCCCATCCAACTCCCTCGTCGCCCGGTCACAGTACTGTATAAGGACAGTATAGCACATCCACAGCACGACTCCCCCATCTAACTCCTCGTACCCGGGTCACAGTACTGTAAGTAAGGACAGTATAGCACATCCACAGCACGGCCCCCATCCAACTCCCTCGTCGCCCGGTCACAGTACTGTATAAGGACAGTATAGCACATCCACAGCACAGCCCCCATCCAACTCCCTTGTCGCCCGGTCATAGTACTGTACAAGGACAGTATAGCACATCCACAGCACGGCCCCCATCCAACTCCCTCATCGCCCGGTCATAGTACTGTATAAGGACAGTATAGCACATACACAGCATGGCCCCCAATGCAACTCCATCATCACCCGTTCATAGTACTGTATAAGGACAGTATAGCACATCCACAGCATGGCCCCCACCCAACTTCCTTGTCACCCAGTCATAGTACTGTATAAGGACAGTATAGCACATCCACAGCATGGCCCGCACCCAGTCATAGTACTGTATAAGGACAGTATAACACATCTACAGCATGGCCCCCATCCAGCTCCCTCGTCACCCAGTCATAGTACTGTATGAGGACAGTATAGTACATCCACAGCATGGCCCCCATCCAGCTCCCCCATCGCCCAGTCATAGTACTGTATAAGGATAGTATAGCACATCCACAGCACGGCCCCCATCCAGCTCCCCTGTCGCCCAGTCATAGTACTGTATAAGGACAGTATAGCACATCCACAGCACGGCCCCCATCCAACTCCCTCGTCGCCCGGTCACAGTACTGTATAAGGACAGTATAGCACATCCACAGCACGACCCCCATCTAACTCCCTCGTCACCCGGTCACAGTACTGTATAAGGACAGTATAGCACATCCACAGCACGGCCCCCATCCAACTCCCTCGTCGCCCGGTCACAGTACTGTATAAGGACAGTATAGCACATCCACAGCACAGCCCCCATCCAACTCCCTTGTCGCCCGGTCATAGTACTGTACAAGGACAGTATAGCACATCCACAGCACGGCCCCCATCCAACTCCCTCATCGCCCGGTCATAGTACTGTATAAGGACAGTATAGCACATCCACAGCATGGCCCCCAATGCAACTCCATCATCACCCGTTCATAGTACTGTATAAGGACAGTATAGCACATCCGCAGCATGGCCCCCATGCAACTGCCTCATCACCCAGTCATAGTACTGTATAAGCACAGTATAGCACATCCACAGCACGGCCCCCATCCAACTGACTCATCACCCAGTCATAGTACTGTATAAGGACAGTATAGCACATCCACAGCACAGCCCCCATACAACTGCCTCATCACCCAGTCATAGTACTGTATAAGGACAGTATAGCACATCCACAACACGGCCCCCATCCAACTCCCTCATCACCCAGTCATAGCACTGTATAAGAAAGGTCTGGCAGGATCTCCCTGAAACAAACCCATGCTGCCTCCTGTCTTGCAGGTTGTTGCCCTCCAGAAATGCCACCAGCCTGTTCTTTAGTATTGTCTCCATGAGCTTCCCACTATGGACGTCAGACTGACTGGCCTATAGTTCCCTGGCTTGTCCCTTGGACCGCTTTTATATAACGGTACCACATGGGCCATCCTGCAGTCCTGAGGCACCTTCCCCATTTCCAGAGAGGTGCTGTACAGGTCTGCCAGTGGTTCCGCTAGAACCTCTGCCATCTCCCGCAGCACCCTGGGGTGGAAACTATCTGGCCCCAGTGCTTTATTCACCTTCAGTGCCCTTAGCCCTTCCAAGACTCTGCTACCCTCTATCCTACCGTCCATTAATTCATCCCATCCCTAGCATTGAATTCTCCCTTACCCAGTATCCCTTTACCTTGGGAAAGGCCTGCCAGTCCCCTACTTGGGAAAACCCCGGGTTCTGAGCCCTATGGTAGCACTCCTCCCCCATGATCAGTTTAAAGTTAGACTGCCATTGATGTTTTCCTCAATCCTCTCCTTGAGTATCTTGGTCCCCTCCCTGCTAGGTGTGATCTGTTAGGCAAGAAAAGAGGTGCTTCATCAGACCACCCCCAGACCACAAAGGGATTTTCTTCTACACCCTGCATGAGCAAGTGTACCATCGGGATGATCCTTTCAGCTGTCATGCCAGGGAGGCATACTACTGTCCTATTGTGTGGGCACACTCTACCCTGCAGCCACCCTACTTCCTTTACTATTCAATCCCCCATGATGAGGACTATGCAATTTCCTCTCCTCTTCTGTTCCCCCTCCCCCAAATATTTCAGTTCATGTGTCCTTCTCCCTTCCATCTGTTATCCCCCTTCTGCTATGCCATCCTTCTCCCTGACATTCTCCACAGCTGTGGTAAGTTCCTCCCCCCTTCCAACCTCACCTCTACACTCCCAGTCTCATGTGCCTGTGATGTGAATCCTATCCTCATACCCTGTCCTTTCCCCACCTCCACTGTGTGATTAAGCTGCTCCATCTCTCTTGCCATGCCCATGGTTCAGACCCTGACCAATTGGGTTTCCTCTCCCAGTTTTAAACATGGAAACATAGACAATGGCAGCAGAAAGAAACTAATGGCTCATGCAGTCTGCATATCATATAAAACCCTGGGACCTACTGTCTATACACGCTAACAGCCCTAACTATCCATCCCCCATTCCCTTCCCTACTACTACTACTACCATCTGTGAGCGCTATACCCTTCACTCTGTCCCAGCCAGGTTTGAAACCATTAATAGCTGTAGCACCCACCAGCTCGGCTGACAGACTGTCCCACAACTCCATCACCCTTTCTGTAAAATAAAACTTTCACATATCCCTCTTGACCCATCCTCCCATGAATTTCCACTTGTACCCCTGTTGTTGAACTGTTACTCATGCTAAATAGTTCCTCGCAGTTCACATTGTTTATTTCTTTCAGGAACTTGAATGTCTATTTCATATTACCATCTCACATCTGGTCTCCAGCAAGTACATGTTCAGTGCCTTAAGCCGATCCGCATAACATCTGCCCTTCTGGCCCTGAATCATCCTGGTCACCCTTCAGTACATGGTCTCAAGCCTGTCCTTATCTTTCCTGAGGTGAGGACACCAGAAATGGGCACAGTACCCCAACCAATGGTCTATTAAGAGGTACTGTGGTAATGCCTATTTTCTTCTACTGTCAGTACCCCTTCTGATGTAGGTGTGCAGGTTACCAAGCCAGAGGAAGAAAAGGACCTGGGGGTAATCATCATGAGAGCCTCTTGAATCACTAGGCACACTGCAGGAGAACAGCAGCTAAAGCAGATCAGATGCTGGGCTGCATTGTCAGGGGGATGACCAACAGGAAGGCAGAGTTTATACTGTTGCTGTACAGGTCACTGGTGAGACTGCACCTAGAGTACAGTGTGCAGTATTGGTGTCCTTATCTTAAGAAGGATGTTAACTTGCTGGAGACAGTCCCGAGAAGGGCAGCCAAGATGACCCAGGGCCAGCAGGGCAACACCCATGAAGAGAGGCTCAAGGAGCGCAACATGTACTCCTTTGAGGACAGATGGGAGAGTGGAGATATGACTGAGACCTTCAAATACCTTAAAGGTATTAAAAGGGTGACTATGAGGGCCACTTCAGTCCTAGTGAGAACAGGTTCACAAGGGGCGCAAGCTAAAACTGGAAGGGGGAAGATTCAAGAAAGAGATGAAGAGGCACTTTTTCATCAAGAGAGTGGTGGCTAAGTGGAGGGAGTTGCCAAAAGAGGTGGTCTCACAAAAAATGGTGGATTGCTTCAAGACAGGCTGGGACAGAATGAATGGGAAAGTTGCTGGTGGAGGCGGGGGCTGGTCCCTCTGTAGACATAAGGGGGACCCACACATTACAGTAGACTAGGTGGACCATAATACAGAAACATAGAAACTGATGGCAGATAAGGACCGCTAGGCCCATCCAGTCTGCCCAATTCTCTACCTACTGTAAAAGCCGCAGATTTTACTTGATCTTCAACTTTACCTTCTCGTTCCCATCGCTTGGGTTCCCCTATTCCAGTTCCATGCATTTTTTAATTCCCCCATTGTGTTTGCCCCCACCACCTCTGCTGGGAGTCTATTCCATGCATCCACCACCCTTTCAATTAAGAAATACTTCCTCATTGTCATCGAGGCATAGGTCAGGAAGCACAGGAAAAACCAAGAGCAGTTGTAAAGTAACGTTTTACTATTATCAATAACAGCAAAATAAAAAAAAAAAACAATTAATGTAACTATTTACAAAGGCAGCACAAAAAGAGAAAACAAAGTCCTTCGTCTGAGGGAATCTCTAATTCCAAGTTTCAGTTTCTCAGTCTCTCTCTCACTCTAGCAAAAGCACTGCTCCTCTTATTTCTGCCTCCAGAGCTCATTAAGTGACCAGAACTTTGTAAGTTTCTTTCCCTGCAGGTGCAACAAAATAGAACATGATGCCCCAGAACTTGTTGACAACTCTGCAAAAGAGTTTGTGCTGCATGTCAAGGTTAACCCCCAAATTCCAAGTAGCTTTTTGCAATCATTTTAATAGTATAATTATATACAGTTTCAAACTAAGGGATCCCAGTATCACTTACAGTTTCACACAAAAATTCACACGTTTTTAGAAGCGCAAATATGCAAGAGAAAGGAAAAGACATACAGCAAGTGAAGGCAGAGAGATAGCGAGAGGTGGAGAATTGCAAGACCGTCAGAGTGATCAGTTCCTAGGTCTCATGAGAATATTTGGTTGGCCAATCAGACAGATGAGAACAGAAAAGGAGAGGACAGAATAGAATCTTGTGTTTTAACTCTTTCTGTGTAACAAATGGAACAGGGTCTCATTCAACCCTGTCACACTCATGTTACCCCTTATTCTAACTCCTTCCAACCTCATGTCATGCCCCCTCATTCCTGAACATCTCCTTTTCTGAAAGATGCTACCCTCCGGTAACCTATTTATGCCCTTTAAATATTTGTGGATTTCTATCATATCTCCCCTGTCTCTCCTCTCCTCCAGGGTATATATATTGAGGTCTCCCAGTCTCTCCTCATGTGACGTTTGATGCAGGCCCTGCACCATCTTTGTTGCCCTTTTTTAAACTGCCTCCACCCTGTCTATGTCCTTACAGAGATGCGGCCCCCAGAACTGGACACAGTACTCCAAATGAGGCCTTACCAATTATCTGTACAGTGGCATAACCACCTCTTTTCTTCAGCTGGCAATACCTCTCCCTATGCACCCCAGCATCTCACTGGCTTTCTCCACAGCTTTGGCACATTGTTTGGCTGCCTTTAGATTATCAGATATGATTTTTCCCAAATCACTTTCCTGTTTGGTGTCTGTCAGTATCCCCCCCATCATGTAATCCTCCCATGGGTTCTTACACCCCAAATGCATGATTTTGCACTTTTTCACATTGAATCTCAGCTGTCAAACTCTAGACCATTCTTCCAGTTTACCTAGGTACCGCCTCATTTTTTCCACCCCTCCTGGAGTGTCCACCCTGTTGCAGATCTTAGTGCCATTTACAAAGAGGCATACCTTTCCTTCCGGCCCCTCTGCAATGTCACTCACGAAGACATTAAATAGGACTGGCCACAGAACCGATCCCCGTGACACCCCCCTGGTCACCCTCCTTTCCTCAGATCGAGGTCTATTTACCACCACCCTCTGTCTTCATAAGGCCTTCATCTACTGGCATATTCATATGTACATATGATACATTCCAGCATCCTATTTGCTTTACTATATACAATGTTGCACTACCTTGATTGCTTATTGTAGTCACTAATGAGGACTCCTAGGTCCCTTTCTTCAGAGGTAGTGCTCAGCTTTACCCCTCCCATCCAGTACTCTGTCCTCCTTGTTCCCTAGGTGCATCACCTTGCACTTGTTGGTGTTGAATTTCAACTGCCAAACCTCATACCACCTCACTCGACTTTGTAGGTCACTGTATCACCCTAATTCCCTCATCACTATCTACCCTCCCACAGAGACTAGAGTCATCTGTGAAGAGACAAAACTTGCACCAATTCCTTCTATAATGTCACTGTAATGGAATACGTGTAAGGTAATGTAACAGTTTGCTAGGTACCTGTATGGTATTTACTTTTTCTTAATTTTTTTTCTTTGTTTTGTTACATATGTAATTCTGCCTGCTGGAAAGAGGCAGGGCAATTATCAGTGTCTCAGACTAGCTGGGGGCTTGAATGTAAAGTCATGACTTCAAGGATGCCCAGTTCAGACCTCTGAGATATGGTTCAACACCATGAGTGTCTTTGATGTCAGGGCTGCTGGCTATCACAAACATTCCTGTATGGAGGTTCACAGTAATGATCTCTCAGACTGGTACAGACTGGTTCCCAATGGCCGCTCCAGACAAAATATTTTGAATCTGTGATATCAGAATGACATACTGGATAATGCATCATGGGGGGATTCTAGAGGGTTTTAGGTCTGACAGGGCCTGAAAGAATCAGTCTGACTTGGGACTATGGGCAAACTGCAAGCTAAAAGTTTATGTCTGCCTGATTCAGACTGTCTGGTAGTAAGCTAATCTACCTTATAGAGAGACAGGGACAGAAAGAGTTGTTCTGTTTGCAATCTATTGGTTAAAACCAGTTTATTTTATTTTCTGTAGACTTATTGTTCCCTACATTGTGTTGTAATATCCTGTAGAATCTGTGTAATTATCTTGAAATATTAAAAATATTTCTTTTTTATGTATTTCATATTTCTGTGACTGAATCCTTTGAGGTACAGCTAACCAATCTATACTTGACAATAATTGTATTTCTGCCATGAAGGAGAAGGCTACAGTAATCATATACTATTTATAAAGTGAGGTATTCTCAGCTGTGACAGACAGAGGTGGTTATGTGACCTTGAAGAGGAAGCACTGTACTGTGTGAGCAGTGGCTCTGAAGGAACGTGAATGTGGAGATTCTCCAGAAGAGTGTCTAAGCTGCGCGGTGGCAGCTACTGAAGTACTGAGAAAGCTGGCAACAGTGATACAGGCTGAGCCTGGGAATGTTTGCACTTGTATCCAGTCTTTTCTATTTTTCAAATGCCCCCATTGTTTTGCCAAACTATTATAAGGCATCTTCAGGGGGAATTTCTCTTATAATAATTCTTGATTTCTAGAACAGTTTTCATATCTTCATGTACTCATTATGGATCAGTAATAGTTTTTTGTTGCCTGGACTAACATTTCTTGGGGGTCCTCCATCTCAGGGCTGCTAGACAGCCCCCCATGTCTGTCTCCCTATCCAGTGATTTACAGTGACTCAAGTTTCCAAAAAACCTCAGCCATCATCACACGGGCACAACAGCCCATTGAACCCCAAGTGATGAAAATCCCACTCACTAGGGACTTCAAGATCACTGACACCACATGGTTTTTACCAACAGGAACCAGGAAACCTGTTTTTTACCTCCTTCTTTCTCAAGGTCAGGAAGGTCAACACAATAACTGTGGGTAGCGTGCCACTTTAGAGACGGATTGCAAACAGAGTCCAGCAGAAATGGTAGAATTACCCTTTTAAATAAAACAAGCAGTCACTGATTCTATAAAAATAGAAACTTTACTAAAATACTAGAAGTATTTACAATAATAATAATACTAATCTATTTTTATAGTGCAATTCAAGATATCAAAGCGCTGTACAAATATTAACTATGAAACACATTAAAAAAATAAAACAATAAAACACGATACTATCCCGAATTCACACCAGTGTACATCGGATTAGTTTACAGCATTCGGTCCCCAAAGGCAAGATAAAACAAATGGGTCTTCAAGGCCTTCTTAAAGCTCTCCACGGTCCGGCACTCTCAAATCCGACGAGGTAGAGAGTTCCACAGGGTGGTGGCTGCATACATAAAAGCTTATGACCCCAAAGTTTTCAGCCATACCCTGGGAACCTCTAGCAACCCCTCATTGGCTGATGCAGGTAGCCCAGACACTGTCCATGTAGGGCCTTGAAGGTCAGTAAACTGACCTTTAAGGTGATCTGCCACTGAACAGGCAGCCAGTGCAGTTTACGCAGCATGAACAAAATGTGACTCGCATGCAAAACCCCCCATCAACAACCTGGCTGCTGTGTTCTGCACTAGCTGCAGGAGGTGGATATCAACCCTTGAAAGCCCTAAGTAAAGGGAGTTGCAGTAGTCCAGGCGCGAGGTTGCAAAGGCATGGATCAACGTTAGAAATTCCCTAGACAGAGCAAGATGCTTAATCCAGGTGAGGTTCCTCAGATGATAAAATGAGGACTTGACTACTGCCGACACCTGTGAATGCAATGTTAGCTCATCGTCAAGAATCAAACCCAGATTCCACACTCGTTCAGAGGACAGCAGCTGTCTACCCCAAAGCCAAAGCCCTGAGGGAGACCCTGCCACTAACCTCTCTATCTGGTGACCTGGATCCACCACCAACACCTCAGTCTTATCGGAATATAACTTCAACCAACTGGTCTTCATCCAGTCCTGGATTTCCACGAGGCAGCTATTAAAGAATGAGACTGCACTATCTTGGTCAAGCACAAAAGACAGGTAGAGCTGGGTATCATCTGCATAGCAGTGAAACCTTAGCCCATACTGTCTCACAGTGTCTCCCAATGGCAGCATATACACCGCGAACAACACTGGGGAGAGCAGGGAGTCCTGGGGAACCCCACATGGCAAAGAGAATGAGTCTGAGGAACACATCCCAGAAACCACCCTCTGAGACCTGCCAGTGAGGAAAGATTGAAACCATCTGAGGACCATCCCTGACAGACCACAGACATCCCTCAAGCACTCCAGCAGTCCCCCCTGGTTCACGGTGTCAAAGACTGAAAAGAAAGATCAAGAAGGACCAAGATCGAACGGCGCTTCTGATCTCTTGCAATCAGGAGATCACTGAGCACCTGAACCAGAGCAGCCAAAGTACTATGCCTCTTCTGAAATCAGACTGGAGAGGATCACAGATGTCATGGATGGTTAAATGGTTCTCCAGCTGCTGCGTGACTACTTTCTCAATCACCTTCCCTTCAAAGGGAAGGTTAGAGACTGACCTGTAGTTAGCAAGACAATTTGGATCAAGAGAAGATTTTTTAAGGAGTGGTGTCACCACCGACTTCTTCAGGGAGTTCAGAAACTCACCTGAAACTAAAGAGCACCAAACTATCTCTGCAAGGACAGGGCTAATGATATCAACATACCCCAATATGAGGCGTGTTGGGCCCGGGTCCAGACTACAGCAAGTTGGCCACATACTCTGGACAATCTGCACGACATCTGTGATCTCTGGCCGGTCGAAGTATACCCAAGAAAACTGAGGGGTAGTGACCAAGCACCGACCACTGACAACTCCCATAGAAGGAGCTGCTTGGATCTCTGACCTGATGTTGGCCACCTTATCCGCAAAGAATCGAGCAAACTCATCACACTTATCCTGTAAAAACGTTTTTCGAACTTGCAGACAAGTTGGATTGCACAATCTGTCTACAGTATGAAAGAGCTGAGCTGGTCGAGTCTGAGCTGCAGCAATCTCCTCGGACAGGAACTCTGTCTTCTTGTGGGAGATTGCTGATAGATAGTACTGATAATGTTCCATCAATCTAAAGCAGTCGGCATCCAGGCCAGATTTCTGCCAGCACCATTCTAGCCTTCATCCAATATGCCTCAACTCCCTCATGGTCCCATTAAACCAGGGGGGCCGAGGGCGAAGAGTGAGAGGACAAACTCGGACAGGAGCGACAAAGTCCAGAACTCCTGCCACAGCCATATTATAGGCCTGGACCAGATTCACTGGACCCTCACTTGCACCCGGTAATCCCAATATGTCTAACACCCCCAAAAGACCATTAGGGGTTACATCCCTCAAAGGGTGGTATCTGACCATTTCCACAAGGGCAAGCTTAAAGGGGGGAGCCCGGATATTGAATCTTATAGTGTGATGGTCAGATCATCCAACTGGATGTATTTACAGGAAAACAAAAGGGTTGCACATTTACTTAGAAGAAGAAAATAAAACCAGGTTGACCGGACAGATAGTGTACAGCAGAACTCTGAGCTATTCTCAGCTAAAACCTATGTCTTTCCTTGCTGCTATCTGAAGAAAATACATTTCCCTAAACTATCTTTCTTACCAGACTTCAAGCTGCAGGGCTCTCATTTCCAGATGTACCAGGGTCCGAGAGAGAGGGAGAGGGAGCCTGCTTATAGTCCCTCACTATATTTCTCCCTCCATATGGGGAGGGGTCTCACGCACTTTGAGTGACAGTTCCATGTTGTCCCAGCCCTCTTTGAGAGTGTGTGTGTCTACACCCATCCTTCAGCACCTTCTTGCTAACATCATGACATCCACCTGGGTCCTTTGTTCAACATGGGATCATCTCCAGGAAGGACTCCCCACTGGGTTTATTGCTTTATTGCTTCCTCCCCAGCTTTCCTGTTAAGTTTCCCATAAGAACATCAGACCATCCACGCTGGCTGACATAAGCTGTCATATTCTACTTGATCATGTGATCTGGTAACGATCTTGTACTTAAAGCAGATGCATATTTAGAAAATAATAAATGAATCAAAGGAATACATGGCTTTGATCCCCTTTTCTGTGACACCCCACATGCCTTCCCCATTCTGTACAGTTTATCATATCTCTACAGTGCAACTGCTTTGGCCCAGATCTTTGAGGGGCAGTAATTTTACTGAAAATGTATAATAGTTTGGCGAAACATTGGTAAAAATTGAAAATTAAAAAAGGTTAGATACATGTGCAAGACTGACTGATGTGTTTTTTTTTCTTTGAGAAGCCTCCCCCCACCCACCCAATTTCTATTGTGTACTACAGAGCACCTGGGGGCAGCTCCACTTTACTTTATTTTTTTGTTGTAACACATTCCATATACTGTAGTACACCCTTTCTTTGAGTCTGAGAAGGACCAGTCTGTCACATTCACTGAAGAACATACTGAAGAGGACAGGACTCATAATGCTTTTTTTGGCACCAGACTTTTGACCTCCCTCACTTCTGATTAGACACCATTAATTACAACCCTCTGCTGCCTCTCCTTCAACCAATGTCCTACCCATCTTACTATGTCCCTTGCCACACCCAGATCCTCCTCCTTCTTCTTCTGCAATCTTCTGCAAGGCACCAAGTCAGAAACCTTGCAGAAGTCAAAGTAGAGTACATCCATGGTGTGGCCCTTATCCAGTATCCTCATCACCCAGTCAAAGAAAGCTATCAGGCTAGTCTGACCTCTCTGCCACAAATCCATGCTGTTTACTAACCTAGAATCCATTGTTCTCCTGGTAGTCCAAGATGTCACACTCAAAATACACCAGTCACGGCATGTATCCAAGGAATAATGAATTAGCTAGAATCCATTTGTAGTTTAACTCATGGTTCCATTTATTAGGCCAACACGCAGTAAAAGACAGACCCTCCTGGGTCAGGGGAAAGAAAAAGTACTCTAATGTTTCAACTCTTTCAAGTCTTTATTAACAATACTGCCCCTCTTAGGTAAGACTCTTAAACAGCAACTCATAATGTCAATGATAAAAAAGCTTTTCAAATACTGAAAGTGCAAGTACATAAATAGACACACATAACTTATCATTTCAATTTCATAAGTGCCTAACAAAACATACCCTATATCACGATCATCACAATATAACAAAGTGCTCAGTGTAAAATAGTGCTGTTTCACCATTCCTGTCTCACAACAAAAAGGAGGCATATTTAAAAGCTCTCTTCATTAAATACATGCCCTGAATTAAATGGCATAATTTATGATTTCCTTGAACAAATGTTACTTACATTCTTACATTTTAATCTCTAGACAAAGGGCAAGAAAAGTACAGAGTAGGGAGAGCTCAGATAAAACTATGAGAACTATGAGTCACCGCTGCCTGGGCGCATAAAGGTTGGAGGTGCCTTCTAATTATTAAGGGCTTCCATAATCTTATCTTCTATTGTGTTATCATGTCACTAGGCAGAGGCAACTACTAGGGAAAAATAAGGGAACAAACCATAACAGTGGAGACACATACGAAAGTCAGGTCAAGACAGGATTGGGGTCTAGTGGGGGGAATTATTCCTTGAGCATTGGCAGAGTCTGAAAAGATAGTATTGAGTAAGGGATTATCTTTTATATCGACTTCAGGCTTGAATTTTTTCAAAACAATTGATTTGCACAGGCTTTGTTGTGTCCTGAAGTTAAGGTGCTTCTGCTACAGAGAAGACGACAACATGGGGATAACAGCAATGGACAGGAATGTGAGTAATATTACCTCCCCTCCCCCTAGCAGTAGTAATAATGTGATTGAAGTAATCCCAACACAAGAAGTTTTAGATGCACTAAATGATGAAGAAATGGATACATGATGTGAAAGTTCTGTAAGGAGAAAATCAAGTACTTTTTGCCCCCACAAGGTCTGTAAGGAGAAAATCAAGTACTTTTTGCCCCCCACAATCACCAGCAGTGACTACTTTTCTAAAGTTATGTGAAAAAGATCTTGAGACTTTGAAAAATGAAGAGTTTATATCAATTTATTGTAATGTGTCAGCAATTGAAAGGGAAGCATTAGAAACGTTAAAGAGAAATTATAAGATTGTAATAAAACCAGCTGCTAAGGGGGGGGGGGAGTATTGTAATATTAAATGCAACAGACAATGTAGCAGAGGTAGAAAGGCAACTACATAACAGGCAATTCTATTTGTCAGTGAGCTCAGATCAGAGTTCAGAGACAGAGAGCTCGCAGGTTGGTGTTACAGAGTTTTAAAATTGTGCTATAGCCTGCAAGGGTACAAGGCTGCGTTATACTGTGGAAATTGCACACCTCTGGTGAGAGGATCATTAGGGCTGGTTGCCGTGGTAATAAGGGGCTTGTGTGTCCCGGGAAGACCGCCTGTTCGTAGCCCAGAGCAGTAAGGGAAGCTGGAGGAGCTACCTACGGTCCCTGGCACTTCTCAAACCACACAAGTAGCAGCTGGGAAGCAAGCGTAGTGCTGCTGAGGGAAAGTCCACCGCATGAGGTGGCGTTTTATATGTGTTTTGTATTGTGTGTAACATTACTCTGTTATCTTGCTCTTGCTGGGGCAGGATGTGGGTGAGCCTGTACTTCCTGTGGGGGCTGCATAAAGCTTGCACCTCACGTGAGCAGGAGCGAGCGCGTGGTTCAGCGTGTGGAGACACGTGCAGAGACACATGCATCTGCGCATGTCTGCTGTGTCCACTGTGGACGCCAGGAACAGGAGCCTGGCCCTAAGAATGAGGACACAGGGAACTAATGAGGGGTCCTAAACAAACGAACCATGCACTCGGAACCTGCGGTGCTCTCAGCCAATATTTTGCGATATCTTCCAAAAAGCTGATGCACTCACACACCCACAAGAGGCCAGACATGGAGCTTCTTTTTAAAATCTTATTTATTGCACCCAAATACACTTGACGCGTTTCGGACAATAGTCCTTTATCAAAAGCTAAAAACACAAGATCAAACTTGATTTAAATACTCATATATAAATGACGTCATAATAACATATTACAATTCATTGGTACAACAATCAAGCACCTCCACCATCTAATTACAAACAACTAAACCTTAAAGTGAACATAAAACAAACACTTATAGTATGTCTATCTAATGAAAGCATGATTAATAATACATTAACTTATATGGAAAAACTCTTTTTAGAACCATATATTCCTCTTGCACATCTTCATCTATATTCTAAATAAGATTTTAATTCTAAATGAGCATTAATGCCAGGCTTTTGGTAAGCTTTTAATCACAAAATCCATTCATTTTCTTTCTTTAAAATTTTATTCCAATAATTTCCCCCTCTTGGACCATAATAAACTTTTTCAATACCCAAAAACTTAAATTCATGAATTTCTTCTTTATTTTGATTTTCTACCATATGTATCGATGTGGCATGACAAATCTTGTTTATTTATTGCACGAATGTGTTCCAACACTCTAACTTTAAATGCTCTTTCAGTCTTACCCACATAAAATGTCCCACAAGTACATGTCGCTAAATATATTACTTCGTGTGTATTGCATGTAATAAGCTGTCTAATATCAAAGACTTTTCCTTGTCGATTAACCACACTAAAATCTTTTCCTTTTTGAATATACTGACAAGTGCTGCAATTTTTGCATTGATTACAACCAACAAGTTCTCCAAACCAACTATTGGTGTGTCCCATCCGTGTCATAAAATGACTATGTACCAAAGAATCTTTTAAAGTTGGGGCATGTCTATATGTCATAATAGGTGGATGGGAAGTGATTTCTTGTAATCCCAACTCACATGATAGCACATGCCAATGCTGTCTAATGATTTTACACACCTCATAACTGTGCACTAAACGTAGTTACAAAATGAAACTTCTTTCCTTTTATATTTTCTTTATTTTTATCAACCAATAATTCGTGTCGGCTGATATTCGCAGCAACTTGATACCCCCCTTCTATCACTTTTTGTGAATATCCTCTACTATTCAAACGTTTTCTAAGTGCTAAAGCTTCAGTTTCAAAATCCTCTGATTTACTACAATTACGTTTAATCCTAAAAAACTGTCCTTTAGGAATATTGTCAACTGTATGTGTTGGATGACAGCTTGTGGCAAAGAGTAAAGTATTTCCATCTGTAGTTTTCCTAAAAAGATTAGTGCTAACCTGTCCTTCCTTTTCCTGATTAACCTGTAAGTCCAAATAATTCACAGTATTGCAGTTTGCATTAAAAGTGAATCTCAGGTTCTCATTAGTACCATGTAAATAGTTCACAAATTCCTGTAACATAGTTTCATTACCCTTCCAGATTAACAAAACATCGTCAATAAAGCGCTTCCACAACAGCACATTATAGAAAAAAGGGTTACTATCTGTATTAAATACAATATCATCTTCCCATCGACCCACGTATAGACTAGCTACTATTGGTGCACATGTAGCCCCCATCGCGTTCCTTTAATTTGTCTATATATATCTCCATTAAAGAGAAAAATGTTCCGACTCAAAACATGTTCAAGAAATTTCAAAATTACCACTATTTCTCCATCTGATTTATCCCCTGATTTATTCAAAAAAATATGCTGCTGCATCCAATGCTCCTTCATGAGGGACATTGGTATAAAGCACTTCTATATCTAATGTTACTAACATACAATCTTCCCCAATAACTATTCCATCCAGCAATCTCAATATATCTTTAGTATCTCGAACATAAGATTTAAATTTTTTAACATGATTACCGAGGGCAGAGTCAACAAATTGGGACAAAGGCTCTGTAAGGCTTCCCAAACCACTAACTATGGGGCGTCCAGGTGGGTTTTCACTATCTTTATGGACTTTAGGTAAAACGTAAAACATTGGTTTTACTGGGTAGTCTACTTTCAAAAACTTTTTGGTCTGTTCTGTTATAATTCTTTGTTCAAAGGCTGCATCTATAGTGTGATCAATGCAGGATTTAAATTCCCATGTTGGATCAAAACTTAATTTTTCATAGAACAAAGTATCATTTAATTGCCGTAACACTTCTTGTTTATATTTGACAACATCCCACAATACTACACAGCCACCTTTATCAGCCTGCTTCATAACAAATTCCTGATTCTTCTGTAAACATTTTAATGCTTCTCGTTCTCTCCGACTCAAATTATCAAACCGTGGACGTGGTAAGCTATTAAACAACCCTTCCAAGTCCCTTTCACAGAGGTCACAAAACACACTAACTGCACGGCATAACGGTGGATTAAAGGTGGAATTGGGTTTAAAAGTATCAATAGCACCAGTTAAAGTCACAGCTTGATTCAAATTAGAGTCATAGTCATTCCTCTCATAGGAGAAAGGCCCTATGACAAAACCTGAGAATGCCAGACCCGTTAGTTTAACGTCTATAGCGGGGAAACTATTTGGAGGAATTTTAAAAGATCTTATTCTATCCCACTTGGCTGTACAAAAATTAATAGACCCAACCCAACATGGTTTTACGAAAACAAGATCATGCCAGATGATGAACATGCTTACCTTTTATGGAACAGCAAACAAGGCTTTAGACACAGGGAATGCAGTAGACATTATATTCTTAGATTTTTCCAAAGCATTCGATAAACTACCACATAAAGAATTGGTAGAGGTACTGGCCAGCACAAAACTACCTTTCAAACATAGTGAACTGGGTAGAGGCTTGGTTGAGCAACAGAAGGCAGAGGGTTACAATCAGGGGAGTAATGTCTAACTGGGAAGAGGTCACAAATGGAGTCCCGCAGGGGTCAGTCTTGGGCCCATGTTTATTCAATTTATATGTCTCCTCAATCAGGTGCAGCTTCCCCAACATCTGGCTGAATAAATTTGCAGATGACTGCAGGATTGGGGCATAGTAAACAGCTTAGAAGAGCAGATCAATGTACAGAAGACATTAGATACTGACACAGTGGACAGCCCAGCACAAGTTAGAATTTAATTTAAACAAATGTGTGGTAATGCACTTGGGAAACAGTAACAGCAAAGTTGAGTATAAACTGGGAGATGTTGTACTACACCAGACTGTGGAGGAAAGGGATCTGGGGGTTAGAGTAACTAGTGATTTACAATTTAGTACACACTGTAGTTTTATTGTAAAGAAAGCTAACCAGGCACTAAATTGCATTCTATGGCATATTGGCATCAGAGGTAGGTGATTCTACCACTGTACAGTGCATTGGTGAGGCCGCATCTTGAGTACTGCGCCCAGATTTGGTCCCCATACAAAAAAGCTGATACTAGATGGTTAGAGGGGGTGCAACGTAGGGGCAACAAAGAGGATTACAGGTCAGGGACATATATTTTACCAGGAGAGATTACAAAATTTAGGGTTATATACATTGCAATATCGTAGGATAATGGGGGATATGTGTATGATATATATAGGGCCCTGAAGGACAAGCAATTGAGGGAAGATTTGGGACTGAGGGTGAGAAAGCATTACTGGTATGAACCCAGGAGTCATAAATTACAACTAGAACAGGATAAGTGGAATATTTTGAAGCGGAAAAATTGGTTTAGCCATAGAGGGCTTCAGCTTTGGAACTCCTTGCCAAGAGAGGTAGTAATGAGCAAAACAATGGACTCATTCAAAATTGGTTTAGACAAGTTCTATAGAAATAAAAACACTATAATATAAGAATATCAAGGCAAGCATTAAGGACGCAAGTCTATGTAGCTTGGAAAAACCTATGAAATCTATGAAACACTAAAAACCAAGCAGAAAGTGGATCAGTTTTTAGGATGGGCACAGCATGAAGGCCTTATTATTGACAAAGAAAAGGAATATCTTACAACCGAGTATCCACTTAAGGCCAAATTCTACATACTTCCAAAGACACATAAAACACTTGTCAATCCCCCAAGTAGGCTGATCATTTCAGGCGTTGATACAGCAACTGAATCATTAGCAAAATTTGTGGATGATCACCTAAAGAACATAACCCCCAGTTTGCCATCACACCACCAAGACACAGTGGATATCCTAAACAAATTGAAAGGCATTAGGTTAGAAAGAGATTCAATACTAGTTACTCTAGATATTGAATCACTATATACCAATATCCCGCATGATGGAGGCCTGTGGGCAATGAGGTGTTATCTAGACAAGAGACTTGAAGGGAGTAAACCAGATAACAGAACTCCTTATAGACATGACCAAAACTGTATTAGAGCAAAATATATTTGCATTTGGCAAAATGTTCTACCATCAGCAGATGGGTATAGCCATGGGTGCCAGTCTGGCACCAAATTATGCTAATTTGTACCTGGGCCACTGGGAGAAGAAGGTAATCTGGAACAGATATGCAATCCCATTCTTTGAAAAAATCCAGGTGTGGCAACGCTTTATCAACAATGTTTTCATGGTGTGGCAAGGGGACAAAACAGACTTGGAAAGCTTTATTGAGTACCTACATGGTTTAAATCCAAACTTGAGATTCACATGCAATACTAGTGAATGTGAGATTTCATTTTTGGATGTGACTGTGTGGGGGAAAGAGGATGGCACTATAGCCACAGCATTATTTAGAAAGCCCACAGATCATAATACTGTTCTGTTGGGAAGTACTTGTCACCCTCACCACACCACTGAGAACATCCCAAAGACCCAGTTCTTTCATGTAAAGAGAAACTGTAGTGAACCAGGTAAACTGCATGAAGAACTGGTGGCATTAGAAACCAGATTCAAGGAAAGGGGATATGCAAATTCTGTAATTAAAAAGCAATAACAGCTACAGAGGAAGCAGATAGGGACACTATGTAACACAGAAAAGAAGCAGTAATCGAGCCAAATGGGGGCCATGACCAAGTTAAATTTGTTAGCATCTACAATATTAGATCCTGGAAAGTTAAGGATCTTATTTACAAGAATTGGTACATGCTAGGTGGTGACCATAGATTAAAGGAAACTGCAAAAACACCACCGAGGATGTCATACTGCAGATCCAAAAATATAAAGGATATTTTGGTACATTCTGCACATCAAACAGTGAAGGAAAGTTGTAGGAATTGGATGCCACCCCTCCCAAAAGGGTATAGGAAATGTTGACACTGCAAGTACTGCTCTGTAATTAAAGAATGTGCCATGTTCAAAAGTCTGGGGGATGGGATAATGTTTAATATACACCAGTTTATCAGCTGTGACACGACCTACAGTATGTTGTCTATTTATTTACCTGTCTCTGTAGGTCATTCTATGTTGGCAAAACTAAGAGAAAAAATGAAGGAATGAGTGGGAGAACACATGAGGGCAATTGTAAATGGTAAATTAGAGAATGTATGGGCACAGCACATGTTAAATATAACTTACAGGAGTGAGCATGAGCTAAACTTTATGGGAATAGAACAAGTAACATTGGGACCGAGAAGAGGGAAAGAGAGGGCCTCCTGAGCAAGAGAGAACTCGAATGGATATATACACTTGGGGCATACAAAGAGAATGGTCTCAATGAACACACTGAGATAAAACCATTCTTGAAAGATAGACACTAATTGTGTTTTGTTTTTTCTTCTTGTTTAGGTAAGAAATACTGAGTGGAGTATTGTGAACAAAGTGGCACTGTATGTTCTAATATTCCACAGCTCTTTCTTTTACCCATATAGCATATAAGTACCATTGTTTATTGGCTCTTTATCCCAGTGATCAAAAGTAGACAGTAGTAAGGTAACATTAACCAATTCAATGCTTAAAGAATAATCTCCCCCCCTCACTAGACTCCCAGTACTGTCTTGACCTGTCTTTCATACGTGTCTCCACTGTTATGGTTTGTTCCCTTATTTTTTCCCTAGTAGTTGCCTCTACCTAGTGACATGATAACACAATAGAAGGTAAAATTATGGAAGCCCTTAATAATTAGGAGGCACCTCCGACCTTTATGCACCCAGACAGTGGTGACTCCGATTCTCATAACTTTATCTGAGCTCTCCCTACTCGTTACTTTTCTTGCCCTTTGTCTGGAGTTTAAAATGAAAGAATGTAAGGGACATTTGTTCCAGGAAATCATAAACAATGCCATTTAATTCAGGGCAAGTATTTAATGTAGAGAGCTTTTAAATACATCTCCTTTTTGTTGTGAGACAGGAATGACAGCACTATTTTACACTGAGCACTTTGCTATATTGTGATGATCGTGATATAGGGTATGTTGTGTTAGGCACTTATGAAATTGAAATGATAAGTTATGTATGCCTATTTATGCACTCGCACTTTCGTATTTGAAAAGTCTTTTTATCATGTAACATTATGAGTTGCTATTTAAGAGTCTCACCTAAGGGGGCAGTGTCTTTGATAAAGACTCGGAAGAGTTGAAACATTAGAGCACTTTTTCTTTCCCCTGACCCAGGAGGGTCTGTCTTTTACTGCTTGTTGGCCTAATAAATGGAACCATGAGTTGAACTACAAATGGATTCTAGCTAATTCATTATTCCCTGGATAAGTGCTGTGACTGGTGTTTTTCAAGTGTGACATCTTGGACTACCAGAAGAACAATGGAATCCAGGTTAGTAAACAGCATGGATTTGCGGCATGACTGGTGTTTTTCAAGTGTGAATTCGATTGTCACAGAGCACCCCAGGTTACCTTGTGCAGCTCTGTTAGTTACCCTAGTCCAAGATATCCTCTTTGACCAGTGGCTCCATTGATTTACTCACAACGGTGGTAAGACCGACAGTCCTGTAGTTCCCCACCATCTCCTTGCCTCTTCTCTCTTATGGAGCAGAACTATGTTCACTATCCTCTAGTCTTTCAGAACTACCCCTGTCTGTAATGAGCTAATGAATAGTCCTACCAGGATTTCAGCCATTGCTGCTGCCAGTTCCTTGAGTACCCTTGGATGCATCGCACTAGTCCCAGGGGCCTTATCCATCTTTAGAGCTGCTAGCCATTTCAGGACTATTTTTCTGGGAAATATTATGTGCTTTATTTCTGGGGACCCCTTTAATGGCCGCCTTGATGCCACTCTTGGGAAGTGGCCTGCTGCCTTACCTTGAGAAGACAGAGCCTTTTGCACATCCTCCTCTACTACCCTACCACTCTCTGACACATGGGCCATACCAGATCACGACTGGGACCCTGCAATCCCTGGTCATAAAATGTATAGGAAGGATAGGCAGACAGGAAAAGGTGGAGGAGTGACTCTGTACATGAAGGAGGGGATAACCGGTACCACAGAGGAAAGGGTGGATGGAAAAACAGAAGCAATATGAGTGCAGGTAAAATCCACTAAGAGGGGGAAACTAAGGATGGGGGTGGTCTACAGATCATCTCCATTGGTGAGGGTCTCTTCTGCCTTAGTGGGAACAAGTCCAGTTGGGGGCATAGCCTAAATCTGCTAGGGGGAAGATTCAGGAGAGAGAGAGAGATGAGGAGGCACTTTTTCACCGAGAGGGTGGTGGCTAAGTGAATGAGTTGCTAGAGGAGGTGGTTTCCCTGAAAATGGGTGGATAGCTTCAAGTGAAGATGAGACAGAGCCAAGGTGAATGTTGCTGGTGGTGGAGTGGGGAAGGGTTGGGGGGACTCGAGGGTGGTCGGGGTAGGTTCCTCTGTAGACATGAGGTGGACCTGCACACTGCAGCACACTAGACAGATCATAAGGCCTTCATCTGCTGGCATATCTGTATGTTCACATGTACCCAGATAAGGTGTCATGTCTCCCTTCTCCCTCTCTGCTTCTAAAGGTCTACCCAAGATAGAGTGTAGTGTCTCCCCTATTTTTGCCTCTATAAGCCTACCTCAGATACTTGTAGTGCTTGCTCCCTTTTCCCCAGACAACCCTTTATTGCCCTCCCCACTACAGCTTGCCCTGCAGCCTACCCCCTGACCTCTACAACTGAGCAGCATCCCCTGTGGGCTTAACGTCTATGCTGTGGATACCCTACAGATGTTCCTAGGAGGTCAGGAGCCACACTACTGATTTGGGGATCATGTACCTACCCTAAGTTTATAATTGCCAGGTTGGCCCTCCCCGCACTCTGATTAGTCATCAGTACTCCGTGACCTCACTTGTCCTAGAAACAAAGAAAGCCTGGAACCTTTTTTAAGAGTGTTTGTGTTTGGTACTGTTAAAAATCCTTTAAACACAAAAATGTCAAGTAAAAGCCAGCCTTGCCTCATAACTGAGTAGGCTTTCATTCCAAACACTCTGCAAACTCCTGCTGAAATCATATCTTCCTGTGGATAAAACAGAGCTGCTTGCCTGACCCTCCCCCACCCTCTGATTCAACTTTTGTTAAACAGATAGTAAAATGGTCAGGGCTGTCATAACTGGGAATGGGGAGATAGCGCCTCTCATTATTAGTTGATCTTTAAAGAGGAACAGTCAGTACTGTGAGCTCAACATCCAATAATGTGTTAACATTCTGCATACAGAAGCAAAACAGGATGCTTTTGTTAAAACAGACAGTAAATTGGCCACATGACCGGGGTCATATCAGGGGCCAACTTTAACATTTTCTTTGCACTAACCAGCAGGACAAGTTGATTCAAAATTGCACTAGCCCGCAGATGCTTGTACTAGTCCACAACTGATCATTTATACAGGAAAAAATGCATGCCACAAAATATGCTGATTATTGTGCATTTATCCTGCTCCCACACTGCATTCTGCCCAAGCAAAGAAAAAAAAAAATAATTCAATATTTGGCGAATAATGTATAGTGCTTGTGTATACTTGCCTTTGGCCTTTCTGTGTCCCACCCACAGTAGAGGAGCTGGGCAGCAGTAGGGAACTAGAAGAGGCCCAGCACTAATGGTGAAAGGAGTGCCGGAGGAGGAGGAGGAGGAGGAGGAGGCAGGGAGGACAGTGGGTGCTTGAAACACTGAGCGTGGATTGCTGGGAGAAAGAGAGAAACTAGTTTTTATTTGGACTGTGAGAGGAGTACATTCCCCCACACTGAATCTCGGGCAAAGCCCACCCATTCAGTATTTGGCGAATAATGTATAGTGCTTGTATATACTTATCTTTGGCCTTTCTCTATCCCACCCTCAGTAGAGGGTCAAAAAAGTGCTCCGGAGGATGAGGCAGGGAGGATGGTTGGTTCCTTGAAACACTCTGAGCGTGGATTGCTGGGAGAAGCTATTTTTTATTTGGACTGTGGGACTGTGGGAGGAGTTTAAATTCCCCCACACCGAATCTCGGGCAAAACCCTCCCATACAATGTTTGATGAATAATGTATAGTGCTTGTGTATACTGAACTTTGACCTTTCTCTATTCCACCCTCAGTAGAGGTGTTTGGGAAATAGAAGGCCCAAAAAGAGATTACTTCCTCCAACTCACAGAGAGTGTGAACAGCAGCACACAGGAGAGGAAAACCCTCCTGTGGAGGAAACCTCTGAGGACCCTTGGCCACTGAACTGCCCCTCCTCTGGGCATGCAAAAAGGAGATGCTCCTAAATGTATGTCTGTTTTCGTCTTCTGGGTTGAAGATGTTCTAGGCATGAAGAGGTCCTTTTTCCAAGGGTCTTAATGACATGTGCAGGAATGTGCTGATGCTGATGCTGCTTCAATCCAAACGAATGTCCTGAGAAAGCATAAAACCTCAGTTTGAGCTGTTGTAGGAGAGTTCGCAGATGTTCCAGGAACAATGTAGTATTCATTGTTGCAAGTCAGAAGGGGTTAAGAAGATTCAGATCAACCGTGGCATGCAAGAGTTGATCAAGAGAGCTGCTGGGTACCAGTTCTAATGAACTGGGGATATATAATCTGAATTCCTTTGTGAAGTCTGTCGGCGTTTGAAGTTGGAAGTAACAGGATGTAATGATCTGCTTGTTTCTTAAAGTGGTGACTGTGAGGATTTTAGCAGAAGAGGCTGATCCAATAGTCAACTCCCTGAGATACAGAAAGTTAGGCAAATGACTAATGAAATCAATGTTCGAGTAGGAACATTACGCAGCAAGTCCCACAAGTTTTGGAATATAAGTCCATAACAGGGAATTGTTTAGGTGCTTTTACAGATGATGTCCTATGGACTCCAAGCAAAAGGAGTTTAATTGAAGGCAGCGATACATTCGACTAACATAAATATTGCTTTATGGTCCCAAAATGAATGTTGAGGTTTGATGGAGGTAGGTTATGAATGCAAGTACTGTAAATGATTGATAGAGGAGGAACTCCTAAGAATTGATTGGATGACAATAAATGAGGAAGACTTCTTTGAAGCAGTGATATGAGTTGCTTAGGAGCAGGTGCCAAGGTAGACCACATGAAAGCTTCAGCTTGCTTTGATGTTTGATGGCAGTGATTATGAATGCAAGTACGTGAGCGATATAGGAGGAACTCTAACCTAGTGACCAAATGGCACAACATGAGAAATACTTCTTGGAAGCAGAGATATGAAATTGAAAAAAAGAAAAAAATATGAGCTGCTTAAGAGCAGGCACTAAGGCAGACCACATGAAGCTTCAACTTGCTGACAATCATATGCTACGTATGATGAGATCAGCGACTCAAGGAGAAGTCGTGATAGAGTCTATTGAAAGATAGATGCGAAGAAAGCCTGGAATTGACATCAAGGTAAGAATCAGCTGTTTCATCTGTGCAAACAGGAATATAAAATCATTTCAGAGTAAATTACAGTATGTTACAGAGATAACCAGTTAGTCTCTGTATAAACACTGTGATGAAACGAAACAAAGACCTGCCCATATAGCTAATGTCAACTGTTGGTTGGTTGGGGATAATCACAAGCCAGATATGCCCCCATATGATGCATTGTCTTCCACAGGGAAAATTTCAAAGAGAGATGGATTTATCAGGAGGCCAGGGAGCAGTGATTCAGGATTCTGAAAATAACAGTATATCTTTGAGTTGAAGACGTGTTAGTATATATTCCAGGCCATAAGATCCATTTCAGTAGGCAGGATAATGAGATGAAGTCATTGTAAATGTCTAGGATGGGACATTTTCAGACAATGAACTGAACATGAACGTCACCACGGATTGCAGATATGAAGAAGTGGAAGCCAGAGCCTGGGCAGCCTTCATCATTAACAATATTGCCTGGGCAGCCCTCAACATTAATGATATTGTGAATAAGTTTGCTTTCTGCAAATTAATGAGTCTGCCTTATGTATCCAAGTTGGGGTGGAAGGAGGTGTTAGGAAGAGCAACCATGTGTATCAGCCTTGAAGAGGAAAAGGACACAGGATATGTTCCAGCTGATCTATCACCCTAAGCTGAAATTACAAGATAGTGAGACATCTAACGGTGTTCAGAACAAAGGAGAGCAAAATGGGCAAAGAAGTCACGTAATGGGCAGGAGTACGTTTGCTGCCCAGCACAGTGATGACAAAAGTGGTCGTTATTGAAGATGGTCAGGTTCAGATTGTATTAAAAGAAGTTTATGCAGTTGCAGCTGTGGAGAAGGAATGATGATAATGATAGAATTGTATCCTTCCACAGTGATGCTGAGATTTACCAAGAAATATGAATATAAGTCCAACTTCTCATATCTAGACAGAGCTGTGAAGTAAAAATACATCATGATATAAAATGAAAGCGAGGACAAGTCATGTATAAACAAACAGTGCCTTCACTAGCTGGGGAATTTTCTACTTTAAAAAAGGACAAAAACAGCTCTACAGGATACTATTCTGTTTTCAGAGGTATCTTGGGATGAGATGAGAGGGGATATCAGGTTACTTCCTTTTTGTCTATGATATCGCTGCAGAGGTGACCTGGGATAAGTTGAATGGGACAGATGAACTGAGGAGGAAGTAGTACCTGAATTCTGTCGAGTTGGCAGCTCTGAAATGGATGGCGTGCTTATGGCTGAAAAAGCACTGGTAGAGCATAATGGCTGGTGGGTGGACAGAGTGCAGGTATTGTGAACCTGGAGGCTAGAGCAAGTTGCGAGGAAAGACAAGCTTCGAGAGAAGCAATATGAGATTGTAGCGCCGATATGAATGTCACGAGCCGAGCCATGAATCCATGAATTTCAGATAAAGCAGCAAGGATTGATGGGAAACGAGCAGGTTAAGTGCAGGTTTTCTGGCAGGCTGAGTTTTGGCAGCTTATAAATAAATTGTCCGGTATACCGTGAGGTGGACGCATGGGGAAATGCGCCGTCCATAACGGCAACTCCTTCTGGGCGAAATCCCTCACGGCGATGGGGAGGATAGGGCAACCCGGATGGGGGTGGGCGAAATGGGTGACAGGATGTTGCTATAGGTACACGCGCGGGGGGGAGCGAGCACTTCCAGTGTGGGCTGGGAGGGGGTGGAGGGGCTGTAGGGGGTGGCGCTGCAGTGGGTTGCTGAGCTGCATCATGGCATCGGGGGTTGGCCTGTGGTTGGGGTGGGTGAGGTACCGGGTTCAGGTCCGGGCACTGGTGCGATTTTATTGCACCCGAACCTTTATTTTTACATGCCATAACCCCCCAATGTGCACCCCTGGAGTTGAGAATCTTTAGTAGTGGGGTGGGGGGGCAAAGCTCCCAGCGTGGGGAGGGGGTGGGGGCACAGCCTCCCACAGAAAGCATTGAAAAATATGTCTCTGGCACTGTTGTCCTGTGTGCTGAGGGTGTCAGAGTGCCGAAAATGCTTTCGGCATTCTGACTTCGCGATAACGGTGATCGCCTTTAGGCATTCGCCATTATCACATAGAACCAATTGTATAGTTCTGCTTTTGAGCTGGAGCTGGAGGTAGAATACTGAGGTTTTTCAATTCAAATATAAGGCATGGGACAATCCAGTCCTTTACAGAGAATGAATTTGAAGGTCTTGCAAGACAGATGCATGTTTGAAAAAGTCTATGGGGAACCCTGAGGACTTTCTTCAGATCCGAAGATGTAAAACCAGCAGGAGTGGTAGAGGCTTCATGGAGTATGGATGAGAAGGTCTTTTGCAAAACTGATGTGTGTCTGAACAAGTCTGAAGGGGACCCTGAGGACCTTTTATGGAATCCAAAGATGTAGAATGAGTGGAAGTGGAGAGGCCATAGTGCCAATATGGTACTTTGTATTGCACGTCAGAGGAATGAATCCTAGGCAGAGGAACTCAGGCCTTTTATGAACCTTGGAAGAGTAGGGGGCAATGTACTCTAGCACAAGTTTGTGGGGAAGCGTCACCACTGGCGGCTTTGAGAAGGAGAATGAAGCCCGGGCAGTTAGGTCCAGTTACTGGACACTATTGTGGATATAACAGTTCCAGTGGGGCTGTGTTCACTTTTTAGCTTTGAAGGGTGCAGAACCACACCTCCGATGGACAAAGTTGAGCCCTAATACTTGTATCAGTTGAAGAACTGCTGGAATGAGTAAATGAGATGCGAGTCTGATGCATTTCTGATTAACTGAAAGTTGCAGATGCTCGCTCCTCTGGTGAACTTAGTTGAATCCTACCTACTCAGGAGGATGTTCTGGATGCTGCAGTGCTGCCCTATATTTGAGGTGAGTCAAATTACAACTTGCTGTTGTTAGCCTTGCTTGTAGAGCAGAAAGCAGCTAACTAAAAGAAGCTACTTTTTCTTATTAATTTAAAACTTATACCTCAGCAGGAGTCATTGTCTATAAGACAAAGTAGACAGATAACTTTATTAGAAGTAGAAGGGGTCTTATTTAGGGTTAAAAAAAAGAAAGAAAAGAAAGAAAGTCAGTGTGTGTTCTGTGCAGGGAAGGGTACTAATCAGCTGACTTTGCTGAACCAGTAGGAGGAAAGAGAGCTTACCTGGGGGTGTGGTTTAGACACTATAAAAGCAGGTGAGTCAAATTACAACTTCCTGTTGCTAGCCTTTTTTCTTATTAATTGCCTCCATCCCACCACCCAAAGCCAGTTCTACTTTTATAGCCACTGGATTTGACTGTCAACAGGAACTTCCTGTTTGGCAGTAGGAAGGAAAGGATCATAGAGAAACATTGGTTTTGTCAACCCTAAAGGAAAAAAGTAGCTCACTCTCCCCCCCCAGCTGGTGGTGGTCTGATATTGAGCAAGGAAGAAGGAGGCTACTGAAGAAGATAGGAAGTTGCTGTCCCAGAACAGGAAGGGTGAGAGTTGTAAGGAGAGGAGAGAATAAGCATCCAGAGAAACAGTAGGACACAAAATAAAACATGATAGGAGTGGTGCAGTGCAATGGCTGTGGGGCGGCAGTGTTCCGGGAGACATTCTGGAGGCTGCGATGCTGCCCTATTTGCAGGCACCTCTCTGGTCTGAGAGAGGAGGTTGCCCGTCTCCAGGCTGACCTGGCTAGGATTCGTGAAACCTCCTCCCCCACCCAGGGACCACCAGGGCCAATGCCACAACCTCAAAGGTTGCCAAGAAAGAGGAGAGGCTGGACCAGGGTGGGCTCAAGGAGGGAGAGGGTGGTGGAACAGAGTTGCATCCCTCCAGCTGTACCTCTCCACAATTCATTTGCTCTTCTGGTGGATAGTGGTTCCTCTATGGAGGCACCTGCAGTGAGACCAAGAAGGATGCTGGGAACCTTCACAAAGGAGACCCACAGGAGGGTGGCATGGGACCCCACAGGGAAGGAAACAACTCCTGGTGGGGACTCAATCATTGGGGGTAGAATTGGGGGAGGAAGGGGAGAGGGAGGTAAGGTGCCTTCCTGGCGCCACGGCTTGGAGGGACAGGGAGCGAATCCTCAGGATCGTGGGAGGAGCTGCACGAGGGAGGGAGCTGGATGTCATTGTCCACCTAGGGACAAATGACCTGGCTAGGAATGGGATCAGAGCAGTGCAAGAGGAGTTTGAAGAGTTGGGAAGGGGCCTTAGACAAGTAGCGCATATGGTAACCTTCTCGGAGGTGCTGCCTGTCTATGGCAAGGGAGATGCTAGGGCACTTCTCACCAGGGAATTCAATGAGTGGTTGAAAAACTGGTGTGGAGCTCAGGGTTTTGGCTTCACTGGGGACTGGGAGCCACCTGGAGGATGCAGACCTATACTGGTGCGATGGTCTGCATCTGTCCAGGGGGGGAACCAGGATCCTAGGTGATGGGTTTAAATGCTTCATTGGCAAGCATTTAAACTAGCCAAGAGGGGAGGCACTGAAAAGGAGAAGGGAAATCCAAGCTTCCCCCCACAAAACATGGTGATTAGTGAGGTTAACACCAAGGTACATAAGTTATTAGGGAGAAGAACATATTTAAATGTAAAAAAAGGCAAAGGCAGTAAGGACAGAAATGGGGCTAAAAGGGGTAAGGCTATCAAAAAGTGGAGGGTGATGAGTACCAATGCCCATAGTCTGTGAACAAGCTCCCTGAACTAGTGGCCTTGATGGAAGAGGTTGCCTGGATATTGTGGCAGTCACAGAAACATGGTACACAGAGAACCATGACTGGGATGTCAACATACCAGGATACACAATCTACAGGAAGGACAGGGAGGGTAAAAGAGGAGGAGTAGCTCTCTATGTAAAGGAAGGGATCAAAGCAACAGAATTAAAGAGTAAACAGGGAGCAGAGGAGGCACTTTGGGTCACCCTGGAGACAGGAAATGGCACCACAATCCGCATGGGGGTTGTGTATAGACCCCCATCTCAGGGGGAGAGAATGGACAAGGAAATGATAGAAGGCTTTCTTAGAATGGCAGAAAAAGGGGAGATATTGTTGATGGGGGACCTGAATATGCCAGATGTTAACTGGAGCACCTTTGCTGCAGGCACATCAAAACAGGGTCATTCTTGATGCCCTACAGGGGGCATGCCTCAGACAGCTAGTATTGGAACCCACTCGGGAGGGAGCAATCTTAGACCTGGTACTCTCAAATGGGGATGGAGAAAGAATATCAGATTTAGAAGTGGGTAGCCATCTGGGAACAAGCGACCACCAAACAGTGTGGTTCACGATAAACACAGCCATACAATCAAGCCATACAAAAGCAAGAGTACTGGACTTTAGGAGGGCTGACTTTGGGAAAATGAGAGAGTGCCTCAGAAAAGCACTAGCAAACAGGCAAGAAGGAGGGGTGGAGGAACAATGGGGAGTAATCAAAACAGCCATCACAGAGGCAACAAGCCTTTGTATAAAGCAAATCAATAAAACACAACGAAGGAAAAAACGCTATGGTTCTCGAAAGAGGTGGCAGGGAAGGTTAAGGAGAAAAGGACAGCATTCAGGAAATATAAGGAAACACAGAAGGAGCAGGACAGAGAACTTTATCAGTTAAAGCAGAAAGAGGCTGGGAAGGCAGTCAGAATAGCAAAGGCCCAAACCGAGGAAAGGATAGCCAATTCTGTTAAGAAGGGGGATAAGACCTTTTATAGGTACATTAGGGAGCGAAGAAAGACCAAGGAAGGATACTGAAGCTTAATAAAGGGAGGAATGTGGGTAGAGGGTGACAGTGAAAAAGCAGGGATACTGAATGAATATTTCTATTCAGTATTCACAAAGGAAGAGGACGGGGAGGTACCTAAACCAAACAAGAGAAACACTCTGAAGACGAAGGCTGATACCAGTCCATTTACAGAAGAAAGGGTTCTGAAAGAACTAATAAAATTGAAGGTGGACAAAGCAATGGGGCCTGATGGGATTCACCCAAGAATTCTAAAAGAATTAAGGGTAGAACTAGTGACACCGCTGACTACTCTCTTTAACAAAT
Source organism: Neoceratodus forsteri (assembly GCA_016271365.2). NCBI lineage: Eukaryota > Metazoa > Chordata > Ceratodontiformes > Ceratodontidae > Neoceratodus > Neoceratodus forsteri. The sequence continues at coordinate 695,712,212 of CM057456.1, read as the reverse complement.
CATGGGAGGATGGGGTGGTACCCGAGGACTGGAGGAGGGCAGATGTGATTCCTCTTCACAAAAGTGGGAGCAGGACAGAGGCAGGAAACTCCAGACCAGTTAGTTTGAACTCAGTGGTAGGGAAAATGATGGAATCACTTCTGAAGGAAAGAATTGTTGAGTACCTAGAGGCCAGTGGGGCACAGGACCCAAGGCAGCATGGATTCACGATGGGAAGGTCGTGTCAGACGAATCTAATAGATTTCTTTGACTGGGTGACCAAAGTAGTAGACAAGGGAGGGCTGTGGACATGGCCTACCTAGATTTTAACAAGGCATTTGATACAGTCCCACACAAAGATTAATTCACAAGATAGCCAGCCTTGGAGTGGGTCCCCAGGTGGTAGCCTGGATAAAAATTGGCTAGACAATAGGACGCAAGGGTAGTAGTAAATGGAGTACACAGTGAAGAAGGAGAGTTACTAGTGGGGTACCGAGGAGGTTCAGTACTGGGACCGGTCCTTTTAATGTCTTTATAAGTGACATTACAGAGGAACTGGAAGGAAAAGTATGTCTCTTTGCAGATGACACAAAGATCTGCAACAGGGTTGATACACAAGATGGAGTGGAAAGGATGAGAAGGGACTTGGCAAGGTTGGAGGAATGGTCAAATGTATGGCAGCTCAGATTCAATGCAAAGAAGTGCAAGGTAATGCACATGGGAAACAAAAACCCAGGAAAAGCATACACAATGGGGGGTGAGATACTGACACCGTAAAATAGAAAGGGACCTGGGGGTAATTATATCAGATGACCTAAAGGTGGGCAAGCAATGTGAGAAGGTAAGGAAGGCTGGGGGATACTGGGATGCATAGGAAGAGGCATCAATAGTAGAAAACAGGAAGTTGTTATCCCTTTGTACAGACAGTTGGTGAGACCCCATCTGAGTACTTGTGCAGTTCTGGAGACCCCATCTCCGCAAAGACATAGACAGAGTGGAGGCTGTCCAGAGGAGGGCAACAAAATGGTGCTGGGTCTGCACCAGAAGACAGCCAAGAAAGACTAAAGGAGCTTAATATGATACCCTTGAGGAAAGAAGGAGAGAGAGGGGACATGATAGAAACTTTCAAGCACCTCAAGGGAATTAACAAAGTCCAAGAGGGTAGCATCTTCCAGAAAAGGAGATGTGCAAGAACAAGGGGGCACAATTTGAAGATAGAAGGGGGACATCTCAGAGGTAATGTGAGGAAGTATTTTTTCACTGAGAGGGTTGTGGATGCATGGAACAGCCTCCCTGAGGAGGTCGTGGAGTCAAAAACAGTGGAGGACTTCAAGAATGCATGGGACAGGCATAAGGCAGTCCTAGTGGGGGGTAGGAGGAAGTAAGCTGTTGGTTAACTAGGATCTGCAGCTTATCTGTTAGGTAGGAAAATGGGCAGACTAGGTTGGCCAAGTGGTCCTTATCTGCCGTCAAATTCTATGTTTCTATGTTTCTATATGCCGGCACCTCTCTGGGTTGAGGTTGCCAGTCTCCAGGCCGAGCTGGCAGGTGTACTGGCAGCCTTGGCCCCCACCCAGAGGCCACTGTGCTGGCAGACACTGCCACAGCAGATACTCAGGCAGAGGGCTGGCTGGACCATGGTGGGCTCAGGGAAGTTGGGGGGGGTTAGAGGCACATCCCCATCCAGTCCAACTTAGCACTTCTTTGCTGTCCTGGAGGAGTGGGCAAGTCCCATAAGGGAACCCAAGGTTGAGACCAGGGAGGATGAGTGGGTCCTCCAGGAGGGAGACCCAGGGGCAGGAGGTAGAGGACCACAGAGGAAGAGGAAGTTGGGGACTCAATTGTCTGGGGAATGGATCTGGGTACAGGTAGTGGGAAGGAGAAGGAGGTCAAGTGCCTTCCAGAAGGCACTGCTCAGAGGAAGGGGGTGAATCCAGAGGATCGTTACAGCAGTAGCAAGGAGGGGGGAACTGGAGATCATGGTCTATCTGGGGACAAATGACCTAGCCAAGAAGGGGGTGAACATACAGCAGGTACAGGAAGACTTCAGGGAGTTGAGTAGGTGCCTTGGAGAGGTAGCAGGCACCGTAACATTCTTGGAGATGCTGCCAGCCAATGTCAGGGAGGAGGCTTGAAATTTCTGCATCAGCAAGTTCAACACCTGGTTGAGGGGCTGGTGTGGAGATAATGGGTTTGTCTTCACTGGGGACTGGGGAACTACCTGGAGTGATGGAGGCCTGTACAGGGGGCACTGCCTTAATTGATCCATGTAGGGGACTGCAGTCCTGAATGAAAAGTTTGGATCCTTACTTACCAAGCGTTTAAACTGGACAAGGAAGGGAGGCAGTCGGGAGCATGGAGACTTAGGCAGCCCATCCCATAGGTCAAAATAGCTAGTAGGGTGGATCAGGAGGGAATGTTGTTGGCTAATATTCATCAGCTCAATACAAGGGGTAAGGCAAAGAAAGGGAGGCAGCAAAAGAGAAAAAAACAGGAAGGAAAATGCAGATACACGAGGGGGACAAGCTGTGAAACATGGAAAGATATTTCTGGACTCGTTACAGGAGATAGGACAGAGGATGGGAGGCAGCAAGCTAAAAAACACAGGGTTGGAAGGAAGGAGCAGAAAGGCAAAGATAGAAATACAAGAGGCACAGACTGCAAAACATGAACAGCCATGTATACAAATGCCTGCAGTCATGGAAACAAAAGCCCAGACCTGGCAGCCTTGATGGCAGAAGCAGAAATGATCATATTGGCAATTACCAAGACATGGTACACTGGAAACCAGGACTGGGAAGTAAATGTACCAGGGCACACTCTACACAGGAGGATATGGAGGGTAAAAGGGTGGGGTGGGGTGGGGTGGCTCTCTACATTAGAGAATGTACTAAAGTGACGGCAGTGCAGGGTAGACGGGGAGTCTGAGGCACTGTGGGTCACCCTTGAGCCAGGCTGTGTCATAGTAATTCACACAGGAGTGATCTATAGGCCTGCAGCACAGAGAGAGGAGGTAAATAGAGCAATAGTGGAGGAAATACATGGGATGGCAGCAAAGGGGGAGGTACTGCTGCTGCTGGGTTATTTTAACATGCCAGATGTGGACTGGACCATCCCGGCAGCTGCCTCAACCAGGAGCTGAAACGTCATAGAATCCTTGCAGGGGGCAGGCCTCAGGCAGTTAGTGCAGGAGCCCACCAGGGACAAGGCAATTGTGGACACTGAACTGACCAATGGAGACAGGATCAAGGAAGTCAGGGTGGATGGGCACTTAGGGTCCAGTGACCACCATACAGTGTGGTTTAACATCAGTACAGTGTTGCAGGATAGCCACACAATGACAAGGGTCCTGAATTTCAGGAGGGCAGACTTTGCTAGGATGGGGAGAGGGATCAAAGAAGCCCTGACAAGAAGGGAACCAGGGGAAGGGGTTGAGAAACAGTGGGCACACCTTAAGGAAGCCATAGTGGAGGTGACAAATCAGTGCATTAGGCTGAGCAACAAGGGAAAAAGAAAGAACAACCCACTATGGTTGACAAAGGAGGTGGAAGAGAAAGTGAGGGACAAAAAGGGGGCTTTCAGAAAATACAAGGAGACTCAGAAGGATGAGGATAGGGCGGTGTACCTAGAGAGAGACAGAGGGAGGCAGGGAAAGCAGTTAGCAGTGCAAAGGTGCATACAGAGGAGAGATTGGCTCAGATGATAAAGAAGGGGGTACAAGTCACATTAAACTGTTCCCTCAACTCAGTGGCGTAGCATTGTTCAATGTGTTTCCTAATCTGTGCAGTGTTTAATTCAATTAATTAGTAAAAGGTTAGTGTAACCCCTGTACAAATGGGGTTCCCGAAAAGTCTTCTTTGAGCTTGCCTAAATGCTCACTGCCAGGTTGGTGTCCTGCGTTTTAGCAGTTTAAATGTGATTACCAGAGCCTGTATAGCCTCTGTGTACTATCTCTTTAAGAGCTGCCTGATTGCAGCCTAAGTAATCTGAGAGGGAGCTCTGTTGAAAGATGTAACTATTTGCTGAAAATCATTTAGGGTGATAATGATAATGTAGTTTGTCTAACCTGCTTTCTTTGTAGCAAGGACTGTTTTGTTTTGTCTCCACTATCTTGGTCCTGGACTGCAAATTGGACCAATCAGTTCTGGTGGGACCTAAAATGTAGCCGGACTACAGGAGCTGTCTGAAGTCAAAATCTGTAGGAATTGTAGTTTTGAACTTTTTTGTGCCTTTTTTGCAACTGAAGGAGGAGCTCTTGCTTTGACTGACAGCCAAATCAGCCAACCAAACCTTCTAGATCTTGGGGAAGTCCCGGGTTACTTGCAATTTCCAGTTAGTTCTGAGCTGGGAAGTGAAATGAGAGCAGCTCAAATGTACTTTGGGCAGCAATCCTGAGTGGATTCGCATGGGAAAACTGTGAAAGGGCTGAGTTTTTGGCTTGCATGTCTGCTGTTGCTCCTGAGAGGGAGAGAAGAGAATTATTTTGGACTAAATCCAAGTTTGTGTGTGACTAAAGTAAGCTACTGAAGTGGGCCATGCCCAACCTGAAGAAGACTGAAGATTTTGCTGAATGTGATCGGCCTGTCAGGAGTTCCAGCTACCCCTAAGCTCCCGGTATGTGCAGAGACTTTGTGATTGTGACCGGGCAGCACTTTGTCTGGTACAGTAGAATTTCATTACATGTAAATGTGCTATGAGCTACTAGTGGGTTGTGAGTTAGTTCCCCACTGTGTGAACTGTGTTCTGCTTGCTGGAAGCTGTATCCAGCCCAAAATGGACTGCTTCCGAACTTGTCTCCATGCGGTCTGGGCCTTGCCAGACTGGCCCAGCCACACTAGCCACTGCACAGAGAAGCCATCCATGACAGACCTGCCTGGGGATCAGCCTCCTGTTCCACGCTTGAACAGGAACAACGCCTCTGCGACTCGTGTGGGCCCTGCTTCTCCTGGCATTCCAGATCAACCACCTGCAGTCTCGATTTTTGTCCAGCCTGTGTCCAGTCTTGGGTATCGTGAGTAAATATCAGGGTAGCTCCCTGCTACAACAGCTTAATCTGAGTGTGTCATCTGATTGTCTTGTTGTTTCATTTCCTTTACGAACTGAGCCCTCTGGCTCCAGATTACAAATATTGTGTACTGTGCATGTAGTGTTTTCCATCACAGGGCTGCAACCAGCTGCAACCCCGGGGCAACAGTCCTGACTAGCCCATCTCTTCTCCACCTGGGTACCCAGAGGTGGACTGTATGGGGGTACTCAAAGAGCATGCATAACTGCTTGATTGATATAACTTTTAAGCTAATTAACCTGATTTTGCCCCTTCCTTGTTCAAGTCCCCTGAATAAATCAGATCTAACTTTTTCTGCATGTAATCTGAATGTGGTTCCAGTTTGTGCTCAAAGTACTGTACTGTTGCTATTTGCTGTGCATAACCTTATTTTACAGGGGGTCCCCAGGGTTGAGCCAAAGGAACCAGCCCTGGTGGTAATTGCAAACAGTGTGGGTACTTGTGTGGTGTACCAGGGGTATTGTGAAAGTGATTATTGTACAGTGTTCAGGCCACTAGAGGGGAAAGAGGGGGGTTTACAGTGTCCTGGAGGGCTGTGCCCAGGTTAGCTTGACCACTACCAACCCTGACCTCCGGGTGGAGGCACCTGTTTCAGAACTCAGGCCCCTTAACCTGCTACTAGCCAAGCAGGCAGGGGTAGTAGCACTTGGGATAGCGCCACTTAGGGGTTACATTAGTATTAGTTTGCAACTAGCTGTTCTGTGCTATAAGCTTTATTTTCAGCTGAGTGCTTATGAATTTCATTTCAGAAGGCAGACTAAACAACTCTTAAGGAATGCTGTGATATTTATAAACAATGCTCTTAAGGAATGCTGTGATATTTATAAACAAACGCAGTGAAGGATGGTTGGAAAATAGCTGAAAGCATCAACAGTTCGAGTTGCCACTGCAGTAGCATCACAAAAAACAAGCATTTGTCAATGCCAAATGTTGATTGCGTTAGTCTATTGAGCTCGCTCAGTGGCCCTTTGTCACTGGCTCAGTCTGTTTGTCCCGGTGCTGCAGGCTGCTCTTTTGTACTGGGCTGCTGCCTGTGTTGGCACCTTGTTCTGCTGAGGAAGAAATCCACAGCTGTCCCGACAGAGCTCCATTGAGGTGGCTCACTCCCCCTCTCTCACTTGCTCATTCTGTTTCTCCTGGTGCAGGCTGCCCTTTTGTACTGGGCTCCTACCTCTGTTGGCGCCTTTTCTCCCACAAAGAAATCTGCAGCAGTCCCAACAACGCTGCGTTAGCTCAACTCACTCCTCTTATCTCCTCGCTCATTCTGTTCTGCCGGCGCTGCAGGCTGCCCTTTTCTACTGGGCCCCTGCATGCATTGCTGCCTTTTTCTGCCCACAAACAAATTTGCAGCAGTCCCAACAGAGCCCTGTTGAGCTCACTGACTCCCCCTCCATCACTCGCTCATTCTGTGTCTCCTGGCACTGCAGGCTGCCCTTTTGTACTGGGCTCCTGCCTGCATTGGCGGCTTTTTCTGGCCAGAAATAAATCTGAAGCAGTTTCGACACAGCTCCACTGAGCTCACTCACTCCCCCTCTGTCACTCTCACATTCTGTTTCTGCCGGTGCTGCAAGTTGGCCTTTTGTACTGGGCTCCTGTCTGCGTTGCCGCATTTTCTGCCCACAAAGAAATCTGCAGCAGTCACACTAGAGCTCCGTTGAGCTCGCTCACTACCGCTCTGTCACTCGCTCGTTCTGTTTCTCTTGGCGCCGCAGACTGCGCTTTTATATGGGGCTCCTGGCTGCATTGGCACCTTTGTCTGTCTACAAAGAAATCCACAGCTGTCCCGACAGAGCTCTGTTGCGGTCGCTCAGTCTCCCTCTCTCATCGCTCATTCTGTTTGTCCTGGCGCTGCAAGTTGCCCTTTTGTACGGGGCTCCTGCCTGCACTGGCGCCTTTTTCTGCCCACAAAGAAATCCCAGCAGTCCTGATAGACCTCCGTTGAGCTCACTAAGTCCCCTTGTCTCACTCGCTCGTACTGTTTCTCCCACCGCTGCAGGCTGGCCTTTTGTACTGGGCCCCTGCCTGTATTGATGCCTTTTTCTGCCCGCAAAGAAATCTGCAGCAGTCCTGACAACGCTTCGGTGACTTTGCTCACTCCCCCTCCCTCATTTGCTCTCTCATTCTGTTTCTCCCAGTGCTGCAGGCTACCCTTTTGTACTGGGCTCTTGTGTTGGGGCCTTTGTCTGCCCACAAACAAATCCGCAGCAGTCCTGACAGAGCTCAGTTGAGCTCGGTCACTCCCCCCTCTCACTCGGTCGATCTTAATCTGTCCCAAACACTGATTTCCCAGAGTGACTGTGCTATTGTCCCGCAGGAGTGCAAAAACATATTTTAGCCAGGATGTGAAAAATGACAGCAGTAGTGTTCTTAAGGAGCTGTAAAAAAATGCCACTGTAGAAAATGTGGCATGACAGTATTACAAATTTGCGAAGTTACAAGTGTGTGTGGAAACAGTTCAACGCAAGCTTGTAACACAGTCATGTTATGGAGTTTTGTCACCAAATTTTCAACATAAGGATTTTAGGATATCTGCTCATGAACAGTGCCACTGTCATTTTCTTAATCTGTCCCGAACACTGACTTTCCGCAGTAACCAAGTTATTTTGCGCCGGAACTGTGAAAACATGTTTCTGTCAGGATGTGAAAAATGACAGCTGTACTGCTTATAAGGAGGTGTGAAAAAATGGCACTGTTGAAAATCTGGTGTGACAATATTGCAAATCTGTGAAGTTACAAGGGTGCGTGGAAAGTGCGCAACGCACACTTGTAACACAGTCAACTGATGGGCTATCATCACCAAATTTTCAACATAGGCATTTCAGAACCTCTGCTCATGATCAGTATCATTGTTGTTTTCTTAATCTGTCCCGGACAGTGATTTCCCACAGCAACCGCTCTATTCTGCGCCGGAAGTGCGAAAACACATTTTGGCCAGGATGGGAAAAATGACAGCTATACTGTTCATAAGTAAGTCTGGGAACATGGCAATGTTGAAAATCTGGAGTGAAAATATTATAAATTGGCGAAGTTACGAGCGTGCATGCCAACTGCGCAATGCACACTCGTAACACAGTCATTTTATGGAGTATCATTACCAAATTTTCAACATAGGCATTTTAGGACCTCTACTCATGAACAGTGTCACTGTCATTTTCTTAATCTGTCCTGAACACTGATTTCCCACAGTGACCGTGCTATTTTGCGCTGGAAGTGCGAAAACACATTTTGGCCAGGATGTGAACAATGACAGCATACTGCACACAAGGAGGTGTGACAAAATGCCAATGTTGAAAATCTTGCGTGAAAATATTGTCAATTCGCGAAGTTATGAGCGTACGTAGCAACTGCGCAACGCACGCTCATTAAACAGTCATTTTTTGGATTTTTTTTCACCAAATTTGCAACATAGGCTATTTGAGAGCCCACCTCATAAACACTGACACTGTCGTTTCGTTAATCGGCCCCAAAGGATGACTCCGCACAGTGACCGCGAAACCACCTTTCAGGGCTGATTAACGTCATGACAGTTCAAGAATTCAGGAGGAAGGGTTCCAAAAACCCCATGTTGAAAATTTGGTGAAAAAATTCCCCAAAATGCCAGAGATATGCACTAAAGTTGAAAAAACCCTATTTATTACATTATACAGCTTACCGGCATTTCCTCAGTTTTGTGGTCGGCTTTGAAAAGTGCAGACGTGTTCCCGGTCCACCGAAGATCATTGCGCTGAGCTCTGGAGGTAAGTATGGGGTGAGAGGGGTGTGGGGAGGCAGGGTGCGCAGTGGGTGGGTGCGGGTTGCGGGTGGGGGCAGGGCGAGCGCTGAGGGACAGTTTCCTTTTTACAGGAGGAAAAAAAAACAAAAGATGTCGTGGGACCGTTTTTCCCTTCAGTGGGGCATCTGGCACGCTGGGGTGGGCTCCCAGCCTGCCAGCAGAGGCTTTCCTTTGGGGCCAGCAGTAGCCGACAGAGTTGGGCACCCCATTGACAGGAACAAAACGGGGGGGGGGTTACAGAATGCCGACTGGGAGTGGGCTCCCCCATCGGCAACAACAGAAACACAGGGGCAACAAAGTCGATGCGGATTAGGGCCCCCATCGGCAAGTAAACGCGGTGGAGGGGAAGGGGGTTATATTGTTTGTGAACACGGCGGCAACCCGCCGCCATGTTCACAAACAATATCAGGGGTTTCACATCCCGCCCTGCAATGATGGGTCGCTCTCTCATTGCAGCGGATGGCTGATGCTGCAATGACGAGGCGGCCCCTGATAGCAGCGGCTACTTTTTTAGAAGGTTGTGGCACGCTGGCTGAACTAGTGTCAGCAGCAGCATGCCATGGCATTGGGGGATGGGGGACAAGCCTTTGCAGGCATTGGGCACAACAGTGCCACGCCTCCACAACCTGCTTGTGGAGAAAGCTGATGCAACACGTTTCTTGCGCATGCGTGCAATCAACATAAAAATGCTGCACCACTGAGTTGATGGAACAGTTTAATGTGACTTGTACTATTTTTATTTATTTATTTAGCTTTTGTTGACCAGGTAAGTGCACTAGACAAATCCTGCCTATTTTCAGGCACGACCCGGGGGAGGGGGATACAGATGAATGCCAACTGACCTTGAACCAGATTAAGCTGTTGGTGGTATTTTTAGTGAATGAGGGAAATTTGGCCAGGACACCGGGGAAATTCCCCTACTCTTTTCAATAAGTGCCATGGGATCTTTAACATCCACCTGAACTACCACCAATCCAGGCAGATGGGACCTCGGTTTAACGTCTCATCCGAAGGACGGCACCTCAGAAGTGCAGCACCCCTCTCATGCTGCACTACAGTGTCAGTACTAGAATATTAACCCAAGTGCCAGATGTGGGAACTGAACCAACAGCCCTCTGATCTCCCGGCCTCAGAGGTGAGTGTGCTACCTACTGAGCCACTGACACTGCAGGAAGGCAGTGTTTCCCCAAGACAAATTTGAAAGGACAGGGGTTTTGCAAAATTTGAAATCCCTTAGTAATCTGAGGGGGGTCTGGGGGCATGCCCAACCCCCTGTAAAATGTTTGAAAAAATGGCTGAAAATGGTGCATTTTATGAGGTTTCCTGACTGTTTTCTGGTGTTATTTCTATTGTTAAAAACTGAGATTTTATACTGGAAAACTACTTGTCACTGACCAAAGTAATTCATATGTTATGTTTCCATATTCACATCTCTTGAAAGTAGATTTTTACTATTAAGATCTGAATATGGAAACATTCATCTGTTATTAGTACAGCTATAATATTTGAACTAAAAACCGTGTATAAAATTCTCAACTTATTAAGCCGAAAAAGTTACACACGTTATTAGTACAAATATTATTTGCCCTAACTGTAAATGCATTTATGACACAATGAAGATGAGAACCAAATTAATGTAAGACTTTCATGTGAGTCGAGCACTGCAGCGCTTACACACAATACAGAGAAGAACGGATATAACATCAAGTGTTGAGTCTCGTGCTTGGTTGTAGCATGTTTAAATGTGAACTTGGCCCTTCAATTTTTAGTAAAGAAACAAATCAAAAGTACAGAAAATAATATTCCATAAGTGTGTAAAATAGTTTTGGAGCTACAACTGTGATGTGAACACATAGATCCTAGTCGAAATGTGTGTGTGTGTGTGTCAGCATGCGACAGTGAAACTTAAACATGCAGTTTCGTGCCCACTACTTCTGAGACAGCCACAGGCCTACATCGATCCAATTAATCACCTTTTGGGAGCCTTTCTAAAAACACAGTTTGTTTTTAGAAGGGCTCTCAGAAGGTGATGGATTGGATAGATTTAGGCTTGTGGCAGTCTCAGAAGTACTGGGCAATAAGCCGCAAGCAAAGAAGTAAGGAATTTGGTATGACCATGTGATATAGTAAAAGAACAGACCATTATGCAGTCAGAGGAGAAAAAAGTCTCATAAAAAAATGGTAGTTTACCTACATTTTGCAGTTACTACAAAAATGCCCTCCTACAGTGCCAGTAGCTTTTTTAAACAGTTAAAGTGCTTGGTAAGTCTACTGAAAATGAGGGCAGCACCGACCTCAGATCATTAGGAATATTGCACTGATTTAATTTATGGTTTGGTCATTGTTTCTTAATTTTCTTAAACCCTCTGAGGCTATGCTTTTGCATTATGAACTTACAGGTTTGGAGGCAAAAGCATAGCTTTCATTATAGCCTTTTTACATTCGTTTGCACGCATGCGCAAGGTACGTCTTGTAACAGTATAACTTTTGGAGGTGTGTGACCCTCCTCCCCAGTGCAGTGCTCAGTGTAGCAGGTGCGACCCTACCGGATCAATACATGCCGAGCTGTGTATGACAGCAGTTCAGCTGTGTCGGTCTTCATTTCTAACAAAAGGTCCGCTGCAATCAGCGTTGGTAACGTGTATTCAATTAGCATAAGGATGTCAGCCGAACTACTGTCATGCACAGCTCAGCATGAAATCCCTCCCACTGCTAGTGTCCTCCCTCCCCTCCTTACTGTTCTCCCAATCCCCCTCGGCACATGCTGCCCCCCCTCAGCACACTGTGTGGCCGACGGGGTGCCCAATCCCCCATTGGCTGCAGCCCCCCAAAAAAACCAACCAGTTGGCACGCTGAGAGCCTACCCCAGCATGATCATACTTCCCCACCCCCCACGCACACACTGTATGCCCGGCGGGTGTGCCCAATCCCCGCTGGCTTCACTCCCCCAACAAACATGGAGGTGGCATGCTGGGAGCCCACCCCAGCATACCAAAAGCATCCTTTGTTTTGTTTTTTTTACATTCTTGCCCTCGCCCCCCCACCAACTCGCACCCACCCTCTGAGCACCCACCTCCCCACACCCCCCCTCACATAGGTGACACACTGGGAGCCCACCCCAGCATACCAAAAGTGTCCTTTTTTTTTTTTTTTTTAAACTCCTGTAAAATAAGAAAATGGTCCCTCGGTGAGTCCACCCCCCCCGCCTACGCACCACCCTCTGCGCACCCACCTCCCTATACCCCTCACCCCATACTTACCTCAGGAACCTAGCATGATGATCTTGGTGGACCAGGAACACGTCTGCATTCTTCAAAGCCAACCGCTGAACTGAGGAAATGCCAGTAAGCTGTATAATGGAATAAATAGGGTTTTTCCAACTTAGGCGGCTATTTTGCCCATTTTTTTGACTTTTGTACCAAATTTTCAACATGGGGTTCTTGACACCCCTTCTCATGAATTCAGTAACTGTCGTGGTGTTATTTGGTCCCGAAAGGTGATTTTGCGGTCACTGCACAGAATCACCTATTGGGACCTATTATCGAAACGACAGTGTCAGTGTTCATGAGGTGGGCTCTCAAAAAGCCTATGTTGCAAATTTGGTGAAAAAATTCCAAAAAATGACTGTTCTACGAGCATGCGTTGCGCAGTTTCCACACACACTCATAAGTTCGCAAATCTGTGATATTTTCACTCCAGATTTTCAACATAGGCATATTTCCACACCTCCTTATGATTAGTAAAGCTGCCATTTTTCACATCATGGCCAAAATGTGTTTTCACACTTCCGGCGCAGAATAGCGCCGTTGATGTGGGAAATCAGTGTTCAGTACACAGTAAGAAAATGATACTGACAGTGTTCATGACCAGAGGTGACAAAGTGTCTATGTTGAAAATCTGATTAAATAATTCCACGAATGACTGTGTTACAAGCATGGCCTGTGCAGTTTCCACACAGGATCGTACCCTTTTTCGCACTTCCGGCATACAATAGCGTGGCCGCTGTGGGAAATCATGTTTGGTACAGAGTAAGACAATTACAATGATACTGTTCAAGAGAAGACATCCTAAAATGCCTATGTTGAAAATTCAGTGCAAAAATTCCAAAATATTACTGTTTTGCGAGCGTGCATTGCGCAGTTTTCACGCTCATTCGTAACCTCGCGAATTTGTCATATTCTCACTCCAGATTTTCAACATTTGCATTTTTCCACACCTCCTTATGAACAGTACAGCTGTCATTTTACACATCCTGGCTGAAATGTGTTTTCACACTTACGGCGCAGAATATCACGGTCGCTGTGGGAAATCAGTGTTCGGTACACAGTAAGAAAATCATACTGACAGTGTTCATGACCAGAGGTGACAAAATGCCTATGTTGAAAATTTGGTGAAATAATTCCACTGAACGACTGTGTTACAAGCGTGAGTTGCGCAGTTTCCACACAGGCTCATACCTTTGAGCACGCCCAGGGTGTTAGGGTTCCTAAGACAGACACTTCAGAAGTATGAGGATGAAATGCTGATCAGATGCAAGAGGAGTTGCAGAGAGGTACTCTGTTGGGATACGGATGCTAAAGGGTCATGGATACAACTGAAGGGGGGGGGGCTGCATAAATCCCAAACACCAATGCAAATACCTGCAAGTGCACGTTCGGCATTGACAAATGCTTGTTTCTAACATACTAACATAGTAACATACTAAAAGCCAGCAGAATAGGCCTGACGGTCTGTCATGTCTGCTCGGTAGCCAGCCTCCTAATGGGTGCTCGCTTCCCCTCCCCCCCCAGCCCCAGAGAGCGTCACCTTCGGCTTCAGTTTTCCCCTGTACCTGTCCCACCCCTCTGAAGCCTTCCACTGTGCCCTCCTCCACCAGACTCCCAGGCAGTGCATTCCATGGCTCCACCACCCTCTCAGTGAAGTTTCTAAATTAGTCATTTGGAGGGCGATATCAGGGGTGCCAGAAGATAGTTAAAGCTGTGGGGGCTGAGGATGAGAAGGGCACTTACTTATTACATACTACAAAAAAATTTAAAATCTTAAAAAAAATCAGAGTGCTCTAGGTTCTGAGGAAGTTTCCACTAAAATGCAGAAATTAATTATTGGGATAATCCATAACCATTCCCTCAAAGTATTACTTGAAAAATCAATAAATACGGATTCTGGGTAAAATTCTAGAGTCCCTAATTAAAGATATAATTACTACTAGCCACATGTCTAAAAATGATTTCACTGACAGAGAGCAGCAGGGATTCACAAAGGGACAATCATGTACCACAAATGTAATGTCTCTATGAAAATGTGACCCAGTTACTGGATAACAATACCCCCATAAACATAATTTTTGTTAGACCTCTGCAAGGCATCTGCCACTGTGCCACACTGGGCACTCATTGAAAAAATGTCTTACCTAGCTATTTACCGCTGTATTGTAAACTGGAGAACCCAAACCGGCCAAAACCATATAAAAATTCATCACTGTGAACCTTGCTAATTGTACAGACTGTGATACTAAACACTAGGTTAAAGGATACCTAAACAACATTTTGGCAACAAACTTCAAAAATCTGACTCCATAGGTGATTAAAGGAAAGCTGCTGTATTCATTAATGCTAAAACTGCATTTACATAATTTACCTAAATGTGGTTCCAGTCCAGAGCATTTGAAAATTGTAAAATCAGCCTTCCAGTTTAGAAAAAAACGTATTACCTGCTTCCTAAAATGGCTGCCAAATGTGATGTCATCTGCGCCAAAGTCAAAGAGATATATGGCTCTCTGTAGTGCTATCTAGTACTTTTTTGCCTTTGTATAGAAGTGTTCCACCCAAATGGTCTAAACCATGTACAATATTTTGTATAGTGCACATGTTAGGCTATGGTTCTGTTCATTTTGTTTACTTTAACATGCTGAAAATGTGTTTTAATCCAACTGACTTTCTCAGTGACAAATCACAGTGCAGTACAAATCTTGAATAACCTGGTGGTCTAGTGGTTATAGTGGATCTAGGATGCTACAATGGGGAGCTGGGGTGGTGTGCATGCTTAATATGCACTTTTTAACATTTTTATTAAACTTTTGTATTTTCTGCTATTATTCTTTTCTAGTACATTTTTGACAGAACCGACACATGTAATTCATAGTTTGAATGTAAATGTAAGGCACGCCCATTTTTGTAACATGGATATACATATGTCTCTACGGGTTCGGGGAAGGATGAGGTTACCTGGCAGAAGAGACCTAGGTTTGACTACTCTGCACAGGGGCACCCTAGTAAATCCAACTACAGGAAGCAATAACTGTAATGTCCAGAACCAGAATTGGGATTTTTCAGTGTGGCTTTATTTATTAAGTCACTGAACATAAACAAAGCTCTGTATGGTCCCCCACAGGGCTACGTAACTGTAATGCAGATTAGAGGTTAAACACAGCGGTCCATTGGAGAATGAACACTACAACAGTTGTCTGGCTTTGGACCCACCAGGCACTCAGCCGGACTTTGCATGCGTATTGGATACATGTGACTGGCCCGGCACCCCTGCCGTCCCACTCGACTGGCGGTCCATTGGAGAATGAACCCAAACTCTACTTGGAAAGACATCCCATCAAACAAGAGGCTCCCAAACTGTGGCTCCCACACACCACTTGAAGTCTGCGACTCCTAGAGAGATTTTGTTTCGTGACTTCCAATTGAAACTCCCATCAAACAGGGAGACTCCCCATCAAACAAGGAGTATGTTCCCATCCTGTGGCTCCCTCACACCACTTAGAGTCTGTGACTCCTAGAGAGATTTTCAAGTTGCGACCCACGTCTGGGTACCCACCCCATCACTGGCCAAGCGCATGAGGCAAGTAGCAAAAACACAGAAGAAATCCGTAGAGGTGGACCTGGTTACTAAAGATGGGGATCTATCCACCTCCAGCTCCCACAGCCCATACCTGGCCATTTCTCTGGACACACAGAACTTTAGACTTTAAAACTGTAGATTGATGGTGGATGAACTGATGCACCCCCTCTACAATGAACTTTAACACTTTAAACAGATGACTGCTCTATTTGTTCGTCCTAGTGTATATAGTCCTCCCAAACAGCAGTCCCCAATAAAACCATTTGAAACTTAGAACTGAATTGACTGCTCTATTTGTTTGTTCTAGTTGACTGATCCTCCCAAATAGCAGTCCCCAATACTTGAAATCAACTGAAGAAAAGAAGTTGTTTGCCCTTCAATGAGGCCAAACACTCACCCATTCGTTGCAGGTGCCCACAGAGGAAGAAATGTAACCTTTGCTGTTATACATGAACAGACTGAACTTAAATTAAAACAGGCAGCTTTCTTCCAAGGTGGGAGAAGGATTGCCCTGGAACCCACAAAGAACTTTTCCTCACCCCCCCCAGAGGGAGGGGGTATACAGACACTACTGGTGTCCTTCTTGTTTGCTTAAGGACAAACTGAAGACATCTTCTCTGAGAGAGAAATCACACTGCACAATAATGCTTCCTTCTTGCTTGAGGACAAACGGAAGACTGACTTTGAATTCCGAAGATTCTAGAACTACTCTGAGCTGAAGATTCCAACTGTGGCTCATGCAGCTGTGACAATTATATTATGATGTCATCCCTCTAGTCTCAGCTGTGACGGAGGACAGAGTGAGACAGTGTGAAACCCATTTAACTGGAGTTTCACAAGCTGCCTTCCCTGCCTACCACTAGGTCTTACTGGGATTCTAGTAACCCCGGGTAACAAAGGGGTTACACTCGCCCTTGACCAGGAAAATGACTGTCCCCAGTCATTATGCACCCGGCCTTAGGCCATCCCACCCTATGTGCTACCTGCGGAGGGGGGTGATCAGGCCCCCTCCTACCATGTTCGAGCACAGGTAGGCAACACTAAGGGCCTAGAGGCCTACAGCTGACAAATCAGCCTCTACTCTATCCACTTACTATGGACACCTAGTGGCTCTGGTAGAATCGTCCAGAGCATAGCCCCGATAGATCAGCACTGAGGCCCCTACTGCAGGTCAGGGCCACAGCCTGTCCATCCCCCCTAACCCTCTAGGGGAAACCTATCTGCCTCTAACATAACATCCCAAACAGAAACAAAACCCGGGGACCTCCCCGACCTTGGGCAGCCTGCAACTACAACATTAGAAACACAAACAGTACTTTAATTTCTACACATAAGCACTGAAACGAGGAACTCCGATGAGCCCCTCCTCCTCTTCTTGTCTTCTCTTCTGTCTTCCAGGAACACCTGTAAGAAAAGACAAAAACAAAACAAAAAAACTGCATTTACGATCTACCTAAACAACAGCAGTGACAAAACAGCAACAACCCTTACCATACAGGAAAACAGAACACTAAACAATCCCAAAAGAAAATTTTTTTTTTTTTTTTAGAAAAGTAGAAAAGACAGTATATACATTAAGTACAGAAATGACATTGATAACAATACACTTCTTTGGGGATGGAATGCCCTAAATGTCCCACTAGTGACTACAAGGCCTGAAGGCCAGTCCATTAAAGAGTCTCTCCTGGGCCAGAGCCCGTGAACATAGTCTTTTAAGGCCATAATCCTGAGGGGAGAGTCTTTTGGACAATTCACACACTGTTTGAAGTCTGTAGTGTAAGGTGTGTAGCAATGTCATAAAGATAGAATAAAAAGATTGTGACTCACCAGCCTCTTGAAGTATTCAGACTAAGCAAACCTGATCCCTTCCGAAAACTCTCCCTGGCAGCATTTCTTCTGATACAGCTGGGCGGACATCTTCCGGGAACCCACAGGAGTGCACATCTGGAAACAGCTGGGCTGATGTCATAACTGGAGAAGGAACCTTAGAACAGGAGCAAAAAGAGAAACAGCTGGTCCGGCGTCATCCGATTACCAGGCAATGAACAGGCAAACAGCTGGGCTGGTATCCTCTCTGGATCTGAAGTCATCTGGTGGTAGCAGTAGATGGTTATTGATTAGGGCAGTACACTGTGAACTGAAGAATGTGGAGCACCTGATTTGTTGTTTATTCATATTGGCAGTTCAATAAGGTTACTTCACAGTGTAGATGTGGCAGTATTGACTACCACTGCTCGGCTCTCCATTTTGTAGGCACGGGCTTAATTACTGGGAGGTCCTTGCACTGAGGCCAATAGTAGAGGGGGTCAGGGGCTTGAATTATTACTCCATCTGGACGCACATAATTCACACAGTGGGAGACTTCGCATCCCTCTCCGTCCACTATTCTCACTCTGTCCATAAACAGTGTCCTGGCCCTCTTCCACTGTGTATACTTTTCGTGGAACAGTCTATTCTTTACATGCTGGTTAGCCCCAGGATGCACATGTTTCATTGCTTCATCCCAGATCCAGGATTTCCTGCAGTTCTCAATCTCTCCCAGACTCTCGAGGAAAGGTAGGAAAGGTCATACCAAAGATTTCATTGGCCTTTCTATGAACCAGTCTCTCCTCTTTACTTGCTTTGGTCAATCTGAGACTGCTGGCCTGGCTTGGGGTGGCCAGTCCTGGTTCTGCCAACCGCATCCTCAATGAAATTAAAAGCGGATCCCTGACTTCTTCTTCTCTGGTGAAGCCAGGGCAGTGGCATCACCACCTTCTTGAACACATTCCTCCGAGGCAAGATCTTGAGGCTGTGTGCCCGTTCCTATCTCACAAGGCCACTTAGGTTCCTCCTCATCTTCCTCTTCACTGAGGATCTGAGCTCAAGAATGAGCAGTAGTTCTCACCCCCGAGACTATCCATTCATCACTAGGAGCGGAGGTCGACACCTCCCATTTAACGGCCTCCCGCATCTCATCTTCACCTTCGAGACTTGGGCTAGGCCCCCCAACCCAGGGGTCTATTGATGCTTTATCTGAACTTGCTTTCTGAGATCCAGCATCCACAACTTCAACTTCAGATTCAGTCTCTAATTCTGCACTCTCTAACTTTGTACCACACTCCCCCGGGGGACCTTCCTCCACAGGCTCCGCCTGATGCTGTGTGCTGCCAACTGCAGATTCTTGAAGTTGTGTCCATGTGGGAGCCAAACGAATTTGAGGTGCTTCATACAAGCCATATTTTTGTAGACAACCAGCACAGTGAGGAATCATGAAGACATCCCTTCCAGCACTAAAGCACATCTGGCATACATGCACTGGATAATTAGGAATTGCCACATCAGGAGGTTGCCCTCATAGCACCAATTTTCAATGTCTCTCAATCTATTTACTGCTGCTGTTACTGCACCCGGGCATGATCCGGATAACGAGCTGGTCCTGAGGCCATAACTGCAGAAAAACAAACAAAGTTCACTGTAACTGAAAGTCCCACTTTAAATGAACACACTCTGTAGCTTTAAAATGGCTCCTCTGCTGTGTTTACTTTACTACCCCACCCTGTAATGGTGGCGGCAGCACTCCTGTGCATCAACATTCAGACTCTGGGTCAAGCCACTGCGCACCCGATTTACATCAGCTACTATTAACTTTTATTTAAACTGCACAACTTGCACTGTTCTGGCTGTTCTCACATTTACAGGATTTTCCTTGGACTTTTTACATGCTGGCAACATTTATTTAATCACAGTCCCTTTTAAAAACTTCAGGTTTCAGCACAGGATTGCCTGCTTCTACTAGCGTTGCATTTATTTTACAACCCACAGTCTCTCTCTGGCTGCCAACTTTAAACTGAGGCTACTTTCATTGCTATGCTCACATTTAATGGCTTTACAGACTTGCACTTGATAGCAGGATATCACACAATCGCTACTTGCAAAACGACTATACAGCTGCACTCACATTTTATATGGCACTACTGAAAATCACTGATTTGAGCAGTTTTAAATCGTTTACTCACTGTTATGGTAGCAGATTGCTGTGATGGAGGAAAACGGCCTGCAGCCAGATTTTTTGAAGGCCTCGGATTTCAAATGGGCGGGCAGTCTCCGCGATTGTAGTATTAATCACACAGTTCACTGATCCCACGACTGATAAGTGGGTTGAGCCCGATTTTGAACTAGAAAAGTCACTTTTCACTGTTTACAGCGCTTTGAACACTTCGCGAAAGCTCCTCCACTGCCAGTACACGCACTACTCTGTCTCCCTCTCGAATGCTGAAGCAGACACTGAAGAGCTGGCTGAGGGGCGGGACTAATGGCAAACTGACCAACCACACGACGCCATGCAAATGAGCCTCTTCTTCCTCATGGAGGACTCCTCTCCTCACAGCGATCGTCGAGCAGGCAAATTTAAACTGAAAGATGCACTTTTTTTTCAACTGACTCCGCGGGGGCCCATTTCAACCATGTAACATTGCCATTAACTCTGCAGTCTCTAGCATTGCACAGAAAGCATTTCAACGTCCAGGGCATAATTTCTCTGTTGCTACCCTAGTTTTCCACACTTTCCTTCATAGAACTTTATTTTAAAACTGACAAACGCTGTAAACTATGTTGATGCAGGACAAGGACACACACTTTGGCTTTACAGCTCCTTGGTAAACAGTTGGCATTTTTTAAACAGCAGCACAAGATTCACAGCACACAGCATACACTAGGGAAATTGCTTCAACTTTTTTGGGCTACCGACTGCCAGATAGCCAAAACGCTAGCCTACTTGCCCAAGCACCTTCCTTCCCAAACAAATCCAAACCGGTGCCTCCATTTTTGTAAGGCATCTATGCCCATTTTTGTAACATGGATATACATATGTCTCTACGGGTTCGGGGAAGGATGAGGTTACCTGGCACAAGAGACCTAGGTTTGACTACTCTGCACAGGGGCACCCAAGTAAATCCAACTACAGGAAGCAATAACTGTAATGTCCAGAACCAGAATTGGGATTTTTCCGTGTGGCTTTATTTATTAACTCACTGAACATAAACAAAGCTCTGTATGGTCCCCCACAGGGCTACGTAACTGTAATGCAGATTAGAGGTTAAACACAGCGGTCCATTGGAGAATGAACACTACAACAGTTGTCTGGCTTTGGACCCACCAGGCACTCAGCCCGGACTTTGCATGCACATTGGATACATAGCCCAACTGGCCCGGCACCCCTGCCGGTCACTCGACTGACGGTTCATTGGAGAATGAACCCAAACTCTACTTGGAAAGACATCCCATCAAACAAGGAGGCTCCCAAACTGTGCTCCCCACACCACTTGTAGTCTCGACTCCTAGAGATTTTGTTTCGTACTTCTAATTTGAAACTCCCATCAAACAGGAGACTCCCATCAAACAAGGAGTATGTTCCCATCCTGTGGCTCCCCACACCATAGAGTCTCAAGACTCCTAGAGATTTTCAGAGTTGCGCCCACGTCCTGGGTACCCACCGTCACTGGCCAAGCGCATGAGGCAAGTAGCAAAAACACAGAAGAAATCCGTAGAGGTGGACCTGGTTATTAAAGATGGGGATCTATCCACCTCCAGCTCCCACATCCCACACCCGGCCATTTCTCTGGACACACAGAACTTTAGACTTTAAAACTGTAGATTGACTGTGGATGAACTGATGCACCCCCTCTACAATGAACTTTAACACTTTAAACAGATGACTGCTCTATTTGTTCATCCTAGTGTATATAGTCCTCCCAAACAGCAGTCCCCAATAAAACCATTTGAAACCTGAAACTGAATTGACTGCTCTATTTGTTTGTTCTAGTTGACATAGTCTTCCCAAATAGCAGTCCCCAATACTTGAAATCCAACTGAAGAAAAGAAGTTGTTTGCCCCTTCCAATGAGGCCAAACACTCACCCATTCGTTGCAGGTGCCCCACAGGAGAAGAAATGTAACCTTTGCTGTTATACATGAACAGACTGAACTTAAATTAAAACAGGCAGCTTTCTTCCCAAGGTGGGAGAAGGGGATTGCCCCTGGAACCCACAAAGAACTTTTCCTCACCCCCCCCCAGAGGGAGGGGGGTGTACAGACACTACTGGTGTCCTTCTTGTTTGCTTAAGGACAAACTGAAGACTTTTTCTCTGAGAGAGAAATCACACTGCACAATAATGCTTCCTTCTTGATTAAGGACAAAAGGAAGACTGACTTTGAATTCCCAAGATTCTAGAATTACTCTGAGCTGAAGATTCCAACTGTAGCTCATGCAGCTGTGACAATTCTATTATGATGTCATCCCTCTAGTCTCAGCTGTGACTGAGGACAGAGTGAGACAGTGTGAAACCCATTTAACTAGAGTTTCACAAGCTGCCTTCCCTGCCTACCACTAGGTCTTACTGGGATTCTAGTAACCCCGGGTAACAAAGGGGTTACATAAACATTTGTACAATCAATAAATCAGACTTCTTCAACAAAGTGAAATGCAGCAGCAGCTGCAAGCAAGTACGTTACTGGGAGGGGGGGCAGCAGCAGCAGCAGCAGCAGCCACACCCTTCACCACCCCCTAGAGCCACTACTTTTGGGTAGCAAAGTTGTTGTGCAGTACAATGTTAGAGTTCATACTTTCTAGAAACTCGAATATAAGCTTGTCTTGTCCTCTTTTTTTCCATAGGAACTAATAATAATAATAATAAGAATAAGCATTTATATAGTGGTTTTCATACACACTGTATCCCAAAGTGCTTTACAAGCAATACTAGACTGATAGTGAAATGACTGAGTGTGTAGTGGCAGCTGTTCCATACATTAATATCCACACACAGCCTTGGACAATTGCATGCACTGGTTTTATAGGAAGGGGAATGTTGGCCAAGACAATGGGGTCAGGTAGTGATCAAGGTGCTGGCAGCCCCACATCTTATTTCTCACAGTATTCTGCTCATATTTCTCTCCTTCTCTCTTCCCCTTCCCTGAATATAGCAGTACCTTGCAAGAGTGGCCTTCTCAGTCACCCTCTGGTATTCAGTCTTCACTATTCTTCCTCACACCGAAAACTGGTGAGCTCATCATCCTTCTGCATAATGAATGCAAGTAGTACAGTTCCGGTTTTATTTTGACATATCAAATACAAAAATATATTTCCAGTAAGTCAGGCTCATATCAGCAGGGAACAAGGGGAATGATGGGCTTTCCTATCCTTAAAAGATCTAGGCTACCTTTGAGTAGGCACGATTAAATGACAGATGTGTACATCAATACGCACATCATTTAATAGTGCCTAATCATAGGTGGCTTAGATCTTATATGAGTAGGAAAGCCTATTTTTCCACGTGTGCCATGCTGCTATCAGCCAGGCTTACCAGAAGATCATGTTTATTATTAATATATAACTATAACACGGGAGACTGTACTAACCACATTCATGATGCGGAAGGGTAGTGAACTCACCAGTTTTTGGTGTGGGGAGCAGGTGAGAAGAATGAATGACAGAGAGGGACTGAAGAGGCCATTCCAGCAGGGTACAGCTATATTCAGATTAGCTGAAGACACGAAGGAGGATGCTGAGCAAATCACTGTGAGATCTGAAATGTGGGGCCGCCAGCATTGTGCTCACTACCTGACTGTGGATGAGAGTAGCCAACAATGACAAATACTCAGAGTGGCAGAGCTGCACCTAAACTGTTACTTGAATTCAGTGTAGGGAGATTATTGGGGGTGTTGACATTTGTTAGGACAGTATTGAGGGAGTTGTGTATAGCTCATTTAAGATTTGGAAGGGTGGTAGCCAGCCAACTCGCATTGTGGAGTAGAGCACAGAAAAGTACTGGAAAAGAACTGCTGGGAAGATGAGAAAAAAAAAACACAACAGGGAACTGTACATACTACCATCACTGTGCAGAAGGGTGGTGATCCACTTAATGTTTACTGTGGGAGCAGAAGTCAGACACTGAGAATGTGAACTGGAGAGTGACTTGGGAGGCATTTTTTTAACAGTGCCAGCTTATGATGTGTATCAGTATAGGTGTGCACAACCCTCTGAGTTATAAGATTACAATCTGAGGTCAATCTCTTCACGAGACCGCAAGCTCATATGTGTTCCCAGGCAGTACTAAGGACAGGGTGTGGATGGTGGGGTGTTCAACAGAAGGCAGGCTAGGTGCAGGGGGTTCACATGGAAAAAGAAAGCCTTATTTGTGGATTAACAAGAGAACATGAGCTTTGGAACTGAACAAGACCAATACTTTGCTGTGTGACCCTGAGCAAGTCACTAAACTTCCTTGTGCTCCTAGGCCACACCTGTAAACAAGCTGTCAACTAGTGTGTCTCTCCTGGTTAACGAAAAACAAAATTCAGTGCATCATATAACCACTAGATCATCAGGTATTTGAAGTGTTGTACTGTAATGCAGTCTGCCAAAGAAAAAATCAGCTGGATTGCAAGACATTTTCTGCAAGTTAAAGTAAACAAAATGAACAAAATCATAGCCTAACATGTGTACTGATCAAAATAATCCATGAGGTAATACATGGTGTTGATCACTCTGGTACAACAATTCAAAATAAAGAGGGAAAGAAGAACTAGTTAGCACAATAGAAATATATGTGGATCGCTGTCTCTGGCTCAGATGATGTCATCATGACTCATCACTTAACACACTTGGCAGACATCTTAGGGAGAAGCCAAGGCTGTTTTTTGAATGTGAAAGGCTGAGGTTTACATTTTTCAAAAGCTATGATACTGCATTTATGTTATTTACATAAATACAGTTTTAGCATACATGTAAACAGCAGCCTTTAACTCCATATGAAGCCAGATTTTGGAGTTTGCAGTTTTAAAAAACTGCTTGTTTAGGTACCCTTTAATTTAGTGCCTCTGGACTTATTTGCTGCATATGCATCTCAATTGCTAAGGGGTCCCGATCATGCTCACCCTTCCTCAAGCCGAATCAGCTACAGTATGACTTAAAACTCCTGGTAGGTGACCTTAGTTAAAAGACTGGATACTGTGAACAGTCCACACTGATCTTTTTATTTTTATAAAGAGGGACTTGGAGTTGGAACACTTTTTAGCAAAAATAGCATCAGCCATTAATAAATACTTCAGCACTGCACAGATGTCCTACAATGCATCCACCCCCCCCACAAAAAATCAGAAGCAAAAATGCTGTTGTGTAACAGACAGTTAAAAATGTTATCTTGCTAGGCAGTAGGCAGCAGCTCACTAGAATCATCCCTACATTATTTCCTTCCCCGTCTGCAACAGGACTACCAATCATGCCCATTGTTTACTCTTTTTTTTTTTAATTCCTTTAAGAGAATAAATGTATTTTCCAAGTCTGCCCGCTGGGAATCGGGTAAGTGCAGCACAGAGCTTTACTGGGACAACTACAAGAGTGCGGTTGAAGAGATTCCCTAATGGCAACCAGCCATACCTTGTCCCACATGAGGCAGTAACAGAAGCGACTGTGTTACAGCTGTAATCCCAAGGGAGAACCCGAGTAAGAAATAACTGTCTATACGACAGCAACCTATAATGACATTTAAAGTGATTTTGTGATCTTTTACAGATGCCTTTTTCACATAGTATCTCATTGCCACCCATGCTTCAGGTGCTGAAGCTGCAATTTGTTTTATGAAAAAAAATGTTATTGACATTTTTATTTATGTTTTATCAGCACGGTGTTCTCCAGTTTTCTGTGTGCAGTCACACCCCCAGAATGATGTCATGCAAGAGAACTGTCAATGTTTACATACAGCAACAAGGAATTCTGGGTAAATTATCATGTTGCTATAAATGTTAGTAACTCTAAAACGTAGTCACTTATTTTTGGTGGTGGTGACTGCACCTCTATTATGTAGATATCCACAGCAAGGAATTGTGGGTACAATCAGACATTGTTTTCCATTTCCCTTACTGTAAGGTGCAGTCTCAAATCTCTGTAGTGGCTTCAACAATAAAAGTTTGCATACGTTTATTTTCCAAACAAGGCATTGTGCATATAGTATCTAGCTGACAGGATTTATATACTGAGAGATGTAGTCTCCTATGTCGGTAGTGTTAATCTCTGCAATATCAAGACTGACCAACAGAGGTCTCTGTTTCAAAACAGTGATTATAAACTTTGTTTCCCTTGCATGATGTCAGGCTTGGGGGTTGCAGCACTGAGAAAAAAAAAGGGGCGGGCTATGCAAATGAAGCAGAGCACAAAAATAAAATCATTTATTTAATGGAAAACAGCTCTTTTGGGCAGTTTGAATGGTAGCAGATTGAATCACAACTCCTACAGGTTATTAATCCCATTTTCTATGGCAAAGTTCACAAAATCACTTTAACAGTAGCTATGAAACAGCACTTTGCTGAGCATGATGTCATGTTACAGAGCATTAACATGAGAGACCTGATTGAGAGCAATACATGTATTTTTGTCCCCACTACACCACATTTTCCTTGGGATTAGTAAAGGGCCATATTGATTAAGCAGAAACAAGACTACAGTGGGAGAGGTCAGATCTAGTACAATTTTTAAAAATTAGGGAATGTGAAATGGTTTGTTGAAAAGCAGAGATTTAATTACATGTAAAGAACAACTTGAAAATATCAGTAAATGCGTGTTGTGGCCAATTTCAGTAATTTGGGAAGAAGTTCTCTCCTGGCTAAAAAAAAAAAAAAGTTTGTGAGACACAAGAACATTATTTTGGTGAAAGCTGGGCTTAAATTTCACGTTCTGATACAGCAATGAAAACTAAGAAATAAACTGGTATAGGAAAATGCAATCTATGACTTGGGGGTATAAATCCCTTAACAGAAAGTAAGTGAAGCTGTAGCACCCATGTTACAACAATGTCTTACACAGTGTCTGCATAGTATTGTGTTTTCAAGATCTCACAAGTTACATAGAAACATGGAAGCTGTCGGCAGAAAAGGATCTCCAGGCCCATCTGGTCTGCCCATTTTCCCTATGTGTAGTGGCAGCTGGTGCCATCAGTTGGTTACCTGCTTAAGTCATTTCTGCCTATCTCTATGGCTCCCTTATTCCTATCCCATACATGTTCGATTCCCACTACAGTAATGGCTTCCACTACTCCCTGGAGCTGTCCATTCCATGCGTCAACCACCCTTTCAGTGAAAAATAACTTCTTCCCATTTCCTCTTATGTAGCCCCCCCCAAATTGTAGGTTGTGGCCCCTTGTTCTAGTACTCTTTTTATACTGGAAGATGTTTTACCCTTTCACCTTATTTATGTCCTTGAGGTACTTGAATGTTTCAATCATGCCTCACCCCGCTCATTCCTCTGTTCTAGTGTGCACATATGTTGTAATCCCTGCACCATCTTAGTCACCCTCCTCTACACCCTCTCCATCTTGTCCATGTCTTTACGTAGGTGTGCCTTCCAGAACTGCACGCAGTATTCCAGATGAGGCCTGACCAGTGTTTTGTATAGTGGAACCATCACCTCTCTTTTCCAGCTTGTGATAATCCTTCCTATACAGTCCAACATCCCACTGGTCTTCCCCATTGCCTTTGTTGCCTGCATGGTGGACTTCAGGTCATCGTCAGTGTCAGTGGCTCAGTAGGTAGCACACTCGCCTCTGAGGCCGGGAGATCAGAGGGCTGTGGGTTCAGTTCCCACATCTGGCACTTGGGTTAATATCCCAGTACTGACACTGTAGTGCAGCATGAGAGGGGTGCTGCACTTCTGAGGTGCCGTCTTTCGGATGAGACGTTAAACCGAGGTCCCATCTGCCTGGATTGGTGGTAGTTCAGGTGGATGTTAAAGATCCCATGGCACTTATCGAAAAGAGTAGGGGAATTTCCCCGGTGTCCTGGCCAAATTTCCCTCATTCACTAAAAATACCACCAACAGCTTAATCTGGTTCAAGGTCAGTTGGCATTCATCTGTATCCCCTTCCCCCGGGTCGTGCCTGAAAATAGGCAGGATTTGTCTAGTGTACTTACCCGGTCAACAAAAGCTAAATAAATAATAAATAAAATCTGTGATAATGACCCCCAAATCTCTTTCCTCCTTCATGTGTGGCAGCATCTTCCCACCCAATCCTGTAGCTCTTGCCCAGGTTTCTACTCCCCATGTGCATGATCTTACATTTTTTGGAATTAAACTTGAGTTGCCACACCTCAGACCATTTCTCCAACTTCTCTAGGTCCTTTCTCATTCTGTCCACTCCCTCTGATGTATCAACCCTGTTGCAGATCTTAGAGTCATCTGCAAACAGGCATACCTTCCCCTCCCGCCCTTCTGCAAATTCACTGATAAAGACATTGAAGAGGACTGACCCCTGTGGTACCCCACTGATCACCTCAATTTCCTGAGAGTGGGATACCACTTTAAAAGTACAACCTGCAATA
Source organism: Neoceratodus forsteri (assembly GCA_016271365.2). Taxonomy (NCBI): domain Eukaryota; kingdom Metazoa; phylum Chordata; order Ceratodontiformes; family Ceratodontidae; genus Neoceratodus; species Neoceratodus forsteri. The sequence goes on along the minus strand of CM057456.1, from coordinate 695,684,206 downwards.
CAACCTGTTTAAACTAACGCACTACCTCCCCAGCCTTTAGACTATACTGTGTGAATACCCCCCTCACGTAAATGCAGATACTACTTTAAAAGAAATACAACCTGCAATACAACCTGGAGTTCTCATCAGACACAAAACAGCATTGCTTATAACCGTGGCTTCAGCCTCTATCAGTTATGTGTTGCATTTCTTATTGAAGTCTGTCTCATGATAGACCTATATCCATTTATGTGGGCTCATATTATATATGATGTAATGCACTTTAGAATTAAGACACTGTCTCTTTAAAAGGTGTTTAGGAATAAAACTATAGATTATAGAAATAGCCTTAATTGTTCTAACGACTATTTTTCAATCTGGTACATCTACAGATAAGGAAGACAGTTTTATTGAGCCAGGAAAACATAACTCTTAGAGAAAACTGGGTATCTAGCTTTCCATGACAGGAAGAGGTCAGGGGGATGACCTAGGGGTCAGGGGTTAAGCCAAATGCACGGACCATATGTCACTGGGGTTGACATAGAACCACAGTAACACCTACAGGAAAAGGCAAACTGTTGCACCCTACTATCTGTATTGTCTTGGGATCATTTAACCCCACCCCAGAGGAAAAAAAGGTGGGTGTGTTCAAAACAAATTACCGTTGTGTATTTATCAGAGCAGTTGAACTGTTTTTAGTTTTGAGTCAGGTAACCTGATTGAGCTGGTATAAACTTTTACACCAGAAAGTATATGTGTAGGCCTGGAAAATTTTCTAAAACCAGACCTGAGTGTGTGAAAATTTGTCTTTTCGCATACTGAACAGAAAATTCTGATTTTAAGTCAGAATTTTGGAAACCAAGACTTTGCACCAAGGAGCACCTGGAGCCTTTTAAAAGGACATCCAGAAACTTGGATCAAGGACTTGCTACAAATTCTATTGTGTAATTAACTGTTATTCTCCACAAGAACACAATCTTTCTGGACTCTAACATCAAAGCAAGGTATAGTTTAGAATAACCGTATCTAGTGTTTTCTGTGAACCATCCAGTTTCACATTTGATATCGTCTGCATTTCAAAGTTCTTCCAAAATGTAGTTTTTTTCTGTATTGTTTTTATTTTAAGTAAACTTTTATGATTTTCTTATCAACTCTGCCTGGAGTCTGACTGTGTGATACAACATATTTTAACGGAAGGGTTTTGAAAAGACTGTGTACCTTAAAAGATGGTACCGCTCAGCTATTGTATAAAACTACTTAGGGAAGACGTAGTCAGTGGCCGTGGTGGGATTCAAATACTGTAAGTAGTGCAGAGTCATGGGAACTCAAAACTATAGTTTCCACTCTCCCACTGGGAGAAGGAAGGTTGGTGAATTCTTCCAGAACCCTTACAACTGCTCACAAGTTCTTAAAAAGGGGATTCCCTCTGCAAAGAGGAGGTCCTACCTGGCTGCCTGAGGTTTGGGGGCCAGGGGCTCGTCACTCAGTCCACTTGTGAAAGTATTAAGTACACCATGTGGTTCTGTAAATATGTGTATTTGCTATATTCTATTTATTATTCTGTTTACAGTATTTTATCCTGCACTCTACTCCTGGAAGTACCTGAACTAACTAAGCCTTAGCCTTTGTTATGTTCACCAAACCAGTCTGCAACACACATGGTGTCCGCTTCAGCTCCCCTCGTAATGGAAAAAAAGTAACAACAAAACTAAATACAGACCGTGTCAGTTTGGATTTAATCATACACAGGCTACATATGCCCCTTGTCCAAAGGTTGCTTTGCATTACAAAGTGCAAATAAGGAGAAGGAGCAGTTCCGCATGGAACATGCATACACCTCTTACTTTGTCCTTGTTGCTGGCTGTTGTTGTTGTTTATTGGTCAGTGATGAGGTTGAGCTCGAGGGGAAGGAACAAATATAATTAGATCAGTGCTGTGGTCAGATCTTGAAGGCAAGGGCAAAGGACTGACTCGGGAGCCATGAGGCAAGGATAGGTTCATGGAGGGGGCGGGCGGCCCACGGCAAGGACTGGAGTGGATTCCTCAGTTAGAGTCTGACAAGGCAAACGCTTTAGCCTTGAGACTGAGCCGGCAACCACCACAAAGTGCACGCACACACTACAGGTCCAAAAATTAAACTTAAAGTTACTGAGACTTACTGTCAGAGTCAAGAGGTCAGTCAGTCACTCTCAGTTAGCAAAGAGAAATGGAACGAGCTATGCATGGCATGAGCACTACTTTTATACATCTGAACAACCATAGCCTGGCTCCTTACTTTCCTCCCTCTTTCCCCAGCATTGTTTATTGTTTTAAAAACGTTTATTTTAGGCACAGCAGAGGGTGGGGAAGGGGGGTGCCAGCGCAGAGCACACACCAAACCACCCCCCAAAGAAGAGGTGTGAACTGGCCCTGGGGGATACAGCTAGAATTGGAAGTGCAGGCATACTAGATGGATATAGAGATTAGTCTTTGTTGACTAGTTATCACCAGCACTTGACACTTTCTTGTTCCGGCCGGGAAGACAGCAAGGCAATTTTTTCCAGTATATATGCTACAGATTCTTATAAGCTGCTGTGGACTCTCACTTAAAGTAGCCAGTTGCTGATTTTACGGGTAATGTCCTAAAGGAGCACCTCGGAGGATCTGCGGACAGGGCCCCCAATCAGCGATCCTGATATTGTAAGGCAAATGCATATTCTAGCCAGCTGCAGCTCTTGCCTCCCCCTTACCTTACTTTATAATGTAGGTGGAAGCATGATAGAAGGTTGGTCCGGGCTAGCAATCAGAGCCTAGGAAGGACAGTGCTTCAGGTTAGTGCCAGGAAGATGGAGGGAGTCAAGCTGACTGGTGAGCGCGATGGGGGAAATGAGAAATACTAAGAAACGGAGGACTCAGTGCAGCACATGATGGGTTACATCAGGACTGTGGAAGGACCCTTATTTCATCACGTCTCCCTTGATCTACTTGTAATTAGAGAAATGATGAGATATTTCAGGGAGGAAACTCAGGCAGCCTTGGAATTCAGAGCATTTCCAGCTCAGGATGTACAGATCACCTAACTGACACTTCAGTGTTGTAAATTTTGAAGATAATGGGGCTTCAAACTACCCAACTGGACCATTCAACCCCCCCCCACCCACAGCAGAGATGAAGTGCACTAACAGCCTGGCAGCTGGGAAAAAGAAAAAGAAATAAAGAAGACATGAGACAGGGAGATTAATGTAGCGGAAGGGTGGTAGCACATCACAAAAATAGTGGGAGTCAGCTTAAGCATAGTGTGACCTCTATGCTTAGATGCTTTGGGGGAAACTCTGGAAGAACAGGGGAGGAATTGTAAGGCTCAAAGGGGAGGAAGGGATGTGTGTAGAGGGTGACCTAAAAAAGGCATCAGTACTGAATGAATACTTCGGTTCAGTATTCACGGTAGAGGGGGAGGGACACAGACCACAACTAGGCATCAGAAACAATGGAAGGAGAGAAGTAAACACCAGTCCCTTTTATAGAAGAGAAAGTCCCGGAGGAACTCACAAAACTGAGGATGGACAAAGCGATGGGACCAAATGATATATACCCCAGGATATTAAAGGAAATACGGACGGTGCTAGCAGCACCACTGGCGGACCCGTTTAGTGAGTCGCTCAATACAAGGGTGGTTCCAGAGGACTGGAAAGGGGCAAATGTAGTCCCTAGTCACAAGCGTGGTAGCAGGGAGGAGGCAGAAAACTATAAGCCAGTCAGCCTCACATCAGTAATGGGCAGGATTATGGAGGCACTGCTTAAGGAAAGGATTGTGGAACACTTGGAAACCACGAGAGCACAAGAGCCGAGACAGCATGGATTCACAGCAGGAAAGTCATGTCAAACAAATCTGATAGACTTTTTTGACTGGTTGCAAAGGAGGTTGATCAGGGAGGAGCAGTGGATATCGCCTACTTTGATTTCAGCAAGGCCTTCGACACTGTACTGCACAGAAGACTGGTTAACAAGCTAGGTAGCCTGGGGGTAAGCCACAAAGTGGAAAACTGGGTTAGAAACTGGTTGAGGGACAGGACACAGAGGATAGTAGTGAATGGGATCAAAATCAGAGATAAGGAGGGTGACCAGTTGGGTGCCTCAGTGATCAGTCCTGAGACCAGTCCTCTTTAATGTCTTTATCAATGATATTGCTGAAGGGCTGGAGGGGAAGGTTTGCCTATTTGCAGATGACACCAAGATCTGCAATAGAGTAGATAATCCAGAAGTGGTCGATAGAATGAGGAGGGATCTGGGAAGGCTGGAAAGATGGTCCAAAGCGGAGCAATTAAAATTCAAATCAAAGAAGTGCAAAATCATGCACCTGGGGTGAAGAAACCCTGTGGAGAATTACAGGATGAGGGGGGATTTGCTGGCAGTTACCAGGGAAGAACGGGATCTAGGGATAATCATCTCAGATGACTTAAAGGTGGCCAAACAGTGTAACAAGGTTGTGGGGAGGGCCAGTGAGATGGTGGGGTGTATAGGAAGGGGTGTCACTAGCAGGAGAAGGGAGGTGATGAAGCCGTTGTACAAAGCGATGGTGAGGATCATCTAGAATGCGGTGTTCAGTTCTTGAGGCCACATCTTCACAAGGACATAGACAGAGTAGAGGTGGTTCAGAGAAGGGTGACCAAGATAGTGCAGGGCTTGCATGAGAAAACATATGAGGACAGATTAAAATACCTCAATATGTATACACTGGAGGAGAGGAGGAAATGGGGGATACGATTGAAACCTTCAAGTATCTTAATGGCTTGAACAAGGTGCAAGTGGGTGACATCTTTCAGAACAAGAGTTGTACAAGGATGAGGGGTATGCTATGGCATTGGAAGAGGGCAGAATAAGGGGAAATGTGAGGAAATTCTTCTTCGTGGAAAGGGTGGTAGATGCATGGAATAGCCTACCCCAGGAGGTGGGTGCTAGCATAGTGGGGTGATTCAAACATGCATTGAATAGACATAAGGAAACTCTAGATGTGGGGAAGAAAGGCAAATGCCAATGACCATGTAGGGTCAGTGGCTGCGGGTGCAGGCAAGGAATATGGGCAGACTAGCTGGGCTTAGTGGTTGTTATCTGCCATCAACTACTATGTTACTATGGTACACTTGTAGACCTCATAAAGGTACGAGTTAGGGAGATGCAGTCTGGCAGGACTGCTGGTGAGGGCTGTTGAAGAACAGGAGATGCAGAAGACTGACCGCTTGAGGAGTTGAAATGGAGGCAGAGGAGTAGAAATATGGAGGCCTGATTTGTTAGGCTAGGAAGCTGATAGCAGGAGAATGAGCAGAAGAATGAAGAGAAGAACTGCAGAAAAATGCAAAGAAAAGAATGGAATTGAGAGAGAGAAGGCAGCAGTAACTGAGATGAAAGGGAAAACTCTATAGAACTTCTTACTGGGGGAAGCACTGCTTGTGCTACAACACAGAATATTAAAGGAGCGAGAACAGAAAACCGCATTTTTACTTTTATATGCTGTTTTTAATGACTGTGTACTTGGATCGACTAGTCTATGTATTAGGAAACTGTTAACTGCATGTACTGTGGGCTGCATGCAGACGGCATATTGATATAGAAACGTAGACTGTGACAGCAAATAAGGGTTGCTGGGCTCACCTAGTCTGCCCATGTTTTTCTAACCTTCCATTTTTTTTGCTGCAGACCCTACTTGATCTACGGCACAATCTCTCCCCCCCCCCTTACCTCTGTGATACCCTTGTGCCTGTCCCAGGCATTTTTGAACCCCACAACTGTTTTCACTCCACTACCTCTGCTGGAAGACTGTTCTAGGTATTCACTAGCCTTTCTATGAAGAAGTACTTCAGCACATCCCTCCTGAATTTACCCTCCTACAGCTCCATATCATTTTCTCTTGTTCTAGAGCACCCTTTTCTCTGAAAGATACTCCCCTCCTGTACCTTATTGACCGATGTGAGGTACTTAAAGGTTTCCATCATATCCCTCTCTCCCTCCTTTCCTCCATGGTGTACGTGTTTAACTCCTTTAGCCTTTTGTCATGGAGCTTTTGATGCAGACCATGCACCATTTTGGTAGCTCCCCTTTGGACCGCCTCTGCTCTGTTTATGTCCTTCCTGAGATGCGCGCTCCAAAAATGGACAAAGTATTCAAAGTGGGGTCTAACCAGTGATATATATATATATATCAACACCACCTCCCTCTTCCTGCTGGTGATGCCCCTTCCTATCCACCCCAGCATTCCACCAGCCCTTCCAACTGCTCTATCACACTGCTTGGCCATCTTTAGGTCATTAGATATGATTACCCGATTACTTCCCAGGTCTTTTTCCTACTTTGTCTTTGTCAGTATCACTCTGTCCATTTTGTACTCTGCTCCATGGTTTCTATGGCCCAGGTGCATTGTTCTGTACTTTTTTGCATTAAAGCTGCCAGATCCTTGACCAATAGTCTTTTCAGATCCCTTGCTATCCTTTCCTCCACCCAGAAGTCTCCACAGTGTTGTATATCTTGGTGTCATCTAAAAAAATGCAAACTTTTCTTCCAGCTCGTCTGCTATGTCACTTAAAGACGTTGAAGAGGACAGGTCCCAACACTAATCTCTGAGGTACCCCGCTAATCACCCTCCCCTCCTCAGAGTGCACTCCATTTACCACTGCCCTCTGTGTCTTATCCGCTAACTAGTTTGTTACCCAAGTTACCACCTTATTACCCACGCCCAAGTTTCCCAACTTGCTCACCTGTCTCCTATGTGGAACGGTGTCGAAAGCCTTTCTAAAATTCAGGTAGTCCACGTCCACCGCTCCTCATTGATTCAGCTCCTTGGTCATCCAGTCAAAGAAATCTATCAGACTTGTTTGGCATGATTTTCCTTCTGTGAACCCATGCTGCCTTGGGTCCTGTAATCTGCTGGATACAGGATATTCTGCAAACCTTTCTTTCAATAGTGTTTCCATTACCTTACCTACCACTGACGTAAGGCTGACAGACCTAATTACCAGCCCCTCCCTTGCTACCACTTTTGTGAAGTGGGACCACATCTGCCCTTCTCCAGTCCTCTGGGATCATGAGAATCTCCAGAGATCTGTTAAAAAGGTCTGTCAGAGATGCAGTCAGTACTTCCCTGAGCTCCCTTAGCACCCTTGGATGTACCTGGTCTGGACCCATAGTTTTGTCTACCTTCAGGTTAGTGAGTGTTTTCCTGACTCTCTCCACAGAAAACTGACTAATGTCCATTCCCTCCCATCAAAGCCACTGATAATATGAGCTGTTTAAAATGCATATTTATAGAATGACCTGTTAGTAGATATTAGTTATTGTTAAATTGCATTTGTCTGTAACTGCACTATAGTCTGTGTTATGGAAACCAATCTTTGTAGGAGACCTTGGATAGATAACACACTCTGAGGAAGATGAATGTGTTGAGCATTACTGTGACCTTCTAGTGGGTGGGCTCAATGGTAACGGACAACAGTAATGTAGGTATTACTTTGAATGAGACACTTGTTCTGACCACACCACTATAAGTAAGGTCATGTACCAAGGAACCAGCAGTAAGGAACTATTGCACTGCATAAGGGAGTGTCTGAATCAAGAGTTGTAATACTGATTGCTGCTGGACTGTAAAAGAATAGTTGGAGAAATGGACTGAAAAAATTAAAAAAACTGTAGGAAGCCTTGAAGCTGTTTTGTAGACTGTCATGGCTGGAGAGATCCATTTGTCCTGCTACTGAACAGATGTTAGACGGTGTTGCTGCTTTAAGCCATATGGTGATGTAAACCATGTCATGACCCCAAACAATGTGGAGGGAGCCAAGGATGAACAAAGTAGAAAACCCCACAAGAAAACCAAAGCCAGCATGGATGGGGTGTGGACTGAAGAGACAAACCCAGGAGAGCACAGAGGAAAAAGGTACTGGGGGGGGGGGCGCGGCAGCAGAACTGCGGACTGAGAATGCCACAGGGACAACAAGGCAGCAGACAGCAGGAAGGACCACTATAACAAGGTAGCAAATCTTTTCAACATACTCCTCAGAAGGATAAATCGCACATTCATCTCCAAAACTGAAGAATTTATAATCCATTATACAGGTTACACATCAGACCCTACTCTGACTATGGTTCGCCCTTCTGGAGCCCATACTTGGCAAAAGATATTAGCAGGATCGAGCAGATACAGAGTAGAGCAACTAGGATGGTCCCCCACTTGACTCTCATTAACTATGATGAAAGACTAGAAAAGACTGGCCTCCATAGGCAGATGTGATTCCCCTTCACAAAAGTGGGACCAAGACAGAGGCAGGAAACTAAAGACCTGTCAGTTTGACCTCTGTGGTAGGGAAAGTGATGGAGTCACTTCTGAAGGAAAGAACTGTTGACTACCTAGAGGCCAGTGGGGCACAGAACCCAAGGCAGCATGGGTTCACAGCGGGAAGATCATGTTAGACGAATCTAATAATTTCTTTGACTGTGGGACCAAAGTAGTAGACCAGGGAGGGGCTGTGGACATGGCCTACCTAGACTTTAGCAAGGCATTTGACAGTCCCACACAAAAGATTAATAGTCAAATTAACCAGCCTGGGAGTGGGTCCCAGGGTGGTAGCCTGGGTAAAACATTGTCTGGACAACAGGACACAGAAGGTAATTGTAAATGGAGTCCACTCTGAAGAAAGAGGGGTTACTAGTGGGGTACCGTAGTGTTCAGTACTGGGTCCAGTCCTTTTTAATGTCTTTATAAGTGACATTGCAGAGGGACTAGAAGGAAAAGTATGCCTGTTTTCAGATGACACAAAGATCTGCAACAGGGTTGATACACAAGGAGGCGTGGAAAGGATGAGAAAGGACTTGGCAAGGTTGGAAGAATGGTCGGAAGTATGGCAGCTAGGATTCAATGCAAAGAAGTGAAAAATAATGCACCTGGAAAACAAAACCCCAGGGGAAGATTACACAATTGAGGGGGAGGTAGTAACTACAACAAAAAAGGAAAGGGACCTGGGGTAATCATATCAGATGACCTTAAGGTTAGCAAGCAAGGTGAGAAGGCAGTGGGAAGGGCTAGGGGTATACTGGGATGCATAGGGAGAGGCATCACCAGCAGAAAACATGAAGTTGTTATCCCTCTGTACAGACAGTTGGTGAGACTCCCATCTGGAGTACTGCGTCCATTTCTGGAGACCCCATCTCCACAAGGACATAGACAGGATAGAGGCAGTCCAGAGGAGGGCAACTAAAATGGTGCAGGGTCTGCAAGAGAGGCCATACGAGGAAAGACTGAAGGAGCTTAATATGTATACCCTTGAGGAAAGGAGGGAGAGGGGGGCATGATAGAAACTTTTAAGTACCTCAGTGGAATCAACAAAGTCCAAGAGGGTAGCATCTTTCAGAAAAGAGATGTGCAAGATGGGGGCGGTTCAGGGGCAATGTGAGGAAGTATTTTTCACAGAGAGGGTATTGGATGCATGGAACAGCCTTCCTGAGGAGGTTGTGGGGTCTAAAACTATGGGAGAATTCAAGAATGCATGGGACAGACATAAGAGAATTCTTGTGGGGGGGGGTAGGAAGAAATAGGCTGTTGGTTAACTAGGATCTGCAGCTTATCCTGTAGGTAGAGAAATGGGCAGACTAGGTGGGCCAAGCAGTCCTTATCTGCTGTCAAAGTCTATGTTTCTATGTCTATGTTTCTATGTTTTCATTCTCTAGAATTAAGAAGTAGAGGTGACCTCCTCTTATTATTTAAAATCTTACCATCACCTACATTAATGCAACAATGCGGTATAACCTTTGCACAAAGAAAAATAGTACCAAGGCTACATAATAGGCAACTAGATGTTGGCAAAGCCAAGACCAACAAGATGCTAAACTTGTACAACATTAGGGCTCCAAGGAGGTCACGTGATGAGCTAGCGAGAAGCGGACGTCTTTCCTGAGGCTCCCGAGTCCTGCGACCGAATTTGTTTTAGTTCTCCTGTTGTTTGGGCCATAGCTGCTGCCTAGGAGGCTCACTTACCTGTCCGACGAGTTGGTGCTGCTGGAGATCTGTTTTGGGGGCCGATCGGACGTCGGAGGATTACCGCATTTCATTTCGGCATCTTGGCAGCCGAAATGGCCGAGACGCAGCTGAGTAGCCCCAAGCCTCTGGCAGCAAGATCCCCGGCTGTCAAGCGCTCTAAGCCCCATTCCCCAGTCCCAGATGATGCGGAGGCCTTGAGGGGGGAGATCCTGGAGGGCCAGTCAACCTCCGAAGACATCCTGGAGATTAAGCAGCTCCTGAGGTGGCTTGTAGCTGATTTTACTATTTTAAAGCCTGCACTGCATGCGCTCACTCAGCGAGTGGGGGATTTGGAAGCCAGAGTCGGGTCACAGGAAAGGAAATCTTCTACCTTGGATCATGATATTATTATTATTAAACGGCAAGTGAGAAAGCTAGAGGATCGCCTAGAGGACCAAGAGGCAAGAAGTCGGAGGAATAACTTAATAATGGCTGGACTACCTGAGAGAGGGAAGGCTCTGACTGTGTTGCCTTCATGCAGGATCTTCTGCTTAAGTTATTTGGGCCTACTCCGTTTGGTGAATTTTACAATCTTGAAAGGGCCCATCGGGCACTGAGAGAACCCGGGCGAGGCCTAGAGTAATCATAATGCGATTTCTAAACTACAAGGAAAAATCCCATGTCCTGATGAAAGCCAAGGCTAATAGAAATCTGCATTGGAATGGGGCTTCGGTGTGGCTGTTTCAGGACCTAGTCCCCTCGGTGAGGGAAAAACAGAAGGAATATGCGGGCATTAAGAAGAAGCTATATATGGCGGGTCTGAAATTCAGGCTGCAATACCCTGCTACCTTGGTGGTTAAGTTGGAGAAAGGTGACAGAAAATACCTCTCGGCAGAGAAGCCAAAAGCCTCAAGGTGGAACTACCTGACCTATTTAAGTCAGTGACTTGAAGCATAAGACGAGATTGGGCGGATGTCCAGGACTATGTTTTAAGGGCCTTATTTACGTGGTGGAAAAGAGACTTTAAGGGACCGACTTGTTGCCTGCTGAATTGTTCTTCCTTCTTCCCCATTCCCCCCTTTTTTTTTCTCGTTTTGCTATAGGTTGGGGTACTGAAAAGCCATGAAGAGCAATGAGCTTACGTGCTGGCGATATCAGTTTTCTATTAATGTTTCAGAGGGGTGGGTTTTGGGAACTGGCTTGTAAGAGAAGGCATGGGAGATGCAGGTTTTGTAGGGATTCATGTATGGACTCGGGGACCTAAGGGAGACTCAGGATGCGTGGGCTCATGCACGTTCCGGACGGATTTAGGAGGGCGATCGAAGGAAACTAAGCTATGTGATTCTAAGGCCTTTAAAAGCCATAGAGGACAGTCCCAGGGTGTGGAAGGGTTAGATGGGGTCACTTAGAATTTTGTCATGGAATGTTAAGGGTCTCAGGGGTAGGAGGAAAAGATTAGTCATCCTTAGACATATTAATCAGATGGGGGTTCATGTAGCAGCTCTTCAGGAAACCCACTTACTGACTGATGAACTGCATTTGCTCAAGAAAGGCTGGGTGGGTAAAGTGTTTGGGTCTGGCACTGCTAGGGCGTCGGGTGGGGTGGCACTGCTAATTAGGAAAGGATGCCTTATGAGATTGAGGCGTCACCTCGAGGAGTCTACATAATGGGTTTGTGTTTTGGTAGTCCATTGGTGTGTGCCTCTATCTATGGGCCCACCCGGCTAACTCAAATTTTTGCCTCCTTGGAGGCTGATATGGTTACGCTCCCCCAGGGTCCTTGTATTTTGGCGGGTGACTGGAACATTTGTTTGGACAATAACATATATAGGATTCCTCCCTCCAACAAACTTCCTAGTTCCTCTCAAGCGGCACTGTATAGATTTTTGGAGGGAACTGCTTTAGTGGATCCATAACGGATCTACAGAAAAGGTGAGACTGAGATGACTTTTTATTCAGGTGCTCATAAGGTTTTTTCCAGGATTGACCTTTTTTTGGTCAATAGGGAGGTCTTAAGGGGGGTTGTAGGTATGCACACTTTTGATAGGATTCTTTCTGACCACTCCCAGTACAGTTGGTATGGAGACTGGACAATATTCCTCCCAGGCCAATTGTTGGCGTTTGGATGACAGGGTGCTAGTGAGCGACAAGATTCTACTTAAGATGGAGGGTAAACTTAAATAAATTATTCAGATGCAATTCCAACTCTCGAGGATGGAATTTAGCCTGGCCTCTCTGTAAGGTGTTGTACAGGGATGGGTTCAGGAATATACTGCCAGGCAGAATAAGTTGAATAGGGCTCGTGAGGAGTTTATACTAGGGGCCATTAAATCAATGGCGCCTTTAGAAGATACCTCTGAAGAGATAGATAGGGAGCTGAGAGAGCTAAAGGAGGAGTATAGGGGTATACTTAGTTATCGGGTGGACTCCTGGGCACGGAGGTTGAATGCTAAGTACTTATTGCAGGGGGATATGCCAGGTCGGATATTGGCCCATAGGATTAAAGAGCGGGAGGCGGAAAGAACGATTGTGGCTGTGAAATTTGGTGATGAGTTCATCTCAGAGCCACAGGGTTTGGCTGATGCCTTTGCCGACTATTATGCGGCAATATATCAAGATGGGGTACAGTGCTCAGTGGCGGAAATGAAGGGTTTTTGGAGGGAATACCTCTTCCAAGATTGAGTCCGGAACAGGCCGGGCCCTGGCTGCCCCGATATTATGGTGGGAAATTTGGGAGGTCATTATGGACTTGCCCAATGGGAAGGCACCGGGACCTGATGGCCTCTCGGCTAGTTTCTATAAAGCTCATGCTGAGACCTTAATACCTCTGTTGGAAGAGCTTTTCTTAGCTATCATGCAGGAAGGAATTCCCCACCCTCCGTTATATCAGGCTTATATTACCTTGATCCCCAAACCAGATAAGCCCAAGCATTTGCCAGGCAACTATAGACCCATAGCTTTAATTAATCAAGATATTAAGATTCTTACTAAGATATTAGCTAATAGGGTTCTCAAGGTTGCCTCACATTTGATTAGCCAGGAGCAGGTGGGGTTTATGCCAGGGAGGGGGGCCCCGGATGCTTTAAGGAAACTCCATCATATCTTAGAAGGCGGCTTTCTCTAACCGGCTATGGCATTTAGTTGCGTTGGGGCGCGAGAAGGCGTTTGACGCGTTCTCACCAATTTCTTTTCCTAACAATGGATAGGATGGGGTTTCCTAGGGATTTCCTAAGGGGCCTTAGAAACCTTTATGAGGCTCCTACTGCCCGAGTTTTATGCAATGGATATCTCTCAAAGGAGTTTCTTCTTAAGAATGTAACGAGGCAGGGGTGCCCCCTTTCGCCAGTTCTTTTTAATATTTATCTTGAACCTCTTCTAAGGGCTCTCTCGAGGGACACTGGGGTACAGGGGATTGAGGTCTTGGGGTTAGAGCTTAAGATGTCGGTCTTTGCGGATGATATTTTATTACATCTATCTAATCCATCAGAGAGTTTTCAGTGTGCCTTGGGAATCATTGGTAGGTTCTCTAAGGTTGCCAATTATAGACTAAATCTGGCTAAAACCCAGGTCCTTCCGCTCAGATCCATACTCATAGGGCAGATTTTGAGCATTTCCGAAGTTAATTGGGCATCTGACAAAATCAAGTATCTCGGGATCTGGATCATGGCTAGGTCTGAGGATGGGGTGGATGAGAACCTAGGCAATATTGTGGTTAAAGTTAAACAGGATATTGTAAAATGGAGGAGGCTTCGTTGAATTTCACTGCTAGGTTGGGTCTTGTTAAAATGAATCTTTTGCCTCGCCTGCTGTATCCCATTTGTCTTTCTCCTATTCTATTCCTAGGATTAGATTTGTTGGCATTCAAAGATTATCTCGGATTTTTATGGGATTCAAGCCTCCAGGAGGAAGCAAAGATTTTAAGTCTTCCCTATTCAAGGGGTGGGTGAAGCTCCTGACTTGTTCACTTATTATGTGGCAGGACAATTAGGATATATGGGCCGATGGGACGGCTTGTCCTCGAGAGAGAATATACACCTAGCTGGCTACAGATTGAGCAATTGCTCCTGGAAAGGGCTAAGCTCCGACCAGAGGCATCAATATATATGGACCGGAGACTCTGCCGGGCATAGGTAGAGCACTCTCCGATACATAAATCTGTTAGAGCTTGGTGGGAGTGGCTGACTCCAGCCCAGAAGAAAGCTCAGAAAAGGGCAGAGGAACAGCCCTGGTGGAGATCTAATTTTCGCTGGGTAACAATATCTTGAGGGGTCAGTGGGAACTAATGCTGCAGGATCTCACCATAGCAGAACTGGTAGTTGAGGGCAAAGCTCTCTTGCCAACTTTCGAGCAAGGGGTGGGATTTCTTTAAGAAGTTCCAGATTACCAATTTACTTCAGAAGTTTGTACAGGACTACAAGGATAGGGGAAGAGTCCGTGTTTTCTTGGGTTAACATAAGGAATGGATCTTTCACAGCACCCTCTCTCCAAAGTCTATAAGGTATTAATAGACTACATGGGTTCAGATGTTGAGTCTCATATTGTACATTGGGAGAAAGCTTTATTCCCCTGAGGCCTAACTGGTCTGAAGTTTGGAAACATATGAAAGTCTTGCCTATACGAGTATAATATGATGCAATTTTCATTTGTTCAAATATTTACTATACCCTGTTAAACTATGCTCCAGAAAACTCAGACAGACAGACCTATGTTTTCGTTGTGGCTTGCTCCCAGGGACCTCTTGCATATATTTTGGAACTGTTCTAGCATTCAACCACTTTGGGGTCAGATTGTTGATAAAATGGACCGGTGTTAGACTATTCGGAATATATCAGTCCTGAGATATGTATTTTAGGGATCTGGAAAGGATTGGGGGGAGTGCGGCTAAGCATCATATTTCCCTAATGTCAGCTGTTGTTAAAGCATTTGTTTTGCGACATTGGAAGGAGGATTTAGTTTATGATTATGATCTGTGGGTGGGGACCTTATACAGGTCTTAGAGAAATTAAATTATTCATGTTGATGGAGGGAAGGAGAATGTTTACAACGGATCTGGAGGACCTTAGAGGTGGTCTATGCAGCCCAGCTTAAAGGTCCGAGGGTTGTCTGTCTGTCTGAAGAGGAGTAGTGGAAGTGTCTTTAATGTGTTAGGGTTTATGGGGCTTTTCGTTGATGGGACCTGGTTGATGATTGTTTGATAGGCCTTATACAGGTTTAGCTATTATTCCTTTGTATGGGGGTTTGTCTAACTGTAAGGGTTTTGCTGTGGTCGGGCATATGGGGTTCTCTCTCTTTCCCAGGGACACAGTTACCTATGGGTGGGCTGGGTTAGTTTTCCTGGGATTTCTTTTTTCACTATATCTATAATTCAGGTTGTTAAGTAGAAGGGTCTAACCGGGCCTGAATTGGGTCTGGTGTAGTGCATGCATTTTTAGTCCACCACAGTGTGTTGGGGAGCTACGGGTATGGCGATTGGATTGGGTAACTGTGATTGTATATAGTTATGGGGATGTAAATAGTTTCCGCACCCAGTTTTGGGGTGTGGGCCTGGTGTCTACTTCGGGCTGTGTGTGTGTATGTATTTTGCAATAAAATTTCAATAAAGAGGTTTTAAAAAAAAACATTAGGGCTCCAAGATTGTGGAATAGGCTTCCCCAAGAACTAGTGGACTGTAACAATTTCAATACATTCAAAAAGCAATTGGATACTTGGCTTTCATACAACCCCGTCTAGGAATGATGACCCACAAACATGGGGGACAATCCCGATGGGCCAAGGCCTATTTTTGTCCTTTCTTACCAAGTAACCAAGGAAAGCCAAGAGAAGAAGCAGATAGGAGAAGGCAATGGCTAGGAGGGGCAGCGAGAGTCACCGAACAAAACACAGAGGCAGCAAAGCCACAAAAGACAGAAGGAGAGAGGAGAGAGGGAGAGGAGGGAGGGAGGGAGGTCAGGTAAAACAAAAGCAGGGCACAAAAGAAAGGCAGAGGGAAAAAGCAACGAAGGTGCAGGGTGGTGGAACCACTAGAGGAGAGCCGCAGAAGCAGTGAAAGGGTAGGACGAGGAGACAAAGCACAATCGAAAGGTGACGAAAAAGGGCTAGAGAGCACAGCCACATGTACCACGCAGCTGCTCAGGTGCTTGAAATATTCTGAGCATGGGTTGCTGGGAAAGGCTGGCTTTTATTTGGATTGTGGGAGGAGTTTATTCCCCCACATTGAATCTTGGGTAAAGCCCTTCCCCTCCAAAAAACAAACTGCCATGCAATCACACATTGCATGCCTTCACAACTGTTTTATACCATGCAACCCCTTCCTCTTTCTACACCCCCCCATCAAACTAGAATATCCCACAGCAACAAATGTTCAAGCAAGCAGTCCTAATTCTGCACACACAACAGCCAAAATCATCATGTACCTCACCACACTCTCATCTCCACCCACAGGGCAATGAACAGAGTCAGGCAGAGAAAGACACTCTCAGCCCCCACCCTGTGATCACTGGAGACCTGCACTTCTGGAAGTTTTCATACAGGATCAGGTGAGTCTGGGGCAACCTAGGATTTCTTTGGGGAGGGGTCCAGACAAACCTAGGGTCTTGGGAAATAGAAAACTTTGTGACATTTTCATTTATATATACTGGGCACACATGTGTTGATTTTAACATGCTCTGCCCCAACAATAACAGCATATTTTTTAAACATTGTCCTTTCATCAGCCCAGAGGAAACAATACCAAAGCACGAGTCTCTACCACCTCTTTCTCTCTTTAGGAGGATCTAAGAACCCCAAGAATGCCTGTTTTAACCTTTCAAATGATGTATTTTAACATGCTCCAAAGCATTGTTTTAAGGGGGATTGTAAGGTTAAAAAGGGAAGGAGGGGACTGTACAGATGGTGGCCAGGAAAAGGCAGACATCTTAAACAAATATTTCTGTCCAGTGTTCACAGAGAATGGGAAACAGGAGGGACCACAAAAAAGCAACAGGAGCTTTGATGTGAAGGAAGTAAACATTAGTCCTTTTTCTGAGGAGAGAGTCCTGAAAGCACTTGCTAACCTGAATGATGACAAAGCTATGGGGCCAGATAGGGTGCATCCATAAGGGTGTTGAGGGAGCTTAGAGAGGTAATGGCTGCACTTCTGACAGTCCTATTTAACAGATCACTGGAGACCAGAGTGGGTCGGGAGGACTGAAGGAGGGCAGATATAGTCCCACTTCACAAAAGGCCCTACACAATCAGGGACCTGCTTACCTGAAAGATCTCCTTTGTCCCTACTGTTCCCCCTGCTCTCTCCGATCCACTGATGAAGGATTGCTAGAGATTCCCAGGGTTTGTTTAAAAACTTCAGAGGCCAGATCTTTTAGTTTCATGGCCCCAACCCTGTGGAATTCTCTACCTCGTCAGGTATGAGACTGCCCGACTGTCCAAAGTTTTAAAGGAGCTTTAAACCTATCTTTTTAGTAAAGCATATAATGAATCTTGAATATTGCTGTTTAGTTTAATTTTAATGTAGTTTTAACTATTTATTGTTTTATTTTATATTGTACAGGCGCCTTGGTTTAAGATAGGTGCCTTTATATAAATAAAGATTGATTTGATTTGATTTGAAAAATGGTAGCAGGGAAGAGGCTGGCAACTATAGGCCTGTCAGCTTGACATTGGTGGTGGGAAACATAGAAGTTGATGGCAGATAAGGACCGTGTGGCCCACCCAGTCTGCCTATTTCACCTACCAATTACAAACCACTGATCCTAGTTGATCTGCAACTCACCCTTTCTTTCCCGTCCCTATGGTACCCTTATGTCTATCCCACGCATTCTTGAATTCTCTGTTTTTGCTCCTACCACCTTCTTTGGGAGGCCATTCCAAGCATCCCCCACTCTTTGTGAAAAAGTACTTCTTCATGTTTCCCTTGAACCACCCCCAACTTCATTTCGTGCCCTCTTGTTCTTGCACATCTTCTTTTTTGAAAGATGCTACCTTCCAGTACCTTGTTTATATCCCTGAGGTACTTGGTTGTTTCTATGATGTCCCCCCCTCTTTCTCCTCTCCTCCAGGGAATACATATTGAGTTCTCCTAGCCTTTCCTTTTTATTTATTTATTTATTTATTTTTTCATTCTTTGGTAACCGGATAAAGGTACTGGACCAAAGGTCCCTTTTCAGGCCCAACCTGGACAAAAAAACAAGCAAAATATGCAACATATACAAACAATCATACAAACATTTAGAATAATAGTTCATGCATTACATTTGCAAACAGATTCCTGTAGGGCTTTTCATGCAGATCCTGCACCATCTTTGTAGCCCTCCTCTGGACCGTCTCCAGTCTGTCTATGTCCGTCCAGAGATGTGGTCTCCAGAACTGGACACAGTACTCCAGCTGAGGTCTCACCAGCTATCTATACAGTGGCATAACCACCTCCTTCTTTCTGCTGGTGATACCTCTCCCTATGCACCCAAGCGTCCCACTGGCTTTCCCCACAGCTTTCTCACATTATTTGGTTGCCTTTAGGTCATCCGATATAAGTACCCCCAGGTCCCATTCCTGCTTGGTGGCCACCAGTACCCCTTCCCCCCCATCTTATACACTTCCCTTGGATTTCTGCTCCGAAAGTGCAGGACTTTTGCACTTTTTTGCATTGAACCTTAGCTGCCACACTTCTGACCACTCCTCCAATCTGCTTAGGTCTTTTCTCATTTTTTTCTATCCTCTCTGGAGTGTCAACCCAGAGTTCTGGCAACAATGGAGGAGGGGGGGAGTTAAGGGAGCACCAGGAGTGGTAGGCGGCGGAATGGGAATAGAGTGCTCAGGAGATGGGCATTTGGGGGAAGGTAACAGGATGAGAGGGGCACAGCCAAAAGGAAGGTGTTGGCAGCAGGGGTGTGAGGAGGGGCAGTGCTCATGGGTCAGGCAAGGGGTGCATAGCTAAAGGGGGCAGGGGCG
Organism: Neoceratodus forsteri; assembly: GCA_016271365.2. NCBI lineage: Eukaryota > Metazoa > Chordata > Ceratodontiformes > Ceratodontidae > Neoceratodus > Neoceratodus forsteri. Next base: position 695,665,308 of record CM057456.1, on the reverse strand, counting down.
AGGGAGGAAGAGGAGAAGTTGGATGATAGTAGGAGGCCAGGTTGGGGGGCATGGGAAGGAGTGAAGAGACAGAAAGGAGCAAGGAAGGGCATACAGTAGTGATGGACAAGGAGGAAAGGGGGGGGTGGAACAGGGCATAGAAGGAGGGGTGTGCTAGTGCTGGGGGACTCCATACTGAAGGGGATCAGATGGGGCAGCAAAGGAGAAAGACACAGTCTAATATGGGTCTAGTCTATTCCTGGGTTGACAGCAGGCAGGGCAAGGCAAGCCATTCTCAAGGGCATAAGGGGGAGATGGAAGAAACCGCATGTTGTGGTTCACGTGGCTACGAACAACTTGTCGGGGGAGACGGTGGAGGTAGTAAAGGGGAGATTCAAGGAATTGGGGAAGCTGTGTGATGGTGGGGGAAATCCAGTGCCTTCTCGGAGGTGCTCCCGGTACCCTGCGCAAGTACTGCGAGGAAGGGAAGGGAAGGATAGGGGAGTTCAACACCTGGCTGTGGGAATGGTGCCGTACCAAGGGGTGTGGGTTAGTAGGGGATTGGAGCAGAGCCTGGGACAATAATGACTTGTATGCAGGGGGCAGGCTACACTTGAGCAGGGAGGGGAAGGGAGTATGGAAGCAGGGGATAGAGGGGTACATAGCGACAAGGGTAGCTTTAAACTAGGAAGGGGGGGTGGCAAGTGGTAAGCTAGTAGGCAGGGTTTGCAGAGGGGAGACAGATGAGCCTACCCCGCAAGTTATAGGGAGGTCTCAGGGTAGGAGCAAAGGGGGGTAATTTGGGGTGGGGGATGCAAAGGAGCAGGGTGGGGGTAATGTCATAAACGGAGGAGCCTGGGGAACAAAGCAGCTGAGTTACAGGCTCTCTTGACAGTGGGGCAGGTGGACATTGCGGCCATAACAGAAACTTGGGCAACCCAGTACCAGGACTAGGATATGATGATCCCTGGATACAGACTGTTCAGAAAGGACAGGGCAAATGGGAAAGGTTGGGGGGGTGGCAATCTATGTAAGGGAAGAAATAAGGTGCATAATGGAGGAGGGGGAGGAGGGCAGGACAGAGGCCCTGTGGATGTAGTTTCAGGATCCAAACGGCAGAGTACTGAGGATAGGAGTGGTGTATGGGGCACCAACTCAAGGTGAGGAGCTGGACAAGGAGTTGGCAGAACAGATTATGAGGGTTTGCAGGAAGGGGAGCACAGTGGTGGTGAGGGACTTCAACCTACCTGGGGTGGACAGCAGCACACCAACCACCACAAGTGGTTACAAGGTTATACTAGGGGCATTTCAGGATAGCTTTCTGGTGCAGCTGGTGAGTGAGTCAACTAGATTGGGAAGGACTCTGGACCTGGTACTATCAAACAGGGAAGCCGTAAGGGACCTGGAGGTTGAGGACCCTCCAGCTGGGAGTGATCACCATTCAGTGTGGTTCACACTCAGTATGGGGAAGCAAACGGGAGGTTTGGGTACCAGGGTGATTGATTTTAGGGGGGCAGACTTCAACAAGATGGGGGAAATTCTGATAAACCATCTGGGGGGGAATACAACCAACCATGGATGCCAATCAAAAATGGGGTATCATTAAAGCAGGTCTAGCAGAGGCTACTGGGACATGTACTAGGGCACAGAGTAAGAAGGGAATGGCAAAGAAGCCCAATTGGCTGACCAAGGAGGTAATGGAGGGGGTGCTTTTCAGAGATTCAAGAGAATAGGGAGGAGGAAAGATCGGGAGGAGTACACAAAGAAGTCCAGGGAGGCTACAAGACTAGTCAGAGCCACCAAGGCATCCAGAGAGCTGAGGCTGGCACAGGGCATTAAGGACTGCGAGAAGGACTTCTTTAAATACACTGGGGAGAGAAGGAAGAACAGGAACTAGATAGTGAGAAATAAGAATGACGGGGGTGGTGCATAGAGAAGGGGGTGGAGCAGGAGAGGCACTAAATGAGTACTCCTGCTCTGTATTCACAGTAGGGGGGACGGATACTTCATGGGAGGGGTGGAGTTTGCAGGGGAGGGGGTGACAGATGGGGGAAATTACAGACAGCAGGGTACTGGAAGGACTGAGGACACTGTGGGTGGACAAGGCACCGGGGCCTGATGGCATTCACCCTAGGGTGCTCAAGGAACTGGCAGGACCTCTGACTGAGCTGTTCAATACCTCTCTGAACACAGGATGCATACAAACAGGACTGGAGAATGGCCCATGTGGTAGCCATTCACAAAGGTGGCCCAAAGGACAATCCAGGTAACTAGAGACGGTGAGCCTCACATCAGTTGTGAGGAAACTCATGGAGACAATCCTTAAGGAGAGACTGGTGACATTTTTAGATGACAACGGTCTCCAGGACAGGCAACAACATGGGTTTGTCTCAGGACAGAAAACTGGACAGGGGCCATGCAGTGGATGTCCTGTACTTGGACTTCAGCAAGGCCTTTAATTCAGTGTCACATGGGAAGCTAGGGGCGAAGCTGGAATATGTAGGGGTGGGCACTAAGATGGGCAACTGGATCACAGACTGGCTGAAGGGCGAGCAGCAAAGGGTGGTGGCGGAGATGAAACTCTCACCGCCAAGAGAGGTAACAAGTGGGGTGCCACAGGGATCGGTACTGGGACCAGTGCTGTTTGGGATATTCATAGCAGATATCTCACACTGGACCCACAGTAAGATCAGCCTGTTCGCAGATGATACCAAGATGGGAGCCATGGTAGATGATGGCAAGGGATGGAGAGGACTGCAGGGAGACCTGACTAAACTACAAAAGTGGTTGGAAACATGGCAGTTGGGGTTCAATGCCAAGAAGTGCAAGGTACTGCACTTCAGAGCTAAGAACCAGAGGAGGAGCTGTCAGCTGGGAGGGGTGCAGTTGGGGAGCACAGAGGAGGAAAAGGACCTGGCGGTGATTATAATAAGAAATATGAACAACTCGGCACTGTGCAGGAAGGCAGCAGCGACAGCCAACAAGATGCTGGGCTCTATAGCGAGGGGGATCTCCCCTAGAAGTAGTGAGGTGATCCTTCCCTTGTACAGGTCACTGGTCAGGCCACACCTGGAATACTGCGTGCAGTACAGGCACCCATTCCTGAAGAAGGACATCAGGCTGTTGGAGGGGGTGCAGTACAGAGCAACGAAGATGGTCCAGGGTTTAGAGGGGAATTCCTACGAGGAAAGACTGAACAGGTTCAACATGTATTCCCTGGAGGAATAGGGGAGACATGATAAAGAACTTTAAGTATCTGAGGGGGATAAACAAGGCTAATACAGAAGAGATATTCTGGATCAGAAGGGGGCGGGATACCAGACGGCACCAACTGAGGCTGGGGGATTCAGGAGGGAAATCAGGAGACATTATTTCATGGAAAGGGTGGTAGACAAGTGGCACACTCGAGCTGCAGAGGTGGTTTTCTGTAGGGCGGTGGCCTGCTTCAAGAAGGGTTGGGACAGAGTGAGGGGGGAATGACTGTGGGGAAGGGAAGGAGGGGTGGGGCTGCTGCAAGATGAGGGGCTAGCTGCACAATCGAGCAGACTTGATAGACCACATGGCCTGTTTCTGCTGGCATTTCGTATGTTCATATGAAACCCTGTTACAGAGCTTAGTGTCATCTACAAAAAGACATACTTTCCCCTCCAGTCCCTCTGCAATGTCATTTATGAAGACATTGAAGAGAACTGGTCCCAGGACTGATCCCTGTGGCACCCCACTGGTCACCTCCCTCTCATCTGATTGAACACTATTCACCAGCATCCTCTGTGTCCTGCCCCTCAACCAATTTCTGACCCAGTTTGCCACCTTGGGGCCCACCCCCATGCTGCCTAACTTGTTTGCCAACCTTCTATATGGGATGGTATCAATGGCTTGGCTGAAATCTAAGTAGGACACATCCACCACCCTTCCCTAATCTACCTCCCTGGTCACCCAGTCAAAGAAATCTATTAGATTTGTTTGACATGACCCTCCCGCTGTGAATCCATGCTGCCTTGGGTCCTGTACTCCGCTAGAGTCAAGGAATGACACAATCCTCTCCTTTAGCAGTGCCTCCATTAATTTCCTCATCACCGAGGTCAGGCTGACTGATTTGTAGTTGCTTGCTTTTTCTTGGCTCCCACTTTTGTGGAGAGGGACCACATTAGCCCTCCTCCAGTCTGCCAGGACTGTCACCTTCTCCTGTGATCTGTTGAATAGAGTGGTCAGTGGAGCCACCAGCACCTTTCTGAGCTCTTTTAATATTCTAGGGTGAATTCCGTCTGGCCCCATTGCCTTATCTATTTTCAGTTTTCTGGGTTCCTCTAGGATTCTCTCCACTGTGAATGGAGTGGTGTCTACCTCCCTTCCCTGATAGCTTTTTTTTCCTCCGAGTTGTGGACATTCACCTTCCCCTTCCTTCATGAAAACTGAACAAAAGTATTGGTTCAGTATTGCTGCTTTTTCTATGTTCTCCTCTGTATACCCTTCCCCCTCCATCTTTATCCTGACAATCCCACCCCTTGTCTTCCTCTCGCTGATGTATCTGAAGAAGGTCTTGTCACCTTTCATTATAGCCTGGGCTATATGTTCTTCCATTCACGCCTTTGCGCTCCTGACAGCCTTCCCTGCCTCCCTCTGCTCCTCTAGACACTGCTGCTTGTCCTCATCCCTTTGTGCTTCTTTGCATCTCCTGAAGGCCCCTCTTTTTTCTCTCACTTTCCTGGCCACTTCCCTCGAGAACCAAAGTGGTTGTTTCTTTCTCTTATTCTTGCTTTGCTGTTTAACACAGAGGTTCATTACTTCTGCTATGGCCCCCCTTGAGAATAGACCACTGCTTCTCCACTTCCCCTCTCCTTTGTCCTCTTTTGCAGGGGCTCCCCGAGATATTCCTCCATTTTGTCAAAATTGGCCCTTCTGAAATACAGGACCTTTACTTTTGTGTGGTTAGCCTCTTCTACTGTGGTTACATTGTACCATACTGTCCTGTGGTCACTGGTTCCTATGTGGCTGCCTACCTTAACATCCTTGATCCTGTCCTCATTGGTGAGTACCAGGTCTAGTATGACCCCTTGCGGGTGGGTTCAGCCACAAGCTGTCTCAAGCATGCCCCCAGCGGTGCGATCAGGATGTCACTGCTTTTGGCTATATTCTCAGTCTGAGTGCTCCAATCTACATCTGGCAGATTGTAGTCTCCTAGTAGTAATAGTTCACCTTTGGTTGCTATTTTGTGGATGGCTTCCACTAGTGTTTTGTCTGTCTCTTCCCTCTGCGCTGGAGGTCTGTAGATCACTTCTGTTCCAATGCTAGTACCATTGCCTGTCTCTAGAGTGATCCACAGTGCCTTAGCTCGCTCCTGCAACCCCTGAACCTCAGTTGCTTGTATTTTCTCCCTCACATACATGGCCACTCCTCCCCTTCTTCCTTCCCCGTCTTTCCTGAAAAGTGCGTATCCTGGTATGGCTATATCCCATTCATGGTTTTCTGAGTACCACGTTTCTGTAACAGCCATTATTGTCCAGGTCCTCTTCCACCATCAATGCCTCCAGGTCTGGGATAGTTTTCCCAGGCTGCAGGGATTTATACATAATGCTCTCCACATTCAGTCACCTCCCCCCTTACACCCCTGTCTCCCTTATGTCCCCTTTTTTACATTTTCTCCTGTTTTTTGTTTTCTCCTCCATGTTACCTATGTAGGATTTGTGTTTCATTGGTGATCCTTTGACCCTGGTATCCTCTTTTATGCCTGTCTCTTTCTGTGGGGAGAGGCAGTATGATATTCGCTGCTTGCTTTCACCTCCCCCTCGGCTAGTTTAAATGGTTGCAGATGAAACATTTAAACTTTTCACCAAGGATCTTGGTACCCCCTCTGGACGGATGCAGATCATCTGGCTTGTATGGTCCTTCATCCTCCCAGGTGGGGCCTCAGTCCCGAATGAAGCCAAAACTCTTCTGTCTGCACCAGTCCTTCAACCATTCATTGAGTTCTCTGGTGCAGCTGTCCCTACCTTCCCCCTTGCCATAGACAGGCAGTACCTCCAAGAATGCTACAGAGTGTACTACTTGCTTAAGGCCCCTTTCCAAGTCCCTAAAGTCCTCCTTCACTACCCCTATGTCCACCACTTTCTCTGCTAGGTCATTTATCATCATGTGGACAATGGCATCCAGCTTCTCCCTCTCTTCTACTGCCTAGACGATCCTTAGGATCTGCCCCCCCAAAGCTATGCCTCCAAGTAGGCATATTGCCCCCCTTTCCACCCCACTGTCTGTCCCCACCTTTAGTCTTCTCACAATGGAGTCCCCAAACAGGATTTGCTTCCTCCTCCTCTGGGGTCTCCTGCTGCCCACCCTTGAGGCTCCATCATGGAGGACCCACTCATGCTCCCTGGTGACTATGTTGGGAGGCTCTGTGGGATCTTTCCACTCTGCTAGGATAGCACATGGGTTTTGTAGTTTCGCCAGTTGGCAGATGTGCATGTGAGCTCCCCCTCATCCTTTCTGAGCCCACAGTAGTCCACCCATTCTAGCTGTGAGGTAATTGTTGAGGAAGTGGAATTTGACTAGGTGGCCTCTGGGTGGGGGCGTAGGCCTCCTGCAGCCTAGCCAGCTCGGCCAGAAAACTGTTGACCTCTGCCCTCAACCCAGAGAGGTACCTACATATGGGGCAGCACCACAACATCCAGAATGTCCTCCTGAACTCTGCTGCTCTGCATCCACTGCACAGCACCACTCCTATCCATCATCGCCCCTCTTCCTTTATTGTCTTAACTCTTAGTTGTAAAACCTGCCCTTGTCCCCTTGATTTCGCTTATCCCATTTCCCCTGATTTACTGTGGTGCATTAACCCCTTGTACTCTTCTCTTTACTTATCACTTTGTGAATCTAGCTAGGCTGCATATAGTGTAGTGTGTGTGTGTGTGTGTGTATACACATACGAACGTGCCAGCAGAAACAGACCACCCGGTCTATCTAAGTCTGCTCGACTGTGCAGCTAGCACCCCAAGTTTGCAGCTGCCCCACCCCCTCCCCTTTTTCATCCCACTGCCGCCCGCCACCCTCACTCTCCCCTGCTCCCTGTCCCATGCCCTTTTAAAGCTGTTCACAGATTTACATGATACCACCTATTCTGGTAGTGCATTTCATTTTGTTACTACCCTCTCCGTGAAATAGTGTTTCCTCATTTCACTCTTAAATCTTCCCCTCTCTATTCTTAGCCCATGCCCCCTGGTATCCCTCCCCCTCCTTAGCTTAAAGACCCCATCTGCCCCATCCTTATTGATTCCCCTCAGATACTTGAATGTCTCTATCATGTCCCCCCGTCCCTTCTATCTTCCAGGGTGTACATATACAGGTCTCCCAGCCTGCTCTCATAGTCTTTCCCCTCCATTCCACACATCATCTCTGTTGTCCTCCTCTGCATCCCCCCTCCAGTAGTCTGATATCTTGCTTCAGTTATGGCCTCCAAAATGCACACAATACTCCAAGTGCGGCCTTACCAGCAACCTGTAGAGGGGCAAGATCACCTCTCTTCGCCTGGACGTAAACCCCCTCGCTATGCACCTCAGCATTTTGTTCGATTTTGCAGCCGCTCTTCTGCACTGTGCAGGATTGTTCATGGTCCCTATTACCATTACCTCTAGGTCCTTCTCCTCCTCAGTGATCCCCAGCTTAATCCCCCCCCCAAAGCCAGTATTCTCTCCTTGGGTTCTTCGCCCCGAAGTGCATAAACTTACACTTCATTGCATTGAACCCCAGCTTCCACCTCTCTGACCACTCCTCTAGCTTGCTTAGGTCCCCCTGCAGCTGCTTCCATCCCTCTTCTCCATCCACCACTGCTCCTATTTTGGTGTTATCTGCGAACAGACTTACCTTGCTCACCACTCTGTGCACAATGTCTGATATGAAGAGACCAAATAACACTGGTCCCAGCACAGAGCCCTGTGGCACCCTGCTCAGCACCGGCTTTGGAGTTCAGAGTTCCCCACCCACCACCACCCGTTGCAGCCTCCCACTCAGCCAGTTTGTAATCCAGTTCGTCATTTTTGCCCCTACCCCTGCACCAGTTAGCTTCCCTCCAAGCTGCCCATGAGGCGCCAAATCGAAGGCCTTGCTGAAGTCCAAGTAAAGAACATCCACCGCATGACCCTTATTCAGCTCACCTGTCACCCAGCCATAATATTGTATCAGGTTGGTTTGACAGGACTTCCCTGAAACAAACCCATGCTACCTCACATCCTGGGGGCCATTGTCCTCCAGGTACAACACCAGTCTTTTGTTTAGTATTGTTTCCATGAGTTTGCATACCATGGAGGTGAGACTTACTGGATGATAATTACCCAGTTTGTCCCTTGGTCTGCTCTTGTGCAACGGCACTACATGTGCCACCCTCCAGTCCAGTGGCACATATCCCGACACCAGTGAAGTGCTGTACAGATCCACCAGCAGCTCCACCAACATCTCTGCCATCTCCTTCAGCATTCTGGGGTGGATACCATCCAGCCCTGGTGCCTTGTCTACCCTGAGTGCCCTCGGTCCCTCTAGGACTCTACCTCTCTGAATCCTTCCATCTGTCACCTCCTTTCCCCCCATCCCCACCCTCCCAGACCATGGTGATAGCGGTCCCCCCTTTACTTCCGTGAACACTGAGCAAAAGTATTCATTCAGTGCTTCCACCTGTTCCTCCCCCTTTTCTGTCCACTCCCCACCCTTTTTAACCTCACTATTGTCTCCTTGAACTTCCTTTTCTCCCTGATGCATCTGAAAAAGTCTCCCCCCCCCTCCCCAAATGCCCTGCACTAATCTCAGCTCCCTCTGGGCCTTGGCTTCTCCCACTTTTCTGGTCACCTCCCTGGACCATCTTGCATACTCCTCCCTGTCCACTTCCTTCCTTCCCCATCCTCCTACACCTCTGGTACGCCTCTCGTTTTTCCCTCACCACCTCCACTACCTTGCTGTTCAACCAGCATGGTTTCCTTGCTCTGCTCCTCTTACTTTGTGTCTTGATGCTAGCTTCCATTGTCTCTGCAATCCCCCATTTAATAATATTCCATTTCTGCTCCACGTCCATTTCCTGCCTTATGCCCTCCAGTTTCCCTTTCAGCACTTCCTGCATCCTTCCAAAGTCTGCCCCCCTGAAGTTTACCACCCAGGTTACTGAGTTCTCTGGCTCCCTGCAAATCGTGATATTAAACCACACCGTTTGGTGATCGCTGTCGGCTAGTGGGTCCTCCACCTTTATTTCCCTTACCGTCTCCCCGTTCAACAACACCAGATTTAAAGTGTTCTTTAGCCTAGTAGGTCCACTGACCAATGGTGTCAGAAGGCCCTCCTGGATTGCGTCCAGGAGCACTTGCTTCCTAGCACTGGAGGTGCCCGGAATACTTCAGTCAACACCCGGCAAATTGAAATCCCCCACAATGATCATCTTCCCTTTTCTACATACCTTTCTGATTTGTCCAGCTAATTTCCTGTCAAGCTCCTCAGACTGGGACGGTGGCCTGTATGCCACCCCAAACCTCAGATTCCTACCGCTTGAGTCTAGGAACTGCAGCCAGATTGCCTCTGTTCTCCTTTACTCCCCCTCCTCCCTTGTGCATTTGATACCATCCCTCACATAGACTGCCACCTCACCCCTCTCCCCTCCTCACGGTCCTTCCTGTATAATTTGTACCCTGGGATTGCCAGATCCCAGTCCCGGTGCTTGGTTGCCCACGTTTCTGTGACAGCTGCAAGATCCACCCTCCACAATGCCTGTAGCACAACTGATTTGTTGCCTAAGCTTCTTGCATTCAGTGAGACCACCCTCCATCCTGCCCCCTTCCCCTTCATCGCCCTCCATCTCCTCCCTTCTACTCCCTCCCTTTTTGGCCACCCTGAATCCTTCCCTGCTAGGCTGGGGGTAGGCTGTGACTCTGCTCTATTGGATCCCTGCCTACCTGCTGTCCACTTACCACCCCCACAACTAGTTTAAATCCACCTTTGTCGCACTATACACTATACGGCTGTTCCTACCTCTTTCTTCTTACAGCCAGGAAGTGGTAATATGCTTTTTTTGGTTCCCCCACCAATAAAGGAGCATTAATGGAAACACAGCCAAAGGAAAGGATTGTGGAATATCTTGAATCCAACAGGTTACAAGATCTGAGGCAGCATGGATTCACAGGGGAGAGAGGTCAGGTCAAACAAATCTGATAGATTTATTTGACTGGGTGATGAAGAAATTAGATCAGGGATGAGCAGGGGTCATTACCTACCTAGATTTCAGTAAGGATTTTGACACCATTGCACATAGGAGACTAGTAAGCAAGTTAGGTAGCTTAGGGGTGGGTAACAGGGCGGTAAACTGGGTAAGAAATTGGTTAGAGGATAAGCGGCAAACAGTAGTGGTAAACAGAGTTCACTCCGAGGAAGGGAGGGTGACCACCAGCCGAATCACTGTTAAGACCCCACCTTGAGTACAGTGTACAGTTCTGGAGATCACATCTCAGGGAGGACACAGATTGAGTGGAGGTGGTCCAGAGGAGGGCAACTAAAATGGTACAGGGTCTGCATCAAAAACCCTACAAGGAGAGGCTAAAGGACCTCAATATGTACATTCTAGAAGAGAGGAGGGAGGGGGGATATGATAAAGACTTTTAAATACCTAACAATGGTACACAAAGTACAGGAAAGAAGTATTTCTTTTTTTTCAGAAAAAAAGATGCTTTAGAACAAGGGGACATGCTATGAAGCTGGATGGGATTAGATTCAAGAGATATGTGAGGAAGTACTTCATCACAGAAAGAGTGATGGATTCCTGTAACAGCCTTCCAGCTGAGGTGGTGGGGGATGAAAACAGTGGTGGGATTCAAAAATACCTGGGATAGGCACAGGGGATTTGTAATGGTAAGGAAGGGGGGAGGAAAAGAACTGTAGATCATGTATGCACTGCAGTGAGAATGAAGGTAGGAAAAAAATGGACTGACTGGGTGGGCCAAACAGTCCTTATCTGCCATCAGATTCTATGCTATTATGTTAGGATACAGGGACATGCTGGATGGGATAAGGGTGGGACTCCACGGAATGCACTGACTGGTGTGGTCCATTGGCAAGAGATGGGGACCCCTACACCTCCCAATAAAGGCAACTATAGGTCTACGAGTGGTCATTTCAGAGTTTGGTCTGCAGCGGTGTCCAAGGAAAGCACAGAATTTGGAGACTGTGAGGTGAAAGGAAGCTGCTGTGGTGAGGCTGGGATAAAACCTACCACCTGTAAGGCTGACCTTTTATACCGCTTAGAATTTTGTCACTAAAATGTTGAATAAAGACGACTCAAAATGTAGGGACATGAAGGCACCAGTTTTAATAATGTAGGACAACTCATCAGACACATAAAGACATGTACAGAACATTGGAAGCTAGTGATTTAACAGCACACTACCCATGAGCACAGCCTGGACCCTAGCTGAAAGCCCCAGCAATGAAGTGATAATAACCCACACTGTGTCTTTTGTGGGGACCCCCCCCCCACCACCACACACACACACTCTTCCCATTGCACTGCCTGGGCCAGATAATTGCAGCTGTTAAACAGTTGTTAATCCCACCAGACCATCTGGAACACTGAATGAGATTAGCATGAGGACTAGTGCCTCCCAATGCAGGGACTTTTTCAACATCATTGATGGCCATGGAAAACCTGCACTAGTCAAGACAGGCAAGTAAAGGATTAGCTGCGCTATTCCTGCTCAATTTGCACTAGGCCCTGGACTAGTAAACAAAGTTAAAATCGACTGTACTAGTAAAACTGGAGATGAGGGGATAGAGTCTCTCATGCTGAATTGGTCTTTAAAAGACAATTGGGAGAAACAGTTTAATATCTAGAGACAAAACACCATGCAGGTGGGCTGAGTGATGTGAATAAAACTAAACAAACCTGTTTAAATATGAATAGCTGTAGCCTAATGAAATGTGAACCTAAATGTCAACCAGCTTTGAAGTGCAACTGTTTGGAAAAGTGCCAGAGTAAGGGGATGAATCACTGAATATCATTTTATCTCTTAGGAGCAGGGAAGGTTCACATCAAATGCTATAGGTTGATAGTGTGGAATCATAGGAGCCTATGACCTATACTGAACAGCACACAGCCTAAAGACTCTCTTCTGAGGGAACTAGTGGAGGAGATTGCAGTATCCAATGAGGATGGCAACTGAATATGAACGACCATCAAAACGGCGACTCATATGCAGCGCTTTCCTCCTGGGCTACCCTAGAAGGATAGCAATACTACGTGACTGCAAGTGTACTACAGGGTGACAGGAGCGGGGGGTGATAGTGAGGGGAAAGGGAAGGGGTTTTTGGGGACTGTTGTATCTGGTGCCACCGAGCTAGCCGTGTGGTATGGGTAGCTAGCTCAGGTGTGGCAGGTACAGGGTTTAGGACTGGGTGCAGGAAACTTTTGCCGCTGCCTGCGGCTGCAGCACTTAATTTTATCCCGATGCAGGGATATTGCTCCCTCCCTAACATGCACCCCCCCCCCAGAGTTGAGAATCCTTTTTCAGGGGGGTGCACTTGTTTCCTTGTCCGGATGTTGGGTCACCCTGGAGCACATATCACTGATTTGCTTTTCGGCGATATACACTCGCCATAATAGCGATTGCTATTTTGACATGGAACCAGAGCTTGCAGATCCTTTGTCTGGCCTATTCAATAGTTCACTGGAGTCAGGCATGGTACCGTGGGACTGGAGAATGGCACATGTAGTCCCCATCCATAAGAGCAGTCCCAAGGATGACCCAGAGAATTACAGACGGGTCAGCCTGACGTGAATCACATGCAAGCTCATGAAGACCATTCTTAAAGAAAGGTCAGTAGAGTATCTGGATGAGCATGGTCTCCAGGATGTGAGGGAGCATGGTTTTATGGGAGGGAGGTTGTGTTAAACACATCTGATTGACTTCTTTGACAGAGTCATTAAAAGAGTGGACAGAGGCCAAGTGGTGGACATCCTTTACCTGGACTTCAGCAAGACTTTTGACTCTGTACCCCACAAGACATTGATAAAGGAGCTGGTGGATCGCGTGGTTGGAGAAAAGTTGACCATATAGGTGGAAAACTGGATGAGGTGCAGGACCCAGTGAGTTGTGGTAGGGGGTAAGCTATCTAGCACCAGGCAGATCACCAGTGGGGTCCCACAGGCTCAGTGCTTGGACCGGTACTGTACAATGCCTTAATAAGTGATATTGGGGATGGCATTAAGGGCAAAATGTGCCTATTCGCAGATGACACCAAGCTCTGTGGTATGGCGGACACAACAGAAGGAATACAAGACCTAAAAGAGGATCTGGAGAAACTGGAGAGGTGGTCCAGGATTTGGTAGGTTGGTTTCAATGCAAAGAAATGCAAAGTTATGCACACTGGAGCCAAGAACCCCAGGACAGAGTACAGCCTTGGGGGGTGGAGGGTCCAGGTATCTGCATCAGAGGAGGAGAAGGACCTGGGAGTAATGATCACTAGTGACCAGAAACACTCCACACAGTGTAGGAAAGCAGCAGCAAAGGCAAATAAAATGTTGGGCTGCACTGCCAGAGGGATCAGCAGCATGTGAGAAGAGGTAATACTGCCCTTGTACAAGGTTTTAATGAGCCCGCATCTGGAATACAGTGTACAGTACTGGTGCTCATACCTTACAAAGGACATTAACTTGCTGGAGACGGTCCAAAAGAGGGCAATGAAAGAGGGGGGAGAGGGGGGAGAGGGGAGAGGAGAGGGAGAGAGAGGAGAGAGAGAGAGAGAGAGAGACAGAGACGGGGAGATAGAAAAACATGTTTGAGACCTTCAAGTATTTAAAGGAATAAATAGAGTGGATATGGGGTGTCTCTTCAAGCTTAGTGGAAACCTAACACAAGGGGACACAGTCACGAGTTGGAGAAGGGAAGGTTTAGGAGAGGGCCTAGGAGGCATTTCTTCACAGAGTGTGTGGTGGTGGATTAGAATGTGCTTCGGAGAATGTGGCATCACTTAAGACAGCAAGCAGCTTCAAGAGAGGCTGGGATAGAGTTAAAAAGAAAAGAAAAGTCATGGGAGGGGTGGATATAGGGGAAGGGTTAGATGGAGGGGGCAGGGTTGATAGTTTAAGCTGAAGATCCTGCAATATGAGCAGACTAGATAGACCAAATGGCTTTCTTCTGCTGGCTTCTTTGTATGTTGTCTAATGGGGTTAGGCAGTTAGGTCTCAGACTTCTTTCCTGGGAAAGCTGTGTGCCATTCTCAATTGCTACGTGACATCTTGAAAAGTGATCGTATGTGTGGAAAGTTCAGTTTACAATAACTGTCTGGTAAGCTGTAAGCTATGTTAGGGTTTAGATCAATATTACTGTTTTTTGTATGTACAGCGGACTCAGCCACTATGTAACATAGTAACCTGCAGTAATTAACACGTCACAAAATACTGCAGTAAAAAAGGCTTAATTGCCATTGAATCACACTGTTCCCTGCAGCATACGGCAGCATTTTGTATCCTGGCTGGCACTGCTATACTGTAAGTTCTTTCTTTATTTACAGATTCCTACATCCCTTATTCTCTGCATACTTACATATTCCCATACCCACTTTTCTCTATATGCTTACTGGGCTGGCCCGGCCATGTTTGTACAGCAGACATACATCCTATGTTAGATCAAATGGCTCTGCATTTATTAATACCCCAAAACACAGAGACCCCAGTTCCCAAAGGGCAACACAGGACTTATCCTAAGCTCTGCGTCAAACCTGATAGTCGTCTCCACTGCGCTGACAGCTTTGCCACAGAATGCATTTGATTCAAGAAGATCGGGTGCAGTTGTGACCATGTTCCTAATTTACAGCAGCTTGCACCAAATATTTGGCACAAACCCTGTAAAAAGGGTCCCTGAGATTGTCACAGACTAGACCAGAAAAAGCTGGGCAAGCTTGTGGCAATCAGCGCACCAAATCGAGAATCCCGATCGCCGGCCAAGGAATGCCACAAGCCCTGTGTGCCATATGTTAAGCACACCCGGGGCTTGCAGAAGTCTTGGAATATTCGTGAATCAGTCCCAGGGTCTTTTACAATAAAAGAGCTCAGCTATCCACACACAGTCTGCTTCCTCTTTTGAGAACACAGGAATGATCAAATAAAAGCCAGTTCTGACTAAAGCCATCAAGTCTGGGACAGCAGTAGGAGAATGCAGTTTTCAGTTCTCACCAAACCTGCTAATTTATTTTGCAGAGAAATATAAGAAAAAACAAGCTGCATTGGCATCTCACCTTGTATCACTTTTTCTTTCATATTCATGTTGACACCTAAAATAATGATGTTACAACTATAAAAAGCAATCTGACTTGCTATGGATTTGTCTGTAAAAAGAGTCTCACCATGTAACTTAAGAACGTGTATGGCACTCCATGTTTTTGTTGTGGATTTTAAATATTTAGATAACCATCGAACTGGGCAAAAAATTATAACTTTGATTCGAGATTGCTGAAACACCGGGGAACATCCTTAAAATGTACTTGCTAGAAACATTCAAGTCTCTACAAGGCATAACCAAAGTGGATAGCAATGCATTGTGTAACCCCTAGGTGGCGCTATCCCAAGGGCTACTACCCCTGCCTGCTTAGCTAGTAGCAGGTTAAGGGGCCTGGGTATTGAAACGGGTGCCTCCACCCAGAGATCAGGGTTGTTAGTGGTCAAGCTAACCTGGGCACAGCCCTCCGGGACACTGTAACCCCCCTCTTTCCCCTTCTAGTGGCCTGAATACTATACAATAATCACTTTCACAATGACCCTTATTCACCATGCAATTACACACACTGTTTGCACTTAACACCAGGGCTGGTTCCTCTAGCTCGACCCTAGGGACCCCCCGTAAAACAAGGTTATGCCCAGAAAATAGCAACAATACAGTACTCTTGGCACAAACTTGAACCACTGTCAGGTTAAATGCAAAAAGAGTTAGATCTGATTTATTCAGAGGACTTGAACAAGGGAGGGGCATAATCACGTTGATTTGCTTAAAGGCTATATCAAGGGGATCACGTGATACCACTGATGGGCTAGCAGCTCAGGGGACCTACTCCTGCCTCAGCTCTCATCTTATACTAAAATACGACGACTTTACTTCCTTAATTGTGCATGTCTACTCATCAGTCAACTTCCGATAGCCTCCCGGATCAACCGAGGCGAGGTTGGACATGATTCAAGGCTTTTTTGAAGCAGATCGGGTCAATTCTTTAGGCCTACTTGTATGGAGGCAGAAATGTGCCAGGCACCTCCCCCACACACTCCACCACAGACACCTGAAAAAAACCCGAAACACTCCGGAGGACAACCGGGCGCTGTTTCTAAAGCTACTACATGCTCAACTCCTGCTCAAGCTTTGGCTCCCTTAACTGAGCAGAGATTCATGGAGGAATTGCAGCCGTTCCACACAGCTCTTCAAGATCTCAACTCGGAACTTAAATCAATGCGAAGGGATCTTACAGATGCAACCAGAGCGATCAGGGACGTGTCGGCCAGGACAACATCGCTAGAGGGCGGGAAAGCCCCAATTGAACCGGAACTCCCTGCATTGCAACAAAAACTGCACCGTATGGAAACCAAGCTGGAAGACCTGGAAGGCCGAAGCCGCTGCAACAACATTCTCATCTTCAGCCTTCCAGAAGATACCGAAGGAACTGCACCAATTACTTTTCTACAGAGGATGCTCACTAAAATAGCCTGGCTATCTCCCAACAATACCACATAAGTAATAGAGAAGGCCCATTGCTCACTTAGACCCAAACCAGCTGCAGGGAAGCCACCAAGACCTCTCATACTTAAATTTCTCAATTACCTGGACAAAACGCATGTCTTGGGGCAAGTCAGGGATCTCCAGGAGATTTGTGGGAAGGCCAGCAGTTACGGTTCACCCAGGATTTTCCAGCAGCCATTTGGCAGCGGAGAGCAGCATATCATCCACTAGTTACCAAGTTGATTGCTGCTGGTATAAAATACAAGGTGCAATATCCATCAAGGCTCTCCGTTTACCATAAAAGTACCTGGCAAAGCTTTGACACTGCGGAGCAAGCTCTTCCTGAACTTCAGGCCTTGATTCCAGATTTGTTCAAGCCACGTTGAAATCCAGTGCTGGGCTTCAGTTAACTAGTACGAACATGCAAAGAAATTCCTTGTGCCTTCCACCGCCACACGAGGGCGCCAGAGCACTGCGTTTGAGCTTATTCCTGGTTCATGGCTTAATGCACGTTTTTTTTTCCTTCTCCCAATACAGCCATTTTAGCAATGCTATGATACAGAACCAAGGCTCCAGACTTGATTCGACATCCATAACTCAGGTTAATGAAGCTCTGATTTCTGGGTGCTACTCAAAGAGAGACCCCCCCTTTTATTTTTTCTTTCTCCTGTGGTTAAGGATGAAATAAGAGTTTCTAATTTCTGGAGACCCAGTTAGCGTCTCCATTTTAAGAGGGGTCTTGTTTCTCAGCATTACCATAGTATAATAATATAATTGTTTTTCATTGCTACTTACCTATGTAGACAATTGCAATTCCATTGTTTCAACATTTTAAAGTTATGATGTTACGATGTTATGATGTTATTATGAGAGTTGGGGTGGGGGGCAGTCTGAACTCTGCAACCTTGGAAGGGTGTTACAAGTCGGAGTAAGGGTGGGGGTACTGCAGCTTTTACTCTGCTCTTTCTTGGACAGTCATTTTGCTTAATTGTTTTCCTTCTGGGTTGCTCTCATACAACACATGCTATAGGACAACCCTTAATGGGAATGTCTCAAATTGCTGCGAGTGTGGGGTTCTGGGGGACAGGTGGGGGAGACGGGAAGAAAAGAGGGGCAACTAAGGGAAAGATAAAGGTTGGGAGGGCTCAGGTATGCAGTGCGATAGGATTTTTTTCTTTTTTTCTTTACCCTGAAAATTCTTGTTCTTACAGGCCTACTGGCCAAATACTGGCAAAAAATCTCAACATGATGGTTACTTATAAAGTGTGTTCATGGAATGTGAAAAGGACCCAGTCTCCGGTTAAACGTGCCAAGATACTGCTACACCTCCTCAAGCTAGATATAGATGTAGCGTTTCTTTAAGAAACCCATTTGCCTCCCTCCCAGGTCCTGCAGTTCAGAAGGCCCTAGGTGGGCCAAGCTTTAGGGAGTGGGCCTGACACCCGTAAAGGGGGTGTAACAATTCTTATAGCATGGCAGGTACCCTTCCATTTATTGGATACCATTGTAGACCCCCAACATAGATATATTTTGATTGAGGCCCTATTAGGCTATTCTGAGGTGGTACTCGGCTCCATATATGGCCCAAATACAGAGGAACCTTCTTTTTTCATTTCTCTCATGAATAACTCGATTCCATGGTCCTCCCTTCCCATTGTGCTTGGGGGTGATTGGAATTTGGTTTATTGCAACATCCTGGATCGTTCAAGAGGACATCACTCGTCTCTCTCCCCTGCACAAATTGCCATAAGAGAAATGATGGACTCCATTGGGCTAATAGACCCCTGGAAGGCTCTCTTCCCTTGTCTGAGGGAATATTCCATTCATTCTATTCCCCACAACTTGGTTTCCCAACTTGGTTATTTCCTTCTAGACACTGGGCATCTTTCATTAGTCTCATCCTGCAACTACCTCCCTAAAGTGATCACAGATCACCATCCCACTTTGTTATCTTGGAGACCTGGCCTGCCCCTCTCCAAAGATAACGTATGGGATATTTAATAGCCAACTTTTTTGATCAGAATATATGATATCCCGAGTCACAGATTTTATTACTAATTTTCTCAGCATTAACACCCCCACTATGCCCAAGTTAGATATGCTATGGGAAGCTCTTAAATGCTCACTGCGGGGGGAAATTATTCGCATGGCTGCAATCAAAAAAAAGATTACCTCCAAAGTAACCTCCGCTCTACTACAAGAAATTAGGAGTTCGGAATTATCACTCTCCACCGATCCCACCCTAGATGAGCTTAATGCCTTAGAAATTCTCAGAGCCTGCTACAGTTCAATCCTAACTGAAAAGGCAGAACATCTTGTTATACGCTCCAAAATTCACTACTTTGACCAGGGGGACAAGGCAGGAAAACTTCTGGCTCTGCGCCTCAAGGCACAGGCCTCTGACAGAATTGTCCCATGTATTCAAAACTCCAGAGGGCAAATTGTTTCTTCCCATAGAGACATAGTAAACTGTTTCTAGGAGTACTATAAAACTTTATACTCTCAATCTTCTTCTCTCTTCCACCCATCAGTGGTAGATCAGTTTTTACAGATGGTCCAGCTTCCTTAACTAGATGCTAGTTAGGCAGACTCGCTTATGGCGCCTATCTCCCAGGATGAAATAAATCTGGCCATTGATTCCCTTCCCTTAGACAAGGCCCCAGGACTAGACGGATACACCACAGAATTCTTTAAACTCTTTAAAGCACAAGTAGTACCGGTTTTTCTAGACTTTTATAATTACATGTTTAATCATGGTATTTCAGATCACTCTCTACTGGATGCCACAGTTGTGGTACTTCCCAAACCTGATAGGGACCCACTTCAAATCACTAACTACCGCCCTATTTCTCTAATTGATGCTGATATGAAGATACTTGCTAAGATCCTGGCTACTAGGTTAACTAAAGTGTGGCAAGGTCTCATAAGTAGAGAACAAGTCGGTTTTGTTGCGAGTAGGGTGTCCTCTGACCACATGTGTAAATTGGCCTATCTGATCTCTGCATCCAGGGATTCACAAATTCCATCTGCCTTGGTCTCCCTGGATGCAGAGAAAGCATTTGATAAGGTTTCCTGGGACTATTTATTTTACCTGCTACCCCGCTTTAACAGACCATCACAATACATCTAATGAATAAAGATTCTCTATACACAATCCTCCGCACGAGTACTCTGTAATGGCCATTTATCACAACCCTTCATTCTGCAGCAAGGTACCAGACGGGGTGCCCACTTTCCCCTTTTCTGTTTGACTTATATCTAGAACTGCTCATCAGACGATATCAACAATTCTCCCAATATTTCTGGCATATCTATCGGTCCATATCAGTATAAACTCTCGGTGTATGCCAATGACATACTGCTGCATGTCTCACATCCTTCCACATCAGTCGCTGCTGCGTTTGAACTTATCATGGAATTTGGCAAATTCTCTAACTATAAGCTCAATATAATTAAGACAGAACTCATGCCTCTAAATGCCTATATGTTCTCGATAGAGGTCTCTCATCTGGGGCTCCGTTGGACTAAGGATAAATTAAAATATTTGGGGATACATCTTTCTTTTTCCGAGGTGAAGCTGAAGCAATACAACCATGACAAAATTCTTGCTCAAATTAAAATAGACCTCTCCCACTGGACCATGCTCCCACTCTCTCTCTGGGGATGCATAAATGTAGTGAAAATGAATGTCCTCCCTCGGCTATTGTATCCCTTACAGATGATCTCTCTCTTCTTACCTAAAATTTGGTTTATACGCAAATCCATAGACTTATATCTAATTTTATATGGAGTGGCAAGACACCTCGGAGGGCTCTCTTTAAACTAAAGAGGAGTAGAGCGAATGGAGGCCTACAACTACCAGATCTTCTCCGTTATCATTTCTCCATTACTTGTTCAGTCCTCACATACTGGTTGAAGGCCGGGACATCTGCCAACCAGACACAATATCACCCTTTGTGGCTTCAAACAGAAAAGTATCTCGCCTCTTTACACAGTATAACTCTCAATACTCTTATATTTACTCTTTTTAAGAATCTACCCAAAATTCTTCGGGACTTACCCATCGGGACAACACTTCGAGTGCATGCCCAACTTTGCACCACATTCTAGATATCCCTGGTAAGAGATGTCTACCAACCCATATGTTGTAACCTCAACTTCAAGATTGGGGGATTGCCCCTCCCATATACTTTTTTGCCGAGGAATACCCAACTTAAAGTCACAGATTTACTACAAGAGTATAAACTGATGTCATTCCAAACAGCCTGTGTACAATTCAATCTCCCCAAACCTTTCTGCTTCAAATACATTCAACAACAACACGTTACTACAACATTTTAGGTCAGGGCTTTGGGAACAGAATCTAGCAGGCCCGCTTCTCCTGGCTGTCTCTAACTTGCCTTCATCCCACCTCATTTCTTTTCTCTATCACCTCCTAAGGGATGGCATAGAGGAGCTGCAAGGTGCACCACACTACTTCTGGGACCAGGCACTGCCCTCAGACTCCCCAACATCGCGACCATGGTCCGAAATCTGGTCACAACTATATCAAGATGTGAAGTGGATCAGATACCGCATTCTACAATTTTATGTTCTACATGACTTGTACTATACCCCGGCCAGGCTTTATCAAATGGGGAAGCTTCCCTCTAATCTTTGTTCACGGTGTAAGGAACGTCCTGGTACACTACTGCATATTCTATGGGACTGTAATAAAGTTACATCCTTCTGGACTGCCATCAAATCTAAATTGTATCCTCTCTTAGGTCTCCCAGAAGTCTTTAAGCCAGAAAACTGCATAGTAGGGGACTATGGGGGACTTTTGATTGGTAATCAACGTGAACACATAGCATTAATATCTCTATGTGCCAAGAAAGTAATCATGTGGCACTGGTTGGACCAGAGCATTCCTACCTACACAGAGTGGTTGACAGAGATACTGTTTGCCTTACAAGCAGAATGCATCATCGCCCATACAACAAAAAGGTCACATTATTATCAGAAAGTATGGGCCCCCTTACATACTTTATTAACCATCTAATTAAATAAAGTTCAGACTACACCAGTTCTAAACAGTTACTAGAATAAAGGCGAATATTATCCTCAGGCACTTCCCAGTGATCGCATCCAGGGCCATTACATCTTCAGATCAACCCTACTGCATACCTGAGGGTTGGGGGATGGAGGGAATGGGCAAATCACTGGGGGGGGGATAGGAGGATAAATAAGTGCATGTTTCTTAAGTCTAGGAGTGATCTGTATAGAGAAGTATAATTTTATCTATCAACCATTAGATTCATATGTGAATACTTATCACTGTAGAATCTCTCCATCTTATATATCTCGTATGTTAAACTGGAACATGTAACAATCTCTTTTTTATGCCTGTAACAATTGACATGAAAATTCTTCCTAATAATAAAGCATAGTCAATTTGTAAAGGCTAAATCAATCAGACAGTTTTGCATGCACTTCAGAGTCCCTACACAGTCACACACTCTGGGTACCCAGGTAGGAAGATGGTGGGCTAGCCAGGAACGTTGCCTGGGGTAGGCCGCCGTCGCAGCTGGTTGGGGCCCTGTGATAGAAGAAAGCAACATGCACGACACACACTATTTGTAATCCAGAGCTGGAGGGCTCAGTTCATGACAGAAAAGACAACAAAGCAATCAGATGACAACACTTTAGATTTAGCTGTTGTTGCAGTGAGCTACCCTGATGTTTACTCACGATACCCAATACAGGACACAGGCAGGATGAAATCGTGACAGCAGATTGTTGAACTGGAGTGTCAGTAGAAGCAGGGTCCACATGAATCACAGAGGCGTCGTTCCTGTTCAAAGTGTGAGCAGGGCGCTGATCCCCAGGCAGGTTTCTCGTAGATGGCTTTCTCTGTGCAGTGGGTAGTCTGGCTGGGATAGTGTGGCAAATCCTAGGCCCAATGGAGATGAATACGGATTCAGTCCGTGGGAGCTGGATGCAGCCTCCAGCACGCAGAACACAGTTCAGCACACAGCGGGGAACCAAATCTCAACCCACTAACCGCACACAGCACATTTACATGTAAGAAATTCTACTGTATCAGGCAGATTGCTATCCGGTCACAATTACAGAGTCTCTGCACAAACCGGGAGTTCAAAGGTGGCTGGAAATCCTGACAGGCTGATCGCATTCAGCAAATCTTCGGTCTTCTTGAGGTTAAAGCCTGGTCACAGCTCCGTGGCTTAAATCATCCTCACAATTCAGATTCAGTCCAAATAAACTTCAATTTCCCTCTCAGGGACAGCAGGCAGGCCAAAACTCAGCCCTTTCACAGTTCTCCCGTGCGAATCTATGCAGGATTACTACTTGACTATCTCAAGCTGTTACTCCTTTCACTTCCCAACTCAGATCTGAACTGAAACAGGAAGCAGTCTGGGACTTTCCCCAAGAGCCAAAAGGTTTGGTTGGCTGATTCCTCTGTCACTCACAACAAGGGCTCCCCCTCCAGGTTCATTTAGGCCCCAAAAGCCCAAAACTACAATTCCTACAGAATTTTGCTTCCACAAAGCCACTGGGGACAGGCTCCATTTTAGAGTCCCCAAAAGTACTGATTGGTCCATTTCAGCAGTCCAGCACCAAGATGGTGGAGATAAACAGAAATGACTATGCAGCAAAGAAGGCAGGTTAGGCAAACTGCAATATTATTACTATTCTAGCAAGCATTTGTCAATGCCGAATGTTGTCTCACTGGCATTGCCATTGGTAGTGCAGGAGTTAGAGATGCACGATAGGAATGGCAGTGAAGTATTGAACTGTCGCCAAGCCCACCCCCACCCTGCAGAGACTGACAGGTGTTGGGGTGTGCCTTTGGGTCATCAGCTATAATGCTCATGCCATTGTACCTCACCCTGCCCTGTAGACACTGACAAGTGTCGTGGTGTTCTTTGGGGTCTTTGGGCCTTATACCTACCCCATTCCATAAGGAAATATGCTGAGACGGGTGCAGTATAGGAGAATGGGGTGAACTTTAGGGCCGAACACTCCAAGGCACACCTCGATGCCTGTCATTGGCTGCAGGGTGGGGGTGGAATGGTGTGAGCATGACAGCCAATGATCCCAAGTCACATCCCTGACACCCGTCAGTCTCTACAGGGTGGGGTGTTACAGTTGGAAACCCTAACATTGTAGGTGTTTATTGGTATTTTCACTCCAAATTTTCCACATAGGCTTTTTGTGACCCTACCTCATGAACAGCGGCACAATCAGTTTGTTAGCTGAAAGGTGGTCTTGCACAGTGGCTATGCCATTTGGCGACACTGGGATGAGAACACATTCTGGGCAGGATGTGAAAAATGGCAACTGTATTGTTCATGAGGAGGTGTAAACAAAATGCCAATGTTGAAAATCTGGAGTGAAAATATGAAAAATTGGTGAAGTCATGAGCATGCATAAAAACTGTGGAACACACGTCTGTAACCCAATTATTTTGGGAATTTTTTTAACCACATTTTCAACATAGGCATTTTGGGACTTCCCCTCATGAACAGTGGCACTGTGATTTTGTTAATCTGTCCCAAAAGTTGATTTCCCACAGCGACCACGTCATTGTGTGCCACAGGTGCAAAAACACATTTTGGGCAGGACGTGAGAAATGATAGCTGTATTGTTCATAAGGAGGTGTGGAAAAATGCCAGTGTAAAAAACCTGGCATGAAAATATTGCAAATTTGCGAAGTTACAAGGGTGCGTGGAGACTGCACAATGCACGCTTGTAACACAGTCATTTTATGGACTTTCATCACCAAATTTTCAACATACGCATTTTAGGACCTCTGGTCATGAACAGTGTCACCGTCATTTTTTCAAACTGTCCCGAAAACCGATTTCACACAGTGACCATGCTATTCAGCCCCGGAGGTGCGAAAACACATTTCGGCAAGGATATGTAAAATGACAGCTGTGCTGTTCATAGGGAGGGTGTGGTAAAATGCCAATTTTGAAAATCTGGAGTGAAAATATTACAGATTCATGAAGTTATGAGCATGCATGGAAACTGCACAACACACACTCGTAAAACAACCATTTTGGGGATTTTTTTTTCACCAAACTTGCAACACAGGCTCTTTGAGAGCCCCCCTCATGAACAGTGGTACTGTCGTTAATCAGTCCTGAAAGGTGACCGCAAAAATCACCTTTCGGGACCGAATAATGCCATGACAGTGACTGAATTCAAGAGGAGGGGGTTCCAATAACCCCATGTTGAAAATTTGGTGCCAAAATTCCCAAAAATGGCCAAGATATGCACCAAAGTTGAAAAAAAACTATTTATGCCATTATACAGCTTACTGGCATTTCTTCAGTTCGTGGTAGGCTTTGAAGAGTGCAGATGTGTTCCCAGTCCACTGAAGATCATTGCGCCAGACTCTGGAGGTAAGTATGGGATGAGGGAGGTGTGGGGGCAGGAGTCAGAGGGTGGAGTGCGGGTTGGGGTGGAACAGGAGGGAGACCATGAGGGCTGTTTCCTTTTTACAGGTTAAAAAAGACAAAAACAAGAGGTCAGTTTTCTTTTTCTGCAGGTGTATGTTTGGTACACTAGGGTGGGCTCCCAGTGTACCACCTGCATAATGGGAGGGACCACAGCCGATGGGGCCTTGTCCAGCACAGAAATGGGCGGGGGCATGCATGATGACGGGGATTGGGCACCTCTCGGCACACAGCACACATCGGGGGCTGGGGACATTATATTAAACTAGGCAGGGGGGACTGATGCTGAGGGGGACTGGATACCTCCTCAGCACACACGTAGAATGGGAGGGGGGGGCATCATGCTGATGGGGAGTGCGCTCTCCCCGTCGGCAAATGAAGTGGCTGCGGCAGTCAGTGCCACGATGTTTAGGTTAGGGAAGTGCTTCACCAGCAAGGGCACGTCAGGAGGTGCTGCTATGTGGTGAGCTTGGCTTTCATTGCAGTGGACCTTTCCTTAGATGTGCTCACAACATTAC
The DNA here is from genome assembly GCA_016271365.2 of Neoceratodus forsteri. Taxonomy (NCBI): domain Eukaryota; kingdom Metazoa; phylum Chordata; order Ceratodontiformes; family Ceratodontidae; genus Neoceratodus; species Neoceratodus forsteri. Next base: position 695,639,634 of record CM057456.1, on the reverse strand, counting down.
GTGTTGCTGGTGTGGCGCCTGCATGCTGCCTTATTGGGGAATGAGGGATGCACCTACTGATGCGTGCCCTGCATTTGCCCACAGTGACCGCGCCTCCAAATCTGCTACTACTGCAATATGTTGGCTGGCATGCAAGCACGAGCCAACATAATAAATGAGCAGCAAACAAGTACATCTTCTAACAGAGCTTCCTCTGCATAAGTACCGACAGCAGAACGGAGCAATTATCTGACAGCCTGGGCAGAACTTGAGCATAGAAACACTCAGCCCCCTCCCAGATTAATTATGACTACAATCCAGGCAGTTCTTAAAGAGACAGTACACAGAGGCCATACAGGCACTCTCTGGCAATACATTTAAACTGCTAAAACGCAGGACACCAGCCTGGCAGTGAGCATTTAGGCAAGCTCAAGGAAGGTGTTTTGAGAACCTCCATTTGTAGGGGGTTACAACTGCTTATCTTCTGTGCAAACACAAACACTGGAACTAACATGAAGATGTTGGTACAGGGCACATTTAAGAAGGAAGTGAGAAAGTAGTTTTTATAAAGAGAGTGGAAGAGTGGTGGAACAGATTGCCCAATGAGGTGGTCTGTGCAAAATCAGAGGTAGGGTTCAAGCACAGGTGGGATGGACACATGAATTTAGTTGGGAGCAATAGTGGTGGGGATAAAAGAGGAGGGAGAAGGAAAAATTACCCCTAGGGGGCTCGGTGTCATACTATAGCTTAAGCAGAGAAAAGGGCAGACTGGTTAGATCAATTGGCCTACTGCTGTCAGTTAAGATGTTTCTATATTTATTTATTTAAAAGTTTTACCAGGAAAGCATACTGAGCAGACTATGCTCGATTCCAGATGCATCCTGGGGAGACAGGAATAGGGATAAACAACATCATAAATACAGTAATCATCATATACAGAGACCAGGGACAATTACAGTGTACAGAGAATCTTGGGACAAGAACTACAAAATGAGCTGCATACAGAGGCAATAGCGCGAGGCACATAACAGTGATATTCACATAGAAACATAGAATTTTACGGCAGATAAGGACCGCTTGGCCCACGAAGTCTGCCCATTTCTCTGCCTACTGGATAAGCTGCAGATCCTAGTTAACCAGCAGCCTACTTCTTCCTACCCCCACCCCCTAGAATTGCCTTATGTATGTCTCATGCATGCTTGAATTCCACCACTGTTTTTGACTCCACGACCTCCTCCGGAAGGCCGTTCCATGCATCCACAACCCTCTCTGTGAAAAAATACTTCCTTAAGTTACCTCTGAGCTGCCCCCCCCATCTTTAAATTGTGCCCCCTTGTTCTTGCACACCTCTTTTTTTTTGAAAGATGCTACCCTCTTGGACTTTGTTGATTCCCTTGAGATACTTGAAAGTTTCTATCATGTCCCCCCTCTCCCTCCCCATATTAAGCTCCTTAAGTCTCTCTTCACATGTCTTCTGGTGCAGACCCTGCACCACTTTAGTTGCCCTCCTCTGGACAGCTTCCATCCTGCCTATGTCTTTGCGAAGACTGGGTCTCCAGAACTGCACGCAGTACTCCAGATGGGGTCTGACCAGCTGTCTGTACAGAGGGATAATAACTTTCTGTTTTCTACTGGTGATGCCTCTCCCTATGCATCCCAGTATCCCCCAACCCTCCTTGCTGCCCTCTCACATTGCTTGCCCACCTTTAGGTCATCTGATATAACTACCCCCAGGTCCCTTTCCATTTTTGTTGTTGTTAGTATCTCACTCCCCATTGTGTACTCTTCCCCTGGGTTTTTGTTTCCCAGGTGCATTACCTTGCACTTCTTAGCATTGAATCTAAGCTGCTATACATTTGACCATTCCTCTAACCTTGCCAAGTCCCTTTTCATCCTTTCCACCCACCTTGTGCATCAACTCTGTTGCAGATCTTTGTGTCATCTGCAAAGAGACATACTTTTCCTTCCAGTCCCTCTGCAATGTCGCTTATAAAGACATTGAAGAGGACCGGTCCTAATACTGAACCCTGCAGTACCCCACTAGTAACCCCCCTTTCTTCAGAGTGGACTCCATTTACTATTATTCTCTGTGTCCTATTCTCCAGCTAATTTTTATCCAGGCTAGCTAACTTGTATATTAATCTTTTGTGTGGGACTGTGTCAAATGCCTTGCTAAAGTCTAGGTTGGCCATGTCCACAGCCCCTCCCTGATCTACTACTTTGGTCACCCAGTCAAAGAAATCTATCAGATTTGTCTGACATGACCTTTCTGCTGTGAATCCATGCTGCCTTGGGTCCTGTGCCCCTCTGGCCTCTAGATACTCGACAATTCTTTCTTTCAGAAGTGATTCCATCATTTTCCCTACCACTGAGGTTAAACAAACAGGTCTGTAGTTTCCAGCTTCTGCCTTGCTCCTACTTTTGTGAAGGGGAATCACATCTGCCCTCCGCCAGTCCTCGGGTACCACCCCATCCTCCCATGATTTGTTAAACAGGGTAGTCAGTGGTGTCACTAATTCTACCCTTAGTTCTTTTAGAATTCTGGGATGAATCCCATCAGGCCCCATTGCTTTGTCCACCTTCAGTTTTAAGAGTTCTTTCAGAACCCTTTCTTCTGTAAATGGGTTGGTATCAACTTCTGTATCCAGAGTGTTTCTACTGTTTGTTTTAGGTACCTCCCCTCTTCCTTTACATAAATACCGAGCAAAAATATTTGTTTAGTATCTCTGCCTTTTCACAGTCACCCTCTGCCCACCCTCCCCCCTTTATTAAGCCTCACTATTCCTCCCTTGGTCTTCCTTAGCCCCTGATATACCTATAAAGATTTTATCCTCCTTCTTAACTGAGTTGGCTATCTTTTCCTCGGTTTGGACCTTTGCTGTTCTGACTGCCTTCCCAGCTTCCTTTTGCTTTAACTGATACAGTTCTCTGTCCTGCTCCTTCTGTGATTCCTTGTACTTCCTGAAAGCTTTCTTTTTCTCTTGAACCTTCACTGCCACTTCCTTTGAGAACCCTAGTGGTTTCTTACATCGTTTAGTTTTATTTGCTTCACACAAAGGCTCGTTACCTCTGTGATGGCAGTTTTTATTATTCCCCATTGTTCTTCCACCCCATCTTCCTGCCCATTTGCTAGTGCATTCCTTAGGCACTCACCCATTTTGGCAAAGTCATCCCTCCTAAAGTCCAGTACCTTTGCCTTTGTATGGCTTGACTCTATTGCTGTGTTTATTGTGAACCATACTGTTCGATGGTCGCTAGTTCCCAGATGGCTACCCACTTCTACATCTGTGATCCTCTCTTCATCTCCATTTGAGAGAACCAGGTCTAAGATTGCTCCCTCGCGAGTGGGCTCCAATACTAGTTGTCTAAGGCATGCCCCCTGTAGGGCATCTAGAATAACCCCACTCTTGGAAGTGGCTGCTGCAACTGCACTCCAGCTAACATCTGGCATATTCAGATCGCCCATCAGCAATATCTCCCCTTTTTCTGCCATACTAAGTATACTTTCTGTCATTTCCTTGTCCATTTCCTCCCCCTAAGAATATACAACCCCTGTGCAGATTGTGGTGCCATTGCCAGTCTCCAAATTTACCCACAGTGCTTCTTCTCCTCCCTGTTTTCCCTTTTGTTCTGTTGCTTTGATTCCTTCCCTTATGTAAAGAGCTACTCCTCCTCCTCCTCTTTTACCCTCTCTGTCCCTCCTGTAGATAGTGTGTCCTGGTATGTTTACGTCCCAGTCATGGTTTTGTGCGAACCAGGTTTCTGTGACTGCCACGATATCCAGATGTTCCTCCTCCATCAAGGCCACTAATTCAGGAAGCTTGTTACTCAGACTATGGGCATTGGTACTCATTGCTTTCCATTTTTTGATGGCTTTACCTTCTGTTGCAGCATCCCCCACTGACCTTTCTACCTCGGTCTTTTTCTCATTTAGTACCCTGTTTTGTAGGGAGAGGCTGGGATTTTCCTGCTGCTTATCAGTGCCTCCCCCCTTGACTAGTTTAAAAGCTTGCCAATGAAGCATTTAAACCGATTTCTCAAAAGACTTGTTCCCTTCCTGGACAGATGCAGACCATCCTGCCAGTATAGGCTGGTGTCCCTCCAGGTGGAACCCCAGTCTCCAATGAAGCCAAACCCCTGTGCCTCACCCAATTTTTTCAACCATTCATTAAACTGCATGGTGCAAAGTACCCTTGTCTCACTCATGCCATTGACATGCAGCACCTCTGAGAAGGATACTGTGTGTGCTACTTGTCTTAGGCCCCTCCCCAGTTCTACAAAGTCCTTCTGCACTGCTCTAATCTCATGTTGAGCCAAGTCATTTGTCCCTAGGTGGACAATGACATCCAGCTCAGACTCCCGTGCAGCTGTTCTCGTGATCCTGAGGATGTGCTTCCTGTCCCTCCAAGCCATGGCACCAGGCAGGCACCTTACTTCAGTTTTCCCTGCTCCCCCCAGTTCTATCTCCCTAATAACTGAGTCCCCCACAAGGAGCTGCTTCCTTTCTTTGTGGTGTCCTCTGCTTCCTTCCTGTGGGCCTCCCTTGTGACAGGTGTCCTCAGCCTCATTAATCTCCTCTGTGGGTGCATCCATAGGGGCGCTTTGCTCCCCCAGAATGGTGTATGGATTGTGGAGTGGAACAACTGACTGGGTGTGCCTCTGTTCCACCATCCTCACCCTCCTTGAGCCCACTGTGGTCCAACTGCTGTGCTTTCTTTGCAACCTCTGAGGTAGTGGTGGTGGTGGCGATGGTGCTCCCTGGATGGGGGAGGTTCCCTTCCTACCATCCAGTCTGGCCTGGGGGAAGGTTCCCTTACTGCTGTCCAGTGTGGCCTGAAGACGGGCAAATTCCTCCCTCAGGGCAGAGAGTTGTCTGCAAATTGGGCAGCATCTCAGCCTCCAGAAAGACTCCCAGAAGACTCCCACAGCCATTACATTGCACTACTCCCACATGATTATGTTCTTTTTTTTGTGTGTGTGTGTGTTTGTGTGTGTGATTGGTTTGTTATATAGAAATATATATATTATACAATGTGTATGCTTATATTTTCAGTGCTGTGTGCTAGAGAGGATATGACATTGATATGCACCTTGCACTCTTGAGGAAATGATGTCAGAACCCCAGGTATAAAGGAACTATTTCCAGGGGTGGGTGGGGTGAGGGTGGGAAGGATTGGGCCTAAACTGTGTCCTCACAAAACAATCAGCTAAGAGCTCTGACCCACCGCTGCGATGAGTGCCTTCCTGTCAGCAAGGAGGAGGAGGAGGCCTTCTCCCGGTGCCTTTCTTTGTCCCGCTTCTTGTGTCCTTCAGGGGAGGTTGACGCTTGCCAAAGCTTCTTCAACTCCTTCTCCATCATGGACATCTTCTTCTTGAAGATGGGCTTTGAAGACTGGCGTAAATCTGCGGTGGCCGCGTTGAAATGAAGGCAGTGTGGACACTTGTCGACCGTGTGGTTGGGGCCTAAACAGAAAAGGCAGAGGGAGTGACTGTCTTTGTGAGGCAGTTGGGCGCGGCACGAGTCACACTTATTCTTTGAAGGGGACAACATATACCGATGTTCACCTGACGAAGAAAATACAAAATACAAAATACTGATACTTTTCGGAAAAACCGATGAAGCAACATAGTAAATAATATAATCCAGTCAAAAACAAACAAACAAACATGACATAGCTTCAGGAATAGCAGAGGCTATTCCAAGGTACAAGAGCAGGCGGAGGAGAAGTGTGCTTTGAGAAGGGAGTTGAGGTGCCTACTAGGGGAGGCATTCCGAATGGGCACAGGGAGGGAATTCCATAATTTAGACAAGCGATATCTGAATGCTGACTGGCCTGCCGTTAGGGCAATTAGTGGTACGGACAATAAACGAGAGTCATTGTTCCTGAGGGGGTACACCAGGAGGGCAGGGGCTGATAGTACAGAGGTGAGACATGGGGGGAGGGACTGGACCCAGAATTTAGCTGCGAGACTAGCACAGTGCGAGTGCCACCAGTCTTGAAGCGATGGGACTTCCAGTGACCGGTAGAGGGCGCAGTGATGGGTGGAGGAAGGACAGTTAAGGGCAAAATGACAGAAGGAATGAAAGAGGGTGCCAAGTCTGACTAGGGTGGACTTTGGGACAGCACTGTAGACTACATCCCCATAGTTGAAGATAGGGAGTATAATTTTCTGCACAATTGCATGGCAGGCTGGCAGAGGGAAGAGAGATGCATCCACGATTGTGGTACAAGGCACCCAGCTTGGAGTGAAGCTTTTTGTGGACTGCATCGATATGCACAGAGAAATTGAGATGCTGGTCAAGCCAGACCCCAAGATGTCTGAAGGAGGAGCAATCCTACAGCGAAGCCTCATCCAAGGTGGGGAAAGTGGGGGGTGAGAGGGAGCCGAGAAAGTCTTTGCCTAGTGCCAAAGGTCATGGAGACAGTCTTCTTTGTGTTGAGAAAGAGCTGATTAGAGCAAAAACAGAGCTGAACATCATTGAAGTCCTGCTGCAGTCTGGTCACAACATCAGTGGACGAGGGGCCGGATGTATACAGTACTGTATCATCTGCATACATGTGGATGGATGTGTGTGGGCAGGCAGTAGGTAGATCATTCAAGAAGATAGAGAACAGTAGCGGGCTAAGGACCAAGCCTTGGGATACACCAGAGGTAACAGGGAGGGAGGCAGAGGCAGAGTTGCCATTTCTGACAGATTGGGATCTGCCTACCAGGTATGAGTGGAACCAGCTGGTGGCTGCATTAGAGAGACCTGCGAGAGAAAGAGAGCTTGAAAAGGAGGAGGGGGTGAGAGACAGTGCTGAAGGCTTTTGCTAGGTCAACAAAAATGTCTGAGGTAATGTGGCCCTTATCCATTCCTGTGAAGATGGAATCGGTGAGTCTAAGGAGAGAAGAGGTGATGGACTAGGACTTCCTAAAACCAGACTGGTAAGTTGTGAAAAAGGATGAGGAGTCTGTCACAAATGTACTCTGCAGGTCAGGCCCTCTGCTCCTACAGTGCCAACCTCAGAGCGCAATAGTGTGAACGGGTAACAGACAGGGTAACCCTCCTGTCTGCTTTAGGTCTGAATCACCTGTTAGCCTCAAGTTCTGGGGGGGGATTCAAACTGAACCTTATGCTAGCGTACCCAATTAACAGGCTTGGATATGTACCCTCTTCGGGAGGATGCGGTAGGAGTACCAGGAGTACCTAGCCAGGTCTCCAAAATGAACCCTTAAAACTCTATAAGAGACCTTAGGTATATTCTTACCTTTTCTAAGCTTAGTAACACCATCAAGCCTTTTTAAACAGTTGTCAGAGTTAAAATACAGGCACTTCACATGCAAAAAAAGAAACTAGGAAGACACAGGCAGTATTTCCAAAAAATGGTTGTTTAATAAAAATTGTAAAATAAAATACAGAACAAATAGCATGAGCTCACAGTCACAAAAGAAAATGGAAAAAATTACAGAACAAAACTCCTACCCAATACTTTTAGATTTTTGCTAAGTACAGTATTACCTTTTGTAAGTGCTGATTTTAGTTAGAGAGAACTTTGTTCTTCAGAGCCCCAAGATGATATTAACTCTATTTCCCAGATACTGGATCATTTTCAGGGGGCATCTCCCCTCCTCTTCTGTGAGGTCAGTTAGACCCATCCTTAGTGTTAATTCACATAATTTCTACCAGGAGGTATTTTAATAAATGTGAACATCAGCAAAGAGTCATTTCTTACATATGACAGTCTTTAATCAAACATTTCTTTCAACTGGTTGTGATTCCTTTTTCCAAGGCAGATCAAAGGTTTTTCGGCTGTTAACACAATGTTGTTATCAATAGGTTCCTCTAAGAAATCATAAAAGTTTATGAGGCCTATCCTGTGGCAGATGGCCAGTGTCTTAATTATGAACAGAACAGGAAACTCTAGGTTTTCCCTTCACTAGTCAATTTCACACATCCTCTGGTAAGTTTACATATCCTGTAGCTTCACTGCAACCTGTGTGTGTGTGTGGGGAGGGGGGCACCCATGGAAGCACAGGCTGACTTATGTGAGACAATCACATACTATATTTTTATATTACAAATATCATACATAATCATAAGCAAAGGGCAGAGCATCACAGAGTCTAGAAAAGCATAAAGTTGAGAGAGGACAAAGTGTTCCTGGAGTTTTGTCAAGATGGGGAGGAGGGGGAATAGGGCAGTAGTTCCCAGAAGCTGAGGGGTCACCGCCTTTAGGGAGAGGGATGACGGTGGCATGGTTCCACTCTGGAGGGATTGAGACAAGAGAGAAGGAGAGGTTATATAGTGAAGCCAGAGGGATGGCAATGGCAGGGGCGGGCAGGTAGAGCATTTTGAGGCCGACTCGGGACACTTTGCTTAGCAGGATTTGAGCATGAGAGGTGTTGTAGACTTCGCCAGGAGATCTGGTGGAAGGCGAAGGAGGCGGCAGAAGGAGGGTCTAGAACAGGGTATGTGGAAGGAGGGGGGGTGTGGGAAAGGGGGGAAGTGGACAGCAGTGACAATGTGCAGCTTGTGAAGAAGGTGTTGAATTCAGTGGCCACTGTGAGAGGGCTGGTGACAGTGGAGTTGCCAACATTTTTGGACTAGGGGGCTGTGAGGGAGGGGAGAATAATGATGTAACCACCTTCCAAAATTTAGCGGGGTGGTTTAAGTTGGTATGGAAGGAGTCTTTGAAATAGTTGGCTTTTGCCTGATGGATTTGCATTGTACAGGCATTACGTAGGGCCCTGTACCTTCATTGCTTCTCAAAGTGAGCCAGAACCCTTGAAGGACTTCCATGCCTGATTCCTGGCTCTGATGAGGGTCGTGAGGTCTGCTGAAATCCATGGCAGGTGGGATCCCTGCACCAGGGCTTAATTGAGTGGGGCATAAAGGTTCCAGACTGCGAGAAACCTGGTTTTGAAGTACTCCAGGGTGGAGTCGATGGAGGTGGCCTAGGGGATGTAGGACCAGTCCATGTTTGTCAGGTCATGGAGGAGTGATACAAGGTCTAGGGATTTGTAGGATCTGGTCAGTAGAGTCTTGGGGGGGCTGTGTCTTGAACCTAAATATTTTCCTCACTGAGTAGATCATGCGATGATCACTTAATGAATCTGGTAAGAGGACAGAGGCAAATATTCGATGAGGATGAGAGATAAGGGACCAGTGCAGTAGAGAGTGGTTCAGGGATCCGGGGTTGGGACATGTGGGCTCAGTGATCAGTTGCAAGTGCGGTCACCTGTAATAATGTCCTTCCCTACTTTGACAACACAGAGTATCACAAAATGGAGGCGTAGGGGTAAACTGAATGAACTTTACATACTGCTGCAGTTTTTGAAGTTACAAGAATGTTATAAAGACTCCTTAAGCCAGTCCATTCATCCTTCAGTCGACATGCTATAAGACTTGAAGCAATTATAAGTCAGATCATCCCCATCTCATGAATCCCACCTCAGAGATTGTGTCTATTCTTACCTACTGAAACCATGGTTTCATAATTCTGCACCATGACTTCCCTGTGAAGCTCCTTCTCCTGTTTGCTTAACATCTTCCACTCCTCTTCAGAAAATGCAACAGCAACATCATCAAAGGCTTCTGGAACCTGAAAGGACATAGAAACATGATTAACTGTTCTTGATCTCACAACAGACATTGAGAAATCTGCAACTCTTTAAAAGGAAGAGGACGGCCAAGGTTATGATTTGCTGTCTAAAAAAACTAGGAGGCCTTGCTGGCACTCGCTCAACAAGTGAAGATGAACACAGCAGAAACAGAAATGTAAGGCAGATAAGGAGTGGAGCACACCTGAGAAAGGGACAAGAGGTAGGGGGTCAGTGGAATCAGCTAAGTCAGAGATGGGAGACCTAGCCAGTGAATGCCCATTTGTCTGAATTCCAGAAGTTTGGGAAACAAAATGACATTTAGGTTGGAAGCATTCCCAGAAGATTCAGATATCTGGAGGTGCTGTATTAGGCAAGAGAGAAGGGGCTGTGAAGGGGGTAACTATCCATAAACCCAAAGGTCACGGCAAAGAGTGTACTTCTGAAATGTATTGTTTCTGCAAACTGTTGCTGTCAGGATGCGATATTCAGCCAGGTGGGAATTTCAGAATGCAGATCAGAAGGGCCGATACCCCTCAATATACATGTCTGACTGCAATGCCCCAAGTGGCAGGTGGGGGTCCAGAATATCTTGGCCACCAGAGTATGACCAGCCTGGTGTATGTACTAATCTGCGGGGATTCTGGATGTTGGGAGACTTTCAGGTGGTCCATTTCTGTTGTATACCGTATGTGAAGTGAACAGGTTCACACCTGTGCCAGTTGTAACAGTTGTGCATTAAGTAAGGGGATATAGGAGAGACCCGTTACTGACTAATGAGCTGGTGTTCAGATACAGGGATGGGAGAGTCAATAAATATGTACTGTGGTGAAGGGGCCTTACAGAAACCACTCCTACCGACCTCAGTATTACCATCATGAAGGATATGTGACATGATGAAATGCCAGAGCTTCAGAGCTCTATATTCTGTGTGATGACTTTGTACCTAACTGAACTGCTATGAACAAATCACCCCAGTAAAGGACCACATATGACCTGCCATTCTGGGCGTTGGGTAATCATTTATATCTGGGTTTCCCAATCTCTGTGTCAGTGAAAGTGTGAAGATAATGGTAGCAGTATGGCAAGTGGTAACAAAAATATACGTGACGGCTTGGGAGTCACCCTAGGCCATGCTTATCCCATCAGGGCATATGCAGAATTGGCTGGCAGGCTGGGGGTTGCACAGTAACAATATTGGATTTGTCACAGACTGGTCCTCCCAGAACTCCATCCACACTGTGCTACCAGCTCTCAAGACCCTTCAGGTGCCTGAGTGGTCACCTCAATATGCTGCCACCACCCAGTTTGACTCTCATTTGGGCTATTTGGGTATAAGGCAGCCCAGAAAAATGCATGTGTAACCCCTAGGTGGCGCTATCCTATGGGCTACTACCCCTGCCTGTGAAACTAGGCACAGGTTGAGGAGCCTGCGCTCAGTGAACAGGTGCCTCCACCCGGAGAAATGGTTTAGGGGTAGTGTAACTGCTGTTGGTATAGCCCTTCGGGATGCTATAATCACCCACCAACACTTCTAGTGGCCCAAATAGTTCAGCAACAAAACATTCACATTTACCATATGACAGTAATGATATGTTCACACCCCTTGCACTTACCACCAGGGCTGGATCTTCATCAATTGCCCTGGAGACTCCTTGGAAAATAAGACCAGTGATGCAACAATACAATGGCAGTACTGTATCCCCACCAAAAAGGTACACACTAGCCAGGTTAAACGTGAAAAACCACAATCTGATTTATTCAGGGAGATGTGAACAAGGGTGGGATGTAAATCTAGCAGTGATTGGCAAATCTGACTAAATTCAGGTAGATTAGCATGCACTAAGTCCCTCTGACCAAGTCCTGCAACCCTGGGTACCCAGTATGTTAGTCAGGCTAGCTTGAAGCGTTGCCCGGGGTAGGCCGGCATTGCAGCTATTGTTGGGGCCCTTAGGAAGGAAAAACACAGTTAACATGCACTGAACCCAAATATTTGTAATCCGGAGCCGGATGGCTCAGTCTGTTGCAAATAAACTCAGAACAAGGAAATCAGATGAACACACAAATGATTGCAGCTTTGTTGCAGGGAGCTACCCTGTTTTGTATTCACGCTACCCAGACTAGGATGCAGGATTGGCAAGTTGAAGACCTTGTGGTGTTGTACTGGATGGCTAGGGGAAGCAGGGCCTACATGATTCACCATGGTGGTCGCTACCTGTTTAGTGGTGTTGAACAGGGGCCGAATCTCCAAGCTTGTTTTTCACCTGAAATGTCTCTGAATTGGGAGCGGCAGCCTAGGCCAAGGTATCAGGGCCCAGGCAGAGCGAGCAGTTCGGATGAAGTCCGTGGTAAGTGTTGGAACAGCCTCCAGCTAGCGTGACAGAACTCATGATGGGGAACAAAATCGCGACCCACGCCACACATTCAGCACATTTATAACACAAAGTAACTTGCCACAATTCGGATAAAGCCCATTTGCAAATCGCAGCTCTCTGCGCAAACCCCTTCGATCTGAGGCTCACTTTTTACCTGGCAGGCCAATTGCTCAAGTAGCAGCAACACACTTTTCTCTCTTCAGACACAGGTCTCGATCAGGCAATCGGATAAATCTGACTTTCACACTAAAGGCAGCTCTTCACACTGGAAGATGTGACAGGTAGGCCAGCATAGCCTTCCCACCAATTCTCCCATGCTCCTACGCAGGAGCAGCTGCTTGATGACTCGAGCTGTTCACTCTCCAAACTCCAACTCACAACTGACACACTGCTGCAGGCAGTTCTTGGCTTTCCCAGTGATCCAAAAGATTCGGTTGGCTGAGAGAGCTGTCTGTCACAGTAAGGGCTCCCCCTCCAGGTCCATTTAGGCACCAAACCTTAAAAACTACAATTCCTACAGATTTTAATCCCACAAGACCTCTGGGGACAGTCTCCATCTGAGGTACCGATTGGTCTGACACTGGCAGTTCCAGAACCAAAATGGTGGCTCCAATCCAAATGTTCATGCTGCACATGGAAGCAGGTTAGACAAACTCCTACAGCATTATTATTATAACAGATAAACAACAATCACTTCTTCTAACAGATCTTCCTCTGCGTAAATAGCGACTGCAGAATGGAGCAGAGATACAAACTGTCTGGCTGTTCACAAGCCTTAAACCACTCGAACCCAGCCCAGACTAATTTTCTGACACAGCATAATGATTCTATTAAAGCAACAGTTCTCAAACTTTGTCATAGTGAGCCTCCCCTAAGCCATGGAAAAGATACTGAGCCTCCCCCCAAAATACTGAAATATATTTGGGCCTCACCACAGAAAAACAGCCTACTTTTCACAGTTCATCAGGAATAAACTGAAACTCCTTTTTATAGCCGGCTCTAATGTTACTACGCTTATTGTAAACTCCTTCCCCCCACAGGACAACCTACTTGCTCCAATATTTTGACTATCAAACTATTGTTACCTCTTACTAACAAACCTTCATGGGTCAGACTGCTTTTTCTGTTTTCCCTCTATCTGGAATAACCTTCCTGCCCACCTCTGCCAGTGCACCTCTCACCCTGCTCTTAAGCAACTTCCCAGGGATCATTTTGCTCCCTCCTGCTGTTATTCCCAGTACCTGTATAGTTAAAGTGATTTTGTGAACTTTGCCATAGAAAATGGGATTAATAACCTGTAGGAGTTGTGATTCAATCTGCTACCATTCAAACTGCCAAAAAGAGCTGTTTTCCATTAAATAAATGATTTTATTTTTGTGCTCTGCTTCATTTGCATAGCCCGCCCCTTTTTTTTTCTCAGTGCTGCAACCCCCAAGCCTGACATCATGCAAGGGAAACAAAGTTTATAATCACTGTTTTGAAACAGAGACCTCTGTTGGTCAGTCTTGATATTGCAGAGATTAACACTACCGACATAGGAGACTATATCTCTCAGTATAGAAATCCTGTCAGCTAGATACTATATGCACAATGCCTTGTTTGGAAAATAAGCATATGCAAACTTTTATTGTTGAAGCCACTACAGAGATTTGAGACTGCACCTTACAGTAAGGGAAATGGAAAACAATGTCTGATTGTACCCACAATTCCTTGCTATGGATATCTACATATTAGATGCAGTCACCACCACCAAAATAAGTGACTACACCTTAGAGTTACTAATATTTATAGCAACATGATAATTTACCCAGAATTCCTTGTTGCTGTATGTAAAACATTGACAGTTCCCTTGCATGACATCATTCTGGGGGTGTGACTGTACACAGAAAACTGGAGAACACAGTGCTGATAAAACATAAATAAAAATGTCAATAACATTTTTTTTCATAAAACAAATTGCAGCTTCAGCACCTGAAGCATGGGTGGTAATGAGATACTATGTGAAAAAGGCATCTGTAAAAGATCACAAAATCACTTTAACTCCTGTATTTGGACAGTTCTGCTGCCAGTCTAATCGATCAATTGTTCTCGCATTGTTCGTTTATTGTTCGAAATTTGTTTGCACTTGTATTCATTTTGTATTGCTTGAGTGTTTTGCAGTAACATTTTGAATTGTATTCTCTCACTACCCTTCCCTGGGTACACCCGAAATAATCCATGGCTCAGTGTACAGTACCTTCCCTGGTCACAGACTTGTGAATAAATACATAAATTCCCCTACTATTATCCTCTTTCAGTTTGGCTTATCTCTTCACACAAAATCTATAAAGTTCAAAATTGAAATATAATACTTTTTCAAGACTTGCTTGAGCCTCCCTTGGAACAGGTTGGGGCCTCCCAAGGGAGGCTGGCCTCACCATTTGAGAACCTCTGTATTAAAGAGACAGTCATGGAGGCTTAGTATAGCACTCTCATGCAGACACATAAAACTACTGAAGACACAGGACACCATCCTGACAATGGGCATTAGGCAGTGCAGGAAGACATTGATAGGAACCCCTATTTGTAGGGGGCTTACACATGAAATTGATAAGGAGCGCAAAAGCCTACTACTAAAAGAACTTGTTAGCCAGCAATTGGGGACGAAGCAGGGACTTTTGGAACACCATAAAATCTCTCACTGGCAGGGACTCTAAGGCACCTCCTGACCTAATTGTCACCACATCTGGAACAATACAGGAACCTAAGGAATTGACAAATGCTTTCAACACAGCCTTCTCAGACCTAAGCACTGTCCTCCCTCCTGAGTACCTTACACCACAGTGCCTCCTTAAACACAGTGAAGTGAACTATACCCCCCCTCAAAATGCTGGAATACCCCCATTTTACTTTAAACAAATCAACAGGATACAAGCCATTAAATACATCAAGAGGGTCTTTGGTAAAACTAGGACTGGAAGTGACCAGATTGATATGAAGCTGGTAGCTCTCGCCCTTGATGCGCTCACAATGCCCAGCACCAAAATATTCAACCTCTCCTTAAGAATGGGAGTCTTCCCTGAAAGATGGAAAACAGCTCTTGTCACACCCATCTTTAAAAGAGGTGACAGATCCCTTCTAGCCAACTATCGGCCCATTTCTATACTTCCACCATTATTGAAAGCCTTGAGCAAGTTGTATCAGATCAGTTAACTGAATATCTGAATAAATACACACTTCTTTGTCCACAAAAGAATAGATTCCGTAAAAACCATAGTACAATGACTGCACTCATTGACTTCGCCACTCACCTCTATGATGCCCTTGACAATGGAATGTCAGTGGGATCCATCTTTGTGGACCTCACAAAAGCCTTTGACACAGTGAATCATCATATCCTGTTAACAAACCTGCTGACCCTTGGCCTTTCCCATGAAACCGTTTCCTGGTTCAGCAGCTACCTGTCACACAGACATTAGTGTGTACGGATCAATGGGACAGTATCCAACTCAAGTGAAGTGTCAATGGGTGCCCCTCAAGGATCAATTCTCAGCCTTCTGCTATTCAGCCTTTTTATAAACTCGCTTCCTTCTGCCTGCCCTGCAAAAATGTTACTATACGCTGATGATGCAGTTGTCTCAGTCCTGGGAAAACAGTGTTATGAAATAACCTCAGTACTTCAGGATGGCTTCCAAAAACTTGAGGCTTGGTTTACAGAGAACAAACTTCTCCTCAATCATAAAAAGACAAAAGTTATGCTATTTTCGGTCCCCCTAACTGAGACTTTAAATGGCTGGCATAATAGACGCCTAACTTTCATTTTCCAGATATTAGACAACTAGGGTATATTACCCTTTGTCACATTAAGAGATGCCTATGGGCTACCACCAGATACTATTGTAGCTTATCAGCAGATACAAGCCTATCTGGCGAATAAGGCTCCTCAATGGAACCACCTTCCATCCCCATCTCCTCAATTATTGGTAGTTATTATATCTTCCATAAAGGGAATAACCCCTCCCTACCTGATTGGAACACTGCATAAGGGACTGCAGGAGGTTACTAGGGACTCAACTTGGGGGATCCTGGCTGCTTGGAATCGGGAATTATTGGTACCGGTACCAGAAGACCTCTGGTTTAAATAAATCAGGTTATCTCACGGAATATCTCTAGCACCATACTGGCGGGAATTTGCCTGGAAAGTCAGGCTTAGATTTTTTAATACACCAGCTAAACTGGCGAAATTTACAGATGGCCCAGTAGGAAGCTGCTGGAGATCTTGTGGGGAAAAGATGGCCGGACATATACACATCTTCTGGTCATGCCCAGTGCTCAGACTTTTTTTGGGAGCGGTGGCAGAAGCCCTGGGGGAGTCGGTGGGAAAAGAGGCTGTCCTTACTCCTGAATTGGAGTTGCTTTCAATACCTCCTGTAGGCCTTCGCATTCCGAGAGACTCCCTCTTGATTTCTTACATACTGATAGCTAAGAAAGCAATCACCAGATTATGGGGCCGGACCTCACCTCCGACCAGAAGGGAATGGCTCATGGCCATGAAGGAATTATACTATCTGGCTAGTCATTTAAACAGAAAAGACAAATTTGAACTCCAATGGAGGAAATGGGTCCTCTATATGCCAATACAAGATCCTCATTTTGTCCCATAATGAGAGATAAGAGATTTGACCTGATGCTGAGAAAGGTGAAGGGGAGAGACAGATTTAGGGGGAAGACTTATCATTTGAGTACTAGTATACAAGGATCCCTATTGGGAAGGATTTATTTATGGCTGTATATGAATTATGATCTTGTGCCCATAACTGTAATGCATCATGTGCTACTTGAGTTATGCTTGATTGTATTATGCGATCTGTATTATGTACTGTATTCCATATGTCTCGTACATATTTTAAAACAAATAAAATTACAATTAAAAAAAAGTTATGCTATTTTCCACACCTCACAATAAGAAAAGAACAGGCCCTTTGAATATCATCAGCAACAAAGATCACACACTTGAACAAGTAAATAACTTCAAATATCTGGGAATCTACCTTGATGTCACCCTGTCCTTTTCCACCTACATTGACCATATCATGAAAACTGCTAATGTCAAACTCAGCATCCTGTATTGCCATAGACTGGCACTGTCCTCAGAGGCACCGAACCTAGTTACCAGGAGCTTGGTATTATCAAAAATTGACCATGGGTTTAGTGCTGGGTCTGACACCGCCCTGAAAAGGATAAAAGCACTTCCAAACAAGGCCTGCAGGCTGGTCTTGGGTGCACAGCATTTGACTCACACATGTACCCTTTACTCGGAATCTGGGTGTTTACCACTACATCTGAGGGTAAAATACCAGGCCTGCCTAATTGGTAAAAAGGCCCTGCTAGGCCTCTCCCCTGCATCCACAGTTGATATTTTCCAGCGAGACCCATCTGCTAAGTCTACGAGAAGTGCAGTTAAAGGCGTCCTCCTCGTCCCTTTTAGATGAACCTCATTTGCCCAGTGAGTGCTGTCCTACCGAGGGCCTCTGTACCTTAATGACCTCCCAGCCTCCCTCCTTAACTGGGAAAAATTAGGACCCTTCAAAAGAGAACTCCACCTCCTTTTAAGAGGAGAAACTAAGAGTGCCTGCCATTCATGAGACACTTTTGCCCATATCCGTCCTCTGCGCTGTTCACTCTCAAATCCCTTCTACCTACTCCCTTCCCTTAACCCCCTCCTATCCCCCGGACAATACCTTTTACAGGCAGCTACCTACTACTACTACTACTACTACTACTACTACTACTACTACTAAGCAATTCTTTCACTAAATCTTCCCAACTCATTGCCTCCTTAATCCTCATCCCCCACCCTCACTTCTCCCTGGACAATGCCTATCAGGCTGCTATTCTACTACTGCTCTGCACTCTTTTCCTCCTAAGTCAATACCTCTCAACCCCCCAACCCTCACATCTACGCTTATGATAATTGTATTAAACCTACACTTTTGTAACTATTTATCTCACAACAAATTGTATGAATGTCATTTGTTTTTACTTGTTTGCAAACTATTGTCTTGATCTTTGTAATCTTTGACTTGGAACCTTTGTCCTATATAATCCTTAAATTGGAACCTTTGTAAATGAGCGCCCCAGCTCAAAGGTATTATTCAGAAACTGAAATAAATAAGTAAATAAAAATCTTTAGGTCAGAATCCTACCTCAGCCACTGCTCACACAGTACAGTGACCATTCTAAAAAACAAAATGAACCACTCCTTCTGTCACAGCTGAGACCACTCTTTCACTACTCTGTGCCAGACGCAGGTGTGCTTTGGCCAGTTTAGCAGTTTGTCTCTTCTCAAATGGATCACAGATTTCTCAATTATCCTAGGTTTTCTATAGCTTTAAAAAACACAGTCACAGAGAACACAAAGTATATAAAAATAATACTCCACTATATTTATGTAACCACCCAGTTCCCTGGGGTTACTAGAATCCCATCAGTGGCAGTGCTAGGTAGGGAAGGCAACAGGTGAATAACTAGTTAAATGGGTTTTTCACCTACTCACTCTTGTTTACTTGGTCTCAGCTGAGGTGAGAGCGATGAGGTCATTTAGAACTCTCGCAACTGCATAAGCCACATCAGCTGGCTGTAAGTGAGGAGTTTTCGAACCTTGGGTCAGTTCTGTAGAGAGAGTCGTTCAGTAGTAATTGAAGTGTGAGAAGTGAGAGCTGCTGTGGTCTCTGAGAGGACAGCCTATTTTCTCACCCTAGTCCTGAAAGTCATCTGCCTGCCCATAGAAGTGGTAAAAACCATTGTCTACAGCAGGAGCTCCCAATTTCCATCCCTGGAGGGGGTGAAAAGGACTGCTTGAGAATGGATCCTAGGGGCAATCCCCTATTTGATCCATGACACTCTGAAGCTGTCTGTATGTTCTAACTGTGAGCAGATCTGACTTTGTGCTTCCTGAAAGAAGTACCTGTGCTTTGGTGTTTCTCTGACTAAAAGAGAAAAGGTACACCAGTTCTGTTCTAAGTTTGAGACTTTCGCAATTTAAAGTTGGCTGGCAATTATGAGGTCCCGAGGCAGACTAATGCACATTGTTCAGGACTTTAATTTCTACACTTCTGGAGTAGTGTTTTTCATATGCTGGATGTGAAAGTTCATTCCAAGATGCATTTCCTAAGTGTTTTCTAAGAAGTTTTAAGGTGCAACTCTGAAAGAATAGCTGGGTATGGAGGTGGAAGTGAGGGGTGGGCAGACCCCCATCTGGAGTAACCAGTTCAGCACTACAGGTTCCGTAAGGGCACCTGGTTATTCAGGACATGCTAGCCAATATCTGAAGAGAAGTTTACCCCTGGTGTCGGTTGTGCTAGTAATGAGCCCCAGTGTTCTCAGTTGTGGCCAGTGCCACTAGATGAAATGGTTCAGTTGTAGCCAGTTGCCACTAGTAGAAGTTTTAAAGTCCTATGCCATATAGCAGATGTGTGTGCTCAGTTGTGGCCAGTGCCATTAGAAGAAACATGTGTTCAGTTAAGGGCATTGCCACTGAAGAGAATTCAATGTTCTGTGAAATATAGGAATATGTAGAGTTTCTGTCAGATACAGTTGTTTTGTTGTTCTGCAATGCCTTGTGCCATGATGTGTAAACTTTGGGGGTCCACCCTTGCATTACAGAACATCTTTTAAAATAAAGTCACACTCTAGAACCCCAGCCTGGTTTGGATATTCATGTTACTGCTCCCTGTGTGGAGTTACTGGGTACCCCTCCAGAAGTATAGATAGCTAGCTAGCATAGCCCTAGCAAAAAGTTCTCTCCATGGGACCTTGGTTAATTGGTCGTAAGTATTGCTTTTGTGCATCCCCACCCCTTTTTCTGACCTCTAGAAGTAATAAGCCTGGTATACATTCCCAAAGCTAGGGATGGTACCAATTGCCGAAATATGTTCATGCCCAGTCAAGGGTACCAAGGGGTAGCTAACTGTGTAAAGTAGCGGGGGGGTGGGTTACATTTACATATGGTACAGGACTATACACACTAAAGACTGGCTGGCACAGCCATTTGTTTATAGTAAACAATTAGCCTCTTTTAGATTAAATGGGCTCAGCCATTGTTTGATACCCAAAACATAGAATTTGTTCAGGTTAAAAGAGTTCAGCTATTCACACCCAGCCTGCTTCCCCTCTGTGAGAACACAGGAATACTCAAAGCCCTTCTAGTTGAATGACCTCAAGTCAGATGCAACAAAAAGGAAAAGAAAATGCATTTTCCATCCCCCTCATACATCCCACATTGGCTAAAATATATTATAGGTGTAACCCCCTCTGCAAATGGGGGTTCCCAGAAAGTCTTCCAGGAGCTTGCTTGAATGCTCCAAGCCTGAATGGTGTTTGGCGCTTAAGCAGTTATCTGCGAGTGCTTTTAAAGCCTCTGGTGCTGTCTCTTTAAGAGCTGTTTGCTTGCAGACATAATTCGTTTGTATGGGGGGGACTGTGTGTTTCCCTGCTTGAGTCCCGCTCGAGCTGCTGCCAAATCACTCCGTTTCTGCCATCGCTAAGTGGGCAGAGTGAGCACTTTTCAAAGATGTAACTGTTTGCCAGAAATCGTAGAGTATTGATGGAAATGTAGTTTGTCTAACCTGCCTTTCTTGCAGCTGGGACTCTGTGTGTTTTGCCCCTCCATTTTGGATCTGAACTACTGAATAGATCTAAACAGTGCAAGGGAGGCCTCTAAAATGGAGCCTTTGGACGAATCAGAACTTGGACTCTTAATTGGAGCCAGCCACAGGAGGATTGTATGGGCAGTGACTCTGGGAGATATAGTTTTGACCTTGGCGCCTTTTTCCACCAACGGGGGAGTTTATTGTGAGTGACAGCCGGACCAGCCGACAGAACAGTGTGGAGCTAAAGGAAATGCACTGCTTTTGGACTGGAGAGATTAGATCAGTTGTGGCAGTGAAGAGACAAGGAGCTCTGTGCTTCAGCGGTGTATAGTTTCGGCTGGAAGCGCGTGTAAGGCCCTGAGTTTCGGTCTGCAGCCTGTGCAAGCATCCGTTCAGACTAAATCCGACCTGTGAGGAGAATCAAGGAGATCTGAAGAGTAGAAACGAGGCTCACCCTGTAGAGGACTGGAGAAATTGCAGAAACGCGCTCGGTCTGTCAGGAACTGAAGCTGCTGTGTGTGCTCCCGGGTATTTTGCAGTAATTGCGGTTGGGATTGAGGAGTAGCCTGCCTGGTACAGTACTTTCCTTTTTACATATAAATGTGTGCAGTGCTTGTGGGGAATCTCTATTTCAAATCCTCTGTACAGTGGATTGAGTGCATGAAGCTGGAAGTAAACCCCAGCTTAATCCGGACTACATCCATTTGCTATAAACTGCAGTGGGGTCCAGTCACAAGGACCTTGTCCACATGTTCTGCTCCTCCTGGCAATCCAGGACAATCTGCCTTCCATCTAGTTTTCAGCATTGAGTTTGTGAGTACAAGCAGGGTAGCTCCCTGCCATCTGTTTATCAAATTGCAAGTGTGTCATCTAATTATTGCTGTTTTATTTCTTCACGAACTGAGCCATCCAGCTTCGGATTACAACTGGGTATTGTGCAAGTGTTTTTCCATCACAGGGTCCCAACCAGCTGCACCGATCCTGGCTAGCCCCCCCCCCCCCCATCCTGGTTACCCAGTGAAAGTGAAATTTTCGGACTCTGAATATGTGCACAGTACTGTGATCATTAATGTGTTTAACCTGATTTCTCCCTGTCCTTGTTACATCCCCTTAAATAAATCAGATCTGTTTGTTTCAGCAAAGTTACACTGACGCAGTATTCGTTTATGTTAAAGTATTGTACTGTGGCTATTACACTGTATCATCTTGTTTTACAGGGGGTCCTCAGAGTCCAGTTGACAAAGCCAGTCCTGGGGGTAAGTGTACATTGTGAAGATACTCCTGATGTATTATGTGGGCCACTAGTGGGAAGAAGGGGGGGGGGTTACAGTGTCCCAGAGGGCAGTGACCAAGTCAGAATAGACAGTACCAACCCCGACCTCTGGGTGGAGGCACCCGCCATTGGACCTAGGCCCTTCAACCTGTCAGTAGTCAGTCAGGCAGGCAGGGGTAGTAGCCCTTGGGATAGCGCCACCTGGGGGTTACATAGAAATAACAGATAGTGAAAAAGCATTGCATGGATGACACAATTGGGTACAGAAACAAAGGGGGATGGGGAGATAAAGTTAGGGCCAGATTAACTCAGCTCTAAAAGGTAGAGTGCAGGGATAACTAAAAAAATCTATGGTACCAGGCAGAGATTACAATATCTGGGCAGGATTAACCCAAAAAGGTACAGTGCATGGGGCAGCTAAGGAAATTATTGTATCAAGTGGAGATTACAATATCAGGGTTGAATTAACTCAGCAATAAATGGCAGACTGCAGAGACAAATAAAGAATTCATGGCACTGGGGTAAGGAATATTACAAAATCAGGGCAGGATTAACTCAACATGCAGATTGCAGAGCAACTAAGGAATCTATGATACCAGGCAGAGATTACAAAATCAGGGCAGGATTAACTCAACATGTAGAGTGCAGAGCAACTGAGGAATCTATGGTAGCAAGCAGAGATTACACTATCGGGGCAGGATTAACTCAAAATGTAGAGTGCAGAGACAGCTAAGGAATCTATGGCACCAGGCAGAGATTACAATATCAGGGCAGGATTAACTCAACATGTAGAATGCAGGGACAGCTAAGGGATCTACGGTACCAGGCAGAGATTACAATCTCAGGGCAGGATTAACTCAACATGTAGCGTGTAGAGACAGCTAAGGAATCTATGGTACCAGACAGAGATTACAATATCAGGGCAGGATTAACTCAACATGTAGAGTGCAGAGACAGCTAAGGAATCTATGGTACCAGGCTGAGATTACAATACCAGGGCAGGATTAACTCAATATGTAGAGTGCAGAGACAGCTAAGGAATCCATGGTACCAGGCAGAGATTATGATATCAGGCCGGGATTAACTCATGTAGAGTACAGAGACAGCTAAGGAATCTATGGCACCAGGCAGATATTATGATATCAGGACAGGATTAACTCAACATGTAGAGTGCAGAGACAGCTAAAACATCTATGGTAGCAAGCAGAGATTACAATATCAGGGCAGGATTAACTAAACACGTAGAGTGCAGAGACAGCTAAGGAATCTATGGCACCAGGCAGAGATTACAATATCAGGGCAGGAGTAACTCAACATGTGGAGTGCAGGGACAGCTAAGGAATCTATGGTACCAGGCGGAGATTACATGTTGAGTTAATTCTGCCTTGCTGTTGTAATCTGCCTGGTACCATATTTCTTAGCTGTCCCCTCACTTTCATGTTGAGTTAATCCTGCCTGATAATCTCTGATTACTACCATAGATGTTTTAGCTGTTTCTGCACATGTTGAGGTTGATCCTGTACTCATTGGTCTCGTTGAAAACATAGAGTCTCCTAGCTGTCTCTGCACTCTACATGAGCATCCTGTCTCTGATATCAGAGTCTCTGCCTGAAAAGCCATGGATTCCTTGATTGTCTCTTAAATCTACATGTTAAATTGATTCTGCCCTTGATATTTGGTAATCCTTGCTCTTGGTACCAAGAGATTCCTTAGATGTCTCAGATCTACATGAGTTAGATCCTGCCCTGATTCCTGATATTCTGCCTTGTAACATAGATTCCTTGTTGTCTCTGCACTCTACATGTTGAGTTAACTCATCCTGATATTGTATCTTCACCTGGTACCATGATTTTGATGTCTTCAGCATTCACATTTTGACTTATCTTCTATGTCTGCCTGGCTATTATAAATTCCTTAGCTGTCTCTGCACTCTACAACAGCAAGGCAGAATTAACTCAACATGTAGAGTGCAGAGACAGCTAAGGAATCTATGGTACCAGGCAGAGATTACAAAATTGGGGCAGGATGAACTCAAAATGTGGAGTGCAGAGACATCTAAGGAATCTATGGCACCAGGCAGAGATTATGATATCAGGGCAGGATTAACTCAACATGTAGAGTGCAGAGACAGCTAAGGAATCTATGGTACCAGGCTGAGATTACAATACCAGGGCAGGATTAACTCAACATGTAGAGTGCAGAGACAGCTAAGGAATCCATGGTACCAGGCAGAGGTTACGATATCAGGGCAGGACTAACTCATGTAGAGTACAGAGTCAGCTAAGGAATCTATGGCACCAGGCAGAGATTACGATATCAGGACAGGATTAACTCAACATGTAGAGTGCAGAGACAGCTAAGACATCTATGGTAGCAATCAGAGATTACAATATCAGGGCAGGATTAACTAAACACGTAGAGTGCAGAGACAGCTAAGGAATCTATAGCACCAGGCAGAGATTACAGTATCAGGGCAGGAGTAACTCAACATGTGGAGTGCAGGGACAGCTAAGGAATCTATGGTACCAGGCAGAGATTACAATATCAGGGCA
The DNA here is from genome assembly GCA_016271365.2 of Neoceratodus forsteri. Classification (NCBI taxonomy): domain Eukaryota; kingdom Metazoa; phylum Chordata; order Ceratodontiformes; family Ceratodontidae; genus Neoceratodus; species Neoceratodus forsteri. The sequence continues at coordinate 695,615,240 of CM057456.1, read as the reverse complement.
GGATTAACTCAACATGTAGAATGCAGAGACAGCTAAGGAATCTATGGTACCAGGCAGAGATTACAATATCAGGGCAGGATTAACTCAACATGTAGAGTGCATAGACAGCCAAGGAATCTATGGTACCAGGCAGAGATTACAACATCAGGGCAGGATTAACTCAACATGTAGAGTGCAGAGACAGCTAAGGAATCTATGGTACCAGGCAGAGATTACAATATCAGGGTAGGATTAACCTGATTTGTAGAGTGCAGAGATAGCTAAGGAATCTATGGTACCGGGCAGAGATTACAATATCGGGACAGGATTAACTCAACATGTAGAGTGCAGAGACAGCTACAGAATCTAAGGTACCATGCAGAGATTACAATATCAGGATACCAGTAACTCAACATGTAGACTACAGAGACAGCTACGGAATCTATGGCACCAGGCAGAGATTACAATATCAGGGCAGGAGTAACTCAACATGTAGCATGCAGAGATAGCTAAGGAATCTATGGCACCAGGGAGAGATTACAGTATCAGGGCAGGATTAACTAAACATGTGGAGTGCAGAGACAGCTAAGGAATCTATGGCACTAGGCAGGGATTACAATGTCAAGGCAGGATTAATTCAGTTGTAAAAGGTGCATGTCAGGGAGAACTAAGGAATTTAAGGTACTAGGGGTAGGGAATATTACAAAATATGGGCAGGGTTAACTTGGCTCTAACAGCTAGAGTGCAGGGACACAGAAAAACAGTAAACTGGTGCAAATCACCAGATGGAGATAGAAGACACAACACTAGAAACTCCAGTGCATCAACTTTATTCTTGTGAGTAACAAGTAGCATAGCACCCTGTCTCTGTGCCTGGTTGCCAGCTGCTGCGTTAGTCACAAGAATAAAGCTGATGAACAGAAGCTCCTGCTTTTGTGTCTTGTTTCTGCATCTGGTGAGTTGCGCCAGTTTACAGTGTCTTTGTGTTGTGATTATACTGAGCCACACTGCCTTCACCCTGTGGCAGCACTTACTGTGCCAAGATTGCAGGGACAGCTAAGGAATCTATGGTACCAGATGGATATTACAAAATCGTGAGAGAATTAACTGAGATTACAAAATCATGGTAGCATCAACTGTGCTCTAAAAGGTTGAATGTAGTGACAACTAAGGAATTCACGGTACCAGGAGGAGATGAGAGTACAAAATCAGGGAAGAATTGTCTCAGCTGTAAGAGATAGGCTACAGGGACGATTAAACATAGAAACACAGAATGTTTTGGCAGAAAAGGAACAGTAGGTCCATCTAAACGCCCTATTTTCCCCGCTTAACACTATATCCCAGACTATCTGGTTACAGACATCCATCCCTTCTCCTTTACCCCTTTATTATAGCCATGTGCCTATCGAATGTATGCTCGAAGCTCCCCACTGTCTTTGCCACCATCACTTACTCTGGCAGCCTGCCCCAGGCATCCACCACTCTGTACTTCATCACATCTCTCTTAAACTCCCCCCCAACAGCAAGCTTCATAGCATGCCCCCATGTTTTGGTGCTCCTACTCCTCCTATTTAAGAGACTCCCCTCCTGCACCTTGTTCACCCCCCACGAGGTACTTACAGGTCTCAATCATGTTTCCTTTCACTTCTGATAACTGTTTCTGTCCAGGCAGTAAAGACAGGGGACAAGACATTTTACAGGTATGTAAGCAAAAGAAGAAAGACCAGGGAAGGGACTGTAAGGCTAAGGAGGGAAAGGGGGGGAGTGTGTGGAGAGGGACCAAGAAAAAGCAGACACCCCGAACAAATATTTTTGTACACTGCTCACACAGGAAGGGGAAGGCAATGGGCTACAGTTAAGAGACAGGAGCATTAATTAAAGGAAGGGAAGTGGACACTAGTCCCTTTAAGAAGGAGAGAGTCCTGAAGAAACTTGCAAATCTGAAAGTGGACAAGGCAATGGGGCCAGACAGGATACATCCAAGGATATTGAAGAAGCTCAGAGAGGTGCTGGCTGCACCTCTGACAGTCCTGTTCAGCCACTCACTGGAGACAGGAAACATAGACTTTGATGGCAGATAAGGACTGCTTGGCCCACCTAGTCTTCCAATTTCTCTACCTATTTGATAAGCTGCAGATCCTAGTTAACCAACAGCCTACTTCTCCCTACCTCCCACCAGAATTGCCTTATGTCTGTCCCATACATTCTTGAATTCCCCCACTGATTTCGACTCCACAACCGCCTCAGGAAGGCCACTCCATGCATCCACCACCCTCTCTGTGAAAAAATACTTCCTCACGTTGCCTTAGAGCCGTCCCCCCTTATCTTCAAATTGTGCTCACTTGTTCTCGCACATCTCTTTTTATGTTGACTGTGTGCAGCGCAAGAAACATATTGGCACAGCTTTCTGAGAAGCAGGCTGTGGAGGCATGGCACTGTTGTGGCCAATGCCCCCACAGCCTGCAAAGGCTTGTTCCGTTTCCCCCCAATGCTGTTGCAGGCTGCTGATGACACAAGTTTGGAACGTTCACACCAACTTGTGACAAATCAGCCGCTGCAATCAGGGGCCGCCTCATCATTGCAGCGTAAGCCATCCGCTGCAAAGAGGGAGCGACCAGTCATTACAGTCTGGATCTAGCAAGCCTGATATTGTTTATGAACATGGTGGCAGGTTGCTGCCCTGTTCACAAACAATATAACCCCCCCCGCCCACAATGTTTATCTGCCGATGGGGAGCCCACTCCCGTCAGCATAATGTGCCCCCATTTCTTTGAAAGACTGCTGACGGGTGCCCAATCCCCGTCAGCAAAAAGGAATTCCCCTTTGTTTGCCGACGGGTGCCCAATCCCCGTCCACAGCGCCTCAAAAAGCGAGACTCCAAATGCCCCAGTGAAGTTAAAACCGCTCTGCATTGTCTTTTTTTTTTACCTGTAAAGAAGAAACGTCTCCTCGCTGTCTCCCCAGACCTCCACAACTCCGCGCCCACCCACTGCGCACTCCTGCCTCCCCACACCCTCACCCCATACTTACCTCCAGAGTCTGGTGCGATGATCTTCGTGGACCGGGAACATGTCTGCACTCTTCAAAGCAGACCGTGAACTGAGGAAATGCCGTAAGCTGTATAATGGAGTAAATAGGGTTTTTCAACTTTGAAGCATATCTCGGCATTTTTGGAATTGTTTCACCAAATTTTCAACTTGGGGTTTGGGACCCCTCCTCATGAATACTTCAACTGTCATGGCGTTAATCGTCCCCCTGAAAGGTGATTTCGTGGTCGCTGCGCGGAATCACCTTTGGGGGCTGATTAACGAAACAACAGTGCCAGTGTTCATGAGGTGGGCTCTCATGTTGCAAATTTGGTGGGAAAAATCCCCAAAATGACTGTTTTATGAGCGTGCTTTGCAGAGTTGCTACGCACGCTTGTAACTTCATGACTTTGCAATATTTTGATGCCAGATTTTCAAAATTGGCATTTTGTCACACCTCCTTGTGAACAGTACAGCTGTCATTGTTCACATCCTGGCGGAAATGTGTTTTCGCACTTCCGGCACAGAATAGCATGGTCGCTGTTGGAAATCAGTGTTCGGGACAGATTAAGAAAATGACAGTGGCACTGTTCATGAGTAGAGGTCCTGAAATGGCTATGTTGAAAATTTGGTAACGATACTCCATAAAATGACTGCGTTACGAGTGTGCGTTGCGCAGTTTGCACACATGCTCGTAACTTCGCAAATGTATAATATTTTCACTCCAGATTTTCAACAATGCCATTTTCCCACACCTACTTATGAACAGTGCAGCTGTCATTTTTTCCCATCCTGTCCGAAATGTGTTTTTGCAGTTCCGGCGCAGAATAGAGCAGTCACTGTGGGAAATCACTGTCTGGGACAGAGTAATAAAATGACAGTGATACTGTTCATGAGCAGAGGTCCTAAAATGCCTATGTTGAAAATTTGGTGATGATAGCCTATCACATGCTGTGTTACAAGTGTGTGTTGCACACTTTCCACACACCCTTGTAACTTTGCAGATTCGTAAGATTGTCATGCCACATTTTCAACAATGGCAGTTTTTCACACCTCCTTATGAGCAGTACAGCTGTCATTTTTCACATACTGAGTGAAATGTGGTTTCACAGTTGCGGCACAGAATAACGTGGTCGCTGTGGGAAATCAGTGTTCAGGACAGATTAAGAAAATGACAGTGGCACTGTTCATGAGCAGAGGTCCAAAAATCACTATGTTGGAAATTTGGTGTCAAAATTCCATAACATGACTGTGTTACAAGCGTGCATTCAACTGTTTCCACGCACTCTTGTAACTTCGCAAATTTGTAATATTTTCACGCCACATTTTCAACAGTGGCATTCTTTCACACCTCCTTATGAACAGTAGAGGTGTCATTTTTCACATCCTGACTAAAATATGTTTTTGCACTCCTGACGGAGAATAGCACGGTCGCTGTGGGACATCAGTGTTTGGGATAGATTAAGATGGAATGAGTGAGAGGGGGGAGTGACCGAGCTCAACTGAGCTCTGTTGGGATTGCTCGGTTTGTTTGTGGACAGAAAAAGTCCCAGCTGAGAGGCCAGTACAAAAGGGCAGCCTGCAGCACTGGGAGAAACAGAACGAGAGAGTGGGTGAGGGAGGGGAAGTGAGCGAACTCACCAGAGCGCTGTCAGGACTGCTGCAGGTTTCTTTTTGGGCAGGAAAAGGTGTCAATGCAGGCAGGGGCCTGGTAGAAAAGGCCAGCCTGCAGCGGTGGGAGAAACAGTACGAGTGGGTGAGACAGGGGGACTGAATGAGCTCAACAGAGCTCTATCAGGACTGCTGTGGATTTCTTTGTTGGCAGAAAAAGGCGCCAATGCAAGCAGGAGTCCCATACAAAAGGGCCACTTGCAGCGCCTGGACAAACAGAATGAGTGCGTGACAGAGGGAGACTGAGCGACCTCAATGGAGCTTTGTTGGTACAGCTGCAGATTTATTTGTGGACAGACAAAGGTGCCAACGCAGCCCCGTACACAAGCGCAGCCTGCAGCGCCAAGAGAAACAGAACGAGTGAATGACAGAGTGGTAGTGAGCGAGCTCAACAGAGTTCTGTTGTGATTGCTGTGGATTTCTTTGTCAGCAGAAAATGCGGCAACACAGGCAGGAGCCCAGTACAAAAGGCCAGCTTGCAGCGTGGGAAGAAATGGAATGAGTGAGTAAGACAGGGAGAGTGAGCGAGCTCAATGGAGCTGTGTCGGGACTGCTTCAGATTTCTTTCTGGCCAGAACAAGCCACCAAAGCAGGCAGGAGCCCAGTACAAAAGGGCAGCCTGCAGCAGCAGGAGGAGACACAGAATGAGCGAGTAGGGGAGGTGGAGTGAGTGAGCTCAACAGAGCTCTGTTTGGACTGCTGCAGATTTTTTCTGCCTGCAAACAAAGGAGCAATTTATGCAGGGGCCCAGTACAAAATGTCAGCCTGCAGTGGCAGGAAAACCAGAATGAGCGAGAGAGGGGAGTGAGCGAGCTCAACGGAGCTGTATTGTAACTGCTGCAAATGGCGGCAACGCAGGCAGGAGCCCAATAGAAAAGGGCAGCCTGCAACGCCACCAGAAACGGAATGAGCGAGTGAGAGAAGGGGACTGACCGAGCTCAACAGAGCATTGTAGGGACTGATGAAGATTACTTTGTGGGCAGAAAAAAAGCGCCAACAGAGCTAGAAGCCCAGTACAAAAGGGCAGACTGCAGCCCCAGGAGAAACAGAATGAGGAGCTCTGTCGGGACAGTTGTGGATTTCTTTGTGGGCAGAAAAAGGTGCCAACACAGGCAGGAGCCCAGTACAAAAGGGCAGCCTGCAGCACCGGCAGAAACAGAATGAGTGAGTGAGAGAGGGGGACTCAGCAGGCTCAACAGACCTGTGTTGGGACTGCTGCAGATTTCTTTGTGGGCAGAAAAAGCCACCAACAGAGGCAGGAGCCCAGTACAGAATGGCAGCCTGCAGCGCCAGGAGAAACAGAATGAATGAGTGAGAGAGGGGGAGTGAGTCACTTCAACGCAGCTCTGTTAGGACAGCTGCGGATTTCTTAGTGGGCAGAACAAGGTGCCAATGCAGGCAGGAGCCCAGTACAAAATAGCAGCTGCAGCACCAAGAAAAACAGACTGAGCGAGTGACAGAGGGGCAGTGAGCGAGCTCAACACACCAGCGCAATCAACATTCGGCATTGACAAATGCTTGTTCTGAAAGATGCTACCCTCTTGGACTTTGTTGATTCCACTGAGGTACTTTAAAGTTTCTATCATGTCCCCCCCCTCTCCCTCCTTTCCTCAAGGGTATACATATTAAGCCCCTTTAGTCTCTCTTCATATGGCTTCTGGTACAAACCTTGCACCTTTTTAGCTGCCCTCCTCTGGACTGCCCCATCCTATCTATGTCCTTGTGGAGCTAGGGTCTCCAGAACTGCACACAATACTCCAGATGGGGTCTCACCAACTGTCTGTACAGAGGAATGACAACTTCCTGTTTTCTACTGGTGATGCCTTTCCTATGCATCCCAGTATCCCCCCAGCCCTCCTTACTACATTCTCACATTGCTTGCCTATCTTTAGGTCATCTGATATAACTACTCCCAGGTCCCTTTCCATTTTTGTTGTTGTTAGTACCCCCCCCCATTGTGTACTCTTCCCCTGGATTTTTGTTTCCCAGGTGCAAACCAATCGGAAAGCGACCGCAGTCTGTGCCTTGCTTCCGATTGCTGCGCCTTCCCTATAGACTTAAACTGGGGGTTGCTGCACTATTCTGGCCGGGATTTCTGCTTTTCTTTAAATTATTTTGAATTCCTCATAAAAAGTGCTGTTTTCTCTTACTTTGTGCCTGATTTATGGGCTGTTTTTCTGTATTTTAAAATAAGTGTTACAGTCTTTTGAAATGCTGTGTGGGCTAGACGCTTAGGCGCCTAACCCCCCCATACCCTCCCAGTCTATTGTTGTGCAAATCTTAAGTTTTAGCACCTTATTGCAGATTATTGCAATAAAGGTACTTGCTGACTGCCTTCTCTCTCTGTCCCCACCTTGTAGAAGGCGCAGCCCCGAGGTCCAGGGAGCGGAGGGCTCCAGCCGCCAGCGGGTCGGCGGGCGCCTGCAGCCGTATCAAGGGTTCCAGGAGGCCGGGAGAAGCAGGCAGAAAAGGTACGGGCAGTTGCAAACCAATCGGAAAGCGACCGCAGTCTGTGCCTTGCTTCCGAATTGTGCGCTCTTCCCATAGACTTAAACTGGGGTTTGCTGCACTATTCTGGCCGGGATTTCTGCTTTTCTTTAAATTATTTTGAATTCCTCATAAAAAGTGCTGTTTTCTCTTACTTTGTGCCTGATTTATGGGCTGTTTTTCTGTATTTTAAAATAAGTGTTACAGTCTTTTGAAATGCTGTGTGGGCTAGATGCTTAGGCGCCTAACCCCCATACCCTCCCAGTCTATTGTTGTGCAAATCTTAAGTTTTAGCACCTTATTGCAGATTACTGCAATAAAGGTATCTTGCTGACTGCCTTCTCCTCTGTCCCCCACCTCGTAGAAGGCGCAGCCCTCGAGGTCCAGGGAGCGGAGGGGCTCCGAGCCGCCAGCGGGTCGGCGGCGCCTGTGCAGCCGACCAAGGGTTCCAGGAGGCCGGGAGAAGCAGGCAGAAAGGTATGGGCAAAGCCGCAAACCAATCGGAAAGCGACCGCAGTCTGTGCCTTGCTTCCGATTGGTGCGCCTTCCCCATAGACTTAAACTGGGGTTTGCTGCACTATTCTGGCCGGGATTTCTGCTTTTCTTTAAATTATTTTGAATTCCTCATAAAAAGTGCTGTTTTCTCTTACTTTGTGCCTGATTTATGGGCTGTTTTTCTGTATTTTAAAATAAGTGTTACAGTCTTTTGAAATGCTGTGTGGGCTAGACGCTTAGGTGCCTAACCCCCCCATACCCTCCCAGTCTGTTGTTGTGCAAATCTTAAGTTTTAGCACCTTATTGCAGATTACTGCAATAAAGGTACCTTGCTGACTGCCTTCTCCTCTGTCCCTCACCTTGTAGAAGGCGGAGCCCTCGAGGTCCAGGGAGCGGAGGGGCTCCGAGCCGCCAGTGGGTCGACGGCGCCTGTGCAGCCGACCAAGGGTTCCAGGAGGCCGGGAGAAGGAGGCAGAAAGGTACGGGCAAAGCCGCAAAATTTTTGCCCGCCCCCCTTGGTTGATTCCTTTTATACACTCTCTCCCGCCATTTCTTAATCCACGCCCACATCCCTTCCTTCCTCCTTAACCCATACCTAACCTCCACAATGCTACTTTCTTTCCTTTTTGCTCCTGAGCCCTCGTGATCTCACCCAATCCCTTATGATATTACTGTTATGCCCAGTGTCAAGATAAATAACTCAGTTAATACGACCTGCCCACTTCTGCCATCCACAAGGCCAACCACGGATTCCTTATTCACCCTAACCACGCTATAATGCAAACTCTGGGATATCCCACAAGGCCACCTAACAATTCAGCACAGCCCTGGCACTTTACTTGTATCATGGCTTTTATTAACCCACTATGTCTGTCCATTAAATTATTATGCTATGATAAAATTCGCACCTATATACCAGGACCATCATCATTTCACAGCAGGCACCCAGGATTAGGAGGAAACGCTCTGACCACTCACTATCCCTGTCCCTTGGTGCCCTCCTCAAATTAATCTTCTACCTTCTGATCTGTTTTGGTACCATTGAAATAAATCCTGGCCCCATTGAAAGTTTATTTTCCCCTGCTGATCTATCCTCTATAAATGGCCTAAGCTTCCTACACTTCAATGCCTGCAGCCTCTTAAAAAAATTATCCGTAATACAGGCCTGGGTGGCACATACCCTGCCTGACTTTCTGGTCATCTCTGAATCTTGGCTCAGACCTTGACCAAAGACAGTGTTGTAAACCTTACCAACTATCAGCTCTTCAGAGCAGATCGTCCTTCCAGGGGTGGTGGGTGGCCATACATTAAGGACACCATCTCTGCTACCTGCCCTATCAACAACACATCCGAACCAAAGGAATTTTGAATGTTTGTCAATCAAAATATCCCTTCCTAACTTGTCTTCATTTAAATTGATTGGCTGCAGGCCCCTCAACAGGCCTCACATTACTATCTCACCTGAGGTCAATAAACAATCTAGGCCCTGAAGATACCATCATCCTTGGTGATTTGAATTTAAACTGGCTATCTAATGCATCTGCTCCATTGGTAACCTTTGTGACACCTATGGCTTTACAGCTAATTAAAGAGCCAACCAGGGTTAACCTAAAAATTCTAGCAACAGCTCACTCCTGGATATTATGTTGGTAAACAAGCCTCACTTATACACATGCAGGAGTACTACCCGAATTATGTAGTGACCATTGTCCATAGCTGGCATAAGATCTTCACTCAAACCACTCAACCCTGCTGAATTTGTCCTCAAAAGGTCAAAAGAAGTTCAACATACCAGGATACCCCCATGACCTGAGTAATACAATATATTGGCAAGATTTCTACCTTACAACCTCAGTGGAAACAGCTCTCCAGATCCTAAAGGACATTATCACTAATGCTCTCAATATTCATGCACCATTCACCAATATCAGAACTAAAGCAAGGTCCTGCCCCTGGTTCACCACTGATCTTAAAACAGCCTTGCTAGCCAGAGACAAACTGTGGAAAAAGGCAAGAAAAACTAAGGATTCCAGAGACTGGCTAAATTTCAGAAAAGCAAGAAACTCATGTACAACACAAATAAGATCTGCCAAAGCTGCCTATTATAGAGCTGAATTGGATGCCTCCTATAATAACCCAACCAGGCTCTGGGGAACTATAAAAGGGTATCTCTGGGCCAAAACTCTACTCCTGCCTTAACCTGCAAACTGCTACTAAATAACACAGAAATTACGGACAAACAAGAAATCCTAAATACCTTCAATGACCACTTCACCACAGCTGGACTAGCATTTGACTCTTCACCTGCAAATCTCTGAGATCTTCCTTGAACCTTCAATCCACCGTGGGTCAAAGGCTACATCAACCTTCTCCTTCAACCCAATATCCTTGAAAGAAGTGGAAGATCTCCTCTCCAATCTAGATACTTCAAAAGTGCAGGTACAGACTCCCTGGACCCCTACTTCCTCAAGATTGCATCTCAAGTCTTATCTGCCCCCTCACTCATCTCTTCAGTCTTTCCCTCACCACTGGATCCATTCCCTCCACTTGGAAAACAGCTCAAGTAGTTCCTTTACTCAAATCTGGTGATCCCATGGACCTCAATAATTACAGGCCCATTTCCATCCTATCAGTTCTATCAAGATGCTCGAAAAGTTAGTAAACTCACAATTAAGGACTACCTGGATAACAATAACCTCCTAAATACAGCACAATCAGGATTTAGATCAAGGCATAGCACCATTTTGGCCTAGCCAAAGTAACCAACGACTGGCAGATTGCTGTGGATAAGAAGAACAGTACCTGTGCTGTGTTCCTGGATTTGAGCAAAGCATTTGACACAGTGGATCATGAATCATTAATCACCTCCCTTGGCTCACTGGGTTGGATTCCCCTTCACTCAATTAGTTCAAGTACATATCTATCAGATAGATCACAACTGGTAAAAAATGGAATCTACCTATCCACCTTAAAACCACTGTTAAGAGGGTGTACCGCAAGGCTCTATTCTTGGCTCATCCTCTTTGCCATCTATATTAATAATATTGATGCTAACCTCACTCAATCCAACATCCATCTGTTTGCTGATGATACTGTATTATATGTTAGCAATCCTTCATTATCTAAAGCCTGTGAACTGCTACAATCTGAATTTTCCATCCTACAACACAACCTACTGGATAAAAACTACTTCTAAATGCCAAAAAACAAGAGCTATGTTCTTTACCTCAAAGAGTTGCTCTGCCACTACCCCACCATCCACCACCCTACAACTAACCACCTTACTTGAGAGAAGCTGGAATTGTTGATAACTTCAAATACCTTGAGTCTGGATTGATAATAAGCTTGACTATTCTGTCCATATTGAGGAGCTACTAAAGAAACTGAGGCAAGGCTTGGTTTATTTTTAGAATAAAGCACTACCTCAACAGAGACTCAAAAAAGATTAATCCAGGCTTCATTCCTATCCCTTATTGACTATGCTGACTTTCTGTACGGACATTGTTTCACCCCTCTTAAATAAACTGGACACCCTATACCACAGGTCCATCAGATTCATTACTGACCTTCCCTTCAGCACCCATCATTGCTCCTTTATAAGGCAGTTAACTGGACATCATTACAACACAGAAGAAATAGGAATGCTGCAATTTGGATATTCAAAGCCTTATCAGGCAAACTACCTACCTATATCTCAGACTGTTTTACTCAAATTACTTCTAGGCCATACAACCTAAGGATCAGCAAAATTATCATTCTTAAGGTCCCCAATGTCTGCACCCAGTTTGGGAGGGCTGCTATCAGCTACTCACTAGCAATTGTTTGGAATTCACTCCAAAAACCATGAAGCTAAATAACCTCCTACCTAATATCCTTCAAAGATTATTCACCACCCTATTCCCAGAACTCTGCAACTGCTTCCACAAGGCTAAACCCGGCCCTACCTACCCCTTTTTTTTGGTGTTCCTATATGCTGATAAAACTCCCGTTTCCAGTCCCAAGATTCACCTCAAAATGCCTGCTAGGTCCTATAATCTCATATTACTCCTGATATGCCCATTGCCTTCTGTCTCACAGATTAAAAGTTTTAATGTGCCTTGTACATATGTATATTGTTATATATTAGCACTTATGTCATTGTATTACTGTTTATGTTACCCCTGTCATTGTATTACTGTTTATGCTACCCTTGTCAATGTAATAACACTTGCATTTCTTGACCATTCAGGTCCATCTTGTAAATGAGCTATGCTCAATGATGTTCGCCTGATTAAATAAAGATTTTGATTGATTTTTTTTGATTGAGGTGCATTACTTTGCACTTCTTTGCACTGAATCTAAGTTGCCATACTTTTGACCATTCCTCCAACCTTGTCAAGTCCCTTCTCATCCTTTCCACACCCACTTGTGCATCAACCCTGTTGCAGATCTTTGTGTCGTCTGCAAAGAAGCATACTTTTTCCTTCCAGTCCCTCCTCAATGTCACTTATAAAAACATTAAAAAAGGACCGGTCCCAGTACTAAACCCTGCGGTACCCCGCTAGTAACTCCCCTTTCTTCGGAGTGGACTCTGTTTACTATTAGCCTCAGTGTCCTGTTGTCCAGCCAATTGTTTACCCAGGCTACCACCCTGGGACCCACTCCCAGGCTGGCTAACTTGTTTATTAATCTTTTGTGTGGGACTGTGTCAAATGTCTTGCTAAAGTCTAGGTAGGCCATGTCCACAGCCCCTCCCTGGTCTACTACTTTGTTCACCCAGTCAAAGAAATCTATTAGATTTGTTTGACGTGACCTTCCTGCTGTGAGCCCATGCTGCCTTGGGTCCTGTGCCCCACTGGTCTCTAGGTATTTAACAATTATTTCTTTCATAAGTGATTCCATCATTTTCCCTACCACTGAGGTCAAACTAACAGGTCTGTAGTTTCCTGCCTCTGCTTTGCTCCAACTTTTGTGAAGGGGAATCACATCCGCCTTCCTCCAGTCCTCAGGTACCACACCATCCTCCCATGATTTGTTAAAAAGGGTAGACTGTGGTGTCACTAGTTCTCCCGTTAGTTCTTTTAGAATTCTGGGGTGAATCCCGTCGGGTCCCACTGCTTTGTCCACCTTCAGTTTTAGGAGTTCTTTCAGGACCCTTTCTTCTGTGAATGGACTGGTATCGACCCCCTAATCCAGAGTGCTTCTATTGACTGGTTTAGGTACCTCCTCTTCTTTTGTGAGTACTGAGCAGAAGTATTCATTCAGTATACCTGCTTTATCACTGTCACCCTCTGCCCACCCACCCTCCACTTTATTAAGGCTCACTATCCCTCCCTTGGTCTTTCTCTGCTCCCTAATGTACCTATAAAAGGTTTTATCCCCCTTCTTAACTAAGTTGGCTATCTTTTCCTTGGTTTGGGCCTTTACTATTCTGACTGCCTTCCCCGCCTCCTTCTGCTTTAACTGGTACAGTTCTCTGTCCTGCTCCTTCTGCGTTTCCTTATACTTCCTGAATACTATCTTTTTCTCCCTTACCTTCCCCGCCACCTCTTTTAAGAACCGTAGTTTTTTTTTCCTTTGTTTTGATTTGTTTAATTGCTTCACACAAAGGCTTGTTGCCTTTGTGATTGCAGTTTTGATTGTTCCCCATTGTTGCTCCACCCCTCCTTCTTGCCCATTTGCTTGTGCTTTCCTGAGGCACTCTCTCATTTTGCCAAAGTCAGCCCTCCTAAAGACCAGTACCCTTGCTTTTGTATGGCTTGACTCTATGGCTGTGTTTATCATGAACCACACTGCTTGGTTGTCACTTGTTCCCAGATGGCTACCTACTTCTAAATCTGAGATCCTCTATGCGTCCCCATTTAAGAGTACCAGATGTAAGATTGCTCCCTCCCGAGTGGGTTCCAACACTAGCTGTCTGAGGCATGCCCCCTGTAGGGCATTGAGAATAACCCTGCTCTTGGATGTGGCTGCAACAAAGGTGCCCCAGCTAACATCTGGCATATTCAGCCCATCCCCATCAACAATATCTCCCCTTTTTCTGCCATTCTAAGGATGCCTTTTATCATTTCTGTGTCCATTTCCTCCCCCTGAGATGGGGGTCTGTATACAACCCCCATGCGGACTGTGGTGCCATTTTCTGTCTCCAGGGTAACTCAAGGTGCCTCCTCTCCTTCCTGGGTACCCTTTAGTTCCATTGCTTTGAAAACTTCTCTTATGTAGAGAGCTACTCCTCCTCCTCCTCTTTTGCCCTCCCTGTCCCTACAGCAGATTGTGCACCCTGGTATGTTGACATCCCAGTCATGGTTCTCTGTGTACCATGTTTCTATGACTGCCACAGTAGCCTAGGAGTGGCTCCAAAAGTGGTAAACTGCATAAAGAAATAGTTGGGAGAATAGGTGGTAGAGGGTGGTGGTAACCGGAGTTTACTCCAAGGAAGGAAGGAAGGGTGACCAGCAGGGTGCCACAAGGACACGTACTGGTTCTGGCCCTTTTTAATGTCTTTATAAGCAACATTGCAGAGGGACTAGAAAGGAAGATATGCCTTTTTGCAGATGATGCTAAAATCTGCATTAAGGTAGACACTCTGGGGGGAGGTGAAAAAAATGAATAAGGAGCTAAGAAAACTTAAAGAATGGTCACGAGTGTGGCAACCAGATTTCAATGCGAAGAAGTGCAAGATCATGCACTTGGGGCACAGAAACCCAGGGGTGGAGTACAAGATGGGGGAGTGGTACTGATGATCAAACAGGAAAGAGACCTGGGGTAATTATATCTGATGACCTAAAGGTGGACAAACAGTGCAACAAGGCAGTGGGATGCTAGGATGCATATAGGGAGGGGTATCACCAGCAGAAGGAGGGAGGTGGTGATACCGATGTATAAATCATTGGTGAGACCTCTTCTAGAGTACTGTGTCCAGTTCTGGAGACCGCATCTCAGGAAGGACATAGACAGGGTAGAGGCAGTATGGGGAGGGCAACTAAAATGGTGCAGTGTCTGCACCCGAGACCCTATCAGGAGAGACTGAAGGACCTCAATATGTACACTCTGAAAGAAAGGAGGAAAAGAGGGGATATGATATAGAGACCTTCAAATACCTCACAGATATAAATAAGGTACAGGAGGGGAACATTTCTCAGAAAAAACGCTCAAGAACAAGAGGGCATGCTATGAAGCTGGAACGAGGTAGACTCAGGGGAAATGTGAGAAAGTACTTCTTCACAAGAAGAGTAGTGAATGCCTGGAACAGCCTCCCAGTGGGGGTGGTGGGGGCAAAAACTGTAACAGGATTAAAGAATACATGGGATAGACATAAGAGAACCTTCATGGTTAGGGAAGGGAGGGCTATGCCACAGATCAAGTAGGGTCTGCAATATTACAGTAGGTAAGGAAATGGGCAGACTTGGTGGGCCAAGTGATCCTTATCTGCCATCAATTTCTATGTTTTCTCAGTCTCCTCTCCTTTCCTCTCCTACAGGGAGTACATGTTGAGCTTCTGCAGCCTCTCTTCATATGGTTTCTCATGCAACCACTGCACCATTTTAATAGCCCTCCTTTGGACCACTTCTACCATGTCAATGTCCTTGCAGAGGTGGGGCCTCCAGAACTGAAATCAGTACTCCAGGTTGGGTCTCACAACTGAATGATACACAGTGACTGCAAAATCATAATAGATTTATATCAGCTCTAAATGGAGGAGTGCAGGGATAATTAAGTAATGTATGTTACTTGGGGGGAATGGAGATTACAAAATCAGTGCAGAATTAAAGGGGACAGGAAAAGTGTGCTGACTGGTGGCAGTTAGTAATGTTTCCACTTACAGAAATGAAATCCATATGTCCAATATAGTCATGTTCACTTGTACCGGAATAAATACAGATGTTATTCACATTACATATATTTTATTAGAAAACAAAATTCAGACAGAAGAATTACAACAAGAACAAGTCTGAAGTCAGTCCACATAATAACATGGAACAAAGATATTAAACAAGTCTGAGATAAAACATTTTCCATGTAATAGTAAACTACAACAAAACAGCAACAACCAGGCCTCCCCCGCCTTATCCCCCATATTACCCCCCCCACCACCCCACTGAAGGAAAAAATAAAGCAATAGAATACGTATGACAAATCAGCCAACTAGATGTGCAACCAGCTATTAATACAAAGCAGTGGGCACTGTGAAAACTTGCCATCATGCTGTCGATATTACACATAGTGGTTCCCAAACCCATTTATACATAGATAGCTTACCTGACATGCTGGCAATAAGACACTCAGCCTGCAAGGCAAACAAGATCTCCCTGTACTGTTCCAGGAACTGAGGCGTGCACTGATCTAGCCACTGCTGAAGAATAACTTTTTTCACACAAGCTGAAATCAGAGCCATGTGCGGTTTTTGATTGCCAATTAGGTTAGTAGTGTAGTCACCCAAAATACATATTTCAGGGAGAAAGGCATCAGACAACCCCAACAAAGGATCTAGATGAGATTTAATTTTTTTTTTTCTTTATGCTCCTGCGGTTGGCCCCCTTCCATCCGGCCCCCCAACGCCGCTGCACCCTGGTGTCCACTGGACTTACCTCTTACACTAGCAAGGTGCCAGCTAGCCAGGTGCAGAGCCTGTGAGGGGCTGGCTTTCATCCTGCTGGCCGACGTTATTTTCTTCCTCCCACTGCGTTCCCTTATATTTCCTGAAGGCTAGCCTTTTGGCTCTGACCTTTTCTGCTACTGTTTTTAAGAACCAAAGTGGTTTCCTTCTTCTTTTGCACTTCCTTTTCTCTCCAACACAATGGGATGTTGCTTCAAGTATTCAAGTTTTGCACAGTTCTCTTCATGGAACCAGTATTTTTTAACTTTTACTATGTCACTGTTTGTGTCAGGAATGTTAAGCATGAGTTGTTGACCTATCAGAATCATGCTTAGAGTTCTGTACACAAATCATTAAACTTCAGATCACTGGTTCCATGAAGAGACCTGTAACAGAATGCTGCTCATTAAAACAAAAATATGATTTCTGAAAATAAGAACATTATAAAAAGCTACAAATTAATAATCAATTCCTGTCCTCTTTATGTCAACTTTAAAAGTAGAGTTTTGAGAGTCAAAAATATAATTTATGGTACTAGGGGTTGGGAAGATGATACCATCAGGGCAAATAAAGAATGCATGGTAGCATGGGAAGGGAGGGGAGGGAAGGTTACAAAATCAGAGCAGAATTATATCTAGGGCTGTGCACAGCTCTAAACATTCTGCAATACCTTGCAAACTTTATGGGTAGAACCTGAAAAAGTTCTACAAAGTAGAACTGGTAGAATTAGGTTCTACCTGTTTCATGCCAAACAATACAAGATACAAAAGCTCTACCTTGTTCTACCTGGTTCTACCAGGTAGAAACAGGTTGTAGAAACACAGAAACATAGAAGGGTGACGGCAGGAGACTGATAGCCCATCTAGTCTGCCCATTAGTTTTTAGGTACCCCTGCTGAGCCCTATATGCTATCATCAGGAATTTATATTTTAGGCAAGGCCTCTCCTCTGGCCTTGTGTTGCATGAATGACTTGTCCCAAACTAGTTTGAATGAGGTGACTGTTTTTGCCCCCACCACCTGGTCCAAGCCACACAGCACATTATAAACCCTTACCCTACCCAAATGCACCCATTCCCTTACCAGAATGAAGTCTTTGTAGGCATAGTACAGTGGAACTGCATACTCCCATCCTCTGCACCTTCTTCTCTGCATTCCAGTGGGCTCACCTTGCATCGAGTGTCCTCCCATCACTTCCTTTTGGTTCCCCAAGGAGCTGCTGGACTATTAAAAAAGCTATTGGCCCAATCTTTAGAGGGCACAGCTATGTACCCCCAACCTGCATTCTCCTGCCCTAAATGTCCAAACTAAGCTAGCCTGATGCTGCCTATCATGTGTATGGGGAGTAGAAGTGAACTGTCCAGCACGAGACTGCGGTTTTTTTACACCATGCTGAGTAGAAGTGACAGCAGTGCAGGCTGGGGCAAGGGGTGCATCAGGGTGACCCACTGCAAAGGACACCCTGACGCATGTCCTGTCCCAAACTGCCTTTTCACTTATCAACAGGGATGGTATACAGAACCCAGGGTCCTGCACTGGACACTACTCTTCTCCCCCCCTCGGAGAACACTGGCATTCGGGCTAACCTCCTGGTATGCACAGGTAGAGACAGGGAACAAAACAGTGATGTGCTGCCAAATTTTTAAAAAGCCCCCTGGCCCATGTCCAACCCCCTGGCCCCTGTCCACCCCTGCCTTAGCCCTCATGTCCTCCCCATGGACTTGAGGCATCACTCCCCACTCCCATGGCCTTGGCCCTTGCTACACCCAGCCAGCAGAAACTTATGTCACTGTCAAAATATCAGAAGCAAAGCAACAAGGCAATAAATGCACAATAGTAGGAGAGTTGCAAACAGGAGAATTCTGCCATGCAAACCGTCAACTTATTTAAATATAGCTCCTAATTAGAGGCAGGACTGTGTGCTATGCTCTATATAATATTATACAATGGGGTCCCAGAATCCATGATTCTCATTGGCTAACTGGCACCTTTCTGCCGTGGTAAATCCCACAACAACCTACGCAAAAGGTGCCAGTCAGCTGCATCTGGAATCACCCCCCTTTTTTTTCTACGCTGAAGCTGATCGCCATTTTCTCTGAGGTTGTGCGGGTGGGTGGGTGACTATGAGTCACCAATATTCACTGTGCCTGTCAGCATCTACTAGCACTAGAGCTACATTTCATGTTTTGCCTTTTCTTCCAAGGTCCCGCTGGCTGATGCGTGGGTGAGTACGACTCAGCACCATTGACTGGCACTGTTACAATCTAGTAGCGGCACCTGTAGGACACAGAGAGAAAAAATAGCCATACCAGATGCAGTGATTATTTCTGTCACTGTTACTATTGTGCCGGAGTTGGCCACGGCATCTGCTTCGTACAACCATGCTGCATGCTACTACATAGCCGGTTACAAAGCGCACTTCACTGTACAGCGCCACCTATAGGGAAGTCCTCAGTGGTTTAGTGAGCACGCTCCCAAGCACATGATAGAAGTTGGGCATAGCATTATAGAAGTTGGAACGGGCATTACTTGAGAATTCATGCCGTGTCCAACTTGTGTCATGTGCTCGGTTTGAACCAATCCGTTTACTCGTTTTGTCACATAAATTTTGCCATATTACAACTTCAGTTAAATACCTCATGTTTCTTACTCATAGAAATCTCTTTTAAAAGAAAAAAATGAAACACAACTATCAGGCTCTCTCAGGATGTCTCTCTAAAAAATAAACAAACAAACAAACTTACTTCATATCATGTGGCTGTGTGTGTGGGGGCTGGATTAGGAACTCAGCAGGACCTCTAGTACACACATATTCTACCTAGCAACACAGAACTATTTTTTCTGGCGCAGCAATAAAGTCAATAAAAATTATTTAAAATACCAAAACAAAACTATTTTTTCCCCACCAGAAAAGGGGGACATTGTGTAGTCCTGGCACCGTCTATAAGAGAGCTGCTACCTCTGCCTGGGCAGCCGCTAACAAGTTGAGGGGCCTGGGTTCCCATATAGCTGTTAGTGGGAATTCTTTCCCAAGTAGAAATTAAAATGCCCGGTGCCTCCACCCAGAGTACAATTTAAGCGTGTGTGATTTTTACCAGTACAACCCCCTGGGATGCTGTACCACCCCACCTCCCCAGACAATCACCCCAGACATGGACTTGCCAGAACCAAAGTCCCCCAAGTTCAGCACTTGGCATTTTTAACTTCAGCTAATAATATGCTTCCTAAAGTCAGGCTCTCGAGTCAGAACTTTTCCAAAGCAGTAACACCATATTTATTTACATGGGGAGGGTAGAAACAGGAGAATGGATTAGACGTTAAGCAAAACATTTTTCAATTGGCATTTGGTGACTGGATTTTTGAAGCAATCCACATTTTCAAAAAACATAATTTCCCCTTTTCTCAGCCCAAACCACATTTTATATATTGCAGAAACCAATCCTCTTAACTAGCTAACTGCTGCAGATTTTTTACATTTTCACAGGACCCCAACTGGTACCAGTTCAGATAACCCCCCAAACCCTCTCTCCCTGGGTACCCAGCCCTTTAGTTGCAGGCCTATGGTGCAGCTGGTCGGCCGTCGTTGGTGCACTTGCTGTAATTCATATTAATGTTCCCCCTTTCTTTTGGATTTCTTTTTACGTTCTATGCCAGTGGTCATAACTTGAAAGCAAAACTATATACATCCCCCAGGTGCAAGACAATCCCTGCACTTACTCACAGTTCTGCGAATCAGTCTCTGGTGGCTCTGTGACTGAAGCTCTGGGGTTGATGTAACAGCAGAACCTTGGTATCATTGGCTTGAAAGACTTGAAATAGGGAGGCAAGAATGCTGCAGCTTGGATCTTCTGCTTGATTGAAGGTCTTGCAGCATGTCCCCTTCAGCCTGTTTAGGCTCGCTGCAGAGCTCCCTCACAAGACCCACCAAACTACAGGGGACCCAAACCTAGGAGTGGCTCCACAGCCCATCTCCTTCACAGCTCATGGGTGCTCTAGCTCCCCCAGCATGCACCAGTAGCCCCCTGTAGACAGTGGACACCACTGGGTGGGGCTTAGCAAGTTCCACACCTGGCTCTGATTTAGGCTGGAAATCACCTAGTTTCTCTTTTCTCTCATTAGGACATGGCTCTGATGTGCAGCCAGGGCCGTTTCTTTAACTTTCCTGATTTCCAGACCCTGGCACAGCAGAGTCTGAACTCCAACTAAACAACAGTTTCTTTCCTCAGCTGGATTTCAACAGCAGCAGCAGCAGCAGCAGGTCCCTTAAGCCTAAGGCACCTGCCCACCTCTTTGCTTTTACAGTCTCCCCAATTCAAAACAGCATCCACTCTTGCTCTGGCTCACACACAGTTTCCAGAAAATCTCTCTCTCAGTTAATGGGTTTCTCTCAGTCTCTCTGATACAGAACAAATCCCTCTTCTCACCATACAGGTGCAAATGGATGCAGAAGAGGCTCGCTCTTCAACCTTTTCAACACGAAACCAGTCCTTTTTCTGTAATCCAATTTACAATTGTAACCCCCTAGGTGGCGCTATCCCAGGGGCTACTACCCCTGCTTGCTTAGCTTAGCTAGTAGCAGGTTAAGGGGTCTGGGTAATGAAATGGGTGCCTCCACCCGGAGGTCAGGGTGTTAGTCGTCAAGCTAACCTGGGCACAGCCCTCCTGGACACTGTAACCCCCCTCTTTCCCTTCTAGTGGCCTGAACAATATACAACAATTACTTTCACAATGATCCTTATTCACCAGGCAATTACCCACACTGTTTGCACTTACTACCAGGGCTAGTTCTTCTAGCTTGACCCTGGGGACCCCCTGTAAAATAAAATTAAGTACAGCAAATAACAACAGTACAATACTTTTGGCACAAACTGGAACCACAGTCAGGTTAAATGCAAACAAAGTTAAATCTGATTTATTCAGGGGACTTGAACAAGGGAGGGGCGTAATCAGGTTGACTTGCTTAAAAGCTATATTAATCAGACAGTTATGCATGCAGTTCGGAGTCCCTACACAGTCACACACTCTGGGTACCCAGGTAAGAAAACAGTGGGCTAGCCAGGAACGTTGCAGCTGGTTGGGGCCCTGTGATGGAAGAAAGCAACATGCACAAAACACACTATTTGTAATCCGGAGCCAGAGGGCTCAGTTCATGAAAGAAAAGTCAACAAGACAATCAAATGACAACACTTTTGGATTTAGCTGTTGTTGCAGGGAGCTACCCTGATGTTTACTCATGATTCCCAATACTGGACACAGGCAGGATGGAATCGAGACTGCAGGCTGTTGAGCTGGAGTGACCAGAGAAGCAGGGCCCACATGAATCACCGCGGCGTCATTCCTGTTCAAGGCGTTGAGCAGGGGGCTGATCCCCAGGGCCAGTCTCTCATCGATGACTTTCTCTGTGTAGCAGGTATTCTGGCTGAGCCAGTGTCGCAGGGCCCAGGCAAATGGAAATGGATATGGATTCAGTCCATGGAGCTGGATACAGTCTCCAGCAAGCAAAACACAGTTCAGACACACAGTGGGGAACCAAATCACAACCCACTATAAGCACACAGCACATTTACATGTAAGGAAATTCTACTGTACCAGGCAAATGGCTCTCCGATCGCAATTACAGAGTCTCTGCACAATGCAGGAGTTCAGAGGTAGCTGAAAGTCCTGACAAGCCAATGGCATTCAGCAAATCTTCGGTCTTCTTCAGGTTAAAGCCTGGTCACAATTCAGTGGCTTAATTCGCTCTTCAAGTTCGGATTCAGTCTGAAAAAAAAACAAAACACAAGTTCCCTCTCAGGAACAGCAGGCAGGCCAAACTCAGGCCTTTCCACAGTTCTCCCGCATGAATCCACTACGGACTGTTACTCGAACTATCTTGAGCTGTTACTTCTTCACTTCCCAACTCAGATCTAACTGAAACTGCAAGCAGTGTGGGACTTTCCCCAAGATCCAAAAGGTTTGGTTGGCTGATCCGTCTGTCAGTCAGTCACAACAAGGGCTCCCCCTCCAGGTTATTTTAGGTGCCAAAAGCCCAAAACTACAATTCCTACAAGTTTTGGCCCCACCAAGCCCCTGTAGGCAGGCTCCATTTTAGAGTCCCAAATGTACTGATTGGCCCATTCTGACAGTCCCAGGCCAATATGGTGGAGAAGACAGAACAGTCCTTGCTGCAAAGAAAACAGGTTAGAACAAACTGCAATATTATTATCACTCTAATAGATAATCAGCAAATAAGCACATCTTATAACAGAGCTCCCTCTGTGCAAATAGCGATAGCAGAACGGAGCAATTATCTGGCAGCCCGGGTGGGACTCGAGCATAGAAACACTCAGACCCCTCCCAGATTAATTACAGCTGCAATCCAGGCAGCTCTTAGAGAGACAGTACACAGAGGCTATACAGGCACTCTCTGGCAATACATTTAGACTGCTAAAACACAGGACACCAGCCTGGCAGTGAGCATTTAGGCAAGCTCAAGGAAGTCTTTTCGGGAACCTCCATTTTTAGGGGGGGTTACACAATTACAGAACCATTTCCTAAACCTGTTGTCCTTCCCTTTTCTCTTTAGACGCTATGTCATCACTAGGGTCAGACAAAACCTTTTTTCCTTGCACAGATCTTCCCAACTTGGTGTCTCACCTCTGTGGTGTAGATGAAAATTCAGACTTCCCTTGAACTATGGGCTCCACAGCTCCAAGAAGATCTCCATCTTCCTTGTAATTCCAGTCAACCTCTTCCCTGAACAACCTTCACCACTGTGGTGTAGCTTCTTACCACCACAGCTCTCTCTCAGCAAAGCTGTGAAGCAGTTTCTAAAGTCTTCCAAACATAGGGCAAGGCATGACCAGGACTTGGGGGACAAGTGGCTGGCAAACCCCAGGCAGGCCCTTTCCCAGCCTTGCAGCCCCATCTTCTGCATAGAGGCTGCAGTCCCCCCGGAAGGGGCTCCCGCCGAAATGACCCAGAAACCAAAAGTCCTTCTCTTTTGGGAGCTCTCTGGCAGCTCCCCATTGGCTGGAGCCACTGTCCTTTTCAGAAATTAATATGTATGAGGCTCCCTTGACACCTGATTGGCTGTTGAAAAAGGTGCCTAAAAACTTTCTCCAGCTTTTTTCCCCCACCAAAAGTCCTTTCAAAAGTCCCACAGTCCTCCTGGCAAATCCTGGCCATTTAATAGGCTGAGCAGAAATCACATGCATATCTGCCTATGTGAACCATGTCTTATATAGTTCCCTGGGATCACATGACTCAAGACAAAATTTACTAAGTGTCTTCTTTCCCATCTGCTCCTTATATGGACTTACCACCACAGGGATTCAGAAAAGTGAGCAACTTTGCCTCGTACGAATGGTACTACCACCTCTTGAGTGTCTAATCACATGCTAGATTGGAATGACCCATTATAAACAACCTGTGGGTGAACCAGCAATGGGACCTACAACTACATCCTGGAAATCTGGGATTTTATTGTGCCTTGTCTCACTTGCACCGATATCCCCCCACAAAGCCCCCGAGCTGCAAACTGCCACCAGCTGCTCTAACACCCCTCAGGAGACTGTCCTCAATGCATATGGCACGACCACTTCTCCCAACTCCTGAACAAGCTCATACTCTTCAAAAGACCACCCCAGGCATTGTCCTCAGGACCACAGGCCTAAATATCCCTTCTTAGTCTGCACATCCATGGATTCCTTGATCACTACAGCTCCTCTAAAATTCTGATATCAGGGGAATGGCGACGCTCAAGAAGCTACAAGCTCCTTCTGAACCACATTTCCCACCTACTACTGCTACTACTAATGATATCGGGTAACACACACCCCAACCCTGGCCCTCCTCACTCCAAGAATAGCCCACAACAAAAATCTGAAAGACTCTCCCTAGCCGCCTTAAACATCTGCAGTCTGCTGCCCAAACTGGACAACCTGAAGGTATGGGTCAACAAACACAACCCCGACATCCACTCAATCATGGAAACGTGGCTATCGCCCAAGGTACCGGACTCTGCCATGGTGTTGCTTGGATACACCCTTTTTAGGCAGGATCGTACTTCGAAGAAAGGAGGGAGTTGCATCGTCTATGTAAAGGACTCACTTCAGGGGAATATCCTTCCTCTCCCCAACAGAAGCACCACTCTGCAAATCTTTACCCATCAGAATCCTGCTGGGCGCTTACAACCAGGTGTTTATGATCCTCACAGTCTACATCCTACCCAAAACAACAATTCCCAGTGCCAGCAACCTCATGGACTTTATTGGCACCCTGCACCTGAACTCTGAGATCATTCTTCTCGGGGATTTCAACATCAATTGGCACTCACCCGCAGCTGCCATGGTGAGAAACACCCTAGCAACTATCCACTTATCCCAGATGGTGGCAACCCCAACAACAGTCAACTACGAAACAGGAACTAGCACACTGCTGGACTGGATCCTCTCAAACTGACCAGCCCACATTACCAACACCACTGTCCTCCCTGACTCACTAAGTGTTCATTCTCCATTTTACCTGCACCTGACAAAACAACTTCAGCAAGCCCCTGCCCAGAACCATAACCAGCTGTGTACTCCTCAAAGGGCACCTACCACAACTCAAAGTGGGTCTTTAAGGCCTAGACTGGTCTGATCTACATGAAACAAACGATGTAGACATCGCACTTGGCCGCTTCATTACAAGATTTAATGCCACTTACGATAAACATGTCCCCATGAAAACAAGAAAATCAAAAGCTCCCTGCAACCCCTGGATAATGCCAGAACTTCTGCTACAACTCAATGCTCGGGACCAACTCTGGTTAAAGGGACGGGCACATGGTACAGCTGCCAATATCCAACTATATCAAAAAGCTAGAAACTAGTGCAAAAGGGCTAGCTACCTAGCGAAATGCTTCTACTATAAGGAAGCTCTCTCCAACTCCTGGAACTGCAGCAAATCCTTCTGGGCTAACCTCAATGATATTACTGGCAATGATCCCAAAATGGCCCCCTCCATGCTCCTGGTCAACGATGTACCCACAGTGGATCCACTCCAAATAGCAAAATGCCCTAAATACGGACCTAAGTGGAGTGCTCCCGGTGGACTGCTTTGACCCTCCAGTCCAGTAGCACCCAATAGTTGATCAAACCACTATGGGGAACTGTTCACTTTTTTACTTTAAAGAAGTCAGCACGGCCGAGGCTAGAAAGTACCTTGAGAAGGTGCTGGGCAAATCAAGGCACAGTGGAGACACCCTGGACCTTAAATTCGTTGCTATGGCACTTGAGGACGTACTAAACCCCCTGACCACCATCATCAACTTATCCCTCTGCCACTCTCAGTTCCCCCAGCTCTGGAAATTGGCTTCTGTAGCACTAGTTCACAAAAGTGGAGACAGGGCACTACAGAACAACTACAGACCGATCTCCATACTCCAGTCACTCTCCAAAGCACTTGAATGGATAGTGGCGGACCAACTTGTGGAATACCTGAAGATGCACCATCTCCTGTGCCCAGAACAACATGGGTTCCGAGCGGGACACAGCGCTATCACGGCTCTGCTGGAATTCACTTGTTATATCCACCAAGTCCTGGATCAAGGACAGCTAGTGGGGGCTACTTTCATCGACCTACCAAAAGCTTTTGATACGGTTCACCACACACTCCTCCTCGAACTGCTAGCGGACACTGGTCTCTCTTCTGATACATTTCTATGATTTAACAGCTATCTCAACAATCGCTCACAGCTGGTCAGGACTGGGGACATCATCTCAGATAACAAACCTGTCCACTTGGGGGGTCCCCAGGGATCAATACTGGGGCCCCTCCTTTTCAGTATCTTCTTAAATAAACTTCCAGGCTCCTGCACCAGTCGCATACTTTTATATGCTGATAACATCATCATTTTCACCTGCAACCCCAACCCCAAACTACTTCAAAATGACCTCCAACTAGGATTTACTGCTGCTGAAACATGGTTTAAGGAGCGTAGACTAATCCTTAACTACAAGAAAACTAAGACTATGATCTACTCCAGCACCCACAGCAAACACAAGACCTTTCCACTATCCATCCTGAACAAAAGTGGTAGCGTGTTGGATCTCATGCAGCACTCTACGTACCTGGGTATCACACTTGACTCCACCCTGTCCTATGCACAACATATAGACAACACAGCCAAGGCCATCAGTTCCAGAATCGGAATACTCTACGACCACAAGCACAGCCTTACATATGAAGCACTTAATATGGCCATCACCAGCTCAGTTGTTACCCTCGTGGACTATGGCCTGGCTGTTTATGGCTCTGCACCAGACCCAGTGCTCCTTCACATCTCTCTGGCCCTTAATAAGGCCTGCCAACTCCTCACAGGTGCTACAAGGCTTACGCACACCTGTGAGCTCTAGTCACGGGCAGAGTGGCTCCAGCTGAAGAGCACAGTTAAGTACCACACCTGTCTACTGGCCCCAAAAAAATCACACTAAATCTGATGCCACAAGGAGTCCAGAATCTGCTTACATGCCATATAAGTGCCAGGCTGACCAGAAGCATCCACAATCAAATTTTCAGTGAACCTCGATGCTGCACTGCACAGGATCAACGCACATTCTACTACTGCACACCACACTGGACCAACGCCCTTCCTTCAACCATCTCTGATACCACAACCATTGGTGCTTTCAAGCATAAGCTCAGGCAGCACCTTGCCACAGATAACAGCTGTGACTGCGTTTGCCATTCCTGCTGACCAAAACAACTTTCCTACATCTGTATCACCGTAAAACGCTTGTTAATGTTCTACCTACCCCTGGAGCACCTACCTTCACAGTACTTCCTTGTTCCATCCCTCCCGCTCACCCCCTCCCTCCCTCCCACTGGGCACCCTTCCACTCTCTGTCCCGCCCTCATGCCCTCCCCTGTCTGGTGCTTTCCTAGCCTCATTGTCTCCAATCTTCCTTAAGTCTGTTCTTACCCCTTATGTAGGCATACACTTCACTATGCCACAGCTGTGTGTTTTCTCCTCTCTGTTTCTCCCCCCACAAGTATGCCTAACTCTCCAACGCAAGCAAATTCTCACCAATGCCATAGCAGTGTCTAAATGTTATACTCTAAGCTAAATGCTATAGCAACCTTGTAATCACACCAATTTATTGACTACCTAGCTTGTAATGTATTATTTTGTACCAGTGCAATTAGTACTTGCTTATAATGTAATACTTCGTAATGTATTGCTCTGTACCTGTTCAATTTTTGTAACTGACGTGGAACCTACAAATGAGCATCCACTCACAGGTGTTCTCCAAGATTTCAATAAATAAAAATAAATAAACAAACAAACATGCCTGCAAATATGGCTGCTTAGACAACAGTTTACATTCAGTCCCCAGCAGTCCCACTTCAGTGTCCTTGTGCAGCAAAGCAGTTTACTTTTATTAAATTATTTCCCCACCAATAGTTAGCAGTCCCTGTGCCCTATTAAGCAACTGCAACATTTAACATTCTGGTTCAGCCCTTTTCCCATCACTACTGCCATTTTAACCTGTCCCTAGGCAGCCCACTGCAGTTTAAATAATGTCCCAAGTTCTACTCTCTGGTGCAGCCTGCATAAATTTTTTTTTTGATTTGGCAACACCCCATGGAATGTTGCAGTCCCTTCTCCCTTTCACACATTGGCAGGATTTACCCTTTACATTCACTTCCCTGCCTGTCGGTAGCGCTACTTTGCACTGCCCCCCATGCGCTAAACAGGATTGACTCATTACATATTCATGTGGCCTCATTAATATTCATGATCCCCCAAATGCTATAGCACGATTGGCGCTCCTTAAAAACACTTCTGCTGCTTCCTGTGTGCTCTATTTGCCTCCTCCAGGTCACTGGTCCCCCTTTAGCTTAATAAAGGGGCAGGGACCACCGGAGAGGCACTTGTTTGGCTGAAAGAATGGCTGCAACACCAACACGCTCCTTTGCATGCGCGGGCCGTTGGACTGCACTTATGTGCAGAACCAAATGGTGGAACCGCACTTCATCTCCTCTGGCCCCATTTTAAGCCAAAATAAAATGCTGGGGTTAGACGGAGGCTTCGGGAGGATCAAAGAACTCGGGGCAGGAGCAAGGACACTACGGGGACTTGGGCTAGGACCAGCACTTATAATGGGGAAATGGGAGACATAGAGCAGCCCCATGCTGCAAACAGGTAAGTCCCCAAACAGGGGAGGTACAATTGTATAATCAGAATAAACCACTCCAGGGTGTGGGTTATGGTCGGATATACCCATTTCTAGTGTGATTTATTCACTCGGCCTGTGGCCTCGTGACCGAACCACACCAGGGAGTGGGTAAATCCCACCATAACCCCACACCTTGGAGTGGTTTATTCCTTAAGTAGTCCAGTAGATCTACAAACAGATGGAAAATTCTTGGACAGAACTAGCATTACTGTTTGTACGTTCCTCCGCCTGCCTCTGGTCTGTTCTTTATGAAATGGCTAAGCTGATCAGCTGTAGTATTTATTTAGTTTGCAACCTGACACCCAGATTGAATAGTCAAGGACAGTGCAAACACACACACACACACACACACACACACACACACACAAAAAGTGAGCAAGCTCTAGGAGTCTCTCTGATCTGCCAAAATAAAATGCACTCCTCATTGGGTAGCAGAGAGAGAGAGAGAGTGCAGATCAGCATTAGTTCAGAGTTATATTTTGTAAGTATTTATTATATTACAATTTTCGGGGGGAGACTGGCTAGCAGGCAGACTGTTTAAAATTATGTGCTGCTACTGCAACACAAGAAGAGAAATGCTTTCTCACTAAACGATAAATCAAGGCTTGCTTAAGAAAAAAAACATAGGAGTTAACGAACTTAAATTTATTGAGTGAGTGCAGCGCCATGTGGAAAGGACAGATTGCAGTCTCATTTGCCCAGGTCAAAATCTGATGTCAGTAACTACCCTCCCATACACAAATTGTCTGTACTGTTGCTGAGTTTTTTTTTTTTTTTTATTTCTTTGCATAATGAATCAAGTTAAAGACACAGAGTTTCTGAATAACTGCAGCAGATGGCAGAGACAGAGACACACTTGACCACAATGCCCCAGAGATGGAGTGTTAAGTGACTTGGAAATACACTACAGCTGGTGCATCACATGGGTTCTTATACAAACCTGCAAATAATTCTATTTTCTATTTTCAGGGTGCATTTAATATAACCATTTTGTTTTGTTTTCAGACTACATGCGATGCAGCACCTTGTTTTTGTTTTTCCAAATAATTTTACTGCCTATTGGGGTGTGTAGCAGCTATAGGCAATCACTGACAAAGTAATGGACCCATCCTTATCCTATCAGTGTGTAGCACATAATTTATTTATTTATTTTAGTTCGTTTTTGTTTACCGGGTGGGGTGCACTTGGCATTCATTTGCCTATTTTCAGGCACAACGCAGGAGGTTACAAGGTATGGGTAGTACAGTACATAGAATGCAGGGTAATGCAGTTTACAAGGAGACATTGCAACAATACATAGTACAATATATTGCAACAATATATAGTACAATTGGAAGTGAGGCTGAATAGAATGAACGGTGGGTGGGCAGAGGGGGACAGTGAAAAAGCAGGAATACTGAACGAATATTTCTGCTCAGTATTCACAAAAAAGGAGGGGGAAGTGCCTAATCCAATTAACAGAAGTACTCTTGATAGGAGGTCAATCCCAGTCCTTTCACAGAAGAAAGGGTTCTGCAAGACTCCTAAAACTGAAGGTGGACAAAGCAATGGGTCCTGATGGAATTCACCCCAGAATTCTAAAGAATTAAGGAGGAACTAGTAAACCACTAGCTACTCTTTTCAATAAATCATGGGAGGATGGTGTGGTACCGAAGACTGGAGGAAGGCAGATGTGATTCCCTTCACAAAAGTGGGACCAAGACAGAGCAGGAAACTACAGACCTGTCAGTCTGACCTCTGTGGTAGGGAAAGTGATGGAGTCACTTCTGAAGAAGAAAGAATAGTTAGTACCTAGAGGCCAGTGGAGCACAGGACCCAAGGCAGCATGGGTTCACAGCAGTAAGGTCATGTCAGGCGAATCTAATAGATTTCTTTGACTGGGTGACCAAAGTAGTAGACCAGGGAGGGGCTGTGGACATGGCCTACCTAGACTTTGCAAGGCATTTGACACAGTCCACACAAAGATTAATAGTTCAAATTAACCAGCCTGGGAGACAGGACCCAGGGTGGTAGCCTGGGTAAAACATTGGCTGGACAACAGGACACAGAAGAGTAATTGTAAATAAGTCCCTCTGAAGAAAGGGGGGTTACTAGTGGGTACGCAGAGTTCAGTATTAGGTCCAGTCCTTTTTAATGTCTTCATCAGTGACATTGCAGAGGACTGGAAGGAAAAGTATACATTTTGCAGATGACACAAAGATCTGCAACAGGGTTGATACACAAGGAGGCGTGGAAAGGATGAAAAAGGACTTGGTAAGGTTGGAGGAATGGTCAGAAGAGTATGGCAGCTAGGATTCAATGCAAAGAAGTGCAAAATAATGCACCTGGGAAACAAGAACCCAGGGAAGAATACACAATGGGTGAGGAGGTAGTAACAACAACAAAAAAGAAAGGGACCTGGGGTAATCATATCAGATGACCTTAAGGTTAGCAAGCAATGTGAGAAAGGCAGTAGGAGGGCTGGGGTATATTGGGATGTATAGGGAGAGGCATCGTCAGCAGAAAACAGGAAGTTGTTATCCCTCTGTACAGACAGTTGGTGAGACCCCATCTGAGTACTGTGTCCAGTTCTGGAGACCCCATCTCATAAGAACATAGACAGAATAGAGGCAGTCAGAGGAGAGCAACTAAAATGGTGCAGGGTCTGCAAGAAAAGCCATATGAGGAGACTAAAGGAGCTTAATATGTACCCTTGAGGAAAGAAGGAGAGGGACATGATAGAAACTTTTAAGTACCTCAGTGGAATCAACAAAGTCAAGAGGGTAGCATCTTTCAGAAAAGAGACTTGTAAGAACAAGAGGACACAATTTAAAGATAGAAGGAGAGGTTCAGAGGGTCAATGTGGAGTATTATTTCACAGAGAGGTAATGGATGCATGGAACAGCCTTCCTGAGGAGATTGTGGGGTCTAAAACTGTGGGAGAATTCAAGAATGCATGGGACAGACATAAGGCAATTCTTGTGGGGGGTAGGAAGAAATAGGCTGTTGGTTAACTAGGATCTGCGGCCTATCCTGTAGGTAGGGAAATGGGCAGACTAGATGGGCCTAGCGGTCCTTATCTGCCGTCAAAGTCTATGTTTCTATGTTTCTAAGTGCCATATGATATAACAGTAGGTACAGAGGTTCAAACATTAAGTAATACATTCAATAGGGTGAAAGCACATGGCAATTAAAGAGCAGGTTCCTAGTTGAAAACGTCCTGCTCCCCCAAACATATAGTATAGCTCACCTGGCTCTTATGTGATGGCTATACATATTTCCAATAATTTCTCCATGTTTTAGAGTTATATTACTAATATTAAATTGTTCCAACCTACAGCCAAAAATAGAGTCACTTCCTGAGATTAACTGATATACTATGTAAACTACATAGCCCATTTTGTGAGGTCATGAAAATGAATGGCCTGTGTGTGCATCCCATTCAGTTCAATGGGGGCAAGTTTTCTAAACATTTTATTAGCATATAGAGTTGAGATTTTAATAAATCAAAATGACCGCTCAACTAACAGGGTCTCTGCTAGTCAAGCGGTTTCTTTGATTTATTAAAATCTCTACTCTATATGCTAATAAAATGTTTAGAAAACTTGCCCCCATTAAACTGAATAGGGTGCGCACATGCGGCATTCATTTTATGACCTCACAAAATGGTGCTGCATGTGCCTATGTGGGGGCGTGTCCATTTGTGGCTGTGGTGGCCGGGGACAATTTTTCGAATAATATAACTTCTAAAACATGGAGATATTACTGGAAATATGTATGGCTATCGTATAAGAGCCAGGTGAGCTATACATTATGTTTGGGGGAGGGTGATCTAGATACCTGCTCTTTAAACATAACATGTCGACATCAGTGATCAAGGAACACTGGAAGTGATGGAGCTGCCATCAGAGATTAGGGCAGGTACATTGGGAACATTGGAGTTGATAGGTGCAGAGTTGATGGTGGGAATTGGGGACTTGGCACTGGTACAAGGTTGATGGAATACTGTTCCATACTGTAGGGGCAACTGAGGAGAAAGCCATTGTGCGATATCTGGTCCTAGATCTAGGGGTGGACAGTTGTTGATGATCTGAGGATCTCAGGGAGTATAGGGTTTTACAAGGTACTAGATGGGAGGCTAAGGACAGGGGCAACTGATTCCACAATGTTCTGTAAATAATTCTTCCTAGAGTGATGCCCATTAAGGCTGCTGGGGATGACCAGCCTAAAGTACTATATAGTGTGCAGCGGCGGGTGAGGTGGTAGCACCCAAGAGGGAAACAGCAAACATTGTTGTACTCCACTTCCCACTTGTGCCGCAAGATGCTGGAGACATGTGCAAACACTGCCAGGTCATAGGTTAGTTTGGGCAGTAGTAGGCCTCATGCAATGGTTATACATGCAGACAAGGACAGGTGGGGGCTGGCTCTGTAGGCCATAACAAGGCAGGAGTTAAAATCCTTACAAACACTGGTCAGGTGGAGGGAAAATTCAAGAGAGGGATCGAGCTGGACACCTAGGTACTTAAATGAAGAGACAGTTTCTAAAGGGGAGCTATTATAACTGTTAACATAGTGTTGTTCTTAAGAAGACAGGGTGTTCCAAAAAGCATTGATTGAGGTTTCAGGGGTCGAAATTGGAACCGGCCCGCTAGTCAAATGCTGGTAGATTTAGCATCGGGCTAGTAAGATTTTCATTTAATTGGCCCTGTGGGCTTGTACTGGAGAAGGCATACTTCAGTATGTAAACAAGCTGGGCCAGTGGAAATGTCTGTGGGGCCAGTGGATTTTCCCAGTCACTAGCACTGCTGGCTAGTGGCTGTAAAACTTAATTTCAACCCCTGGATTTGGTGTGGTTCATAAGAAGTTTGTTATCTTTAAGCCAGGAGTGGACAGCCTTCAGGTCGGTGGTTATGGCAATATTGATATCAGCTGCATCCAGAGCTTTGCTGAAGAACACCAGGTCATCGGCATATAGGAAGGTGGAGCTGTGTTTGAAGCAGTGGTGGATTGAATTAATGGGCAGACAGAATAATAGTGGACCAATTATCGAACCATAGAAAACTCCAAGAGTGTAGGGTAAATAATCAGAGACAGTTGTGCCAATCCTAACTCGCTGGTGCCTGTTGGAAAGGTAGCTCGAGAACCAGGGCAGAGCATGTTCTGATATACCAAGGATGTTTAGTTTGTTGAGGATGGGATGATTGACCATATCAAAAGCTTTTGTTAGATCTACGAATGCAGCCCACAGAGTATTCACCCCTATCAAGAGAGGTAGGTGTGCTACTGGTTAGTGAGAGCAGTGTGGTTGTTGTGCAATGGCTTTGTTGAAATCCATGCTGGGTAGGGTTTAGGAGGTCATATCTATTAAGTTTTAAGTTGCACCACAACAATTGTCTAGTATTTTGCTCAAGGCTGGCAAGATTACAATTGGACTATAGTTAGTTATGAGTTTGCTGTTCCCTGTTTTGAATACCGGCACAATATTAGCCAGTTTCCATGCTAATGGGACAACGTTGAAGCAGAGGAAGAGATTAATAATCGTGGTCACTCGGCCTGCAAGCTCCAGAGTTTCAAGTTTAAGCAGTTTTGGCTCGATGCCATTAGGGCCAGTGGATTTGGAGTCTGTGATCTGTTTGAGGAGCTCACCCACTCTGACCTGTTGAAAGAGAAAAGAGGGGTTTTGTCCTGGGGGATCGGAAGCAGGGGGAGCAGGGTATCCCGCAGGGTTGTTGAGGGACATGGTAAATTCAGAGAGGTCAGAGAAGAGGTTATTGAAGGCACTGGATATTGTGCTTGGACTGTTGCAATTGACTTCATCTATCTCAAAGTCAGAAGGAGTGGAGGGACTGTGAAGTCCAAGGGACTGTTTGAGGTGAGTCAAGTACTGGTGAGGGTTACTGCGAGGGGAGGTTAGCAATGTGCAGAAGTATTTGCACTTGCTCTGTCAGATTTTCTCATTTACGCCTATTTCTAATGGATCTATAGGCTATCCAATCAGGGCCAGAACTGGTGGTTTTGAATGTATTCCGGCATCTGTCCCTCTCCTTCAGGAGGACAGAAGCGTGTGTGTTAACCATTTAGTTTTCTGACCACGGACTCTCCTGAAGGTAAGGGAGGCATGTTTGTCCTGGAGTCTAGAGAATACTGCATGAAAATGGGAGACGGCAAGATCAGCATCGGTGATGCCACATAGGAACGACCAATCAAGGTTAGCTAGCTCTGCTTTGAATTTTGATGGTTCTAGGTGGGAGAAGTCATGGAAGTGTATTATGTGAGGCGGAGCACTGAGAACTTTGGTTCACCAGACACAGAACACAGGAGAGTGGTCGCTTATGGAATCAGGGAGGACACTAGAGCAGATGATTTTGTTAACATCAGTGACCAGTATTCAGTCTAGTAGGGTGGCAGTAAGACAATCATGAGAGATCCTAGTGAGCTGGGAGATTAGTTGTGTAAGGAGTATCTTATTTAGTGTTAGCTCTGCAGATGATGTTTATGTTAAAATCCCCGATAATTAAGAATTTGCTATTTCTTGCGCAGAGACCCACTATGTCAATGAGAGAAGAAAGATCTTTGAGGTTGGTAGCTGGCAGTAAATAGGTGCAGAAAATGAGCAGTTTTTTTTAGAGTTACCTAAAGTTAGTATCCCATGGCATAACTCAAGGGGAGGACCATAAATGGGGAGGGAGTTTGAGATTGTTAGGTTAAAATGTGACTGAAAACAGATCTTATGCATGTACAGTGTCCCCTCTTTTCACGGACTCTTTGCAGCATTGGATCATCTCTTCCTGACAGGTGTAAGGATGCTGAGCAGAGTCACATGTTTTTCAGACAGTCAGTCTTAATGTTGGTGAACCAAAGCCAACCAAAGTTCGACACTTTTCATAAAATGTTCGCCAGTGTGTGACCTCATGCGAACACCATTGGTTCTACCTTTTCAGCAGCAAGGTCAAACTGAACTTGCAGCCCTAATTATATCAGCTGTAAATGGTGGAGTGCAGGGACAAAATAAGGAATGCACAGTACTAGGGGGAGGACAGAATACAAAACCAGTGCAGAATTGACTCTGCTCTAAAAGGTAGAGGGCAGGGTCAGCTAAGGAATGTATGGTACCAGGGGGAGAGGAGGTTACAAAATCAGGATAGAATTATCTCAGCTGTAAGAGGTAGAGTGCAGGGACAGTTAAGGAATGCATGGTACCAGGCAGAGATTACAAAACTATGATAGAATTATATCAATTTTAAATGGTGGCGTGCAAGGAAATTGAAAAATGTATGGTACTAGGGAGTGAAGCAACATGGATTCACAGCGGGTAGGTAATGTCAGACAAATATGAAAGATTTCTTTGACTAGGTGACAAAGGAAGTGAATCGGGGGGGGGGAGTGGATGTCAACTACCTTGATTTCAGCAAAGCCTTCGACACCATCCCACATACGTGGCTGGTTAACAAGATGGGTAGTCTGGGTATGGGGACCAAGGTGGTAAACTGGGTTCAGAACTGGCTAACGGATAGGAGGCAGAGAGTGGTGGTAAATGGGATACAATCCAGGGAGAGGGGGGTGACCAGCAGGGTACCTCAAGGATCAGTCCTTGGGCCAGTCCTGCTCAATGTCTTCATTAGTGACATTGTGGAAGGGCTAGAGGAAAAGATCTGCCTGTTTGCAGATGATACCAAGATCTGCAACAGGGTGGACACTCCGGATGGGGTGGAGAAATGAGGAGGGACTGGGAGAAGCTTGAAAAATGGTCTAAGGCATGGCAACTGAGGTTTAATTCAAAAAAGTGCAAAATTATGCACCTGAGAGAAAGAAACCCCAGGGAGAGCTACAGGATTGGGGGGGGGGGGTTGCTGACAAGCGCAAAAGAAGAAAGAGACCTGGGGGTTATATTTCAGATGACCTGAAAATGTCTAAGCAGAGTACAAAGGCTGCAGGGAAGGCCAGTGGCATGCTGGGATGTATAGGCAGAGGTATCACTAGCAGTAGGTGGGCAGTGGTGATGCCATTGCATAAAACACTAGTCAGGCCTCGCCTAGAGTACTGTGTGCAGTTCTGGAAGCCGCACATTCATAAGGGCATTGACAGGGTGGAGGCGGTCTAGAGAAGAGCAACTAAGATGGTACAGGGCTGAGATTAAAGGACCTTAATATGTACACGCTGGAGGAGAGGAGCGAGAGGGGGATATGATAGAAACATTCAAGTACCTTAAGGGCATTAACAAGTGCAGGGGGGGGGAGGAGACATCTTCCAATATAGAAGGAGTGTAAGAACAAGGGAGCATAATATGAAATTGGAAGGTGGCAGGTTAAGAGAGAATGTGAGAACGTTTTTCTTCACAGAGAGGGCGGTGGACACATGGAATAGTCTGCCACAGGATGTGGTGTGACTGAACACTGTGGAGGGATTTAAACATGTCTAGGACAAGCATAAGGGAACCTTAGAGGTAGGGTGGAGGGGGGAGAAGCCACTGACCAGATAGGGTCAGAGGCTGTAAACAAGTATAGGGCTTACGGGCAGACTGGATTGGCCTAGCAGTCCCTATCTGCCAACAATTTCTATGTTTCTGTGAGATTACAAAATCAGTGCAGAATTAAGTCACCATTAAAAGGTAGAGTTCTGTGGGAGAAAATTTGAATTTATGGTACTAAGGGGTGAGGAAGATTACAAAACCAGAGCAGGGCTTGCTCTCACTTTCTGCAGCAGGTGTCATGGTGGATATCTTGCAGCAGAAGTTGTGTGGTGGATGAGGGTCTTGTGCTGCCCGAGAGTACTGCTCTGGACAACCCATGCGCTGTTTGGAGTTACTAGTACTGTTTAAAACTATAAGGATGAGAGGCGGAGCACGTCCCAGCAGTTGTGCTTGTTTGGCATAGTGGGTAGCATAGTGGACTGTTAGGCAGGTAGGCTGGAGTAGGATAGGGTTCAGTTTCCATAGTCTCTAACTTTCGGTAGGTGTCAGAACAAATAAAAACTCCATGGTCGCACCTGCAGACTGAATTCCTGCATGCAAAATATTTTTTCTTCAATATTGTGTGATCTCGAGTAGATTATATTTATTTACGGGATGGGCAGAGCCCCCCTGCATGAGGGCATGGGGGCACCTAAAAAATATAAAAGTCTCAATTGTTGGTAAAGTTTTCTGAGGGACATAAAAAACAAATAACAGTCTGAATTGTTGGCACACTTGCGAGGGACATACAAAAAAAAGTAAAAGTCTGCTTTGCTGGTAAACTTATGTGAGGGGCATACAGTTATGGCACTGACGGTGTTCCCATTCGCGGACGGTACTGCAGTCAGCGATACTGAAGGATTACGGCCAGATTGCATCGCTGCACAGCTTTCAGAGACTACTTGGTAATGTGTCTCTTGAAGCTGCGTGACTGAGTGACACAGCGGGAGAGAGAGTGAGCTCCCGGAATATCTTCTTTCTGTTTTTTTAGTTAATTTAATTGTTTAGTGAACTGTTTCTTCTGTGGGGGCACTCCGCCCACCCCCCCTGGGTCCTATGTGTAAATTTATTGTTGCTATGAGCTCCCAGAATATCTTCTTTCTGTTTTTTAGTTAATTTAGTTGTTTAGTGAATTGTTTCTTTCTTCTGTTGGGGCGCTCCGCCCCCCACGCCCCTCGGGTCCAATGTGGTAATTTGTATGTTTGCACAATTAACTGTACGTCGCATTTATTAAGTGCCAGAACTATTATATTACTATTACTATTCTATTAACTATTGTATATAACTTGAGGCAGGTATGTGACTTGGGCATAGACGGGAAGAGGTGTGACTGAGTGGCGTCGCTTTAGACACAAGTCTCTTACCGTAATCTTTTGTCGTTTCCTTGCACAACTGGCCATAATCATTCAGTATTGCCCTGCAGTCAACCATACTGATTCCTGTCCGCAATACACTTACAGCATAAACTGCAACCACTCCCAGAGGAGGATTAACTCAGTTTTATATAGTGGAGTGAAGTGACAACTATGGAGTTTATAATATGTATGTGTGGGGGCTGTACACAGGACAACAGAATTGCTCTTTTAGGATGCAACAGTGTATGAGCTGCTGTTCCCAAGTGGAAGTAAAGCTGCATCCTGCAGTTAATGCTACTGAGGGTAATGGCAAATTCAGCCAGAATACTCAGAAACAGAAAGATACAGACAAGAAATGATACAAGGGCAATCAAGTCAGGACACAAATAAAAGCACAGTAAAACATTTGAAAATGAACCAACTACCTTGAAATACTAAAGTCTCTATATGGTGTAATTCAGTTTAATATGAAATAAAGTTAAACTAACCCCATGTGGCCAGTTTGTGCTATTTTTAAACACACTCGTATACAGTAACTTCTTACCTCTAACTTCATGATTCTGTTTCAGTTTCCAATACCACCTCCTGACAATATGAAACCACACTGTTTAGAAGTGTGAGCAGATACAGTTTTTCAGCGTTTGGAAGCCTTTGGACTTAGAAAATAATAACTATTCCAACAAAACAAGTTCCAGCTGCAGCTGCCTTTGTTCTCCGTTCTGTGCTCCTACATTCAGCTGCTCTCAAAGACTAAACTACACTTCCTGTATGCCTCTGGAATGTGTCCCTCCCATTTGTACAATCTCATTAATATTCATAGCTGCTGCAGCAGAGAGAAGGCCAAGGCAGAAGTTCCTAAATATGTAGTCCCTTAAAGTGGCAGGCCCACACTGTAATGTTTAGAGAAATGTGGTTGTGTCTGGTCTAGGAGGCCTGCAGCGCCCGACCCCACCCCTCCCGAGTTCTCAAGAGTGTAGCCAGGAATTTTGAACTTGTACTGGAGTTGACGGAACTGCTGCCCCCCAAACACAAACCAAAAGACGTACTGCCCCACTACAGAAACATTGCCTCATCCACATTTCAGCCAACATTTCGTAGTAAGCCAATGATCCAGATAGATTCACAACATTTTATCTAACACACACACACACACACACACACACACACACACACACTCTGCCAATTATGCAGAAGCTGGCTGGCTTTTAGTTACAGTATTTAGGATACATTGTAATAAGCCTTACAGAAGTTCATTCACATCAGCACTCATGCATACATACTTGAATGGGTCATTCATACAATCATGGCCTCTAAGTTAGGCACTTGCACATCTTCCAAAGCTCATAAAGCTGGGGATTGTGGCATCAACCAGAACCTGCAGCAAGGCCCAGAGCAAGAAGGCTAGGGCTAAGAAACCTAGCTGGGTGAGCAAAGAGGTCATGGAAAAGGTAAGGAGGAAAAGAGTTGCCTTTAGAAGGTAGAAGAAAACAGGGAGTGGGAGGACTGGGGGGAGTACCTGAAGGAATCGACGGAGGTGACAAGGACAGTAAGGGCAGCCAAGGTGTCTACAGAGCTCAGGCTGGCACAGGGCATTAAGAAGGGGGAGAAGGACTTCTTCAGGTACATCAGGGAGAAAAGGATTATATAGTAAGGATTAGAAAGGAGGGGGTTGGGTGGAAGCAGGGGGTGATAAGGAAGAAGCGCTAAATGATTACTTCTGCTTGGTATTTACTAAGGAGAAGAGGGAAGTGATATCGAAGGTGGGGAGGGAGGGCAGAAGAAGGGGGTTGGGGTGACAGATGGGGAAATCATGGAGGGCAGGATTCTGGAGGGTTTGAGGGCACTGAGGGTGGACAAGGCGCCAGGCCCAGATGGCGTCTACCCCAGGGTACTGAAGGAGCTGGCAGAGGTCCTGGCAGGTCCTTTTGCAGACCTATTTGATGCCTCACTACACTAAGGGTGTGTACCTCAGGACTGGAGGATGGCTCATGTGGTGCCCCTCCACAAGAGTGACCCCAAGGATGAACCGGGGAACTACAGACCAGTGAGACTCACATCCATTGTGGGTAAGCTGATGGAGACTATCCTGAAGGAGAGGCTAGTGGTCCTCCTGGAGGCCAAAGGACTACAGGACAGCAGACAGCATGGCTTCATACCTGGCAGATCCTGCCAAACCAACCTGTGGAGTTCTATGACTGGGTAACTAGGCAATTGGACAGTGGCCATGCAGTGGATGTCCTGTACCTGGACTTTAGTAAGGCATTTGACTCGGTGCCACATGGGAGGCTGGGAAGTAAGTTAGAAGGCACAGGGGCGGGTGCAAAGCTGGTGAGATGGGTAGGGAACTGGCTTCAGGGAAAGCAACAGAGGGTGATGGTGGGTGGGGAGCTCTCATCCCCAAGGGTAGTGATGAGCGGTGTTCCGCAGGGCTCTGTGTTGGGACCAGTGTTGTTTGGGATATTCATTGCAGAGATATCATTGGGCATCAACAGCAAGACCAGTCTGTTTGCTGACGACACCAAGATAGGAGCAGTAGTGGATGATCTAGGGGTATGGCAAGGGTTGTAGGATGATCTGGCAAAGCTGGAGACCTGGTCAGACACCTGGCAACTGGGGTTCAATGCCAAAAAGTGCAAGGTGCTGCATTTTGGGGTGAAAAACCCAAGGAGCAGTTACCAGGTAGGGGAGTGCAGCTAGCAGAGACAGAGGAAGAGAAGAATCTGGGGGCGCTC
Source organism: Neoceratodus forsteri (assembly GCA_016271365.2). NCBI lineage: Eukaryota > Metazoa > Chordata > Ceratodontiformes > Ceratodontidae > Neoceratodus > Neoceratodus forsteri. The sequence goes on along the minus strand of CM057456.1, from coordinate 695,574,289 downwards.
ATTACGGGGTCAATGAACAGCTCAGCACAATGTAGGAAGGCAGCTGCAAAGGCCAACAAAATGCTGGGTTGCATTGCAAGGGGTATATCCTCGGGGAAGGGGGAGGTGATTCTGCCACTGTATAGATCATTAGTTAGACCACACCTGGAGTACTGCGTGCAGTACTGGTACCCGTATCTGAAGAGGGACATTAAGTTACTGGAGGGGGTGCAGCACAGGGTGACAAAGATGATCAATAGGCTGGGGTACTTACCATATGAGAGGAGGCTGAGGGAGTTGAACATGTACTCGCTGGAGGAGAGGCGGGATGGGGGGATATGATTGAAGCCTTCAAGTACTTGAAAGGAACAAACAAGACAGGTACTGAGGGGCTGTTCAAAGTAAGGGAGGGGAGGGACAACCATGGCCATGATATGAGACTGGAGAGAGGATGGTTCAGGAGGGAGATGAGGAGACTTTTTTACGGAGAGGGTGGTAGCTGGGTGGAATGCGTTACTGGCAGAAGTGGTATCCACTAGAACAGTGGACTGCTTCAAAAGGGGCTGGGACATGGCAAAGGGGAGAGTGAAGGGAGGGGAAGGGTGGCAGGGAGGGGAAGCTGCAGTATAAGGGGTGCTAGCTGCACATTTGAGCAGACTTGATAGACCTCTAGGCCTTTATCTGCTGGCAAATTTCGTATGTGCATATATTCATATGTTCACAAACTCACACTAAAGCATTCAAAAAGGGGGGAAACAGTTCTTCAGGTACATCAGGCTTTGTTTATGTTTGTTGCCCTGGCCTGAGGCTCATGTTTCCCCTGGGTTTTCCAGATTTTACTGTACTCAGCAGAGTACACTGAGTATGCCTGCTGACACCCATGCAAGTTCTGCCCCTCTTTGTGGAAAGAAAGACATGAATTAATTTTGGGTCTCAAAAGTTTGCAAAACAATTTTATTCAGAAATCAAGCCATACAATTACATATACAGCACATTACTGTCATAGCAGTAATTTTTACCAAAATTCATTGGCAATTAGACCCAATGGCAGGGGAACCTCAGAGACAGATGCACCCTTGAGTGTATCCACCCAAAAATGCACTTGTATTCTGTACTTTCACACACCTGTTGTGAGCCTGTTCAGCTCCCCCTTAACTGGGATGGTAACATTATTTATGTAGAACTGCTGCGCTCCATTGGGCGTGTTTCCTTTTTTTTTCTGTACATATAACCGTTTCAAATCCTGTGATTCTGTTCCAGTTTTGCTCTTTATAGTGATATGAGTATGACCCTGTTGGATTGCTTGTCTGCTGTTCTTGTTTGTTTCATGTACTGGCTTGTTTTGCCTACTGTACTCTCCAGGGTCATTACCATATGTGACCCCACTTGGGGATTACGAGTGTCAAAAGGGTTAACTCCTGTGCCATCCCAGGACCACCCACAGTTGGGCAGCCTGGATATGGTGGGAAGCGTAAACTGGGAAGGTTTGGTGTGAAAAAGGAGAGGTGGTCGGGAACCCATTCCAGTGGGAGGATTGTGGCTCAAGGCCAGGGTGGGGCGGTTGAGGCCTGGCCCACAGCTATCAGCAGAATGACAGCACTGGAGACAAGTATGGGAGCGTTCCATGGAGGAAGAATGGCCAGATGGAAGAAGATTACTGGTAGAATGCTCATCCATGCTGCAGAGAGAGAGAAGAGGCAGTGGGGCAGTGATGAGAGCCTGTCCCATCCATCCACAGTGACAGCAAGATGGCACCAGAGAGAGACGAGCAAGAAGTAGGTGGGAACAAGCAGATCGTGCCAGAAGCCCAGGTGCAAGTCTCTGCGAGCGGCTCCATGTGTGGTTGTCCCTGCCATGTGTCCAGTGTGCCCATCATGTCATTAGTGTTCTGGCCTGACTGTTTTCCGCAGGCTCTACATGGGCATGCATGGTGCCAATAAAAGGAAAAACCCTCCCATCCACACTGGGGGTTCCCCGTTTTAAATCTCCTCCCTCTCGCTTGCCCTCTCCCCTAACCGAGTTGCACCTGGAGATAATCTCTAGCTGTCCAATTGTAGCCTGATGTGAAAATTCCAACCCCTGGTCACCCCTCCCACCTATCTATGGGTTACAGCACACATCTCAAACAGGTTAATTGCCTGATGAGTACTCTTCCACAGATCTCTCCAGTTCTGCCCAATCAGCTCTGCTCTATGCCCTGTGTGTCTTTCCCTAGATTCCGTCCTAGGCCTTTAGGCCATCTAGACCTCCAATAATTGTTTTGCATCTGCTAGATTCTGTCCTAGTTCTGCCCAGTCAGCTCTGCTCTATACCCTGTGTGTCCTTCCCTAGATTCTGTCCTGGGTCTTTAGGCTATTAAGATCTCCACTAATTGTTTTGCACCTGCTAGATTCTGTTCTAGTTATCTAAGCATTCCTGACCTCTACTAACTGTTTTTGCTCCTGATTTCCCACACCATGTCTCTACCCCTCCTTCTCCCAATATATCTCCTTCCTCTGCTTTTCCCTTACACTTCCTTGCCTAGTCCTCCAGCTATACCTCCCCTTCACCCATCCCCAGCAGCCCTCCTTCTCTCTCCCTACCCCAACCCCTCCTTCCTCATCCCTTTTGTTCTCTGTCCCCTCACTTCTCTCTTCCTCACAGCTCACCCTTGCTTACCTCTCTTCCCCTCCCCCTGCGTACTCTCTGGCCTCCTCCGCTCCCCACCCTTCTAATGCACTCCTCATCTATACCCCATACTGCTCCCCTCTTGTCTCCTAAACCTTGAAGTTCTGCTTTGCTGTACAAAACCTGCCGCTCCATCTCCCTCTAGATACACCAAAAGGCATAAGTAGCTGCCACTCCTGCCCCTTTTCCTACTCCTCCGGCTTCTCTCCAGGGATGTTCAACCCAACCGTGACCATCCCATAGTCTCCTTAGCCTCAACCTCATCTCACCCGGGCTCTCCCCGAATGCTGCGCCCTCTCTCCTGCCAAAGGGACTCTGCATTTTTTCACCTAAATGCCAGAAGCCTCCTCCCCAAAATGGATGCTCTTAAAGTTTGGCTTACCCAGCACCCTCATAACATTCTTTGTGTTACTAAAACATGGCCTTCCACCAGAACTCCTGATTCCTCTCTCCATCCCTGAGTTCAATTTATTCCATCAAGATCGTGGTAAACCTGGTGGCAGTGTAGCCTTATTCATCAGACAGACTCTCTTCTGTTCCATCACTTTTAAAGAATCTTGTCCCTCCTCCCACAAACTAAGTAGTGCCCTTTTATCCCTCCCTCCCTTCCTCAACACCACTCACGTAGGAGCACTGTATGCTCCACCTAAAACTTCACATGACTCCCTAGTTACCACCATCTCTTCCTCTCACACCATGAATGGATAACTCTTGTTTCTAGGTGATTTCAATCTAGACTGGCTCTCCCCCTCCTCAAAGCTTACCCTCCTCAGGATTGAGGCCCTAAACCTCACGAAACTGATCCTTGAACCCAGCCATATAAACCCTCATTCCCAAGACCACTCTCTGCTTCACTGGGTGCTATCCTGTCACCCCCCCACCACATCGTTGCAGCAGGCATCTTACCAGATGCTCTCAGTGATCACTGCATCACCTATTGCATTCGTAAGATATACCTCACTCATGCAGTCCCCAAATACATTTGGATCCGCCCTCTCCATACCCTAGACTCCATGGCCCTCACACAAGACCTCACTCTAACAGACTGGCAGCCTGTTTTCTCAGCCCAGGATGTAGGCTCTGCCCTATCCCTCTTCTCTAGCATACTTACCTGGATTTGGAACCTCCATGCCCCCTTGAAGAAAACTAAAGTGAAATGTCACCATCACCCCTGGATAACAGCAGACCTGCTGGCCAAATGCGAAGCCAGGGACAAAGCCTGGGCTCTCTATCAAATGTCCCTATCCCAGGCTGATCTACAAGCTTATAAAGCTCATAGAAATAACTACACTAAACCCATCCACCTATCTAAGGCTAAATACTTCAGATCCAACCTGCAACAAGGTCAATCCATACACTCATCATTCTGGAAAGTGTTGCACTCTCTCCTTGATCCCCTTGCTCAGCAGACCTCCCCAGTCCTCAAAATTGATGGTTCCCCTGCCTCTGACCCTTCTGCAGTAGCAGAGATCTTCAACAAGTACTTTGCCACCGGCAATCTACCAGATAACCCCTCTCCCACCCTTCCAGACTCTTCCCCCATCCCACTTGACCCACCCACTCCCCCTGCTGAGTTCCTCTTCCCATCGTTCTCTCCCCATGAAGTCTATATGGCCCTCACTGCCCTTAACCCTGATAAAACAAACCCGGACACATCTCTGCCCGGCTATAGCCACTCTTCTTGCCCACAACCTTAACCTCTCCGTCTCAACTGCCACCATCCCTAAAGACTGGAAATTTGCAAACGTGTTACCACTACACAAGGGTGGTGACCCTTCCATGCCTGGGAACTACTAGCCCATCTCCCTCCTCTGTTCTCTTGCCAAACTTCAGAAGTCACTTGTTCATTCTAGGCTGTCCGAGTACCTTGCCAATGTAACCCCCTGTTACACGGGGTAACTAGAATCCCAGTTAGACCTAGTGGCAGGGAAGGCAGCTTGTGAAATTCCAGTTAAATGAATTTCACACTGATCACTCTGTTCTCAGTCTCAGCTGAGACTGAGGGATGACATCATTTTAGAAATGTAGCAGCTGCTAAACCACATTGGAATGTTGCAGCTATGGAAGTTAAGATAGAATGTTGGGGAATTTGAAGTCATTCTGTAGAAGTTCAGGAGTGGGCTCAGTGGAGTGAAGAGGTGTGCTTCAGCTGCAGACCCTCAGATTCCTTAGCTCTGTCAGAGAGCTGCCTGTCCTTTAGGGTGTGTGGTCTCACCAGAAGAGGAACACCCAAAGTGTTAGGCTGAAGTGGTAGAGATCCTTTCCAGTGGTTTAGGGCCCCATCCCTGTGGGGATGGGCGGAAAGAAACCAGCCTGCTTCCAGGGGCAATCCTCTGGCCCAGCTAAAGGGAAAAGAAGCTGCCTAAAGAAGATTTGTGCTGAGGCACTCAGAAGTTTGTGTGTTTTTCCAGAGGAGAAAAAGAAAAAGAGTGTGGGGAACCTGCAACCAAGGGTGAGTCTACTCTTACAAAGGGCCTATGTTTTCACCAGAGACTGTGTGAGTTTTAAGAATTGTTACTGTAGGTCAGGAAAGAACAGTCAAGTACTGTTCTTAGAAGCTTGTGGGATTTGGACTGTTTTAATAGTGGGGGTCTAGAGAAATTGACACAGCCACTTAATAAGCCAGCTTCAGGTCAGCACATTAAAAGCTAGTAGATTAAATGTGAAATACATTTATGGACAATCTACATGGAAAAGCGTTTTCAGAGATGAGGTGTTAAAGTCCAGAGGAATGGCCTGGTATGAATATGGGAGCAAGAGGTGGGAGACCCCTCATCTGGCATAACCAGATTCACCTCCACGGGTTCACTTTGGGACACCTGTTGCTTTCCCTTGGGTACTTGACCAGTGCTCGAGGAAAGTACTCAGATGTGGAATTGTTGAAGAAGATTCCCTGATGGAGCCAGAAGTGCTCAAGGGTGGTATAGGGAGCCACCAGTAAATCTCCATGATAAATGGATAAGTAGTCCAAGGGCTGGCATGGGAGCTGAGTCAGGGAAACCATAGAAGAGTAAAACTAGGGCAGTGTGCCCTGTGTGTTGCTAAACCTGAGGGTTTAAGATTTAAGAAGATGTGTGTCTGTGAAGGAAAATCTGCATTACCAGGCATGTAGCCCCGTGGGGTCTGTCTATACTTGATTGTTCCTTTTTGTTGTGAATAAAATCCACTCTTTAGAATCCCTATTCCTTGTATGGACATTCAGTTATTGCTTCCTGTGTCCGGAATACTTAGGTGCCCCTGTGCAGAGCAGCCAAATGTAGCCAACATGCTGAGTGAAATTTTTCTCCCCGAGCCCAGGTCCCAGGTAGGGGGTTACATAATGGAGGCACTGCACGGTGCTAATAACACCAAAATACTACCAATCCGACCCTTGGAGACTCTCACCTGGTAGTTGTGGCCAAGCCCGGGTTATAAAATTGGAGGCTACCACTGGGATTCTGTTAAAATTTGGGAGAAAAGCAAGAAAGGTTGCTCGGGTGATGGTTATCATTTTGGCTATCTGGCAGAGGGCAACCCAAAAAATCTGAAGCAATTGCCAACTAAATGTGCCACTGTGTGCTGCTGTGATATTGCCAACTGTTACCAAGGAGTAGTAAAGCCAGAGTGTGTATGCCCTTGTCCTGCATCAAATTACAACGTTTGTCAGCTTTTAAATGTAATTGTGACAAAGAAAAGTGTGGAAGACTGTGGGTAGCAAAAGGAGAATTGTTCCCTAGACATTGGAAATGCTTTCTGTGTGGACTGAGAGACTTGTTGTGCTTAATGGCCATGAAAAATGGTTAAAATGGGATCCCGCTGAGGAACTACAGTTGAAAAAAAAAAGTGTGGTTTGCAGTTTAAATTTTGCCTGCTTGATGATCGCCATGAGGAGAAGAGCATTCGAAAGAGGCCCATTTGCATGGCGTCGAGTGATTGGTGAGACTGCAATCAGTCCCGCTCCCAAGCAAGCTCTAGAGCAACTGCACAGCATTTGAGAGGGAGAGTGAGAGAAGTGTGCGAACTGGCTTGCCAGGAGGAGCATCGCGGTGACTGAAAGTGCTGTAAAAAGTTTAAAAACTGACTTTCTGTTCAAATTCGGGCTCAACCCATATCTCAATCATCTGGATCGTGAGTATGGTGTTCCGAGGGACAATCGGCAGGACTGCCAGCCCACTTCCTTCCAGAGGCCTCCACGATCGACTGTAGGCCGTTTTTCTATCGCCACAACCAGCTACTGATAACAGTGGGTACCATCCAACAGAAATAGCTCAAACTGTGTGATTTCACCAAAAAGCCAGCTGAATCTGTGTGTAGCAGTGTAATCACTTTGCAAAGAGCGGTGCCAAGATTGAAAGAAGCTAAAACAAGAATTCTAAGCAATAGACTGTGAGCATAATTATAGGTTCAGCAACAGTATAATTTTCAGAGCTATGTGAGAGACTGTGAGTTGTATGAGAGATGCAGCCAGAAATACAGGCAATCTTGTGCTATGAAATACTGAGGTATGGGACTGTAAGCTAGAGCAGTGTCTTCAGCAAGTAAAAAGTCCATGGTAAATCATACAAATGTGCTAAGACAGCAACCAGTGCAAGTTTGTGCAGTTTGAGCTAATGTTATCAGTAGACTATGTAAATCGGATGTGCAGTGGCTTGACCCATTTACAGAACGTTGATGTACCAGGAGTGCTGCCGCCGCCATTACAGGGTGGGGCAGTAATATAAACACAGCAGCAAGGGAGCCATTTGTGAAAAGTTTTTTCAACCACGTGGGACCTATAACAACAGTGAGTGTTTGTTTTCTCTGCTGTCATGGCTTCAGGACCAGCCCGCTACCCGGATCATGCCCGGGCTATGATCGCAGGAGAAGTTAACAGGTTGAGAAATATTGAGAAGTACTACTATGGAGGACGACTGCCTCCTCATGTGGCAATTCCTGGATATCCAGTATGAGTATGTGTGATGTGCTTAAATGCTGGAAGGGACGTCTTCATGGTACCTCACTGTTCTGGGTGCTTAGAGAAATATGGTTTGACCAAAGCACCCAAGATTCGTTTGGCTCCCACATGGACAAAATTACAAGAACCTGCAATGGGCAGCACACAGCACCAGGAAGGACCTGAAGAGAGAAGTTCAGTAAAGTGTGGCATAAAGCTAGAGGGTGCAGATCAACAGACAGCACAGACGACTGATGTGTCCGAATCTGAGAGGCAGTGCAGAGGGAGCATCAGCAGACCCGTGGATAGAGGGGCCTAGTCTGAGTTTCATAGGCAAAGATGAGACAGAAGAGGCCATTGAATGGGAGGTTTTGACCTCCACACCTAGTGAGGAGTGGACTGTCTCAGGAGTGAGGATGACTGCTCACTCCTGGGAGCAGATTCTCAGTGGAGATGATGAGGGGGAACCCATTTGGCCTGACGAAGAAGGCGTGGGTTCACAGCCTCCAGTTCCTGGCTTAGAGGAACACATGGAAGACAGTGGTGATTCCACTGCTCTGACTGTGCAAGAAGGAGCCAGTGATCCATTTTTTGTGCTGTTAAGAATGCGTAGCTGGCAGAACCAGGACTGGCCACCGCGAAGCTAGGCCAGAGGTCACAGGTTGACCAAATGCAGTAAGGAGGGAAGACTGGTTCATAGGAAAGCAAATTAAATGTATGGAGAATTGTTTCCTATCTTTCCTTGAAGGATCTGGGAGGAGATAGCAAGATGCAGGAAATCCTGGATTATGAAAAGGCCATGACACATGTGCACCCTCATGCCAGCAGATTTGTAAGAGATAGAATCTTGCAAGAAAAGTTCCAAACATGGAAAGTGGGCAGGACATTGTTTATAGACACTGTTCGGATCGTAGACAGCAAGGGACATGAATCCTTTCACAATGTGAATTATGAGTGCCCAGACGGGGCAATAATTTTTGCATCTGACCCATTGTGCTACTTCCCACAATGTCAAGAACTTCCTGTGAATGTGCCCATGCCTACCAAGTGGAGAGGAGAGCAGTGGTAGCCAATGCTGCCATTCCAGCCGTTGCCATACCTATGTTGTTCCACAAGTCTGGATGTCCAGGATCTAGGTACCCCACCTTCAACAGTTCTACAGTGTACTGGCTTTCCAGAATCTATCAACGTGGCCCACCAGATGACTTTAAATCCAGAGAGGACACCAGCCCAGCTGTATCCTGATTCATCACCTGGGTATCGGATGAGTTCAGACCAGCTGTTTTCCTTTTTGTTCCTGTTCCAAGGTTCCATCTCCAGAGATGACATCAGCCCAGCTGTTCCCAGATGTGCCATCCTGTTCATGTTCCGGAAGATGTCCGCCCAGCTGTATTGACAGAATGCTGCCAGGGAGAGTCTTCGGCGGGGACACAGGTGTCGTATGTTTTCCATTCTTCAAGGGACTGGGTAAGTCCAGATTTTTTTCTATTTCTGACATTTGCAGTATACACCCTACATCAGCAGACTCCAAAAGTGTGAACTGTCCTCAAAGACTCTCCCCTTTGGGACTTTGGCCTGCTAGAACTTTGCTTCACCAGGCTCTGGCCCAGGAGAGACTCTTTATTGGACTTGCCTTCGGGCATCGTGAGTCACTAGAAGGGTTAATTAAGGCATTCCATCCCACCAAAATTGCAAATGTCTATTGTAAATATTCTATTTTTCTACTGTTTATACTGTTACTGTTTTTCTACTTTTCTGAAAAAAAATATTTTTGGGATTTTTCAGTGTTTAGATGATAGGGGTTTAGAGAGAACTGTGTATGCAAATTAGGTGTGTTTTGTTTTTCTCTTTTCTTGCAGGTGTTCCTGAAGAAGACCAGAAGAGAAGACAAGAAGAGAAGACAAGAAGAGGAGGAGGGACTCAATGGAGTTCCCCTTGTACTTTAAAAAGTATTTTGGTTTAAAGTACTGTTGTTGTTGTGGTTACTGTATGTAATTTTCCTTCCACAGGTATGGTTGTGGGGGAGTGTGGGAGTAATGCATTGTGTATGATATTAGCTCCTAGTGTGTGGTTGCAGGTGTCCAGGGTTGGGGGAGGCCCTGTTGTATTTGTTTTGGGTTTTGGTTAAAGGCAGATAGATTTTCCCTAGAGGGCTAGGGGGGGATAGACAGGCTGTGGTCCTGACCTGCAGTAGGGGCTGCAGTACTGATCTATTAGGGCTATGCTCTGGACAATTCTACCAGAGCCACTAGGTACCCATAGTCAGAGGGTAGAGTACAGGCTGATGCATCAGCCGAAGGCCTCTAGGCCCTTAGTGTTGTCTGCCTGTGCTGGCACATGGTAGGGGAGAAGGTAGTGCCACCTCCCTGTAGTCAACACGGGTGAGATGGTCTAAGCCGGGTGACTAATGACTGCGGACAGTCATTTTCCTGGCCCAGGGTGAGTGTAACCCCCATGTTACCTGGGGTTACTAGAATCCCAGTTAGACCTAGTGGCAGGCAGGGAAGGCAGCTTGTGAAATTTCAGTTAAATGGATTTCACACTGTCTCACTCTGTTCTCAGTCTCAGCTAAGACTGAGGGATGACATCATTTTAGAGCTGACGCAGCAGCATAAGCCACATTGGAATATTGCAGCTAGGGAAGTTAGGATAGAATGTTGGGGAATTTGAAGTCATTCTGTAGTAGTTCAGTAGTGGGCTCAGTGGAGTAAAGAGGTGTGCTGCAGCTGCAAGCACTCAGAGCCCTTAGCTCTGTCAGAGAGCTACCTGTCCTTTAGGGTGTATGTTCTTACCAGAAGAGGAACACCCAAAGTGTTAGGCTGAAGTGGTAGAGATCACTTCCAGTTGTTTAGGGCCCCATCCCTGCGGGGATGGGGGGAAAGAAACCAGCCTGCTTCAAGGGGAAATCCCCTGGCCCGGCTAAAGGAAAAAGAAGCTGCCTAAGGAAGATTTGTGCTGAGCCACTCAAAAGTTTGTGTGTTTTTCCAGAGCAGAAAAAGAAAAAGCCTGTGGGGCACCTGCAACTAAGGGTGAATCTGCTCTTGCAAAGGGCCTATGTTTTCACCAGAGACTGTGTGAGTTTTAAGAATTGTTACTGTAGGTCAGGAAAAGACAGCTAAGTACTATTCTTAGAAGCTTGTGGGATTTGGACTGTTTTAATAGTGGGGGTCTAGAGAAATGGACACAGCCACTTAATAAGCCAGCTTCAAGTCAGCACATTAGAAGTTAAAAACTAGTAGATTAAATGTGAAATACACTTATGGATAACCTACATGGAAAAGTGTTTTCAGAGATGAGGTGTTAAAGTCCAGAGGAATGGCCTGGTATGAATATGGGAGCAAGATGTGGGAGATCCCCCATCTGGCGTAACCAGATTTACCTCCATGGGTTCGCTTTGGGACACCTGTTGCTTTCCCTCGGGTACTTGGCCAGTGCTCGAGGAAAGTACCCAGATGTGGGATTGTTGAAGAAGATTCCCTGATGGAGCCAGAAGTGCTCAAGGGTGGTATAGGGAGCCACCAGTAAATCTCCATGATAAATGGATAAGTAGTCCAAGGGCTGGCAAGGGATCCGAGCCAGGGAAACCATAGAAGAGTAAAACTAGGGCAGTGTGCCCTGTGTGTTGCTAAACCCGAGGGTTTCAAATTTAAGAAGATGTGTGTCTGTGAAGGAAAATCTGCATTACCGGGAGTGTAGCCCCATGGGGTCCATCTATACTTTATTGTTCCTTTTTGTTGTGAATAAAAGCCACATTTTAGAATCCCAACTCCTTGTATGGACATTCAGTTATTGCCTCCTGTGTCCAGAATACTTGGGTGCCCTTGTGCAGAGTAGCCAAACCTAGCCAACATGCAGAGTGACATTTTTCTCCCCGAGCCCAGGTCCCAGGTAAGGGGTTACATAATGGAGGCACTGCACAGTGCTAATAACACAAAAAATACCACCAACCTGACCCCTGGCGACTCCCACCTGGTAGTTGTGGCCAAGCCCGGGTTACACCAATAACAACTATCTCTTGCCCCTGCAGTCCATCTTTAAGGAACAGCACGCGACCATCTTATCATTGTTACAGGTCACTGACTCTACTTTTTCTGCAATGGACCAGAGCCATATCACAGCTGCCATTTTCATAGATCTGGCCAAGGCTTTCAACTCTGTCTCCAATGCCCTGCTGCTTCATAAACTGAAATCTGCTGGCATCACAGATCAATCTGTTAACTGGTTCCGCTCCTATCTACATGACAGGATGTAATCTGTCCAAATAGATGATGCACTTTCCTCCCCTCTTCTTATCCTCGCAGGAGCCCCTCAAGGCTCTATCCTTGGCCCCATCTTATTCTCCCACATTTATTAATGATCTCCCATCTGCCTGCACATCCTCCAATATGCATATGTTCGCAGATAACACTGTCATCTTTGCCTCTGGCCCTTCTTCCACCTGCATGCAATCCCCTCTCCAGGAAGATGTCAACAGAGTGCACTCTTGGTTTTGGTCCAACCAACTGAAACTCAGTACAAAAAACTATGTTGTTATGACATTCAGCTCTAGGCAAAAACTGGCCACCTTCCAGTCTCCCTATTGTTCACTGCCTTGGATGGTTCCCCTTTGAGATGGCCTCAGCTTCTAATACTTTAAGGTCTGGCTGGATAACCACCTAGATTTCACAACCCACATACACGCTGTCTGTACCAAACTCAGACCAAAACTTGCAGTCCTGTCTCACCAAAAAGATAGTCTCCCTCTCCCAACCCATCAGGAGTTGGTATCTAAAACAATTCTGCCTGTCACTGATTATGCCGACATGGTCTGCTCCAGCCACATCCCTTTTCAGATTGAATACTCTCCTAAACTCTTTCTGCTGCTTCGCCTCTGCCTCCCCTCTCCTCACACACCACTGTCTTCTCTACTCTGCTCTCTCCCTTGTACCACTATCCCACAGAAGGATGGTTCACTGTGCCTACCTTGTTGCTAAGTTCTGGTTCAGGTCTCCGCCCCCCTTACCGCTCCTCCTGCCTCTCTCAAGCAACCACTCCTATGTACTCTCTACACCACAGAAACCCATGCACATTCTCTATCCTTTGCCCCCATTGTGCTGCTGGCCAATTCGCCTTCTCCTGTCATCTCCCGCTACTCTGGAACAATCTTCCCGCTGATCTTCACCTATTCCCTTCTCTCTCCTAAATCAAAAGACTCCTCAGACTTCTCCCTTCCCCACAGTGCCTGCAGTGTGCACTAATGTCCCCTGCTACTTACACAGACTCCCCCTCTGTAGAAGTCAGAGCCCCATAGTTTACCCCTCCCATTTTCGTCCTCACCTCAGTGCAGGGCAGATTACTCGGCTCATGCTAAAATTAGTCCAATTTTTCATTCCTATTGGTTACTTGCTTGTCCTACCTATGAAATGTTTATTACAATCTGTGTGCTGTTTATGAGTGTACTTTTTCTGTATTATGTTTTGCATTACTGTACTGGACTTAATTACCTGTTATCCTTTCATTGCTCTGTATTAATGTGTACATTACATTGTATTCACTGTTATCATTTCATTGCTTTGTATTAATGTGTACATTACACTGTTTGTATTCACTGTTATCCTTTCATTGCTATGTATTAATGTGTACCTTACACTGTTTGTATTCATACTAACATACTAACATACTAAAATGCCAGCAGAATAGGCCTAATGGTCTTTCGTGTCTGCTCGTTTGGTCAGCCCCCACCCTGGGTGCTGACCTTGCTGTCCCCCTCGCCTTCTCTGGCTTCTCCCTTCCCAGTTCCAGATATTCTTGCTGCATTGGATTTTGCTTCCTGAACCCTTCCCCTGTACTGTCCCACCCTCTTGAACCCCTCCACTGTCTCTGCCTCCACCAGCGCCCTAGGTAGAGGCATTCCATAGCTCTACCCTCTCAGTGAAGTAGCACCTCCTCCTTTCTCCCTGAATCTTCCCCCTCCAGCTTCCACCCATGCCCTCTAGTGGCCCTTCCTCCTTCCTTGAGGCACCCTCACTGTTCCTCCCCTATTTACCCTCTTCATGTACCTGAAGACCTCTATCATGTCCCCCCGGTCCCTTCTCTCTTCCAAAGTGTACATATTTAGCTCTTTGAGCCTCTCCTCATAGGTCCTGTCCCCCAAGCCCCAAATCATTTTGGTTGCCCTCCTCTGGACCCTCTCCAGGAGGTTAATGTCCCTCTTTAAGTGTGGCCTCCAAAACTGCACGCAATACTCCAGGTGCGGCCTCACCAAGCAGTTATACAGAGGGAGTATCACTTCCGTCCTTCTGGAGGTGATCCCCCTAGCGATGCATCCCAGCATCCTGTTGGCCTTGGCTGCTGCCCTCCTACAAGTCTCAGAGTTGTTCATCTTGACATCCACTACCACCCCCAGGTCCCTCTCAGCCATTGAGACTTGTAGTATTCCCCCCCCAGGGTGTACACTTGGCCTGGGTTTCTGGCCCCCAGGTGGAGTACCTTGCATTTCCCTGCATTAAACCTCAGCTTCCACTTTCTAGACCATCTTTCCAGAGCCTCCAGGTCCCCCTCAGGCCACCCTCCCTCCTCCCCATCCACCACCGCCCCATGTTTGAGTCATCTGCAAAGAGACTCATCTCACTCCTGATTCCTGTCCTTATGTCAGATCGTGGGCGTTGAACAGAAGGGCCCAAGGACTGATCCCTGTGGGACCCCACTAATGACCCTCCTTGGGGAAGAGATTATCCCACCAACTACGACCCTCTGGGTCCGGTCCTGGAGCCAATTGCCTATCCATCGGATCATCTGGTTTCCAACCCCCATTTCTCCTAGTTTATCCAACAGGCCCACGATATTCACTGTTATCCTTTCAATGCTATGTATTAATGTGTACCTTACACTGTTTGTATTCACTGTTATCCTTTCATTGCTTAAGCAATAAGGCACGACCAGGGGTTATGTTAATGGTCTGTTAATCACCTTCTAGGGGTGTACTGTGGCACAAGGTGTAGCCGACCAACTTAGGCTAACTGATCCTAAGGTTCTCACTTACCAGATTGGAGTGTGGCTACCAGATGGACACGCTCTCCTGACGAGTGCATGCATCATCCCAGATTGGTCCCAAGTTGAGAGATTTATCAGGTGCCGAATCAATAAGGAGTATCTTGGACATTGCTATCCCTATCTCCATGAGCATATTTGGAACATAATTGAGGAACAGCATGCCAACTGGGGTTTTCATGCCATGCTGGATAAAGTGTACAACAATCGACGGATTAGCCCATCCAGTACTGCACTGCAATTTCAAGAGGCCCAACGTCATGCGTGTGCCATGTGTGATATGCATGGCTACACCAGAGTTACCTTGTTCAAAACTTTTGCTGTCATCCATCACAGTGAAGGAAAGCACATGAAGTACTATGTGATCAGCCAGGATTCCTTTGGAGAGGAGGTGACCAAACCAGACCCCCAGTTCTCTTATGCTCGTGGAGGCCGCAAGTCATAGGCCCAGCTCCCAATGAGACCCACTGTGGCTGCAGGACTGTTATTGTGCAATTGTGGAAGCCCCCCTGTATGGACAATAAATAAGGACTGCTAGCCCACCAAAAAAATCTCGTGAGACCAATGCTTTTGTTATCAGTTATTGTTGTAATGTTCTTGTTGCCTTTTACTATTTTATATAGTTGGGTCTTCAAAGTTGGACATGGGGGGAGAGATTAACCTAGCTGACCGGCAGAGAAGAGACTGTGCTCCTGAAAAGAAAAAAAGAGGTCGATAACATTAAAAAATCGTCAGTGGAGACTGAACTCAGTAAAAGGGGGGAAAAGAGGAGGCACAAAGGACAAAGGGGGGAATTCAGGAGGGGGGTTTGCAGTACAAGGACAGCCATGTGTTTGAATGCCCGCATCCTGGGAAATAAATCCCGGATCTGGTGGCCTTGATGGCAGAAGCTGACCTGGACACTGTCATTATTACTGAGACATGGTATAATGGGAACTATGGCTGGGATGTAGCTGTACTGGGTTATACTCTATTCAGGAAAGACAGGGAGGGTAAAAAGGGAGGAGGGGTGGCTCTTTACATCAGGAAGGGTATAAAAACAACTGAGGTACAGGGATTAAGGGGGGTGAGAGGCCCTGTTGGTCACCCTGGAGATGCACAGTGGCACCGCTGTTCACATGGGTGGGATCTATAGACCTCCAGCATAAGGGGAAGAGTCAGACAAGGTTCTAGTTGAAGCCATCCATAAGATGGCGACTAAAGGAGAAGTGCTGCTGATAGGTGACTTCAATCAGCCAGATGTTGATTGGAGCATCCCAGCAGCAGCCTCAGCAGGACGCATGCCTCAGGCAGATAGTGCTAGAGTCCACCCGTGAGTGTGCGATTTTGGACCTTGTACTTACTAATGGGGATAGAATTGCAGATGTCATGGTTGGTGGGCACCTGGGGTCCAGTGATCATTGCACGGTGTGGTTTAATATGAGTACAGTGGCAGAGTCAAGCCACACAAAAGCAACTGTCCTGGACTTCTGGAGGGCATACTTTGCAAAGTTTGGGGGTATGTCTAAGGAAAGCCCAAACAGGGAGGGAGGACCGGGGGAGGGGGAGTTGAGGAACAGTGGGCCCATGTAAGAGGAGTCATAGTGGAAGCAACAAACCTTTGCATAAGGAAAATAAACAAAAGGTAAGAGAAAAAGTAAACCACTTTAGTTCTCAAAGGAAGTGGCCAGAAAAGTAAAAGGGAAAAAGCTGGCTTTCAGGGAGTACAAGGAAGAAGACAGTGTAGTGCATCTGGATAAGCAGAGGGAGACAGGGAAGGCAGTCAGCAGTGCAAAGGTGCAAACGGAGGGAAAAAAAGCCCAGGCAGTAAAGAAAGGAGACAAGACTTTTTTGTAGGTTAGTGAAAGGAGAAAGACAAGGGGTGGGATTGTAAGGCTTAAGGGGGAAGAACGGGAGTGTGCAGAAGGGGACTTGGAAAAAGCAACACTCCTGAACAAATATTTTTGTTCTGTATTCACAGAGGAGGGGGAAGGTGAGGGACCACAATTAAGTGACAGGAGCAATAAGGGGAGGGAGGTGGACACCAGTCTATTTACAGAGAGGAGAGAGTTCTAAAGGAACTCACAAAACTGAAAGAGGACAAGGCAATGGGATCAGATGGGAGGGAGGTGCTGGCAGCACCACCAGCAGCCCTGTTCAGTGAATCACTGGAAACGGGAATGGTTCCAGAGGACTGGAGGAGAGTGGATGTAGTCCCTCTACACAAACGTGGGAGCAGGAAGGAGGCTGGAAACTATAGACCAGTAAGCCTGACCTCGGTGGTGGGGAAAATAATGGATTCACTGTTAAAAGAAAGGATTGTGGAACATCTTGAATCCAGCAGAGCACAGGATCTGAGGCAGCATGGATTCACAGCAGGATGGTCATGTCCAAAAAAATCTTATAGATTTCTTTGACTGGGTGACCAGGGAAGTGGATTGGGGGGAGCAGTGGATGTGGCCTACCTGGACTTCAGCAAGGCGTTTGACATCGTCCCACATAAGAGACTTGTAAACAAGCTAGGCAGTCTGGGGATGGGTCTCTAGATGGTAAACTGGGTTAGAAATTGGATGAGGGATAGAATACAGAGGGTGGTGGTAAATGGAGCTCAATCTGAAGAAAGGAGGGTGACCAGCAGCGTGCCACAGGGATCAGTTCTGGGGCCAGTACTATTTAATGTCTTCATAAGTGACATAGAGAAGGGGATGGAAGGAAAAGTATGCCTCTTTGTAGATGACACTAAGATCTGCAACATGGCTGACACTCTGGGAGGGGTGGAAAATATGAGGAGTGACCTAGGTAAACTAGAGGAATGGTCACGAGTGTAGCAGCTATGATTCAATGCAAAGAAGTGCAAAATCATGCATTTGGGGTACAGGAACCCAGGGGGGCATACATGATTTAGGGGAGATACTGATGGCCACCAAACAGGAAAGGGATCTTTAGGTAATCATATCAGAGGACCTAAAGGTGGCCAAGCAATGCGCCAAAGCTGTGGGAAGAGTCAGTGGGGTACTGCGGTGCATAGGGAGTGGCATCATCAACAGAAAAAAGGATGCGGTGATGCCACTGTTCAAATCATTGGTGAGACCCCATCTGGAGTACTGTGCCCAGTTCTGGAGGCTGCATCTCCGCAAGGACATAGACAAGGTAAAGGAAGTTCAGAGAGGGACAACAAAAATGGTGCAGAGCCTGCACTAAAAGTCATATGAGGAGAGGTTGGAGGACCTCAATATGTATACTCTGGAGGAGAGGAGAGAGAGGGGGATATAATAGAGATATTCAAATATCTCAAGGGCATAAATAAGATACAGGAGGGTACCATCTTTCAGAAAAAGATATTCTAGAACAATGGGGTCATGAAATGAGGCTGGAAGTGGGTAGACTAAGGGGTAACATGAGGAACTATTTCTTCACAGAAAGGGTGGTGGATGCATGGAATAGGCTCTCAGCGGAAGTGGTAGGGGCCAACTCAATAGGCTAATTCAAAAATGCATGGGATAGTCGCAGGGGAATCCTAGTGACAGGAAAGAGAATAAACCTGGAGATCAAGTAGGGTCTGTGGTTTTTGCAGCCGTTAGGGAAAATGGGCAGACTGGGTGGGCCTAGTGGGCCTTATCTGTCATCAGTTTCTATGTTTCTAAAGGAAGACAGTGTCCTCTAGGATGCTAGATTCTATTTCCCTGGCTGGTCTCAGGCTACCAGGGGCATTCCCTAACCCGGGACAGTAGGGTTGCAAGCAGTAGCACCCAGAGGTGCCAGTATAGCAATGAAGGTAGTTGCCTGCCCACCCTAAGGGAGAAGAGTGCTCTAGGATGCTAGATCTTCCACCCTGGCTGGTTCCTGACCTCTCAAGTGCCCACCCTGGTCCCTGGCACTTTCCCTAACCCAAGTCACTGGCATGATGAGCAGTGACAGCCAGAGGTGGAGGTAGCAACAGAGGTAGTTGCCCTGTCTCTCTCTGAAGGAGGAGAGTGTCCTCTGGGGTGCTTAATCCTCCTCCCCTTGCTGGACTATTACTGCCCAAACATGTTCCCTAATCTGAGTCACTGTCACTGCAAGCAGTCACACCCGGAGTTGGTGATACAGCAGTGGAGGTAGTTGCCCTCCCTCCCTGCAGTAGGAAAGTGTCCTCAGAGATGATTGATGTACCTTTGCCCAGTCCCTGACTACCCAGGTGCATTCCTTAACCTGGGACACTGGCATTGTGAGCAGTAGCACCCAGAGGTGGCAGTATAGCAATGGAAGTATTTGCGCTCCTCCCCAAAGGAGGACAGTGTCCTCAGGGATGCTTGATCCTCCTTTTCTGGCTGGCCCCAGACTACACGGGCATTCTTTAACCTGGCTCACTGGCATTCTGAGCGGTAGCACCCAGAGGTGATGGTATAGGAGTGGAAGTGGTTGCCCAGAGAAAATTCTCTGGGATGCTTGATCCTGCTCCCCCAGCTGGCCTGTGACTACCAGACATTTTCACTAACAACCGGACACTGGAGTTGCCAGCAGTAGCACTTAGAGGTGGTGGTATAGCAATGGAGGTAGTCGCTTGCCTTTCCTGACGGAGGAGATTGTCCTGTGGGTTGCGTGATCCTCCATCTCGACAGGCCCCTAACTACCTAGGCACGATCCCTATCCCAGGTCACTGGCATTGCAGGCAGTAGCACCCATAGGTGGCAGTATAGCTTTAACCCCCGCCTCATGGGACGGACTTACTATTCCGGCTGTCTCTTCCCTCCTCCCTTTAGGTGTTAGCTTCAGGCATTTTCCGTGTCCTGCCCCTAGGGGGTGGTTTTCCTGCCTGCTATATAAGTTTGGTTGCAGCAGAGAGAAAGGGAGAGAGACGGCAGGTTTGGCAGGGCATGAGTGGCTGGCGTTTAACCCCCCCAGGCTGAAAGGTACTGGCCTGAACAGTGGCGGTGCATTGGGTGGCATCTCTGTGGGGAGGGTGGCAGGAGTTGGTGACCAACGGGGTCAGGGGAGCCTTCCCCATTACCAGTGGGTAGGAGATCAGAGGTGGAAGCAAGTTCACATCATCTGGAGACCTAGCACCTTATATCTGGGATGGAATGGCAGTGAGGTTGTCATGGTGGTGGTCGGGCCACAACAGGGCCCCTTGGAGGTGGCAGCTTCAAGGAGGTAATTTCCCATGTGGCACACTGCTGATGGTAAGGTTGGAGGGCCTGCATTCTGGGATTTGCTTTATTGGACCTGCCGTACCCGTGTCTGGGGCACAAACCGTGTCAGACCCATTAAGGAGTGCAGGGAGAAAGCCATAACAGAAGGAGGGAGCCATTCATCCAACTTTGCGGTTATATGCCACTTTAAAGCACTATTCAGAGGTGGGAAACAGCACCTGGTTTTGGCTCTAAGAAATGGGAAATGGAGCAGCTGTGGTGTGGCATTAGGCTGCAGAAGGCCCCGATTCTATAAGGTCTAGAGGTGACGGACTAAGGCACTCCCTGCCCTTGGGAAATGCTGGTTAAGGAAAACGTAGCTGTCAGGTGTGAGCCTTGTATTCTGGCTTGCAGATTTATGCATGGAGCCTGTTTTGGGTCTACTTTTCTAGGCCTGCGTGCTCTAGCTGTTCTGGTCAAATCCAGTGCCTGTGTGTCTGTCAAATTTCTGTATTCTCAGCCTCATGGAGCTCCTCCATATATTTATTGTTACAAATCATTAATAACTTCAAATTAAATGTCATTATATTTCATTTTACATGGTTGTGCTGGTTTATTTAATGAACTAACCTAATTGATCCCCTGAAGAAGGTTTCCCATCTCCTTTTCCCTCCTGAAGCCCATCAGAGGAGTGCAGCAGCGTGTGATTCAGCAGAAGCCTGGTGAAGTGAGGCCTGTTTAGTGCTTGAAGTTCCACCAGCCAAGTATTTTATTTATTTATTTAAGAGTTTTACCAGGCAGGCATACTGAGCAGGGTACCGCTCAATTCCAGATGCGCCCTGGGGAAGGGGGAGTGATGGACAGAGAAAATAAAATTACAGTAGAATCAAATACAGGAGAAATACAATAGGAATACAATTGAATATACAGTTAGGCAACAGTAGAAATAACAAAGGAGTTTATGTACAGGATGTTTAGCATAGAAGTGCTGTAACGAAAGAACAAATAGAGACAATGATATAAAATGATCTATAATTATCTAAGACGCAGTGGTACAATTGTGCAGGACCACTAGCTACCAGCTGAGGGGGCCAATAATTCATAGCAGAGTCCGCAATGCTAGGTTAGGAACAGGGTACCTAGTGGCATGGCATAGGTAGCAGTCAGTGAAAATACAAGTGAGGAGCAGGGCAGCTCAGTAGGCTGGGCACAGGAAGGAGAAACGTGCACAATTTTAGGCTCTCAGCCTTGTAAGTTGCAGGAGCAAGTAGTGGCGAAATGCGTCTTGAGGACAGAGTTGAGCAAGAGTGTGCTGGAGGTATGCCTAATGTCTGCTGGTAAGGAGTTCCATAACTTTGGCATCCTGTATTTAAACACAGCCTGGCCAGTAGCGGTGGACATGTGAGGGATGAGGAGAAGCCGGGAATCCATGTTCCTAAGCGAGTAAGCAGGTGGGGGAAGAGCTGTGAGTGCAGCCGCAAGGTACGAGGGGAGGGATTGTGCCCAGAATTTGGCTATAGTCATGGCGCAGTGTATCATTCTCTGACCCTGGAGAGAGGGGAGGTCTAAGGAGCGATATAGATCACAGTGATGGGTTGTGGGGGGGGCGAGGCAGGCCAGGGCGAAGCGACAGAATGAATGGAAGAGAGGATCAAGTCTGTTGAGGGAGGACTTGGGGGCTGCACTATAGACTACATCTCCATAGTCCAGTATAGGAAGAATCATTTTTTGCACAATTGCTGTGTGCGTAGGCAGGGGGATGCAGCTTCTGTTGTGGTATAAAGCACCCAGCATAGGATACAGTTTCTTGTGGATCACATCAATATGAGTGGAAAAGTCAAGGTACTGATCTAGCCAGACCCCAAGGTAACGGAATGAAGTACACATCTCCAGGAGGGAGCCATCAAGGGTTTTGTAGGTAGGGGTGGAGTGTAGTCAGGCCTGCATTTTGGTTATCTCGGAAACAGTGTGTTGCTTGCTGGTGGACTCAGGATCTGTGCACCCCCTTCACTTTTTACCATTGGGACCCCTAGACATACGGAGGGAGGAGGGTGTTACATAGCAAAGAGGTAGTTGCCCTCCATCCCTCCCTGAAGAAGGAGAGTGCCCTCTGGGATGCTTGAGCCTCCTCCCCCCTGCTGGCCCCTCGCTACCCAGGCACGTTCCCTAACATGGTTCACTGGCATAGCGAGCAGTAACAGGTGTGGCAGTATAGCAATGAAGATAGTTGCTCTGCCCTCCTGCCCCGAAGGAGGAGAGTGTCCTCTTGGATGCCTGATCCTTCCCCTGGCTAGCCCCAGACTACCCAGGTGTGTTCCCTAATCTGGGACACTGGCATTGCAAGCAGTAGCACCCAGAGGTGGCAGCATAGCAACTGAGGTAGTTGTCCTCCTTCCCTGAAGTAGTGAAATGTCCTTGGGGATGCTTGATCCTCCTCCTCCTCCTCTGTCCAGTCCCTGACTGCTCAGGTGCATTCCTTAACCAGTGTCACTGGCGTTGTGAGTTGTGGCACTCCTGCTGCACTAACAGGGTAGCATATTTACCCTAGTTTGTGATGTTTAACATTGTTTTGTCCATTTCAAACTTTGTGAAGAATGTAAATGCAACCCTACCCCACCCCCAGGCAGCACTGCAGCTGACCTGCATCACTGCTCTGGATGGGAACAGACCTGGCCTAAGGAGTTTAAACAGATAAAACAGCACTATGAGCCATGGGCCATAACCAAACTACAGTTCCATACACATAAAAGAAAATTTGCATTCACCCACTTCGTTGGTTGGACTTCAAAGCACCAGACACGCCCCTCAAGCACTTAACAATTAAGATTGAACTCCATAGCTGTGCAAAATGGAAGCTTTATCAAAGTGCAGGGCAAAGTCCACAGTGGCTGGTGGTCTAACCAACAATGCCCGTGTACAGCTACGGAGTTAGTCTCAATTGTTAAATGCTTAAGGAGTGAGTTGGGTGCTATCAAGTCTGTCTAGCAAAGTGGGTGAGAGCTAGTTGTATTTTATGTGTTTGACCCAGAGAACGCCTATATCTAGACCTACTGTATATGATGGAACTGCTCACTGGGAGCCTCTTGCATATAACAGTATGGGTTGCTTCCCTGTCTACTGGGGCTGGTGGATGTGGGCATCTTAGATATCAGAACATAATGACATTGAACCATTGGACTTCAAGCACTTGATTTTACTGGAAGGCTTCTTGACAAACTTCATTTGCACAGTATGTAGTCTTGAACCCAAAAAACCCAGTTCATTAGCTGATACACAATTCATTACAGTAATTCAGTTTTCCTGGTGTAACCCATATGTCCATTTTTGTATCATGGATATACATATGCGTATCTACGGGTTCGGGGAAGGATGAGGTTACCTGGCACAAGAGACCAAGGTTTGACTACTCTGCACAGGGGCACCCAAGTAAATCCAACTACAGGAAGCAATAACTGTAATGTCCAGAACCAGAATTGGGATTTTTCAGTGTGGCTTTATTTATTAACTTACTGAACATAAACAAAGCTCTGTATGGTCCCCCACAGGGCTACGTAACTGTAATGCAGATTAGAGGTTAAACACAGCGGTCCATTTGGTGAATGAACACAATACAACAGTTGTCTGGCTTTGGACCCACCAGGCACTCAGCCCGGACTTTGCATGCGCATTGGATACACAGCCCGACTGGCCTGGCTCCCCTGCTGGCCACTCGACTGACGGTCCACTTGAAGAATGAACCCAAACTCTACTTGGAAAGACATCCCATCAAACAAGGAGACACCCAAACTGTGGTTCCCCACACCACTTGAAGTCTGCGACTCCTAGAGAGATTTTGTTTTCGTACTTCCAATTCGAAACTCCCATCAAACAGGGAGACTCCCATCCAACAAGGAGTAATGTTCCCATCCTGTGGCTCCCCACATCACTTAGAGTCTGCGACTCCTAGAGAGATTTTCAAGTTGCGACCCACGTCTGGGTACCCACCCCATCACTGGCCAAGCGCATGAGGCAAGTAGCAAAAACACAGAAGAAATCCATAGAGGTGGACCTGGTTACTAAAGATGGGGGGTTTTCCCACCTCCAGCTCCCACAGCCCATACCCGGTCATTTCTCTGGACACACAGAACTTTAGACTTTAAAATGTAGATTGACGGTGGACGGTGACCTGAAGCACCCCCTCTACAGAGAACTTTAAATCCATTAACACTTTAAACAGATGACTGCTCTATTTGTTTGTTCTAGTTGACATAGTCCTCCCAAATAGCAGTCCCCAATATTTGAAATCCAACTGAAGAAAAGAAGTTGTTTGCCCCTTCCAATGGTGCCAAACACTCACCCATTCGTTGCAGGTGCCCCACAAGCGAAGAACTGTAACCTTTGCTGTTATACATGAACAGACTGAACTTAAATTAAAACAGGCAGCTTTCTTCCCAAGGTGGGAGAAGGGGATTGCCCCTGGAACCCACAAAGAACTTTTCCTCACCCCCCCCCCAGAGGGAGGGGAGTAAACAGACAACTACTGTTGTCCTTGTTTTCTTAAGGACAAACTGAAGACTCACTTTGAATTCCCAAGATTCTAAGAACTCTCTGAGCTGAAGATTCCAAATGTGGCTCATGCAGCTGTAACAATTCTATTATGATGTCATCCCTCTAGTCTCAGTTGTGACTGAGGACAGAGTGAGACAGTGTGAAACCCATTTAACTGGAGTTTCCCAAGCTGCCTTCCCTGCCTACCACTAGGTCTTACTGGGATTCTAACCCGGGTAACAAAGGGTTACACTCCGTATGACCAGGAAATGACTGTCCCCAATCATTATGCACCTGGCCTAGGCCATCCACCCTATATGCTACCATGGGAGGGTGATTAGGCCTCCCTCCCACCGCAAAGAGCACAGGTAGGCAACACCAAGGGCCCAGAGGCCTATAGCTGACATTTCAGCCTCTACTCTATCCACTTACTATGGACACCTAGTGGCTCTGGTAGAATCATCCAGAGCATAGCCCTGATAGATCAGCACTGCAGTCCCTATGGCCACTGAGGACCACAGCCTGTCTATCCCCCCTAACCCTCTAGGGAAAACCTATCTGCCTCTTAACATAACATTCCAAACAAAAACAAAACCCGGGGGCCTCACCGACCTTGGGCAGCCTGCAACTACAACATTAGGAACACAAACAGTACTTTAATTTCTACACAAGCACTGGACGAGGAACTCCGATGAGCCCCTCCTCCTCTTCTTGTCTTCTCTTCTGTCTTCCAGGAACACCTGTAAGAAAAGACAAAAACAAAACAAAAAAAAACACACCCTAATCTGCATTTATGATCTACCTAAACAACAACAGTGACAACAACAACCCTTACCATACAGGAAAAACAGTACACTAAACAACCCCAAAAGGAAAAAAATAAATATCTTTTTTTTTTTTTTAAAAGTAGAAAAGACAGTATATACATTAAGTACAGAAATGACATTGATAACAATACACTTCTTTGGGGGGATGGAATGCCCTAAATGTCCCACTAGTGACTACAAGGCCCGAAGGCCAGTCCATTAAAGAGTCTCTCCTGGGCCGGAGCCCCGTGAACATAGTCTTTTAAGGCCATAATCCCGAAAGGAGAGTCTTTCTGGACAGTTCACACACTGTTTGAAGTCTGTAGTGTAAGGTGTGTATTGCAATGTCATAAAGATAGAATAAAATAATTTTGATGACTCACCAGCCTCTTGAAGTATTCAACGTCACCAACCTGGTCCCTGCAAGACTCTCCTGGCAGCATTTCTTCTGATACAGCTGGGCGGACATCTTCAGGAACCCACAGGAGTGCACATCTGGAAACAGCTGGGCTGATGTCATAACTGGAGAAGGAACCTTAGAACAGGAACAAAAAGAGAAACAGCTGGTCCGGCATCATCCGATTACCAGGTGATGAACAGGCAAACAGCTGGGCTGGTGTTCTCTCTGGATCTGAAGTCATCTGGTGGTACCAGTAGATGGTTATTGAATAGGGCAGACAGTTTACTGTAGACTGAAGAATGTGGAGCACCTGAGTTCTTGTTTATTCATATTGGCAGTTCAATAAGGTTACTTCACAGTGTAGATGTGGCAGTATTGACTACCACTGCTCGGCTCTCCATTTTGTAGGCTCGGGCTTAATTACTGGGAGGTCCTTGCATTGAGGCCAGTAGTAGAGGGGGTCAAGGGCTTGAATTATTACTCCATCTGGACGCACATAATTCACACAGTGGGAGACTTCACGTCCCTCTCCGTCCACTATTCTCACTCTGTCCATAAACAGTGTCCTGCCTCTCTTCCACTGTGTATACTTTTCGTGGAACAGTCTATTCTTTACATGTTGATTAGCCCCAGGATGCACATGTTTCATTGCTTCATCCCAGATCCAGGATTTCCTGCAGTTATCAATCTCCTCCCAGGCTCTCCGAGGAAAGGTAGGAAAGGTCATACCAAAGATTTCATTGGCCTTTCTACGAACCAGTCTCTCCTCTTTACTTGCTTTGGTCAATCTGAGACCGCTGGCCTGGCTTGGGGGTGGCCAGTCCTGGTTCTGTCAGCTTCACATCCTCAATGAAATTAAAAAAGGATTCCTGACTTCTTCTTCTGGTGAAGCCAGGGCAGTGGCATCACCACCTTCTTGAACACATTCCTCTGAGGCAAGATCTTGAGGCTGTGTACCCGTTCCTTTCTCACAAGGCCACATAGGTTCCCCCTCATCTTCCTCTTCACTGAGGATCTGAGCCCAGGAGTGAGCAGTAGTTCTCACCCCCGAGACTATCCATTCATCACTAGGAGCGGAGGTCGACACTTCCCATTCAACGGCCTCCCGCATCTCATCTTCACCTTCGAGACTTGGGCTAGGCCCCCCCACCCAGGGGTCTATTGATGCTTTATCTGAACTTGCGTTCTGAGATCCAGCATCCAAAACTTCAACTTCAGATTCAGTCTCTAATTCTGCACTCTCTAACTTTGTGCCACACTCCCCCGGGGGACCTTCCTTCACAGGCTCCGCCTGATGCTGTGTGCTGCCAACTGCAGATTCTTGAAGTTGTGTCCATGTGGGAGCCAAACGAATTTGAGGCACTTTATACAAGCCATATTTTTGTAGACAACCAGCACAGTGAGGAATCATGAAGACATCCCTTCCAGCACTCAAGTACATCTGGCATACACGCACTGGATAATTAGGAATTGCCACATCAGAAGGGAGTTGCCCTCTATAGCACCAATTTTCAATGTCTCTCAATCTATTTACTGCTGCTGTTACTGCAACCCGGGCATGATCCGGGTAACGAGCTGGTCCTGAGGCCATAACTGCAGAAAAACAAACAAAAGTTCACTGTAACTGAAAGTTCCACTTTAAATGAACACACTCTGTAGCTTTAAAATGGCTCCTCTGCTGCTGTGTTTACTTTACTACCCCACCCTGTAATGGCGGCGGCAGCACTCCTGTGCATCAACATTCAGACTCTAGGTCAAGCCACTGCGCACCCGATTCACATCAGCTACTAATAACTTTTAATTAAACTGCACAACTTGTTCTGTTCTGGCTGTTCTCAAATTTACAGGATTTTCCTTGGACTTTTCACATGCTGGCAACATTTATTTAATCACAGTCCCTTTTAAAACTTCAGCTTTCAGCACAGGATTGCCTGCTTTTACTAGTGTTGCACTTATTTTACAACCCACAGTCTCTCTGGCTGCAGACTTTAAACTGAGGCTACTTTCATTGCTATGCACACATTTAATGGCTTTACAGACTTGCACTTGCCAGCAGGATATCACACAATAGCTACTTGCAAAGCGACTATACAGCTGCACTCACATTTTATATGGCATTACTGAAAATCACTGATTTGAGCAGTTTTAAATCATTTACTCACTGTTATGTAGCAGATTGCTGCAATGGAGAAAACGACCTGCAGCTAGATTTTGAAGGCCTCGGATTTGAAGCAGGCGGGCAGTCTCGCGATCGTAGTATTAATCACACAATTCACTGATCCCATGACCGATAAGCGGGTTGAGCCGATTTTGAACTAGAAAAGTCACTTTTCACTGTTTACAGCGCTTTGAACTCACAGCGCGCTCCTCCACTGCCAGTACACGCACTACTCTCTGTCTCCCTCTCGAATGCTGAAGCAGACACATAAGAGCTGGCTGAGGGGCGGGACTAATGGCAAACTGACCAACCACACGATGCCATGCAAATGAACCTCTTCTTCCTCACGAGGGCTCCTCTCCTCACGGCGATCGTCGAGCAGGCAAATTCAAACTGAAAAGATGCACTTTTTTTTTTTTCAACTGACTCCATGGCGGGAGCCCATCTCAACCATGTAACATCGCCATTAACTCTGCAGTCTCTAGCATTGCACAGAAAGCATTGCCAACGTCCAGGGCATAATTTCTCTGTTGCTACCCATAGTTTTCCACACTTTTCTTCACAGAAATTCATTTTAAAAGCATTTTAAACGTCCAGAGCACAATTTCTCTGTTGCTACCCCTAGTTTTTCACACTTTTCTTCACAGAACTTTATTTTAAAACTGACAAACGCTGTAAACTATGTTGATGCAGGACAAGGACACACACTTTGGCTTTACAGCTCCTTGGTAAACTGTTGGCATTTTTTAAACAGCAGCACAAGATTCACAGCACACAGCACACACTAGGGAAATTGCTTCAACTTTTTTGGGCTACTGACTGCCAGATAGCCAAAACGCTAGCCTACTTGCCCAAGCACCTTCCTTCCCAAACAAATCCAAAGTGGTGCCTCCATTTTTGTGACCCATATGTCCATTTTTGTATCATGGATATACATATGCGTATCTACGGGTTCGGGGAAGGATGAGGTTACCTGGCACAAGAGACCTAGGTTTGACTACTCTGCACAGGGGCACCCAAGTAAATCCAACTACAGGAAGCAATAACTGTAATGTCCAGAACCAGAATTGGGATTTTTCAGTGTGGCTTTATTTATTAACTCACTGAACATAAACAAAGCTCGGTATGGTCACCCACAGGGCTACGTAACTGTAATGCAGATTAGAGGTTAAACACAGCGGTCCATTTGGTGAATGAACACAATACAACAGTTGTCTGGCTTTGGACCCACCAGGCACTCAACCCGGACTTTGCATACGCATTGGATACACAGCCCGACTGGCCCGGCTCCCCTGCCAGCCACTTGACTGACGGTCCACTTGAAGAATGAACCCAAACTCTACTTGGAAAGACATCCCATCAAACAAGGAGACTCCCAAACTCCGGCTCCCCACACCACTTGAAGTCTGCGACTCCTAGAGAGATTTTGTTTTCGTACTTCCAATTCGAAACTCCCATCAAACAGGGAGACTCCCATCCAACCAGGAGTAATGTTCCCATCCTGTGGCTCCCCACACCACTTAGAGTCTGCGACTCCTAGAGAGATTTTCAAGTTACGATCCACGTCTGGGTACCCACCCCACGACAGGGGAGCTGGGCCAGTCGGGCTGTGTATCCAATGCGCATGCAAAGTCCGGGCTGAGTGCCTGGTGGGTCCAAAGCCAGACAACTGTTGTAGTGCTCATTCCTCAAATGGACCGCTGTGTTTAACCTCTAATCTGCATTACAGTTATGTAGCCCTGTGGGGGACCATACAGAGCTTTGTTTATGTTCAGTGAGTTAATAATAAGCCACACTGAAAAATCCAATTCTGGTTCTGGACATTACAGAGTTATTGCTTCCTGTAGTTGGATTACTCTAAGTTCCTGCAGAGTAGCCAAACCTAGGCCTCTTGTGCCAAGTAGCCTCATCCTTCCCCGAACCCGTAGACTTACAGCTCCCCACCAGGTATTGCTGCCAAATGCCAACAGCATGCCACCTGTCGTTGTTTTGGTAAAAGGACAGGGGTGGGGAGGGTTACACTTTGAATTCCCAAGATTCTAAGAACTCTCTGAGCTGAAGATTCCAAATGTGGCTCATGCAGCTGTAAAATTCTATTATGATGTCATCCCTCTAGTCTCAGTTGTGACTGAGGACAGAGTGAGACAGTGTGAAACTCATTTAACTGGAGTTTCCCAAGCTGCCTTCCCTGCCTACCACTAGGTCTTACTGGGATTCTAGTAACCCCGGGTAACAAAGGGGTTACACTGGGTAGCCATTTCACCCCTAGTTTCTGACTACATGGTATGCTAGTTGCATAGCAGCGACCTGCTGTGGCATATTCTATCCACTCCTTTCTCCCAGCAGTTCTCCCTTAAGATGCTGAGGCACTGTGACAAGGCAGTAGGAAGGACCTGTGAGATGCTGGGGTATAGAAGCTGGTGCTGGGGTATAGATGCTGTGAGACATGGAGGGGTATCAGCAGCAGAAGGAGGGATGTGGTGTTGCCACTGTGTAGACTGTTGGTGATACCTCCCCAGAGTACTATGTCCTGTTCTGGAGATCGTACCTCAGGAAGGATATAAACAGTATGAAGAGTGTCCAGAGGAGGCCAACAAAAATGGTGCAGGAGCTGCATCAAAAGCCGTATTAGGAGAGACTAAGGAACCTCAATATGTGCACCCTGGAAGAGAAGAGGGAGAGGGTTGAACAAGGTACAGTAGGGGAGTATTTTTCAAAGGAGAAGGTGCCCGAGAACATGGAGATATGCACTGAAGCTGGAAGGGGGAAAATTTGGGAGGGGTGTGAAGGAACTACTTCACTGAAAGGGTTATGAATGCCTGGAACAGTCTTCCAGTAGAGGTAGTAGGGGCAAAAACAGTAGTGGGCTTCAAACTCACATGGGATAGGTACAAGGGAATCTTAGTCGCGAAGTGTGTGTGTGGGGGGGTTGCTGATCAGGAAGGGCCTGCAGTGACAGTATAGGCGGGGACAAATGGGCAGACTAGGTTGGTCAAGCTGTCCTTATCTGCTGACAGAGTCTCTGTTTCTCTGCTGGAGTTGGTGGATGTGGGCACCTTAGATATCAGACAAAATATGCTGGACCATTGAACTTCAAGATTTGACTTTACTGGAGGGCTTCTTGACAAAGTTCATTCGTACAATAAGTAATCTCAGGCCCAAGGACCACAGTTCATCTCATACACAATTCATTAAGGCAATCCATTATTCCTGGGTAGATTTCACTCTTTGTCTCTGACTACATGGTATGCTAGCTGCATAGCAGTGACCTGCTGTGGTGCATTCTATTCATTCCTTGCTTCCAGTAGTTCTCCTTTAGATCACCATCTCTGACTTCCTCTGTTTTTTTGAGTATTGTCATTGAGACAAAGGTCAGGAAGCATAGGCAAACCAGGAGCCATTATTTATTTATTTATTTAGTTTTTGTTGACCGGGTAAGTGCACTAGACAAATCCTGCCTATTTTCAGGCATGACCCGGGGGAGGGGGATACAGATGAATGCCAACTGATTTTGAACCAGATTAAGCTGTTGGTGGTATTTTTAGTGAATGAGGGAAATTTGGCCAGGACACTGGGGAAATTCCCCAACTCTCTGTCAGTAGGGAGAGCTGCTGGCCGATTGTTATGGCCACTCAGCCTCAGTTGGTGGATGGTATGGACGTTTCAGAGGCAGGGGAGAGGGCCTCCTCTCCTGTGCTCGGAAATGTAGAGGTCACCATGGATCTTTACAGCACAGATCTAGTAAATGGGGAACTAAGATGTTTTTCTACGAATGGCTTATTGGAGGACAACATACTCAGCATTGCAGAGCCTGACTTACAGACAAGTGATTTTTCGTTACAAACAGAAGTAAAAGTTAACTCTTTAAATCCTCTGGAAAAATACAGACAAAGTTCAGAAGGACCTACATTTGTTTTTGCAAACCCCAGAACTGTAGATGTCGGCCTGGTTGACGGCCCGTCTGACAGCCCTGTCAAATTTGCTGACGCAGCTGCATCAAAGGACGGCACCGACCTGGTTCCAATAAATTCACCCTGTCAAACACTTGAGAAAATGGAAGTTTTGACTGGCAGTCTGACCGCTGATAGCAGCGAGTGCATAAGCTGACCCCTTTTCAAATGAATGTTTCAACAGTCGCGGTCACTGGAAATTGGCATACACCTGTTGAAAATAATGAACTCTTTAGTTTTCCTGAAGCGCCTAAGCTGAGTGAAGAGAGGCAAGTTAATTGATGAGCGAACAAAACTTTCTATCATTGGTTTCCATGCAGGCAATGTAAAGGGAGCAGGGGCTCAGGCTGGTGCTGGAAATGGGCTACAGAGCGATATCGTTTTTCAAACTGACCCGATGCATCAAAAGCAAGCGACTACCTTCCTTTTTCAGCAAAAAAAACAAACCCCCAAAGTATCTCCTGAAATCCTTAAAAATAAAAGAGCTGCTTTAACTGCTGCAAATCATAATTTAAACCTCACACCTTCTTCTAGAAAGATGGATCCTGGTCCCATAATTGCACAAAATCCTTCAACACTGAACTTATTCAGCAAGCTTTTTCTCTTCCTTCAGGAGTCCACGATAAATCCGATATATGGTCCCCAAATACAGCTTTAGCAGAAGCTGGATGGAAGACAAGTCCCACAGGGACATGGGTTCCTGACCCAGAGTGGCCTTCCTCCTTTCCCCTGTCCACAGCTTCCACTGAATGGTCCCCTACTACTACTGATCAGGAGAATAGGCCTTCTCCAACCATCCCTGTGATAAAAACAGATATTAACAAAGGGACTTTGCCTACAGAAAATGGACCTGGACAACATTGTTTACTGGAAGCGACTGAGTCTAATGACAACCCTGAAATACCCCCCTCAATCTAGACCCCTTCTTTTGGACCTTTTTTCTCAAAAAAGAAAGGAAGCTGCACCCTGAAGAAACGCAATAAGGATTTGGTATAAAGAGGGTTTACCTGAAGGGCCTGACTGGGTGTTTGTAGGCAAACACTTACTCAAGGAATCTTTACAATTTTCACCACGAGATGTATTTGCCTTTATCAACATTTCAGGGGAAGACAGCTACAATATGTTTTAGATCCCCTTATTTGCTAGATTTATTTTGGCAAAGATATAACCAGCATAAATTCTCCCCTCTGTGGTCTCCCTTTATAGTTACACCATTAACCCAATCCTTGATTAAATATGTGACAGTGATGTTTAGAAACGAAGGCGTGCATGTGGAAGACATCACTTTCTGTCTTTCTCAGAAATGTGATGTTCTGAGTGCTCCTGAGGCAGTATTGGACACAGCATTTTTTTGGACTGGTAGCTGAAGGTATAAAGTGAAATTATGGCTTATTGATAATGAAACTGAATATATTCGAAATTAATTTACCCTTGGTAGAGATAGGGGTGTAAGTTTCTATGCTGAGCAGCCCCAGGCCTGCTATAAGTGTGAAGCCCGGTCACATATCTCTTGTTCATGTGACACTTCTAGATGTGAGATTTGTGGGGAATTGGGGCATGGTAGCTTTCAATGTGCCAATATGGTGAAATGAGATCTGTGTGAAGAATCAGGAATTGGCTATAGAGATTGTCCCTGGGCAGCCAAAAACAAGGTTACAGTTATTAGTCCTGAACTATTAATTCAAAAATCCCAGGATGAAGCTTTTGCTAAATGTCAGCCAAATAAATCTGAGCCCCCTCCCCCCCCACCAGAGGGAAAAACGGAGCTGAGGAAAAAGCAGGCATCAGACGTAGGGCCTCTTCGAACTTAGGATGTAGCTGAAAAAACTCCTGATATTTTTAATATACAACATTTCCCTCCTGTATATTATCAGGAAATTGAAGCCCCAAAGCCTCAGTCTTCTAAATCTAATGATAAAAGGGTTATGAGGAGCTTAAAAATACCTCCTCCCCTTCATTCTGCATCTCCACCTCCTGAGGGCTCCCTTACTTTTGAAACAGATAACTCTTATGCCATTTTAGATAAAATGGGTGATGACTCTGACATGGATGTAGATATCATGGGTCTTTCTCAATCCTCTGAGAGTAAAACATCTCAAAATGACTACAAAGAAAAAAAAGGAAAAAAGGAAAAAAAGACCCTGAATAAAATTATATGGCTAAATTTAGCATTGGGTCCTTTAATTGTAGTAGTCTGTTGAATAAAGACAAAAGAAATGCTTTGTTTCATTACTTACATCAGGTTAAACTAGATGTCTGTTTCTTACAAGAAACATGGCTGTACACAGCAGATCAGTGTCGCCTAGTGACAAATGAATGGATGTAGGGACCCCCCATTGGTCCTTTGGGTTAGATAGAACTGATGGTTTAGGGATTCTTTTTTCTCTTATAATTTCACCCTGAAAAAACTAATAGATTTAATACCCGGGAGATTATTAGTATTAGATGGAACTTAGAAATTAGCTAATTTCTGGTTCCTAGTTGTATATGGGCCTCAGACTAAAGCTGGACTGGTTAATTTATTTAACACACTATTACCTTACCTGGCTACCACCGATCATATTATTCTGGGGGGAGATTTCAATTGTGAACTCCCTTCCTCTAGAAGAGGGAAATTAGGAAAAAAAACTTAGCATGATACTACAGCTTTAGGGCGAATTGTTACTTTGACAGGGTTAAAAAATGGAAAGAATTATGAAAAAAGGGGATCTGTTCACACATTTCAAAAGGGGAAGTTCACTTCAATTATTGATTACCTTTTTTTTTCAGAAAATCTCCCCTTCCCCTTTCATTATTCCTGTGTAAATGAATGTTCTGATCACTTATTGATTATCTTAAGTTTTGGTTCCTCTCCCTCTAGTCATAAAACAAAAAACAGATGGATACTCAATACGTCAATTTTAAAGGACCCTAAAGTTATACAAGGCATAAAATCATTATTATGGGCACGAACATCAGTGGCTGATTTGTATGATGAATTATGGGATTGGCGGGAGGATACTAAGAATGATATAAAAAAATGGTGCCAAAATGACTGTAAAAGAACGGTTTCATCACAATTTCTTCATTATTTATCATTAAGAGGGAAATTACAGAATTTATTTTCTAATGCCAATACTTCTAGAGTGGATTTCTCATCTCAAATTGACCAAGTTAAACTTGCAATGACGGCATCCCAGTATGATAGAGCTCGGACCCTATAAACAGAGCTTTCCTTTGGAACCCAAAAAAGCCCTATGGGGGATCCCTTTGAGGCTTTTGAAAGAAAAAAAGACTCTATTAACTCAGTTTCTACAGAATAATAGTGGAGAAGTTAAATCTGCCCCCATTGATATGTACAACATTATTCAGAATCATATTTCAGAGCAAGAAGATTTACAGTGCCTCCAATCAAAGAACTTAAGACCTTTCTTCACCTGATTGATTTACCACAAACCCCAGATTGAGACCTTTCAAAACTAGCAAACCCCACAAAGGAACATGAAATCATTAAAGTTCTGTCTTCTTTAAAGTCGGGGTATCCCCTGGGTTGGATGGTATACACAGTGAGTTTTATAAATGTTTTCATCATATCTTGGCAGTATGCCTTGAAAAATTATTTTCTTCTCTTCAAAAGGTTAATAGGTCATCCTCTATGTTTATGATAGGATTGTTAGTATATATCTTTAAAGGAGGAGATAAAACTAAACTATCTAATTGGAGACCTATCACAATTCTGAATTCTGATTTTAAAATTATGTCCCAGATACTTAATAACAGACTTAGAGCAGTCTCTTGTGACTTATTATACCCCCTTCAATTATGTGGAATTCCAGAAAGAAAAATTCAGTCTGCTTTAATAAATATCAGAGAAATAATAGAATTTTCAAATAAAAATTTATCCCAGAATTGTATTTTATCTTTGGACCAACAATAAACTTTTGACAGGGTTTATAGAATCTTTTTATTTTCTGTTCTATCACACTATGGAGTCCCTGAGGGGTTTATTAAATGGATAACTTTAATGTATGACGATGTGGTAGTCTTTCCAGTTATCAAAGGGATACCATCTTTTCCCATTAAGATTAAGTATGTAGTTTGACAGGGCTGTCCATTTAGTCCCTTGCTATTCACATTTTCCCTTGACCCTCTTCTTAGGAGTTTAGCCTTTTCTGATAGGCTTCCACGTATATTTGGGACTACTCAAGAGGATATTGTGGTTGTTCAAGCTCATGCTGATGATATGTGTGTTTTTCTTTCCAATATTCAAATTCCCATGGGTTTAGATTGTTTGGGAAGGTATGAACTAATTTTAAACTCAAAACTTAATCTAAAGAAATCAAAAGGGCTTTTTTGGGGCCTGTAATAACTGACCAGATAGATGTATCAGGTATCATTGTCTCTTCTACACCATGCAAAATACTTGGTATGATTTTTGGCCCCCAGAATCTTCCTTTAGAAAACTGGGATATAGCTCTGAAAAAGGCAGAATTAAAACTTCAAAGATGGAAAGGGTGGAGATTGTCCAAAATAAAGAGGGTTTCAGTAATTAAAAAATTAATTATTCCTGGTTTACTATACATGGGTATGGTTTATACCCCCTTTGGCTCTAGAGACACGCCTATATGCCTGCTTCTTCTCCATGTTGTGGGGCAGTAGACTTAACCCCATTAAGCGGTGCTATACTTATTCACCTATAGCTAAGGGAGGTCTGGATATGGTGGATCCTTTAACGTTCTTTTATGCTTTATTCCTTTCTCAGAATTTTAATATTGATCCATGTTTTCCTAGCTCTATACAGCATTTATAGATACTAAATAACTTTAAAACTTTTTTTGATATATGGAGTACCCTCCCTTCTAGGATCCCTAAACACGTTTTTATACCTTATTCTTCAAACCATGTGCTCAAAAATTAACTAAATGGTCCATTTCTCACCTTTTTATAAGCGCTAACTTAGGAGCTAAATTGTATAGGTCTATTTTAGAACAAATTTACCCAACAGAACCTGAATTTGCTAACTGTCCTCTGGCATTGAAAGATTATACTATAAAACAACTGAATAATCCTAGGATTCCCTCTCACATGTGGGAGGTTTTGTAGCTATCAGTCTATGGCAGACTGAATATTAAGGGAAATGCTAAACACAAAATGGTAAATGAAAGGTATTGCCCATACCTTAAATGTCAGGCTTTAGAGAAAACGATGGATCATTTTTATTCCAGTGTTCATACGCAAAAGGCTTATGGGAATTTTTAAGTACTAAATTAAGCTTTAGTTGGCTATCAAAAATTGATTACTAGGTCTTGATTTTGGTTTTTTTCCCCATCTTGTTACCTTATATAATGGGAGCACTCTAACAGTTTTTTGTTGTTTAAAGTTGTATTTATGGCAGGCTAGATGCCAGTGGGTGTTGCAGAAGAAATTTATGACATATGACACTTTTTATGTTTTAATAATGAAAGCTATGAAATCAATATATTTGAATGATAAAGAAATTTACTCATCAAAAAAAAGTCTTTAAATGGTGGAAAGGGTTATGTCTTTATTAAATATAAGTGAAAAATAGCAAAAATCCATATATCCTTTTTTTGTGTAAGATAAATGAGAGATACCAATTCATTTTGGGTACTAGTGTTATAAAAATGTGTTTAAATATATTTTATAAATTTGTTTTTGGATATGATATGACTGTATTATCACTAGAGATTTTTATGAGGAAATCATTTTCATGTGTGTTTGATTCTTTTGCTTATTGAACTGTCCTTTAAATGTATTTTTTGATGTATTTTCAATAAAAACTCCCCTACTCTTTTTGATAAGTGCCATGGGATCTTTAACATCCACCTGAACTACCACTGATCCAGGCAGATGGGACCTCGGTTTAACGTCTCATCCAAAAGATGGCACCTCAGAAGTGCAGCACCCCTCTCATGCTGTACTACAGTGTCAGTACTGGGATATTAACCCAAGTGCCAGATGTGGGAACTGAACCCACAGCCCTCTGATCTCCCAGCCTCAGAGGCGAGAGTGCTACCTACTGAGCCACTGACACTGTAAAATCAACTTCACAAGTGGTGTTTTTTTATTATCAATAACAAAAAAATAAAATTGTTCAGGATAGCTCTTCAAAAAGGAAGTACAAATAGAGAGAACAAAGTCCTTCATCTGAGGGTTTCTTTTCAATGTCAAATTTCATAAACTCTCTCTAACAAAAGATTGCTCTTTTTTTATAAGAAGTCTCTGCCTGGCAATTAATGTCTGCATCCTGAACTTGTTAAGAGATATCCTGTTTCTCACAAAATGTATCAGAACTTTGCCAGTTTCTTCCCTTGCAGGTGAAACAAAATAGAACATTGCATCCCAAAACTAATCTCCTACTGACAGCTCTGCAGAAGAGTTTGTGGAGGTCAAACTGCATCTCAAAGTTAACCCCATGAGTTCCAAACAGGTTTTTGCAATCATTTGAACAATATACAGTAACTATATGCATGTTCAAACCAGAGAACTCAGTTTCACATAAAGATTCACATATATTTTTATAACCCCAAATAAACAAGGTGGAAGAAAAGATAGAAACAGCAAGTGAAGGCAGGGAGATTGTGTGTGTGTGTGTGTGTGGGTGTGTATAGGGTAGTGAGAGTGTCAGTGATCAGTTCCTAGGTCTCACAAGAAAATTTGCATAATCCCCTTTTGGGGGCTCACCTTAATTACCCCTCATTCTCCAGGTTGCCTCCTCTGTTCCCCAACCCCTCGTTCAGTCTGCCGCCATACCCCAAGTCTGTATGTATGGCCCAGGGCCCCCCAGCAGCCTTTGTGTTTGTTTTGGTCCATTACCAGGTTGGGGAGTGAGATCATGAGCTGCTAGCAACTTCCCCAGCTGGCAGGTGCTCATGCATGCACAAGGAAGTGCTTTGATCTGCCGACCTCTATGGAAGCAGCCATGTTTCTGATACTTTGACCCTCTAAAGCAGCCAATCAGATAAGTGGGCACCCAAAGACTGTGAGAGGGGACTCTTGGGAGAAGGTGTTGACTGTTTTTAGGTGCCAAGAGACATAGCCAATCAGTAATCAAAGAGGGTTGAAAATGTTGATTAATGACAGGATTGGACCAATCAGAAGGCAGAATCGTGGGCAAAAAATCTCAGAGACTTTGGGAAATCAAGTCAGTCTGGTCTGGGCTCTGAGTCGGTCTGTGCTGGGCTCTGACTGAGTCAAGAGGGCTCAGTACAGTGAGCAGAAGTACTTTTAAGGCCTTGCTCAGGACTTAAACCTAAGTCAGTTTGAGAGATAAAGGAGCAGACGTCCTGCCATTTGAGAGGAACTGTGCTGTTGTGGCAAGCAATCCAGGCATCCTGTTGGAATTTTCTGCATGGAGGAGATTTCTACTGCATACCAGTTTTGGGACTGGGGAGAAACTGTTTTGCTCAGAGAGAGCCTTGCTGAAGACTGGGTGCAAGCCAGAGCAGAGGTGGTTGCTGTTTGAAACCAAGAGCCTGTCTGAGAACTGTGCCAGCTAGGACAAAGGTGGAAGTTGTTCTGAATGCTGAGAGAGAAGGGAAAGCTGAGCAGGTGCCCTATGCTCCAATACCCAGTTGTTGCTGCTGTGTTTCAGGCGTATAAAGGAACTGTAGCTGTGGATTGTGAAACTGGCTGCCAAACGGCACTGGCAAGTGAAAGATCTGTCAAAATACCTGCTTACACACTGAAGCTGTTTTGCTGGCAAGAGAAGAGGGAAACCAGAGGTTGTCAGCTACACTCAGAGCCAGGTGGGGAAATTGCTAACCCTGCCAAGTGGGGTCTATTGACTACAGGGGGTCATAGGTTTATTCCTGAGTACTAGAGCACTCTGACCTGTGAGGGAGCTGGGTTGTGGAGCCACTCCCAGGTCTTGGTCCTCTGTACTTTGGTGGGCCTTGTGCAGTAGCTCTGCAATAGCCTTGAATAGGCTGAAGGTGACAAGTGGCCAGATCTTCAATTAACGGGATAAGCGGCGAGACCTTCAATCAAATTAAAGATCCAAGCTACAACATTCTTCCCTCCTGTTTTCAAGTTCATCCAGCTGTTCATTCCAAGGTTCTGCTGTTCCATCAACCCCAGAGCTTCAGTCACAGATCCACCAGAAAGTAATCTGCAGAATCGTGAGTAACTGCAAGAATTGTCCTGCACCTGGGGGATGTATACAGTTTATTTCAAGTTGTGCCCCATGGCATAGTAAAGAGATAGAGCAGTTATTAAAGAGAAAGAAAGGCTAAAATTTGACTTAAAGCAAGGGCCCTAATGCTAACCAACCTGTGGCACCAAGCAGGCCTACAACTAGAAACCTGGGTACCCAGTTAGGACATAGAGGCAGTCACAGGTACCAGTGGGGGTGGACATTTGGGGTGATCTGGCTTATGGGCCCTGATGTTATTGTTCTTAATAATTTCCTAACCACTTTTTCCTCCATAGCTATCCCTTATCCAGGTACCCTGACCCTAGCCCTTCCCCATAATAATGCTGTGTTTTGTTGTTTGAAAGTGCTGTGCGAAGGGTGTTTTGTGGGACTCTACTGTAAATTGAATATGGTATGTGGTATTGGCGTACTGTATGTAAAGTAAAGTGTTTATTGCAGTTTCAGGTGTGGGGTCTCTAGCTGGGGCTGTGGGTAGGTACAACTTCCTAGAGGGTTGTGCTAGCATAACATATAACCCACTTAAGAAATTCTCTGGGTGGAGGCACTGTGCAAATAGTAATAGCATTAGAATAGAGCCCCTGGTTACAGCCAAATCTGAACCCAGGACCCTCAACCTGCATACAGGTAGGCAGGAAAGGGTAATAGCCCATCGGCACATGGCACCAGGACTACATCTTTGGAGGCACCACTGGGATTACTGCCCCCCTAGTGGCCAAACCACATAATTGCAGTTGGATTTTATACAAAAAACTGGCAACAAAATGGAGGAAATTGCTAGATATGGCCTTGAATTCTCTACTGATACAATCTCTGTGCAATATTTCCTTGATTGGTGTGAGGCAAAAGAGGTTGATTCCCCAAATGCCCTACTGCTACTAGACATTCCTCTGGGCCCCAAGAAAGCTACACTTGAGGGAGCATTAGGTAAAGCCAAATGCCTTGGTAAAGCTGTGGTAAAGGGCAGCCATATTGATCAGAGTACCCAAAGTTCAATGGCCCTAGTGGAATATAGTTTTCCAAAAAATGGTTCTAGAGTGCCACTTGAGATTGTGTCTGATGAGCCCAGGGTAGTGTGAAAGGTCATACATATGTGCAGTGTAATGCCTAGGTCTGAGTAGTCCCTCAAAGCTGAAGGGTTCAAAGACAAGATCACCAAATTATTACAGGCAGTGGGCCAAACCCTCAAGGACTTAAAGAAGTTGTTTTAAACCCCTCAAGGTACCCTTCCCCTGGGACTTGTTCCTACATCTGCCACTGCACCTTCACCTGCACCTGCTTCTTCATCTGCACCAGCCCCAGTGCCATACCCAGCACTTGCACCAGCCTCTGCACCCATATCTGCCCTGGTACTGGCACCCATGCCTAATCCTGTGCCTGTGCCCTTCATTAGCCATGACTCTTACCGCAAGTTATGAATGTTTTCTGGCACCCTTCCCACGCCTAATGGGGAGGATGACCTGGAGACCTGGATAGACTTGGCTACCACGCTGGTGCAGGACTGGCAATGCTCCAAGGCTGAAAAAAGAAAACACTTGGAGGAAATCCTCCGAGGACCTGCTGTAGATGTTATTCATTCATTGAGGGCTACCAACCCAGATGCTGGTGTGCAAGAGCACTTGACCACCTTAGAGTACGTATCTGGGAGTACTGATACTGCTGAAGACTTAATGTGGAAGTTCAAAGCTGTTAGACAAAGAAAAGGATAGCCCTTATCTGTTTACTTAACCAGACTGGAGAAATTGTGACAGAAAATTTTCAGGAAAGGAAGCATGTCCTCCGGTGAACTGGATCAAGTGAGACTGGATCATATACTTCAGTCTGCTCAACACTTCAATTGGGTACTGCTCAAACTGTGGCTACATGACTGGAGAGCTAGTCCCCAATCTTTATACATGTTGGTGAAAGAAATACGTTAAGCCAAGGAAGAAGAAGACTCCTGGGATCCTTGTGTTGCTGTAGCACAAGTAACTCCTGTCCCTGACAAAGGGCCTGCCAATAATGGTCCTGGACTCCAAGAGATACTTCAAGAAATTTGAGAACTGAAGACTGGTGTTATCACTAAAGCCACCTCAGGTCAAGGCTCAGGTACCCATCAGAGCGCATCTGCCGTGGGAATGACAGTGCACGCACAGGCACCCCCCCCCGCAGATGGCAGCCTAGAGACTCAAATCAATGAATTGTCTGCCTTGGCAAAAGAATTTATGGGCTGTAGTGTGCAGCCCCAGACTTGGCAAGGAGGGAGGGAGACCCAACAAGGACCCTCTACTGTCAGTGCTCCTGTTCAAGCGTCACATATGAATACGTGTTCTGCACTGCACCAGCCATGAATGGAGACCCAATTGTGATGTAACGTCACAGCCAAAGCAGACCAGAGAAGGTGTGTTTTGTTACAGGTGTGGGAAGGATGGTCACATTAAGAGGGTGTGCCAGTCCCGAGAGGCCCATCCAGAGTGAGAGATAGACTGCTTGCAGAAAAGCACCTGTGGCAAAGTAATTCTAGTGGGGCTCCAGCTCAGTCTCAATCCAACTCATTTGTAGCAAAGTCATCTGTTCAGGTTTCTACAGATACCCCTCTGGACTGGTCAGATTTGGCAGGTCCTTCTATGGAAACCACTCTGCACATAGATGGAATCCCTGCTTGAACTGTTTTAGACAGTGGGTCCCAAGTTACAATAATCTTTGAAGACTGGTACAGTATGATCAGCATCTATCCAACCACCCACTACAACCACTCAATGGCCTTCATGTCTGGGGACTGTATGAAAAATCATATCCATATCTTGGTTACCTAAGAGTGTGGCTTTCTTTTCCATCCTCTGGAGCAGGTGTAGGAGATCCTGTGGAAACATTAGCCTTGGTCTGTCCTCCCTCTGGATTATACGATGGTATTTCTGTGTTAATTGGTACCAATGCGCATATGTTCGGCCGCCTTGCCCAGCTACGTCAAGAAAGGCAGAAAAGGAGAACTGGGAGAGCTCTGCATGTTCATGCAATGATACAGAAAGCCTAGGAGTCACAGTTACATCCCAAGGAAGAGGCCCAAGATGAGCCTGTGGGTATTGTTTGGAAGAACGATCCTTCTGCTATCCTGTAGCCTTCTTACACTGAATGCAGCATCAGTGGAGAAGTGCGGTTAAGAAAAGATATGAGGAACCAAATACTGATGCTGGATGCTCCAGAAGCAGGTAAAGTTCCCAAAGGACTGCTCGTTAAGCCCACTGTACTCCCTATCCATGCTCACTCTTACGCCCAAAGAGTGGTGCCCCAGATAAAATGTTACAGACTGAGATATTGCAGTGTCCAGAGGCTGCACCCTGGCTAAAGTCTACTGTGCTGACATGGCTGTGCTACCATCCTAATGCAAAACTGAGAGAGAGAGTGAGGTATTGCCTGACCTGTTTGACTTTGGAGATTCACCTATCCCAGACAGCTGGAGAACTAGAATCAGTAAGAAGCTGGCTCAGAGAACCTAGGTATTTTTCCTTAAAGAATGGTATGTTGGGTGCATCACTGGTGATGAACACCATATTCAACTGCAAGATGAAAAACCTTTTTGTGAAAGATCCAGGCGCCTAGCTCCTGCTGACATAGATGACATCAGGCATCACCTGCAAGAGATGTTAGCTATTGTCATATTACAAGAGTCATGAAGCCCATTCACCTCCCCAATTGTTGAGGTGCAAAAGGAGAACATCTCTGTTAGAATGTGTGTGGACTACAGAACACTCAATAAAAGAACTGTACCTGATCAATACGCCATGCCATGCATAAAAGACAGATTGGACTATGTGAATGGAAGCAAGTGATTCTCTGTCCTTGATCTATGCAGTGGATATTACCAGATCCCAATGACTCCAGAAGATAGAGAAAAAAATGCATTTATCTGTCCCCTGGGCTCTACGAATTCCTTTGCATACCACAAGGCATTTTGGGTGCACCTGCCACATTTCAGAGATTTATGGAGTGTGCACTGGGTGACATGAATCTCCTCGAATGCCTGGTGTTCATCGATGATGTTATTGTCTTTGGAAAGACCCCTGAAGAACATGAAGCCCATCTGTTTAAAGTGCTTAAGAGACTCGAGGAACTTGACTTAAAGTTATCCATAAACAAATGTCAATTCTTTCAGAGTTCTGTGAAATATATGGGCCACATTGTGTCTCTTGAGGGTATACAAACTGACCCCAGCAAGGTGGAGGCTTTAACAGACTGGCCAAAGCCCAACAATCCAAAAGAGCTCCAGAGATTTTTTTGGATTCTGTGGTTACTGTCGCTGTTTTGTCAAAGACTACACAAAGATAGTGTAGCCATTGCTAAACGTAACCCAAGGATACCACCTACTCATAAAACGTTCAAGAAAGGTACTGGCACAGAGACAGTAAAGACCTACTTCAGACCCCATGAATCATTTGGTTAGAGATAGACTGCTGATTGCGATGATGCCTTTGAAGAACTCATTTATCGATTGACCCACGCTCCTGTCCTTACTTATGCTGATCCTTCAAAACCTTATGTGTTACATATGGACGCCAGCCTATATGGCCTATGGGCCTTGCTTTACCAAGAGTACATCGAGGGAGTATGTCCAGTGGCTTTTGCTAGCAGGAGTCTGACATTCTCAGAGAAAAATTACCCTGTTCACAAACTGGAATTCCTCACTTTCAAGTGGGCAATAGAGGAGCAGTTTCATAAATATTTGTACGATGTAAAGATCCAGGTCAAGACCAACAACAACCCGTTGACATATGTCCAAACCTCTGCCAAACTAGATGCTACTGGCCACAGATGGCTTTCTGTCCTTTCAACTTATGACTATGCAGTAA
This sequence comes from Neoceratodus forsteri, assembly GCA_016271365.2. Classification (NCBI taxonomy): domain Eukaryota; kingdom Metazoa; phylum Chordata; order Ceratodontiformes; family Ceratodontidae; genus Neoceratodus; species Neoceratodus forsteri. The sequence goes on along the minus strand of CM057456.1, from coordinate 695,529,793 downwards.
GAGTATCATCCAGGCTTAAATCACATTGATGCTGATGCTCTTTCACGCAGACCTGCCTCCACTCAGCAGTGGGTGCATATTTCTGAACAATCAGTAAAATCTCTGTGCCACAAATTTGATAGAGATGAACCTCCATTGTCAGAGACTGTTGACTGCTTGGCAGTTTGCTTGGGACCTCCCAGATACTTGCATACCAGTGGCTTACTGTAATTTTGCAACTCTAGACTTAAGCTCTCTACCCCACCTAACTCCAGCTAAGATTCAAAGTGAGCAGAACTGTGATCCAATGATGAGAAAAGTCATTAATGCCTTAAAAAGGGGAAGAGGATGTCTAAAATGCAGTTCACTGACCCTAACACTGCTTTGTTATTTCAAGAGTGGTTTAAATTCAAATTACGTGAGCAGATATTATACTGAGAGCTGACTGACGGCCAAGGAGATATTGTTAAAAAACAGCTAGTATTGCCAACCAAGTTCAAGACTGTTGTACTAAAGACCTTGCATGACTATATTGGACATATGGGGAGTGAAAGAACTCTTGATTTGGTCTGATCCTGTTTTTGCTGGCCTAGAATGGGCATGGACATTGAGCAATGCTGTAAATCTTGTGGTAGATATATTCAAAGAAAGGTCCAGCATCAAAGAGCAGCACCACTGGTCAATATAACAACAAGTGCCCCAGTGGAACCTGTGTGCATTGATTTTCTTAGTCTAGAGCCAGACTCAAAAAAAATTGCTAATGTACTGGTAGTAACTGATCATTTCACAAGATATGCACAGGCCTACCCGACCAAGGACCAGAAGGCCTCTACAGTGGCAAAAGTTCTTGTAGAGAAGTTTTTCGTACACTATGGCACCCCTCAGCACATTCATTTGGATCAAGGCAGAGATTTCAAGAGCAGATTCATAAAAGAACTGTTGTCTATCTGGGGTGTCAGAAAATCCAGAACTACCCCTTATCACCCACAAGGAGATCTGCAACCAGAAAGATTTAATCATACCTTACTAGATATGCTTGGCATGCTGAACCCAAAAAACAAGCTAAGGTGGAGCCAAGAGATAAGTGCTCTGATACATGCTTATAATTGTACAAAAAAATGATGCTACTGGCTTGTCACCTTATCATCTTATGTTTGGTAGAGAAGCTCACCCAGTAGATGTGTGCTTTGGTGTCTCTCCTGATGGTGACAGATCTGAGAACTATCTGCAGTATGTTAAGAGATTAAAAAAACAGCTAAACCATGCATACCAGCTTGCTAATTCCTTGGCCACCAAAAGAAATCTAGTCAAAAAAGCTTGCCACGACAATTGTGTTAAGGTACAAGAATTACAACCAGGTGATTGGGTACTAATGTGAAACTTTTGACTTCAAGGTAAACACAAAATAACTGACCGCTGGAGCCATAACCCCAATGTTGTGCTCAGTAAGCTAAATGATCTGCCTGTGTACAAAGTGTGCCCAAAAGGAAATCCTTGCTTTGTTAAAATCATCCATAGAAATCACCTTCTGCCAATTGGGCAACTAGTCTTGAATGCATTACCAGAAACTGAAGCTCCAAAAGGCCCTGTGACCAGATCTACCACACGTAACAAACAACTGAACCAGTCTCTTGCCATCCCACAGTCAAAGCCTTCATCCAATAATGCTGGCCCTAATAATGATACTAATTCTGAAGATGATGAAAGTGAATTCTGTACTGCTTATTACCTGTCACCCGAACTTGCCCAATCATTTCAGGGAACCTTCCCTTCTTCAAGTCTTGCTCCTACTAGCCAAGTGTCCTCTGATAGTCCTGACCTGTCCATTGTACCTGAACCTCCAGACAGTGATGTCCACAGTGTGATTTCTGAAAGTGCTAATTTTCTCTGTGTCGTGGAGTTATCTGAACTTAGTGATTCCGAACCCAAAAAGACTTATAGTGAATCTGCAAGGGTTACCAAATTCAATGGGCTAAGTGAACTGTTCTCAAGAGAGAGCTGCTGCTCCTGAAACTGTCAGTTGTGCTGTGGATGATACCCCTTTTGTGGAAGTATCTCTTTCCAACCAGGATGAGCTTAGAAAGTCAGAAAGCAGCGATAATGTAGCAAATGTTGAGCCTATTCCAAGTTATAATTCTCAAGAAAGTGCAGAGGTGACCCTTTCTTTGGAAGCTGGGTTATTGGTGGACCAGGGACTGATCATCGAATGCTAATGTTGAAAGCCAAGTACAGATGCCCTCTCTGCATAGGCAATCAGAAAGAGCTGTAAAACCTATAGTTTGGCTTACCTATGACACACTTGGAATACCTGTTGACTTGCCCATGAATGTTGTCCACAAGGGAGAGTACATCACAGCCAACTCTCTGCCCAAAATAGTTTTCACTGATTCTTCTAACTTCAAAATCAAAACCTCCACCTAGTATAAAAGGGGTTAAAGATACAAAGTAAAATAGGACATATGAGGTATGTGCTGGTTTATGGTAAAACAAGGTTTAATATCTAAGGGTTAGAATCAAAAGTCCAGTGTTATTTCATATGGTTGAACAAATGTGAAAAGTGAGATGTCTACCTTTTTGATGTTATAACAAGGTGCCAAATGACTGCTCTTCAGAATATTTAAAAGGGTTCCATTTAAAGTGATAGAAAAATAGAAACATAGAAACACAGAATTTGTCGGCAGATAAGGACCGCTTGACCCACCCAGTCTGCCCATTTTCCTGCCTACTGGATAAGCTGCAGATCCTAGTTAACCAGCAGCCTACTTCTTCCTACCCCAACCCCCTAGAATTGCCTTGACTGTCCCATGCATGCTTGAATTCTACCACTGTTTTTGACTCCACAACCTCCTCCGGAAGGCCGTTCCATGCATCCACAACCCTCTCTGTGAAAAATACTTCTTTAAATTACCTCTGAGCTGCTCCCCATCTTCAAATTGTGCCCCTTGTTCTTGCACACCTCTTTTTGAAAGATGCCACCCTCTTGGACTTTGTTGATTCCTTGAGCTACTTGAAAGTTTCTATCATGTCCCTCCTTTCCTCGAGGCTATACATATTAAGCTCCTTAAGTCTCTCTTCATATGTCTTCTGGTGCAGACCCTGCACCATTTTAGTTGCCCTCCTCTGGACAGCTAACATCCTGTCTATGTCTTTGCGAAGACTGGGTCTCCAGAACTGCATGCAGTACTCCAGATGGGGTCTGACCAGCTGTCTGTACAGAGGAATAATAACTTCCTGTTTTCTACTGGTGATGCCTCTCCCTATGCATCCCAGTATCCCCTCAGCCCTCCTTGCTGCCCTCTCACATTGCTTGCCCACCTTTAGGTCATCTGATATGACTTCCCCCAGGTTCCTTGCCATTTTTGTTGTTGTTAGTATCTCACCCCCTATTGTGTACTCTTCCATTGGGATTTTGTTTCCCAGGTGCATTTACCTTGCACTTCTTAGCACTGAATCTAAGCTGCCATACATTTGACCATTCCTCTAACCTTGCCAAGTCCCTTTTCATCCTTTCCACCCCACCTTGTGCATCAACTCTGTTGCAGATCTTTGTGTCATCTGCAAAGAGACATACTTTCCTTCTAGCCCCTCTGCAATGTTGCTTATAAAGACATTGAGAGGACAGTCCTAATACTGAACCCCTCTTGGTACCCACTAGTAACCCCCTTTCTTCAGAGTGGACTCCATTTACTATTACTCTCTGTGTCCTATTCTCCAGCCAATTCTTTACCCAGGCTGTCATCTTGGGACCCACTCCCAGGCTAGCTAACTTGTATATTAATCTTTTGTGTGGGACTGTGTCAAATGCCTTGCCAAAGTCTAGGTAGGCCATGTCCACAGCCCCTCCCTGATCTACTACTTTGGTCACCCAGTCAAAGAAATCTATCAGATTTGTCTGGCATGACTTTCCTGCTGTGAATCCATGCTGCCTTGGGTCCTGTGCCCTTCTGGCCTCTAGATACTTGACAATTCTTTCCTTCAGAAGTGATTCCATCATTTCCCCTACCACTGAGGTTAAACTAACAGGTCTGTAGTTTCCTGCTTCTGCCTTGCTCCCACTTTTGTGAAGGGGAATCACATGTGCCCTCCTCCAGTCCTCGGGTACCACCCCATCCTCCCATGATTTGTTAAACAGGGTAGTCAGTGGTGTCACTAATTCTACCCTTAGTTCTTTTAGAATTCTGGGATGAATTCCATCAGGCCCCATTGCTTTGTCCATCTTCAGTTTTAAGAGTTCTTTCAGAACCCTTTCTTCTGTAAATGGGCTGGTATCAACTTCTGTATCCAGAGTGTTTCTACTGTTTCTTTTAGGTACTTCCCCCTCTTTCTTTGTAAATACTGAGCAAAAATATTTGTTTAGTATCTCTGCCTTTTCACAGTCACCCTCTGCCCACCTCCCCCCCTTTATTAAGATTCTCTATCCCTCCCTTGGTCTTCCTTCGCTTCCTGATGTACCTATAAAAGATTTTATCCCCCTTCTTAACTGAGTTGGCTATCTTTTCCTTGGTTTGGGCCTTTGCTGTTCTGACTGCCTTCCCAGCTTCCTTTTGCTTTAACTGATACAGTTCTCTGTCCTGTTCCTTCTGTGATTCTTTGTACTTCCTGAAAGCTTTCTTTTTCTCCTGAACCTTCACTGCCACTTCCTTTGAGAACCATAGTGGTTTCTTACATCGTTTAGTTTTGTTTATTTGCTTCACACAAAGACTTATTACCTCTGTGATGGCAGTTTTTATTCCCCATTGTTCTTCCACCCCTCCTTCCTGGCCATTTGCTAATGTATTTCTTAGGCACTCACCCATTTTGACAAAGTCATCCATCCTAAAGTCCAGTACCTTTGCCTTTGTATGGCTTGACTCTATTGCTGTGTTTATTGTGAACCATACTGTTCGATGGTCGCTAGTTCCCAGATGGCTACCCACTTCTACATCTGTGATCCTCTCTTCATCTCCATTTGACAGAATCAGGTCTAAGATTGCTCCCTCTCGAGTGGGCTCCAATACTAGTTGTCTAAGGCATGCCCCCTGTAGGGCATCTAGAATAACCCACTCTTCGAAGTGGCTGCTGCAACTGCACTCCAGTTAACATCTGGCATATTCAGATCACCCATCAGCAAAATCTCCCTTTTCTGCCATACTAAAGTATACTTTCTATCATTCCTTGTCCATTTCCTCTCCCCCTGAGAAGAGAGTCAACACTCTAACCCCTGTGCCGGATTGTGGTGCCATTGCCGGTCTCCAAATTTACCCACAGTGCTTCTTCTCCTCCCTGTTTTCCCCTTTGTTCTGTTGCTTTGATTCCTTCCCTTATATAAAGAGCTAACTCCTCCTCCTCTTTTACCCTCTCTATCCCTCCTGTAGATAGTGTATCCTGGTATGTTTATGTCCCAGTCATGGTTTTGTGTGAACCATGTTTCTGTGACTGCCATGATATCCAGATGTTCCTCCTCCATCAAGGCCGCTAATTCAGGAAGCTTGTTACTCAGACTATGGGCATTGGTACTCATTGCTTTCCATTTCTTGATGGCTTTACCTTCTATTGCAGCATCCCCCACTGACCTTTCTACCTCGGTCTTTTTCTCATTTAGTACCCTGTTTTGTAGGGAGAGGCTGGGATTTTCCTGCTGCTTATCAGTACCTCCCCGACTAGTTTAAAAGCTTGCCAATGAAGCATTTAAACTGATTGTTCAAAAGACTTGTTCCCTTCCTGGACAGATGCAGACCATCCTGCCAGTATAGGCTGGTGTCACTCCAGGTGGAACCCCAGTCCCCAATGAAGCCAAACCCCTGTGCTCCACACCATTTTTTCAACCATTCATTAAACTGCATGGTGCAAAGTACCCTTGCTCACTCATGCCATTGACAGGCAGCACCTCTGAGAAGGATACTGTGTGTGCTACTTGTCTTAGGCCCCTCCCAGTTCTACAAAGTCCTTCTACACTGCTCTAATCTCATGTTGAGCCAAGTCATTTGTCCCTAGGTGGACAATGACATCAGCTCAGACTCCATCTTGGCTGTTCTCGTGATCCTGAGGATCGCTTCCTGTCCCTCAAGCCATGGCACCAGGCGCACACTTCAGTTTTCCCTGCTCCCCCCAGTTCTATCCCCCTAATAACTGAGTCCCCCACCATGAGCTGCTTCCTTTCCTTGTGGTGTTCTCTACCTCCTTCCTGTGGGTCTCCCTTGTGACAGGTGTCCTCAGCCTCCTTAATCTGCTCTGTGGGTGCATCCATAGGGGAGCTGTGCTCCCCCAGAATGGTGTATGGATTGTGAAATGGAACAACTGACTGGGTGTGCCTCTGTTCCACCATCCTCACCCTCCCTGAGCCCACTGTGGTCCGACTGCTGTGCTTTCTTTGCAACCTCTGAGGTAGTGGTGGTGGCTCTGGTGCTCCCTGGATGGGGAGATTCCTTCCTACCATACGTCTGGCCTGGGAAGGTTCCTTACTGCTGTCCAGTGTGGCCTGAAGACAGGCAAATTCCTCCCTCAGGGCAGAGAGTTGTCTGCAAATAGGGCAGCATCTCAGCCTCCAGAAAGACTCCCGGAAGACTGCTGCCCCACAGCCATTACATTGCACTACTCCCCACATGATTATGTACTTTTTGTGTGTGTGTGTGTGTGTTTGTGTGTGTGATTGGTTTATTATATAGACATATATATATTATACAATGTGTATGCTTATATTTTCAGTGCTGTGTGCTAGAGAGGATATGACATTGATATGCACCTCGCACTCCTGAGGAAATGATGTCAGAACCCCAGGTATAAAGGAACTATTTCCAGAGGTGGGTGGGGTGAGGGGGGAAGAGGTTGAGGCCTAAACTGTGCCCTCACAAAACAATCAGCTAAGAGCTCCTGACCCACAGCTAGATGAGTGCCTTCCCTGTCAACAAGATACCATACACAACAATTTGACAGAGAAAATCCCCTGCTAATCAAACAGAGAAAAATCCAGACATCCAAGTCAGACACAGGTAAACCTCCCCAGCTTCAAAACAGCCTGGTAGTTTGTGCTCTGAAAGCAGTCAGCCCCAAAACAAGTCAGCTGTGCTTTAAACTCTTCCTGCACTGAAAATCTTACGAATTGTAACAAGACTGTCTTTTCCTGATAATTCCAAGTTCCTTATTTCACCTTTCAGTTAGAAGTAGCCTCCACCTGCAGAATATCTGCTACAAACCAAAGACAATTGTAAGGTTCACCTCCCTCTGTTGTGAGCACAACTCACTTTCTTGCAAATCCTATGTTCAGTATTGCAGCTCCCAACAAGATGTAGTTTGACTTGAAAAAATATTAGCTGTTCTGATGAGTTTGCTATAAAACACTTGCTTATAATACTAGTGTTCTCAGGTCTGTTACCAAAGCTATTGGCTGATAAGTAGCTGTGATGTAATCACTTCCTGAGAAAGTCTGGAATTTCCTTTTAAGGCACACAAAGATAAACACAAAAAACAGTTTACTGTCTGGGTCAAATACACAACCTGTACCTGCACTTATTTCAGGATTTGTGACACATTTTTAGCCCAAGGTTTAAACTCTTCCTGCACTGAAAATCTTATGAATTGTAACAAGACTGTCTTTTCCTGATAATTCTAAGTTCCTTATTTCACCTTTCAGTTAGAAGTAGCCTCCACCTGCAGAATATCTGCTACAAACCAAAGACAATTGTAAGGTTCACCTCCCTCTGTTGTGAGCACTCTTGCAAATCCTATGTTCAGTATTGCAGCTCCCAGCAAGATGTAGTTTGACTTGAACAAATATTAGTTGCTATACTGTATATTGTTATTATATATCAGGCCTGATATATATAGTTTATCTTGCATATAATAGAGTGATATTATAAGTACTAGTCTATCATAGACTAAGCAAGGATACCATGTTATGCAGGCAGAGGAGAGATGTAACCAATCTTTTGGGGCTTACCTTCATTGTCTCTCATTTTCCTGGTTACCTCCTCTGTTCCCTGACCCCCCGTTCAGTCCATCACCATAGCCCAAGTACATATGTGTGCCCTAGGGCCCTCCAGCAGCCTCTGTGTTTGTTTTGGCACAGTTCCAGCTTGAGGAGTGAGATTGTGAGCCATCAGCATCTTCCCCAGCTAGTCAGCACTCGCGCATATGCAAGGAAGTGCTTTGATCTGCTGACCACCATTTTGTGGTTAGGCAAAAGATATTTCTGCATCCCGGTGCCCCTCTTTACCAATTTGGGGACCAGTGACTAGAATGAGGCAGTTGAGAAGCCTCAGTGAAGTGTAAAAATTAAGTTTGAATGTGGCATGTTTTTGAGGGCTCATGAATATTAACGAGAGCTCATGAATATTAATTTGAATGCTGCCTGCCACCTGGGAGGATTGTATTTTGGCAGCAGCGACAGGGAAAGAACTGCATATAAATGTTTAAGAATGGTCTCGCTTGAAAGAGCACAGTGGGGGCTACATGACTGTGGGGTTTCTGTAAATGAAAGTATTTCTGTAAGCTACACCAAAACTTTATTGTGGGACAACATGAGGACTGCTATGAGACTGTATGGGAGCAGCCATGTTTCTGATACTTTGACCCTCTAAAGCAGCCACTCAGATAAATGGACACCCAAAGACTGGGAGTGGGGACTCCTGGGAGAAGGTGTTCACCATTTTCAGGTACCAAGAGACATAGTCAATTAATAATCAAAGAGGGTTCAAGATTTTGATTGATGACAGGATTGGACCAATCAGAAGACAGACTCCTGGGGAAAAATCTCAAAGACTTTGGGGAATAAAGTCAGTCTACTCTGGGCTCTGAGTCAGTCTGGTCTGGGCTCTGAGTCATTCTGTGCAGGGCTCTGATTGAGTCAAGAGGGCACAGTGCAATGAGAAGGAATACTTTCAAGGCGTTGCTCAAAACTTAAACCTAAGTCAGTTTGTGAGGTAAAGAAGCAGACGTCCTGCTGTTTGAGAGAACTGTGCTGTTGTGACAAGTGACCCAGGAATCCTGTTGGAATTTGCTGCCTAGAGGAGATTTCTGCAGCAGCTGTCCTGCACCAGTTTTGGGACTGGAGAGAAACTGTTTTGCTGAGGGAGAGCCTTGCTGATTGCTGAAGAATGGGTGCAAGCCAGAGCAGAGGTGGTTGCTGGTTTGAAGCTGAAAGCCTGTCTGAGAGCTGTGCCAGCTAGGACAAAGGTGGAAGTTGTTCTGAACCCTGAGAAACTGTAAAGGGAAAGCTGAGCAGGTGTTCTATGCTCCAGGACCCAGTCACTGCTGCTGTATTTCTGATGTGTAAAGGAACTGTTGCTGTGGACTGTGAAATTGGCTGCCAAATGGCACTGGCAGGTGAAAGGTCTGTCAAAATACCTGGCTGCACATTGAAGCCATTTTGCTGGCAAGAGAAGAGGGAACCCAGACATTCTCAGCTGCACTCAGAGCCAGGTGGGGAAATTGCTAACCCCTGCCAAGTGGGGCCTACTGGCTGCAAGGGGTCATGTGTTTATTCCCGAGTGCTAGAGCACTCTGACCTGTGAGGGAACTGGGTTGTGGAGCCACTCCTAGGTTTAGGTCTTCTGTAGTTTGGTGGGCCTTGTGCAGTAGCTCTGCAATGGGCCTGAGTAGGCTGAAGGTGACAAGCGGCCAGCTTTTCAATCAAGGGGAGAAGCAACCAGACCTTAAATCAATCTGAAGATCCAAGCTGCAGCATTTTTACCCCATTTTCAAGTTTGTCCAGTTGTTGATTTCAAGGTTCTGCTGTTCCACTAACCCCAAAGTTTCAGTCACAGATCCACCAGAGACTGACTCACAGAACCGTGAGTAACTACAGGAATTACCCTGCATCTGGAGTATGCATAAAGTGTATTTTAAATTGTGCCCCATGGCACAATAAAGAGCTAATGTAATTACCAAAGAGAAAGGAAAGCTAAAATTTGACTTAAAGCAAGGGTCCCAATGCCAGCCAATCTGCAGCACCAAGCAGGACCACAACTGGAAACCTGGGTACCCAATTAGGACACAGGGATAGTCACAAGTACCAATGGGGTGGACATCTGGGGTAGTCTGGCCTATGGGCCCTGATGTTGTTTATTGTTCCTAATAATTTCCTAATCACTTTTTCCTCCGCAGTTATCCCTTCAGGTACCCTGACCCTAGCCCTTCCCCAAAATAAAGCTGTGTTTTGTTGTTGGGTTGGGGTCCTTTCATGGGCCTTCTGTCCAACTTGGTACAGGCTATTCAGGGGACCTGGCCATGGCTCCCAGCATACCCAGGCTTGCACTCAGGCCCCTTTGCCTCCAAGTGCCTATATATGCCAGGGTTACCAAAGGTGCAAGTCTTGGCAGCACACCTGCTGCCCCTGGAGCTTTCTGACTCCATTCCGCAGCCCCACACCCCTGCAGATCAGAACATCCTTGTGGGATACTGCTTCTCCCTGTTCCTTCCAAAGTGGAGGGAGATCATGACAGACGCTTGGGTGCCAGAGGTATTTCAACAAGGGCACCCCCTAGAACTCCTCTTTGGCCCTCCTGTACATCCTCCCTTGCCAAACTGTTACCCTCCAGGACATCTTGCCCTCCTGTTGGAGGAGGTTACAGGGGAAGAACAGTCACCAACAAGGACTCCCACATTCAAGTGTGGGGCTGGTCCCAATGTGCACTTTGTGTGCAAAACTATTTTGGTTCACTTACATTTGCTGTAGTTTAATAGATTGCAGCAGACTTATTTTGCTTAGCTGTAGGCTGGCATCTTTTAAAACAAATCCCAGAATCGAGATGACATCAGAGCAGTAGGCAGTAGTAAGAAGATTCAGTAGCCTGCAATGCTTGTTAGAGTTTATATAAACTCTCATCTTTTGCTTGCTAGTCCCACTGTCCTCCATGGGCTATGTACAGTTACAGAGAACTATACTTATCCCCTGTTAAAAAGCAGTCTCAGAAAACATCTAATTGGGGGTCATAAAAGCCCTAACATTCACTGAAGACTATTGAATATCTGAAGTCAGTTGGAGGGGATTCTGAGATTTGTAGTAAAAGAATATGTCAGTTTTCAACTAAGCAAAATTAGTCTGATACAATCTACCAAACTTCAATAAACAGGAATTAAACCAGAATATTTTGCACTCAAAGTATACATTTGGACCAGCCCCACACTTGAGTGTGTGTCTGTGGGCCCTTGGTGGTGACTGTTGCCTTTAAATCCCTCCTCTACAAGAGGGCCATAGAGCCCATCTTGACTACAAAACTGAATCGGGACTAGTACTCTTGGTGCATCCTTGTACTAAAATGGACCTGAGATTTACATGCTCTCCTGGACATTCAGGGCCTCAACCTGTTCCATTCCCTGCTCTCCCTGCTGCTGCCAGGGGACCGGCAATGCGCTCTAGATATGAATGATGCTTACCTTCATGTTGAGATCTTCAAGTCCCACAGACAGAACTTGTAGTTCATGCTCCAGGGCTGTCACTATCAGTTTCATGTATTGCCCTTTGGCTTGTCTTCTGCACCACATGTCTTTACCAGATGCTTTGCAGCAGTTGCAGCTGCCCTCAGAATGGATGGTCTTTATATTTCCCATACATTGATAATTGACTTCTGATGGCCCAATCAAGGGAGGTGATAATTTACACACTATTTTGCACTGGATAGCTCTTTGAGCAGTTGGACATTCTGGGAAACAAGCCAAAGCCAGTGCTCACTCTGTGTCAGTGTCTCCAGTACATAGGGGCAGTTCTGGACCTGGGACTTGGTCAGGCTTTCTTTACCTCTGACCGTGCTACAGCATTGCTTGCTCGGGCTCAACTGGTCTCTTCCAGTGACTATGTCTCAGCCAGATGTCTCATATGATTTATAGGCTTCACAACTGCTGCTATGCTCACTGTCTCATTGGTGTGTCTGCATACGAGGATTCTACAGTGGTTCCTCTGTGCCTTGTGGGCTCGGCATTTTGGACGAACTGGGGTTTCTCATACAAGTAACTCCCCTTTGCCTCTTCCTGCTCTGGTGTTTGGACTGCTCCAATCTGTAGACAGAGTCCACCTTTTTCCATCTGTCTCTTCTTCTAGTGATGATGATAGATGCCTCTGGTTCTGGGTGGGGTGCCTATCTGGGCCCCTTCTGGACTCAAGATTAATAGTCCCTATTAGATACAGTTCTACACAGCAACACTGTGGAGATTAGGGCTATTCTGCTTGGCCTACAGGATTTCACTATCCTCCTTCAGGGTTGCCAGCTGTTGCTCCATACAGACAACATTTTGATTACGTACTACATCAGTCACCAGGGTGGGGTCCACTCATATCCTCTCAGTAGAGAGACATTGAGAGTCTGGAACTGGGCCATGAAACCCAACAGTCTTTCTGCCAGGTGCCTGCAAAGCCTTAGCAGCTTATGTCTGGTGGTCCAACATGCTCTGCCATGAATGGGAGTTGTTAAACTGTCCTGGGTGGCTTCTTTGTAGTGGGTTTGCTTGAACATCAACATCTTTGCATCTACATACAATGCAAAACTGCTGCTTTTCTGCTCATTTGCTTCATGGACTGGAGTTTTTGGGTGAGACACATTGTCCCTCTCTTGGAAGGGGAGGTTTATGTGCATATATTCTTTATGCCCTCTGATACAGAGGGTTCTGGTCAGGTTGCATGCTGAGTCGGTCACCCTGATTATGGTAGCTCTGAGCTGGCCAGAAAAATCTGATTCCGTCTGCTTCAGCAATTAGCAGTGGAACCCCCTGTCTCACTCCCTGTATGAGCAGAATTTCTGTCAGAGGAGCAAGACTCTCTGGTACATCTGGATCTTCAATCCCTGCACCTCCATGCTTGGCTCCTGAAGACGCAGAGCTCTGCCACTTTGGGATTTCCCTAGTAGTTGTTGCTGTTCTGCTGGCAGCTTGTAAGCCTTCTCTCAGATACAGTTACTTGCAGAAATGAAAGCATTTTATGATTTTGTGTACTGCCCATGGAGTGGACGTCTTTGGATGTCCTGTCAGCCATGTTATGGACTCCTTCTGTCGTTATGAATGAAGGCCTTGGGTATTCCTCAATAAATGTTCACCTGACTGCGATGTTGATTTTAATACTCTCACTGACAGCATAACGGTGACACAGCTTGAGGTTTCTCTCAGGTTCCTCAGAGGTATTCTACTTCTGCAGGCCCCCGGTCAATGATCCAGCTCTGGTGTCTGATTTTAATATAGTTTTAAAGACTCTTACTGTGCCCCCTGAGCCTGCTGCTACTTGTGAACTGTACTTCCTCTCTTAGAAGGCATTGTTTCTCGTGGCTATGATATCTGCTAGACATATTACTGAATTGCAGACTCTGGTTGTGGAGCCTCTTTATCTTGTTTCCACAAGCATCTTAGTTACCATGCATTTATTTTTAACTCACAAACATTGAAAATACATAAAAATGATATACTTTAAAAAAAATGAACACTTGAACCTTGGTAAACAAGATCTGTTTACCTAGATTCTGGTGTTGGTTTTTTGAAAATTGCCCTGGAAATACCTTTTCTGGGCACCCCAAAACCCAGGGTGCCCAACTTAGTAAGAAGAGCCATTCACCTGTGTTCTCTGTATGAGAACAGCAGGACTTTTGGAGTGGTGCTGTAGACTTCAGTTCAAGCAGTGAGCCCGTTATCCCCTGCTCTCTCTGTCTCTCTTTGTCTGTCTGCCTGTCTCCGTCTGTCTGTCTATCTGTCTGCCTGTCTCTGTCTGTCTCTCTCTATCTATCTATCTATTAAGCACTTCTTTCAGAGAGAGGCCCCCCCAGTGGAAACCTTTAGGAGGGGGCTTAAGACACTCCCATTTGAACAAGCGTTTAGCTTTACATAATTTTATACCTTAAGGTTGATGGCTGCTACTGATGTTAGAAATATTACATTTTTAGCTGATTATTTTTATGCCCTGAAGTATGTTTTATGAATAATCTATATATATATGTATATTATTTTATATGTGAATGTGTATGGACATTGCTCAGTGCTCTGAGGATCCAGGAAGGGGTGCTATATAAATACAATTTTGATTGATTGATTCTCTCACCTGCCCTCCAGCTCATCCACCCATTCTTCCTAGTGTATACTTATTTTGGATATTATATAAGTGGACCGGGATGCCCACCCCCAGTACTGTTTCTCTTGATCCCCTCCCCTCCAGGTCACCCACCCTGTTCCAGTTATATATGTGGCAGCACCAGGGTGCCCACCCCTGGTACCCCTAAACAGTAGCCTGACACTGGGGGTGCCAGTCCCCAGTGTTGGCAAAGGCCCCTGAAAAAAGAAAACCATCCCTCTTTACTTTTAACCAGTAAAAAAGAAAATGGTCCCTTGCTAATACATCCCCACATGTACCACACATCCCAATCCAACCTCCCACTCAACACCCACTAACCCACACTGCCCCACACACCCTCACTCTCACCTGAACGTTTCCCATAATGTGTTTCTGACTAGCATAGTGAGAGGAGCTGTTCACCCACATTCTCAGTATGGAAACAGTGGTACCTTCTTAATTTCTGAAGCTGCATCTAGAGTCATGCTGCCGACTTCAGTTAAAGCATAGACCTCTCTGTCTGTATCTATCTATCTATCTATCTATCTATCTATCTATCTATCTATCTATCTACAGTATCTATTCTATTTATTTAGCAGACTGGGGTGCCCACCCCAGTTACCCCTTCCTTCTCTCCCCCCTCCTCTCTGGGTCACCAGACCCACCCTTTCATATGTGTACTTAATTAGTTTTATAAGCAGATCAGGGTGCCCACCCCCAGTACTACCACCAGATGGCCCAACTCTGTTTCCTCTATACAGTGCTGCAGAACACTAGCCTTACACTGGGGTGCCTAATCCCCAGAGTGAAAATGTCCCCATGAAATAAAGAAAATTGTCTCTCCATTTTTTTTTACTTTGTAAAAAAGAAAACGGTCTGCACCCATAGGCAGCAGAGTGCCCTGTGCATTGGCTGATAGATGGGCTCTTTGCCCTGTGCATCTGCATCTGGGCCACATGGAAGCATAGGGAACAGAGGGCCCTGCATTTCTATAGGCAGATGGAATATTCTCTTTTTTCCCTTGGCTCTGAGCATCTGCATGTGAAAATTTATATGATTCCACTATCTCAAAAAGAAAGAAAAGTATTTGCAAAAAACTTTGTTAATGCACTAGTTAGGGTTCAGGGAAATGCTTTTCAGAAAACGGTGTTGATGCTTCAGTTAGGAGTCAAGTTAGCACAACAAAAGTAGGGAAATGTGGTGTTAGAGTTTCCAACCCAACCCCCCCCCCAGCAGCAAAAGGAAAAAACATTAGGGTTTGGGGTCTTTGGAGTCTTGGCAAATTAGTGATGAGGTCTTCTTTGGAGTTGTCAACCCTAATGCTGACCCAGTTCCCTGAATTAACAATGTCAAATGTGATGTGGGCCCTGCTTGAAGGAAGATACAATGAATTATGCTGGCAACATGTGGCGAGACATACTTCTGTAAGTATCACATTGCATCGCAACAGTGACGGGAATACAGTGAAGACCATCACAGTGACATTTTTGGCAATTCACTGTGATAGTCTGCTGGGCTCCCGACACTGTTCCCTCTGAGGTGTTCATCCCCTCCTGAACTGACTCTGACTCGGAGTTGGTTAACTTAAGTGTGGGGGGGGGGTGCAGGGGGCAAAGCCCCCCAGGATACACCAGTTCCCTCAGCGATGGCAAATTCCATGTCGCCATGGCATGGTGGAACCACTTCTGTACCTATGATGACTGTATCACTATGAGGCACTGGAATGGAGCTGAACCTTGTGCTTTGGACAGTAAGCTATGGGGTGAGGGAAGGGTGAGCATTAGGGTTGACAACCCCAAGGAGGACCTCACCACTGATTTGTCAAGATTCCAGAGACCAAAAATCCTAATTTTTTTTCTAGTGCTGCATTGGGGATGAGGGGTGAGGGTAGGGAGTTAGGGTTGGAGGTGAGTACATATGGGGCAGCACCTCAGTCTCCAGAAGGTGTCCCAAAAAACTGCAGCCCCACAAACGTTGCACTACACCACTCCCATGATCACTGTCTTTCCTCTATCCTCACTTAGTGCCATACTACTTTGTATTATCTCTCTACCCTGTTTCTGCTTCCATGGTACTCCTACCCCTCTGCTCTGCTTCTTTTGAACTAGTTTATTAAGCAACCCTAGACAGAGTTTACCCTGCTTTCCCTTTCCTGCTCCTACTTCCCCTTCACAGTTTGCTACCTTATTTCTGCCTTCCCCTGACTTTACTTATAGACTTACACTAAATGGGGGTATCCTGCTTTCCCCGTCCTAACACTTTTCCATGTTCCTACTTTTCCCTGAGAGTTTAGTACCTACTTCACACTTTTACTGCTTCTAAACAAGTAGTTAACTACCTTTTAGTTGTATGTGACAGTATATAGTAAGTAGATAATGGAACTCCTCCTACTTTATCTGGGGTCTTGCTTCCAGAGATCGTCTGTGGTTTCCTTGTGGCAGCTCTGCAGAAGTCCCAGAGACAGATGCCCCACTCCTGCTCTATGACAGTCACGCGATGGGCAGGGACATGGTGAGTCGCTAGAGTAGCTGTAACCTACGTCTGAGTCCTGGCTTCCCACCACTCCCTGATTGCTTCCTGTCTGCTTTTGCCCTGCCCAAAGATGGCAGACTTCCTGGTGTGCCTGGAAAACACAGGGTCAGCCCCCAAACATTGTAGAACAATTTACTGTATAATGTCCCAAAAACCTTGCAGTTTGATTACAAACTGCTGTACTCAGTCAGTGCTTGCTTCACCAACCACTGAGCATTAGATTGAAGAACATTGCTTATAAAATGGACAAAAGAAATCTCGAGTAATGATTGGCTGGATGCCCTTTCCAGCTTTGTCCTTATCAAGACATATTCATTCAACGGGCATTACTTGTGCAAAACAAACCACAGCACAACATGAAACCAACCCATTCCACTCCACTCTTCCGCTGCCCTCAAGCTCCGTTGTGACTGCAGTAGCTTAATAACAGCACTACCGAGACAGCGTTCACACAAAATACCATCATTTTACTGCCCCCAGTCCAAAATACACACACAAAACCTGACTGCAAAACCAGAAGTCACTGACAAGCAGTACATCAAAAACGTGACCAACTGACTTGTTCCACATACTTTTTATCAGAACTTTCTGACAGGCTGCCAATCGCAGCTCTTAACTTCCATTTATTTCTACCAATGCAGCAACTTGTCTGTACTACCTGCTCTGTCACTCAGTTCCTCAGCTTCTTTGATTAACAGTATGTTCAGCGCCTTCGGCAGTACAGTTGGCTACCCCCTGCATCTTGTCATGCTTACTCTAGTTAAACTCAACCACACAGAAGTCAGTGAACCACATGCCACAGGTTTCGATTCCATCGAGTTCAGATCCAGTCCTCTATTAACGAGAGCTGTTGCAGCTTTCAAATTAAAATCACACTCGCTCCTCTGATGTACCGCAGCTAATATTTTCTGAAGTCCTGCCCCTCCTCAAAACCAAATAAAAAATATATTCACTGAGCGGATGGTTTAAAAAACACAGAATAGAAAGCGCACTGTGAAGCAGTAAACTGCTGTTTATGGTGGCCGGTGTGGGACACGCTCACTCAGGGAAAACTAACAAATATCTATGAAAGAAAAAAACATACTTTTGACTCTTGTCTGTGTGTAGGTCGCTGGGGACTGCACACAAATACAAACACTAACATCCTCTACTGACTAAAGAACTCCATTTCAACTCAATGATAGGAATTACTTTTTCTTTTTTTCACTTATCATAATTATTCACAGTTTTTATGTACAGTGTCTATACCAATATTTTTTATCAGCTTCTTTACTGTGGGGCCCATTTTATAGGCACAATAAGACACTCCAAGGTGTGGGTTATGGCCTGATAAGAGCACTTCCCAGGTGCTAAAGGCACTTGGCGGAAATGCCTCATGCCTCATAATGCACCTGGGGCATGCTCTTATCAGGCCATAGCCCACACCTCATCGTATCTTATTGCTGGCATACAGACCCTATATGTTTTCCTAAAGTGGTGTCTGATTTCCCATTGGTCAGAGCATTGATTTATTTATGTTCTTCCCTTATCCTCTGAACCGATGCAAGGTGCTGCTGCACCCCATAACTGTCTACAGAACCCTTTAGTACTACCTGGATGGTACCAAGGACTGTGCCCAGTCCTCTCAACTGTTTGTTTCCTTTGGCCCTGGCCCCAGGGGCAGGCCAGTTTCCAAACAATGTTTGCTTAAATGGTTCCCATGCATCATGTTACACTACAGGTAGGTGAGGCAGGGCCTGCCATGTACCACTACTAGACATACTATATGGGGCATAGCAGCCATGGTGGTCTGCTTCAGGTTTGTTTCAGCAACTGACATTGGCTGGGTTGCTATCTGGCACATGCTCTATACTTTTCACTAAGCGTTACAGTATGGATCTGATTTCCCATAGGAGAGGTGGGTTTCTGCCTTGTTATCTTACAAGAATTGCTCTCTTATTGGGTCTGTCTGTTTTTTACCAGCTACCTGGTTGGGATGGTACTGCTTATTAATCTTCCAATCTGTAATGGCTCTATGGTGATACTCTCAAAGAAGATAGACTTGTTAATAAGAGTTATAGTAGCTCTTTAAGAGAATAACTGTAGAGCCACAACCTTCCCGTCCACCATCACCCTGATATGGTGGACCTCTCCTTTCAACTTCTTAGCACAGCACTGAATAGTGAGTCTACCATTTTATCCCAGTATTTCCCCCAAAGCATCTATGTGTAGCAGTCCTGCTATGTTTACGTTGGCTGGCGCTATCCTTTTGATGTGCCGATATGCTTCCCGCTATGCCTTTGCACATCATAAGCCTGCTGCCTGTCTCTCTTGTTTTCCCCCATGTGGCTAGCTGTATGGCTATCTGATCAGTTGTTGGGGGGGGATCTGGTCCTTTGCAGCCTTTCTATCTGCTGAAATGTACACAGTGAAGTGAGTAATTTATTATGCAGAAGACATCCCTGATCATAAAGTATCTCTGGTGTCTCCAGCATTAAATACTCACTTCAATTAAGTGATTTGTAGCTTCCTGGGCTGGCACCACCAAAAGGATTACCCCCTCACACACACACACACACACACACACACACACACACACACACACATATATACAGCACTTTACAGTTTCAGAATCCAGCCGATGAAGAGATATAAGGGTCCTATGTGGCCTGCCTATCCCACTGTGACCCACTGTGATAAGCTGTGCTGAATATTTAACACTGAAAAACAAATGTCCTATGGTGGGGTTGTCTGTGCATGTGACTATATTCTGTATTTGTTATGAACAGTCTTCTATCAAATACAGAATAATATAAATGTAGCAGTGCTCTCAGATCTACGGGGATTTCTGTATTTTATGAGATTTATGGGCTGAAAACGGGATATGGGAAGGAAAACTGTTTTTATTGATATATATGAGGAAACCCTGCCCAAAGATCATTAGATGAAATGTTTCAGGCTGAATGGTGCAGTTTTTTTTCCAAACATCCAAAGACACCAGTCTTTCACAGCAAAGGCTGCACCTGCTTTCCAAAGAAAACACAAGAGCCTGTCAAGTACAGAGGTCCCTCAGGACACCTAGCAAAACTGTTATAAATAGTTCAGGGAAAAAAAACAGCTCAGAGCACTCTAGTCAGCATACTTAGTTGAAACAGCTTCATTACACTAGCTCTTTTTTAAGTGAGAGTTTTTTGAAGATCTGTGACATAATCAGGATATTTTTTCAAGCTATCATGCATTTTGAAATGTAAACTTGTGATTTATTGATCTAGTCAACTGTTCTCTTGATTTCCTTTAGCTGAAATTGACCTTGTAGGCAACCTGTTTGTGCTGCTTCAGTGGTATAAATGGCTTGATAAACTGCTTTTTGGCTGCAGTATAGTAAGTGTGTATATATGTGTGTGTGGGGGGGGGAGGGGGTGTTTTGAGCACAATCTGTAGAATTATCTGATTCCTTATGTTCCCATATGTAATTATAAAAAAATATTAGTCAAAACAACTGAGAAAGAAATTTGTAGAGGACAACAGATGAGTTTTTCTTGTGTTTTGGCCCACCAGCTCTAGGCAGTGGAACATAAATGTATTGTTTGTGGTTGGAATGACCAATCTAAACAGTAAGAAGGTCTGAACAGTAACATTTTAATTTACTAGTAATGTAATCTTGCATAATTTGTATAAATTAATTTGAGGTCTGAGAATAATGTAGCTAGGGGTATGTGTTAATTTGCTTTGTTCTCCCACAACAGTGATATAAAGTGCTGTTTTTGAGAATTAAAGAAATCATGCAATTTATTAGGAAGAAAAGTATTGTTTTTATTATGTTTATATTTTTGGAGGTTTTGTGTAGGCTTTATATTACTCCTAAAATGTTAGAGAGCTTTCTGGTGAACTTGTAAGATACTGCTATATAACTGTACCATTTATAAAAGGTACTGCTCCAACAACTGGAAACAAAAGACTGTTTTTTGTCATTTTATAATATGCTGTACTGAGTATGTATTTACTGAGTTGCTGGGTCAAGGCATTGAAAAAAATAATAACATTTATGTAACTCATTCAAGATTCTATCAGGTGGTCAGGAAAAAAGTCTGTGGCTGGCCCGGTGGTGCTGAGGCACTGGATGCTTTACTTCGCACCATGCTGGTGACCCATGTTTGGGAATGAGCATGGACTGCTGGGGGTTGGATGGGGAAGAAAAGGATAGAGAGCCCAATGGCTGTTCTCCTTCTCTGAAGGGGGTGACCTGCAAGCTCCCACCATGATACCACCACTTGGGGGAACTTGGGTGGAAGGTGTGGTAGAGGCAGATAGCAGTACAGGAATGGGGCAGACATTGGCAGAGGGGTGGAACAGGAGGTGCATATCACCGCATCTCCTCTCTCATTGGCCCTCATTGCAAGCTGATGTCTGGGGAAAAAGAACAAGAGAAAAACATCCCCATCTTGCCTGGATGACAACTCCTCACTGCATGCCCTCAGATCATTGGAGCAGACTCTGCTGTGCCAGTTCACATCAGAAGTAAGAAGTTGGGGAGGTAAGTGGCTCCCTCCCCACCCTACACCACGGGTTATCCTGGCATCAAGGGATTAGTGGCACCAGGTACTCTAAGGGCAGCCCCCAGTGAGAAAGAGGGTCCATGCAGCAGAGGCAGTCTGAAAGAGTGGTGAGAGGGGGCAGTAAGGCACTTAAAATACAGAGTAAAAAAAAGTCTGTAAGAATTTGTGTGAAAACTAACAAATGAGAGATGCAAAAAACAGCACCTATGTGTATATGTATATATACATCTATATATATATATATATATATATATATATATACATATATATGTATATTTATACAATAGGGGTGAGGTGATATTGAGTTATATAAAAATATGTATTTCTCACCCCAGTTGAATAAACAGGCTGATGACATATACAAGATGTGTATAAATGTAAAGTCTTACATTTATACATACACTCCCTATATTACTAGTTGATATTAGCACTGTGCATACGTCAGATCTCCATAGAGATACAAACGTTAAACACTTGCACTACATTCAGCTCAAATAAAAGATAATTACATACAGCTGTCTCAATCATGAAAAACATACCTTTTTATCAAGCATCTCGTGCAGTACATTCCGACAATTGGCTTATTGTGTGCGAAATTGCCCGACTGTCCAAAGCTTTAAAGGAGATTTGAAAACCTACTTTTTTAGTAAAGCTTTTAATGATTTTTGATTATTTTAATGTTGTTTTAACTATTTATTGTTTTATGTAATCTGTATAGGTGCCTTGGTTTAAGAAAGGTGCCTTGTACAAATAAAGAATGATTGATTGATTGATTGATTGATTATTTGCAGGATGTAGAGCAAAAGAAAACTGCAACATAAAAGAAAGAGCAATACAATGGCATTTTTCATTGAAAATCTAAGATTATTACAAGTTGGAGGACATCACATGTACAACAAAATGAAGCTGAAGCGGCCACAAAAATAGTGAATGAGGAAGAAATATTTTTGAGCTGCAGTCAATTTGAGCAAGACGAGGAGCCCCTCTTAGACCCGTTAGCAGAACCACAAACATCAAAATCTCTGACAGCAGAAATTAAAAACAACATATCCATCAAAAACAAGACAGTAGACAAGAAATAAATTGATGACTTCATTAACAGTACTAAGAATGAAAATACAAAATGTAAAATGACAGCAGACACCAACAGTTTACACAAGTATTTGACTGACAACATGGGAATAAAAAAACCTATCCAAGACATCAAAGCCGAAGAACTGGACCCGTTACTGTCTCATTATTTCATATATTGCCAACATGTAGATGGGACTGATTATGAATCCCTGAGTCTCCAGTCCAGATTTTAAAGTATAGAACAATACTTAAAATATTATTCATACTCTGAATCTCTGAGCACTTCAATGAAATTTGAAAAAAACACTCCAAGTACTTCTATCAAAGCAAAAGCTACTCAAACAGACTGGCAAAGGAAACCGTCCTCAGGCAGCAGATGAACTGACTGACAAAATCATACAAGAACTGTACAGTAAAAAGCAACTCGGACCTGAAACTCCACAATCTCTTATTAACTCTATGTGGGTAACAAGAACCCTGTATTTTGGATTAAGAGGCAATACCAAAACCCGCAAGCTAAAGCAGGGAGATCTGACCTTGAAAAGAGACAGGCAAAACAACCATTACTTAGAATACTGCTTGGAAAAGCAAACAAAAATGAGAACTGGCACTAATCCAAAAGATACCAGAAAAATAAAACTTCGGGTACACGAGACTGATGACCCAACTAAATGTCTAGTAAAAAACTACATGATATACTGCTGCAGAAGACCAGAAAAGGCAAACTATGCTGACTCTCCATTTTTTCTCGCAATCAACCATACACCTACTGCCCAATATCCAACAGCATGGTTTAAAATACAGCCCCTAGGAATTAACACCATCACTAAAATAGTTAGAAATATGATAGACAAAGCTGGCATTAAAATGGAAAAAAGGTTAAGAAACCATTCCATTAGAAAGCACTCGGTACAAAAACTGATAGACTCTGATGTATCCGGTAATGACATAATCCAGGTCTCTGGCCACAAGAAGCTTCAGTCACTAAATGAATGTTCAGAAATCAATGATGAGAAACAACTGAAGACATTCAATATACTAAGTTTTTCTGAACCTCAGCAATCCACTTTGAAACATGTTCCTCCACAACCATCTCAAAGTCAGACTTCTAGAAACTGACCAGACTCATTTAAAGCATGTTTCAGTAACCTAAACATAACTGCACAAAATATTACATTTAATATAATCCAAGGTAATTATTCCCATAAGCGCAGTACCATCCCCTACAGAATAGTAAATAGTTGTTTTACTAATTAAATACTAATGTATACTTCTGTCTTATGGGTCCTCAGCATGAAACCCCCCCCCAACAAAGGCTTCATGTCATAGAATGTGACACAGACTCGGATGAAGAACCAAGCAACACGGGAAGCAGTTTATCTGCAGGATAGCAACAAAACTTACCGAAAGAAGCAGCACTGAAGAAAAGAGTGAAGGCTGAAAAGTAAAAACTCAAGTGATTGTAGCTACAGCAACGATTAGTATCCATTGAAGTATACCGGAAAAACACGTGTCCAAAAAATAAACGTTACATAAGTCACTACAAACAGACTGAAAAAAATATAAGAATAAATATTAAAGAGAGAATAAACAGTAACAAATTAATTAATGATGCCCCCTCCCTAAAAATATCCATTCAGTGGTCCTCCATGAACACTCCCATTCCGTCAAGCCCCATCCACAACTGGCATGTATCCAATACAAACACGCGCTCTACCTTAACTTCCCAATCAGTACACAGAACACCACAACCAATCACACCATAGCAACCAGAAATCCCCACAGCAATACCCAATCAGAACACTCCCATTCACAAAGACGCCCAAGCAGAAATTACGCATACAACCTATTGACAAATACCACACTGATACCAGAAAAGCAGCCGATTGACACCTTGAAATAGTTCCTCTTACAACAAAAAACATCAGAACACCATAAAAAACACATTAGAAAACCACAAGAAATGGACCCTATTGTATAAATTGCACACATAATGACCAGATCGTGTGCTATGGAATATACTCTCACTCATGCATCATGAGCTCTGGATACTCTCACTCATGCCTTTGGCACTCGTGAGTATCCAGAGCTCACTCTGCAGGAGTGAGAATATTTTCCGTATCACACTCCTGGGAATCATGTATCATATGTATTCATGGCAAAAAACTCCATTTAATGCATCAGTTAGGGTTGTTCCACAGCGACAAAAGTGAGGAAATTCGATGTTAGGGTTGAAAACCCTAACTCCGAATTCACCCACCAGCACCACACACACACACACACACACACACATATGCAAGTATGGGGGAGGACCAAGTCAATACAACTAATGACAGACATCTAGCAGCAGGTGACAGAAATAACAAACAATTGTCTAAATGTACTACGAGACATCCCCACCCACCTGACCAGGTACTGTATGCTCAGTGGAGATCAACAGCAAAACTGAGGCCATGTACACCAAATGTACACATCCCTGATTGCAGCTGCACACAACGTACCACACTTAGTAGTTGCATGGCCTTACCTATTGATGCCACAGAGCACACCAGACCTTGTGCTGTGCCTTCATTCAATATAAATTATGAAGGCCGTGATCACAGTTGTACAAAGGTTTAAACACTAGTGAGTATACATGAATTGCAAGAACTACATTCATTAATTAGAAGACACGGCCATGGTCAACATAAAAGTACTGTTACATTTAGTAAGTGATTTACACAATAGTCAGGGCCCCTACTTTTCTGCGGCACAGTGGGACCAAGTTCTGAGACAAGACTACCATTTGCCGCAGAACTTCTGCGACGGTGGTTTGTAATCTCTGCGGAAATTCTGTGGCACTAACAAACTACCACATCACAGTGTCAGCTTGTCATCCTGACTTCACTTTCATGGCAGTGGTTATAGCAATCAGGATGGTGGAAAGCACAGTAACACTAGTTCAAAAAATAGCAGACTTATAAAAATAATTTTATGCCTAAAAAAGCAAAATAAATGTCTCTCCCTTAAGGTCCTAGCCTGTTGCATAAATTACATATGCAGAGGGGATATTATGTGATAAATAAGGTATTTCTATATGCATTCTATCTATCCCACTAATGAGGTTTCCACTGTCTATCACTTATATATTTGTATGTGCTTTCTACACCACTCATGAGGTTCCCACTGTGTATCACTTATATATTTATATGCAATCTGTAACATACATACAAATATGCGTGTGTGTGGTGAGAGAGACAGAGATACTGTGTGTGTATATATATATATGTATGTGTGTGTGTGTGTATGTATATATATATATTTTTTTCCATAAACTTGCATCCTCAATCATACGGGTCCCATTGGAAATGTAATAGAGGAGTTATTGCAAAACTCATTTTTCATGTCATCCTGCTTTCCCTGACACACTGCGTAACACCATCTGGCCATGACATGCATGTGGACCAATTGTGAGATACAGCTCTCTGGCCCATCACAATGTGTCCACCACATGACAGAACACTGCATCATACCTTGCCAGGCTCCGAGCAGTGATGTGCTCCATCAATCCTTGTGCTGCCCAGCCAGCTCCCAGAGCTAATCTCTGAACCTGAGTTGCCAGCACGGAAACACAGCATGCTACCCTCTGGCCCAACAGCTGTGCCTGCACATCAAATTTTTCAATAACTTTTAGATGATTCTATCAACCAATGACAATATGTAATCAATAACCCTGACAAAAATGCATAACGTGCAATTATTTATTTAACAGGTCCATTCTTTCAACAGGTCTACACATTATTATATTTCACTTTTCTGGGCATAATTACTTTATTTTTCTTAAAAAAATTAGACAGTTAAATTCATTTTACCAGTTATTCATTTCAGATAGCATCTCTATACCTTAAAGGCACAAATAGGTTTGTACGAAGTGAGGTATGGATTTAACAGATCTGTGCTATTGACAAGGTTTGTTTAAGTTGGCCCTAGTGCAACAAGGTAAGACTGAAAATTGTATTAGGCTGTAGTGCAGGTTGAGCAAATATCACCATGCCTGATGTGCTGTGCCACCATCTCTGGCAGTGGGAGCTGTGGTAGATAAGTGACTGTTCATTTCTGTTGCAGAATGCAGCCATGTCATTAGCTAATGTATGATATTATAGCAACGATAACATCACATTCTGAACATATATGGGGGGTTTTGGATACAAAAAGAGGGGAAGGGAACCAGATTCTATCTATAAACAGAAATATTGATAAAAAAATCACCCAGAAGAGCGAATTCTGCGGCACCGCAGAAGTTCTGCAGTAGATTGCAAGTTCTGCGCAAAATTCTGCAGCTGCAGAATTCTAGGGGCCTTGATAATAGTACATTTACTGCTACTGTTTACTGAAGATTGAAAGCCTGATCTAAATGTATAAAAATCATTGCCTGTTGAATGCTGTGAATTTCGTACTGCCAGTATCAGATGCAGTCTTACTGATGAAGGTGTACTGCTGATGTACATACATATACCTTCAGTGTGTTTGAATACTTAAGATGCAGTAAGTATTCTTTGTAAGAAACAATGTAATTGCATGCATCAGGCCAACCAATGACTAAATATAATAAAACTACTGAAGCAACAATGACATAGCTGTATCGGACATGTTTGTAGCATAGATTTTCCTGTGTCCACTTAGTAAGTATGTTGTACCTGATAAAGACAATGTCATTGCATCTGTAATTAGTAACTTCTTTAAATACACATACATTTACTATTGTTACAATGTATGACCTATGCCACTTATGTACAGAGACTAGTTTTGTTAACAGTTGTTCCATACTCAGTCTGTATGCCTAGTGTTTCGGCTTGACACAATTCTGTCACTGATGCCATCAAAGTGATAACTATGTTAATTGTCCTACAACACGAATCAAGTAGGTATACTGTACATATAAATAGAATGTATTTCAGCATTTATTTAACTCACAAAGGGATAAGTGTAATAGGACAGCACAGTTTTGTCTCTATCACTGACTGTGTTAGTTATAATCACACTAAGGTTTCTATTACTGTAATATTAAGTTACACTGCTCATCTTCATGAGTTCATATTCACAGCTATTGTCCAGTAAGTAGTCATTGCATGGTGTAACTGGGTCACACACTGTCTTGCAAAGCTCCTGCAGTGTCTAGCAGAGGAAGTATCTACACATGAAGGTCATTGACCAATAAGAGATGAACAATGATTATGTTAAATGGTTTGTTAATCACTCTATAGTGCTTTAATGTTGAATGAGGTGTTGCTCACTGCCACATGTCGCTAGACAGTGATAAACTGTCCATTTAAATAATACCTGGGTGTGGCTTATTGCTATCAAGATAAAACTGTTTTTTTTTGTTACATCATTAAACCATGTGCATGATATGCAGAGGCTGTACATGTATGCTAATAAAAAGTAAACATAAGGCTGACATAATGTTTACAGCTAATCAGAAAGCTGCATCTCTCAGAGCCTTTTATAATGAGAGATATAATAAGCTGTACTACTCTTTTGGTTTTGGTAAACTGTATTGCTCAGGTGGTTCACCACATGTGATGTGGCATGGGGCATCGGTAGGTGAAGGCCATGCAACTACTAAGTGTGATACGCTGTGCAGCTGCAATCAGGGATGTGTACGTTTGTGTACATGGCCTCAGTTTTGCTGTTGATCTCCACTGAGCATGCAGTACCTGGTCAGGTGGGTGGGGATGTCTTGTAGTACATTTAGACAATTGTTTGTTATTTCTGTCACCTGCTTCTGGATGTCTGTCATTGGTTGTGTTGACTTTGTCCTCCCCCATACTTGCATGTGTGTGTGTCTGTGTGTGTGTGGTGCTGGGGGGGTGAATTCGGAGTTAGGGTTTTCAACCCTAACACCGAATCTCCTCACTTTTGTCATTGTGGAACAACCCTAACTAATGCATTAAACAGAGTTTTTTGCCTCTAATTTCCCTTCTTTTCGAGAATGATAATGAGAAATACTGAATGTAATGCAGTGGCGGGAGCACGGAGCCCTCCTGCCACATGATGTTTTTTGGCATAGTAACAGGAACAACAACGCAAACAGAAGCGCTAACAGTGGTGCACATGGTAACACAAGCATGAATGAGATCAGAAAGGGTAACGCACATGGTGGCATAGATGGGAAAAGTCTGCCACGTAATGTGTTGTCACATAGTAACATGGTGCCTGCAAACAGAAATGTCAATGGGCATGGTGATGCAAAGTGAAACAGAAAGAGAAACAGTACTGTAGACACAAATGGCAGAAAATAACAGAAACGCAAGCGCAAATGAAGCGCAAGGATAAGCACATGGTGGCGCAGACGTCAACGGTAGAGTGAAGCAGTGGAACTGCAAGCGGAAAGGGCAACAGTAACAGTAATGTAAGCGCACAGGCTGGTTTTCCCCAAAACCTGCATAGAGAAAGACAGTGAGTACAAAGAATGTATGCATAATAATGGGTATCGGAGCAGAAAATGAGGAGTTGGAACACTAAATAGGTTATATCTCAGGAACCATATGATGTAGATAAAAAATTTAAAAGTCATATGATTTACGACTGTCCTGGCTAGTTTTGTACTTAGCCCCCATTAGGGGGCAAAGTATTTTTCTGACGAAAAGTCCGTATCTCACACTGTTTCTGAGATATGGGCCCTGAAAGGCGTGGCGAATGCCGTAATATTATCCTATGGGGAAATAAAAGAGAAGTTTGGAGTGCCATTACTTTGCCTCCCTGTAATATTTGTTCACCAAACCACTGAAAGACACATCTGTGGGCTGTTGGCTGTCTTTCCTCCAAATTTCAGGAAAAAAGACTAAACCGTTATTTTGCAGCAGGGTGCCAAAGGATTCCTGTAATGTGTTGGGCACCGTAATGTTATCCTATGGGAAAAACTGTCAACTTTGGAGTGCCATAACTTTGCTGCCATGTAATATTTTTTCACCAAAACACTGAAAGGCACATCTGTGAGATGTCGGCTGCGTTCCCTTCAAATTTCAGCCCCAAACTCCTAACCATTCTTTTGCAGCGCAGTCCCAAAGAATTGCTGTCACTTTCTCACAGACTAAAAAACTACTGTCGCAATATGCGAAAGCTTTCACAAACAAGTTTGACACTTTCATGAGCATGAAAGTAATTTGCGAAAGTACTTTTTCCAGAAATTTGAAAAACATATTTCTGGGGTGTTTTACCCCCAAATAAAGACATGGCTAGCATCCTCAGGGTCCGACTAGGTGAATACAAAAATAATTAGGTTACTAGAGGGTCCAAAATTTAAATGCCAAGCATTTTCATGATCACCAACTGAAGACAAAATGGTGTATTTGTGAAAGTAACAGGGCCATTTGCGAAAGTAAAAATGCATTTGCGAAAGTGTTGAACTTTTTAACTTTTCCCATTGACTTATAATGGGAAATTGTTTTTTGAATAACTTTTGAACCGTTTAATATTTTTTCACCAAATCTTTGAAAGGCACATTGGGGATCCTGGCTGCATGTTCCCTGAAGATTTTGGGCTGGTCGCACAAACCGTGTGACCTGTACACGCGGCCATAGAATTCCAGAAAAAGCGTAAACGTGCACGCAAATCACGCTTAATAACTCCACAGCCCTGTATCCGACTGGTATGAAGCCTGGCAGATTCCAAGGCATATGGCTCTTGATTGTGTATTCCAAATTTCAGCCTAATCTGTCAAGCAGTTACAAAGTTATTAAGGTGCAAAATTTTGGGGTTTAACATAGAAATGGCTCCTCAACCCTAACTATGGTAGCACTACCGTGCTACCTATATATATATATATATATATATATATATATATAATTAGAGGCAAAAACTCCATTTAATGCATTAGTTAGGGTTGTTCCACAGTGACAAAAGTGAGGAAATTCGGTGTTAGGGTTGAAAACCGCCCTTGGACCCCCGCCACCCCCCAACCAGCATAGGGTGCGCCATAGATGCACAGTCCTAACTCTCACCCCATGACATGTGCAAAGCAGCAGAAGTTAAGAGAATGGGGTTTGATGTCTTGTGGCATAGTAACAGGAACAGCAATGCAAACAGAAGTACTAACAGTGGCGCATGGTAACACAAGCGAATGAGAACAGAAAGGGTGACGCACATGGTGGCATAGACGGAGCGGTCTACCACGTGATGTGTTGTCACATAGTAACATGGTGCCTGCAAACGGAAATGTCAATGGGCATGGTGACGCAAAGTGAAACAGAAAGATAAACAGTACTGTAGACAGAAATGGCAAAAAATAACAGAAACGCAAGCGCAAATGAAAACGCAGAGGATAACGCACATGGTGGCACAGACGTCAATGGTAAGTGAAATGGGTACAGAACCGCAAGTGGAAAGTGCAACAGTAACAGTAATGTAAGCGCACAGGCTGGTTTTCCCCAAAACCTGCACAGAGAAACACAGTGAGTACAAATAATGTATGCATAATAATGAGTATCGGAGCAGAAAATGAGAACTTGGAATACTAAACACGTTATATCTCAGGAACTGTACGACGTAGAAAAAAAATTTAAAAGTCGCATGATTTACAACTGTGCTGGCTAATTTTGCACTTAGCCCCAATCAGGGGGCTAAGCATTTTTCTGATGAAAAGTCCATTATCTATCGCGAATTCCGAGATACGGGCCCTGAAAGGCGCTGCGAACGCCGTAATGTTATCCTATGGGGAAAAAAAGAGAAGTTCGGAGTGCCATAACTATGCCTCCCTGTAATATCTTTTCACCAAACCACTGAAAGACACATCTGTGGGCTGCTGGCTGTCTTCCTTCCAAATTTCAGGAAAAAAGACCAAACCGTTATTTTGCAGCAGGGTGCCAAAGTATTCCTGTAATGCTTCGGGCGCCGTAATGTTATCCTATGGGAAAAACCGTCAACTTTGGAGTGCCGTAACTTTGCTGCCATGCAATATTTTTTTCAATACAACACTGAAAGGCATATCTGTGAGATGTCGGCTGCGTTCCCTCCAAATTTCAGCCCAAAACTCCCAACGGTTCTTTTGCAGTGCAGTACCAAAGAATTGCTGTCATTTTCCCATAGACTAGAAAATTACTGTTGCAATTTACGAAAGATTTCGCAAAAAAGTTCGACACTTTTGTGAGCACGAAAGTAATTTGTGAAAGTACTTTTTCCAGAAATTTGAAAAACATATTTCTGGGGTGTTTTACCACAAAATAAAGACATGGCAAGCATCCCCAGGGTCCGACTAGGTGAATACAAAAAGAATTAGGTTGCTAGAGGGTCCCAAATTTAAATGCCAACCATTTTTCTGATCACCAACTGAAAACAAAATGGTGGATTTGCGAAAGTAACAGGCCCATTTGTGAAAGTAAAAATGCATTTGCGACACTGTCAAACTTTTGTTAACTTTTCCCATTGACTTATAATGGGAAACTGCTTTTTGAATAACTTTTGAACCGTTTAATATTTTTTCACCAAATCTTTGAAAGGCACATTGGGGACCCTGGCCGCATGTTCCCTGAAGATTTAGAGCCGGCCACCCAAACCATACGACCTGTAGACGCGACCGTAGAATTCCAGAAAAAGCGTAAACGCGCACACAGATCATGCTTAATAACTCCGCAGCCATATATCTGACCAGTACGAAACTTGGCAGATCCTAAGGCCTATGGTTCTTAATCATGTATTCCAAATTTCAGCCAAATCTGTCTAACAGTTGCAAAGTTATTAAAGTGCAAAGTTTTGGCGTTTAACATAGAAATGGCTCCTCAACCCTAACTATGGTATCAACCTAACTATGGTAGCACTACCGTGCTACCATAATATATATATAAATATATATATATATATATATATATATATATGGGGAAATTTCTCAAATTTATTTGCAATAAATATATTTATAGGCATTACTATTATCGTTTGAAAAGATTGTCTGACTTGTGATTTTTAATTTTGAGTATAGTTCATAGAAACATAGTCTTTGACGACAGATAAGGACTGCTTGGCCCACCCAGTCTGCCCATTTCCCTACCTATTGGAAAAGCTGCAGATCCTAGTTAATCAGCAGCTTACTTCCTCCTACCACCCCCCACTATAATTGCCTTATGCTGATCCCATGCATTCTTGAATTCACCCACTGTTTTTAACCCCATGACTTCCTCAGGAAGGTTGTTCCATGCATCCACCACCCTCTCTGTGAACAAATACTTCCTCACGTTGCCCCTGAGCCACCACCCCATCTTCAAATTGTGCCCCCTTGTTCTGGCACATCTCTTTTCCTGAAATATGCTCCCCTCTTCAACTTTGTTGATTCCCTTGAGGTACTTGAAAGTTTCTATCATGTCACCCCCCTCTCCCTCCTTTCCTCAAGGGTATACATGTTAAGCTCTTTTAGTCTCTCTTCATATGGCTTCTGGTGCAGACCCTGCATGCATGCACACGCACGCGCACACGCAGACAGACACACACACACACACACGATTTGAACTATGATCTCTGTGTTCCCATCACAGTTGTGATCTCCAACAACTTTTTCAATACAGTCTAAGCAATATTTTCTGTACTTTTGATTTGTTGTACTACTGCCTGTCTTAACTCGGACCTCATTGTAAATGAGAACTGCTCAATGGATATTTTCCTGGTAAAATGAGTACATGCGAAAGGTAATGTTTCCCTTACCCAAGTGACCTGTGTTACTTGTGCTAAGATCACTAGCTGTCTCATTGGTGGTGACAGTGGTAATAGCAGGCCTATTATGTCTAGAAAGATAAAGAAAGAATATGTTAACTTGCACGTACAGCATCTCAATCTGAAAGACTGACTCTTCTTGTCCTGAAACCCCATGACCCAGTGTTCAACCATTTAAAGTTAAGACTGCAGCAATGTTGTACCGATCAACTTTTTAAATAAATGAAAGACCAATAATGAGAACTCGAGATCTATCAGGGCACGAGATCATTCTGCCATAGGACAAAACAGTGCTGAACACAAACAGAGTCAGGCAAGACACAGACCTGTTTGGGACAGCACCCCCATTGAAAACAGTGGGTGTTTACATTTTTGCAGGGCCTTCACCTCGTCCTCCATGGGGTTTGCCCCACACATACGCCAGAACTTAAATGACTAACTGTGGGGTGGGGACTTCGGGGATGGGGAGAAACTCAGGAGGAGGGGATGTTTGTTTTTTTTAACAAAGAAAGTAATCTGCAAAAGCTGTAGCAGGGTAGACCTTGGGGGGGAGGACCGAACCACAGTTCCAGGTCTCCCGACTGCACCATGTGTTGGTGCCCTAGCGACTCCTCCAGGGGAGTGGCTTGACCAGGCACCCAGCACACAGCAACTTCTTGATTCTCTCAATCAGTGTACAGTGACAGGGGCAGTGGTACTTTCCTATTGCTGTTCTACCCTAGTCGCTGTAACCCCAGGTGCTATCTATACAGCATGGTTAATACTGCGCTATCTTTGTTGCGTGGTATTAACCCGGTACGATCTACCAGAGAGAAAAATCTCTCTATAGTTAAACATTTATAATCTAGTTTACTAAAATATGTTATAAATGTTCAACTGTTGAGAGTTTTTTTATATTGTATTGATTTGGTTATATTGTTAATGAATGAGTGAGTGACTTAGTTAAAGACTTAGTGACAACAGTTAGATGAAAGTTACTTTTCCTAGGACCCCTCAAAGTATATGTTATATTTGTATAAATAATCAATGTTGTATGTTTCCTTATTCAAATCTTGAAAGTACAAATCTGTACTCTCAAGAGATTTAAGTATGGAAACAGACAACATTTGATTTGGGTTGGTGACAAGTAGTTTTCCAGTATAAAATCTCAGTTTATAAAAGTTGAAATAAAACAAAAAAACAATCAGAAAACGCCCTAGAATGCACCATTTTCAATCATTTTTTCAAAAATGTTATGAGGAAGGGGCATGTCCCCAGACCTCCCTAGATTGGTTAAGGATTTTGACTTTGCAAAACCCCCTATCCTTCCAATTTCTTCTAGGAGAAACACTATATCCCTTGTGTCACTTGCTGTGTACTGGGTGGTATTCCCAGCGTTTCTGCTGTCTCTCTGTGCATTACATAGAAACAGAAGTTGACGGCAGATAAGGACCAATAGGCCCATCCAGTCTGCCCTTTTTTCCCTATGTAATAACAATGCCACCAATCCTTACTCTGGTGTGCAGGGTGTGATACCTCTCCCTATGCACCCTTACCTCCTCTTTTGTATTGAAAGGCTTCCCCTATAACTATCCAATGCAGTTTTGAACTCACACACTGACTCTGCTCCCACCACCTCTGCTGGGAGTCTGTTTCATGCCTCCACCACCCTTTCTGTGAAGAAGTACTTTCTCATGTTGCCCCTTAGTCTACCCCCTACCAGTCTCATGTCATGCCCCCTTGTTCTAGAATAACTCCTTTTTTGAAAGATGCTACCCTACTGTACCTTGTTTATTCCCTTTAGGAATTTGAAGATCTCTATCATGTCTTCTCGCTCTCTCTCTGCTCCTCCAGGGTACACATATTGAGTTCCTCCAGCCTCTCCTTGTATGACCTTAGATGCAGGCCCTGCACCATCTTTGTTGCTCTTCTTTGAATAGCCTCTACTCTGTCTATGTCCTTCTGGAGAAGAGGTCTCTAGAACTGGACACAGTACTCCAAATTCATCTACCTTGGGTTTTGTGAGTTATTTTAAGACACCCTCCTCTGTAAATGGTCCTGTGTCCATCTCCCCTTCCAATTCTATTACCTAGCTGTGGTCCCTCCCCTTCTTCTTCTTTTGTGAAAATTTAGCAGAAATATCTGTTCAGGATTGATGCTTTTTCCTGGTCTCCTTCATTGCAGTCCCCTTTCCCCTTTTAGCCTTACCACCCCCCCCCCAGTCTTTCTTCTCTCACTAATGTGCCTAAAGAAAATCTTGTTCCCCTTTGTCACTTCTTTTGCTATTTTCTCCTCTGTCTGTGCCTTTGTGCTCCTGGTCGCCTTTCCTGCCTCCCTTTGCCTCTCTAGATACACTGCCCTGTCCACTCCCATCTGTGTTTCTTTATATTTCTTGAAAGCCTCCTTTTTTGCTCTTACTTTCCCCGCCACTTTCTTTGAGAACCATAGCAGTTTTCTTTTTCTCTTGCCTTTGCTTATTTGCTGAATGTAAAGGTAGGTGTTTAGAATTCAGTTTAATGACAGTGGGAAATGAAGTCGTTTTCGGTCACCTACATTATTTAGACACCAGTGTAAACCAAGGATGTGCATGCAGACATGTTGATGTGGGCAACCACATTGTGCAAAAGCTTTCTGCGACTTCCTGATGCCACTGGGTTTCAGTCCAATGTATTATGGCTGTAAGAAGATCATGCAAACTTACGACATATGAACATGGGACAAAACCAACAGAATAAGGCCATTAGATCTATCTGGCCTATTTGCAATGCAGGATCCTCAGTATCAGCTTCCCCCCAATCTGTCCTTCCCATCTGCCTGCCCTCCCTTGATCCCTATTTTCCAGGGACCCTGATTTTCCATTTTTACCGGTAACACCGGTAACAATCACAGAATTCTGCTTGGTTTTCGGATTTTGAATTCTTGTACCGGTGCCTCATGGAAATTGCATGTCACTGCACAGAATTGCTAAAATTTCAGCATCTTTTTAAATTGTTTTTATTTTCTCTTTCTATGCTCCCTTCTCACAGCATCAGTCTCCACTTTTCAGAGATCCCTAGGCTGGGTATCCCCTAGCTTCACCCCTAGGTAATGCTCAGGAGCTCCTGTGGGCCTGCCCCTATCCTGCCTGGATTGTACCCCACCCCCCAGGTGGGAAGGGAAGGGATCCCAGGTCACCCCTCCACACTCCCTCAGTGTGTGTTGGTTAGCTCAGTGGGTCCCTCATGGAGACTGGTTATGAAGTCTGGGGCAGCTGGGGCCCTTCTGCCAGTGGCCGATGTGGGGTGATTATTCCTGGTTTTCTGGTCTCTGTCCCTGAGGGCACTGGCACTAGAGGATATCTAAGGAGGTAGGTCACATAGAGACATGCCACTGCTCCAGATCCTGGCTAGTGTCCACCCCTCCTGATCACTCTGCAGTACCATTGCACCTCCATCCATAGTCATACAGGTGGTGGTAAAGCAGCAGGACCTGCAGCCCACCCTCCCTGTAGGAAGAGAGCAGTCCCCCTGGTGGTCAATCCTACTCCCCTGTCCAGACCTCCAGCAACCCGGGTTCACTACTGACCCTGGGTCACTGGCATTGCAAGCAATAGTGCTACCGCAGCGCCAGCGGGATGACCCAGATTTCAGGATCTTAAAATGAATGCTGCTGTGCTTTGCATTCTTTCTGCTTTGCTGCATATAGAGTCAGTAAGGAAATCGCCCGCACTGCTTTGCAGTAATCAGCCATTCAGTTTAAGCACCCATGCCTAGTGGTTAGAGTAACAAACAGTGATTGAACTGGGAACATCCAGCAGACTTGGGTTTGATTCCCATAACCTGCACTTGCATGCTGTGTGACTCCAATCAAGTCACTTAACCTCCCTAGTGCAGTTACTCCTAAAAACAGACAGTTCTGCCTAGTGGGCCTTACCTGCTTTATAAAGAATACAAAAAAAAAAACAATATATGTTTACTACATCATAGAATAGTAGTCAGGGTACCTTATAATTCACCTGAGTTTTACTTGGGCTGCAGTGATTTTTTATAGGTAAAGATAAATGTTCAGATACATTTTCTGTGTTTTATAAGCTTGTATTTAGATTTTAGTCAGGTTTTTATTGTATTCTTTGCATATAAGCATCTAGGTTGTAGATTGCTAAATGCAAGGTCACTGTTACCAACTAACTTACTCAAGTTTATAATCAGTAGGGCCATCCAAAATCCTTTGTTGTTTGAATGAAAACCTAGTCTGAATGAAAGTATGTTCACAAAGAAGAAACTGCCTTACTACTTATGAAAAGATTTCACAGTTAGCACCCCATTTAGGTGAATTGGATCATTTGTACCTTTTCTCCCACTTGCTATTTCAGTCTCTGTGACAACAAAAAGTTTTCTGAGAGACTGCTTCAACAAAAAGCAAATGTTAAGTATTTAAGTGTACTTATGTTTGGCCAGTGGATTTTGGAAGTACAGTCAATGACATACAGAAGGTAAGGCCACAGGGGCTGTATGATGCTGGTGGGCAGAGTAGTGCTCAATTCACATCTGAGCTCAGACATGAAAACTGGGAGACACCCTTTTCATGGACACCAAGTAAGGAAAAAAAGCATCCACATGTCTGGGAGATGCTTGAATCCATTTGAAGGTCCTCCAATAATCATTTGTGGATTTTTTAGGTGAAGACACTTTATTTCAAAAAAGCAAATTCAAGCAGTTTTTTTTTACACCTCCTACCCCCGGCCATCCATTCCGTCAGGACTGCCAAGGCCCCCTACCACCGATGCTGAGCCCTGACCACCATCCACTGCCCCTTACTGCTGTGCTACCAGGTAAGTCAAAGTAGCCCTTCATTGAGTGGGCCCCAACCCCTGTGGGAGGCTACCAGGGGAGAAGAATTGCCCCAAAGAGCTTCCTGTGTATCCTGGATATGGCAGGGGTCAGAATGGACACATGTCTGGGGCTTCTGGCTTTTGGAGGGACAAACAGCTGTCCTTTGGTTGGTCAACAAGTGTTTTCCCATTTTCTTGGGAGCATGACAGGCCACATGATGTCAAGGCACAAGCCGATGTCTGTCACGTTCCCTCCTGCAGTAAGGGCTTACATGCTGTCGTGCCTTTGGCCTCCACCAGGGACCAGCAATTGCTGAGCCGTGAACCCACCCTCCCTCCCAGGAGAAGGTGAATGGTCATTGGACACTCAAGCCTTCACCCAGCAGCTGGCCCTCCAACACCCAAGTCTGTTCCCTAACCCTGGTCAGCGGTGTCACAGACAGAAATCCAGTTCAGGCAGTACAATTATAGATGGGAACAAACAAAAGTAGCCCATCTTAGCAGTGATGGTTCAGATTAATTCACATCTGAGTTCCAACAAGCAAAGAGACCAAGTAATTTGTAACTTGTGCATGTGGCGTGTGGGTGTTGAAGAAAGAGTATCATAGTGCTGTCACTACTGCCATCACCCCAGAAGGATGTGGACTGCATTGTTACTACTGCCATCACACCGAAGGGGTGGGGGCTGTAGTGCTTGTGCCATCACCACTGGTGGATGGAGAATGTAGTACTGCTGCAGTCCTACCTGAGGGATGGGGGCCATAGTGCTGATACTGCCATCACACCTGAGGAATGGTGAATGTAGTACTGCTGCCATCACACCTAAGAGATGAGGGCCACAGTGCTGCTGCTTCTGTCACACCTGAGGGAGGGAGGTCATAGTACTGTTGCTGCTGCCATCACACCAGAGGGATGGGGGCCATAGTGCTGTTGGTGCTGCCATTGCACCTGAGGGATGGGACTATAGTGCTGCTTCCATCACATCTTAGGGATGGAGGCTGTAGTGTTGCTGCTGCCATCACATCTTGTACCTAAAATAACTTTAAATTGGTACAAGGATGGAAGGATGTGCAATAGTGGAGGTCAAAATTGCCAAAATGCATGTTAGCAGAGTTAAAAATTGTTAAATAAAGTACACAAAACCAAACATCGGTAAAACCAGATTTTGGCTTAGTAGACACCGGTGACAATACCATTTTTTACAATGTGCAAAATGGAATATGCCCTTTCTCAATCCTGGTAAACCAGTGTCCCTGTTAATTTCCCCATAACTCTATTCCAGCCTCTCTTGAAGCTGCCCACTGTCTTCAATGAAACCACCTCTTCCAGAAGCTCATTCTAATTTGCTACCAACCTTTTCATGAAGAACTGCCTTCTAGCATCTCTCCTAAACATTCCCTCAGCTTGAGATTGTGTCCCCTCATGTTTCTGTTCCCCCTGAGCTTGAAGAGATCCTCCTTATCCACTGTTTTTATTCCCTTCAAATACTTGAAGGTCTCAATCACATCCCATCTCTATCTTCTCGTCCAGGAAGTACATGTTCAGGGCCTCTCACCTCTCCCAGTACATCCTGCCCTGCTGGCCCATGACCATCTTCGTTGTCCTCCTTTGGACAGACTGTAGCAGGTTAATGTCCTTTTTGAGGTAAGGGCACCAGTTCTGAACACTGTACTCCAGATACAGCCTCACTAATGACCTGTACATGAGAATTATTACCTCATGCCGCCTGCTGCTGAGCCCCCTGGCAGTGCAGGCCAACATTTTATTTGCCTTCACTGCTGCTTTCCCATGTTGAGTCGAGTGTTTCAGGTTATTAGTGATCATCACCCCCAAGTTCTTCTCCCCCTCTGATGCAGATACCCACACCCCTCCCAGGCTGTACTCAGTCACTGTGTTCTTGGCTCCAATGTGCATAACCTTGAGTTTATTTGCATTGACACCAAGCTGCTGAATCCTGGACCACCTCTCTAGTTTTTCCAGATCCTACTTTAGGTCTTGCATCCCTTATACTGTGTCCTCCCTCCCAGAGAACTTGGTGTCATGCGTGAATATGCAAATTTTGCCATAATTACCATCTACAATGTCGTTGATGACTGTCAGGCTCTAAAAATTGTATACAGTGTTTTCAGCACCTGGCAAGGGCAGACTGCCATAAGCTTTGTTTAAAGTGCCTTGTTCCAGAACACGAC
This sequence comes from Neoceratodus forsteri, assembly GCA_016271365.2. Lineage (NCBI taxonomy): Eukaryota > Metazoa > Chordata > Ceratodontiformes > Ceratodontidae > Neoceratodus > Neoceratodus forsteri. Next base: position 695,490,019 of record CM057456.1, on the reverse strand, counting down.
TTTACTGATTGTGAGTACTGTCTTAAATTTTGCCCTAAAACCTTAAAGAAATGGTTAGAAAATTAAAAAAAAGGATGGCTTCTCTGTCTCTTTTTAATCAAAAAATTAAAAAGGCTGTGAGTGAGTTCCCAGTGATGGTCAAAAGCAGGCATTGGAAGGGTTCATTTCTTCATGTACAACAGCAGTCACTGTACACAGGGCAGAAGGAAAGAAAGAAAGATAAAGCTGTTCAGCTATCTGATAGGCATGGTAAAGATGCATGAGACTCCAGGGTGTCTGAAAGGGAGAACACTGAATCCAGTGATGACAGAAATAAAAGTAAAAGAGCCTCAGGGAAAACACTGGAAACTGTGCCTGTGAAAAAGAACCTGAAAGAAAAAAAATGTCAGTGTCACTGTCACTCCCCCGATAGGAGAAAGGAGTAGGCAGAGGACACAGAGAAAATGCCCTCATCTGAGGACATATCTCAAATATGGCAATGCTTCCAGACCATCCAAGCCATAGAACATTTTAATAATGTTACTGTTACCCCTCCTCCTCAGGTGCAGCCTTCAAACTATTTGCCTGAAGCGCAGGAGGAAGAAATATACTATTTACAAGAGGAGGAAAGTTAACCCCATGGAATCAGGGGGCGCACCTGAACAAGACTTAGGCCCTCCAAGGCATAATGAGGGCTATTATTTTGGCTCATTTGTCTGGCAAATGGTAGATACCTTCAACATTTCCTCTCCAAGAAACAGAGGAGGAAGATGATGAGGAAGCTGAACTTATGAATATGATGGGGGCAGCAACTACAACGAGGCTGCTGGTTACCATACACAAATCACTTTAGAAGGTCATCTCAAAAATCATGGCTGCACCTCCTTGAGCTGCAGCCATCGACAGAAAAATTGAAAGAAAGTATCAGGTGTACAGACGGGGGAGGGGGTGGAAGACCTGTATGCCCACCCTGATCATCAAGTGGTAGTCCAGGCTGCTGCCCGCAAGATAGCAAAGGTCTCCCCGTCTGCACAGCCCGCTGAAAAGGACTAAAAAAAATTGGATGCTACGGCCAGAAAGGTTTACACATCAGCTTTCCTGCTTATCAGGCAGCAGCTTATTCAGCATGTATAGCACAGTATCAGAAAGCATTGTGGAATACAATTCAGGCACTGGTTGATAAAGCAGATGGTGAGCAGGCACAGAACTTAATTGTCAAAGCAAGATCGCCCTGGATGAAACTAAATGCCACTTCAACACTGCTGTGGACACTAATGACACTGCTGCTGGGGTTTTAGCCCATGCAGGATCTTTAACCCCTAGGCTGCTAACAGAACTAGAATGCATTAGAATTCTGGACTGATACAGCAAGGGGTTAAGAAGACTTTCCTGGTTAAGGACAACCATCCTGTCCCAGGACACGCAGGCCAAAGCCATGGGTTTTTCTTTTGAGAGAAACTAACTTTTTGGTGACAAAACAGAGTTCTGCATGAAAAAAGTGGATGAATACAAAACCACTTATAAAAGTAACAATGAGAAGTAAAAGGCCTCTACTTTATACAGGTTTTATGTAAGATGCAGTAGTGGATACTTCCCAAGAGCCTATACTTCACATGCCCCGTATGAGTACTGGCCACAAAAAGGTTACTTCTGAGGTAGGGGCAGAAGGGGCTCTAAGCTTGCTGCTGCAGCACCAGCACCTAAGCCTCAGCCAAAGAAAAACCACTGTTTAGTAAACCTTTATTACTATTGGGAATTTATCGTTCCCCAAAAGCTAGTGTTGAGGTGTTTCAGGTTTTGCAGGATTTCCTAGGTGATTATTTAAGCAGATATGAGATTATGTTAATTGGGGATATGAATGTAGATTGGAAAACTGTAGATGTTAACCACAGTATTGTTGAGATGTGTAATCTTCTGGGTATGACTCAGTTAATAACAGAAGTAACTAGAGTGAATACCAAACGACCATTTTTCTCACAACTTAGATTTATTATTTACTACTGAACCAGATAGGTAAATTGCTAGTGGTGTTCTTCCAGATTCTTTCGATCATCAGATGATATATGCTATTAGAAATCAAAAAGAATAAAGAGATCAGTAAAACAGTTTATTATAGATCATTTAAACATTTTGATTATATAACATATATGTTAGAATTGGATGAGTTTAATTGGGAAGATTGGATTTGGTTCCTACAGTTGCTGAAGCTTGAGTTTATTTCAGGAGGATTTTTGATAATTTGTAATAGGCATGCCCATTAAAAATTAGGAAAATAAAGTTTAATAATTCCCTTTGGTATAATTCATATTTATTTAAAATTAAGAAACAGCAGGATAAGGCTTGAAGGTGGCTAAATCCACAAAATTGATGATGATTGGGTGAAGTATAAACAGATGCGGAATTATTATAATTGTGAACTTAAGAAGGTTAAAAGATTATTGTAATAGGAATTAAATTCTAATCTGATTAATGACCCAATGAAATTTTGGCAAGTTTTAAAAAGGTGAAAGGATCAACAAGTAGACTACCCTGAGAAGTTTAAAATAGGGATGTTGACATTCCTATGGGCCCTGGGTAGTGGATGGGTTTAATGATCTTTTGTAACAGTGGGTAAAAAGGCCTTATTACAAGATAAGTCTTGTTCTTTCCTTAAATCCTCAAATTAGAGCTATAGAGGTTGTCCCTTTAAAGAATAAGGAGTTTGTGTTTGAATTAATATCCCCATTGGAAATACAAAATGCATTACTTAATATAAGCGTTAACAAGGCTGGTGGGTTGGATGAGATTCCTAGCATTTTGTTGAAATATGCTGCTCCGTTATTTCTTACCCTCTAGCTAGTATTTTCAATATGTCCTTTATGAGTGGGGAAATTCCTGAAATGTGGAAAACGGCTAAAATTATTCCTGTTTATAAAATGGACCTAGGTCTTTAATGGAGAATTATAGGCCTATATCATTATTACCAATAGTGGCTAAGGTCTTTGAACGTTTGTTAGCTAAACAACTTCAGACTTATTTGGAAAATGGCAAGTTGATTAATAGGTTTCAATCTGGCTTTAGGCCCTTGCATGGTACAACTTCTGCTTTGCTGAGGGTTACTGGGGATATTGTGGGTGCTCTGGACAGGGGGATGTCGATGGAAGCAATTTTTGTAGATCTAGCCAGGGCATTTGATACCCTGGACCACAACATCCTCCTGTCCAGACTACCTGCTTTGGGACTTTCGACAAGGGTGGTTAGGTGGTTGGAGGCTTATTTAATTGGTAGGAAACAAATGGCTTCAATGAATGGATGGGATTCTGGTTTTAGGGAGATAACATCTGGGGTACCCCAAGGATCCATTTTGGGTCCAATATTATTCAATTTATATATGAATAATTTTGTTTTAATTGATTCTGATGTACAGTGTCATTTGTATGCAGATGACACTATTATTTATGTGAAAGGGTTATTATTAACTCAGATAGAATCTACTCTTCAGAAAGCATTTGATGAGCTTCAGTTATTCTATAGGAATCTAATCTTGCTCTTAATCCAAAAAATCCCAGGTAATGTTGTTTAGGAAATAAAAGAGATTTATTCTAATTTGGGTTTGAGTATAATGACACTGGATAGTATTGTTCTTGAACAAGTCCAATGTTACAAATATTTAGGGATTTATATGGATAGATCATTGAATTGGGTTTCCATATAGAATATATGATTAAAAAGTTAATTGTCGTTTGGGTGCACTTTATAGAATTAGGAATTGTATGGATGTTAATGTAGGAAACAGGTAGCCACGGCTACCATGATTCCTTTGTTAGATTTTGGGGATATTATTTATATAGGCTACCCAACCCAGTTGGCTAGATTAGATGTTTCCTTTAATAAGATAGCTAGGTTTATTTTGGATGTTCCTAAGAGAACTCATAGAGAGAGTTATATCAAACTTTAAATTGGATGAGTCCTAATGATAGAAGGATATTTCATGTTTTGATATATATGGTTAACTCAGTTAGGGGCAGGGTACCAGAATACATTACTGATGAATTTCAAATTAGGATAATAAGAGGAGGGTTACGTTCTGCTGAGGGTATGGAATTTGTTTTGCCCAGAAGAAGGACGGACTTGGGTAGAGAACATTTTTTCTATTTGGGTCCTAACCTATGGAATTCACTTCCAACTCATTTGAGGCCAATTGGTTCCAGTCCCAATTTGGGTAAAATAAAAAGTTGGTTTAAATCTGAAGCTGTTAAAAGGTTAAATGATGAATAATTATGTATGTTTTGTCTTATGTCTCGCCTTATAATAGGATACATAACTGCACTTTATATGTGTATTTTGTTGTTTATGTTATATGGATGTTAGTGTTATTGTAAATAATTTTATGTTATTGTTGTTGTTTCCTTTTGTGTTTTCTTTTAATTAAGTTAATTATGTATGTATGTATGTATGTTTTAACGACTTCACTGGAAATGAGCTTGTCTCAGTTGAGCCTCCTATTCTTTTGCTTGTCAATTGAATAAAAATTTTACTACTACTACTAACAGTTCTGCCTAGGGTTGCCCAACCATTGCCAGTGGGGGGAAGATTGGCCCACTACTTCCAGGAATGGGTAAACATTACCACAGACAAATGGGTACCAGAGGTAGTGTGCTGTGGTTTGTCCCTTTAGTTCAAAAGATTTCCAAAACTGCCTAAGCCCAAAAACTTTTCAACTCACTCCCCCACAGAAAGAATTCTGCTGGAACTGAAGTAAAAAACAATTGCCACAAGCAAAAGCTGTGGAAAGGTGAGGCAAGAGTCTGGTCTCAATACACACCCTGATCTAAAAGAAAATTGGTGTGTGGCAACCTATTATAGGTCTCGGGTATCTGAGCAAGCATATAAAAAAGAGAAATTCAAGATGGTCACCCTGAGAATAGTGATACCATCCTCACAGTCAGGGCATTGTGATCCCTAGGTCTAAAAAATGCCTACTTTCATATCCCTGTTAGGCCTTCCCACAGGAAATATGTCTGGTTCAGGTTCTCAGTACCAGTTTGCAGCCCTTCCCTTTGGCTTCATTGCAGCATCGAGGGTATTTACAAAGTTCTTAGCAGTGATTGCAGCATACCCACGGATATGGATATGAAACAGACACAGGCAGGCTGTTTACCACTGCGGTAGACTATTTAATATGCATAATGATTACTAGCTATAAATGTAGAACAAGTTTAGAATCTAGAATAAACACAGCAGAAACGGATATGCTTGTAAAGAGATATGATATGATGTTGCTCACGGGAAATGTCTCAAAATATGTGGCTGCTGGCTTTGGGGTATGCAGTGGCACTGCTGCCTGTTGGATGCAGGGTTTACCATTACAGTAAAGTCATTCAGAGTAACATGAAACAGGATATCAGCTTATTAAGAATATCAAATGATGTAACAAATATGTAATGTTCCGAATACTGTAACCAACAACAAGAAGAGTATGCATTATGCAAATATAAAAAACATTTATATAAAAAATATTAAAAGCTGTATTATAAAGTATTAAAAAAGTTTTAGAATATGTTTAAATTAAAGAAATACAAAACCACACATGCCCCCACAATGCAAAGCACCGTGGGCTGCATATGTAAATCACCATAGAATATTATGCTGGTTCAAAGAAGCTTTACACAGGTGAAATGTTGGGCTATCAGGATCTAAAATATTGTTGGAACATTGCAAATAAATCAAAACTTTATTGAACTTTCTTTGGAGTGGCTGGCATGTCCGTATTTTTGTTAGCACACGTGAGAAGGCAAGGTGTGGTGGATTTTCCCTACCTGGACAACTGGCTAGTCAAAGGAAAAACAGAACAAGAAGCAAGGTGCTCCATTCAGACTGTACAACTCTGAGAATCTGGGTTTCTTGATACATCTGCAGAAGTCCCAAAGTGAATCTCTTCAGGTGTTGGACTTCGTAGGAGCAGAGCTGAACACCCTCAAATCTGGCACTCATCCTCCGCCTACTCCATCGGCTCTACCCTAAACAATTGCCTTGCACCTAGCTGCTCCTGCCATGTCCCTCCCTAATTCCCTCCTATAAGCCCTGGACAAACCCTACCCTTCTGCTATCACCTTCATTTTACCCTGTGCATCCCCACCCCCCAAATGTCTAGCTCTCCTCCTCTTCCCCTAAATTGCTCTCCCTCACTGGCCTCCCGTGATCTCTCACAGAATGTAAGGGACCCCAAATGCTTTCCATGGGTCCCTCTCAGCATCCTGAAGGGGTCCTACTGGGCCTAGGGTTGTCTTTTATCTTTCCCTTCCCCATCTTCCATTCTCCCTAGTCTTCACAGTCCCCCTTGCAGGGTTCTCAGGATCCTAAAGGGGTCAAACTGAGCCTAAGTGTATCTCCCTATTTTATCTAGCCACTATCTTGCCTTTCCATGACTACTAGCAGGGTCCAAAGCATCCTGATGGACTATTGATTAGGCCCCATCCCCTCCAAAGGTGCAAATTCTCTTCCCCTTAAGGGTTCAATTCTCATTCCCTCCCTCTCCTATCACTATCTTAATCCCTATCTACTGACCTTCCCCAATCCCCTTGCAGAGTACCCCACATCCTGAAGGCCCTCTCTTGGGTTAGGTCCTATTCCCCCTCTAGCATTAAAGGAGTAATCCACCCCAAACTTGCAAACAATATATGCTGTGCATAGTGTTTTTATTTGTATGTGAAGTTCCAGTGTTTCTTTCCCTCTGACTGCTATTAGGAATTTTTCCTAAATTAGCCTGCTAGCTTTATGCTAGTTTTATGACCCATGGGGATCTTTATCTGAGACAGCTTAATTATATTCCTTGTTCCCACAGTGCATCTTGTCTCATGTGACAGTGATGTAGCAGAGACCCAACATTCAGCACACACGTGCCAAACTAAATATCTTGGAAAATTTATAAGCTGTATAAAATTACCAGCAGCCAAGTTCTTCAGGACAGTAAGACCTTTACGATGAGGACAGTCACTAAGCTGAATTCTATAGATTTTAAAATATAGCCATCTCTACTGCTGTGAACTGATTGTAAAGTAGTGCTTTCTGCTGGATTTATGGTCTCTGCTACATCACTGTCACATGAAACAAGGCGCATTCTAGGACAAAGAAATACAATTAAGCTGTCTCAGATGGAGATCTCCAGGGGTCGTAAAACTACCCTAAAGCTAGCAGGCTAATTTAGAAAAACCTTTTAATAGCAGACAGAGGGAAGGACACACAACAACTTTACATACAAATCAAAACACGCTGCACAACATATGGTTTTTGCAAGTTCTGGGTGGACTGCTCCTTTAAGTCACACCTCCTCCTTCTCTTTCCTCCCTCTTTAAATACCTACAGCCTTATCCTCCTTTCTATCTAGCCCCACAGTCCCCTTGCAGGGTTCCCCATATCCTGAAGGGGTCTCTCTAGGACACTGACTTATCCTCTTCTCTCTGGTCCCCCCAGTCCCCTTGCAGGGTTCCTCACATCCTGAAGGGGTCTCCAGGGAAACAACTCTTCACCCTCACCCCCTCTCCTTCCCCCTTTTCTTTCACATAAGCACTTGTTTACTTATCAACCCGGCTCTTATTATTGTCCACTCTTTCTACCTATTATACACAACACTGTTGTAACAGTGTTTGCTGCACTGCCTTACAACTGTGTGTTAATGTTGATCTTGTAACTTGAATGTTTAAAGTCTCATTCCTATTGTACCCCTTCCCCCCCAGGTCACACTGGGAGATGAGTGACTTGTCACTCAGTGTGCCTTCCTGGGGAAACATTTCAATAAATAAATTTAAAAAAAAAGCCCTCCTCCTGCAGGCCAGAGTGGTGGTCTTGATGGCCACAGCAGAATCCTTGACAGCAAATCAGCAAAGATATGCAAAGGAGTTCTTGCAATTACTGGGACACATGGCTGCTTCCACAGCTGGTATTCCATGGGCCAGGTTTCAGATGAGAAATATCCAGTACGACTAAAGAGACAACTGTTCTCAAAGATGGGACCCACTCTAAAAATTAAAGCCATTTACAAATACATTGGTAAGGTCACTAGAGTGGTGGAAGGAAAAAGCAACCTCAGAGAGGGCAGTCCCTTTCTTCAGCAATCTCCATCAAGTATCCTTACAACAGATCCTTCACTCCTGGGGTGGGGTGCCTACCTACAGGATCTTACAGTAAGTGACTCCTGGAGTCTGCATCAGTCCCTGGAGCACATCAACCTCCTGGAGCTCAGGGCAGTGCTGCTAGCAATGCAGTCTTTCTCCTCCCAGATGCAGGGTGTCTGTCCAAATCAGAACAGGCAACATCACAACAGAGTATTACATAAAAAAGCTGGGAGGAACAAGATACTCTAAACTGTGTACAGAAGAAATGAGGACCAGGGACCTGGCATACTCCTTAAAAGCAAACATCTCTGCGGTGCATCTCCCAGGCAAAGACAATGTCCTGGCAGACTTCTTAAGCAGAAACAGCCAAGAGATCACATGATGTACCTGTTAGGCTAGCAGCATCGCAAGCCAGCTCCTGCTCAAAACTCAGCTTTTTCAGAGGAAAGGCTATAAAGTCTGCAATTTTTTCCTTCCCCACGGCTTATTACTGACTTTGGATTGTCTCATGCAAAATAGGAGACAAAGTCTTCCTGGAAAGAAGCAGCCTCGCTGTAGATAATCCCGGGTCCGGATTCACGGCCTGCTGCAGCGATGGAGGCAAAAATGCACCAAGCGCCTCCAACTCACACTGCCCTGCAATCACCCGAGAAGGGCCAAAAAGATCAAAAGGTTACACTGGAGTTTCCTCTAAAACACTGGCCCCGTCTACAACAACATCGTCCTTTCCACCTCTTACTGGAATAAATTCTTAGAAGAACTACATCCCTTCAAACTTGCACTACAAGAAATCACATCAGAATTAAAAAATATTCGAGGAGAACTTGCAGATACCAACTGGGCAATCGCTGACACTACTGTCTGAGTGTCTTCGCTAGAAAGCTGGAAAGCTAAAACAGATCCTGAGATCACCACTCTTAGACCACAGCTTCACAAGATAGAAAATAAGCTAGAGAACTTGGAAGGTCGAAGCCAAAGAAATAATATTATAATTTTCAGCCTTCCTGAAGAAGCAGAAGGTTCTGCACCCATTCTTTTTTTACAAAAAATGCTCTCTAAAATAGTGGGGCCCTCTCCTAACAATACTACCTACATTATAGAGAGGGTCCACCACTCTTTGAGACCAAAACTTGCCTCTGACAAACCACCTCGACCACTTATACTAAAATTCTTGAATTATCTTGACAAAACTCATGTTTTAGGGAAAGCCAAAGATCTACAACAAGTTCTTTGGGAAGGTCAGCAACTCTGTTTTGCACAAGATTTACCTGCTACAGTCCGACAACGCAGGGCAGAATATCATCCCTTGGTCTCCAAGCTCATAGCTGCAGGCATCAAGAATAAAGTCCAGTACCCATCGCGATTTGCTGTGTATGTCTCTGGCTCCTGGCATAATTTTGACACAGCCCAACAAGCCCTGTCAGCGTTGCAATCGCTCCTTCCTGATCTCTTTCCCCCTTGCTTAAGGTTTCTACAATAGGAGGAGATTTCTCTCAACAGAAGTTTTTTCTTTCAGTTTGATGCTGCGTATTCTCTATTGGGCTACACAGTGATGTTACACTATGGCCACTAGAGTGCAGCAAAGAATCACACTGGATGGCTTCGGGCTTTTTTTTTTTTTTTTTCCTGCTGCAGATGATTCAGGACTTTTATTGTACTATTCGGGATTATAGCTTTTGAACAATTAAGAACTGGTTCATTATCTAATTTCTAATTGGGGGTTCTGAGGCTGTAAATATGCTATAATTGTTGAACATTCATTTCATCTTTGCTGGGGACTTATGACATCACAGCCTCACTCAATTCTTAATGGGATACAACACTTCTAGTTATTAGTGGGAGATTTGTCTATGTCCTTTCTTTTTACCTTTTCTCTACCTTCTTCATGCAACTTTTTTTCTAAGCAGGATTTTGGCTGTTTTTTGAAGTGGGAGTTGGGCAGCGATTGTTAGTGGTTTACAGGACATCATGTACTATAAAAGAGGGTGGGGGGGGTTGCTGCAGCTAATGCATGTGCATATTTTTTGCTTTTAAATTGTTTTATGCTGCATTCTATTTGGCCAATTTTAAGCATTGGCCGAGCATTATCTCAGCCCGATGAGGGCTTCTACTATTATGCTGTGGCTAAAAGGGATGGGGATACAGGGACGGGTAAGGTTTTAGATTGGGGGAGATACTGGGGTTTTTATTTTTCCAATTTCACTCTCTGGTGGGTCTTCTGTTTTGAGACTGGATGTCTTTATATGGGATGGGATAAGGGAGGGATATTGGTACACACACTACTATTTTTCATATGGTCTAATTTGAGTAGAATATGTTACGACTGTGCTGAACATTTTCCTGATAGAACTCTGTACTGGTTGGATTTGCATGACAACATATAAAATCTGTTCTTGGAATGTGAAAGGTGCCCAATCTCCAGCAAAGAGAACAAAAATACTCTTACATTTACATAAATTAGAGGTGGACATTGCTCTTCTTCAAGAGACTCACTTGTCTTCTTCCCAGGCACTTTTGTTTAGAAGAACCTGGGTGGATCAAGTTTTTGGAACAGTGCCAAATTCCTGCAGTGGCGGAGTGGCTATTCTCATAGCCCGTAGACTACCTTTTCATCTGCTAGATACACTAATAGACTCACAACATAGATTTATTCTTATCAAAGCTTTAGTTGGTCATTATGAAATGATTTTAGGCTCAGTCTATGGCCCAACTACAGATGGTCCTGTATTTTTTACTCGACTTAGGGAACACTTGATACCTTGGTCTAATTACCCTCTATTGCTTGGGGGTGATTGGAACTTGGCTTTCTGCAATATCGTAGATCGTTCTAGTACCAGCACCTCTTCCCTTTCCCAGGCACAGCTTGCCATCCGAGAACTGATGGACAGTCTGGGTTTATTCGATCCATGGAGGGGTCTTTTTTCCTCTAGGAAAGAATATTCTTTCCATTCAATTCCCCATAACTCTTTTTCCAGAATAGACTATTTTCTACTGGATATTGGACACCTCTCCTTAGTTTCATCTTGTTCATATCGTTCCAAGGTTATCTCTGATCACCACCCCACTTTGCTGCACTGGGGTCCAGGCCCTACTGCAGTTTGAAACAAACTATGGCGGTTTATTCACCAATTGCTGAAATCAGAGAAACTCCAATCTCATCTCCAAAATTTCTTCACCACCTTTTTGGTATTAACTCCCCCTCCATGCCTAAGTTAGATTTGCTCTGGGAGGCTTTAAAATGCCCTCTTAAGGGTGAGAAAATTCGATTAGCCATCATTAGAAAAAAAATAACCTCACAGGTTACATCTCACCTTCTTCAAGAGATACAACTTGTAGAGTTGTCACTTCCTCCCTCTCCCTCCCAGACCACCCTTACTAATTCAGAAATTCTTAGGGATTGCTATAATTCTCTATTGATGGACAAAACTGAGCATCTTTTCCAAAAATCTAAGATTTGGTATTTTGATTAGGGAGACAAGGTGGGCAAACTCCTTGCTCTCCGCTTAAGGGCCCAAACTGTGGACAGAAAAATACCTTCCATTTGCAATACAGCTGGACTCGTAGTTACCTCTCCTCAAGATATTCTCCTTTGTTTTCCGCAGTATTACTCCGCTTTGTATTCCTGACCCCAATCTCCGTTTAATTCTATAGAAGTGGATCACTTTTTGCAAGGTATACAACTTCCTTATTTGGACGACCAACAAATTGCTCTCTTAAAGGCCACTCTCTCGGTGTCTGAAATATGTTCAGCTACTGATGCCTTGCCATTAAACAAGACACCTGGACCAGATGGATATAATGCAGAATTTTATAAGGCTTATAAAAAACAACTAGCTCCTATTCTCTTAAACCCTTATAATTATATCTATGAATATGGGATTTCAGATTATTCCCTTTCAGAAACCACAACTGTAGTTCTCCCTTAACCAGGGAAAGATCCTCTTTTGTCACCAACTATCGTCCTATTTCTTTAATAAATTTTGATTTCAAAATATTATCAAAGATTCTGGCAAACAGACTAGCAAAAGAATGGCAATGCGTAATAAGTTGGGAACAGGTAGGATTTGTGGCTGGTAGGCATTCCTCGGATCATATGCGGAAACTTAGCCACCTTATCTCTGCATCCAGGGACTCCTCGGTACCTGCTGCCCTGGTGTCCCAGGATGCAGAAAAAGCTTTTGATTATGTGCCATGGGACTATCTGTTTTATCTTCTGCCCAAGTACCGTATCCCCCAGCAATGTATTCAATGGGTAAAGATCCTGTACACCCAGCCTCTGGCCCATGTTCTCGGCAATGGCATGCTCTCTAATACCATAGCCTTGAGTCAGGGCACTAGACAAGATTGTTTTCTTTCCCTTTGTTTATTTAATCTTTATTTGGAATTACTTATTCATTATATTAATGTTTCCCCTTCAATTCAAGGTATTGTTGTTGGGCCCTACCAGTACAAGTTGTCAGTCTATGCAGATGACATACTACTTCACATTTCATACCCCTCTGCTTCAATAAAGTCTGCTTTATTTGTTATAGACCAATTTGGAAAATTTTCTAATTATAAACTTAACCAAACCAAAATGGAGGTGATGCCTTTAAATAAATGTACGTTTTCCTCAGAAATTTCTCAACTGAGTCTAAAATGGGTTAAAGATAATATGAAATATTTGGGAATTTATCTCTCTCATCATAATTCACAAATGAAACACTACAACCTCGATAAAACGCTAACCCAAATTAGTAAGGACCCTAATCATTGGATGCACTTCCTCTATCTTTGTGGGGGAGGATTAACATAATAAAAATTAATGTTCTTCCCCGGATATTATACCCCCTTCATATGACTAATCTATATCTTCCTAAATCCTGGTTTCTCCAGGTGAATCATGGAATATCTAACTTTATTTGGGATAATAAAAAACTGAGAAGAGCGATTGCAAAACTCCAGCATAGCAAAGCTAATGGTGGACTGCAATTACCAGACCTCCTTCTTTACTACTCAATCACATGCTCGGTTCTTCTACGGTGGATTCAAGAGATGCTGGTCGAGGTATCTCTGACTTATGTCCCACACTGGCTACAAACTGAAAGCACTTTATGTTCTCTTCATGGAATAGACATAGGTACACTTATATATGCTGTGTCTAAGAACATTCCCAAAGATTTACTCTGTATGCCTATCAAGACCACCCTCCGGGATTTATACTATGTTAAGTGCCAAACTTCATCTATCTCTAGAAAAAGATACCTCAAATCTGTTCTCAGAAGTCCTAATTTCAAGATTGATGGTAAACCTCTAAGTGAAAAATTCTGGCCTTTTTACTCCAAACTTAAGGTGGCTGACCTCATAAGAGATCATCAATTACTGACATTCCATGAGATGAGAAGTAAATATAAAGTGTCTGCTGATTATGTTTTAAATATCTTCAATTATCCCATATGCTTCACTCACATTTTGGGCTGAGACCCTGGAATCAATATTTATCTGGGCCCCTGTTATAAGTTATCTCATCCCCTCCTACATCACATTTTATTTCCTACTTTTATCATCTCCTGAGAGAATATCTAGAGTCGTATAACTGTCACCCACAGTATGTGTGGGACCAAATATTGCCCATTTCTTCTTCGGGGGAGAGATCCTGGCCCAATATTTGGCATCATCTCTATCAAGATGTGAGGTGGGATAGATATCATTTACTACAATTGTTTGTAAGTCACGATTTATATTATACCCCAGCTAAACTATACAAAATGGGGCTACTTTCTTCCAACTTATGCTCCAGTTGTGAGACACTGCCTGGTACTTTATTGCACATATTATGGGAATGTGACAAGGTTTTACCCTTTTGGGCTGCTATCAAAGCTAATTTAGACCCTCTGTTGGGTCTCTCTGATGCATTTACACCTGAAATTTGTATTTTGGGTAACTATGGATCGGTATTATTGGAAAATCAGTGCAAACATATGGCTATTATATCTTTATGTGCAAAAAAAATAATCTTATGTCACTGGCTCAACCAAGCAGTACCCTCCAGAACTGAATGGATAAAGGACGTTCTCTTTGCTCTACAGGCTGAAAAGCTTATAGCCCAGATGTCCGACAGACTCCATTATTATAATGAAGTATGGGCCCCTCTGCATACTTTGTTAACAGTTTAATTATTTTAATGTAATATTTGTTTTTACTAAGTTGGATACTTGCTCATGTGCATGTTAGTCTCCTTGTTACTTTAAATGATGGTGTGTACCAGGGAGGGGGGTTGTATTGGGGCTGAAGGTAGAGTGGGTAGGTGGAGGTGGGGGAAGGGAGGGAGGTGGGTAGGGTGTGTATGACCAGTTGTGTTATATTAGTAAACAGTGTATTATTCTCTGTCATTCTAAAACTTTAAGTAGAAGACTGTCTCAAATTGTAAATTGTAGAAATCTGTATGAGAATCTTCGATACAGTATTTTTCTTTGTGCAACTGTAATTATAAGTATGTTTTCTGTAACAACAAAAGCGTATAAACAAATAAAGTTTATTCAGTGAGAAAAAAAAGCAGAAACAGCCAGGACAATCACAGATGGGCTCTGAACCAACAAGTTCTGGCCACAATTTTCAGAAAGTGAGGCACTCCAAAAATAGATCTGTTTGCCTTCTAAGAGAACTGTCAGCTCCCACTGTTTTGTTACAGGCCACCAGGCAGAGGGACAGTCCCAGAGCATTCCCTGGCCTAGGACTGGACAGGGAGATTCCTGTATGCCTTTCCACACTTCCCACTCATATAGAAACTACTCCTGAAGCTCAGGAGAGAACATGCAACACTGACTCTAATAGCCCCACACTGGGCCGGCAGTAGGAATTCGAATCAGCCTGTCTCTGAGCCACAGTCTGTGACTCTATCGCAGGGTAGGGTAACATTCTGAGATCCCAGGACTTCATGCCTGAGGTTATGGTTCTTGAAGAGCTAGAATACTCTGGATAGAACTTCTCAGAGGAGATCCTGAAACTAAGTGCTTAAAGTTTCTTGGAAACTAGCAACCAGGAAAGCATATCTTCTCTAATTGGAAGAGAGTCTCATACTGGTGTGCCCCCAGAAAGATAATCTCAATAGAGGCATGGTTGCCTATAGTCCTGGAGTACCTGGTACACCTGCAGTCCCTAGGCCTAAGGCCATCATCAATTAAGGTGCACTATAAGCAATATCAGTCTACTGTACATATCAACAAGCAAGGGAATTTACAACCCATCTTCAACAAGTTTTTCAAAGGCCTCAGCCACTTGTACCTACTGGTAAGAGACCCAGTTCCATCATGGGATCTCGGTGTCTGCCCTGCCAGTTAATGGAGGCCCATTTGGAGCCTATGGACACTGCTGACCCAAAGTATGTCATATAGAAAACCATATTCCTGACTGCAGTGACCTCTGTTTGGAGGATAAGCAAGCTGCAAGCCCTCTGCATAGAGCCAGATTATATAGTCTTCCACAGGGACAAGGCAGTCCTTAGAACCAATAGAACATTCCTACCTAAGGTGATGTCAGAATTCCACCTGAATCAGTCAGATGCCCTTCTTGTACTCTGTCCTGAGCTCTCCGGTCTGTGTGAGCAGAAATTACACAGCCTGGATGTGAAGAGAGTACTTAGTATCTACCTGGAATGGACAAGAGATGTCAAGTCTCAGACAACTCAGATTTTTGTTACCTATGGTGAGGCTGGAAGGGTAAACCAGCAACCAAGAGGTCTTTCTCTTGCTGGATAGTCTCTTTCATTCAGTTCTGTTATGAAAACGCTGGGAAAGTTCCATCCAGAGGCTTAAGGGCATACTCCACAAGGGGCACCTCTGCCTTTCTGGCATCCACTCGGGCATACCTCTCAACCTCCTGCCTCATAAATCAGGGACAAGGCATAAAAAAAGCAGGGACAAAGGACCAAAATCAGGGACCCATCTTCAAAATTAGAGATATCCACCCAGAAAGCTGGTAGAATATGGGGCTTAGTGCAAAATGCATTTTCTAAAGAAGAACAAGTCTGTAACTTCAATGCTTGACATTATTTTGTGCTTACAGTCCCCAATGTTTAGCTTCAAAAACACAAATTTTAGGAGGGACAGAGTAAAATTTTGAGGCAAAATCAGGGACGTCCCTGAAAATCAGGGACAGTTGAGAGGTATGCACTCGGGGCATCCTATTTTTAGACATTCACAAAGCAGTTACCTGGAAAAAACAGTGCATACCTTCACAAAGCACTAATGTCTGGACATACAGTCCAGGAAGGATACCAGCTTTAGAATTTCTGTCATGCAGAACCTTTCTCCTAAGTAGGTTCTGGACCCAGCCTCCCAAGGTACTTCTGTGTAGTCTGCTTAGAGCGTAAACACTAAGCAAGGGACTCCTGGGGTTAGAAGAAAAAAATTACTCAACATAGCAGTGTTGTTTCTTCTCAGGGATCCCTCACTGTGCTTACATCCCTAATCCTGAATCCCCTTCCAGAACCTGAAAATAGGTTCATATAATCAGTTTTTTTCATTGAGGTTGCTTGAGCATTACTATTTCAGTTACTCTACGGTTGTAAAGCCTGGTTTCTTAAATATTTCAGTGATTTTACATTTACATCTCTGCTTCCATTTGATTGGTGTTTTAATTTTTTTTCTTTAAAAATCATAGAATTTTTTTGTATAACTTCAGTTGATCAAACAGAGTTTGTACAACTTCTTGCTGTCTGTAGGAATGAAGAGATTATGTATGGCTGTTCACACTCTACAGTGAAATATTTTTCTATCATGGATTTCTCAATAAAGATGAAGTTAAAAATGTTATAGAATTGTTGGTAGCCTTTTAGATAGTTTTGTAGTCACAGTTCCACTCTTACTAAAGAAACAAATTTGAGCAACTGCCAGAGTGGAGCATGCATGCAGAGTTTGAGCCTACATTCTAAGATTCCATCATTTGAATAAAATTCTATTTCTGGGGCATCTCTCTACATGCAGGGGTGCAATCACAACTAAAATGTTGGGGGGGTGGGGGACAGGGCTCTACCGAGCCATTTGTAACCCCTAGGTGGCGCTATCCCAAGGGCTACTACCCCTGCCTGCTTAACTACTAACAGGGTGAGGGGCCTAGGTCCAATGGCGAGTGCCTCCACCCAGAGGTCAGGGTTTGAAGTAGTTAAACTAACTTGGTCACAGCCCTCTGGGACACTGTAACCCCCTTTCTTCCCACTAGTGGCCTACACAATGCATCAGGAATATCTTCACAATGTACACTTACCCCCAGGACTGGCTCTGTTGACTGGACTCTGGGGACCCCTGTAAAACAAGATGATACAGTGCAAAAGCTACAGTACAGTACTTTAACATAAACGAATACTTCAGTCAGTGTAACTTTGCTGGAACAAACAGATCTGATTTATTTAAGGAGCTGTAACAAGGACAGGGGGACATCAGGTTAATTAGGTTAAACACATTAATACTCACAGTACTGTGCGCATGTTCAGAGTCCCAAATTGTCACTTTCACTGGCTAGCCAGGATCGGTGCAGCTGGTTGGGGCCCTGTGATGGAAAAACCACTTGCACAATACCCAATTGTAATCCAGAGTTGGAGGGCTCAGTTTGTGAAGAAATGAAAAAGCAGCAATTAGATGACACACTTGCAATTTGACAAACAGATGGCAGAGAGCTACCCTGCTTTGCACTCACAGACTCAATGCTGGGAACTGGATGGAAAGCAGATTGTCCTGGATTGCCAGGAGGAGCAGAAACTGTGGAAGAGGCCCTTGTGACTGGATCCCACTGCAGTTTACAGAAAATAGATGTAGTCTGGATTAAACTGGGGTTTGCTTCCAGCTTCATGCACACAGTTCACTGTACAGGGGATTGGAAACGCGATTCCCCACAAGCACTACACACATTTATATGTAAAAGGAAAGTACTATACCAGGCAGGCTGCTTCTCTATCCCGATCACAATTAGTACACAATACTCAGGAGAACACACAGCAGATTCAGTTCCTGATAGACTGAGCACGATTCAGCAATTTCTCCAGTCTTCTACAGGGTGAGCCTGGTTTCTACTCTTCAGATCTCCTTGATTCTCTTCACAGGTCAGATTCAGTCCGAACAGGTGCTTGCACAAGCTGCAGACCGAACCTTGGGGCCTTACACTCATTTCCCGTGCTAAAACTACACACCGAAGAAGCACAGGGCTCCTTGTCTCTTCACTGCCAAAACTGAACTGACTTTCCAGTAGACAGAGCTGGGCATTTCCTTTTCGAGTTCCTCTCAGTTCAGTTGGCTGGATTGGCTGTCACTCACAACCAGACTCCCCCTGTTGGTGCAAAAAAGGTGCCAAAGTCCAAACTATATTTCCCAGAGTCACTTCTCATACAATCCCCTTACAGTAGGCTTCAAAGGAGAGTCCCAGTTCTGATTCGCCCAGAGCATGCTCCATTTTAAAGGATCCCCACCATGTTTGGTCCAATTCGGCAGTTCAGAACCAACATGAGGGAGCTACTCTGCACTGTCCTTGCTGCAAGAAAGCAGGTTAAAACAACTGCATTTTCGTTATTACTATAACAGGTTACCAGCAAACATTTACATCTTCTGAAAGAGCTCCCTCTGCGCATATAGCGACGGCAGAAACGGAATGATTTGGCAGCAGCTCGAGTGGGACTCGAGCAGGGGAACACACAGACCCCCATCCAAATTAATTATGTCTGCAGGCAGACAGCTCTTAAAGAAACAGTACCAGAGGCTCTAAAAGCACTCACAGATAAACGGCTTAGACGCCAAACACCATCCAGGCTTGGAGCATTCAAGCAAGCTCCTGGAAGACTTTTGGGAACCCCCATTTGCAGGGGGGTTACACCTTTATGCCAACACCAGTGCCACTGGCTATGGAGCATAGAGACAGAAGACTGTATTATTTTTATAATTAATTTGTTGCAAGACAAAAGATAGAAAGAGAAAAGTCCTGTGAGTCACACATTTATTATTTTCAATTTTACTAGAATAAAATGTTACCAGTAGCAGCATGTTGGCCCCAGTGTGTGTGTGTGTGTGTGTGTCTGTGTGTGTGTGTGTGTGTGTGTGTGTGTGTGTGTGTGTCTGTGTGTCTGTGTGTTGTGTGTGTCTGTGTGTCTGTGTGTGTGTGTGTGTGTGTCTGTGTGTCTGTGTGTGTGTGTGTGTCTGTGTGTGTGTCTGTGTGTGTGTGTGTGTGTGTGTGTGTCTGTGTGTGTGTGTGTGTGTCTGTGTGTGTGTGTCTGTGTGTGTCTGTGTGTGTGTGTGTGGTTGTGTGTGTGTGTCTGTGTGTGTGTGTCTGTGTGTGTCTCTGTGTGTGTGTCTGTGTGTGTCTGTGTGTGTGTGTGTGTGTCTGTGTGTCTGTGTGTGTGTGTGTGTGTGTGTGTCTGTGTCTGTGTGTGTGTGTGTGTGTGTGTGTGTGTCTGTGTGTGTGTGTGTGTGTGTGTTGTGTGTGTGCTGTGTGTGTCTGTGTGTGTGTGTGTGTGTGTCTGTGTGTGTCTGTGTGTGTGTGTTGTGTGTGTGTGTGTGTGTCTGTGTGTTGTGTGTGTGTGTGTGTGTGTGTCTGTGTGTGTCTGTGTGTGTGTCTGTGTGTCTGTGTGTGTGTCTGTGTGTGTCTGTGTATCTGTGTGTGTCTGTGTCTGTGTGTGTGTGTGTGTGTGTCTGTGTGTGTGCTGTGTGTGTCTTGTGTGTGTCTGTGTCTGTGTGTGTGTAAAGGTGTGTGTGTGTGTGTGTGTGTGTGTGTCTGTGTGTGTGTCTGTGTGTGTCTGTGTGTGTGTGTCTGTGTGTGTCTGTGTGTGTGTCTGTGTGTGTGTGTGTGTGTGTGTGTGTGTGTGTGTGTCTGTGTGTGTGTCTGTGTGTGTCTGTGTGTGTCTGTGTGTGTGTGTGTGTGTGTGTCTGTGTGTGTGTCTGTGTGTGTGTGTGTGTGTCTGTGTGTGTGTCTGTGTATGTGTGTGTGTGTATGGGGGGAGTGAGGGGGGCAGGCTCATCTGGATGAAAAGCAGAGGTGAAAAATTAAGGAAGGCCTGAAGTGACACATCTTCAGGTGAGTTTAGACAGGAGGTGGGCACTGAGCCTTAATTCTTTTGATATGTTGAAGCTGCCAGGGATAGCACTGTAACATTTATGTGAGGTACAAATTAAAGGAAAATTACACCCAAAACTTGAAAAAATATATGTTGTGCAGAGTGTTTTAATTTGTATGTGAAGTTCTAGTGTTTCCTTCCCTCTGACTGGTATTAGGAGTTTTCCCAAATTAGCCTGCTAGCTTTATGCTAGTTTTACGACCCCTGGGGATCTCCATACCTGGTAGCGTAATGTATGTGTCTAGCCTGACTTCGCTGAGTCCAACTGCAAATGCTGAAGTTTCAATCGGGAGCTCTGGGCGTAGGCACTCCTGTCTGTCCTAGCAAAAAGAAACCAAGCTAAATGACTTTTTTCAACAAGCAAAGCTCGCTGATTTCTACTATTAATCTTGGTCTCTGTCAAACTGCTAGTGTCTTTTTTTTCCTTTTTAGAAAGAAATAAAAATCTGAATGAACCCCATGTGATAGAATAGCTTACAATACCAATTTAGAATAGCTTTATTCACTGCAGATTGTGGCCCTGGGCAAATATTTATATGAAAAAAGGAGCAGCTGAAACTTACAGTCATAAATGACAATCAAGAAAGACTTGGACTGACAGAAACATACCAACCAAACAAAATCACTAAGCTGCAGGACATATTTTAAAGAAATAAAATGAGTAAGAACCACATCACAGTGATGCTATTCTACCTGAACTCAGTAAAGGTAGGACTGAACCACTCAATACCAAAAATAGTGGTTAATTTTTTTATTAATTGTACTAATTTAGCAGTCCAGTATCCCTAGACTGCAGACTGTTATTTAGAAGCTTGTTAAAAGTAATGTGTTGCTTACATCAACTACTGTACAAATCATGGATTTTTGGAAGTGACAGGGAGTACTGGTATCTGCTGGGCTGCTAAATTAATAAAGAATTTAAACAGGATTTTTTAGTATTCAGTGACTCAGTCCTACCTTTACTGAGTGCAGACAAAATGCATTCACCTGCGGTGTAGCTCTTACTCATGTTATGTGTAACCCCCCTGCAAATGGGGGTTCCCAAAAGTCTTCCAGGAGCTTGCCTGAATGCTCCAAGTCTGGGCAGTGTTTGGTGTCTGAGCTGTTTAAATGTGGTTCCAAGTGTGTGCTATTTGAGCCTCCATGTACTGTCTCTTTAAGAACTGTCTGCTTGCAGACTTAATTCGTTTGTATGGGGGGACTGTGTATTTAATGCTCGAATCCCACCCGAGATGCTGCCAATTCGCTCTGTTTCTGCCATCGCTACATGTGCAGAGGGGAGTCTTGTTGAAAGATACAACTGTTTGCCAGAAATCATTTAGAGTAACTGAGAAAATGTAGTTTGTCTAACCTGTTTTTATTTTAGCACAAACTGTTTCAGTGTAGCTCTTTCATTTTTGTCCTGAACTGCTGTGCTGGGCCAATTGGGTTAAGGGAGCCCTAAAATGGAGCCTGTGGACGAATCAGAATGTGGACTCTTAATTTTGAGCCAGCTACAATGGGATTGTATGGGGAGTGACTCTGGGAAATGTAGTTTTGACCTTGGCACCTTTTCCACCAACAGAGGGAGTCTTATTGTGAGTGACAGCCGAACCAACGAACAGAATGATGTGGAGCTAAAGGAAATGCCCTGTTCTGTGACTGGAAAGCTCAGATCAGTTGTGACAGTGAAGAGAGAAGGAGCTCTGTGCTTCTGCGGTGTATAGTTTCACGCAGGAAGTGCGTGTGAGGCCCTGAGGTTTGGCCTGCAGCCGTTGTAAGTACTACTTCGGACTGAATCTGACTTGTGAGGAGAAAGAAGGAAGTCTGAAAGGTAGAAACTAGGCTAAACCTGTAGAAGACTGGAGAAATTGCTGAATCGCACTCAGTCTGTCAGGAACTGAAGCTGCTGTGTGTGCTCCAGGGTATTTTGCAGTAATTGCGATTGGGATCTAGGAGCAGCCTGCCTGGTATAATACTTTCCTTTTACATATGAATGTGCATAGTGCTTGTGGGGAATCGCTTTTTTCCAATCCCCTGTGCTGTGTGTTGAAGCTGGAAGCAAACCCCAGCTTGTCTCGGACTAAATCCGTTTGCTATCTACTGCAGTGGGGTCCAGTCACAAGGACCTTGTCTCCATGCCTTGTTGTTCTGGCAACCCAGAAGAACATCCACCATCTGGTTCTCAGCTTGGGTATTGTGAGTACAAATCAGGGTATTCCCTTGCACCCTGTTTTCAATTACAAGTGTGTCATCTAATTATTGTTGTTTCACTTCTTCATGGACTGAGCCATCCTGCTCCGGATTACAACTGGGTGTTGTGCATATATTTTCTTCTACAGGGCCCTGTCCATCTGCACCTGTAGGCCAACCCGGGGAAATGGACCTGGCTAGCCTCCCCAACCTGGGTACACAGAGTGTGACTTTTCAGATCCTGTATGTGTGCACAGTACTGTGATTTAGTTCTGTCAATTAACCTGATCTCCCCCTCCCGTGTTTTATCCCCCCTAAATAAACCAGATCTGATGTTGTTAAACTTTAATCTGTCTGAAGTGTCAGTACCTACATATCAAGCATTGTATTGGTTTGTGTATGTTGATTAATCTTATTTTACAGGGGATCCCCGGACACGAACCTCAGAATCAGTCTCAAGGGTAAGTGGTACTTTATGAATGAACAGTGTGTACATGTGGGGTATTGGGACTATAACTTCAATGCATTGTGAGAGCCACTAGAGGGAATAAAAGGGGGTCTCAGTGTCCCAGAGGGCTGTGACCAAGCTAGTCTAACCACTACAAACCCTGACCTCTGGGTGGAGGCACCCGCCATAGAATCTAGGCCCCTCAACCTGTCAGTAGTCAAGCAGGCAAGGGTAGTAGACCTTGGGATAGCACCACCTGGGGGTTACATATGTATCTCCCTATTTTCTGCATCGGTATATTTCTTGCTCAGAGTGTATTAGGGTTTTGAGCACAACACCATGCTTTTTTTCTAGCTTAATTTGAAGGAATGCCATTACCTTAGGCTTAGGGTGGTCAGTCATGGTGAAGCAATGGTTAATGCAGCACTGCAAAGATAAGAGAGTCAGGTCCAGGGTAGCAGGATGAACTGGGGCAGATGTTTATCACATACTAATATTTTATATCCCTCTCCCCTTTGTTGAAGGCTGATAGGGAGGTGTGGATGCACCAGACACAAGTGCTTTTACTGCTTTGTTAAGGAGTCACCGATTTGCACTTCAAAGCCCAACAGCCAGCACAAAAAGTTGATTCTGCAGCATTCTCTGACCTTATGGGGCAAGCAGGTTGTTAATCTGCTCAATTGTTTGTTTTCATGGCTGTTTTACTGCTCTGAGCTGGGGTCATAAAAGCTAAATGTCTCAAGCTCCTCTCCTGATTCCACTCTGCAGCGGCACTTTAATGAAGAGGCTCTTGTCTGAGTGTGGTGTGAATTACGCTGTTTATGCAGCTTAAAAACAAAGCCCAAAGTGTTGGGTGGGACATGATGAATAGTTAAAATAATAGAGGGGGACAGGTCCCCCCCATCCCCCTCAGTGAATGCGCCCATGTCTATATGGAGATAGATGCTTAAAGTACATACTGAGGGATTCCTCAGAAGAAACAACATAAAGTGAATAATTTTTTTCCTCCCAGTCATGGTACTGTGTGGTACACATTTCTGTCACAGCTACCAAATCCACCTGTGAACATTAATTGGGTGGCATTTGTAACTTGCAGCAGAAAAATACGTTAATGGCCAAGTCTGGTGCTCAACCAAAATGAGTGTAGAAGAGAGAGAGAGAAAGATAGAGAAACAATGGTAGCACTTGAAAATAAGACAAAAGATATTCTTAAAGTATGATTTTTAGTCTAACCTCATGGTTTATTGCATAATTAAAAAGCACAACACTAAGCCCCAGCGCTTACCATCATCGATGTGATGCTCCATTGGGGGGTGTCTATGCACCTTGCTGCTTGTATTTATAAGGCTCATATTTAATGATATAGTACAATATTGCTATGGCAGCTATGTGAAACGAGGCAGTTTTCACTGGGATTTTGCATGAATCTGGAGTTAACAGTACTTATTATTTTAGTTTGGTACAAATACTATGTATTTCTTTGTGTCTATACTGCCTTGCATTGTTTCTACTGCTCCTCCTGATCATCAGTTGAAACAGCTGTTTCTATAGTTTGCATGCTTTCTTTTTTTAAATCAAATAAATGTTATTGATTTTACAAACATAACAACGAAAAGAAACATTCTTGGTGATTAAGCCATGATACAGAAACCCGGATAAATCAAAATCCCCTCCCCCTCTAGACCTCCCCCTCACAACCTCCCCCATTCCTCCCCCAACCCTCCCACACCTGGCAAGGTATACAAGAAAATAATATAAGTATTTAAAATATATGTATCCAGCTATGAGGTCAGAGTACAATCTATACTTTAAACATTTGCAAACTGTTGGGAAGCTCATCGTGACCAACAGGGAGCAATTAAGACATATACAACGCATACAGTTTTCCCAATTTTTTATTAAATGAAGGAATACGGTGCCTAACACTGGCGAGTAACTATTCTGCTCTAAGAGCAAAGGATATTTCATGCAACCATTCTGAACATGTGATGGTTGCCTGATCCATCCAGTGCTGCAGGACAAGTTTCTTAACCGCAAAAGAAATGAGTGCCATGTGGTACCTTCTTTTTCTAACCTGTATCTGCGAGAACTCACCGATAATACAGATAGATGGGGAAAATAATCCTTGAAGACCTAAAAGCGGGTCAAGCTGGTGTTCAGTTTGTGTCCACTGGGGGATACCTTCTCACAAGACCAAAAAATATGTGTTAAGGAGCCTTCTTCTTTATCGCATCTGGAATATAATGAAGAGTCAAGACGACCCATTTCTGCTAACTTTACCGGGATGTAGTACATATTGTTTAATATCCTATATTGGGTCAATCTGAACCTGTCCTGTGAGATATAAGTATAGAGGACTTTCCAAAGTTGAAACAATTAAGCTCTATAACAGGTAAGAGAATGTCCCATATCTTAGAACCTATCAGGGAAGAGGGTTGTGGACTAATGAACAAAACCTTATACATTGTGGAGATTCCATGAGGTCGACAAGCTGGACCAGAAATTTGTTGTAAAAGTTCCCCAAACACAGAGGATTGTGACTGTTGCCCAAATAGTTTAATTAGTAAATGCTTGAGTTGGTATACCTTAAAAGAGGAAGCTGACTTTAGACCAAATTTAGTTAATATCTCTTGTGAGGTGAGAATGTTGGTGCTGGAATAGAAGTCTGAGACTTTAGAATCTTGAGGTATTCTTAGCCAAGATGAAGGGAAAGAATGACCCCCATCTTAATATTTGGATTGGAAAAAAGGGCTGAGAGAAGTCCTTGGTAGGGAATAGTTTAATATGTCCACCTAGTTGAGATAGAACTCTAAGGGAAATATCAATTGGGGAAGAATATAAGCCCTTTGGCAAAAGTTTTGCTGGGGAGTAAACGAGCCCAGTGGGATCCAATTTATTAATAGAGAGTAGGTCGGATTCAACTCGAAGTCAGATAGGTACATAATCTGCTTGCTGCTGGATTTGGGTTATAGACAACCACTTCCCACATTTATAAAGATAGCTTGCCCAATAGTATAACATGAAATTGGGAAGATGAAGCCCTCCAAACTCCTTGGATAAACATAGCTTATGATATGACCTCCTAGAAGTCTTATCAAGCCAGATAAAGGAGGCAACATCAGCATGTATACATTTAAAGAAAGTTAAGGGCAACCAAACATTGAGCATATGAGAGGGCAGAATAGTCTTGGGAGAACATTCACTTTAATAATGTTAATTCTGCCCCACAATGAGAGTGGAAGACTTCTCCAATGCAAAAGATCATGTTGGACAACGTTCCAGAGATCCAAGAAGTTAAGTTTACACAATAGAGATGGTTCTGTAGTAAGGTAAATACCTAAATATTTAATATATCGGGGAGATCATTTCACACCAAATTGAGCAAAGGATTGTCTGTGTGTGATATGATTAAGGGGATAAATTTCTGTCTTGCTCAAAGTCAATCTTTAATTTGAGTATTTACCAAAGGTATCAATTAATGTCAGGACTTCTGTGAAAGAGAAGACCGGATTTGACAGGTGAAACAGAATGTCATCGGCATAAACCGATAATTGTTGAGTCTGGTTCCCAATACGTATTCCAACAATGGAAGGAGAAGATTTTAATTGCCTAATTAATGGCTCTAAATAGAGATTGAAGAGAAAGGAGGAAAGTGGACAACCTTGACGTGTACCAGTGTTTAGAGGAAAGGGAGAAGAATATACCCCGTTACATTGAATTTTAGCTGAGAGAGAAGAGTATAATGTTCGAATCCAATGAATAAACTGAGAAGAAAAACCCACAAGAAAGCCCAATCCACCCTATCAAAAGCTTTCTCTGCATCTAGAGAAATTAATGCCATCGGAAGGGGGTGGGATTCCACTGCTTGGAAAATATATGCAAGTTTATGAATATGGTCTGGCGATGATCTGCCTGATATGAAGCCCACTTCTTCCGGACTAAGAAGACAGGTCTGAACCCTTTCTATTCTATTGGCCAGTATCTTTGCTAAGATCTTTATGTCGCAATTTAATAGGGATATAGGCCAGTAACTGGCAGGACAGGAAGGGAGTTTATCCGGCTTAAGAAGTAGAATAATAGTGGCTTCCAATAATGAAGAGTCCAAGACATCACCAGAGAGCAGATAACGATAGAGGCGAAGGAGAATGCAGGTTAGTTCCTTGACATAGGTCTTATAAAAGTTGGAAGGAAGGCCATCAGGACCTGGGGCTTGTTGATAGCCAATTCTATTTCCTGTTGGGAGAGTTCAGTGGACAAGAATTCCTGATGCAAGGGTGATAAAGAGGGTAAGGCAGCAGAAGTAATGCAAGCTGTAAGATCTTCTTTGGACAGGAGGATACCCTCAGGCCATAGACAGAGGAATAAAACTGTTCAAAGATGGTAACAATATCCCTTGGATGGGTTTTGATTGAGCTATCAGGGGCCTTAATTGCAGGTACATTTCTGGAGGCTTCTAATTTCCAGAGATGTAAGGCAAACAAATGACCTGCCTTTTCTTCATGGGCTATATACTTTGCCTGAGTTCTTAAGATGGCAAATTTAGCTTTTTCCTGTAGGATAGAGGTGTATTTATTGTGTAGAGATAGCAGGGTTTTTAATGAGCGGGGGATTAGCGGAGAGGGATTGTTCCAGCGTGTGGATCTGAGCTAGGAAGGAAAGAGCTTGCACTTCCCTCCGTCATTTGCGAGTGGACGCTAGCCTTATAAATTCTCCCCTAAGGAAACATTTTAGGGCACACCATTTATGATCTACTCTTGGAACCAAATTGTAATTACTCTCTACAAAAGACTGAATGAGAGAGGAGATTCTAGAGACCGTGTACTCATCTTTAAGTAATTGGGTATTTAGTCTCCATGACGAGTCCTTTTGATAACTGGGGTCTAAAAATAGGGAAATCCATGCTTCTGCATGGTCAGAAAGAACAATGGATTATATCCCTGCATTGAATAGACCAAGAAGGAGAGAATGGCTGATTACTATATAATCTAGCTGTGATGAAGAGTGGTGGATTGTGGAGTAGAAGGAAAAAGTACAGGATAATGGATTCAGTAATCTCCTTGGATCACATAGGCTTAAAAAAATCCAGAAATTCATGTAGGGCTTGTTGTGCTGCCGATGTTGGCCTTAAGGGACTGTTGGAATGATCTAGGTCTTTAGTAGGAGGGAGATTCCAATCTCCTCCTAAAATCATTGATAAGGACATGAAAGGAGATAATTTGTCTATGAGATCCGTAAAAAAACTGGGATCCCCCCCCACCAGACCATAAACACTCCCCAGTAGTAATTTTGTATGTCCCAGTGTGCCTATTACTAGAATGTATGTCCTCTGTGGATCCGCAATGGTTTGGTCTGCCTGAAAGGGTATGGACTGACTAATCAGTATAGCAGTTCCTCTACTGGCAGTCGAGTTTCCAGCAGTAAAAACTTGGCCAATGTTTTGCCTACGGAAAGCAGCAGCCTCAGATGGGAGCAGGCGGGTTTCCTGAATAAAGGAAATAATGGATTGCAACAATGAAAGATGTTAAAAAATGTGATACCTCTTGGTATACTCATGAGCACCCCTGACATTCCATGACAAAAGTTTGGTTATATTACTAGCCATGGTCATTATGTAAAATAATGAATGACCAGTGCACCAGAGTCATAATAATTGCCTCGCCTCCCCCTACCCCACCCTCTCCCCAACATGAAGTATTCCATATACCTTCTATAACAGCACCATGCAAAGATTCTAATATAACCAGGTTTTCTACAGATGGAAAACAACCAGTGAAATGTTTGTTTAGTAAGCAAAAATTAGACATTTTGGAGTAATTATTCAAACTGTATATCTTTGTAATAAACCCACCCCACCCTCCCCATGTTTCAGGAACCTCTTAATGACCAACTTATTCCTAAATAAACAACACCCTCCTACCCTCTTCGGTAAACTACAACTATATACACACTGGTCACCCCATGATTCCAGATGGAAAGGCTGGATTGGGCTAACACAAGCCCAGGAGACCAACCCTCTGCAGCCTCTAAAAACACTCTCCCTAGGTCTGAAAACTGCCCATAGGGGTAGTAGAGTAAATATAAGCTAAAGTAATAATAATAAACATCACTATTGCAATATATTAGAAGTAAATGGAGTATTTTGAGGCCAAACACCCCAAAAATGAGTATGCTGTGCAGCTCTACCTGAGCCTGTACTGCCCAGAGCATCCCGCTCCCTCCTCCCCACCACATTGCTTTTAAAAGATAATGAATCCACTGTGCCAACTATTGAAAGAATAAATACTCCCTAAAGGAGCAGGTGCCAAACTCTTAGAGGCATGAACATAATAATAAAAATAACCTCAAAAGAACCGAGGTGGCTCTCAGAATAGCAATCCAAACCTTAACCACTTAAGAGGTCATTACCGCACAAGAAAAACAACTCGTTGTCCCTCCCAGACCACTCGCATTGAAAATCAGCACTGGCTTTGCAAATAGTAAATGTACCAATGGTGGTAACATACCCTTCAAAAATAATGACCATTAGATATAAGAAAGAGAGGAAAAAAAGAACAGGAAAACACTTACTTTATGTGATATGGGGTGATTTTATCAATGTGAACTGCTCGGTGAGTTGAATAGGGGAAATGTCCAGGGGAATGTTAACGGTTCAGACCCAAAGACGGTCCTGATCATAATCTTTCCCCAGCATATTACCCCCAAGTAAGGGTTCCATCCAGATGACTCGAGCTCTAAGGATATATTACTGCCCCTGGTGTTGACAGCAAGAAAATGGTCGGGCAAAATGCCTGGGAATCACCCCCCTCCCAGAAAGGCCTCAGATCCCTGGTAAGAGCATTATTTTAAAAGTAAAATAAATTATCAACAAAAAAGAAAAGCAAGTCTGACAAGACAATAACAAACTATAAGTCGCACAGTAAGTAGACACCAGAAAATGTTAGGTGAAGCAATCAGCCTGGTTTAAATAGTTCTGGTAGCTAGGTAGTGAGATAGCCGAGGCTTGTTGTGGTGATTCATAGGAGACCCAACTGCTCAAGGTGGAACTTTGTAATTTCGCTGGGTATGACATCTTGAATGGAATGCTGGCTGCCAATAGCTTGGTTACTGTGGGGTGGAAGGTGGCTAGTTTCTGGCGAACTTCATATGGTAGGTCTTGTGAGATGCAAAGCTTATTTCCTTCCCACATGATTGCTTTAACTCCCAAGTTTTCGAAAGGATGTGCTGTTTTTCTATGTAGCTCAGAAATTTAAGGATTATAGGTCGAGGTGGATCTCCCTGTTGGGGTCTGGGTCTAAGCGAATGGTGGGCACGTTCAGTCTGGTAGCAGGAATGGAGTGGTGAGGGGATTGCCACTTTTTCCAGGAACCTTTAGAGGAATAAGATAGTATTGGAGCCTTCTTCTTTCTCTGGAAGGCCCATGATCAATATATTATTCCTCCTGCTCCTTCCCCAAAGATCTTCAGTTTTTAGTTGCAGTTTTTGAATTTGTTGGCACAACAACACTATCTCAGGGTCTTGCCTGTCTCTCCAGTTCTCTACCGATTTGATTCGGGCCTCTGAATCTCCAATCCAACGGGTAAGATCAGCCATGTCACTGTGTAGAGATTTTAATTCGGTGGCAATATCATGCAGAGTTTCTTTGAAGGGTTCAAGTTCTTTTAAGAACCGCTCTTCCGTAAGCGGGATTGGTTGCATCAGTGATGTTCCGCCTTTACCCCCCTGTGCTTTGAGTTTCTTAGGGGTGATCTTTTCAGGTGAGGGAGGCAGCGTATGTTAAAGGTGGCCTGCTTCATCTCAACCTCCATCGCGGGGTGGACGTTCTAATAGCGATGCAGAAGAATGTCCACATCTATTGTTGAGAGCAGGAACCCTAATACAGAGCAGCTATTTCAGCAGAAAAACATATGAAAAACAATGTAAATAGTAGTGTGTAATTCCCCTGCAAATGGGGGATCCCAAAAGTCTTCCAGGAGCTTGCTTGAATGTTCCAAGCCTGAATGATGTTCGACGTTTAAGCCGTTTATCTGTGAGTGCTTTTAGAGCCTCTGGTACTGTCTCTTTAAGAGCTGTCTGCCTGCAGACATACTTAGTTTGTATGGGGGACTGTGTGTTTCCCTGCTTGAGTTCCGCTCGAGCTGCTGCCAAATCGCTCCGTTTCTGCCAGAGCGAGCACTTTTCAAAGATGTAACTAGTTGCCAGAAATCATGTAGAGTATTAATGGAAATGTAGTTTGTCTAACCTGCCTTTCTTGCAGCTGGGACTCTGTGTGTTTTGCCCCTCCATTTTGGATCTGAACTACTGAATAGATCCAAACAGTGCAAGGGAGGCCTCTAAAATGAAGCCTTTGGACGAATCAGAACTTGGACTCTTAATTGGAGCCAGCCACAAGAGGATTGTATGGGCAGTGACTCTGTGAAATATAGTTTTGACCTTGGCACCTTTTTCCACCAACAGGGGGAGTTTATCGTGAGTGACAGCCAGACCAGCCAACAGAATAGTGTGGAGCTAAAGGAAATGCACAGCTCTGGGACTGGAGAGATGAGATCAGTTTTGGCAGTGAAGAGACAAAGAACTCTGTGCTTCTGCGGTGTATAGTTTAACGCGGGAAGCGTGTGTGAGGCCCTGAGTTTCAGTCTGCAGCCTGTGCAAGCACCCGTTCAGACTGAATCTGACCTGTGAGGAGAGTCAAGGAGATCGGAAGAGTAGAAACCAGGCTCACCCTGTAGAAGACTGAAGAAATTGCTGAATCGCGCTCGGTCTGTCAGGAACTGAAGCTGCCGAGTATTCTCTTGGGTATCATGCAGTAATTGTGGTCAGGATCGAGGAGCAGCCTGCCTGGTATAGTACTTTCCTTTTACATATAAATGTGTGTAGTGCTTGTGAGGAATCGCTATTTCAAATCCCCTGTACAGTGAATTGTGTGCATGAAGCTGGATGTAAACCCCAGCTTAATTCGGACTACATCCGTTTGCTATAAACTGCAGTGGGGTCCAGTCACCAGGACCTTGTCCACATGTTCTGTTCCTCCTGGCAATCCAGGACAATCTGCCTTCAATCCAGTTTTAGCATCGAGTCTGTGAGTACAAATCAGGGTAGCTCCCTGCCATCTGTTTATCAAATTGCAAGTGTGTCATTTAGTTGTTGCTGTTTCATTTCTTCATGAACTGAGCCATCTGGCTCTGGATTACAATTGGGTATTGTGCAAGTGTTTTTTCCATCACAGGGCCCCAAAAAACTGCACCGATTCTGGCTAGCCCCCCCCCCATGTTGGGTACCCAGTGGAAATGACATTTTGGGACTCTGAATATGTGCACAGTACTGTGATTATTAATGTGTCTAACCTAATTAACCTGATTTCCCCTTTCCTTGTTACAGCTCCTTAAATAAATGAGATCTGTTTGTTTCAGCAAAGTTATACTGACTGTGGTGTTCGTTTATGTTAAAGTATTGTACTGTGGCTATTGTATTGCATCATCTTGTTTTACAGGGGTTCCCCAGAGCCAAGCGGACAGAGCCAGCCCTGGGGGTGAGTGTAACTAGTGAAGATACTCATGGTGTATTGTGTGGGACACTAGTAGGAATAAAAGGGGGTCTCAGTGTCCCAGAGGGCTGTGACCAAGTTAGTTTAATTACTGCAAACCCTGACCTCTGGGTGGAGGCACCCGCCATTGGACCTAGACCCCTCAACCTGTTAGTAGCCAAGCAGGCAGGGGTAGTAGCCCTTGGGATAGTGCCACCTAGGGGTTACAAGTGGAAAGAGTAGAGGAGCGGGAGCTGTAAACCACTGCTGCTTCTCGGTTGCTTGCATCACGTGACCCCTGTTTGCATGCTTTCTGACAGCTCATACGGTGTCCATCCGCAAAGGTGAGAGTAGAGCTGTGCTGGTCACTGTACTCCGGTGTCAGTGCTGGATACCAGGGGAGAGACAGTGCGGTGAGTTTGAATGACAGTGGGCAGCTTGGGTAGAGGGCATGTGACTGTTTGGGGTAGGGGACCACTGAACGCCAGGGACATCCTTTACAGGACCAGAGGGACAGATCTGGGGGGGGGACCAGTTGACCACCAGGAATTTGGAATACACGGATGTACTGGGCAATCAGCAAGGACCACTGGACCACCTGGGATTGGGAATATGTGGAGGTATTGAGTGAATGGTGTGGGGAAACTACTGGATGACCACAGATTTAGAATACACAGATGTAGTAGGTTATCATGGGGGAACCACTGGATCTCCAGGGATTTAGAAAACATGGATGTACTGGGTGACTGGGGGGAACCCTGGCCTGGACCTCTGGAGATTTGGAATACATAAATGTATTGGGCAGTCGGGGTGGCACTAGACCCCCCAGGGATTTGGAATGCACAAGTGAACAAGGTGATTGGGGGGAATAACTGGACAACAAGGGATTTGGAATACACTGATGTACTGGGTAATCAAAGGGTTCCCCTGGACCACTAGGGATTTGGAATATTGATGTACTGGGCAATTGGGAGTGAACCACTGGAACATCAGGTATTTGAAATACATGGATTTACTGGGCGATCAGTGGTGGGGGATCACTAGTCCACCAGATATTTGGAATACACAGATGTACTGAGTGATCAGGGGGTGGGGGACCACTAGCCCCACAGGGATTTGGAATACATGGATTGCCCGGATGGCTGGAATTGGGGGGACCAGTGGACCACCAGGGTTTGGAATACACTGATGTACTGGGTGATTGAGGGAACTACTGGACACCCAGAGATTTGGAATACATGGATGTGCTGGGTGACTGGAGTGAACAACTGGACTACCTGTCATCTGGAATACACTGATGTACTGGGTCATAGGGGAGCCACAGGACCACTAGTGATTTGCAATACATGGATGTGCAGGCAATCAGGGGTGGGAGAACAACTGGGCCATCAATTATTTGGAATACAGGAATGTGCTTGGCAGTTGGGGGGAATCACTGGACAACCAGGGCTTTGGAATACATGGATGTACTGGACAACTGAGGGGAACCACTGAACCACCAGGGATTTGTAATACACAAATGTACTGGGCGATCGAGAAGGAATCACTGGATAACCAGAAATTTGAAATACATGGATGTACGGGGCTCAACTAATCCTTCCCTACCACTCCTCTCTCCTTCCCTAAGTGCTGTGTGGAGCTTACTGCTCCTCTCTCTCCCTCCCCAAGTGCTGTATGGAGCCTACCTTTGCTATGTAAGTCAGCTGTCTATGAACATCACCTATTGTAATGCAACTTGTCTGTATTGTATAAAACTGCCTGTTGCACTGACACTTTGTAAATCTGTTGTAAATATTGTAACTGTATATACACTTGCTATGACTTATTATGACAAACCTCTGTATATTCATGTACTTCATGATGTTATTACTACTGTGACTCCCATTACCATCTCCCCCAGGTCATGCCTGGAAAGGATCCTCAGCTCAGTGTGCCTTTCCCAGTTATCAAATTTTAAATAAATAAATAAACTGGGCACTTGGGGTGACAACTGGACCTCCAGGAATGTGGAATACATGGTTGTACTGGGCGAGCGGGGCAGCTAGTGGACCCCCAGGTATTTGGAATACATGAATGTGCTGGGCAGTCTTGGGGAAACCACTGGACCATTAGGGATTTGGAGTACATGGATTTACTGGACAATCGAGGGGACCACTGGACCACCAGGTATTTGGAATACATGGATGCACTGGGAGATGGGAGGACCACAGGGCACCAGGGATTTGGAATACATTAATGAACTAGGCAATGTGGGGAGAACCACTGGACACCAGGAATTTGGAATAAGTGGATGTTTTGGGTGATCGGGGAGGGACCCCCTTGACACCAGGGATTTGGAATACATGGATGTAATGGGCCATGAGGGAACCACTGGACCACCAGAGATTTGGAATACACAATTTAATGAGCGATTGGGGTGAGGAACCACTGGGCCACTAATGATTTGCAGTACACAGATTTACTGGGTACTGGGTGATTGGGGGGAGCAGTAGACAACCAGGGATGTGGAATACATGGATGTACTAGGCAATCAGGGAAAACCACTGGACCACCAGGAATTTGGAATATATGCATGTACTGGACAATCAGGAGTGGGACCACTGGACCACAAGGGATTTGGAATACATGAAACTACTGGACAACTGAGGGGGGGAATACTGGATCACCACAAATTTAGAATACATGGATGTACTGGGTGATTGGGGGTGGGAGAACCACTGGACTACTAGGATTTGGGAAAACACAGGTGCATTGGGGGACTGGGGGAGAACCACTGGACCACCAGGGATTTGGAATACATAGATGTGCTGAGCAATTGGGATGAACCTCTGGTCAATTTGGGATTGGGAATATGTGGATGTACTGGCAATTGGGGTGGGGGAACCACTGAACAACCAGAGATTTGGAATACACAGATGTCCTGGGGGATCCGGGGGGGGGAGTACTGGACCACTGGGCATTTGGAATACATAGATGTACTGAGCGATTGGGGGAACCACTGGACCTCCAGGGATTTGGAATAAACAGATGTCCTGAATAATCTGGGGAATCCCTGAACCCCAAGGAATTTGGAATACACAGATGTACTGGGCGATGGGGGAGGGGCACTTGACCACTAGGGATTTGGTATGCATGGGTATATTGGACAATTGGGGGCAATCACTGGAAAACCAGGGATTTGGAATACACAGATGTACTGGGAGACTGGGTGAGGGAACCATAGGACCACCAGGAATTCAGTATACACAGATGTACTGGATGAATGGGCAGTGGGTGAGGGAACCAGTGGACCACCAGGGATTTGTAATACAGGGAGGTACCATATGATCAGGGGGCCACTGGACCACCAGGGATTTGGAATACATAGATGTGATATACTGGACAATTGGGGTGGGTGAAACTACTGGTCCCCCAGGGATTTGGAATACATGATGTGCAGGGAGATTGGGGGAGGGAGGAAGGAACCACTGGACCAGTGGGGATTTGGAATACACACCCCCTGGACACCAAGGATTTTCGATGCAGGGGTAGGCAATAGTGGGGGGAATCACTAGACCTCCACAGATTTGGAATACATGGATGTACTAGGTGATCAATGGGGGCAACCACTGACTTCCAGAGATTTGGAATACATGGATGTACTGGGTGATCATGGGGGGAACCAATAGACCTCCAAGGATTTGGAATACACAGATGTACTGGACCCCCAGGGATTTAGAATATAGGGAGCCACTGTACGATCATGTGTGTGGGGGGACCACTGGACCACCAGGGATTTGGAATACAGGGATGTATTAGAATTTCATGGGGGGACCTCTGGAACTCCATGAATATGGAGTACACAGATGTAGTGGGCAATTCAGGGGGAATGACTGGACCACCAGGGGTTTGTAATACATGGCTGTGCTATGCTGGATGATTGAGGTGGGTGGAACCACAGGACCTTCAGGGATTTGGAATACATGATGTAGTGGGTGACTGGGGGAAGAACCACTGGACCACCAGGGATTTGGTATACACAGATGTACTGGGCTATCATGGGGGAGGAACCACTGAATATCCAGGTATTTTGAATACAGGGGTATACTGGGTGATAGTGCGGGAACTACTGAACCTCCACAGATTTGGAATATATGGATGTACTGGGTGATTGAGAAGGGAAACCACTGACCTCCAGGGATTTGGAATACATGAATGTAGTGGGTGATTGGGGGAAACCATTGGACCCCCAGGGATTTGAAATACTGAGATGTACTGAGCAATTGGGGGGGCAACTGGACCACAAGGAATTTGGAGTTCATGGATGTACTGGGTAATGGGTGAACCACTGGACTACCAGTGATTTGGAATACACGGATGTACTGGACAACTGGGGAATGACTGGACCCCCAGATATTTGGAATACAAAAATGTACTGAGCAATCAGGGGGAACTAGTGGACCACCAGGGACTAGTAATACACAGATTTACTGGGCAGTTTGGCGGGACCATGGGACCACCAGTGATTTGGAATACATGGATGTTCCTGTTGATTGGGAATAGGGGAGCACTAGACTACAAGGGATTTGGAATACATGGATGCACTGGGTGATAGGGGTGGAAACCACTGGGCTTCCAGGGATTTGGTATACATAAATGTTCTGGGCAAGTGGGAGGAAACCACTGGACAACCAGGTATTTGGACGACATGGATGTACTTGGGTGATCAGGGGTGGGGGAACCACTGGACCATCAATTATTTAGAATACACAGATGTACTGAGTGGTTGGGGAGAACCACTGGACAACCAGGGATATGGAGTACACAGATGTACTGGATGACTGGGGGGGGAACCACTGGACAGCCATTGATTTGGAATTCAAGGGTGTACTGGACAGTTGGGGTGACCACTGAACCTCCAGGGATTTGGACTACATGGGTGTACTGGGCGATTAGGGGGAGTGACTAGACCCCCAGATATTTGGAATACATGAATGCACTTGGCAGTCGGAGGGAGCCATTGGACCAAGAGAGATTTGGAGTACATGGATTTACTTGGCGATCAGGGGAGCACTGGATCACCCAGGATTTGGAAGACATGGAGGTAGTGGGCAATTGGGAGGAATACAGGGATGCACTGGGTGATTGGGGGGGGGACCAATGGACCACCAGGTATTTGGAATACATGGGTGTACTGGGTAATCATGGGTGGAGGACCACTAGACTCAAAGGGATTTGGAATACACAGATGTACTGGGTGATCAGGGGGAACCACTGGACTCCCAGGGATTTGAAGTACAAGGATGTACTGGAGAATTGTGGGGAACCACTGGACATCCCCCGATTTGGTATTCACAGATGTACTGTGTGGTTGGTGGGGGACCACAAGACCACTATTTATTTGTAATACACAGATATACTGGGCAACCAGGAGAGGGAGACCACTAGACCCCTCTGAGATTTGGAATACTCAGATTTTCTGGGCAGTTGGGGGGGAGGCAACTGGACCTCAAGGGAGTTGGAATACACTGATGTACAGGGTGATCGGGGGGCACAGTGAATCCCCAAGGATTTGAAATACACATATGTACTGGGCGATTGAGGGGGGACCCATTGGACCACCAGGTATTTGGAATACACGGATGGACTGGGTGATCAGGGTGGAACCAGTGGACCCCAAGGGATTTGTAATTCATGGGTGTGCTGGCTGATTGGGGTGGACAACTGGACCACCAGTCATCTGTAGTACATAGATATACTGGGTGATGGGGAGAACCACTGGACCAGTATTGATTTAGAATACTATACATGGATTTGCTTAGCAATCAAGGATGGGGAACCACTGGACCAACTGGGATTTAGAATACATGGTTGTACTGGACGATTGGGTTGGGGGACCACTAGAGACCCAGGAATCTGGAACACACAGATGTACTGGGCAATCAGGAAAGGAGGGGACCTGTGGACCACCAGGGATTTTAAATACAGTAATGTACTGGGTGATTGGAAGGAACACCCGACTCTCAGGGATTCGGAATACATGGATGTACTGGGTGATTGGGAGGGGGTAACCACTGGACCATCAGGTATTTGGAATACACAGATGTGCTGGCTGATCAAGGATAAACCATTGGACCCCTAGGAATTTGGAATACACGGATGTACTGGGCGATTATGGGGGGGGGGCAGCTGGGCCACCAGGAATTTGGAGTACATGGGTGTAATGGGTGATGGGGTGAACCACTGCACTGCCAGTGATTTGGAATACATGGATGTGCTGGATGATCTGGGGGGGGAGACTATCGGATCACTAATTTTTTGGAATACACAGATGTGCTAGGTGGTCGGCAAGGAACCACTGGACAACCAGTCATTGGGAATACACAGATGTGCTGGGTAATTGGGAGGAACCACTAGATAACCAGGGATTTGGAATACACAGTTGCACTGAGCAATCAGGGTGGGATCCCTGGACCACCAGGGATTTTTAATACACAGATGTACTGGGCAACTTGGTGGGATGGGGAACCACTGGCCACCAGGAGTTTAGAATACATGGATGTACTAGGTGATTGGGGGTAGTTATCACTGGACAACCAGGGATATGTAATACATGGATGAACTGGGTGACCGATGGGGAACCATGAGACCCCCAGGGTGAGTGGTGGGAACCACTAGACCCCCAGGGATTTGGAATAAATAGATGTACTATGTGGTTGGGAGGAATCACTGGACCTCCAGGGATTTGGAATACAAAGATGTACTGGGTGATTGGGGGCCCACTTGACCCCTAGTGCTTTGGAATACACTGACATTCTGGGTGATCAGGTAGAACCACTGGACTACCAGGGATTTGGAATGCTTGGATTTACTGGGCAATCGGGGGGGGGGGGCACTGGACCACCATATCTGCATTTTAAAAATGTAAACTTTTTTTTTTTTTTTATAACTCAGGAGGTAACTGCAGTTGTATTTATGTCATTCTGGCTCGGGTGATTGCCTGCATGACAAAAATTTGATATTGTTTTGTAAGGGGAAGGGTAGTTACAAATTTATATTTTACTGTTTTGCTCTTGCTATTACCAGTATTTTGAAAAATGTGATGTTAACTTTTTTCGTGATGGGGTGGAATTTGTTGTGGTTCTCTTTGATTTACATAATAATCTTTTGTCCTGTTTGATCACTTTTTGGCTAGCATAACCCTCCTGTGATGTTTTTTACTCGTTAATATACTCGTTAATATACCCCTTGTGACCAGGTTCTAACAAATGAGGAGCAAGAATTGGTCAGACTCATTCTATAAATATTATCAATAAAAACTTAGGGTTGAGCCGCTGACCAAGATGACCACTTGACGAGGCCACTTGGATCTTTGGCCATGGAGCCTAAAAATAGCCTAGTTTACAAATGCAATGTTTCTGAGGTTTGTGGTGGAGATTGTTTCCGTTCGTTCACCTCTAAAGAAATTGCCCCCCCCAAAAAACAGTGAATGAAGACTTTTGCCTGTCAAAACACACCTGCTGATTATTGTTGACACTACAAAAGAATTGGCTGGTACGGTGAGTTTGATCGAAGTACCAGGATTTGTTCGGCGTCCTCGCTGCTTGGACATTTTTTTATTTTTTTTTTTGTTTTTGCTCACCAAGTTACATTAACCTTGAAGTTGATTCTCCAGTTCCTTGAGTGCATTTTCATGTTGTGTCTGACGGTAATGGATGGAGGTGACCTGAGCGCTG
Organism: Neoceratodus forsteri; assembly: GCA_016271365.2. NCBI lineage: Eukaryota > Metazoa > Chordata > Ceratodontiformes > Ceratodontidae > Neoceratodus > Neoceratodus forsteri. The sequence goes on along the minus strand of CM057456.1, from coordinate 695,450,019 downwards.
TCCACAGCATGTGCTCAGGAATACCGGAAGAGGTGGCAACTTTCAAGGCATCCCTTTCACATATGGAAAATTAAGTGGGCAATGTGAACCTCAAGGTAGCTGAATATGAAAATATCCTCCAGCCTCTAGACAGGCAAGTGGATGCCCATGACATGGAGATTGCCCAGCTTCAAAAAGAACTGACTTTGGTCTGGGACAAAATCAATGACCTTGAGTGTACAGGTCATCAAAATAATATTAAAATCATGAGGGTGCCAGAATGAGCAGAAGGGAAAAATGTGCCAGCCTTCGTACAGCATTTCCTCACAAAGACATTGGGACTATAGAATACTACCCTCAACGGGCAATGTGTTCATGGATCACTGGCCCCAAAGGTAGGGGAGGAGACCTCGACCCATGCTTGCCCTTATTCTTTGGTTTTCAGTTAAGGAAATGCTACTGCAAAATCTATGGAGAAGGGGCTCTTGATGTGGCATGGGCACTGCATCTCCATTTATCAAGACTTCTCTATATCAGTCAACAAGCACAGGGATGCCTTTACTCCCCCAAGGCACCAGTTGCAGAAAGTGAGTATAAAATACAAGGTGACATATCCAGCAATCCTTAAAGAAGGTAGGAATGGGCTGTTCCATGAATTCATGGCAACCCAAGAATGTGCAAAAGCCTGGAGTATCCAATGACCAGCATCAAAAATGCAAGTCAAGGAGAGGTACCCCTGAGGTGGCAGCAGAGAATAACCCCTGGAAATGGACACACACCTCACTCCCCTGCACCATCCACCATGTCTGCTCCCCCTGAACAGTGGCAGCAGAATTAAATCTATAAACAAGAAAAGTGCCATCACAAAGGGGCAACCCCTTCTCAAATACTCTGAGCAGAGCCATGGGCAACAAATCAGGGGTTTGGCTCAGCAGGATTCCAGCTCACCAGTCGATTCCCCCAGAACTGCCTTCCACCTCCAACAGTTGAGGGAAAATCTAGCCTCTATACAAGCAGTAGAGTAAATTATCGGAGAGCAGCAAGACATGCAAGTGTCCACCTGGGCTAACATTTTACAACAGACAAACTCCATTTCTGAGACTCTGGTGACTGCAGATTGTCCAAAGAATCCTGACACTTCTGCACTGCCTCAATGCTCACTGAGTGCTGAACTTATGAGCTCCATACCCGTTGACTTTTTTTTTTAATTTAGTGTACTTTTGGCCCCCCGACAGCTGACTGTCCCTCATTGGTCTGGAACTCTCACCCAGCCCTGCCACCCACCTTCTACAGACTTACCTCAGCTCCATAGCACCTGGCTTGCTCTCCCAGGGTGAGGCCATTGTGGTGGACCCTACCCTCCAATGGAGACTTGGTCAGTATGTTCAGAGTAAGAGCCCCAATTGGCGGTGTTGGGCCTGTGATGAGGGGTGGATGTCTTTCTGTACCGATCAAGGATTTTATTTTTTATTGGCACCCCACCACATGAATGCCAAGCCCTAGCTCCTGTGCATGCAATATGTTCCTGTTCACCAGAGTGGAACAGACATCTTCCATCCCAATTCCACAGCACTGACTGCAGCACCATCTGTGGTTGCCCAGGTGGCTGTAGTGCATTGGTGTTCGCCCTCCCCATTGTGGGGGGCAGCATCCTCTGGGGTGCTCTACTTGCCTCCCTTGGCCAGCTCTCTGAAAACTCAAACTTATTCCCAACCTGAGTCATCAGCGTCATGGTTGGTAGCTCTACTGCTGCACCGGTGGCCCAACAAATCCTTTGATTTCTAAACTCGCTATTGTCTTTTCTCAGTATTAGTGTCTTTATTACTGACCTGTTGCATTCTTCAATGATTTATCTCTCCAGGCTGGACCCAAATGCTCACCATCTTCAATGGACCCTGGACATTCTCCAAATGGCCTACCAATGCACCATGTGTTGCTATAATCTGTCTTCCTGATACTTGTCTCTGAATGTCTATTTCATGATACTGGTGATTATAACTAATTTCTGCTGTACATTGTAGTGTGTAATTATTTATCTTGTACCTATTTTCTATTCTGTAAATGCTGTGTATTTTTCTTTCTCTCTTAATCTATTAACTAATTCTGGGTTGCCCCTGAAAAAGGGACTGTCAAGTATCAGTGGGCCTACCTGGTCTTCAAACTTCAGATAACTAAATAAATAATTGCTGTATCATTCTTGTCTTTAGAAAGATACTAGCTTGAATGTTAGACATGCAGGACTGGGTTTTATAGAAAACCAAGATTGGTTACTTAGAGTGGGGAATGCTGGATTGAGCTACTGATTGGCTAGGTGGGATCAGGTGGGAAACAGTGCTGAGGGTGACCTCGTAAAATCAGTACATGGCCACAGAATGTGCCCCTTACTTGGACAGTCAGCCACCTAGCACTATCATAAGTGCTTACTACAGGAACCCCCCTCAGGTCCGAATAGTATAGATGGCAGAAATGCCCTTTTTTCAAGACTTCTGACAGGGAAAGAAGGTGGTGTATGGGATGTATTTAGGGTGCTAGAAGGACTACACTAGGTGAATAGCACTGTCAAAGTTGTTTGCATCCCACACATAATACAGTCATTTTTTCCTCTGTACAGAGAATACAGAGTGAGCAGAGTGTCTGTCAGAAAAGCTGTCACTGAGGTTGTGCCCCTGTTCGAGATCTACTCGATATGGCATTTGGCACTCAGAATGCTGAGTCAGTAGAGGACTGCAGACAAGTACCTTGTTTGGAATGAAACTAACTACCAGAGGTGCCAATCAAGTGCCAGTAATACTCGGGTTCTGCTAGAGTGGGGCCGAGAATATACTCAAGCCCCCTAAGTGAGACAGCACTCTTTAAATAGGTAAGGCAGTTCCTGTCAGGAGTGTGGTTGGTAGTCTGCTTACTGTCTTCATCCCTTACTGCTCATTGCAGTACATAGATATCCCAAACCCTGTCACCTTGCTCCCACTCAGGTCTGCAATTAAGACTATCTTATGGCCCTAAGTATATTCAAGGACACATGTAGAAGACATGGACAATGTTGGGGGAACCATGCTCCCAACAGCAACTTAAAGAAGTTAATTAGTGTATTTTAGAAACCACCCAGATAACATGGTGTGGTAGGGTGTGGGATAACAGCTCTTGCTCCACTCCTTGGGGTACAAAAATAATACTTCATATCGAAGGCCTGAGAAGGTACTATGGCTGGTGAGTGTAACTCCCCCCATCTAAACGTCAGAATATGGTTATCGTTCTATAACACAGGAAGAATAGGAGTGGCTGGCTCACAAAATGATACACCATGTGTCCACCATATTCCTTTCCAGGGAATGAGCACAGGCAGCATAAAATGCAAGGCATCTCCCCTGCTATAAAAACTCTACCCCCCAAAATGCTCTACATGGGGTTAATATACATCAGAGGGTGAAGTAGTCAATTGTGGTTCTCAAGAACTGGCACAGAGTCACAAAGCATGTATAGAATGTATGGATTACACCACCACTCTATGCCATGAATGTAGATAACAGCTGTCCTGGAGCAACAAGGCCCCCCCCCCCCGGAAGGGGAAGTTCTTGATAGTCCAGCACAGCATACTGATCCAAGCCTCTGGAAACAGGAAAGACTACAGGATACACAACTACAGGTCATTCTTAATTAATTCCTTACCCCAGAAAGTACAGGGGGATGATAGAAGGAAACAGATGTGAAACACCAGTTAACACAGCAGTTCTCATACTATGTTTACCCTCCCCATCACTGCCCTCCACTGGGCAGCAGGGTATCAGTATGTAACATGTAACAGAGGGGTAGGGGACAGAATGTATCAAGAATAGCAAGAGGTTAACTCTCAAGTTCCGGAGCTCAACTGCAACCCAAATCACTAATATGCTGTGGCGGTCTCCCCCCAACAAAAAAAAAAATAGGTTCCAGCAGCTGCCAATGAGGGGTAAGGCTTTCTTCTAAAACTACCAGCTGATCTGACCACCACTTCATAAGAAAGCACACCACACTGAAAATCCAGACACTATGAGCAAATATTCCCCTGCCTGCCTCCCGAGCTACCCAGATCGCCACCAGTTCCTCTCATGGCACTCCATAGACATGACCTCAAAGACTCAACAACAAGAAACAGCAACAACATTCCCTGGAGATATATATATCTCTAACTTGAGCACCTCAGTACCCAACCCCTTAATGTCGTTTACCTTGCAAGTACCTACATTGTGACACAAGGAAGGCATTTTGATTCTGCAGAAATGTGACTGGTGTAATGAGCTCCAAAGTAAACAGAAGCACATAAATGGAAGTTCAGAATTTAAACCAGTGTGGCTCAATCCTATAGGATTACTGGGAGGAGGAGGATGGGGAGTTTTGGACTGGCATACTTCAGATAGGACACCATCAGAAGACTCACAAGCCATGAGCCCAGAACCTCAGGGGGCAGGAGGTTAGTGGGAGAGGACCATACCCCATATAACCCAGAATTCAACCAATATTCCCCTGGCTTTTTCTCCTGTTTTCTATCCTCAGAATAAGTACATTTACCGAGTTAGGGTCCCAGTGGTCAGCCCCCTGACAGGCAGCACAGCTATTTCTCAGGGGACCCCAGTATGCCACCTCAGGACTCCAGACCAACTGCCAACATGCGGAAATAAACTTGCAAGAGAATGATGCAAGGTACCCTGGATTATGAGAGCTATCCACAGGCTGGATACAACTAACATGACAATAGGAATGTCTCAAACTGTGAGCTGCAACTTCTTCCCTTAGTCCACCACCCCAGAGTCAGAGCTGGTCTAAGGATGGGCGGCCGCCCCAGATGGGGAGAGCTCCGCAAAACAGATGAGAAGCATGGGAGTTCTTGAAGGACAGAGATACCATATCTGCACAGCAGCATCCAGGTTGTCAGTCAGCGTTCGCCCCCTTCTTGGAAACAGTCTGTCCAATCAGTCTTCAAGGGAGGAGGACTATTCTGTGGAGATGTATTACACTCAGATCCCTCACACCTAGAAGCCCCACCCCATGCCTCTTGTTTGCTGGGACTATGCTGGTCCCCACCCATGTCTTCCCTATGTGATTTACCCCTTGCTGCTACCAAGGAGACTCACCCAGCCCGCCCCTCTCTAAGATGTCCCAGTCCCCCCCAATAAGGGAGTCATGTCTCAAGGACCATTGACCTTGTCCCCTCCTCCCCATGTTGTTACCCTAAACTCAGAATCTCAGAGAAGAGCATCTAACCCAACTACACTACTGCTTAATCGTTTTATGGTTACTTGGCCTCAGTGATCACAGTTATTCCTTCATACTTCAGTCATATCAGGGCTTACTTATAAACTCCTCCCCCCACTTGAGGAGGGGCAGTTAAAAGTACTTTTTTAGTGGTGAGTGATCTGTTGTTCTTTAGGAGCAAATGAGGCTCCTAGCAGTCACAGATCTGCTGTTGGCTTCCTCCTACATAGCTTTAATAGTTATAATATTGTTTTTATTATTCTTAACAGTTCCTGTGTTTATTAGTAAAATGTTATACAGTATCTTTTTTTTTCCATATACATTGTACTCCACCACTGCAGACCCGACAGGGGCTACGATCCCTCCTTCAGAGGGGTACATCCTCCAGCTCTATGATCACCCCACTTGTCCATCCCTGACGTCTCCTGTGAATTGCCCCTCCATGGCAGGGCCAGAGCGAGGAGTGCTGGTGTGCCCCCCCAGAATATACAAATCTGGTATCGGGTTGGGCTCACAGGAATGACTGGGCCATCTCGGGTCCTGTTGGGCCCCAGCTTCCTCCACCATTTTTTCTCCCGCACTCAACACCCGTGCAATTGGCAGAGAGGCTGTCTCCATCTCCATGGAGGCAGTTAATTGCCCTGGATGTGGGCCAACCCCTTAACGTGGCTGTGCGCCTGTCCGCCTGTACTGACACCCAGCCACTGCAGGGTGTTGGTCAACAGCGCACAGTGCAAATCCTCTTTTCCTGTGGAAGGAGAGCAGTCCTCCTGACGTTCAATCCTTCCTCCCCCTGCTGACCCCCAAGTAACCTGAGTTCATTCCCAAACCCAGGTCGCCGGCATGGCGCAAAGTGTGGCATCTAGCACCTCAACCCTCAGCACCACCGGGCCGTTATACAGTATCTTAAATTTTACCACCAGCCTCTTTATCCTCATATCTGTATGATTTTGTTTGTAGTTATAATGTCTCAAGCACTTACTATACCTAGCGCAGGCCCATACCTCTTGCGAAGACCAGAGTTCTCAACAGTCCTTATGATTGGATACTATCACTGGGCAGCATGAGTTCATTTACATATGGGGTGGGATTCACTTGCATCTACAGGGATGGTATGAGGGAATCCCAGCCTTGCTCCCTGGAAGGTGAACATTCTGACACTATCGGCCTACATCCCATTCACACAGCATGGTCATAATGACTAATGTAGTAAACAGTACATGGCCAGACACAAAAATACACCATGTGGAATATCAAAGGGCCCCACTCCTCTGCAAAACAGAAGCAGGTGCTTAATCACCTAAAACAAAATCTTGCTGTGATGTGGCCCTACTGCAAGAAATGCACCTGCTTTGTAATGACACTCTCAAACTTAGGAGGGACTGGGTAGGCCAGATATTTGGAGTACCTACTCATACAAAGCTAGAAGGTGACTATCCTGTTTCACAAATGGCTGCTTATACAAATACAAGGAGGGTGGGTGGGTCCTGGTGTGGGTCAGAATGTACAGTCAGACCCTTCTCCTGTTGAATGTTTATGACTCCAGTGAGGGCTCAGACACATTTTTTCCAGATGTGACCCAACAGGTGACTGCTATGTTCATCCAGGGTGACATTCTGGTAGCAGGTGAGGACTTCAGTGAGGTGTGGGACCCATTCATAGACAAACTTAAATGCCCTCAAACCCCCATGCCCAAAGCAGGTTGGCACTATGTCAGATGACCAAGCAGCTCCATCTGACTGACCCATGGAGGTTCCTTAATCCCTCTGGCAGGGACTTCTCATTTTCTTCGAGGCCATATAGTAACAGCAGCAGAACTGATTTCTTCCTTCTTCAGATGCAGCATATGACTGTTGCACAGGATGTGCATATGGGGCCCAGCATGATCTCAGATCACGCATGTACCCATTTTACATTAACTGCTGGCAGAACAACCCCAGATGCTCACAGATGGAAGCTGGATTGATTCCTACTGACAGACCAGAGCTTCCTTAAATGGTTAGCAACAGAACCAGACCTCTACTTCCAGACTAATGACACCCCAGACATCTCCACTACCATGCTTTGGGATGCCTTTAAGGCCTGTATAAGAGGCAAGAGAATTACATATGCCACCCAGAAAAGGTAAGAAAGATGCAAGTAGGTAGAAGAGTTGGAGAAAAGTTTAAAAGCCAGAGAAAAAGACTTTAATGCAACCATCAGAGACCCTCTCAAGGATCTCCTTTGGGAACTCCAGTAATTGCAGTTTCGTATCAATATGCTCACACAAACTTCAGCCCAGTGTGCAGTAACTAGAACAGAGCACAAATATTGAGAATCCAGTGAGAGGGCTAGCCGACTGCTGTCTTAGAGGACCCAGACTGCTCAGCCTAACAGAGCTGTAGGTAGTTTAAAGCTGTCAAGTGGAATGATAGCTTCCGAATAGGTCAGAATCAGATTTTCCTTAAGTTCTACATGGAGCTTTATGCCTCCTTGAGCACCCTATTGGAAGCTGCACTAACTCAGTTCTTATAGGTGACACAGCTACCCAGCCTGTTGGCGGAGCAACAACAAGGACTAGAGAACCCATTGTCTCTCAAGGAGATAGTATCAGCTGCCTTTGCTGTCCCAAAGGTAAACCACTGGGACTAGATGGCCTCCTGGCTGAATTTTATCAAGCTTTCCAGCACCAAGTAGGAAAGAGGCTTCTCCATGCCTAGTTGACTGACCTGGCAGAAGAATAGTTAACCTCCCACAGTGATGCAAGTTTTAATAGTTCTTATACCCAAGCCAAGGAAGGATTTCCAATTAATCACCAGTTACAGCTCCATTTCATATTTGAATGCCAATGCAAAAATTCTGACCAAAGTACTAGCCACTAGACTTGAACGACTGATCCGTCTTTTAGTGGCCAGACATCAGATGGGATTTGTTAAGGGATGCTTAGCCATGGATAACATAAAGAGTGGTTGTAAATGTCATAGCCATGGCAGCATCACAAAAAGACCCCAACTCTACTGATGAATGTTGACAAGGAGGAATCCTTTGATTTGGTTGAATGGGCCTACCATGTAAAGTTATGGACAGACTGATCATTGGTACCAACTTTATTGCCATGACTAAGCTGTTGTACTCTCAACTGGTAGCTAGAGTTCTTGCACATGGGCATATTACAGAGCAGATCAAACTGCAGTGAGGCACCGGACAAAACTGTCCCCTTTCCCCCTTATTATACCTACTGGCTGTGGAACCACAGTTGTACAGACTAACGAAGTTAAACACAATACAAGGAATCTGGGATGGCAACCTCACCCTTAAAACATTGGCATATGTGGATGCTTCTCTTATCCAACCCACAAAAATCTGTCCTCACAGAGTGCTACAAACCCTATCACAATTCCATCAAATGTCAGGTCTGAAGGTCAATGGGTTCAAAACAGAGGTTCTGCCCCTCTATAAATTTTGCACTCAGTAGTAAAGTGACCTCCTTTAGCCTGCAATGGGCACCAGATCATATACAGTATTTGGGCATGATACACCCCTAACCTAAATCAGATGGTTTATAAGAACTTGCAACAGACCATTTTGGACTGAGAACCAGATCTGGGCAGATGAAAGAAACTCAACCTAACTTCTGGAGGAAAAATTACAGCATTTAAGATGATGGCTTTCCTAAAGAGTCTCTTTTACCTTAATCATCATTCTCTGTACATACTGAATACCCTGTTGTGCAGACTGGAGAAGCTTTTCCTCAGTTACCTATGGAAGGGGATAAGGCCAAGATTCAGCCTTCAGAAACTCTGTACATCTGCCATGCAAGGGAGATGGGGACATCCTTGGCTATTGGCCTACTATAACATACACTGGCTGTTATCTGGAACTGTCCATGCCCCTTTGTGGGCTACCTTAAAAGATATGGCTTTTCAATATCCCATGAAGCACCAGGAGAACCTATACCACCTGATGGACTGCTGTGTTGCCTCCCACTCATAGGTTTGCCCAAAGGGATTGGAACCTGTTGGTTACTAAATGAACATGGAAAAAGGAGGCTATAGACATATGGAAACTGCTGTGACATGACCTCCATATCCAGATAGAGTGTAACACATTTTGGTGGTGATTGTGGGGCTGCAGTGGCATTCATACCCTCCAGCAACTCCTTGATAAAGACTCAGGAGTGCTGGTGACATTCCAACAAATATCAGAAACTTTCTCCATCCCCAAAACAGATTTCTGGAGAGATCTGCAACTTCAGCATGCCATTTCTGGCAGGTTCTGCCCAGCTACTGCTCAAAACTGGGATACCCTTACCTTCCACCTTGATACCTGAACCAGATTCCCCAAAAGGTTGGGAGGTAGAATTTACAGTTACCTCATATAATCTCATAGAGTCACTCTGGGGAAACAGTGGCTAGACTGGGAAAATGAACTTGGTGCCACCATCCCTGAGGAGAGCTGCTGCAGGAGGCTGCTGGGAAAAGCACACACTGCTTTGAGGGATATTCTGTATCCACTAATCCAAAAGAAAATTTTTCACAGGTGGTATCAGACAACAATTATGTTGCATAAGATGGGACTTCTTTCTCACAGTATGTGTTGGAGATGTAATCAGGCTCAGGCACTCTGCAGCATATTCTTTTTTTTATTATTTATTTATTTAGATCTTGGATTACACCTTTGAGTGGATGCTCGTTAAATAGGTTCCACGTCAGCTGACAAAAACAGTAAGGTACAACAGATGAGGCATTATAAATAGTTGTTACAGTAAGTTACAATACTGTAACGCATGAGGATTGAAACAACTGAGGCATTGTACAAAGTATGCCAACATCTGGAAGTTTGAATCACACTACTAAAATGGACACATAGTGGGTACCAGACAGAAATGACAGAGAGGAGAGGACAGAGGGAGGGAGGGAGAAGGAAATGGGAGAAGGTAGGCACTGTATTGGTGGAGGAGTGGTGGCAGTGCCCAAGGTGGGAGGCAGGGTGGGGATCAGGGAAGTGCTGAGGTTGGGCTGCACCAACAGGGGCAGTTGATGGGGAGGTTAAGTGCTGACAGGTGATTACTGATATGAGAGGGGACCTAGTGGAAGAAGACACAGTTGCCAGTTGTAATTTGGTGCTGATGAAGTTTGCGTTTGGAAAAACCAATTGTTGCAGCACCAGTAATGTCTGGAGGTAGAGCGTTGGTCCGGGGGGGGGCGTGGTAGGAGACCACACATTGGGCCAAGGCAGTGTGGCATCTGGGTGCATTGAAGATTTGACTGGTAGAATTTCTGGTCTGATGAGTACTCATATGCAGGGTTAGTTGGTTCTGTACCCCTGTTGATAGTAGATTTAGAGACACTTTTTTGGTGAAGAGGCAGGCTTGGTATCTAATTCTGCCTTTCAGTTGGAGTCAGCCTGCCTGGGTATAAAGATTGCAGGTGTGCTTCAGTCTTGCAGCACCTGTGAAAACTTGGCAAGCCTTGTTTAAAGCAAGAGAGATGCAGTGGAGGGCCGTGTCAGTTGCTGACCCGTATACACTGTAGCCAAACCATAGTCAATGAAGAAGACAATTGAACTGTTGATGGCCAGGTTCAGTGCTTCATGTGTTAGATTGTGCTTGTGATGGTAGAGTATCCTGATTCTTGTATTGATCACCCTTGCAGTATTGTGTATGTGTTGGGTATAGGACAGGGTGGAGTCAACTGTGATGCCCAGGTACTTGAAGTGCTGAATGAGTTCCAGTGTGGCACCACTGTCTTTCATGATTGCTAGGAGGAAGGCCTTGTGTTTGCTTAGGGAGCTGGAGTACAACATGGTCTTTGTTTTTTATAGTTCATAACTAGTCTGTGCTTCTTGAACCATTTTTCCATGGATGAAAACCCTCTTTGGAGATCCACCTCTAGATGCTCAGGGTGAGGGTTGCTGGTGAATAAGACCGCATCATCAACATAAAGAAGCATCTGTCCAGGGCCAGAGACTGGGAGTTTATTTAGGAATAAACTGAACAGTAAAGGTCCCAGAATTGACCCTTGAGGGATCCCAGAACGTACTGGTCTGCTACCTGAGAGGACATCCCCAATCCTAACATGTTGAGAGCAGTTATATAAGTAGCTATTGAACCATTTCATGGTTTCTGATGAGAGACCAGTGATTGTTAGCTGTTCAATGAGGAGAGAATGGTGCACCATATCAAAGGCCTTTGATAAGTCAATGAATGCTGCCCTTACCAGGTGGTCTTAATCTAAAGTGTGGTGGATGAAATCAGTGAATTCCAGTAAAGCTGTGATGGTACTGTGTCCATTCAGGAACCCATGTTGTACAGAACATAGGGGTTGGTGTAGGTTCAGATACTCGACAAGCTGATCCACGACAATCCACTCAAGAGCTTTGAAGAGTGGAGGTAGTTTGGAGATTGACTTGTAGTTATTGTGCATAGTCCGGTCCCCACTTTTGTACACTGGGGTTACAGTTGTGGATTTCAATCACTGGGGGCACTGGGAATGGCAGAGGGACAGGTTGATTATTTTAGTCAGTGGGTCAAGGATTTCCTCCAGGTTTGGAGGTGCCCAACCATTACCTCCTAGTGGCACCACATAATGAACTTTGCTAGTACAGTGCTGAGGGGAACCCCCAGTCTGTGGATACTTAGATATGACGCTGCCATCCCAAACACTGAGCCCTGAAAATGCTCATTCTGGTTGCCCTAGAGGCAAAAAGACAGTTACTCCTCTGATGGCATACTCAGGACCCTCCCAGTTTGCAAGTATGGAGGAGTGCAGTGGCCACATGAGCAGAGTATTAATGGCATGTAACTTGCTCACCAGGTTTCAGAAGATATGGGTTCCCTCCATAGCAGTGGCACCCAAAATGAAAGCCTCCAGAGGAACTGGTAAAGGGGTTTTCTATACCTAAGTTACATGGCTGACAGGCAGCCAAGAAGAGTGTATAAATAGTCAGACTAGGAACACAGAGCTGGCTGACCTCCCCCCACTGACTATCCTCTTAAGTACTGAACACTCTATCAGTAGACTGTTGAATATTTCCACATAGAAAAGCCTGACTATAAAGCTTCAGTATTAAGTCTATTAGGCTATAACTCAGTTGCCTCACTGAGGAAATGTAAGGATTATACTGTCTTCTTCATATTGTACACACAGGTGTGATTTTCTTAACAGAAAAATAGACTGTGTTTTAAACGCTATTTTTTTATGTACACAGTTGAATTTCTCAATAATAATACTTAGAAAAAATTATCAATAAAACAAATAATTGAAATTTTATTAAAATAGTAACTTAATCGAACATATTTTTAATTGGAATGGTAAAAAAACACATTCCTGAGGGTAAATCGTAACAAAATTGATGTAGTTCTCAGAAAACATTAAGAAAAAATATCTGATACATTTCTTTCCTTGTTGTAAAAAAGTACTAATAAAATATCTATTTCTAGTCAGCAGGAGCACTGAGTGCAATCACAGTCAGAGCCAATAATTGTCTCTTGGGGACTGCCGGCTGTGTCGTACAGCAGAGAAGCCCTATCAGTATCCTCAATGTGGGAAGAGTTTTCAGGACTTTCATCTTATTTCTGTACAACAGAGTCATGAAGGAGAAGGGCAATATCAATGTGCTGAATATCAGGGGAGTCTAAGGAGGCTAAGTGCAGTTAAGTGTACTGACAAGAGTTTTATAGAGCAGGATAGAACTATAACACAGCAAATTCATAGTGAAAAGAAGCCATATAATTGTGCTCAATGTGATAAGAATTTTACACAGCAGAATAACTTATTAGCACATCAACGAATTCACTCTACAGAGAGGGTTAAAGTTAATTTTGAAAACTGCTTTGACAACACGAAATAAAGTGCAAGCTATACATCAACTCGCCCTTCAAGTGATATCGTACAGCTTTGGTGTGATAGACTGGCCACAGAAAGTGTTGAACCAGCTAGATATAAAAACAAGAAAAATGTTTCATGCTCACCAATTAATATACAAAAATCAGTGCATGCCAAGATTATACATCCAAGGGCAGAGGAGGCATGGGCCTCATTGAGATTGATTACACATACAGATCCACAATAGTGGGCTACATACATACTTACTGACATCCTTGGACCCAAATATAGTCAAGGTCTTGCATCATGAAGAAAATAAGCCTAAAATGACTTCACTCATCAAATTAGGAGAAGCATTCAGGAAGGTAGCAGAGACTGATGTCAATCCAAACGTAGATAAGGAATTGTCAGCAACAAAAAACGCAAAGAATCAGAAAAAGGAGTATAAGGATAAAGACCAACAGAAAAGAAAAAACAATTGGAAAGTCCATAATCATAGTGGAAAATACAAGGAGCTACTGGAGCAACCACAGGTCGATCAAGCCCTGACCCATGAGTGGTTAAAAAGAGGTGAATTTAGGCCACGAGATGAGAGACTAATAATGGCAGCCCAAGATAGTGGGCTACGCTAAGATAGTTCCACAAAATCCATAGAAAACAGGAGAAACAGACATGTGCAGGTTCTGTAGTACAGAATTAGAAACAGTTACGTATCCCGTGGCTGGATGTGAAGTACTCATGGCAGAAGGCCTGTATACTGAAAGACACAACAATGTAGCAAGATTGATCCACTGAAACTGTGCAAACACTATAACATACAGGCAGAGAGACACTGGAAACATGAACCACAAGAATCACAGAGAAATAAGAAGTAATGAGCACATGGGATCACCCAATACCAACAGGCATGAAAGTGGAAGCAAGAAAACCTGATATTGTAATACAAGAAAAGAGAACAAAGGTAGCATTACTGATTGAAATAGCCACCTAGTGACTACAGTGTGCTGCGTTCAGAGAGAGACAAAATAATGAAATACCAAGATATGCAGTCAGAAACCAAACTGATGTGGAATAAGGACACACAGATTGTTCCAGTAGTGCTTGAAGCAATGGGACTAATCAAAAAGAACTCTCAGGCACATTTAAATATGCTACCAATACTTGTGACACCTTATGAACTTCAAAAGGAAGCTATTTTGGGGATGTTGCGTGTTCTGAGAAGAGCACTCTCAGCAAACATCAAAGATTAATACAGTACTAATTTCTTGAGTTTTGAATATGCCCTGGCTAAAGAAAGGGGTCCATTCTTGCCACGGTATTAGAAATCCCTAAACATTTGGAGACACTAACCCCGAGGCCTTATGATCGCCCACTGTGACAAAAGTTTACAAAGCAAAATTACCTGATAACACATCAGTGAGTTCACTCTGGGATAAAGAAAACATGAATCTGGCAGAGGTTTGTGACATAAAAGAACTTGAGCAAGAGGGAGTGTATAAATACCTGGGAATAGACGAAGGAGCAACAGCACAACATGAACAAATGAGAGTAAAAGTAAGCAAGGAATATTTTAGAAGGTTGAAGCTAATTCTGAAAACTGCTTTTGACAACATGAAATGAAGTGCAAGCTATAAACCAACTCACCCTTCCAGTGATATCATACAGTTTTGGTGTGATAGACTGGCCACAGAAAGTGTTGAACCAGCTAGATATAAAAACAAGAAAAATGTTTCATGCTCACCAATTAATATACAAAAACCAGTGCATGCCAAGATTATACATCCCAAGTTCGGAGGGAGGAATGGGCCTCATTGAGATTGATTACACATATAGATCCACAATAGTGGGGCTACATACATACTTACTCACATCCTTGGACCCAAATATAGTCAAGGTCTTGCGTCATGAAGAAAACAAGCCTAAGATGACTTCACTCATCAAATTAGGAGAAGCCTTCAGAAGGGTAGCAGAGATGGATGTCAGTCCACAAGTAGATAAGGAACAGCCAACAACAGAAAGTGCAAAGAATCAGAAAAAGGAGTATAAGGACAAAGACCAACAGAAAAGAAAAAACAACTGGAAAGCCCATAATTATAGTGGAAAATACAGGGAGCTACTGGAGCAACCACAGGTCGATCTAGCCCTGACCCATGAATGGTTAAAAAGAGGTGAATTTAGGTCATGAGATGAGAGACTGATGATGGCAGCCCAAGATAGTGGGCTACGCAAAAGATGGTTCACAGAATCCTTAGAAAAAACAGGCAAAACAGACGAGTGCAGGTTCTGTAGTACAGAATTAGAAACAGTTGTGCATCTCGTGGCTGGATGTGAAGTACTCATGGGAGAAGGCCTGTATACCAAAAGACACAATAATGTAGCAAGATTGATCCACTGGAAACTGTGCAAATACTATAACATACAGGTAGCAGAGAGACACTGGAAACATGAACCACAAAGAATCATGGAGAATGAAGAAGTAATGATCACATGGGATCACCCAATACCAACAGCCAAAAAAATGGAAGTGAGAAAACCAGATATTGTAGTACAAGAAAAGAGAACAAAGGTAGCATTGCTGATTGAAATACTTACCCCTAGTGACTACAGTGTCCTGTGCACAGACAGACACAAAATCATGAAATATCAAGATATGCAGTCAGAAACCAAACTGATGTGGAATAAGGACACCCAAATTGTTCCAATAGTGCTTGGAGCAACTGGACTAATCAAGAAGAACTTTCAGGCACATTTAAATATGCTACCAATACTTGTGACACCTTATGAACTTCAAAAGGAAGCCATTTTGGAGACGTTGCGTGTGCTGAGAAGAGCGCTCACAGCAAACATCAAAGATTAATACAGTACTAATTTCTTGAGTTTTGAATATGCCCTGGCTAAAGAATGGGGTCCATTCTTGCCACGGTATTAGAAATCCCTAAACATTTGGAGACACTAACCCCGGGAGAAACCATATAAATGTACTGATGTAACAAGAGTTTTACATCACAGAATAGCCTCATGAAACATATAAGGGTTCATATGGGGGAGAGAGACCATATGAATGTGCTGAATATAACAGAGGTTTGCCCAGAAGTGTAACCTAATAATACATGAGATAATGAACATGGGGGAGAGAGAGGTGAAAAAAGCAGATAGAAGGGACAATTATGGAGCTAAGATCAGAAGTATCACTGGTGGAGGAGTTTAGAAAGCGTAATAGATCAGTGAAAGTAGTCAGGAAAGTGGATGAAATCAAAGAAAAATGCTGTATTAAAACAGATCAGGACCTACCTGGCTAAAGAATGGGGTCCATTCTTGCCATGGTATTAGAAATCCCTAAACATCAGGAGACACTAACCCCGGGAGAGAGACCATATATATGTGCTGAATGTAAAACAAGGTTTGTCCAGAAGAGCAAACTAATAGTACATCAGTGGGTTCACACAGAGGCTGAATTTAACCAGGTTTGTACAGAAGAATTACCTAATAGGGGAAGTTTGCACAGAAGAATTACCTAGTTGGGGAGCATTTCAAATTGTCATGCTTACCTGCTGATTTTTGAATATGCCCTGGCTTAAGAATGGGGTACATTCTTGTCATGGTAACAAAAATCTCTGAACATTTGGAGACACTAACCGACAGGGAGAGACCATATAAATGCACTGAAACATAACCTAATAATACATAAGTGGTTAGAAGCAGGGATTGAGGTCTGCACCAGGGTCCTGTGCTCAGCGTCAGACAGATATAAATAAAAGGATTTGTTTGCCAGCACCAGGTTAAGGTGACAGAGCACTGTAGCCAAACTTGCAGAATCAAAAGATGTGCTAAACATGCACCAAAGGGAAGCCAAAGACCATCACGTGTGCTTTTGAAACAACATTTTATTGCACACAAAATACAGGGCTTCCACACTCCTTACAAGCTGCCCACCTCCTCCAATAAAACACATGAAGTGTCCTAGCTCGTTTCATGCCACCTGGCACTTAATCATAGGAATGACACTTCCAAAATGCAAAACCCTTAAATAATGTTACATTTAAAGTGACAGTACGCCTAGTTAAAATGACTTAAAACATACGCTTTCATTAATAACATTAAAATCAAAAAGACCATGTTCAGCTATATTTTTTATCTTTACTTATTAATTTTACCCCATGCACACCAGTGTCCACCATTGCCCTTCTCCATTGAGAGACATAGGAATCCACTGTGATTATTACTAGCCATGGTATCTAAAAGAGAAAAAAATAAT
Source organism: Neoceratodus forsteri (assembly GCA_016271365.2). NCBI lineage: Eukaryota > Metazoa > Chordata > Ceratodontiformes > Ceratodontidae > Neoceratodus > Neoceratodus forsteri. The sequence continues at coordinate 695,432,751 of CM057456.1, read as the reverse complement.
TTAAACAAATTATGATCAGATATTTTCAATATCTAAAATATTCATCAACATTTTTACAAACCAAACTGATACAAAGGTACAACCCCCAGACAAGGATTCCAAGCAGTTTGACCATTTGGCCAGGAAAGTGTATTCCTTGCCCATTTTCACCATATGATCCTGAATCTTCCTTGCCCACATGGTTCAATACCAGAACGCCTGTGGGACAAGGTGGTGGAAGTTACTGAAGCCATACTAGACAGTCCATGGAGAGCAGAGCTGATGGCCATCTTGAAGTCAGGCTTGAATATCAGTAACCACATTCTTCGGGCATCCTATGATATGTGGACTCGGCGGGCAGAACTTTGGCTTCTGCCATCTGTATCCACCACTATTTCTGGTTAAGAGTGTCCAGGTTCACCCTGTGGTTCCAGTCCAAGATTATGGATGCCCCCTTTAGAAGACTGGTCCTGTTTGGCAAAGACTCACAAAACATCATCACTCACCTTCAGGAATCCAGGAAAGCCATTAGCTCTGTACATACTATGTACAAATCCCAGTCCAAGCAGCACTCTTAGCAGTCCTTTCGAAGGAATGTTAGACAGCAGTCTAGGGAACAGCAACAGAGAGCAGGATTCAAGTGAAAGGCCCCCACTCCTGCCACTGGAGGTCCCGCCCCTTGGTCCCCTAGAACCTCCCAGCCGGCACTTCCCCTCCCCTCAGTTTCTCAGCCTGACTCATTGCCTGACCTCCCCTTCCCCAGACTGAAACCTTAGGGGGAGGTGGTGGGGCTCAGTTTTCCTTGCACATAAACAGGTATCATCAGATAACAACAGATTAGTGGGTTCTGCAACTCATCGAAAGGGGGCACACTCTTGAGTTCACCAGGATTCCTCCAGACAACCCTCCAATCCCATCCCATTACTTTCAGGCTCACAGTGCTCTCAATGCAGTGGAAATCCAGGCCCTTCTGCAAAAACCAGCCTTAGAGCTTGTCCTCCTGGCACAACAGGGGAAAGTTTTTATTCCTATTTCTTCCTAGTGCCAAAGAAAATGGAAGACCTGCGGCCTGTCCTACACCTCAGCCACCTGAATCAATACATCAAGTTCAAATGATTCAGTATGGTCACTCTGATAGGACTGCTCCCTCTTCTCCATCAGGGGGACTGGTTATGCTCCCTGGACATGCAGGACACAAACCTCCACATTTTGATTTTCCAGTCGCACAGAAGGTTCCTTTACTTCTGCTTCCAGAGAAACCACTACCAGTTATGGGCTCTGCCCTTTGGTCTGTCCTTGGCAAACAGGATTTTCACCAAATGCCTTGCAGTAGTGACTGCAGCTCTCAGAAGGCAGGGACATTATGTCTTCCCCTACCTAGATGATTGGTTGCTAACCACTCCTACTAGGGACTGGCTACTCCATACCTTATGGGCCACTTTCTCCCTGTTTCAGGACCTAGAGGTTAACTTAAATCTCCCCAAGTCCTCCTCTTGACCAAGTCGGTGGCTACAGTATATAGGGGCCCTTTTGGACACGGTGCAGGGCAAAGCCTTTCTCCCTCAAGGCAGAGTAGAGTGGCTTCAGATGCATGCTCAGCAGATCTCCTTGGCTCTGCAGGTCCTGGCCAGATCTGTCCTCAGACTTTTGGGACACATGGAAGCTGCTATTGCCGTGGTCCCCCTGGCCAGACTATACATGAAGGTGATCCAGCGGAACCTGAGAGTTCAATGGAATCAGCGTTCAGACGACCTGGAGCATCTAGTATTGGTGTCGAACCTTGTCAGACAAGCGTTGACATGGTGGTTGAATTCCACCAACCTTTCCAGAGGAGTCTGTCTGCAGGAGTCTCCCAGGCAGATCCTGACCACAGATCCATCGGGCCAAGGCTGGAGAGCCCACTTGGAAGCTTGCTAGACTCAAGGGTCCTGGGCCCAGCAAGAGCTTCATCTCCATATCAATATCTTGGAAATTAGGGGAATTCTGTATGCCCTTCAGGCCTTCCAAACAGTCTTACTCCCAGGGCCCCTGTTGATCTAGACCAACAACATGTCAGTGGTCTTTTATATCAACAAGCTGAGGGCTTCTTATCCCCTATGCAGGGAGGCAATGCGAGTGTTGGCATGGGCAGTAGACCATCACCTAGACTTGACAGCAGTCCATGTTCCAGGCATACAAAACACCCTGATCAGCAGCCTAAGCTGGTCTCGGTTCAGGGCCCATGAATGGGAACTTCGTCTCTCAGTGGCAGAAGATCTCTTTGACAAATAGGGTCATTTAGAACTGGATGTATTTGCCTCCCCATTCAACACAAAACTGCCCAGTTTTTGCTTGCTAGATCCAGGGCCTGGTGTTTTCTGATGAGATGTGTTGTCCCTCTCCTGGACAAGGAGGTTCCTTTATGTGTTTCCTCCCTTTCCTCAACTGCAGCAAGTTCTTCTCAAGCTGCAGTCAGAGGGAGAAGAGATAATTCTGGTGGCACACTTCTGGCTGTGACAGATTTGGTTTCCACAGCTTCAGCATCTTACAGTGGAACCTCCAGTCTCCCTACCCATACACTCAGACTTGCTCTCCTAGGAACAGGAAACCCTGGTCCATCCAGATCTCAAATCTCTGTACCTCCATGTATGGCTTCTGTAGACCTAGCTGTCTCCAGGTTTGGTGTATCACCCAGGGTAGAGGATGTCCTTGTAGCCACCTGGAAATCCTCTACTAAGGCAACCTACACTATGAAATAGAAGCGGTTCAGCATCTGGGCAACCGCTCAACATTTAGACCCCTTCACCTGCCCGGTGAATTTGATCCTTAAGTATCTCCTTTCTTTATCTGAAGCAGGTCTCAGCTACTCTTTGCTAAAATTGCACCTGTCTGCCATTTTGGCCTACTATGTGCCTATCGAGGGCAAACTTCTTGTCCAGCTGGACCCTCCCCATACATTTCAATGGGACATTCTGCATTTGAAGCCTTCCATCTGGAACCCCGTCCTGCCATGGGATCTTTTGTTAGTTATAGAAAAACTCACATTGCTTCTCTTTGAACCTGCTGTAAGTTTCGAGCTATGCTTTCTGTCATGGAAAGCATTATTTTTAGTTGCCATTACTTCTGCTCGAAGGATCTCCAAGCTTCAGGCCCTGATGTGTAAGGAGCCTTATTTGGTTTATCACAAGGACAGAGTGTCCTTGAGGACTAATCCTGAGTTTCTTCCAAAGGTGGTGTCAGAGTTTACTTTGAATCAGGCCATCCACCTTCCTGTTTACTACCCAGAGTATTCAAACCAAGGGAAGGCATTACTGCATACTCTAGATGTTCATAGGGAGCGTTGATATTATTTGGAGTGCACATGGACCATTCTAAAGTCCAATCAGTTGTTTGTTTCAATTGCCCCCAGGATGGAAGGGGCTCCTGTTTCTAAACAGTGTTTATCCAGATGGTTGATTAATTGCGTTGTTTTCTGCGACAATAAGTATGATAAACCCTTACCGCGCTTGGTAAAGGGTCATTCTACCAGGGGCATGGGTGCTTCCTTTGCCTCCTTGATAAACGTGTCTGTTGCCAACATTTGTGCTGATGCCACTTGGAGTTCGGTCCACACCTTTGTCAAGCACTACAGTCTGGACATTGCTTCTCACCGCAGAGCAGGCTTTGGACTAGCAGTCCTGTAGGGCCTCCTGTCTTAATACTCTAGGGAGACTTCTGCCTCCACGCTTCTGACTGGGGTCTCCCCTTTACTGCCTGGAACTTAATCTTAAAGGTGTTACCTGCTGCAAGAGCCCCCTCGAAGTAAGATAGTACAGTTACGAAATAACTTACTGTAACAGTAGATCTTCAAGAGGAGCTCTTGCAGCACATACTGTATTTCCCTCCCACCTTCCCCCTGGTAGCTGCTTCTCCATCACAGATACCTTAATTTCCTCTGTTAGAGGATCCTCCTCAGTTCTCATTTTTCACTTACTTGCTGGGTCTCTGGTGGGAGAACTGGGGATGGGCTAGGGGACTGCCCCTTTTATACCATATGTGATGTCGGGGGGTGGGCTGACGTTGAGAGCAGCCCCCCACTGTATATTTAGTTGTTTAATTTTTAGTTGTTTAACCAGGTATAGCACACTAAGCTGAAAGCTTTTTTACAGGAGCGACCTGGGAGCACAAGGAGGTTAAGTGACTAGCTCAGGGTCACACACTATTCAAGTGGAAGCTGTGGGATTCAAACCCAGGTCTGGTCTGCTGGATGTCACCAAATTTGCAGCTCAGAGCCTTATTGCTGGTTAGAAGTTTTCTGTGGGGTCCTGGCACCCACTGGCTTCAGTCCAAAAGGTGTTACCAGCTGCAAGAGCTCCTCTTGAAGATCTACTGTTACGGTAAGTTCTTACGTAACTGTACTTTTTACATCATAGAGTAGCCATATCAAACATCAGTGGGTTAACTAAGTTCACTAAGTTCACCAAGTTTGTAAGGAAAAAAGAAAGGCCAAAGCCCATTACGAGCTCCTAAGAGAGTAACTTTTTTTTTATACTCTCTTTTCTCCCTCCGGGTCCCAGGTTGGTAGCCATCCCAGCCACCTGTCCAGCCCCACACCCCAAAATCAGGCTGCTACTCCTCTTTCCCCACAGCTTACCCCCCATGGCAGGGCAGTGAGGACTCCCCCCAAGCTGTACTCATCTCAACCAGGATCCATTTCAGGGAGCGCCATTTGGAGTCAGGGCCTGCAGCAGGTGGCTGCCTCATCTAGCCAACCAGGGACTACTTTTCTCTTGTTTTCCTCCCTGAGAGTGGGGCGTGGGGCGTGCAATGACATCTTGGGACGGAGCATGCATGCATCCGCACGCATTCCTCCTGGCACCTGCCCCACTCAGTTCCTGCTTGCAGTGTCAGTACTCTGCCCCCCAGCCGCCACCAGGGGTCAGAAGTGCACCAACCACTGAGATCCCCTCTCCCTGGAGAGGGAGAGCAGTCCCTTGGATGCTCACCCGGAGAGGGAAAGCAGTCCCTTGGATGCTCAATCCCTCTCCACCCCTGCTGACCCCTGGTGGGCCATTTTTGTTCCCAAAACACGGGTCGCCGGCATAGCGCGAAGTAAGGTGACCAATGCCTCAGCCCTTGGCGCCACCAAGAGAGTAAAGTTTTAAGTTACTATTTGAAGCTATATACTTATCCTGGTTTGTTTTGAAAGCTTCTTTACTAGTACTAGATAATACTGAGAAAGGGAGTCTGTTCCAAAGATTAGCTGCTCTCATCATATAAAAGTACTTCCTATTATTTGTTCTGAATTTATCAATTTTGATCTGTAGTGGGTGACCTCTAGATCTGATCATTTTTGTAATCAATATTTAATTCTGTTATGAGTGCTGGATCACTTAAAATGTCATAAAAGAGCAGCATATCACCCCTGCATCTTCTAAGTTCTAAGCTATGTAGTCTCCATTCTTTTAGTCTATCAGAATATGTTCAGTTCTTCATAGATTTTATTGATTTTGTGAATCTCCACTGTACCCTTTCAACTTTATTAATGCTGTTCTTTAAATACGAACTCCAAATTTGACTGCCATAGTTCAAGATCAGCCTGACATAAAATATATGTAATTGCATCAGTGCAACTCTATCTTTGCTTTTAATATTTCTTTTTATGGCTACTACAGTTCTATTTGCCTTTGCAATAACTGAACAACATTGTTCTTTGAATAACAGTTTGTTATCGACTAAAATTCCCAGATCTCATTCACAAGTTTTTGGGGTGAGGGGACTACCATCTAAGGTGTACTGATGTTTATGGTTGTGCCGGCCGATGTGAATTACACACCAGTTTTTGTTATTTAGTTTCATTCCCCATTGCTTAATCCATGAAGTATACTACTAATATCATTTTGTAAGGATTCTATTTGTTGAGAGAAGCTACATGGGCCACAGATTTTAGTGTCATCTGTGTACTTAGTTATTATATTTCCTACTTGTTCATCAAGATCAGAAATTAATATCTGGAAGATTAATGGACCCATTACTGAACCGTGGGGCACCCCACTTGTAAATGAGCCATCCACGGAGAGGTTGCCCCTAATTGATGTAGACTGAGTTCTGCCTGTAAGTCAATTCAGTATCTATCTTATTATATACTTATCTATATTGTATTTGGTAAGTTTCTGGCCCTGGCAACAAGAAATACAGGTGAGGGGGTACAGGCTAAGTGGGCAAGCATTAAGGATGCAATACTTGAAGCAACATCCCATTGTGTTAGAGAGAAAAGGAAGTACAAAAGAAGAAGGAAACCACTTTGGTTCTCAAAAACAGTAGCAGAAAAGGTCAGAGCCAAAAGGCTGGCTTTCAGGAAATATAAGGGAACACAGCGGGATGAAGATAGGGAGGCATACCAAACTTCCCTAAGGGAAGTAGGGAAGGTAGTAAGGCAGGCAAAGGCCAAAACTGAGGAAACACTAGCACAAACAGTAAAAGAAGGTGAGAAGACACAAAGTTCTGTAACAGAGTAGACATACCAGAGGGTGTAGACAGAATGAGAAGGGACCTGTAGAAACTTGAAGAATGGTCAGGGGTTTGGCAGTTGAAATTCAATGCAAGGAAGTGCAAGATAATGCATATGGGGCACAAAAACCCTGGCACAATATATCAGTTGGGGGGTGAGGATATAGCATGCACCAAGCAGGAAAGAGATCTTGGGGTTATCATCTCTAATGACCTCAAGGCAGGGAAACAGTGTGACAAGGCAGCAGGTAAAGCAAATAGGATGCTGGGATGCACAGGCAGGGGCATCACCAGCAGGAAAAGGGAGGTCATAATTCCACTATACAAGACACTAGTGAGGCCCCACCTGGAGTACACTGTACAGTTCTAGAGACCTTACCTACATAAGGACATAGACAGGATAGAGAAGGTTCAGAGGAGGGCAACAAAGATGGTGCATGGATTGCATCACAAGTCCTATGAGGACAGGCTGAAGGAACTGAACATGTACTCCCTGGAGGAAAGGAGGGAGAGAGAGGATATGATAGAGACATACAAGTATCTTACAGGGAGGAACAGGGTGCAGGAATGGACTATTTTTAAGTGAAAAAGATGTTCCAGGACTAGAGGGCATGGGATGAAGTTGGAGGGAGGACGATTCAGAGGAAACGTGAGGAAGAATTTCTTCACAGAACAAGTGGTGGACAAGTGGAACACCCTGCCAGAGGAAGTGGTGGGGGCTGAAACAATCATGGGATTTAAGAATGCATGGGATAGACATAAAGGAATTCTGGAGATCAGGGGTAAGGGGCAACAGACTTCTTGGAAAACATAAACTGAACTTACAAGCTCAAATGGGCAGACTGGGTGGGCCATAGGCCCTTATCTGCCGACACTGACTATGTATCTTTGTATCTATGTATAGATACATTAGTGAAAGGAGAAAGTCCAGAGGGGGTATTGCTAAGATCAAAGGAGATAAGGGGGCATGTAAGGAGGAGGACCATGTAAAAGCATCTATCCTAAATAGATACTTCTGCTCAGTATTTACTGAAGAGAAGATAGGCAGAGCCCACAGCTCAGCACCATGGACACGGGGAGGGAGGGAGGTGTGCACTAGTCCCTTCACAAAAGAAAGGGTCCTACAAGAGCTTGATAAGCTCAGGGTGGACAAGACAATGGGACCTGATGGCATACATCCCAGGGTACTAAAGGAGCTAAGGGTGGAATTTGCAGAGCCATTATCAGAACTATTTAGTGAGTCTCTGAGCACAGAAGAGGTCCCAGAAGACTGGAGAAGGGCTCATGTGGTCCTGCTCCACAAGAGTGGAAGCAGGGAGGAGGCAGGGAACTACAGTCCAGTCAGTCTTACCTCAGTAGTGGGCAAGATTATGGAGGCACTCCTTAAGGAAAGGATAGTACAACACCTGGAATCCATAGGTGTACAGGATCCAAGACAGCATGGGTTTACAAAAGGAAGATCCTGTCAAACTAATCTCATAGATTTCTTTGACTGGGTAACCAGAGTGGTGGACCAAGGTGGAGCAGTTGACTTTAGCAAAGCTTTCATTTCTGTTCCACATAGAAGACTGATTAATAAGCTGGGTAGGCTCAAGGTGGGTCAGAAGTTGGTCAGCTGGGTGGTAAACTGGTTGACAGGCAGAAAACAGAGAGTGGTGGTAAACGGTATACAGTCAGAAGAGATGCAAGTCACAAGTAGGGTATCTTAGGGATCAGTCCTGGGTCCAGTCCTCTTCAATATCTTCATCAATGACATTGCAGATGGACTGGAGGGTAAGGTTTGTCTGTTTGCAGATGATACCAAGATCTGCAACAGAGTAGATGATGCAGATGGGGTGGGCAGAATGAGAAGAGATCTGGATAAATTAGCAAAATGGTCAGAAGAGTGGCAACTGGGGTTTAATGCAAAGAAGTGCAAGATCATTCGCATAGGGAAGAGAAACCCTGAAGCCACCTATAGGCTGAGAGGGGAATTACTGGCAGTCACAAGGGAAGAAAGAGACTTGGGCATCATCATCATCACTGATGACCTGAAATCATCCAAGCAGACCACTAAAGCAGTAGGTAAGGCTAGGGGGATGTTGGGGTGTATTAGTAGGGGTATCACAAGTCAGAAGAGGGAGGTAATAATCCCTCTTTACAAGACACTAGTTGAGCCCCATCTGGAGTACTGTGCTGTACTGGAGGCCACACCTTCACAAGGACATTAACCAAATTGAGGCAGTCCAGAGAAGGGCAACCAAATGGTCAGGACTCCATCAGAAAACATATGAGGACAAATTAATGGAGCTCAATATGTATACTCTAGAGCAAAGGAGGGAGAGAGGTGATATAATCGAAACATTCAAACACCTTAAGGGCATTAACAAGGTGAAAGAGTCTAACATGTTTCAATATAAGAAAAATAGCAGGACAAGTGGACACAGCATGAGATTAGAGGGAGCTGATTAAGGGGGAATGTGAGGAAGTTCTTTTTCACAGAAAGGGTGGTGGATTCATGGAACGTCCTACTGCTGGAAGTGGTGGATATGAATACAGTGCAGAGCTTCAAACAGGCATGGGATAGGCATAAGGGAGCAATACAGATGAGTCTGAATAGATAGGCCACTGACAGAGCAAAGGCCAATGGCACATTTATAAGGTGGAAAAAGAAATGGGCAGACTGGATGAGCCTTATCTGCCATCAACTTCTATGTTTCTATGATGTGCCCAGTATGGAACTCTGTCAATAGCTTTACTAAAATTAAAAATAAATATATCAACAGGTGTGTCTTTATGTAACAATTTGCTTACATGGTTGTAGAAGTATATGAGGTTTGTTGAACATGATTGTCCTGTTTTGAAACCATGTTGGTTAATATCAAATAAGTGGTTCTCTTTCATTTTCTCTAATATTCTATGTTTTAGCAGTTTTGCCAATATTTTGCAAGGGATGGTGGTTAAATTGATTAGTCGATAGTTATAGACATTTGATTTATTGTCGCTTTTGAAAATTGGTGTCACTCTTGATTTTTTCCAGTCATTTGGCACCGATCGTGAATTTTGAGACTTCTCATATAGTATTTTTAATGGGTACCATATATAGGAGTTAGTTAACTTTAACATGGATGCTGTTATATTATCTGGGCCAGGTGCACAGTGATCTTTCAATTTATTAATTTCTTCTATAATTTCCTCTTTGTGGACTGAATGCGATCCCAGTTGTATATCTGGTATAGGCAATGAAAAGTTATTTTCCTGTTCAGCATAAACTGAACAAACATATTCATTAAATGTATTTGCTATGTAAGAGGGATCAGTAATATTCTTTTAATTTACAGTGACACAACTAAGTATTTTGTTACCCCTTTTAAAGCTATTTATATAACTGAAAAACTGCTACTGGATTTTCTTGTGGTTTGCGCTAAACGTAGTTCAAAATTTTTATTTTTAATGATCTTATTTTTACACTTACTCTGGACTGCTTTAAACTTCTGCCAGTTTACTTGTTAAATATAACCTATATGCATTACTTTGCTTTTTTATGAGTTTTGAAATAGCTTTGTTTAACCATTTTGGCTTGGAACCTTTACTACTATATTTTTTTATGCGTTTGACATGTTTGTTCATAATCTCATGTATTTCAGTTTTTATGAATTCCCATATTTCATCTACAGACATCATGTCTAGTTCTTTATCCCAGTCTATATTTTTTAGATCTTTCTCAATACCATCTACGTTAGCCGTCTTGTAAAGAAAGAACTCTGAACATCCCTGAATAGTTAGAGGACAGTTTTCTAAGAGGAAAGTTACAGTAGCATGATCACTATTTCCTAGTGGAGATGTGGTCAAACAATTAGTTATACTGACATTTTCAATTGAAATGACATGGTCTAACATATTGTTTAACCTTGTAGGGGCTGCTACATATTGGATTAGATTATTCTCCATGCAGAATTCAATAAATTCCCTACTACTCTTGCTTAAGGCTGACTTTGCTACCCAGTCAATGTCTGGGTAGTTAAAATCGCCTGCTAATACAACAGCACCCAGATGTATTGCTTTGAGAACTTCCTCCATAATTATCTTATTACCTGCTTCAGTTGCATTCGGTGGCCTATAACATAACCCTAAAATGTATTTTTGATAGTTATTAAGGATCTGCATACAAACTGTTTCTGTGTCACTGTTTGCCTTTTTGATTTTATCAGCAATATCTATGTATCTTAGTTTAGTGGTAATATAGATGGCAAAATCTCCTCCTTTTTTATTTGCTCTGTCTTGCCTTATGGTATTATATCCTGGGATACAGTTTCCCCAATTATCATAATTTTAAAACCATGTTTCTGTGAAAAGCCAACATCTTTTTTTTTCTGTAAACAGTAGTGCTTCAAATTCATTAAATTTATTTTTGAGGCTTCTAGTGTTACTAAGCATACACTTTATTTAACACAGGAGGAACCACAAAAATGATTATGTGCTGAATGTAACAAGAGTTTTACATCACAGAGTACCCTCCTGACACATTCTTGAGTTTTGAATATGCCCTGGCTAAAGAATGGGGTCCATTCTTGCACGGTATTAGAAATCCCTAAACATTTGGAGACACTAACCCCGAGAGAGAAACCATGTAAATGTGCTGAATGTAATGAAGTTTGCCAAGAAGCATACCCTAATAATACATCAGTGGGTTCACATGGGGGAGAGACCATAGAAGTGTGCTGAATTTGATGAGGTTTGCACAGAAGAATTACCTAACAGAGGAGCATTTCAAATTGTCACGCTTACCTGCTGACCTCCTCTGCAATTTGTGTACCAAGGGTATCAGAGCAGCCAAATATAGCTCCTTTAATTCTAACCTCCATGTAACCCCTTCTTACTTTGGCAGACAGTCCTCACACTGTCCTTGCTAGGGTGTTTACCTGGTTCAGCTCTCAGGAGGCAGGGCACACAAAAACATTTGTATTTTAACTTGGAACTGGGGTGGGCCATGGCACTGGAGGCATCATTAAAACTCACAGTTCACACACAGATGAACATGCACAAGCAGAACTAGATCCAAGTAGTAGGTTTAATTCCGTACATGATGATGTACATGATGAACTGACAGACATTTGCCTACTAGGGCTGTAGGTGCAGAAAGGTACACAAAGTCCAAGGAAATCCACAGTAGTGATTTACTACAAATTTGTTCAGCTACCCCCCCACCCCCACCACAGAGGGTTAGAAAAACAAGGTTTTCATCTTTCCCTCTTTTGGGCTATTATTAACACAGGAAGAAAATTGTCCAAAATGAGTGTGAACAATGCAGAGTTCACAGTTTACCAGATTGCATTCTCTTCTAGAAATGGAACAATGCTGGGTTCACATATCCTGAGAGTGAGCAATGCCAGGCTCCCCATTACCAATGTCCCATACTCCACACAGTCTTTACCTGACAGGGAAAGTCCACACATCTGTGAGAAACAGTTCCAGTACCATTTAAAACTAAACTGAGAAAAGTTTACTCCTCATATCCTAGACAGAAACGAGTGTAGTTCCTAATTCTACACAGAGAGACAGGCAACTCTTTTCCAAATGAATTCGTAACTGTGAAGTCACCATTTGAGTAGTAAAGCAGTATCCAACAGTTCTGAGATAAAATTGTCCAGACTGACTGGAATTCCCTCAATGGGAGGGCAAACCCTTGCCATTCTAGTAACTGGGCAGCATTTTTCCAACCAGAAGTCTCTCATAAATAGGGGAGGACCCCATGTGTTGCTCATGGTTACAGGACCCATTGTCTCAGGTTTTTCACCCCCTCAGGGGTTCTGCACAGGAGAAGGTCACCACCGCGACTTGATGCAGGTCTCTCTGTGGCTGACTAGGGACTGGAAAAGGTTCAGAAGAGAGTTGGCACCTCTCCTGAGGCTCTCCTCAGCACTCAGAGCTGTACTGCACTGCACTGCTCTGAGGCAGACACTAACTGACACAGCAACATTCTGTCGTGGCTTATGCTGTTACAAAAGTTACTCCCACTTGGAACCTCTGTCCAGCATGACTGACAGAAGCTTCCAAGGAGCCACAGAAGTTTAACTCATGACTGTACAGGCTATCTACCAAAAAAAAAACCACAAACAGGGAACATAGTAACCAGGTTGCATCAGAATAACAATAAATCCATAGCTAAATTTTGGAAAGTCATTCAATCCTTCTTTGCTCCACCCCATCCTCCTCCAATGTCCTGCTTGAGAATGATTCACCTATCTCACCCCTCCCTGGTTGCTACTCAAGTTAACACATTTTTCACCTCTTGCACCTTCTCTCTCCTCCCACAACCTGTTGTGCCTCCCTTCCTGCCTCATTCCTCCCCCTTGACACCCTGTGCAACTGTTTTCACTTCTCTTCTGTTATTTCTATAGAGATTCTGCCAGCTCTCTCCTTCCTTAACCTCACTAAAAGATCTTGTCCTTGATGAACTTGACCCTAAATTACTCCATTCATCTGGCCCTGCTATTCTCTACCCCTCACCCACCTTGTCAACCTCTTATAAGTTATTACGAATTCAAGGGACTGGCTCATTTTGAATTCGCCACCACTAACCTGGGTGGAATTTAAACTTATGATCCCCCATATATAAATCAAAGTTTATTTTAAATTTCATAATATTGTCACTGTTTACCACATCTTTAGGCAGGGAATTCCAAATAGGAACTATTCTTTGTGTGAAAAAAACACTTCTTTTATTTGTCCTATTAATATTAGCATTTAGTCTAAGATTATGCGATCGTGTATTCATCTCTGAAGGATGTCAGTTAAGGCAGATGGTTTCAAATAACTCCTCTTCCTTTATTGCTTTATAAATTAGGCACATGTCTCCTCTTAGTGAGCTATATTCAAGAGAGTATAGTCCCAAATGTTCCAGTCTATATCCATATGAACAAGTTTTCAGATTTGTAATATTTTTAGTTAATCTCCTCTGAACCTTTTCAATCAGAAGCTTGTCCTTGACTAACGTTGGTGCACAGAATGATGAACAGTAATCAAAACTTGACCTAACAATGCTATTAATACAGCCGGCTCCCTACATTTCACATTTTTTAATATACAGCTTATTAAACTATGACATTTGTTGACTGTTTTTCTTATGTGTTCAGAAAATTTCAGATTATTGGTTACATAAACTCCTAAGTCCTTCTCTGATGTTACTTTGCTTAGAAGGGTGTTATTTATAAAATAGTCTATCAGACTGTTATTTTTCCCAAAGTGCATCACTTTACATTTAGGGAGATTGAAAGTCAATTTATTGTGATTGGCCCAAATTGAAATCTTATTCAAATTATCCTGGAGATTCTGTGCAGATCCATTGTTATAAATAATGCTACCCAATTTAGCATCATCTGCATACTTGTTAAGCCGAACATCTTGAGATGAAGTCATACTAGAGATTAGAATGTTAAATAAGATGGGACCCAACACCGAGCCCTGCGATACCCCACTAGTGACTACACTCCATGACGACTTAAATCTCCTAATGCAAACTAATTGCTGCCTATCTGTTAACCAGGATGATATCCATATTATAATATTTTTTGGGATATTCATATCCAGAAGACATTTAATCAAAATTTTATGTGAGACAGAGTAGAAGGCTTTCTCATAGTCCAGAAATATGACGTCTACAGAAAGACCAGAGTCCAAAGCTTCACTGACCAGTTCAAAGAAATTGATCAAATTATAATGGCATGATCTACCTGAAGAAAATCCATATTGACTGATGTCAGTCAAACTGTTACTCTTTATATGTAAACTTATTTTTGTGAGAAGTTTTCCATCACTTTACATATGGGACGTCCAGACTGATTGGTCTATAATGTTTCACATTCTCTTTAGTCCTCCCTTATGAATTGGAATCACCACTGCTTCTTTCCATTCCCTCACAACTACCCTGATGACAATGATTTATTAAATAATAAGGTTAGTGCTCCTGTTATCTCATAGGAGATTGCTTTCAAGAGGACAGATGGAATGTTATCTGGACCTAATGTCGGGGAAGATTTAAAAGAATTAATAGCTGAGTATATCTCTGCTTCAGTGAATTCTATAACTGAATCTACCTGGCCAAGAATTGTATTCTCTGTTAGTTCTTTGGTTTTAAATATACTCAAAAAATACTTGTTGAATTCTTGTGCCATAGATTGCTCTTCTGCTACCATATTGTTATTTATGTGGAGTGGACCAACTTAATTCAGGCAAACTGCATTAGTGCTGGGCAAAAATATAATGAATGCACTGTGCAAAGAGAGGGGGCATGTACATGAATACAGGTGCTATGCTATATTTATTTACTGTATTTATTTATTTATGGAGTATTCAGATATACCTTTGAGTCAAAGACTCCTTTACAAAGGTTCCACATCACAGAAAAACATAACATACATTAGTAATTCAACAAAGGAACATAGTCCAGCTTATTTACAGAGAAACAGCGAAGGCTAACAGGTGGTTACTAGTATTAAATTATACAAGTCATTAGCAACACATTTTTAGTTAGAAATATAACAGAGTCATCAACTCAAGTAGGGTCAAGAAGGGGGAGTAAGCAGTCCAGATGCCATAGTCAGGGGAGAAAGGATGGGGTGGGAGGCAGGGCAAGAAATCGGTGGCAGATAGGAGGTAGACAGGGCAAGGACTCAGTGGCAGATGCAGGTATTTGAAGACCTTAGGTGGGTCCTCAGGTATGTTTTGAAGGGGACAATTCTATTTTCATTCACTAATGAAGTGGGAAGGCAGTTTATTCAGGAAGGGGTCCTGTAGCTGAATGATCTTTGGAACTGGGAGGATCGGCAGTGGGGAACCGAGAGGAGCATCTTGCCAGAGCTACGTGTATGCTTAATCATCAGAGCCAGGTGGACTAAGGAGGCGAGCCCAGAGGGGGGAGAGGCCGAGGTCAATCTTTTTGGCCATGAGGCAAGTGTGGAACCGGATTCTATTGTTGAGATTTAGCCAGTTGGCAGCATTATAGAGAGAGGAAGTATGGGTGAGATGGTCACATCCCAGTATGCTTTATTTAGGGAGAGAGGGAGTCTATAAAGGGCCGAGGTGTCTGCAGCACTATAGAAGAGTAGGCCATAGTCGAGTAGCGAGAGGACCGAGGTAGAGACAGCGAGCCTAAGGGCATCTGGGGTGAGGCAATGTTTGAAAAGATACAATAATCTGAGCCTAACATTGAGGGTGGTGGGCAGGAGATGGATATGTTGGTGGAAATTAAGGGCTGAGTCTAGAGTTATGCCTAGGTACTTAAAGGAGTCCACTTGCTCTAAAAGGGTCAGATTGGCAGTTAGTACATGAGGGCACTGCTCTTTCCAGGAGTTCATAGGGTGAGAGAATAGCATGACTTTGGTCTCCTGATAATTGAGATAAGGCGTTGAGTGGAAAACCAATTTTCAGCACCACTAAAGGAGGATTGCAGAGAATGGTGGAGTTCAAATGGGTCAGATTTGGTGGAAAATAGGACAGCATCATCCACTTATAGTAATAGATTGCCAGGGCAGGACTTGGGGAGGGAGTTAAGGAAGAGGCTGAAAAGTAGAGGTCCGAAGATGGACCCCTGTGGCACACCAGAGACGACAGGCAGTCTATTGAGAGGGTGTTACTGATTTTGACCTGCTGGTAATGGTTTGAGAGGTAATCAGAGAACCAGCCAAGGGTGTCCTGAGAGAAACCAAAGTTGGAGAATGAGGCCAATAAGAGGGAGTGGTTGATGGTGTCAAATGCCTTAGTGAGATCTATGAAGACAGCATCAGTGATATGTCCTCTGTCCAAAGCGGAGTAGACGTGGCCAGTAAACTTCAGTAGGGCAGTAGTAGTACTGTGCCCTTTGTGAAAGCCATGCTGCTGTTTGCAGAGAAGGCTGTATTTGTTGAGGTGGTCAGTAAACTGATCTGCGACAATCTTCTCTAGGGTCTTGGACAGGGGAGGGACAATGGAGATGGGGCAGTAGTTATTGGTTAGGGTAAAGTCCCCTCTTTTGAAAATAGGGGTGATGGATGCAGATGTCCACCTAGAGGGAAATTTTCCTAGACATAAGGAGCGGTTTATAATATGAGTGATTGGGATGAGTACCTCATGAAGGGTAAGCCGCAGAAGTTTCAAGTCTAAGGTGTCACTACTGTAGCAGGAGTGGCTCAGAGCTTTTTTAAGACATGGCTTCATGGACTTGAGTAAAATGTGATGTAGGTGAAAGGAGGAGTTTCAGGGGGAAGAGGGGGAGCAGGCTGGGGGTGGGTCAAAGAAGTTAGGAGGGAGGATGTGGCTGAGATTTGTGAAGGTGTTGTTGAAGGCAGTGGCTATACTAGGAGGATCTGAGGTCAGGCACCCATCAACCATTATCTGATTTGGGACAGGGTTAGGGACTTTGCCACAGATATCCTTAATATTGTTCCAAAAATTGTGCCCAGAGCCGCAGGTAGATGTAAAGGAGGATTTAAAATACTCAGCTTTGGCCTTGCACAGGACCCACGTGCATTTGTTCCTGGCCTCTCTGTACTTTTGTCTATCAGGTGGAAGGTTAGACTGAATAGAGATGTGCCATAATGAATCTCTGGACCGAAACAAGGCCAGGAGGTGGTCAGTGATCCAAGGTGCCGGATTGCCTTTGACCATCCTTTTAGAGATTGGGACAATTTTGTCACATATGGTGTTGTAGGGAGGATGGAGAGGTCAAGGGCTCTATCAGGGTTGGGGGTATTCATAATGAAGTACCAGTCCCAGGTGCTGAGATGCTATTTAAGACGGGCAAGTTTGCCAGGGCCAATTTTGTGTTATAAGATTAATTTAGGTGGATATTTGAGTACTTTGCCTGTCCAGGAACAGAGAACTGGGGAGTGGTCACTAAGGGCATTTGGGAGAACTGAGACACTTGTGATTTTGTGGGGCAGTTGGTGAAGACGAGGTCTAGCAATGAGAAAGACCCTGTATGTTGGTTCATTCGGGTGGAGGATGTGACTACTTGTATTAGATCTTGGGCGGTGGCTGAATCGATGAGTGGGGCAGCAGCCTTGCCTAACCAATTGATATTGAAATCCCCAAGCATGCTTTTTTCAGTTTGAGATGGGAGCGTAGCTAGGTAGGATAGTACTGAGTGGAGGGCCACCTTCTGGTCCCTGGGGGGACTGTATACTGCAGTGATGAGGAGGGGGGTTAGGGAATACCCTAAGTAAAGTTTAAGAGTGAGGGCCTGGGGTCCAGGTACCAGCTGGGGGGTGGGGACAACCTGGCCGTGTATTGTGTCCTTGATGTAAACGGCGCAGCCACCCTCACACTTACTTTGCTGGTCAGCTCAGTATAAGTTATAACCAGAGAGGGTTATAAGTGAGTCTGGAATCCGGGGGGAGAGCCAGGTTTCACCCACGGCAATGACATAAGGCTGGTATTGTAGAACCCAACACTGGAAGGTGTCCCACTTTATTAACAAACTGCAAATGTTAAGGGTGACAATGTGCAGCCCGCAGGCAGGGAAGTAAGACGTCACAGGAGGTGGGAGGAGTCCAGGGTTAGGGTGGATATTCCCAGACATGAGAAGGAGGAGGAACCTGAGTACAGGGTTCTGGCACAATTTTCTGAGAAGGTGCAATTTGTGAGCTAAGGGCTCTTTTTCAGCGTGTTAGCATCACGCAAAGCGTGTTTGCATGACTTTGCACAACACTTTGTGCGGCGCAAATGATTGCCCAGAAAAAGGTAGTCTTAACTCTGGGCAAAACAAGAATAGGGGGGTGTGGACACAGCAGCAGCAGGCAACATGGCCATAAGTAACAATAGCACCATGATGCACCTGATGTAGCCAATGAGGAGGCAGAGAGGGCAGATGGCCACTCTGGGCCACTCCATATGCCAGGGAAGAGACATGCTGCACACAGATGGCACCGCCTATGTTGCCATTTTCTGGTGCTAGTACCAACCTTGCCAGGCATTTGTGGGTGCCCCAACACCCAGTGGACACCTTGTCATTGTGTCCATGCAGCACACATGTCCAGTCTCCCCATAGGGGTACACCACCACAATCCAGCACACACATGCAGCACTGTGGGAATAGAGGGTACTGAGGGGAGGGGAGGGTGTACAGGTGGCCAGGCTGCACCACATAGTAGGTGATGCCACATGGCTGGGGCCGTCCACACAGTGCACATGTGCCAGTGACGGGAATGCCCCTCATATCAGTGTGCCTGTATGATGGTATGTGTCAGCTCCCCATCACACAGGGCCAACCATATATATGTTAGTGTGGCAATCCCATGCCATTGGTGCAGCAAATGTGCATCACAGTACAGTATGACTGTTGTATCCACTGTCAGAACACACCTGCCAGCTGTGCATGTCACTGTGTGGATAGTAGCAGTCATTGTTGCCTGACACATCATAGGCATTGCTGTATCCCTCACAATACCAGCTACTATGGTACTATACCATCTGATGCACACTGTAGTAGGAATAACAAAATGTCTATGGCATGAAGCACAACCACCTGTTCCTGTAGTGCTAGTCCCCGGGCCACAATAGTTTGTGCTTCTGTGTCCAAACCCAGCCTGCAGCTACTGAACTGTTGATCATGTCTGATATACAGGTGGAGCTGTGAGCACATACAGCCTGCAGCTATCAACCTGTAGTTCCAGTCTGACATACAAGTGGAGCTGTGTGCACCATGAAACAGCGTTGGGCAATCTATATGGTAATGCATACAAAGCAGGCCATAATGAGATGCTAATGTGGCTGTTTGCCCATGGATTGCCTAAGTTGTCTCATTTGCATAGGAGCTTTGAATATAGCAAAATTTAGTGTCTGGCTAATGTGTTTGTGCTGGACAAACATGTTAGTGCCAGGCAAATGAGTTACCACTGGGCAAATGAGGTAGCCCCAGGCAAACCTGTCATAACCATATCACAGTTCTGCTGTGTTTGGCCTGCAATGTTATTTGCAGTTGTTGTGCACCACTTCATTGCTATCACCCACATTGGCCATCTACTGCAATGCTGTCTGGGCTGCTGTTGCAGTTTTCACTGCCTGTTTGCTATATTCAGAGATGTCTTATTTGCTGGGCTATTTTTGCACTGCCCTCTCAGGCCTGTTTGCATTCCTTCATTTGCATGCTATATTCAACTGATTTAGCCCCTGGGCTGTTCCTTTGAATATAGCATGCAAATGATTCTGGGCTATTTTTGCATGCTGGGTAGTGCTAATTTTGCCTCGGGCTAAGTTTTGAATATAGGGCCCCTTGTGTTTGGAAAAAGGTCTAAAAAATTCCTGGGCTCTGACTGGCTGTTATCCCTGGCAAAGTAGATGCCTATCAGACAACAGAGCCGGGGTATTATAAGTGCCAGTGCTAACCGACAACATCACCAATACTAATGGGCACAGGAAAATTTTCAAATTGTACACCCACCGTTTTTTTCCCCAGTAAGCGAGATTTACCAAACAAGTGATATTGGACAGGTCCCCCCCACCACCACCACATAGCAAAAGCATCCATACACAACCAAAATACATATGTAATAAAAAATAAAAGTTATTCCATCACAGCTGTCGGATGCTCACATAACTTCTCTCATCCAACGCTCTCACAAAGCCAGCTGATCTATTGTCTGCTTCAACCTGGCAGTGCATCTCCATCTACGGGGAATAGAACCTGGCAAACTCCCGTAACTGCTCCTCGGGCCGATTCTGACAATCCATAGAGTTTGTAAATAACAGCCCTGCACTGTACCCCAGCTAGAAACAGAACAGCTGATCCACTCAAAACCACAGAAATAAACCTGCTTTTTATTTTTGCAGCATTACTTTCTTTTTTTCCCAGCATGTAAATGTACGGACCTTCTGTATCTTCTTGGGAGTTGAATAGTGCGGCGGCCCACCCGCCACCACCAGGCCCAATTATCCAGTCCTCAAAGTTTGTAAATAACATACCTGCACAGTACCCCACCTAAAAACAAAACATCTAATCCATGTAGAAGTACAGAAATCAACCTGTTCATTTTTTTGTGCAGCATTTACTTTTTTCTTACACCATGTAAATATACAGACCTTCCTTACCTCCTCAGCAGCTCCATAATGCAACCGACCACCCACCACAGCTACTCATGAGGCCGATTGTCAGATCCCATGACTTTGTAAATTGTACCCTGCTCAGCACCCCAGCTGTAATCAGCACACCAAAACCAGGGTAGATCACAGAAATGTACCTGTTTTGCAGTATGATTTGTTTTATTTTTCATCCTAGCTCGGTACACCTCCCTTGATGCAAACTAAACTAAAACTCCCATGAAACCATAAGGCAGCTGATCTCTTAAACATCAACACCCTCTACACGCCAAGTATAGCAGTAGAAGGACTGCTTTACAAAAGAAATCTAGTTTCATTCTTTTTTTAACATTTATTATACTTGTTTTTAAACACATTTAATTTTACTAAAAATTTTATTTATAGGCCATTTTCTAAGCACAATAATACCATCCAGAGTGAGTGGCATGAGCAATGCCAGACCTTCCAGGGGCTATAAGGCCCTCCACCTGCGGCATTGGGTCTCATTATGCCCCTGGGCAGTCCGGTATTGCCCAGTACTGCCCATCATTTTGGGTATTATTGCTTGCTTTATAACTTGCCTGTACACAGTTTTTAACTGCACTTATACATTGTATCACTATGGTCACACATAGAAATGAGCTGTGGTTCAGTGTGCCTTTCCTAGTTACCAATTTTCAAAAAAGAAATAAATAATAATAATTCAAGGGTTCATACCAAGGAGAAACCATGTAAGTGTGCTGAATGCAACAGGAGTTTTGCATTACAGAATAGCCTCATAAAAACATCTATTGGGTCACACAGGGGAGAAAACCAGACATTGTAATAGAATAAAAAAGAACAAATGTAGCATTGCTGATCTAAGTACAGTAGCCACCCCTAGTGATTATAGTGTCCTGCGCACAGAGAGACACAAAATCATGAAATATCAAGATATGCAGTCAGAAACCAAACTGATACGGAACAAGGACACACAAATTGTTCCAGTAGTGCTTGGAGCAATGGGACTAATCAAAAAGAACTTTCAGACACATTTAAATATGCTACCAATACATGTGACACCTTATGAACTTCAAAAGGAAGCCATCTTGGAGACGTTGCGTGTGCTGAGAAGAGTGCTCTCAGCAAACATCAAAGACTAATACAGTACTAATCTGATTTCTTGATTTTTGAATATGCCCTGGCTAAATAATGGGGTCCATTCTTGCCACGGTATTAGAAATCCCTAAACATTTGGAAACATTAACTCCAAGAGAAACCATATAAATGTACTGAATGTAACAGAGTTTTACATTGTAGAATAGATTTATGAAACCTAATCAGGTTCATATAGAGATAAAACTATATAAATGTGCTGACTGTAACAAGGGATTTGTCCAGAAGCATAACCTAGCAGTACATCAGTGATTCACATGGAGTAGAAACCATATAAATGTGCTGAATGTAACAAGTCATTTGCCCATAAGAGTATACTAATAGTGCATCACCACATTCACACAGAAGAGGATGGAGTGATGAAGTGAGAAGTGACAAATCATTGGTGGAGCAAATAGTGACACTGGTGATAAGCTACAATTATTTCACACTCAAGTCTTGGTGAGTACCTTCACGTCATGGGCCCTGTTTTTAACAGAATCTCACCAAGATGAGACTGCTGTATAGAGCAAGCCACTATATAGCATGGAGAGTGATAAAAATGGAATTAGAAGCTGGGTGCACAAATCCCAGGATAAAAAAGTGCCTGACCCAAGCCTAGGCACTAGGGCAAAGGTTGGACAAGATGATAGTGCCATATCCTCGAAAAGTAGTACCATTCCTGCCACAGTGTTAGACCATGGTAAACATGATCCCACAGTGGCAGTAGAGACCAGCAAGTCACAAAATTTAAAAAGATTGACAGACCATCCCAGAGGACTGGAAACAGTTAAATGGACTTATGAGGACAAGCTAGAAATTATGTACTGTTACTATTACGCAACTCACCCCGAATTTCCAGTGAGAGGGTATACACTGAGACTATGCAGCAAACTACAGCAAAGAGAAATAGTTGCCACAGACAAGTTAAACAGCGTAACAGATGCCAACCTTAGATCTCTAATAGGACAAGAAAAGAGAACAAAGGTAGCATTGCTGATTGAAATAGCCACCCCTAGTGACTACAGTGTCCTGCGTACAGAGAGGCACAAAATCATGAAATTTTATTTATTTATTTTTATTTATTTATGACTTTGATAACCGGGTGAGTGCACTGATCCCAGGCACCATTTTCAGGCACAACCCGGGCCATAACACATGGCGCAGGGTGACAGTGGAGTACAAGGTAACAGTAATACATATGAAACAGATTTGATACAAGCAACAATAGTAGACACAATATACAGGTTTGATGCATTGGTCCATTTGAGAACAGTGAATACAAGGTTTCAATATCAGACATGAGGAGACTTAGTACAAACAAACAAATCATAGGCACAGTGTACAATGTGTGACTGCATAGTCCAATGAGCAAGTAATACACAGAATACTCAGTAAAAAAATGTATATACAATATGTACAGGTAAGGAAGTCTAATATTACTGTGAAAAATGCAATATAACAGTTGTAGGCAAGAGAGTTGACACGTGTGGGTAGGTGGGTAAGCCCTGGGCTGGGAAGTTGACTAGTGTGGGTTGGTGTGAGACCCCTGGGAGCATCGGCAGGATGAGTTTTCCAGGAACCAGGCTTCAAGGTGGGACTAGAAACTGGAGTGTGTGTCAATGGAACGGAGTTCAGCTGGTAGTTTGTTCCATTGCAAGGGGGCAGCTGCAGACCAAGTTCTGCTATCCATGTTGGTGGATACCCTAGAAACAGCTAGAGGGAGAGTACCATTTGAGTGGAGGTTGCAGAGGAGTGTTCAGGTTTTCAGAAGGGCAGTTAGGGGGGATTCTGGAACCATGTGGATGACATTGTCCACCATGCAGCAGAGGGCTAGGTCAAAGTGACCTTGCAGCAGTAGCCATCCAAGGGTATTATAGAGGGTACAGTGGTGGGTGGAGAACGGGACCACTAAAGCAAAGTGACAGGCGCTGTTGTAGGCAGCGGAGAGTTTAGCCATGGCAGTAGCTGAGATCCTGGCATAAATATTTATTTATTTTTATTTTTATTTTTTTATTTATCAAGTCTAGGATTATAAATACCTTTGAGCCATGGCTCTTTTACAAAGGTTCCACATCAGAGAAATACAAATTATGGGGAACATCAAGACAGGCATTACAACAATGTGGACATTGCAAACAGAGTACAAATTAATACAGTTCAATGGTAGCATTGTAACAAGGCAGCCAGCGGCATTTGTCAGAGAAAATAGACAACAGATAAGAAGTGCCAGAGTCATAGGGAGAGGGAAAAGAGTGGGGGGGAGAAGGAATGTAGGAAAGGTGGTGAGAGGGTGAAAGTGCAGCATTGGGAATACCAAGATGTGAGGGTAGAATCCAGTGAGGAGGGGAGGGAGGGAGGGGAGGCAGGGACAACTAGAGTAGAAAGGGAAGTGGAGAAACAAGGTTAAGTTGGGCAGTCACAGGAGCTGTTGGTAGTGAGATAGTCCCAGAACCTAGTTTTAAACATACCAATAGTTGGGGCAGAGGAGATGGTTGGGAAATGGGGGAGCAGTAGTCAAGAATAGGGAGAAGAGTACCCTGGACAATGGCTAGTCTAGCTTTAGGGTTCGGGGTAAGGTACTGCCTGAATCTATAGGAGGCAACTAAGTTTTGATGGAACCTTCTGACAAGGGAATTTGCATGCTCAGTGAAGGTGAGGGAGGGGTCGAGCAGTACTTCTAAGTATTTGTAGGTGTTGACATCTTCCAGGGCTGTACCATCTGGGGTGAGAATGCGTAAGGGGTGTGGCTTTTAGTTTTGGCCAGGAAGGGCTTAGAGCCAAACAGCATGGATTTAGTTTTTTTGGCATTTACTAAGAGGAGTTTTTTTGAGAACCTGCTGTGGGCTGCAGCATAGTTGTGTGAGAGAACTGAGGAGATTGGGGCCGTGGATTTGTCACTGTGGAAGAGGACAAGATCATTGGCATACAGGAGAGAGTTACAGTTGAGGCAGTCGAAGGGAAGTGCATTAACGAATAAGGAGAAAAGGAGGAAACTGAAGATTGAGCC
Source organism: Neoceratodus forsteri (assembly GCA_016271365.2). Taxonomy (NCBI): domain Eukaryota; kingdom Metazoa; phylum Chordata; order Ceratodontiformes; family Ceratodontidae; genus Neoceratodus; species Neoceratodus forsteri. The sequence continues at coordinate 695,408,129 of CM057456.1, read as the reverse complement.
TTGAGGGACCCCCACAGAGACAGGCAGGGTAGGGGAGCAGGTTTGACCAATACACACGAATTTTGAGTGATCAGTAAGGTAGCTAGTGAACCATCTTTTGACTTTCTGAGAACAACCAAGGAGGCTAAGCTTGGAGGTAAGGAAAGCATGGTTAACCATGTCAAAAGCCTTTGAGAAGTTGACGAAGACAGCCCCAGTGGCTTTACCATTATCCATGTTAGAGAGGATGTGGTCGGTCAGTAGAGCGAGAGCAGTGGCGGTGGAATGATTCTTGCAAAAGCCATGCTGTTGGTTGCATAAGAGGGTGTATTTGCTGATGTACTCAGTGAGCTGATTGTGGACTGCTCTCTTGAGTAGTTTACTGAGATGAGGGAGGATGGATGTTGGACGGTAATTGTCAGAGGATTTGGGGTCACCGGATTTAAGAATGGGGATAACCTTAGCTATCTTCCATGGGTCAGACATGGAGGAGGTGGAAAGGGCAGGGTTAAAGATGAAGGTGAGTGGCTTGGCAATCGCCAAAGAGATCAGCTTAAGAAAGACTGGAGATAGGCCATCAGATCTGGAGGAGCCGTGGTTAGGTAGATGTTTGAGTAGCTTCACTGTATCATGTATGGAGAGGGCTTTAAACCTCATTGCCTCCTAGAAATGTCTGTAGGCGTCAGAAAATCTAACTACAGTGTGTCCCAGAACGCCTACAGAAGTCACCTACAGACTTCCTGTGTGCCCTAGAAACATCTGGAGAAGTCACGTGACTCACATATTTTAATATTACTTGACAGCCAGAATTGATTAGAATTTACTGCATAGTACCATTAGAAAGGTAATGTTGTGCTGAACAGCCTTGCCACTGACACTTTGTATATATCATGTTCACTTTAGGAGTTATTCATATTTGTTTATGACATTTTGTCAATCTAGAACCACCTAAGCACTTTGAAGAAAACACACATTCTAGGCATCTTAGCCAGTATAAAACAAAAACCAAATTGAGCACAGTTGATTGCATAGAACTGTTGAAAAGGCAATTTTGTGTGGAACAACTTTGCTACTGATATGTTGTGTGTGTCATGTATACTTTAGGAGTTATATGCATTTGTTTATGGTATGGTGTGTATGGTTCAGATTTGTCACTCAAACCTCACCAATACACCTTGACTCAAATGGGGAAAAATTATGTTTAATACTACAGAAATAGCAGTTTGTTTTACAAGCAAATTATTAAAATTATATCTAATGTCTGGATGCTTAATTTGGTGTTGATATGTTACATATTTCCCAACAAAAAAAGGTTTATGGTGCATTTTTTTAGTGGAAAAAATATTTTGTTTTGCTGCTTCAACCAGCACAGAAATAAAATTAAATTACCTGCTATTCCTTGCATAACACTGTTGGAAAGGTAATTTTATGCTGAATAATTTTGCCACTCATACTTTGTGTCTAGCACTTATGGTTTTTGTGCTATTAGCATTTGTTTGCGGCATGCCAATTATGGCTTGATTTTACTTAGAAGGGCCCAGGATTAACTGTTAACAGTATACAGGAGACAAGTGCTGCAACTTCAGAAAGCTCTTGTGTCGGCAATGAGTTAAAGTAGAATGGGGGTATTTGCAGGTGAGTGACAGAGCTGGAGGAGGATGGCAGTGTGTCAGGTATTAGGGCCGGGCTTTGAGGCTGGGCAGTTGGCAGCTTATTTAGGTACATGGATAAGTTGGTGAACTTACAGTTGAAGACACTGGCCACATCATGAGGGTCAGTCAGCAGCCCATCCTGGGAGTTGAGATGTGGTGCAGTGTAGCTGGGGCGGGGGTTTAGGAGGGAGCTGATTGAGTCCCAGAATTTTCTAGGGTCACCAAGGTTGGCCTTTTGCAGGTTGGGGAAGTGGGTCTGTTTCAAGAATTTGGCCTGTTGTTTACATTTGTTCCTCATGTGCCTGTAAGTATCCCAGAGGGCAGGAGAGGGGGTTGCTTTGAAAGTGGACCAGGCGTGGTCTCTGGCCTTCATAAGGGTTAGGAGGTCTTTAGAGACCCAGTGCGAGCACCTGCCTCTGACCCATCTGGTAGTGACAGGGGAAAAGCGGTCCTGGAGTGTTAGTAGAGTCTGGGTAAATGTGGAAACTGCCATAGCTACGTTGAAAAGGGAAAAAAGCATGGACCAATCCAAGGACTGAGCCTCCTTGAGGAGATTTGTAGAGCCTGGGCAGCTGAAATTTCTTAGAGATAGGTATTTGGGTGGGGGGCACTTTAGTTTGGAAGACCAGAGGAGATAGGTCGGTGAATGATCACTAACAGAGTCAGCCCTGGTGCCAGTGTGTAATGCTTGGTCCTCCCTGTTTATGAGGATCCAGTCTAGTAGAGTCGGGGTGGCTGAGCGTGGATTAAGTCTGGTGGGAAGAGTGATCACCTGCACCAGGTTGTGCTGCTTTAACAGGGATACATAGTCAGGCTGGTGGCAGCTCAGCCAGTTTAGATTAAAGTCACCGAGAAGGATAAATTCCCTATGGGGAGTTAGAGAGCTCAGGCTTTGGAGGAGGCTGGTGAGTCCAATGGTGCTGTTCATGGGGGTTGTAGCAGCAGCCAATATAGAGTTTCTTGCAAGATCCCAGGGTCAATTCAGAGAGCAGCCATTCACTAGGTGAGGAAGGGTTGGAGTGTAGGACAATGCTAGCTGAGAGGAGTTCCCTTAGGAGCAGGGTCACACCACCACCTTTTTTCCTGCCTGGCCTCTCGAGGTGTAGGTAAGAGTAGCCAGGTATTTTGAAGGTGTTTTCAGTGTGGTGTGGCTTTAGCCATGTTTCAGTGAGTCCTAGAATATGGGGCTTGTGTAGCTCAATCCAAGCCTCAAGGTCAGTGAATTTAGATGGAAGGCTGCAGACATTGATATGTGTGATTTTAAGACCAGGGGAGTTTGTCCAGATGATGGAGTTGGGGGTGATATGGGAGTTTGTTGGGCCAGGGTTGCATTCAATGTCCCCAGCAAGGGAGAGTAGTGATAGTAGGAGAATGTATGGACAGGAGGGAATAGAAGGAGACCATGAGAGGTTAACCAGGTAGTGGCCAAGAAGGTGGCATTCTCCTTTAGTGAGTAGGATGAGAGAGATGTACACCAGGGTGGACTTATCCCTAGTGGTGAGTAAAGAGGGTTGAGACAGGGGAGAGGGGGAGAATGCGAGGAAGGAGAGGCACTGTTGATCACAGGCCAGCACTGTTGCACAGAAGTGGGTTAATACCAGCGCAGTAGTTAGGGAGATGGCCCATAATAAAGGTAGTGCCAGCTTCATCTTTCCGAGGGAGAGTGGGGACAATGGAAAGTAGTGGAAGAGAATTAGCTTGGTCTGCCTTATGAAGGGGGAGAGGAGGGAGTGGTGAGGCAAGGGGTACTTACAGATGTAGCTCTCAGGGGCAGGAACACACTCTAGAAGGTGTTCTGTAGCTTTAAATTTGTGTTTGGCAAGATGGCCAATGGGAGAAAGGTGCACAGAAGGGGGAGTGGTTTAGGTGTATTTAACAAGGCATGGAGGAGGGGTTGGGGGGAGGGTGAAAAAAATCAGCTTCCACTGGTACCAAAATCCAAAAGTCAGGGCAAGTACCTTGCAGCATAGAGGAGTTCTGAAAAACTGTTTAGGTTCCAGAAATTGAGGGGTCCATGGCCTGGTCAAGGCATGCTGGATCCCTTGCAGTATAGAGGATTTCTGAAAAACTGTTTAGGTTCCAGAAATTGAGGGGTCCGTGGCCTGGTCAAGGCAAGCTGGATCCCTTGCAGTATAGAGGATTTCTGAAAAACTGTTTAGGTTCCAGAAATTGAGGGGTCCGTGGCCTGGTTAAGGCACGATGGATCCCTTGCAGTATAGAGGATTTCTGAAAAACTGTTTAGGTTCCAGAAATTGAGGGGTCCGTGGCCTGGTCAAGGCATGCTGGATCCCTTGCAGTATAGAGGATTTCTGAAAAACTGTTTAGGTTCCAGAAATTGAGGGGTCTGTGGCCTGATCAAGGCAGGCTGGATCCCTTGCAGTATAGAGGATTTCTGAAAAACTGTTTAGGTTCCAGAAATTGAGGGGTCTGTGGCCTTGTCATACCAAGATATGCAGTCAGAACCAAACTGATGTGGAATAAGGACACACAAATTGTTCCAATAGTGCTTGGAACAACTGGACTAATCAAGAAGAACTTTCAGGTACATTTAAATATGCTACCAATACTTGTGACACCTTATGAACTTCAAAAGGAAGCCATCTTGGGGACGTTGCATGTGCTGAGAAGAGCGCTCTCAGCAAACATCAAATACTAATACAGTACTGATTTCTTGAGTTTTGAATATGCCCTGGCTAAGGAATGGGGTCCATTCTTGTCATGGTATCAGAAATCCCTAAACATTTGGAAACACTAGCCCGAAAGAGAGAGACCATACAAACATACTGAATGTGACAGGAGCTTTGCATTGTAGAACAGATTCATGAAATCTAAATGGGTTCATATAGAGATAAAACTATATAAATGTGCTGAATGTAACAAAAGGTTTGTCCAGAAGCATTACCTAGCAGTACATCAGTGATTCACATGGGGGAGAAAGGTAACCTGGCTTTAGATTAAGGTCCACTCTTGTCATGGTATTGGAAACCCTGAACATTGGAAACACTACCAAGGGAGAAACTATTGTATATAAGTGTTCTGAATGTAACAAGAGTTTTAGAGTGCAGAGTAATCTCATAATTCATCAGCAAATTCACAGGAGGGAGAAACTATATATAACTGTGCTTAACATGACAAGAGTTTTACAGTACAGAGCGGCCTCATAAGTAATAAGTGTATTTACATGGGGAGAACTAGACAGATCGTCAGATACCAGGATATGGTAAATGTGACATCACCAACTTGCACGGCCACCTAAGGGCTTATCTCCATCCACTGTCTTTTAGTATCTAAAGCCATCCAAGTGTCAAATAAGAGCTCCAGTATCAATTTATTGTGCTGTGATAGCATGCAGTACAAAGAATGGGTCAACTGAAAAAAAAAGTTGATAATGAGTAAGCAAAGTAAAAAGAAAACCCAGGACAAATCAGTGCACTGCTGCTCACCTAGTAACTTGCCCTCATTGACATTGAATGCCTTGATTGGGTTTGACCTAGAAGATAAGGATGTGCAATCTGGCCTCAGTGCAACACTGGGAAAAATGAATGCCACTGCAGTTATGCATATGCTGTAGAGGATTGATGGCAAAGTGCCTGACACAGAAGACGATTTTCACCAGCTACAGCAGAACTGCAGCAATGTGGAGGCGCAGGTCAGTGACCATAGGGATGAATTGGGTTGCTTCTGTCGCTACTTTCTGTACTTACACCAGTGAGAGCAAGCACTCACATGGAGAGCTGAAGATGGAGAGGTGCATGCCCACAGTAATAACATTCTTCTTTTTGGAATCACAGAGGGAGCAGAGTAGGACTGTCTAAATGACTTTCTTATTTACCAACCAGGGCAGCCAAATATACAACAACCCAGCCAAACTAGTATTCACTGACCAGGGTGGAAAAATGTACAACAAGCTGACCAAACTACTACTATTCACTAACCAGAGCAGCAACGTGTATGACAACCCAGCCAGACTACTATTATTCACTGACCAGGGCAGCAAAATGTACAACAACCCGGCCAAACTACTAGTGTTTATTGATCAGGGTAGCAAAATGTACACCAGCCTGGTCAAACTACTAGTATTCACTGACCAGAGCAACAAAATATATGACAACCTGACCAAAGCATTAGCTCTTGCAGGGCCGCGGACTGATACATAAGTCCAAAAAGTCCTATATTTTCTAATTCTGTTGGCAGCCTAAGGGTTAGTATTCACCAGCCAGCGCCACAAAATCTAGGACCAGGTCAGCAAACTGTATGACAACCCAGCCGAACTTCTACTATTCACCAACCAGCTCAACAAACTGTATGGAAACACAGCCAAACTACTAGTATTCACTGACCAGGGCAGCAAAATGTACAACAACCCGGCCAAACAATTAGTATTCACTGACCAGGGCAGCAAAATGTACAACAACCCAGCCAAACAACTAGTATTCACTGAGTAGGGCAGCAAAATGTACAACAACCTGGTCAAACAACTAGCATTCACTGAGTAGGGCAGCAAAAATGTACAACAACCCAGTCAAACAACCAATATTTACTGAGGAGGGCAGCAAAATGTATAACAAGCTTGTGGCAGCAGCAATATTTTTGGTCCCTCATGGTATTAAAGAGGACAGGAAATGATTTCCAACTGGCAGCTGTTTATAATCTTCCTATTTCAGAAATCACATCCATAAGCCTAAATGATACATATGTAAATGTACCCGAATAAAAAGTGATGCCAAAACCTGGATTTTGCTTTGTTTCATTTTTATGGGCAGCGTTCTGTTACAGTTCTCTTCATGGAACCAATGTTCTGGAGTTTTAACTATGTCATGGTTTGAGCTTAGAACTTGGAGCACGGTTCTGATAGGACAATAGCTCATGCTTAGCATTCTGTACACAAACCATGACATAGTAAGCGTTCCAAATTACTAGTTCCACAACGAGAACTGTGAAGAATGTTGTCCATCAAAAGAAACCAATTGAAAAGACTGGTTTCTCATCAGCGTTTATTCAGGTACAGTTGAATATGGCTCAGTTGGACATGAGCCTTTTAATTTCTTTTACTAGGAACATTACTGGCTACTTGCAGTTAGCACAGATTTCCTGTCCTCTTTAAATTCCTGGATGTCAGAGAAGAACAGCTGGAGAAGGAGACTGTAGAGACTGCATGTGGTGTAGCGGGCCAGTAAGAAGGGTTGGCATGGAAGGAGGGAGAATCATTCCTATAAGTTTATACAGATGTGAAACGTATCTACAAAGCAGCAAAAAGCCAACCAGATTGAACATTTTAATCAGAGTTAAAACAATACATCTCAAAGGTACTTTGGACTGAACTGTACAGATATGGTCCCAAAGTGCTCTCAAAACAACACCCTCTGACTTCTTTACCTGTGCCCCCTGACCAGTGGCCTGAGTATGTGTAAGACTGAAAGACTTGACTTTATTGGTTGGGTTTGGGAGATTGGGCTTGGTTGCCAGTTGGCAATGGCTTCATGGAATATCTACAAATTCATGCAAGGGAGTAGGAATGGGGTGGCCCCTTTCCTGCCAAAAAGACACTTCTCCCAATTGCCTCAGGCAGAAGTTTGGAGATGAGGGAGCCAGCACCAGCGTAAAAGACAAAAGCCAGGGCTACCCAATAGACTGACAGTCACAGGGGAGTCTGTGCTCCCAAACGCCATAACTATCGAACAGGGGGTAGAGAGACATGTAAAATTCCCCCTGCCCCAATGCATTAGTTTAGAGACTAATAGCAATGCATGATGGCATGAACTCTCTAATCATAACCTCCCACTTTTTATGACTTTTATTATCTTTTTCCCACCACAGTAAGTGTTGTTAGGGTAGGCAATGAGGGGAAGAGCACAATAGAATGCACTGTTGAATCATTGGCTGTTGGTTTGGGGGAGAAACATATGGGTGTGAATAATGGTGATGTGAGTGCTTGATTTCTACCAGAACTCAGTTCAATACAGAAAAGGAAAGTAGCACAAAAGTAAAATGGTACACTGAAAAACTTTATAAAGGTACCCACCACATTACTATGGGAGCACAGCTTTGCTCCACAGAGAATGAATTGCCTATATTAAGTTACAGAGAAAAGGGAGTCTATTCATGGTTGGGGGCGGGGGCAAAAAACACATTTAGCTTTCTTTAAATTTATCACCTGAGATCACACTCTAGAGCCATAGAGAAGCATAACATGGTGCATAACCTCAGTGCCAGTTTCCCATTGAGACAGTTCTCATTGTCTGTCAATGTGATTACAGTTTTTGTGATCACTATGGCTATGTGGACTTGTTTGTTTTTACTTGTTAAGAAAGATGCTGAAATTGAAATGGGGTGCTGTAATAGCCTGGAAAATAACGTGGGTAACCGTGATACCGAAAGATATGTTCTAACTCAAGGATTTTCCAACTGGGTCACTTAAGGTAATATCACTGAATGTCAACTGTATAAATAAATAATGTGGCAAAAAGAGCCCAGATAATCAGCAAACTGCAGAATACAGTGTTGTGATATGGGATTATTACAGGAAACACATTCCTCCCCTTGGAGCATTACAAACTTAGAAAAGCATAGGCGGCAGGCTCTGTAGTGGCATCCTCTCACCTCTGGGAAGAAAAAGTGGCCATATTAGTAAGGAAAGGGTTACAACTTAACAGTCACGGTGGAATGCTCTGATGATACAGGGATCATGGCAATGCTCTCTGACAACCTGGGAGACAGACAAATGCATTTTGTTAATGTATATGGTTCCATCCTGGCAACAATGACATTTTTAAGCCATTGCTTAGCAGAATAGCACAATTAACAGAAGGGCAACTTGTTGACAGGGGGGCTGCAACTTTCTGGAAGGTGATGATCTAAATAAGTCCCCAGACTCCCCTACAACTTATACCACAGGGTCATGTACCCTCAGGTCACTGTTGAAGGAAGGAGGTTTAGTAGATTCCTGATGACTGAATAACCCAGTAGCTAGGGACTATACAGTACTTGTTTCTCCACCACCAACCACAGCTGCTCAAGAATTGACCATTTCTACACACAACGACAGGGAAGGAGGGGAGAAAGTCAATGTGTCATTATACACAGATGATACCCTCCTGTATGCTAGTAATCGAGAAACCAATATCCCTAAAATGTTTCACATGACAATGAAATACAGTGAAGCATCAGTCTTCTGTATAAATAAAGATAAATCAGGAATAGTACTCCTGGGATGCCCTTAATGCCAAAATTAAAATCCTGTTTTCCCCTCAAATGGGCCCCGAGTGGATGTCACCATCCAGTTGTCCATATCATCCCAAATTTTACCAAACTCTGTGTCTTCAGTTATAACAAACCGATGACAGAAGTACAAAGAAACTTTGCCAGGTGGAGAGAGTAACCACTCATAGTGGAAAAGCTGGATAGGAACAATCCGGATGAACATTTTATCAAGGTTTCTTTTCCTCTTACACCTTAACCTGTGAAACTGCCATCATCTGCCTGAAAGCAGATCAACCAAATGATCACAAAGTTCATCTGGGGCAACAGAAAAATGAGTGTAATGTGGAGCATTATGCTAACCCAAAAAGGGAATGGTGGGTTGGGGTTCCAGACATAAAGGGATATTATCAGGCAGCACAGTTATAGGCTCTACTAAAGTTCTCCGAAGATGCCAACTCCCCTAATTGGACCAATATGGAACAATCTAGCATGCCACTTAACCACATAGCTGACCTCCCATACATGAAATCTGATCCAGCCCTTACAACAGGTATTAGGAACCCCTGGACAAAAGCAGCAGTTCAAACAACATGGCACTTCCTCCTTAAACAGTGGAAGTTGCCAAACAATTGGGGCCTTCTAACCCCTATTAGAGCTTTTGCAAACTCTGCAACAGCCAAAACTGACAGGGCTTCCTGTAGATGGGAATGAACAGGGCTTAAGCTAAATGGGCAGTTTCTGGAGGCTGGTACAGTTAAGCTATTTGCACAATTACAGAGAGAATTTAACCTTCCCATAACAGATCTGTTCATCTAGGCAAGGCAAGGCAAATTTTATTTCTATGGTGCCAATTCCCAGAGGCTCTGGGCACCTAACAATAAAAACAATACAAGAAATACAAAGCACAAAGCATTGAAATAATTGTAAAATACTAAAATTCATAATCACAGCTCTATCATATGTGTTTATAACTACTCAAAACAGTCAGGCAGGGCAAGTTATTCCAGATAGGCTAGGCAAACGAGGTGGACTTTTAGCCTCTGTTTGAGCATCTCCAGTTTAGGCACTACTTGATGATTGGCATAAAATAATAATATAAGCAATGTGGGCAATACAATGAGTTAATTTCTGGGAAGCCTTCATGGTCACTCAAAAGTAAGTCAAAGCTATATATAGACATGTTCAGTTTGGTTACAGACCATTTAAGAAGTGTAAAGGGGCAATAAAAAAGCAAAGGCCAGAGCAGAACTGAACCTAGTGAAAGATACATGGGAGAATTATAAGAAGTTCTATAATTATATAGGTAGCCTCAAAAAGGTAATGGTCAGATAACAAATTTAAAAGATGGAGTTGAAATATTGGATAGCTGAAACTGAAATTGCAAAAAACATTTAATGATTATTTTCTAGGACTTTTTCAGAAACAAGATAATTCAAGTTATACTAAAAATACTAAACTAGAAGGCCACACTATAGAATACAACATTTTTGAAATACAAGTATATGGGAAATTAAAATCACTTAATAGGAACAAATCAAGTGGACCAGATGGGATATATCCACACTTTCTAAATGCAATGGCTAAAGAAATCTCAGAGCCACTCACATTACTATTTAATAAGTCTATACAAACAGGGGAAACACTGGAGCAATGAAGACTAGCTGATATCACGTCGATTTATACGGCAGGGGATAAATCCTTGGCAGAAAACTACTGACCGATAAGTATAACTTCCATTGTGGGTAAGGTAATGAAAAGCTTTGTTAAAAGTTTCCTTGAAGCCAATTTAAGGAGACTGGGTACAGTGAACATTTCCCAACACGGGTTTGAGAGGGGAAGGTCTTGTACCAGCAATCTTTTAGACTTCTTTGAAACAGTGAGTCAGGCTGTGGACCAGGGATTACTCGTGGATATGCTAATACCTGGACTATGCCAAGACCTTTGACTCTGTATCACATTGTAAACTATTAGAAACACTTTATGAGATCAAGGTGGATCCATATATAATTAGATGGATACAGTCCTGGCTTACAGGTCGCTTACAAAGGGTACAGATTAGAGGGCATACATGTAATTGGGGTAGAGTAATGGGTGGAGTTCCACAGGGGTTAGTCCTGGGACCAATGCTGTTCTTCACTTTTGTAACAAGTATGCAGGTATCAGGTGGGGCATAGCTGAAAAAGTATGCTGACGATACAAAGGTGGGAGCAATTGTTAATGATACAGCTGCGATACAGCATTTTCAAAATCAATTGAAAGAGCTGTAGGTGTGGGCACAGAGACACGATCTTAAATTCAATGAAAACAAATGCAAAGTCATGCATCTTGGTACAAATAACCTACAAGCTGAATACACTATAAATAATAAGGCAATAACTTGCACGGAAAGTGAAAAGGATCTGGGAGTGACTATAACAAGTGATCTTCAGTTTGGTGCACGTAACAAAGGGGCCATAAAAAAGGCAAATAAAGTGATGGGAAATATATTTAGAAATATAAAGAGCAGGAATAAAGATGTCTTGTTACCTGTATAGATCATTGGTGAGACCAGTTCTAGAATATAGGTCACCTTTAACTACTCCACAAGGAATAGATATAGCAAAACTTATGGAGAGAGTAGAGAGAAAGTTCACAAAAAGAATTAAAGGTATGAAAAATGTGGAATGTAGTAACAGACTACATGATATGGGACTGTTCTCACTCTCATATAGGTAGATTAGGGGAGAGCTATATTATGTTTACAGGGCATACAAGATAAGATGAAGTGGGAATCTGCCAGCTTACAATCAAAACCTGGTAATGAAGGAGGAACTAGGCTACATAATCATTAAATAAAGGCAGAACTGCCCAAAACAAATAAACAAGGACAGTGGTTTTATCAGTGGGTAGTCAGTATGTGGAACTCTTCCCTCAACAGTTGTGGAAACAACCACTTTAAGGGCTTTTAAAAACCGTTTAGATACATGTATGGGAAAACAAACAACTGAGTACCTCCACTGAAATGTGACAAGATCACATGGCTTTGCGGCCGCTTGACTTGAAATCCTATGAACCTATGAACCTATTTACTATTGATCAGAGAATAATAGGCAAAGGAAACAAGCTGAAATATTTTAGAAAAAAAATTACAGGAACTATAGTTCCAGGCAAACAAGACAACAGCATTGCAAAACTGGGGAGAATTCTGGTGGGGATTAACAGTGAGATTTTTCTGACCACTGGTAATCACCACTTTGATAAACACTTTTCTAGCCTATGTTTGAGGGCATGTGGAGAGGTGTCCCTTTTATGCTGCTGGGGCTTACACATCTGTGATTCTGCACTAAATGTGTGTAGTAAGTCGCAGCATCACACTTGGTGCAAATCATTTTGATGGCAACCCAGATCTCACACATGATGTGAGGCAATGCAGGACAAACATATCTGAGAATTGATACTGAGTTTTCACAGTAATTTTGAACCCCAGTTTTTCTTTGGGGCCTGTCACTTAGAAGTTTTTCTGCTTAGCTCTTAGGAAGAGGCTTTGCCTTGAAATGTTGTCATGGAAGGAGAAGGCTCATAAAATGTTGTTGGCCATTATAAAAAATAAAGACCTACATATACCATATTTGGCTTGGTGAGTGAATCATTTTCCATACTTGAAATTATGATCGGGTGACTTTTTAGGAACTGACTTTTCATGCTCTTTTTGTTCTTTTTCCCACAGGGGCAGCCATACAGGTATTCTGTTTGCTTTTGGGTTCAGCCATAACTTGTCTTAATTCCAGAGTGGCATCCTGGAATCCAGGCTTTCCAGTCAACTGTTGGATCTGGGTTCTTCCAGCTGGCTTCCAAATAGTCCAAGTAATATTCCTGTTCCAATATTGACTCACCCTGCATTTCCCTGGTATTATGCCAGCAGTCATCACTGCTTCTCTGGTTCAACCTCCTGAACTGATTCAGCAAAAAACAGCATCCCTGAAAGGTGGATTGTCTATGCTTTCTCAACTTGATCTTGCTATGAGAAATGGCAGCACTTTTCTGAATACCCCTGCAAAAAGCAAAGCAGTTATGTGTTTTTGCTAATTTTTCTTTTGATGGCATGGGTGAGCTCTAGCAATTCACCCATTGTATTTTCAGCGCAGTACATTGCTCTGCTGTTTTTGTTTACAGCATTATAACCCCATGCCATTCCATATGTGGGTCATTTTGTAGCTTTTCAGTTCATGGCTCTTAACAAAAAAATAAATAAATAAATCTCCAAATATTTATCCATTTCATACATCAGTGTCTGGTGGAGGTTTTTTATGCATCATTGAAGCTTATGTACAAAAAAGAATGATAGTAGAAATGCATGGATATGTGACCAGGTTTTTGTATCTGGCTGGATAGCTGGCTTGCCTGTGAGATCTGGCCATGTCGGATATCTTTCAAAAAAATGGGTTGGAGCCGGCCCGGTGGCACTGAGGGCTGAGGTGCTGGTCGCCTTACCTCACTCTATGCCAGGGACCTGTGTTCAAGAACGAGTACGGGTCACCGGGGGTTGGCAGGGGAGGAGAAGGATCGAGTTTCCGAGGGACTGCTCTCCTTCTCCAGGGAGGGGGGAAGACAGTGGTCGGTTCTTGTGTGGCCCCTGGCAGCAGCTGGGGGGCAATGCACCAATGCTGTAGGAAGAGGTGGAGTTGGGGATGACACCTGGAGGAAAAGCGTGTGGATGGATGCGCGCTCCCTCCATTAGTGTCATTGCATGCCTCACTTCAGGGGGACCGAAATGTGGAGAAAGTGGCCCCAGTCAGGCAGCATGAGCTTCCAACCTCTGCGGCCTGACCTGAATGGCACCTCTTCATCTGGATCCATCTCGGTGAGTTGAGCTTTGGCGCAGCTCCTCACCACTCCACCACAGGGGGTAATCCATGGGGGAACTGAGGAGGTGGCCTGATGTCAGGTGTCTGTGCCGGGAGGTCAGTCAGGATGTCCCTGCTGACCGAAGTCAATGGAGGGAGAAAAATACTAGCTAAAAAAAACAAAACAAAAAAACAGGTCAGATAGTCTCCTCCTGGTGATGTGAGCTTGCAATCCAAATCAGTTTTTACTTAGGGCTATGCACTTAAAACAACTGCCCCCATCTTAGTATCATCCGCAAACAGACTAATCCTGCTTGTAACACCATGTGAGATATCCGATATGAACAACCCGAACAACACCAGACCCAGCACAGAGCTCTGTGGCACATGGCTCATCACCACTCTAGGGGATGAGATTTCCCCCCACCACTACCCTTTGTTGCCGCCCCTTCAGCCAGTTCCCTATCTACCTTGCCATCTTTGTCCCTATTCCCACATACTCCAATTTTCCCCCCAACTTCCCATGAGGTACTGAATCAAAGGCCTTGCTGAAGTACAGATGCAGGACATCCACTGCATGACCCTCCTCCAGCTCAGTCATCATCCGGTTGTAGTACTCTATTAGGTTGATCTGACATGACCTACCTGAGAAGAATTCATGCTGCTGGTCATCCTGGAGTCCATTCTCCTCCAGGAAGGTCACCAGTCACTCCTTCAGGATCACTTCCATGAGTTTACCAACAATGGAAGTGAGACTTATAGATCTGTAATTGCCTGGTTCATCCTTGGGCCCACTCTTGTGGATGGGTACCACATGTGCCTCCCTCCAAACGTAACTCATATCCAGGGAGGTATTGAACAGATCTGCCAATGGCCCTGCCAATACCCCTGCCATTTTCCTCAATACCATGGGGTGAATGCCATCTGGACCAGGTGCCTTGTCCACCCTTAGTGTATTCAGACCCTCCCGCATCCTACTCACTGTAATCATCCCGTCAGTCACCCCTTCCTCCTCTTACCCACCTTCCCTGTCCATGGAGGTATTTTCCCATCCTTCTTCCTGTGTGAACACAGAACAGAAGTACTCGTTTAATACTTCTGCCTGTTCCGTTGCCTTCTCCACCCATCTCCCTTCCTTCCTGATCCTCACTATCTGGTCTCTACTCCCTCACATATCTAAAGATGTCCTTCTCCCCTTGCCTGATACCCTGAGCCAGCCAGCAACACTGCTGATTAAAGAGACATTACATTTTTGGCTTGTGAGCAGCACTGCACTTTGAGGTCCCATAAACTTCAAGCCTGTAACTGCTCAGTCAACAACAGCAGCTCCCTGATAAGCAGCTAAGTGGTTAAGTGGGCTAAGTGGTTCCCATTTGAATCTCCCATTGTTTTGTATGTGGCTAAGTGATTCCCATTTACAGCTCATTTGATTTTACACAGCTGCTTCTTTGGGGTGTGTGTGGGAAGATTGTGTGGTGTGTGTGGCTGCATGCAGTCAAACCTAATAGTTTGTTAGGATGTGCTGGCTAAAAACTCAGGCAGTCAGGCATTACTGTCCCACCAGACACAGGGACCTCTGTCCTTTTGACTGTCCCCCATTACTGGTAGGGTGCACAGGCATTGCTGGGCACTGGGGAATAGCTAGAAGGAGGAGAAAATGGTGTGGGGGGGAGACTGGACCTGGTGGGGAAATGGAGCGGGTGTGCGGTTTGGGGTAGTAGGGACAAGAAGATGCCCTGAGGTGAAATGGGTCCTAGAGAGGGGAGTCCTCTCTGTCTGGTTCCTAAACCCAAGAGTTCCACTTTAAGTGGACAAGTTTCTTGTTCTACCTCTTCCACCCATCCTACCTGGGAGGTGTTGTGCAACGTCAGGTCCATAAATAACAAGACAGCAATAATTGCTGATCTTGTTGGTACAACTGACCTGGCTTGCATCACGGAGACCTGGGTAGATGAGAATACTGGCCCTATCTTGGAATCAGCAATTCCAGCTGGGTACTCAGTTGTACACCATCCGAGAGAGGATCGCAGGATGGGGGAGTTGCCATTTGTTTAAGTCAGATCTGGGCCTTGTAGACACCCCAGTGGGAGTGACCAGATCCTTTGAATGCATTGTGGTAGCAGGTGCAGGTTGCAGGATTCTTCTTATGTACTGTCCACCCAGTGGTGAGAAAGAATTCCTGCAGGAAATCACAGATTTCATTGTCGACTTAGTGCTGGAATCACCCAGGTGGTTAATACTGGGGGATTTCAATGCAATTTGAACAGGACTTCCTCCAATTGATGAGTTTGTATGGCCTGACACAGGTAGTTACAGTACCTCTGCTACCCATGATCATGGTCATTCATTGGACCTAGTCTTCTACTGAGGATGGAGATCTCTGATCTAGTGGTGGAACTGGTTAGATGGTCAGACGATCATACTATAAGATTCATATTTGAGGCACACCCCAATAGACCTGTCCCTATGGAGATGTTCTGGTACCACCCCTTAAGAGGTTTGACTCCTGATGGTCTTGAGGTGGTACTGGACTTATTAGGTGTGTCAAGTGTATGCTGGGAGCCGGGGGAACTTTTACTTGCCTATAATATGGCAGTGATGGGGGTTCTTGACTCCCTAGCTCCTGTCCATGTTTGCCCCATCACTCTTCGCCTGAAGTTCCCTTGGTTTGACAAGACTTTGAAGGAGTTATGTGAGAGGGGTGAAGGTTGGAGCGAAGCTGGCAGAAATTGGGCCTGGTTGATGATAAACATAGATTGGTAGTACATTACAAAGACTATCAAGCAGCTGTCGCCTGTAAGAAGGCAGAGTTTCTGTTCAAGGAGATTGCTGCAGTGAGGAATCGACCATCTCAGCTCTTCCAAACTGTCTACAGGTTGTGCAATCCAATCTGTCTGCAGTCTCAGGAAGCATTTTCACAAGATGTGTGATGAGTTTGCTTGGTTCGTCGCTGATGAGATTGTTGTTATCAGGTCTGGGATCCACTCAGTGCCCTCAAATGGGTATTGTGGAGATTGGCATGAGGTTGCAAGCACTCAGTCGGTCTGGTCTGACTTCGGCCATTTGGAGAGTGTGGATATTGTGTGGATCATCCAGGGTAGGTTGCATTGAAGTTATCGGCCCTGTCCTTGCTGAGATAGTACTTACAAGTTTTTGGCCTATCAGCCACATCATATTGCTCAAAAGTATTCGGCCTATTAGCCACATCATATTGCTCACAAGTTTTTGGCCTATTAGCCACATCATACTGCTCACAAGCATTCAGCCTGTCTGTGATGGACATGTGACCAGAGTAATGTATTAATTTCTTTTGTTAATGTATTTTGTAATGTAAGTATGCTTCTGTCATAGCTTCTGCTATTTGAAAAGAGGACACAGCAAATATGGCATACAGGGTCACATGTCCAGACAAGTCTTAAGGGAAATACTGAGAATTGATGAGCTAATCCAGGCAGTATCATAGGAAGGGTGGGGTGGGTGGTGCACCCGCCCTGGGCGCACACCTCTGAGGGCACATTGGCAGCAGACAGTTAAATCTGCTGTTACTTTAAAACACATTTTCTTTTTTTTTTAATGCAGTAAGTAATGCCTATGCCTCCCAGTAGGGGTGCATTGGCAGCCCCGCAGAAGGACCAGCAAGTCGGGGGGTGTCACATGGTCTGCTGTCTGGAAAGGAAAAAAAAATCATGTGATGGGGTCCAAAGACAGTATAAAAGCCAGGTACCAGTGGGAGACTCGTGGTTATTGTAGGGAGGTGGATGAATAAGTGAATGGCAGTGTAAATAAACACACACACACACACACACACACACACACACACACACACACACACACTCTCAATAGTTAGTCAGGAGGTCAGAGATAATACTTGCAGGAGTGATTCCGAATTATAGAGAGTGGAGACTAGAGAAGAGTGCAGACTAGAGCAGCAGTGGTGGAGCATGACATGCCATGGTCTGGAGAGGAGAAATTAAGAGTAAGACATGACACTCTAGTGAAGTGAATGGCGGTGACCCACCCTGTGTAAGCACTAACTGAAGCAAGCAGCAGTCACCAGCACAACACTCAAGCTAGTCGTCTCCTCATTTTATTAATCGCCGGGGTTAGACTCAGTAAGCTTGTTTTACACAATTAGAAGTGATTATCCTTTTTTTTTGGTTCCAGCGCTCGTGCTCACTCCTCTGAGTCCAACCTCCAGACAGTCCACACAGCTTGGGGCTCAGTCATTCCTGGCTAGCTAGTAGTAGTTCTTAATCCAGCCAACTACCCCCATGACACCCGGCAGGAGCAGTGACTGACTGGGAGCCTGGCCCGCCCCACGCCCCATCTCTAGCTCTTTTTTTTGTAATATGTGAGAGCAGCGGTGGGGGGGTGACCGTGGCTGGTAGGCTGAGCTGACTGCACTGCAGTGCTGAGACTGGAGTCCCAAATCTGAGATGTCTGAGGACAGGGTGTCGGGCAATGCGATGCGAGGCGAGTGCAGTGCCAGTGACTGAGTGCCTCAGTCATAGTTGAAGTCACTTGCAGTTCAGGACCATCACTCTGTTCTCCTCTCTGACTCTCTCTCTCTCTCTCTCTCTTAGCCTGGTGGTCATTTGGGCCAGCAGACAAAGCTAGTACCACTCATGCATCTCTTTTTCATATATTGTGGTCCTGCCCTGATGGCCTCCAATATCTAATGCTTAGTCAGAAATGAAAGAGATATGTGAAAGGATCACTTCATTAATTCTTCCCTTAACTACTGACTTTTGAGTCCTGGATATTTCCCTAAAATGCCCTGCATTAACTCACATTAGGCTCATGGTTGCAGCTGCCTGCATCTGTTTGAAAAAAAAAAAATTATTATTTGTAACTGGAAAACCAGTTTCCAGTTTTAACTGAAGAGTGGTGGTCCAGCAAGAGTGATGAGTCTAATGGCTTCTAATGAAAGAAATATGTTATTAAATGCATAATGTTTAATGGAATCTGGACACCTTTCTTATAAAATGTGAAATTTGTCAAGATATCTTTCTAACAGGAATATAGAATTCACTGTCAGCTATTTAATGCAGAAATAAATTATGGATCATTTAATGTGACTGATGTAACCAACAGCTGCCAGAAGATTCAACTAGATGCTCAGAAGGAAAATCTTAGTGATATAAATCAAATAATTATTGAGCCTCATGGCATTCTTGTTAGTAACAATTTAGCAAATGATCGATTGGCTGAAGTTGTTGAGTCAGACGAGGGACTACAAAACTTTACTTATATTAATCCTTTTCAAAAGCCTAAGGCTTCTTCCCATTCAAAGGGTTCAAACCATCCTGTTGATGATGACAATAAATCATTTTACATTCTGGATGATTCAATTATATGATATACAGATCGTTATTCTACAAGAGGCAATAAATCTAAAGTCACCAGCTGTAGTTATAGTGGGGCTTTAATAAGGGATATTGCGGAAATGTTGCCTGGTATTCTGAACAAGACTGAAGATCATAATATTATTATTTTGCATGCGGTTATGAATAACAAAAATAAATCTGAAATACAGGAAATGATTAATGAGTTAATTGAAGCAGTGTCCATAGTGAAGAGCTTAAAACCTGAAATCATTATCTCAGAGATTTTACCAGTACCACGAGCATCTGCTGCAAGATTACAAAAAATTAAATCTTTTAACAATTAGCTTCACAAGTGGTGCTTGGAAAATCAAATTATTTGTTTACAGACATGGGAAATGTTCTCTACTGATGATCGTTTGTTTTGCTCAGATGGTTTACACCTGAGCAAATTAGGTTCCAAATTATTGGGGAATATTTTTTACCGGTCTGTTAATGGTAAAAATGATAATCCAAAAAACTGGCAAAGGAGGGGCAAATTAAATCATTAAATCTTCCTATAGCAAGTTCAATCCCTTTTTTGAAACAAGGGCAGAACAGTATTGGGAATAAAAATCAGAATTTTAAAGTTTTGTTAACTAATGCTAGAAGTCTTCATTATACAAAAAAAGATGAACTTGAGTTAATCTTAGTTAATAATAAGGTGGACATTGTTGCAGTTTCTGAAACTTGGTGGGATGATACTTCATCATGGAATCATTCTATCCCTGGTTATAATTTAATTCATAAGGACAGAAATCATAGAAGAGGGGTTGATGTGGCAATTTATTTAAATCAGTCAATAACATTTAGGAAATTAAATCTAATATCCAATGACACAAATGAAATTCTTTGGGTTGAAATACAGTCTATTCCTAAGAAAAATCTTTTGGTTGGCATGTGTTATAGGCCTCCTGATATAACCCAATGTGATAATTCTTCCTTATTAAAAGATATTACAGACAACTTAAAAAATAAAGATGCTTTGTTACTTGAAGACTTTAACATTCCAGGAATTGATTGGAAAGAAAATACCGCATCCACCTTTCAGGAACATGAATTATTGGAACTTTGTATGGTAAATGGTTTGCAACAAGTTGTTGGCAAACCTGCATGGGGGGGGGGGATATACTAGATCTGGTACTTACAAACATACCTGAAAAAATCACTGATCTAGTTGTCAGTGATCCACTGCTCAACAATGACCATAATATTGTTACATTGAACATTTCAAATGAACAAATTAAGCAGATTGGGGTTACTAAAGTCTTGGATTTTGGCAAAGCTACTTTTTTGGCTATAAATGAAGATTTGTAAAGTGATTTTCATTTGGATTATACTATTCCTGTAAATGATTTATGGATTAATTTAAAATCAAAAATCCTTGAACTTACTGATAAACATATTCCTACATGAACCTTATATAATCACAGAGGGAAATTGCCTATGTGGTATACATATAGGGTTTGCAAACCTATATTAATAAAAAAGAGAGCATATGGAGCAATGAAAAGAGATTCAACTGATTATAACAAAGCAAAATATAAGGAGGCCTTAAAATTATGTAAACTTACCATCAATAGGGAAAAAAAGGAATATTGAATTTAGATTAGCACATATTAAAGATGGAGGGAAATCCTTTTTCTGTTATGTAAATAATCAAAAGAAGGACTCCAGTATAGTTGGTCCAATTAAAACCTCAAATAACATCTTGAGTAATCCTGTGGATATGGTTAATGAGTTTAATAGATTTTTCTGTTCGGTGCTCTCTGATAAAGATACTTGTGTTCTATAGGATATTGATCCTATTGATGAAATTATAATAGCTAGGGACCAAATACATAGTAAATTAAATCAGATTAAAATAAATACTACTCCTGGACCAGATTTATTGCATCCAAGGGTCTTGAAGGCTATTAGTTGTTGGTTGGTTGAACCATTATTTTTCCTTTACAATAGATCATTACTAATGGGGGTGGCCCCAGTTGATTGGAAACAAGCTTAGTTGTCCCTATTTTCAAAAAGGGGGATCACAGTAGCATGACAAACTATTGACCAATCAGTTTGACCTGTATCTTGGGTAAAATTATGGAATCTATTGTAAAGGACATACTTATAACTGATTTAAAAACTATTGGTTTTGTTGATAATACATAACATGGCTTTAGGACCCAGAGATCTTGCCTTACTGTAAATTTTTGTTTCTATGAAAAAATTAGTAAACTCTTAGATGAAAAAAAAGCAGTGGATATTGTTTTTTTAGACCTTTGTAAAGCCTTCGATAAGGTTCTGCATGTAACCCTTCTTAAAAAATGAGAAAACTTGGGATTAATGAAAACATTATTAAATGGGTACAGGATTGGTTGATGAATAGAGAACAAATTGTTAGGATTAAAGGATATACTTCTGATATGGGTAGGGTTATTAGTGGGGTCCCTCAGGGCTCTGTATTGGGCCCATTGTTGTTTTCAATTTTTGTATCTGACTTAAATAATCATACTAAGGAATTTCAGTCAAGTTTGCTAATGATACTAAAATTGTATTGGATATCAGTACAAGTGATGGATACTCTGACCTTTGTAGGGACCTCTCATTAATGTAATCTTGGGCAGCATCAAATGGTATGCTCTTTAATCTGGACAAGAGTGTAGTTGTACATCTGGGTAACAATAACCAATGCTTTAACTATTTTTTAAATGGTCATCAATTATTGGCTGTGGAACATGAGAAGGATCTTGGTGTTCTAATATCAAAGGATTTAAAATGTTCCAATCATTGTACTGAATTGATTAAAAAGTCTAATAGACTTATTGGTTGTATTCGATGCTCAATCACTTCAAGAGATAGGAATTGTATAATTCCTTTGTATAGGTCCTATGTGCAACCCATTCTGGATTATTATTCACCTTTATGGAGCCCCTCTCTACATGGTGATGTAAAAAGAGTGGAGGGGGTTCAGAGGAGTGTTACTAAGATGATTCAGGGCCTCTATGGGGTAGATTATGAAAATAAATTACTTTCTTTAAACTTTTATTCCTTGGAGCTTAGGAGAAAAAGAGGTGATCTCTTATTAATGTATAAAATTATAAGGGATCCTATATTGTTTCAAGATTTAGGTTTTATTCGATATCAAAAGTTGTTCTCTTCAAGAAGTCATAGCTATCAATTGGGACTTACATATCCTAAAACTCAGATGAGAAGAAACTTCTTTACTCAATGGATTATTGCATCATGGAATTCTTTACCCAAAGATATTGTTGAAGTTGACTCTTATAACCTATTTAAATCCAAGCTTGATAGTTTTTTGTTAAATGGGGGTAGTGGGAATTAATGCCTGCTATGGCAGGAGATGTATTAATATGGGCTTTGGCCTTCTGTACATCTATATTTCCTGGTATGACTCCTAGTAATTGATGTTATCCTGCATTATAATTATTATTATTCCACATAGTGATGTAAATAGTTTTAATCTTTAAATCATCTACCATAGACTAGTATAGATTTTTACTGATTTCTTTTTTTATTGTTACTGTTATTGTAACCCAGGTGACCTTTTGTTAGTTATTATACTTAACAATTGCAGAAGCCATTATGTGCTAGTAACATCTTCAAACAGATGTGGACAATTGAATTAGTAGAGGTTCCTGCTGTTATTGAATGAGGGAGTGTTGGCCAGAACTCCCTGGGTCATTTTTTTCCTTTTCTGAAAGAGCCCTGAGTATACAAAAGCAAGAGGGGATAGTAAGACACTGGTGGGTAGGAGATTTCAAGAGAGATGAGAGAAAGTGCTACTTCACAGAAATGAGGGTGGAGGGGTGCAGCATGCTACCTAGAACACTGTTCAGTGCAAACACAGTGGAAAGCTTTAAGACAGCTCCTCTGTCCTCTGTCTAGAGGAGGGCAACTGAAATTGCACAGGTGCTGCATCATAAGCCCTATGAAGATAGGCTAAGGGATCTCAGTACGTACACCCTAAAAGAGAGGAGGGAGGGGGGATATGACAGAGATCTATAAATACCTCACAGGGTTGAACAATGTACAGGAGGGTAGTGTTTTTCAGAGTAGAAGGTGCACAAGAAGAAGGCGACAAGCAATGAAACTGGAAGGGGGGCTTTAGGAGGCATGTGAGGAAGTACTTCTTCACTGAAAGAGTGGTGGACACCTGGAACGGTGTTCCAGTAGATGTAGTAGGGGTGAAAACAGTGGTGGGCATCTGGGATAGGCACAAGGGATTCTTAGTTGGGAAACTGGAGGAGGATAGCCAGAGATTAGGTAGAGTTTGCAGTGATAGTATAGGCAGGGAAAAAAAAGGGTCAGACTGGTTAGGCCAAGTGGTCCTTATCTGTTGACAAATTCTATGTTTCTAAGAAGGGGTGGGATAGTGACAAAGGCTTGGTCAAGGGATTCAGGAGGACAGGAAGGGGGATCAGTCATAATACCCTTGGGGGCATGTACAACCTTCTGGGACAGACTAGATAGACTATAAGGCCTTTCACTGCTGGAAGTTCTCTGTTTCTTTTATCTCCTGCATAAACTGGCAGGAAGGATGACACCTCCAACAGTGCTGCCCCACCCCATGGTGCTGACCTGCAGTGACTGTTGGATTTGAACCCAAGTCTTTGGTGTGGGGGACTTAAACCCATGACCCTGTGGCACAGAGATATGACTCATGCTACCAGCTGAGCTCTACTAATACTGCTGTTTGTGTCAAACAAAATAAAGTTCTTGTCATTCAAGCTGCATCTCTGAGAAATCCCTTTTTTTCTGTCTCTTCAGCCCCCAGACCCCCATGCTTCACGTAGCAATCTTTAACAGTATATTTCAGAAATGCATATAGGGTAGGTGGTTGATGGCATTCTTGGTCAGCCACTCATCCACAACAATTGTGGATGCACACTCTATACCACCCTATCAGAGTCTCCCACATCTCATATTCCATGGGAGCAAAATATTCTCTCCCTGAAATCAGGGTTGGGGAACTGTAACAAAAGTATGTTTTTTCTTTGAGAAAGGCCACAAAACTCACCACACAGCATGCAAATCCTCAAAACTTTAGGGCCTTGCGGCCCCAGACTGTCTTTTTCTTCGGGAGGGGGGCGCAAACTTAGTGTCTTGCCCTGGGCATCAAAATGCCTTTCTACAGCACTGGGCTATGGTTAATCTTTTATGCATCTTTCACTAGAAACATTCAAAACTGAACATAATTTCATGAGTCTTTAGTCACATGAATTCACTATAAACAAGCATTTGTCAATGCAGAATGTTTGCTTGCTGGTATTGGCATTGGTAGTGCAGGAGTTAGAGAGATGCAAAATAGGAATGGCAGTGAAGTATTGAAGTAACGCCAACCCCCACCCTACAGATGCTGACAGGCGGGGGTGTACCAGGGTCATCAGCAACAACACTCATGCCATTTTACTTCACCCCACCCTGCAGACACTGACAGGTGTTGCAGTGTGCTTTGAGGTCTTCGGCTCTTACTCTCACCCCATTACATAAGGAAATAAGCTGAGATGAGTGCAGTATAGGAGAATGGGGTGAACATTAGAGCCGAAGACCCCAAGGCACACCTCAATACCTGTCAGTGGCTGCAGAGTGGGGATGGGGGTGGAATGGGGTGAGCATTCTGGCTGACGACCCCAAGTCACACCCACGACACCTGTCAGTCTGTACAGGGTGGGCGTTATGGTTGGAAACACTAATGCCCCAGTGTTCATTGGTATTTTTGCTCCAAGTTTTCAACATTGGCTTTTTAGGACTCCACCTCATGAAAAGTAGCAATATAATTTTGTTACACAATCCCAAAAGGTGATTTTGCACAGCGAATGTGCCATTCTGCACCACAGGTGTGAAAATACATTTTGGGCAGAATGTGAAAAAGGACAGCTGTACTTTTCATGAGGAGGTGTGAAGAAATGGCATGTTGAAAATCTGGAGGGAAAATATGAAAAAGTGGCGAAGTTATGAGTGTGAATAAAAAAACTATGCAATGCATGCTCGTAATGCAGTCATTTTTTGGAATGTTTTCACCAAATTTTCAACATGTCCTTTTTGCAACCTCCCCTCATGAACAGTGGCACTGGGATTTTGTTACTCTGTCCTGAAAGTTGATTTCTCACAATGACTGTGCCATTCTGCGACACAGGTGCAAAAATACATTTCGGGAAGGATGCGAAAAATTACAGCTGTACTGTTCATAGGGGGTGTGAAAGATGGCAATGTTGGAAATTTGGAGTGAAAATATAAAAAATTAATGAAGTTACAAGTGTGCATAAAGCAACGGACACTCATAACGCAGTTATTTTTTGGAGTTTTTTCACCAAATTTGCAACATTTGGGACTCCACCTCATGAACAGTGGCACTTTCATTTTATTAATTGGTACAGAAAGGTGATTCCGCCCAGTGACCACAAAATCACCTTTTGGGACCGAGAAATGAAATGACAGTGCCAGTGTTCATGAGTTGGGGTCCAAAGAACCCAATTTTGAAAATTTGGGGCTAAAATTCAAAAAATTGGCTAAGATATCAACTTAAATTGAAAACCCCCCATTGACTGCCATCATAGGGATTACCATCATTTCTTCAGTTCCCGGTTGATCTTTGAAGAGTGCAGCCTTGTTTCCAGTCTACAGATGATCTCTGCTCCCGACCTCCAGAGGTAAGTATGGGTGAGGTGCAGCTGGCCCGTTGGCGCAGTGGTGGGCTTTCCATTTGTGACGCCAGTGACCTGGGTTTGGAAATGGACCCAGGTCAACAGAGGGCCGGCCAGGGGAGAAGGATGGAGTGCCCTATAGATGGCTCTCCTTCTCTGGGGGAAGGATGAGGGAAGCATTCGGAGTGCTGAGGACTCCTGGTGGAGGCCGGGAGATCTCGCACTGCCGATGCTCATTGTCTGGGGGGCGGGGCATACGTGGGCATCATTGCACATCCCCGCCCCTGTGGGAAGGAAAAAGTAAAGGAAAATGGAGGTAGGCAGGACCACCATGAGCATGAAGCCCTTCCCAGAGGACCTCACCTCATCACTGTCACTGCAGGACCCCGACCAGACACTAGTTCCGTGGTCATGAAGGTGGCTGCGGCCCCGCCCTCTGGGGGTAAGCCAGGGGTGACCGAGGGTCCTCGGCAGCCATAGGCAATGATAGAGGTCTTGGGGCCGTGACCGGGGGTGATGAATAACGAGGTCCTGCCAGATAAAAGAGAAAAAAAAAGTATGGGTGAGGTGGGATGAGGGGAGGTGGGATGTGAAGAGGGAGGGTGTGGGTTGGGGTAGGGGGTCTGGCAGGAACAATGAGGAACTTTTTTTTTTCAGGCTTTAAAAAAATGTTATGGGACTGTTTTCTTTTTTACAGGTGAAATATTACAAAACAGATTTTGGCACACTGGGGTGGGCTCCCAGTGTGCCAGAGTACTGGAGGAGGGCTCACTGCTGACCCAGTGATTGGGCAATCTGAGGTCAGCTGAGAACATAGGGGTGTGGGAGGGTCACTTATCTGACACCGGGAGTGGACATCCCGGTGTTTGAAACATCAAATAAATATTTTATAGCACACTGGGGACAGCTCCCAGTGTGCCACATTAATGGGGAAGGGGGATACATGCTGACACAGGGATTGGGCACCTCGATGTTGGCAGGGAACAGAGAACTGAGGGTGTGGGGTGGGCAGCAGCAGTGGGAGGGAGCTAATTCATTGTCCTATTGTGTGACTGGTTGTGAGAGAGGGGGGGCTGCCTCTGCAATGATGAAATTGCCCCTGATTGCAGCGGCAGATTTCATGGAGGGTGTAGGGCGGGCAGCAGCAGTGGGAGGGAGATAATTTGTCATCCTGCTGTGTGACT
The DNA here is from genome assembly GCA_016271365.2 of Neoceratodus forsteri. NCBI lineage: Eukaryota > Metazoa > Chordata > Ceratodontiformes > Ceratodontidae > Neoceratodus > Neoceratodus forsteri. The sequence continues at coordinate 695,381,275 of CM057456.1, read as the reverse complement.
GGTTGGGAGTGAGGGGGGACTGCCTCTGCAATGACGACACTGCCCCTGATTGCAGCGGCAGATTTCTTTCAAGTGCAGCACTTGCTCTGAAACTGTTACCATTGGCAGCTTCAGCATTAACTGGTGACTGATAGACAAGCCCATTAAAGCATTCACTGGATTGGCCACAACACTGCCATACCTCTGCAATGCTCTACTACCTCAATATGTTTCTTGTGTGCTGTGCATGAAGCAAACATAATAAATGGCCATGCTCACCAGTATATCAAAGTAACTTCTGAAGATCCCTTGATGTGACGCAAAACTTGACCAGATTTCTTCATTTAAATCCATGGGACCAAAAACTCCAGAAATGATGTCAAGATTGGCTTTTGTGGGTATGTGGGGTGCTGTATTTCTCTTGTGTTTGAAGTCACACATGTGCTGCTACAGTACTTCTGTGAATAAAAAACAAAGGGTTACTAAAAAACTGTTTAACCCAGTGACCTTTTTGATTTCGGTCCCTGTAAGTGTCCCCATGCTCCAACATCCATGTAAGCAGCCATCAGAGAAGGGTGAAGAATTGAAGGAAAAAAGAAAGATCAAAGGCAGCAAGAAAGAGACACTGAGGAGACAAGAGGGGAAAAGTCACATGACAGCAGGCCTGAAAAGGTGGGGGAAGAGGAGCAGAGACCAAAGGAGGAGGCAGTGACACAGCAGCCAGAGGCCAAAGCAGGTGAGCATTTAAATATAATAATGATTGACGTGTACAGGAGGATAGAGGGGGTGAGAGGGGAAGTGTTTTCTGGTATTTCTAGTGGAATGCTGCGGCAAATAGGGACAGTTGAATGGCAGATGTATGCTTCTAGGGGAATGATGTAAAGTTCAGTTTCAGTGGATGAAGTCAAACAGAATCTTATGAGTCACAGAGAGGAGTCAGCAAGTAGGCATGAGTCTTGCATTTTGGAAAAAATGCAGAAAACTTGGGAAATTTTGGTTCCTGGGCATGATGCATCTTCATGTGTTTTTTATTAAACACATGCAAAACCATAAGTCATTTCAGGAGTTTTTAGTCCTGTGGATTCAATATAAACAAACATGTGTCATTTTGAAATGTTTGCTTACATATTGTGTCACATAGGTTGTGGCTGTGTTATAGAGAATGATGAAGGTGGTGTAGTATTGTAGTAAAAAGAGTTTGCAATGGAGTCAGTGAATAGTAATGTTTATCACATGTACTGTACTTTCATTTTTGAAGCAAGATTCAGGATTTTGAAGGTTTTAAATATTCCCAGATTAATGCTTGGGACGTTTGATAAAAATTAAATATATCGGTATAGTGCTGTGGTATTTACCATTATAAATATGAGATAATATCATCCTTCAACATCCAGAGTATAAATCGAGCATGTACATTGAACAGGTAGGATCAAGGGAAGACATTTTTAGAAATTATGATTGGTGGTCATGTTTCAAGACATGAGTAATTAAATAAAAAAGTTAGGCCATGACATGTATAGCAACCCCTTGTGAGGGACAGCCCATTACGAGGTGTTGCTCGCACAGTGGAATACTGTGCAATACCCTCTCAGGCTCACAGTAAAGACTCATGACAGTGCTGGACCCCATCCTTGTGCTGCCCAGCTGGGTCCTGGAGATCGTCCATGAAATCCAGTCACCAGAACAGGGGCTAATGGCTGGCCCTGCACACAAGATTTTTTCATAAAATTTTTGGGACATTCATACCCCAAATTTGTAACATAGACTTTTTATGACCCCCCGAAAGGTGTCATGTATAAAAGATTGACTGAAATGTCATGCTGCGCCACTAGATTTAAAAAATGACACCTTTCGCATTCATGAGGTGGCATGAAAAATAGCTATGTTGAAATTGTGAGGTCAGAAAATTTAAAATGACTAATGCTGTGAGTGAACATTGAAAAATTTGAATGTACCTTCATAGCTTTTTTGTTTTCTTAAGATTTTGTCACCAAATGTATAACCTAGTCTTTTTATAACCCCACATCGTGAACCTGGTAGATAACATTTTTCAAATCCTGCCCAAATGTTGATTTTGTGGAGTGACTGCAAAATCTCTTTTTGGCCCTGACTTGAAAATGTTCACCTGCCTTGTTCATGATGCTGGGCCCTAAAAAGCCATGTTGAAAGTTTGGTGGAAAAATAGCAAAGTTGAAAGTGCTATTAAAATATTTCAACATTGACTCATAACTTTGTCATTTTTCCATATATTTTCACTCAATTTTCAACATAGTCTTCTTATGACCCCATCTCATGGACTCAGTAGGTAAAAATTTTCAAAACTCACCTGAAAGGTGATTTTGCAGAAAAACTGTAAACTCTCTTCTGTGGTCAGATTGGAAATATCCCACTTACCTTGTTCATGAGGTGGGGTCCAAAAAATAATGTGTTGAAAATTTAGTTAAAAAATAAATGACAAGGTTATGAGTAAAAATTAAAAATGCATTCAAAATACATTAACCCCACTTACGTATTTCCTCCATTTCTGGTCATCAGGAAACAAGAAGGACATGTTTTCCTTGCAGAGTGGATTTTCAGTACTGGATCTTTTTCGGGTGAGTTGGGGCTTTTGGGGTGTGTTGGGTTGCTGGTGCTGACTTTGGGGGGATGGAGCAGGGGGCTTTGGTCAGCAGTGCTGCAAAGGACATCAATGGATGTTTTTCTGCTTTTCAGGTTTAAACAAATAAAAAAAAGTAATTTAGATTATACAAAGGTGACACTGAGTATGGGACATCCCAATGTCACAGTGGGGGGGGGTGATGAATAATGGACTTGGGGGTCTCAGAAGGACAGCTCAGCCACAAACAACATTGATGGATGGTTTTCTGCTTTTCAGGTTAAAAATGAAAAGAAAAGGCATTGCGACACTGGAGTGTCACTGGGGGTTGGGCACTGGTGTCACAATGATTGGGGAGAGGGGATGGCAAATAGACTGGTGGAGTATCTCAGAAGGGTCACTACGCCCAAGGTGAACCTTTTTTCATTTATAAACATTCCACCTTGAAGGGAGTCACATCTCAGGAGTTCTTTTCTTTCTGTGAGTTCCCTGCTGTGAGTGGGATTCAGCCCCAGATAGGCATTATCCACTAATATCAGGGGGCACATCAGCAGTGATTGGCAGGCTGAGATTGATGCCACTCAGCTGGATGCTAGGTGGCATCTTATAAATGAAATGATCCAGCTGCACTATGATAGTTGCAGCTCAGTCCTTTCAGCTACATAGAGTTTCTGCCCATCACCTAGCAGAACAGTGTCAAGATCAGCCTTGCTGCTCTGGGGTCTGTCACTGTTGAGCCTCTTGCAGCCTGAACTGCACTGTATGTAACAGTAACACACCCCTGAAGCCCTCTGTTCTAACAATATGTTTGCTTTACACGAGTTCACAAGAAAGCATAATGCTACATCAGGGTAACTACAGGTGTTATTGAAATGCAGAACTTGTATATTCCGTTGAAATCCATAGGAACAGAGACTCCAGAAATGACATTAAGATTTACTTTTGTGGGAAGTGGGATGTTGTATTTCTCTTTGTGTTTGCATTCTAAATGTGCCAACAGTATTTCTGTAAACAGTAAAACAGAAGTCTCCTGCCACAGTCAGAATGCGGCCAACATGCTGTTGAAAGTTAGCTAGTACATTCTTCATCCTGAATGACATTACCCTGAACTCGAATAATCCAAACTGGGTGATGAAGGCTTACCTCTCTGGCTTTAGGGGTTAGAGCACCTGCCAATAGCCCTTTGTCAAGTCAATTGTGAAGCTAAAAGGCTCCCCCTTACCTCACTAGGGACCTCAGCCATCCTAGGCATGGGGTTATGTATCCAACTCTATACAGCTGGTGAGCTTGGGTTAGTCAATGCAGAACCCTGTGGTCCCATCCTGTTTTGGGGATCCACACTACTGGTGGGGCAGGGACTTCTGGATCACTTAGAGAGCCAGCATTTCCTTGATTTCACCCTCTTGGCATGTCTGACTCCCTCTGGAACTCTGTAGGGTGGCTGTCTAAGCAAGGCTTAGGATCCTATATCCACGTGGTGCTCTGCAAGCCTGGTATGCCCCAACTTCCCCATGAATATTTTATCAAATGTGTGCAGCATCCCATGGATTTCGGCAGCTTCAGCTAGGGTCAGCTGCTCTGAGTGGATGACAACATCCACTAGGGATTCTCCCATAACCTCCCCTGGGGCACCCACAAGAGAATATGCTTCTATCTCCTCCTCTAGACAGCTACACACAGCCAGGACCATCTCATCATGGTCATGATGGGGCTTCATCATATAGTCATTTACAACTGTGACTGTTCCTGTATTCTCAATTACGTTAACACTTTTCTCATATAGTCAGTTACACTGGCTGCACTGTTCCATATAGCCAGTTATTTTGGTGTCACTTTTCCCATATGGTCAGTTACTCTGGTGACACTCTTCCCATATTTTCAGTTTCTTTAGTAACCTGCCTCCTATATGTTAAGTTACCGCTCTGACTCTTTTTAATTGATCACTTACTTTGGTCCCCCTTTTCCTTTATGGTAAGTTACATTGTTGCCCCTTTTTCCATATAGTCAGTTACTGTGGTGCCACTTTTTTCATATGGTTAGTTACTTCAGTGACACCTTTCCCATATGGTCAGTTACTGTAGTGTCACTTCTCCTGTATGGTCAGTTTCAGTGGTGACACTTTTCCCATATGGTCAGTTCAATAGTGACATTTATCTCATGTGGTCAGTTACTTTTCCCATATGGTCAGTTTCAATAGTGACACTTTTCCCATATGGTCAGTTACTTTTCTCATATGGTCAGTTTCAATAGTGACACTTATCCCATATGGTCAGATTCAATGGTGACACTTTTTCCATATGGTTAGTATCTTTCATGACAATGTTCCTACATGGTCTGTTACTTCCGTGACACTATTGCCATGTGGTCAGTTACTTCAGAGATACTGTTACTTTATGGTCAGTTACTTTAGTGACACTTTTTCTGTATTATCATTTACTATGGTGACACTTTTACTGTATGGTCAATTACTTCGGTGACACATTTCTCAGTTCTATAAGATGATTTTAATCCAGGGTATCAACACTTAATGGTACATTTCCCTTAGTGCAGTGAGTGGTAAAGGGGACATTGAGGTGTACCTGGACCTATGCGCTACAGAAACGGTGATCAGTGCCTCTGGCAGAAGTCAATCAATGGGATTTACCCTTCTGAACACACACACACACACACACACACACACACACACACTTTTTCTCTCACTGAGGTATATTGCTATTCCATTTAGCCTGCACTGCAACAGTGGTTTACCAAGAAACTGGGTACATTCCTTGACCTTGGGGTTTAGATTCTCTGTGCCAACTGCCCTGAGCTGTCACTACACAAACAGTCCCCTTGATCTAGGCCACAGTCTCCTGCCACCATAGGAATTCCATCCGCACCGTCTTCGCCATTCCCAGAATACCTATGGGTTCTAGTTACTCCTGTGCTGCAGCTGGGTTATAATTGCAGTAATTACGAAAATACAACCTGGATAGAATGTATTGCTGACCTGTAAATGCCTCTTGTACAACACCTAAAATAAACCTTTCTTCTGTGTGGCCATCAGGCAGGATGAAGCAATACACCAGTTTAGGAAAGGTAGAATGGCAGAGGTATGGGCCTTGTTGGGGAATTGTATGAAATTCATTTTCTGTGGATGCAGTCAAAAGGAGTTCTGTGAGTCAGAGAGGGGAGTCAGCAAGTGGATAAAAGTCTTGGACTGGTGAAACTAAGCAGGAAATTCAGTAGATTTTTTTTTTGTTACAGGCCATGGTTAATCTTTTATGTGTCTCACTAGAAACATTCAAAACTGAAAGTAATTTCAGGAGTCTTGAGTCACATGAATTCACTATAAATAAATGTCCATGCTCATCAGTACATCAAAGTAAGTGATGAACATTCCTTGATGTGATGCAAAGCTTGATCATTTTTCTTCATTTAAATCCATGGGACCAAAACTCCCGAAATTATGTCAAGATTGGCTTTTGAGGGTATGTGGGGTGGTGTATTTCTCTTTGTGTTTGTAGTTACATGTGTGCTACTGCAGTATTTCTGTGAATAAAAACAGAAGTTTGCTAAAACTGTTTAACCCTGTACTCATTTTGACTTCAGCCCCCTTACATTTCTCCATGCTCCAACATCCATGTGAGCAACCATCAGAGAAGGATAAAGAAATGAAGGAAAACAAGAAGGAGAAGCTGAAGAGACAAAAAGAGGACAATCTACAGGATAGCAGGTCAGACACAGTGGGAGAAGAGGAGCAGAACCCAAAGGAGGAGGTGGGGATACGGCAGGCAGAGGCCAAAGCAGGTGAGCATTTAGATATAATAATGATTCAAATGTGTACAGGTGGATAGAGGGGGTGAGAGGAAGACATGGTTTCTGGTATTTCTAGTGGTGGCAAATAAGGCATGGTAGAATGAGAGATGTATGGGCCTAGGAAATGGTGTAAAGTTCAGTTGCATTGGATTCAGAGCTTTATGAGTCACAGAGGGGAGTCAGCAAGTAAGCATGAGTCTTGCAATTTTTGGAAAGCAGAGAACTTGGAATGTTTTAATTCCTGGACATGATACATCTTTATGTGTTTTTCATTAAACACATGCAAAATTAAAAGTCAGTTCAGGAGTTTTGGGTGATATGGATTCAATAGATACAAGCATGTGTCAGGGCTTAATGTTTGCTTGCATATTGTCTCATGTAGGTTTTGGTTATGTCCCATTGCTCTGAGCCTGTGGAGGTACTACACAGTGTTCTGTTGCACAGGCAACACCATGCGATGGCCCGAGAACACATGCAAAATTAAAATGTATGGGCCTAAGGAAATGGTGTAAATGGTGTAAATGGTGTACAGAGATATGGGACCGGTACTATTCAATATCTTCATCAGTGACATTGCACAGGACCTAGAAGGCAGAATTTCACTGTTCGCTGATGACACAAAGCTCTGTAACAGAGTAGACACACCAGAGGGTGTAGACAGAATGAGAAGCGACCTGCAGAAACTTGAAGAATGGTCAGGGATTTAGCAGTTGAAATTCAATGCAAAGAAGTGCAAGATAATGCATATGGGGCACAAAAACCCTGGCACAATATATCAGTTGGGGGGTGAGGATATAGTATGCACCAAGCAGGAAAGGATCTTGGAGTTATCATCTCTGATGACCTCAAGGCAGGAAACAGTGTGACAAGGCAGCAGGTAAAGCAAATAGGATGCTGGGATGCATAGGCAGGCATCACCAGCAGGAAAAGGGAGGTCATAATTCCACTATACAAGACACTAGTGAGGCCACACCTGGAGTACACTGTGCAGTTCTGGAGACCTTACCTACGTAAGGACATAGACAGGGTAGAGAAGGTTCAGAGGAGGGCAACAAAGATGGTGCATGGATTGCATCACAAGTCCTATGAGGACAGGTTGAAGGCACTGAACATGTACTCCCTGGAGGAGAGGAGGGAGAGGGGATATGATAGAGACATACAAGTATCTTACAGGGAGGAACAGGGTGCAGGAATGCACTATTTTTAAGTGAAAAAGATGTTCCAGGACTAGAGGGCATGGGATGAAGTTGGAGGGAGGACGATTCAGAGGAAACATGAGGAAGAATTTCTTCACAGAACGGGTGGTGGACAAGTGGAACATCCTGCCAGAAGAAGTGGTGGGGGCTGAAACAATCACGGGATTTAAGAATGCATGGGATAGACATAAAGGAATTCTGGAGGTCAGGGGTAAGGGGCAACAGACTTCCTGGAAAACATAAACTGAACTTACAAACTTAAATGGGCAGACTGGGTGGGCCATAGGCCCTTATCTGCCGACACTGTCTATGTATGTATCTATGTTATGTTATAGAGAATGATGAAATCAGAGTAGTAATGTAGTAAGAGAGAGTTTGTAGTAGAGTCAATGAATAGACGTGTTTGTCTTATGTATTTTCATTTCTGAAACAAGAGTCAACATTTTGAAGGTTTTAAAAATGTTCAGTCCTGTGCCCGGGGCGCTATGTAAAAAGTAAATATGTTGGCTCAGTTCTGTGGTATTTACTATTACAAGGTATGTGATAACATCATCCTACCTACTACACCCAGAGTATGAATATAGCATGTACATTGAACATGGAAGAGATTTTTAGAAATTGCAAGCGGTGGTCATGTTTGATGACATGAGTAATTAATTATGGAAGTAGGCCATGACAAGCATGGCAATCCCTTGTGAGGGAAGGCTTCTTGGGCTATCACATGGTGTTGCCTGTGCAACAGAACACTGTGTAGTACCTCCACAGGCTCAGAGCAATGGCACACAACAGTACTGGTCCCCATCCTCATGCTGCACAGCTGGCTCCCCGAGGTTGTCCATGAACTCCTGTCACCAGCTCAGAAACACAACATGCTACCTGCTGGGCCAATGGCAGGCCCTGCACACTAGGTTTCTTCACCTTTTTTTACATTTTGATCCCAAGTTTTAACTTAATCTTTTTATGATCCACCCCCCTAACCTCTCACTGTGACAGGTGTTATTTATAGAATACTGAGTGAAATGTCATTTTGTGCCTGTGGTATGAAAGTGACATCTGTCACGTTCATGAAGTGGTGTGAGTAATTGCAAGTTAAAACTATCTGTGAGTGAATGCTGAAAAAATTGAATGTATCTTTATAGCTTTGCTGTATTTTAGGATTTTGAACTCAGATGTTCAACCTGCTCATTTATAACCCAACTTTATGAACCTGGGAGGTGAAATTTCTAATCCTGCCTGAAAAGTGATTTTTGGGAGCAACTGCAAAATTACATTTTGGGCCAGGTTTGAAATATTTCACCTATGTCGTTCATGAGGTTGCATCCCCAAAAAAGCTGTGTTGAATGTTTGGTGTAAAAATATTGCAAAATAGAGAAGTTATGAATAAACTTCAAAATATTTCAACATCCACTCATAACTTCATAATTTTGTCATAGTTGTTCACCAAATTATCAACATGGTCTTCATATGACCCCACCTCATGAACCTGGTAGATAAAAAATGTTCAAAACCTGCCTCAAAGGGAATTTTGCAGAATGACTGCAAAATCCTCTTTTGGGATGGATTTGAAAATGTTCTCCTACCTTGTCTATGAGGTGGGGTCCAAAAAAAGCTTGATGAAAATTTGGCAAAAAAAAATATTAATAAATGACAAAGTTATGACTGAAAGTTCTAAACATTAAAAATACTTTGACCACACTTACCTTGTTTTCTCAGTTCATAGTCATTATTGAAGTAGGATGTGCTTTCCTTGCAGAGTGGATTTTCAGCACTGGACTTTTTTTGGTGAGTGAGGAGTGTGGAGGTTGTGGGTGCGGAGTTGGGGTCGGGTTGGGGTGGTTGGTCAGCAAACCACAAAATACATTGATGGATGTTTTTCTGCTTTTGAGGTTTAAAATAATAAAAAATACATTGTGATAATACAAAGGTGACACTGCAGATTGGGCAATACAGTGTCACAATGGTGGGAAGGTGATAAATATCGGACTTGGGGTGGTCTCAACTGCAACAGACACTGATGGATGGTTTGTGCTCTTCTGATTTCAAATACAAAAAAAGACATTGTGACACAATCCTGACTTTAATAACACGACTCAGATGACTGCCAGGTAATATCTTATAAATGAAAGGATCCAGCAACACTGTGATAGGTGCAGCTCAGTCCTTTTAACTACACAAAGTTTTCAGCCATCACCTAGCAGAACAGCATCATGATCAGACTCTCTCATCACTGGCCTGTCGCTGTCAAGCCTCCTGCAGCCTGAGTTGCATTGGATGTGAACGTGTCATGCCTCCGAAGCCTGCTACTCTAACAATATGTTTGTTTCATGCATGCATGCACAAACAAATATAATAATGATCAAGCTTACTGCTACATCGAGGTAACTACAGGAGCTAACACGATGCAGAATGACACTCTGAGCCTCCATTTAAATCCACGGGATCAGAGACTCCAGAAATTATTTTAGCATCTGCTTTTGTGAGTATGTGAGATGTTGCATTTCTCTTTGTGTTTGTATTCAAAATATGCTAATACAGTATTTCTGTGAATAAAAAAGATATTTGCAAAAAAATGCCTTTTTTTGCTACTATTTTACCTCCTCCTGGCAACCTGCTCTGCTCCCTCGTCCTTGCATCCTAGTAGAAATCCATCCACCATCCACCTCTACTGCAACTTCCTGCCAGCACCCTAGAACTCTTGCGGCTTTACTCCCTGCAGTGGGGTGGCAGGAAGCCCCCAACTCCTCACCTACGTGGATCCAGTTTTGGGTGCTACATTGGTTCCAGCAATCGCACGGATGGCAATCAAGCCACGTGAATAGGTGCCATCTTTTTCACTGTTTTTCTGTCCCCTGGAGCCTGGGGTGTGCAATGATGCTGGCAGAGGGGAGCACACATGCGTCTGCATGCACTCCCTCCAGGCATCTGTCCCAAACTCCTCCTCAATCAACTAGCCAGCGCCCAGTCCCCCAGCCACTGCAGGGGGTGACCATGCATCAACTAGTGAGGACCCCCCCAGAGAAGGAGAGCAGTTTGTCAGACATTCAATCCTTCTTGACCCCTGCCAACCCCTGGCGGCCCATGCTCATTCCCGAACAAGGGTCACCGGTGTGTCACGAGGTAAGACGTCCAACACCTCAGCCTTTAACACCACCGGGCTAGCTAAAAAAACTGTCTTTTTAACTTTGTACCATTTTGCATTTTAGCTTCCCAACATTCTTGCATGATCCAAGACCCATATGAACAGCCATCAGAGAAGAAGAAAGAAATGAAAGACCAGAAAAAGTCCAAAGATAGTAAAAAGGAGGTGTCAATAAAGAGTAGAAAGGAGTACAAATCAGTGGACAGCAGGCCAGACAAGATGGGGGAAGTGGAGCAGAAATCAAAGAAGTAGATAGAGCCAAAGGCCAAAGCAGGTAAGCATATAGATATACAATAATAATAATGACTGAGGGTGTGGCAGAGACTGGTCTGTCCCAGACTCAGCCTGTACAGTTACCAACTTCTCAACCCTTCAGATGGTTGAATGGTACTTCAGTAGTTGCCACCACTCAGTATAGACACTGTCTCAGGGTATCTATAGGTCTGAATCCCTCTACAGCCATTGCCCATACAGTACAGCACCCCTTGCCAAAGGGCAAATGACCCACTCCTCTCTGTCACAGCTGAGAACATCTTACTTTACAAACAAAATATGTAACTGTAGCCTTCTCTTCATAGGTAGAAACATTTATTGTCAATTATAAATCAGTTATCTGTACCTCAAATGACATGATGAGACCAGATCTGTATGATTATTTTATTTAGTGTGATTTTATTATTTGTTGTATTGTACTAGAGACTTGTATGTAACCCTAATGTTTTACCCTTTTTCTCGGGCATGGCTGAAAATGGTTTTTTGAACCAGTCCACTTTCCTGGTAAATCAAATAAATAAACAAATGAATAAATAAAAATAAACAAAGGACTCGGTCACAAAAGCATGAAGTATATAAAAAATGTTAACACTGCAAGATATTTACACATATAATACAGGATACTACACAAAGACTATGGAGAACAGTAGCAACATAAGTTTGGAGGCAGTATAGCATAGTGGTTAAGAGTACTGAGCTGCAAACCTGAAAAAGTGGATTTGAATCCCACAGCCACCACTTGCATACTGTGTGACCATAAGCAAGTCACTGAACTACCCTGTGCTACCAGGACATAACTAGAAGCAAGTTTTAGATTAAGTGTGTCTTTCCTGGCCCAAAAAACTATACAATAAATAAAACTCTACAGATGTAAAAAGAAAGTGTTTTGAACAGTATGAAACACAAAGAAAACCCTAGCTCTCTCTTCTCTCTCTATTAAGCAAAGTAGAATAGCTTAGCACACAGGACACCCTGGTGAATTAGGGCAGACTCAAAACTTAGATGTTGACCATTCAGAGTCCCAAACCTAACTAATTCTTTTAGGATGTGGCAAGTCCTCAAAACCCTTCAGCTGCCAGCCCCCCCCAATAACGCATCATCCAGTATGTCACTCTGACATCATAAATTCAACATTTTTTTTTGTGTGTGTACTGGAAACCCTCCTATCTGGAAAACTGGTACAAACTGGAATCTTGAGTTTTTGTGGTTTCAGAAACCTTCTCATTTTTCTGAACCCTGTCTGCCTCAGCAGAGGTGGCTACATTGGTCATTAGCTAGTAGCAGTTTTTTGACATAAGACACATCTTTCCTTTGAACCTCTCCCACTGACTGTCCAGGATCCTGTCATAATGCAGGACAATAGATATAGTAATTTCCCTCAGAGAGAATTGATCTGTCTCTGATAAAAATCTTGACCTTTTGCAGGAATATCAACTTTATCCCTTTAGCTGCAAAATGCTGATACCCATGCAGAAAGAGTTAAATGAAAAAAAAAATACAGTAACAGGTATACATAGGACATTTTTACTGAGGGTCATATTGAAAATGTGTACAGGAGGATAGCAGGGATGAGAGGCAGAAGCATTTTCTGGAATTTCTAGTATGGGAAAGAAAACTACAAAAAGGGGCCAGCTTCACTGGCCCCACTGGCTCTTTTCACCCCTGAGATGACAAAAGAAGTGAGTCAGAATGAACTTCACAGAGGAGCAGTGCAGAGCTGGGTTTGAGTGCCATAAAAGAAAAAGAAACACCCAGAGCAGCAGCAGGAATCAGCAGGGAACCACGTGAGTATGTCAATAAAAAAAATGTTTACAAAGGAGAATTTATTGACGGTTTTATTTTGTTAGGTAAATATGAAATTCAGAGGGCGGAGGACTTGGCCATCCTCTGTACCACCTCTACTATATCAATAATAAGTGTGGTCTTACCAGGGATCTATAACGGGTAGAAGCACCTCCTTTCTTCTATTAGTGATGTCCCTGCTTCTGCACCTCATCCTTCTGTGTGCCCTCTGAACTGCTCTATCACATTACACTGATTGTAAACTAATTGCTTCAGGTGGTTTGTAATTACCACCCCAAGGTTCTTCTTCTCAGCTGTTACCTCCATTCCACACCCCTCATCCAGTACTCTGTTTTCAGGTTCCTGACCCCAGTGTGCATGACACTGCATGACACTGCACTTTTAGCTTTAGATTAAAGCAGCCAGACAGGCAGATTGTTATATTTTCTGTGGATACAGTCAAGAGGAGTTCTGTGTGTCAGAGACAGGAGTCAGCAAGTGGGTAAAAGTCTTGGACTGGTGAAACTAAGCAGGAAATTCAGTGGATTTTGGTTACAGGCCATGGTTAATCTTTTATGTGTCTTTCACTAGAAACATTCAAAACTGAAAGTAATTACAGGAGTCTTTAGTCAGACAAATTCAGTATAAATAAATGGCCATGCTCACCAGAATATCAAGGTAATTGCTGAAGAGGTGCAAAGCTTGACTATTTTTCTTCATTTAAATGAATGGGACCAAAAACTCCATGTCGACTCCATGTCAAGACCCCATGTCAAGATTTGCTTTTGTGGGTATGTGGGGTGCTGTATTTCTCTTTCTGTTTGTAGTCACACATGTGCTATTATAGTATTTCTGTGAATAAAACAGAGGTTTGCTAAAAGAACTGTTTAACCCTGTACCCTTTTTAACTTCAGCCTCTCTAAGTGTCCCCATGATCCAACACCCATGTGAGCTGCCATCAGAGAAGGATAAAGAAATGAAGCAAAAAAGAAAAATGAAAGGCAGCAAGAAGGAGAAGCTGAAGAGATGAAAGAAGGACAAGCCACAGGACAGTAGGACAGACAAGGTGGGGGAAGAGGAGCAGAGACCAAAGGAGAATACAGGGACACAGCAGCCAGAGGCCAAGCAGGTGAGCATTGAAATATAACAATTGAAATTTGTACAGGAGGATAGAAGGGGTGAGAGGGAGAAATATCTTCTGGTATTTCTAGTGGAATGGCACAGCAAATAAGACATGGTGGAATGACAGATGTATGGGCCTAGGGGAGTGGTGTGAAGTTCAGATTCAGTAGATAAAGCAGCAGCCATTTGTTTATGAATGGAGAGGGAAATACCAATCACTGAGTATCAAAGTGTAGTGGCAAGAAATTTAAACTTTGCATATGATAGTGCCATAGAGGAAAGATCAAATGAGCTAAGTAAGTCTTGTTCAATACATAGCCATAACTGAAAATATGTCAAAGCTTCAATGGTAGCTGTAGGGCATAACCACTGTAAATGTTTACTTAATTGAAAAGACCAGTAATAAAGCCAAAGATTCGGGAGTTGGAGGCCTCTAAAATTTTTGGGGGCAGATAATTTGCTGTACACCCAACATGGGGATTGCTGGCCCAAATAAAAGTAGATACAATAGAGTGTACAATTTTAAACCAGGACAGTGGAATATAAACATGTAACATTTACAGTACGTTGAACAGTCTAGGGAGGATGTTCATTTTGATAAAGTAAGAAGGAGATTCATCCAACAATCTAAATCAGACTTAAGGATGTGGATGGTCACGTCTAAATTAAGCCTTTTGAATTGGGTAACATGATTCGAAAGCTCAATTTCTAGGTAGCGGACATTGTTAGATGCCCAAACCAACTCAAGATGGGAAATCTCTGCAAGGGAGAAAAAATGATTAAGTGGTATTACTACAGTTTTAGAAGCATTTAATTTATCATTTGAAAGGGAACAAAAAAAAACCACCAATGGTGTCCAGAATAGCTGAGCTAGCTTGAGCAGGGTGAGTAACGTGTAGCAGAATGTCATCTACATAAACAGAGATTTGGTATTGGGAATGTCCTATAGGTATGTCTGTAATACACAGGTGAGCTTTAAGTTTGAGTACCAGAGGTTCCAGGTAGAGATTAAATAACAATGGGGACAGTAGGCAACCCTGTGTAGTGCCGCTAAACAATGTGAGCAAAGGGGAAAGGGCCCCATTGCAATATGTTGTAGTACTGGCTTACACTTTTGAAGGGGGAAAATCAAACTGAGAGAGAACTAAGAATAAGAATTGCCAATGGACCCAATCAAAGGCTTTTTCAGCATTTAGGGATACCAGAACTGTGGGAAGCCCCAGGTCCCTAGACACCTAAAGTATGTGGGCCATGTTATGCACGTGATCTAACCTAGATGGCATAAATCCATCCAGTTCAGGGCCAGTTAAAGGGTCCCATACTTTCTTAATACAATTAGCAAGTATCTTAGAAAGGAGTTTAAGGTCCTAGTTCATGAGGTATATAGGACTATAATTAGGTATACTTCCATGGTCTTAGCCCTGTTTAGGTAGAAGAGCTATGTGAGCTACAGCTATGGTAGGGTCTGATATTCCATTTTACAAAATCTCAGTGAAAACTTGGGTAAGAATTTGAGCCAGATCTTGAGCAAAGGTTTTATAAAAGTTTGATGTGAAGCCATCTGGGCCCAGAGCTTTGTCTAAACTCAAAGAAGAGATAGCTGCAGAGACTTCTGCAATTGAAATGGGTTGCAATAATTCCATTTGTTGAGGCACAGATAACATTGGAAATGTAATAGTATCCAAATAAGAGGAGTTAGCTTCTAATGATGGAGAAGAAGGAATTGGGCCATACAATGTTTTGTAATAAGTATAAAGTTCAGTGGTGATGTCCCCGGAGCATGATTTAAGGGATTGGTCGGAGAGTGAACAAACAGGTGGAGTAATCTGAGATGCATCCTGTTTACGTAAACAAAGGGCCATTAGCTTTACCACCTTTTCTCCTCAATCTAAATATTTAAATTTCAGACATTTCCCAACAGGGCATCCTGCAACAGATCAACGGGCAGGTATTTGTGAATCAGGAAACAAGTTGAGTAAATATGTTGGAAGTTCAAATTGGGCTTCAGCAACCAAGTGAAACCATTTATCCCCGATGCAGCAGTCCTTCATAAAGTTGCAGGGTAGTGAAGCTGGAATTTTATGCCTGCAGTGTAGAGTTTCTTTTTAATGTCTTTGTATGCCTGTTGCTTGGCATGGATACTGGGACTGAGATCACTAAAGATGAAAATTCGTACCCCCCTCCCACCATAACTGCCACTGCTCATGGACTTTAGTAAGGATATGGATTTTGTAACTGAAATTCAGCAGGTGAAAAATCAACATGCAGGGCTTCTCTCCCAGATTAGGAATGGAACACAAGGAGCGGGGAGCATGCTGTACGTTATAGGTGGCTTCATAAGATGACAGACCCTCTGTTTTCTCCAGCAAATTTTAAACAAAATGAATAGGGTCTTTCCCTTCAGATCTTTCTGGAATGCCCAATATTATCAAATTGTTGCACCTACTATGCACTTTCTGATCTTCAAGCCTCTCTTTCAACTGCGGTAGTTTGTGGTGCATATCAGTAATCTCTGACTCTGTCTCAAACATTTTATTTTCCAAAGAAGAAATCCAGGCTTTGGAGTCAGAAAGACACTGCTCAAGAAGCTCTAAGGTAGGTTTGACATATTTGAAGTCAGAGACTGGCTCAAAAAGCAGAGTTTTAATTGTATTAAGATCATCGGAGAAGTGATCCATTGTAGAGTTGTCAGCCTCAGGAGCCAGGGAGGTGGGTGGTGAGGTGTCCTCCTTAGGTCATTGGGTGGGTGAAGAGCACACTGAGAGAAGCTCCGGGAGAGGGTCCACCTCCATTGTTTGTTGTTCTGTCACTATTTCAGCAAAAATCCGGCCACCACAATTAACAAAGGTAACTTCATTAAGCACCAAAATCATTCAAAACGCTTGGTAGATTCCTGCAGCAGTGAAATTAAGGCTTTTTTTATGCAATCTTACTTGGAGCTAGTGCAGGAGTGACCGCACTTCAGCTAGCCATCATGTGACTCCCACCTTCTAATTGTTCTGAGCCCTGTCAGCCCCAGCAGGGGTGGATGCATGAGTTATTAGCTATAAGCAGTTTCTTGACATGATAAGACGCCTCTTTCCTTTGAAGCTCTCCCATTAACTGCTCAGGATCCTGCCGTAATGCAGGACAATAGAGACAGTAATTTCCCTCAGAGAGAACTGGTCTGTTTCTGATAAAAATCTTGATATTTTAGAGGAATATCAACTTTATTCCTTCAGCTGAATCATTCGGATACCCATGCAGAAAAAATTAAATGAAAAAAAAATTACAGTAACAGGTATACATAGCAAATTGCTTCTGAGAGTCATATCAAGCATGTGTACGGGAGAATAGCAGGGGTGAGAGGCAGAAGCATTTTCTGGAACTTCTAGTATGGGAAAGGAAACAAAAACAAAAGGGGCAGCTTCACTGGTCCCACTGGCTCCTTTCATCCTTGAGATGGCAAAAGAAGTGTCAGAAAGAACTTCACAGGGGAGCAGTGCAGAGCTGGCAGTGAGTGCCATAAAAGAAAAAGGAACAGTCAGAGTTGAGAAGCAGGGGGAATCAGTAGTGAACCATGTGAGTATGTCAGTAAAAAAAACAGTTTACAAAGGGGAATTCATTGACAGTTTTATTTTGTTAGATAAAGATGAAATTAAGAGGGGGGAGGGGATTCGGCCATCCTATGTACTTTGTCTACAATATCAATATTCTAAGTGTAGCCTTACCAGGGATCTGTATGGAGCAGAATCACCTCCTTTCTTCTGCTACTGGTGTCTCTGCCTCTGCACCCCATCCTTCTATTTGCCCTCCTAACTTCTCTATTACATTAAACTGATTGCCTCAGGTGGTTTATAATTATCACCCAAGGCTCTTTTCCTCAGCTGTCACCTGTATTCCACACCCCTCATCCAGTACTCTGTTTTCAGGTTCATGACCCCGACGTGCATGACACTGCATTTTTTGCTTTAGATTAGAGTTGCCAGACAGGCAGATTGTCATACCTTCTGCATAAAGGCAGATCTTTCCCTGAATCCCCTTCCCAACATCACATACAAAGATGTTAAAAGGAGAGAGCTCAACGTTGATCCTTGGGGAACCCACTTGTGACTTTCACAACCTCAGAGAATTTCCTATTCAAGGGCACCCTTCCTCCTAGCCAATTTCTAATCCTCTGTATCCTTCCTCCCAGCCAATTTTTAACCCTCTGTATTCTTCCTCCCAGCTAATTTCTAAACCCTCTGTATCCATCCTCCCAGCCAGTTTCTAACCCTCTGTATTATTCCTCCCTGCCAATTTCTAACCCTCTGTATCCTTCCTCCTAGCCAATTTCTAACCCTTTGTATTCTTCCTCCCTGCCAATTTCTAACCCTCTGTATCCTTCCTCCCAGCCAATTTCTAACCCTCTGTATCCTTCCTCCCAGCCAATTTCTAACCCTCTGTATCCTTCCTCCCAACCAATTTCTAACTCTCTGTTTTTTTCCTCCCAGCCAACTTCTAACCCTCTGTATTCTTCCTCCAAATCAATTTCTAACCCTCTGTATCCTTCCTCCCAGCCAATTTCTAACCCACCCTTTTCCTCACTGACCCTCCCACCTCCTACGTGTAACACAGTGGTCTCTTTCTCTTCCTATTTTTTACTATTGCCATAGCAAGGAGATTATAAGCTTCCAGAATCCCCTGTTAAGCTATATTCCATTTGCAGTCTACCTCCACAGCACCCTCCACCCCCTCTAGCTTTTCCAAGCAGCTCCCCTGAGTGCCTCCTGCTTCTTGGTGTAATGAGCCACCCTGAAATCCAATATTTCTGTTAGTGACAGCTTGCTGTCTACCACCAGTCTTATTTCAAAATTACATGGTCTAATAGTCATTGGATTCCAGAGGTCCATGGACAGATATTAGTGGTGTGTGAAGTGCAAAAAGTTTGGTGCACAAATTATTTTACCAAGTTCCATAAATTTGAGAAGTTAATCCACACTGCAGAAGTGACACTTAGCACTGGACTGGAAGCAATAGTCCAGGTGAGGCCTCACCAGAAATCTGTATAGGGGAAGTATTACCTCTTTTCTTCTGCTATCAATACCCCTCCCAATACATCACAGTATTCAGTTAGCCTTGCTACAGGCTTTGTTGCACTGGCTCATTTGTTTAAGGAAGTTACTGATGATAACTCCTAGATCCCATTCCTCTTCTGTAGTGCTAAGTCTCACCCCATCCACCCATCCAGTACTCCATCTTGGGGTTCCTTTTCCCTAGGTGCATTACCTTGCACTTTGTGGCATTGAATTTTAACTGCCAGACCTTTGACCACCCCTCTAGTTTTTGTAGGTCCCTCTGCATATCCCTTATTCCCTCATCACTGTTAACCCTCCCACATCATCTTCATTGTGTCATCTGCAAAGAGACTCAGTCTGCCCTGGACTCCCTCACCAGTGTCACAGATTACCATGTTGAAGAGGACTGGACCCAGGACAGATCCCTGCAGGACCCCACTCATACCCCCCTCTCTTCTGATTTAACCCCTTGACCACTACCCTGTGCTGCCTTCCTTCTAGCGAAATACCCACCCAGTTCACTATGGTTTTAGCTGCACCCAGATCTTCCATCTTTTTGAGCAACTTTTTGTGTGGTACCAAGTCAAAAACCTTGCTGAAGTTAAAACACAGGAGATCCACAGCATGACCCTTGTCTACTTCCTTAGTCACCCAGTCAATGAAATAAAAATCAAGTTAGACTGGCAAGACCTTCCCGCCATGAAACCATCTTGTTTACTACACTGGAGCCTGTTGTTCTTTAGGTAGTCCACATCTTTATAACTGTTACAACTGTTGGTGTGGTAGGAGCCTGTCACAACACAACACCATATATCAATTATAGGACTTGAGAAAAATTCAGGGACTAGGTAATGTTTGTGTATTGTGCTTTTCATGCAAATTGAATACCACAGTGTTTTACAACAAAAAAACAGTAGTTAGAAAAGAGAGGAATAGTACAAGGACTGCAGTTTGGGGAAAACATCAGAGAGGAAATCAGAAATCTGTTTTATATATATTTTAATTTTCTTGAGGCAAAAAGATGACAGCAGAATTTAAACAGGATAGACAAGAGGCTGTTTGAGGTTCACCAGCAAGGCAAGAAGCTAGCAGAAAGATAACAATGGCATAAATCAGGGTTCAGTATAGAGTAAGAGAGGAATTCAGATTTTTCTTTTCCTACCATGCTATTTCTCCCTATGATCTCACCAGCCAGCACCCCCAGCACTGCCATTGACCTTATTACTGACTTATCAGTTATCCATTGCTTTCCTAAGACTATAATGTGGTGGGTGGCCAGCTGTGGGTAGCCATAATTTTCCTCCTTCCTCCTGGTTTTCTCCCCTGGGGTGTTGGCATACAGTAATATGGTCATGTATGCATATGGTGGCACACATTCATAACAGGCATCTGGCTGTGACCCCTTCCCTCTAGTGTTTTGTGACCCCTTCCCTCTAGTGTTCCCGACAGTACTGCTGACAGTTCTCCACCAGTGAGCAGTCATGCAGTAGGAACAGCATCTTCCCCTCCCTGAGGAAGGAGAACAGTCCCTGGGATGATTAATCCTTTCTCTACCAGTCAGCTCCCAATGGCTTGTGCTAGTTCCCAAACATGGATTGCTGCCATAGAGCCCAATAACTCTACCACTGTGCCGCCTGGCTTGCTCAGGAATTTAAACATTTATTTATTTTTCAAGTTTTTAATTTTTTTCTGTTATTAAGTAAACAAAAACAGGTGAAGAAGAGACAGAGAAGTAAAATTGGAGAGGCAGGGTGATGTGGACTGATAATGGCAGCAGGAGTCACTATGGCCACAGCCTGGATGGGACAGAGAGTTCACCACCGCCACCATGCACAGCTGCCATTCCTTTGAGAAGAGTACACTAGTTGACATGTGGCATCTGCAGTGTAGCCTCCATGGACACAACTCTGCATCTGATATCCCTCATCTCAATGTAGAGTTGTGGCTCTTCAGTTTTCGTGCAAGTTAATGGAGGATGCAGAGGAGAGGATCTGAAGTTGGAGTCTTAGGTACTGTCCCCCACAGCCCTGGAGTCAGGTTCCTGGTGCTGCTTCCAGTCCCCCCCACAATCCCCCTTCAATAACCAGGCACTTTGCTGTCACTTGCTGCACAGCCCCTCCCACAGTGGCAAAAAAAAGACAGCTAGGTGAAGTTTGGGGCAAAGTGCAGGCAAAGTAACAACAGACAAAGCTGACAAAAAATGTTCTACATTTGTGAAGTGATGATTTGTAAAGGGGAAGTTGGTCACTTCACCAGAACTTTGTCTTTGAATTAAAACTTCACAACATCTCTGAGACCACCATTGTGCTGTCCCAGTTTTGTGAGGACTTAGTCTAGACTATCCTATCCTCTAGGTCCCTCTACCTCCTGTTCTGGGAAGGCCTCTATCACCATCTGATTTCTAGTACTTACTTTTACTGGGACACTCCAGTCCATGTTAGGCATGCTACAGTTCCCTGTTAGCAGCACCTCACCCTCTTAAGCTGCCCTTCTTATCACCCTTGTGATCTTCTTGCATACCTTCTTCTTCTAATAAGGTCACTTTAATTCTACACTTTCCCTAATTCATTGAAATGTAAACCTTAGATGTCAAGGCCTTGTTCAAAGATTTTGCAAGATGGAGCTGCCCACATGGATTTGTCTACACTGGCACACAATCATCACCCATATAACATAGATGGCACCCAATTGCATCACTTCTTCTACCAATGTAAGTGTGAATGTCAGACTAGCAGATTTTTTTTGTGTGTGTGTTATCCATTTTTTGCCGACAAGGTTTATTTTTCTGTGGCAGTTGCTCATTAGGGAAAGTTTGTCAGTTATTAATGTCATTACCAAGTAAAGAGCTTTTTGGACATTGTTGCTTTGAAAGTAGATGTATTAGGAAGATGGCCATGGTCTGTGCATATTGTTTGGGTCTAGTCCATAATGCAATACAATTGTGACATCTGCCAAAATGTCAACAAGGCCATACAGAGAGACAGGTATAAGGCTTTAGATCATTTTGTAGAATAAATGGAAAAAGCTACTGTAGTGTTTGCCAAGTCACAAAACCTGACAATGGAAGAAAATAAAAATGGTTAGCTATCGATAAATAATCAGAGTCACCCATAAGCTGGCATTGTGGTTGCCATGGAAAACTGCTGCCTGATCAGAGTTTTCCTCTTCACTGACGGAGATCCACCAGGGGTTGGCTGGAATTGGACTGCTCATCATAAGTGAGTCGGTGCTCCTCTGAGCATCAGTGATCCAGATCCCCACTCATAAAAAGAGATTGTAAGTCTAAAGATTCATCTGGCACATCTGCAAAGTCACTGGGTTCAGGCTCTGCTAGGCCAGAACCCCTCCTAGAGGCTCAGATCCAAATTCTAAAGTACCACAGTCTCTTATTTGCACTTCAGGTACTGCATCATTGAGTACTGTCTCATTGATGCCAACAATTAGAAAACCATCTTCATCCTGGGTGCTCTTCTGGCAGAATTCTACAATTTGAGAAAGAGTTTGCTGCTGTCTGTGCCACAGGTTCTCACCCAGCTTCCTCCCCTGTTGTGCCCCATGTGGTCTTCTACCCCCCCCCCCGAAAAGGAGGACTGGGTGTACAATCCTAGTAAGTTGTGTTGTGTTCAGATCTTCCAAACCAGAGTTTGTGGTACTTTTCATGACTGGGTGGGTACCTAAGCCCCAAATCTTAACTCTATCAAATTTTAGTTTTGGTGATTGTTTGTGGGTGACTCATGGCTGTGCTGCTGCTGGGTCAGGGTCAGCGTCAGGCTGCACCAGGCTTCAGCTTACCTTCCCACTACAAAACAATCTTGTGAAATGCTTTATCCAGTTGCAGCTTATTCTTCATGACAGGCAGTGAGTGCCATGCCTGGCCTTCCTGTGGGAGCCGTAGTCCCTCGCCCCCAAAAATCTTGTGAAACACTTTATCCAATTGCAGCTTAGTCTTCATGACAGGCAGTGTGTGTCATGCCTTACCTGCCATAAAGATAAAGCAAGACAATCCTGAAAGGGCAGCAGGGAGGACTGGGAGAGGAGGAGGAGCCACAGGGAAAGGTTTCACTATGGTACCCATCACCACAGCAAGTAGCAGTTCTGTAAGTATCAGTCATAGTCACGTGTCCAATGGTGGGGGTAATGTACATGGTGAGGTTGTTAGAAGGAGAAGGACATGGACAGGGAGAGGTGTTGATGGTTCTGGAGGTGGTGGTTGTGGGTTTGAGACTGAGAGGCGTACTACAGTGGGTCATCTAATACTGCATCCAAAGAAACCATGGGGATTTGTTAGTCCACAGAAGTCAGCTTGTTATATGGCCACTTTAAGCAGGAGCTTTCCCAGTCAAGTCACAGTCAATGTCCAGTGGTGCATCTGGTGGTGCTAAAACCAGCCCTAACAAGGCAGAAACACACAGGACATCCACTGCTCATGGTCCTTCTCTTTCTCCTCCTCTTCTAAGTACCTTGCTTTCCCCTACTACACCTGGTGGTGATGTAATACCAAGGGATCCTCCATCCCATTCCAAAGATGTACAAGGAAGCCCTCCACCTGTGCATCTTGTGAGAACCACACAATAGCAGCTGGCAGTGCCAGTTGGGGAGTCAACTCAACAACCTATACACCCACGCCATGCTGAGCACCAAGAAAAGTTTCTAGTTGGCCACCACTGGCTTGAGACATTATATGATGCTCCTCCTCTGAATGTACCCCCAGATCACAATTTAATGGTGTGTCTGGGTGGGGGGGTCTAGCACTACTGTCATTCTGTTACCTGAGGAAAAAGAATTGGTTGGTGTACATGGCAAGGTGCCCCTCTGTTTTATAAAAGCAAGCCAGTGGCATGTCCTCCACCAGCACAGCCAGTTGCAGTGGAGGAGAGTGCCACAGGGTAAGAAGATATGGAAGTGGTAGTGCCAGAGGGAGGAGAGGTGCCTGTGATTCAAAGGGGGAAGCAGAAGCACAGGAAAAGGAGGAGGCAGCAGGAAAAGAGCATGGGAAAGGTGAACCATCAGTTGAACGCATGGTAAAGATGGGTAGGGAAAGAGAAGTTGCGGAGGAGGAGCAGGTAACATTGGAGGAGGAGGAAGCAGGAGGCGGAAAGAGGAAGTGGAGGTTGAAAGTCTGTTGTCAGTTACAACAAGCTCATCTGATGAGGAATATGATTCTGATGAGTGGAGGTCGCTACCACCAGTATGGGAAGACAAGAGTGGGAAAGTAAGAGAAACAATGAAGAGGAGAAAAAGGAAAAAAAACATTCACAAACAGGGAAATCCAAATCCCAGGCCAATTTCCCAGTCCCACCTGATAAATCTGATAATATTACTGCTGCTCCTACCACTGGTAATTTTGTGAAGCAGCCACATCATACCTCCCCCATGATCAGGAAAAAAAATCCTGCAGTTGTCACCCTATTTCTTCTAAAGCCCACTGATCCCACAGGCTAGTGGTCATATAGCTAAGAAAGCTGAGAGTTGTTCCACAGTATGGGACTATTTTAGGAGTGACTCCACAAATCCACTGAGAGCATGTTGCAATATGTGTGAGGAAAAGATCAGCCAGGGTCAATCCACATGGACTTTGGGAACCAGTGTTCTGGGGGAACCAGTGTTCTGTCTAATAATCTAAAGAATGACCACGGCATCTTGCTAGCAGTCACGTCCCTTCACAATCCACACACAGTTCAGACTTAGCAGCAGCAGCAGCAGCCAGGTATGTGTGGTTTGATCAAATACTTTGTTTAAATTATGCAGCCACATGGCATCAGCAGTCAAAGTCAGCTGACACTAGTGGCACTCCTTCCATAACACCATTCCAAACAACAACAGCACCACCACCACTAGGCAAGTATAATAGTGGTAGTGAATGCACCAGCACCAGTGCTAGTCTAGAATTCATTGCTACCAAACACACTACATTTCAGGAGTCATTAGATGCATGCACAAAAAATGCTTCCTACTCATCCAGCTGCTGTGCAAATCACTCAATTGATAGGTGAGATGATGGCCTTGAGCTGCAGCCATTCTCCATGGTGGAAGACACTGGCTTTCAAAGACTCTTATATGTGTTGAAACCAAAATACAGCATTCCACCATGCTTCATGTTTTCTCTGTATGTTCTCCCTGCAATGTATGAGGCTATACACATGCAGATGGTGACTCATCAGAGGCAGGTAGAGGGGGGACATATGTATTCCACTAGTGACATCTGGAGCAGTACTGCAAACCAAAGCTTTCTGAGTCTCACTGCTCATAGGGTTGTGTCAAGCACCAGCTGCACCGAATGCTGCCTCCCTTCACCACCAACACCAGGCCCTGCAGGAGGTTATCATAAAGCAGACAGGCCTAAAAAAGAAAAGTGCTATAGAGAGTGCCTTACATAATGTGTCAGTCATAAAGGGGAAACACAGTGGGGAGAACGTTCTGTGCTTCCTACAAGGAAAGGAAAGGGAAAGGAGAAATTGTTTAACCAGGAAAGGCACACTAAGCTGAAGCTTGTTTCTAGGTGCAACCTGGGAGCACAAGAAAGTTAAGTGACTTGCTCAGGGTCACACAGTATGGAATTGGGGGCTGTGAGATTCAAACCCAGGTCTCCTAGTTTGCAGCTCAGAGCCCTAAACCACTGCACTATACTGCCTCCTCAGCATTGCTGGACATCTGGATATACCCTTACAACCTGAAGGTGGGAAGTTTTGTGACAGACAGTGGGAGTAACATGCTGAAGGCCATGAATGATGGGGATTTCTGCCATGCACCTTGCCTTGCACATGGACTGAATCTGGTGGTGGTGAGTTATGTGCTTGAGAAGCATGTATGGTTAAAGGAAATACTGGACACTGTTAGGGACATTACAAGATATTTCAGTCACTTCCCCAAACGTGCTGAGCACCTCTGACATTACCAACAGAAGCACAATGTCCCCCAATACTTCTTGATTAAAGACATGGTGGCAAGGTGGAACTCTATCATTTACATTGTGGAAAGACTGGTGGAACAGAAAGCTGTGTTTCACGCTATGGAATTTGATGATGTGCCTTGTGGGAAATACCTGTCCCAGACACAATGGTGTGTGCTACAAAGGCTGGTTCCACCTCTGAGACCTTGTGAACAGGCCTCCAAAAATCTGTCTGCTGAATCCACTACTCTTAGCATGGTCCTGCCTAGTGTGACTCTACATGACCAACACACACAACATTATATAACATCTACCAGAACAACAACCCAACAAAGCATGGCCGATCATCATGGTGCCAGTGGTGGTGCAGGTAGATGTGGTGGTGGTTGCAGCATTGGTGGTGGTGGAGGTGATGATAATGACTTCAGCGGTGGTGATCTGGATTCTAGTGCTGGACAAGGTGGATGCAGCTGGATGCAGTCCTTATTGGAGAAGTGGCACATAACTTGAAGAATGATTTCAAAGTGTTCAACTGGACACTCAGTTTGGCATGGCAACATTACTGGATCCCAAATATAAACATGTCTATATTCCTTCTGAACACATTGACTATGTCACACAGAAAGACTTGCAGACAATTCAGATAGAGCAGTGCAGACAATGCACAGAAGCCAAAACTCAACTTCCTCCTTCTCTTGGCTCTTGGGCCTATTTCCCATGCTACCAGTGTTGGAGGGAGCATCAGCACCAATGTGGCGGCGGTGGTGGTGGTGGTGGTGGTGGCGGTGGTGGTGATAATGATGAGGACATCAGATAGGAGAAGGAAGAAATTGATGATCCAATTCCAGAAGACACAACAAAAGATATGTGGGAGCTGTTTGACACACAATGTCATGCAGACATTATGGATGAAGGCATGGACATGCCACCAGACTACATGGTGGAGGCATATTTAGCAAAGCCACTGTCTACCCAAATTACTGCTGCCAGCAAATTCTGGCAGAACAGAAGAGTGATTTGGCCTGTACTGCATAAGTGGCTTAGTACTTTCTAGAATGTCCCCCAACATCGGCTGCTTCTGAAAGGTGTTTCAGTACAACTGGAGATATTGCCTCACCACACAGCACAAGATCAGAGCTGGACAGCATTGAATTCCTAGCCTTTCTGAAACTGAATTTACCACACATCAACTTCACCTATCCATTCCATTATTTTAAATTCAAATGGTTGTTATCAACTAACCCTGTACTTCCTTCAAGCAAGTCGCCTTCCACTCCTGCTGGTACTAGCAGCACCACAGGCTGGCTCAGCACCACCACTCCTGGCAGCGTAGTCACCAGCAGGGAAAGGATCTGGACACACCCTGACACCTCAAGTCCTCCAGAAGATAGTACACAACTTTTACCGTGTCGTCACCAGGAAGCTCAAGGTGAGCAGGTGGCAGATGCTGCCTGCCTCAGTGTAACTCAAACTCAGCCTCACATACTTACAAACAGTCAGTGCTACTTAAATCAGATCTGTGATGTCACCTAAACCACTGGCACGGCACTGGCATAGGGCGACAATGGTCAGGCAGCATGGGATGGGAAGCAGTCTGGGAGGATGCCAGAATGATGCTTCCATTGAGCAGCAGCTGTTTCAGTAAAGCCTAGCACTAAATGTAACAAAAAAATGTAAAACTTAAAAATATTTACACAAAAATAAAAACGTAGAGACAATGGGGGGCTTCAGTGCAGCCAAGGAAACTAAGAATTCTGATAGTTCTGAGCACTATAACATACATGTTAGTAAAAAGTAAAAAAAAAAAAAGAATAAAATTAAATATACTTACAAATAAAAAAATAAATAAATAAAAAGTAAATACTAACGAAGGGGGCTTCAGCCCAGCCAAAGAAGAATTTGTATAGCTTGCTCATAGCACTACGTGTTAGTCAAAAACCAAAAAACAGAAAAAGAGCTTATGAAAAATCTTAAAACAGTAGACACTATGGTGGGGGGTTCAGTGCAGCCAAGGAAAGTAAGAATTCTGATACCTTTAGCACTATTGCATACTTGTTAGTAAAAAGTAAAAAAAAGAAAAAATTAATTATACTTTACAAAATATAAATACAAAATAGGGACTGGGGAGGCTTCAGAACAGCCGAGGAAACTAATAATTCCTATAACATACTTTTAGCACTATGTGTTAGTCAAACATGAAACATAAATAATAAAAATGCATACAGAAATTTGTAAAAACAGTATGGACTATGGGGAGGCATTAGCACAACCATGGAAACTAAGAATTCTGTTAGTTCCTAGCAGTATGTGCTAGAAAAAAAAATTAAAATATTTAAAAAAAAAAAAGGAGGGACTATGGGGAGGGGGCTTGAGCACATCCAAGGAAACTAATAATTCCTATTGCTCTTAGCAGTGAGCACTACATGTTAGCAAAAAAAAATATTTAAAAATATTTACAAAAACATTAACAATACAAGTAGGGATTATGGGGCGGTGGGTGGGCTTCCACTCAGACAATGAAACAAAGAAATCCCATACCTCTTAGCACTACAAGTTAGCAAAATACTATAAAATAATAAAAAATCTTACAAATATTTACAAAAAATAAAAAAAGTAAAAATGCTCATTTGGGACGGTAAGGTTGCCAATACAATGCCCTTGTATAGTATGGTAGTACTTGCACTTTTTTTATGGTGCATACTTTAAGGGAGGATTTATTTTGAAAATCTATGAGGAACTAACATATTAATTGGCATGAAGGGGGAGCCTTGACATCAGCAAAGGAAACTATGAAATCCCAACGCTCTCATGGGAGTGCTAAGCAATCGTATGTGTTTGGCATTGTGGTGATCTCCAGCCGTTGCATGCTAACACCACCTGCTACACATAAGCTATAACAGTTCATGCCTGTTGCTGACCTCAAGGCTTATTTCTGCCTTTTCTGTAGTGTGTTTTTATGCCCTATGCCAGTTACTACATTGGGAGCTGAAGGGATTTGGCAGAAGTGTCGAAACCAAACTGAATCCCCCCACCCTCCCTCACTGTCAAAGCCAAACCAAAGCTGCCATCGGGACACTTCGCTCACCCTAACTCAGTGGTTATTCCCCTTTCTTCTTGGCTTTGGAGGAAGCTATACCCTACTGGTCATCCACAGGAAAGCAGAAAAGCAGAATGCAGCTCCCAGGGACCAGAATTTTACTTTACACAGTCTGTCATTGACTGAATGCTAACAACTGCTGTGCATGACAAGTTTCAGGCTCCCCAGAAAATGAGTATATTAACTTTTGACATGAACTCCAGAAAACTCAACATTATGGGCAAGCACACAGTACACCTTGGCCTCCCTCAGCCTCTTCATTGCTAGTTACTCAGTGGACCTTGACAAGTAGGAACATGGAAGAAATCAGCCAAGCTCCAAAGTTTCTTGTTAATAAATCAGTTTGATTGTTTATTCTTTATAACCAAGTGGGCCATGTCTCCCTGATGAAGCCCTTTACGTAAGGTGTAATGTTGGGTATTGCCAGGATGTGGCCACTGCTTGTTGGATATTGCAAATAAAACTTTGAAAGGCATTAAAAAGGAACCTTGGAGTTTGTTTGATTTCTTCTATGTTGTTACAGATTTGGTCTATATCAGCTCCCACTTGAGAGACTTAAAGAAACTCTAGGAAGTAGAGGATACCCAGGGGAACTTCCCCTTTTGCATTCGCTTGCACAAGGAATGTCTTGCCACAATACAACTTTTTGGAGGTGTGTGAACCTCCTATCCAGTGTAGTGCTCAGTGTAGCAGGCATGACCCTACCCCACCAATAGATGTCAAGCTGTCTATGACAGCAATTCAGCTGCTGTTGTCTTCACTTGAAAGAAAACCACCACTGCAATCATCGGTGGTAACGTGTGTGTATTTAGAATATTGACATTACTCTTTCCCACTGCTGGAAATCCCTCCTGCTTCCTCCCTCTGCTTCTGTCTTCCCTGCTCCATCATTACTGCCTTCCCCCCACATTGTGTGCTGATGGAGGTGCACAATCGCCCTCAGCTCATGCCCCTCCCCAAGCACACTGTATGGCTGACGGGGGTGCCCAATCCCCATCAGCTCCAGGCCCCCCCACCAAACACCCAGATGGCATGCAGGGAGCCCACCCCAGTGTGCTTATGCACCCTCTAGCACACTGTATTGCTGACTGGGGTGCCCAATACCTGTTGTCTCCATCCCCCCTCCCAACAAACACCCAGGTGGAATGCTGGGAGCCACACCCCAGTGTGCCAAAAACTTCCCACAGTGTTTTTTTTTTGTTTTGTTTACCTGTAAAAACAGAAAACTGTCCCTTGTTCAGTCCGGTGCAGTTAAGAAGTATAAGGCTGAAATGTAAACCAGATGCAAGAGGAGTTGCAGAGAGGTACTCTGTTGGGACATGGGTGCCGAAGGGACATGGATACAACTATGGGAGGGAGCTGCATAAATGCCAAAACACCACCGCAAATACCTGCAACTGAACGTTTGGCATTGACAAATGCATGTTTGTATCTTGCCAAGTACCAGAACCACATGTCAAGTGACCTAAGTCATATTGTCAGCAGCATGCCTAATGTGTCCTGAAGTAAGAGGTCCTCACCTGTGTGTCACAGAGTTCTGAATCTGGCAAGACCCTTCTGAGGTCAGTCAAGGAAGCCTCAGATGCCACAGCCACCTCTGGCTTTTTTTTTTTAGAGATGTCACTCTTGGCTCCACTTTTTAGGTTTTGCATAGTATGTGTGGCAGCCTGTCATGAATGCTCCCTTTAAGGGCACCAAGCTCATAGTACTTGATGTCAGGGTCATTCTTAATGTCCAGGAGACCTCTTGGAAGTCTGTTAGGACTGTCTGGTCTCTGACAGTGTATATTTCCTTAAATGTCCATGGCAGAGGCACCTTTCACTGAAGCTCTTGCATTAACACACTTCGTAGTTGGGGACAAGGTTTTTCTACCCAGGAGCAGCTCATGTGGGACCCTTATAAAACTCCAAGGGACATGGAGAAGGAGACCAATGACTGCCTCTTCCCCATCTTTCTGACTCCCGGCTTCCTCCCATATCCATGCTCAGAGCCTGGGTTGAATACAAGATCTTTCTGTTTCTGCGCCAATGGAAAGCAGTGACCTCAGATGGGTCCTGGAAATCCTCCAACAAGGGCATGTCCTGGAATTAATATTACTCTCTTCAATGACACCTTTACAGTCCTGCCATTACTCCCTCAAGCACCATACAGTCATGAGGGAAAAAGTACAGACTTTTCTGTGCAGACTAGATATTCAGTCATTCCCTGGGTAGACATTAACCAGGATTCTTACTCCGTGCACTTCCTGGTACCAAAGGGAAGTGGCGGTTTCCAGCCTATCTTGGACCTCACAGAGCTTAATGAGCATGTGACATACAAACAGTTTTGCTTGGAGGGGGCTCCATTTCCAATTTTGGGTCTTGCCTATTTGGTTGTCATTGGCACTGCTTGTCTTTACCAAGTAATTTACTGTGCTGCCTGATGTGTTATATCAGTAGAAGGTTTATTTTTTCCCTTACCTGGATGGCTGGCTCCTGGAAGAAGCATCACTGGCCAAAGCAGAGTGCACTTTGCACTGCACCAGGCTCTTACTAGACAACCGGGGGTCATGCTCACTGTGGCCATATCTGTTCTGATTCTTTCTTAAAGGCTCCAGAAACAAAGGCAGTCCTAGACTCAGCCCTTGCATTGATCTTTCCAGAAGACATAGCTGCAGCTTTAGTGGTCTATGCAACTCTGGTGTGTGAAGTAAATAAATGACTAGGTTTTGGCCTACATCTTGCTCTGCCTTCTGGGGCTCATGGCAACCTCCATAATAATCAGGGCCCCTACTTTTCTGCGGCACAGTGGGACCAAGTTCTGCAGCAAGAATACCATTTGCCGCAGAACTTCTGTGGCAGTAGTTTGTAATTTCTGTGGAAGTTCTGCGGCACTAACAAACTACCACATCACAGTGTCTGCTTGTCATCCTGACTTCACTTTCATGGCAGAGGTTATAGCAATCAGGATGGTGGAAAGCACAGTAACACTAGTTCAAAAAATAACAGACTTATAAAGATAATTTTATGCCTAAAAGAGCAAAACAAATGTATCTCCCTTAAGGTCCTAGCCTGTTGTGTAAATGACATATGTAATGGGGATCTTATGTGATAAATAAGGTATTTCTATATGCATGCTATCTATCTCACTAATGAGGTTTCCACTGTCTATCACTTATATATTTGTATGTGCTTTCTACACCACTCATGAGGTTCCCACTGTGTATCATTTATATATTTATATGCAATCTGTAACATACATACAAGTGTGTGTGTGTGTGGTGAGAGAGACAGAGATACTGTATGTGTGTGTGTGTGTGTGTGTGTGTGTGTGTGTGTGTGTGTGTGTGTGTGTATTTTTTAAATTTCCATGAACTTGCATCCTCGTTCATACAGGTCCCATTGGAAATAGAATAGAGGAGTTATTGCAAAACTCATTTTTCATGTCAACCTGCTTACCCTGACACACTGTGTGACACCATCAGGCCATGACATGCATGTGAACCGATTGTGAGATAGAGCTCTCCAGCCCATCACAATGTGTCCACCATGTGACATAACACTGCACCATACCTTCCCAGGCTCCAAGCAGTGATGTGTTCCACCAATCCTTGTGCTGCCCTGCCAGCTCCTAGAGCTAATCTCTGAACCTGAGTTGCCGGCACGGAAACACAGCATGCTACCCTCTGGCCCAACAGCTGTCCCTGCACACAATATTTCTCCATAACTTTTCGGTGATTCTATCTACCAGTGACAATATGTAATCAATAACCCTGGCAAAAATGCTTACAGTGCAATTATTTATTTAACAGGTCTATTTTTTCAACAGGTCTACACATTATTATATTCCACTTTTCAGGGCATAATTGCTTAATTTTTCTTAAAAATGACAGTTAAATTCATTTTACCAGTTATTCATTTCAAATGGCATCTCTATGCCTTACAGGCACAAATAGGTTTGTACAAAGTGAGGTATAGACTTAACAAGTCTGTGCTATTGACAAGGTTTTGTTTAAGTTGGTCCTAGCACAGTAATGTAAGAATTATATTAGGCTGTAGTGCAGGTTGAGCAAATATCACCATGCTTGATGTGCTGTGCCACTGCCTCTGGCAGTGGGAGCTGTGGCAGATAAGTGACTGTTCATTTCTGTTGCAGAATGCAGCCATTTCATTAGTAAATGTATGATGGTATAGCAATGATAACATCACATTCTGAGCATATGGGGGGGGGTTTGGAAATAAAAAGAGGGGAAGGGAACCAGATTCTATGGATAAACAGAAATATTAATAAAAAATCACCAAGAAGAGTGAATTCTGCGGCACCGCAGAAGTTCTGCGGTAGATTGCAAGTTCTGCACAAAATTCTGCAGCCGCAGAATTCTAGGGGCCTTGATAATAATGGTCCCTGGTCTGTCTACATGCAAGAGCCCCTCAATGGTTACTACATGCTCAGTGGTCTCAAGTCTCAGATTCAATGGACCACCTCATTGTGGTTAGCCAACATCTGTATGTTGCCCTACAGTGGGGATCACCTTGTGGGTTCTTCTTTTCTACAACCTCAGTCACAGGTGATCACCACAGACACCTTCAGCCTCAGGTGGAGCATCAGACCCAGGGATACTGGGCATTGCTGGAACAAGGTCTTCACATAAATGTGCTGGAAATGAGGTTAGTTCTGTACAGTCTCCAGTTCCTGGCCTCACAGGTTAAACTGGTGTCTCTGCTGGTACAGCCAGACAATCAATAGGTGGTGTATTTCTTAAATAAGTAAGACAGCACACACGCCTGCATTGTACCAGGAGGCAGTGAGGGTTTGGGACTGGGAATTAGTATAATGTGTCTCACTTATCACTGTCACAGGCTCTTTTAATGTCCTGGTGGACAGCCTCAGATGGTATGTAACTCAGCCTCATAAGTGGGAACTCAGTCAGGTTGTAGCAAACCAATTGTTCAACAGGTAGAAATGCACAACATAAAACTGCTGCATTTTTGCTCACTCATTCCAGGCTGTGGCATTTTTTGGCAAAAGACTTGTCCCACTGCTGGAAACAGAGATCCTTCTGTTACTTTTCCCATCTGCCATTTATTTCTGAGGATTTTGACTAAGCTCAAGAAGGAACCAGCCAGGACAATCCTAGTTACACCCAAGTGGCTGAGGCAGACCTGATTCCCACTTCTGTCTGAAGTGGCAATGGAGGCCCCATTTTCCCTGCCCCTGCAGCGGGACCTTTTGTCCCAGAACAACAACATACTGCTGTATCCAGACCTCCAGTCCCTGCAGCTCTATGTCTGGTTCCTGGGGACATAGATCTCTTTTGGTTTGGAATCAACTGTTCTTGGTTGTCCTGCTTGCTGCTCAGAAACCTTCCACCAGGCATATCTACTCCCTGAAGAGGAAGCACTTCACTATATGGTGTTGGATGGCATCTTTCACTTGCACAGTGCAGAGGCAGCTGGATTAACTCCTGCCTGTCTCAGATGGGTTTGCTGTACTCTTTGGTGAAGGTTCACTTGTCAGTGATTTTAATTTTTCATGCCCCAGTCAGAAACAAGATTGTGGCCTGGCTGGATGTACTCCACTGGTTTCTAAAAGACATATTGCACTTAGTCCTTCCAGTTCACAAGCTGGTTCCACTTTGAGACCTGGGATGTGTGCTAGAATCTCTGACCAAAGCCCCTTTCGAGCCTGCTTCTTCCTATGACTTGAAGTACTAGTCTTAGAAAAAATATCTCTTCTTGCTATCATTTTGGCCAGAAAGGTGTCTGAACTACAGGCCTTGGTTTGTGAACCTCCTTTTACAGTGTTTCACACAGATTGCTTGACATTACATATTCACCCCCCCCCTTGGCTATCCACAGAATACTTAGGCACTATCTAAACCTTACATAGAACTGTACCTATTCATCTCAACTGTTTGCTCCTTTTGACTCTGAAACCAGGATAGACCAGTATCTAAACAATGTCTTTCCAAATGGATTTCCTGTATTGTGTTCTGCTACAGGCAGGGAGGAGGCAGGACCTGCCGGATACCATTACTGACCATGCTACATAGAGAATGGCAACCTTGGTGACCTGGTTCCGATTTGTTTCAGCAGTTGATATTGGCAGGCCTGCTACCTGACACATGGGTTGTATTTTCACTAAGCACTACAGTTTGGATCTGATCTTCCATAGGAGCGCAGGTTTCAATCTTGCTGTCTGAGAAGACTTGCTCTTCTTATGGGCCAGTCTTCTGTTTTACCAACCCCCTCCTTGCAGCTGAAACTACTTAGTAGTTTCCCAATCTGTTGTGACTCTGTGGACACACTCTCTAAGAAGATAGGGTCATTATGTTCCAGTTACAGTAGATCTTTGTGAGGGCCTCCATAGAGTCATGACTTTCCTGCACATCATTGCTCTAATATGATGGACCTTTCCTTTCAGCTTCTCAGCATGGCATTGCATGGTGAGTCTAGCACCATTATCCTATGCTGCCACTTGATGTGTGCTGGTCAGTGTTTGCTGCATTCCTCCTGCCTCTCAGTGCATGATTGGTGGATGTTTAGAACTCCATTCAATAACCATGGGAAACTGAAGTAGTTGGGTGCTACCATGTCATATAGCCACCAGTGTGTGCAGAAGATGTGTATGCAGACAGATCGACATGGGTGGTACCATCATGCAAAAGCTTTATACAAGGTCCTTATGCCAGTGGCTTACCATTCAATGCATTATGGCTCTATGGAGATCTTCACAAAGATCTACTATTACTGATAAATAACAAACCTTTCCCAGGAATGGTACTCTGTGGCTCACATTTGTGTCACTGCCACCAAATCCATCTGTGATTGTCAGTTTCTGGGGGGAAGAGGGTTGATGGGTGATAGCTTCCATTCTGTGTCTATACTGGCACAGCATGGAGTCATGCTCACAGTATCACTGATGCTCTGTCCAATAACTAAAGTAATGAACAGACAAAATCATAGAGGAGAGGTACTTACAGAGTAAGAAAGAAGGAAATGTCACCTACCAATGCTGCAAAAATATCCTTTATGTTTAAGAGCAAAGAGCAAGTGCACGCTGCAGTTGCTTGCCATACCACCGGGCTTTATATAACGAAGAGACACTTCTATGGGGGCATTTATTTTACCTTTTGACTGTCTACAGTCGCCATTTAAAAATGTAAACTTGCTTTTTACTTGGAGGGGGAACTGCAGTAATATTTTACTCTGCCAAGCTACTTCCTGGTTTTGGAAAACTTGAGGTGGGTGAACAGCTGCAGCTGTATTTTACTGTATGTGTACCTACTGCCTGCATTTTGAAAGTATAAACTCTTTTTTTAACTTGAGGGGGGCTCAGCATTTGTATTAGACTTTATGTCAGGCTACTATATGCATTTAAAAATAGTAAACTTTTTTTGCTTCATCAGGCTCTCTAGCTACTGCCTACATTTTGAAAATCGGACTTTGCATTTTTCTTGTGGGGAGGAGGACTTGTTACGTGGTTCTGTTTAATTTTCATAATAATCTTTTGCCTTGTTACTGCTTTTTGTTTGCATAATCCTCCTCCCATGTTTCTGTACCCATTGATATACTGTACACCCTGTAACCAGGTTCTGACAAATGAGGACCCAGAACTGAGGAGACCTATTCTATAAATATTGTCAACAAAAACAAGAAATTGAAACATTACAGAAAGAATAATTTAATCCAAAGTATTTTTAACTGAGAATGTTTTTAAAAACCTGATTCCTCTGGTTAAATCTATACAAAGTTGTTGTAGCTTAAAGGAAGTTTAAGGAAGAATATCTGACAGATGTGTTTCTTTGTTGTAGGGAAAATAGTAATAACATTTCTATTTTTAGTCAGCAGGAGTACTAAGTGCAAAGAGAGTTGGATCCAGCAGTCATCACTTAGGAAATACCAGCTGTGTCACACAACAGAGAAGCTGCATCAGTATCCTCAGTGTGGGAAGAGTTTCCGTGACAGTCATCTCAGTCCCATACAACAACAGATTCATGAAGTCAAAAGGAATTACACATGTTATAAATGTACCAAGAGTTTTACAGCACAGAGAAGTCTTAGAATATATCAGCGAATTCACACGGGAGAAAGGCCATATAAGTGTGCTGCATGCAGCAAGAGTTTTAAATTACAGAGTAACCTCATAAAGCATCAGCGAATAGACTGATCTACTGGAAACTGTGCAAACACTATAATATACAGGTAGCAGAGAGACTCTGGAAACATGAACCATGGAGAATCACAGAGAATGAAGAAGTAATGATCACATGGGATCACCCAATACAAACAGCCAAGAAAGTGGAAGCAAGAAAACCCAATATTGTAATACAAGAAAAGAGAACAAAGGTAGCATTGCTGATTGAAATAGCCACCCCTAGTGACTACAGTGTGTTGCGTACAGAGAGACACAAAATCATGAAATACCAAGATATGCAGTCAGAAACCAAACTGATGTGGAATAAGGACACACAAATTGTTCCAGTAGTGCTTGGAGCAATAGGACTAATCAAAAAGAACTTTCAGGCACATTTAAATATGCTACCAATACTTGTGACACCTTATGAACTTCAAAAGGAAGCCATTTTGGGGACGTTGCATGTGCTCAGAAGAGCGCTCTCAGCAAACATCAAAGATTAATACAGTGCTAATTTTTTGAGTTTTGAATATGCCCTGGCTAAAGAATGGGGTCCATTCTTGCCACGGTATTAGAAATCCCTAAACATTTGGAGAC
Organism: Neoceratodus forsteri; assembly: GCA_016271365.2. NCBI lineage: Eukaryota > Metazoa > Chordata > Ceratodontiformes > Ceratodontidae > Neoceratodus > Neoceratodus forsteri. The sequence continues at coordinate 695,343,656 of CM057456.1, read as the reverse complement.
ACTAACCCCGGGAGAAGCCAGCAAGCCACAAACAGTAAAAAGACTGATAGGACAGCCCAGAGAACAGGAAACAGTTAAGTGACTTATGAGGACAAACTAGAAATGATGTACTGTTATTATTATGCCACACACCCCGAATTTCCAGTGAGAGGATATACCATTAGACTTCAGAGCAAATTGCAGCAGAGAGGAATAATTGCCACAAACAAACTAAACAGTGTGACAGATGCCAACTTTAGATCCCTAATAGGACAAATAAAAATGAAAAAGTACATAGATGAAATTAACTTGGGCAAATTACAGAAGGAAGCAGGTGAAGAAGTAGCAAAAGAGAAGGAAGAGATACCAGAGGCTTTCATAGGCAGAAGAGCACATACATGGGACACAACAAAGAAAAGGGATTTGATATGGTGTAGCATTTATGCCAAAAAGAAAGCAACTCTTAGCAGCACAGCAACAAAAATTGCAGATATATTCGAACAGACATATAGACAGAGACATCCAGATATGGCAAACATCACAAAGAAAAGAATAACCACACAAAAGTGGAAATGTAATGAAAAGTGCACAGTTTAGTGATCTAGAAAAGCAACACATCAAAATAGAAGTCCTTGAACAGTTAAAGAAAGAAGGATTTGAGGTAGAGACTCAGCCTCCACCACTATCATCTGGTAAGCCATTACAGCAGACAAATGCTCAGCCAATACTGGTACATGAAACAAAACATGACACACTTCCTAAAGACACTCAGCAAAGTGCACATCAAGTGCCATATCTGAACAAAACAGCTGAAGTTCCAGTTCAACCCATACAGAGAGTGGAAGAGCAGGAAATGCCAATTACAGGAACAATCCTAAACCAATAGGAAGAAAACATGAGAGAAGACTTGCTGGACTTAATTGACATGGACAAATACTGTATATCAAAATACATCAAAGGGAAAGACTGCAAAAATTACGCATGACACACACAGTTAGGGAGCACATAAAACAGATAAACAAAGTTATTGGAACCATCCAGAGGGATCCATAAGATGTTACTGAAATAAACAGAATACATTATTGTGCAGCGAGACTAATAACAAATAGAGCAGTGCCAAATAAGCAAGGAATGAAGAACAAAAAGAGAGGGAAATTCAGCATACCACCATGGAAAAAGCAGATAGAAGGGACAATTATGGAGCTAAGATCAGAAGTATCACTGCTGGAGGAGTTTAGAAAGGGTAATAGATCAATGAAAGTCATCAGGAAAGTGGATGAAATCAAAGAAAAATGCTGTATTAAAACAGATCAGGACCTAAATTTTACAATCTCAAATAACAAGCTTAAGATCTCTGCTCAAGCTGAGAAGCTCAGGAGATATGTAGAAAGGGACAATGAAAAAATGCAAAATGGATTGTTTAGAGAAGACCCGAAGAAATTCTATAGGGAGCTGGGAAAGAAAATAACCACCATAAAAACACCACCAGTAAAGAAAGAAATTGAGGAATTCTGGAGAAGCATTGATGAAGACCCATTTGAACATAATAGGGAAGCAAAGTGGATACAGGAAATAAAAGACAGCATTAGAAATGGCACTACGAGAGATATGGAGTGGCCTGACATAACAGCTAAGGAGATAGAAGTGAAGATAAGGAAGGTCTCCAACTGGAAAACCCCAGGTTCAGATACAGTACTCAACTTCTGGCTAAAAGTACTAACATCTTTGCACCAAGATTTAGCTACCTCAAAAAACTATTTATATCCACATCCTGACTTGACACCCATCTGGTTAACAACAGGGAATACCACACTTCTTATTAAATCTGAGCCTGCCAGTCTCCCCAAGAACTATTGCCCAATAGCCTGTTTGCCAACATATAAACTATATACTGGAATCAATGCAAACAGAGTCTACAGTCATTTAGATTGCAATAAACTCATGGCAATAGAACAAAAAGGCAATAAAAGAAAATCACACGGTACAAAGGACCATCTCCTGTTGAACAAAGCCATTATGGAGAGCTGCAAAAAGTGCTGAAACCTTAATGTAGCATGGATTGACTACAAAAGAGCATTTGACAGTATCGCACACTCCTGGATCACTGGGTGTTTATGAATCCACAGGATACATCCCACGCTGATAAACTTCTTTTCTTTACAACAGCAATGGCAAAGTGGCAAACCACACAGCAATTAAATCATGAGAAAGGCCAAATCACCATACCAAATATAAGCATCCAACGAGGGATATTTCAAGGTGACTCGTTGTCTCCACTTCTGTTCTGCCGTGCCCTCAATCCCTTGAGTAGCCTAATCAACAACCTAGGCTATGGATACAGCTTGAACCCCAGAAACAAAAACAATCAACAGCTAGCATCTCACCTCCTATTTGTAGATGACCTAAAACTTTATAGTTCATCTGACAAACATTTGAAAGAACAACTACAAATTGTTAAGACCTTTTCTGATGACATACGGATGACGTTTGTCCTAGACAAATGTGCCAAAGCAACATTTGTAGCAGGAAAGTTAACTCATAAAGAAACATGAATCTGTGGAGGTTTGTGACATAAAAGAACTTGAGTAAGAGGGAGTGTATAAATACCTGGGAATAGATGAAGGGGCAACAGCACAACATGAACAAATGAGAGTAAAAGTAAGCAAGGAATATTTTAGAAGGTTAAAGCTAATTCTGAAAACTGCTTTGACAACACAAAATAATGTGCAAGCTATAAACCAACTCACCCTTCCAGTGATATTATACAGCTTTGGTGTGATAGACTGGCCACAGAAAGTGTTGAACCAGTTAGATATAAAAACAAGAAAAAATGTTTCATGCTCACCAATTAATATACAAAAATCAGTGCATGCCAAGATTATACATCCCAAGGGTAGAGAGAGGCATGGGCCTCATTGAGATTGATTACACAAACAGAACCACAATAGTGGGGCTACATACACACTTACTGACATCCCTGGACTCAAATATAATCAAGGTCTTGCATCATGAAGAAAATAAGCCTAAAATGACTTCACTGATCAAATTAGGAGAAGCCTTCAGAAGGGTAGCAGAGATTGATGTCAAGCCACAAGTAGATAAGGAACTGTCAGCAACAGAAAACGCAAAGAATCAGAAAAAGGAGTATAAGTACAAAGACCAACAGAAAAGAAAAACAATTGGAAAGCCTATAATTATAGCAGAAAATACAGGTAGCTACTGGAGCAACCACAGGTCGATCAAGCCCTGACCCATGAGTGGTTAAAAAGAGGTGAATTTAGACCACGTGATGAAACACTGATAATGGCAGCCCAAGATAGTGGGCTACGCACAAGATGGTTCACAAAATCCATAGAAAAAACAGGAGAAACAGACAAGTGCAGGTTCTGTAGTACAGAATTAGAAACAGTTGTGCATCGTGTGGCTGAATGTGAAGTACTCATGGCAGAAGGTCTGTGTACTGGAAGACACAACAATGTAGCAAGATTGATCCATTGGAAACTGTGCAAACACTATAACATACAGGTAGCAGAGAGACACTGGAAACATGAACCACAAAGAATCACAGAGAATGAAGAAGTAATGATCACATGGGATCACCCAATACCAACAGCCAAGAAAGTGGAAGCAAAAAAACCAATATTGTAATATAAGAAAAGAGAACAAAGGTAGCACTACTGATTGAAATAGCCACCCCTAGTGACTACAGTGTGCTGCGTACAGAGAGATACAAAATCATGAAATACCAAAATATGCAGTCAGAAACCAAACTGATGTGGAATAAGGACACACAAATTATTCCAGTAGTGCTTGGAGCAATAGGACTAATCAAAAAGAACTTTCAGGCACATTTAAATATACTACCAATACTTGTGACACCTTATGAACTTCAAAAGGAAGCCATTTTGGGGACATTGTGTGTGCTGAGAAGAGCGCTCTCAGCAAACATCAAAGATTAATACAGCACTAATTTCTTGAGTTTTGAACATGCTCTGGCTAAAGAATGGGGTCCATTCTTGCCACGTTATTAGAATCCCTAAACATTTGGAGACACTAACCCCAGGAGAGACCATATACATGTGGTGAATGTGGCAAGCATTATACAAAACATAGTACCCTTGTAACATTTCGGCAGATACATACAGGGGAGAGACTACATAAATGTGGTGAGCATGACAAGGCTTTTACATCACAGAGTCATCTCATAACACATGAATGAATTCACACAGGGAAAAGACCATATAAATGTGCTGAATGCACCAAGAGTTTTGTTCAAAAGAGTGATCTAAAAAAGCATGAACAAATTCATACAGGGGTTTTGGGACGTTGCGTGTGCTGAGAAGAGCGCTCTCAGCAAACATCAAAGATTAATACAGTACTAATTTCTTGAGTTTTGAATATGCCCTGGCTAAAGAATGCGGTCCATTCTTGCCACGGTATTAGAAATCCCTAAACATTTGGAGACACTAACCCCGGGAGAGATCATATAAATGTGGTGAGTGTGAGAAGAGTTTTATATCACATTATAACCTTGTAATACATCAACAAATTTACACAGGGGAGAGAAAACAACCAAAGTAAAAAAGCCACTGGGAAAGAAATTGAGGAATTCTGGAGAAGCATCTATGAAGACCAAGTTGAACATAATAGGGATGCAAAATGGATATAGGGAATAAAAGCGTAAGAAATGGCACTACCAGGGATATGGAGTGGCCTGATATAACAGTTAAGGAGACAGAAGCGAAGATAAGAAAGGCCCCCAACTGGAAAACCCCAGGTCTAGATGCAGTATCCAACTTCTGGCTAAAAGTACTAATATCTTTACACCAAGATTTAGCCACCTGTAAAAACTATACACACATCCTGGGTTTACACCCATCTGGCTAACAGGGAATACTACACTTCTCATCACATCTGAGCCTGTCTGCCTCACCAAGAACCATCACCCAATAACCTGTTTGCCAACAATATATAAATTATACACTCGAATTGATGCAGACAGAGGGCTGGATATTCAAAAGGGTTGTGCAATGCACAATAGGGTTGCGCCAGCGCAAGTCAGAAAATGTGCCATTCTGCGATATTCAGCAGGAGGCAGTTGCGCCACTGAAAACATGCTGAGCAACAGCGCAATGATAATGAAGGCATGCGCAACCGAAGGGGGAGGAACCATGCATAAAGGGCGCAATGCGATGTTCAAAGACTTGTGCAATGTGCAACAGTGGAGCAGGCGGAAGTTGCGCCATAGCGGAAATTAGCCAAAATAAAAAGGAGCAAGGAAGAGGTGCAAGAACGCTACAGGGAAGCCACATGAGGAAGGGGGAGAGACAGGCACAGGAAAGCAGCACGAAAGAGGGCAGGCCAGAGAAACCACACCACAGAAGAGGGGCATGGGAAGGAGTGTGGGGCCACACAAAGCAGAGGCCAGTAGGTGTAGCCGGTGCAGGGGAGGTAGTAGTCAGGACAGCGGGGGGAACAAAGCAACAGCTGCTGGGGGGGGAACGCAAGCCAGGGACATGACCAGTGCCACCTTCCACATGGATGCCATAATGAGGGGGGTGAGAAGGCATGCGGCAGGGGGACGTAGCCGTGGAAGGGCCTGTCGGTGGTATGCCCCCAACAGGCAGTACCGAGCCTGCACCAGCTTTGAGCTGTATACAGATATCGAGATTGTGGTCCAGTACCGCCTGAACAGGGCAATACTGAGGTGGCTCTGTGAGCTGTGCAGTGATGTGATGCAGGCACTCACACAATGGAGTCATGCTCTGTCAGTGGAGACAAAGGTAACCGCCTGCATATGCTTGCTCACCATGGGTACCTTCCAGAGACCAACAGGAGACACCACAGGCATAACACAGTCGGCCACGTCATGCATCCTCACCCAATTCCTCAGCGCACTGCTGCCACATGCTGTGAAGTACATCCATTTCCCCAGCACTGCGGCGGAGTGCCTAGCAAACATACAGGAGTTCCACAGGGTAGCACGTATGCCTAGCATGCTAGGGGCGATAGACTGCACCCATGTGGCCATACGTACACCACCTGGCCCTGAGGGTGCCACCTACATGAACCGCAAGGGATATTACAGTGTCAACTGCCAGATGATGTGCGATGCCAGTGGGTGCATCATCAATGTCTGTGCCACGCACTCTGGGAGAGCACATGATTCTTTCATCTGACACCAGTCACCACTGTGCCACTGATTCAAGAGTGGGGACATCCTCACAGGTCATCTAGTGGGTGAGTATGTATGTAGAATTGACATGTCGTGGGCATGGGGGGGTTTGGTCAGAGGTGCCATGGGTGTGGCCCAAAGGGCTTGGGGCAGTCTGAAGCTGAACACAACACTAACTTCCACTATCTTCACACAGGTGACAGTGGATACTCACTCCATCCCTGGCTGCTCACACCCTACCGGTGGCCCACGACCCCATCACAGCAATGCTACAATGAGGCACATGCCACCACATGCAATGTCATTGAGCAGATGTTCGGGATGCTGAAGGCGCATTTCCATTGCCTGGACACTTCTGGTGGTGCCCTACAGTATAGCCCCTCAAAGGCCTGTGGGATATTTCTGGCCTGTTGTATCCTGCACAACATGGCCAAAGACTGTGGGATAGCTGTACAGGTCAATGAGGGGGACAGCGATGGGGACAACAGTGACACCGGTGATGATGGGGATGGGCAGACCCCCCCCTTGGCTGACAGGACCCCCGACTGATCTGGCTGTCACAGCTGCACCGGGACACCATCACAGAGGAGCACTTTAGCCAACACAGATAAGTCATGGTGCCATGTGCAACCACCAGTGGCTAGGGCACAACCCACACACACACATGGAAACACACCAGGGGTGCATACTGGCAAGGGATGTGGCAGGGCACAGAAGCACGCACATACTACCAAGGAGGGGTGAACAGTAACATGCCACATGGACGGACACACACAAACTCACACACAATAGGCACAAAGTGCACAGGGGTCAGGTGCAGAACAGAGCTGGAACACAAACACTAGCAACACACATGTCCACAGGCCACCACGTCCACTGACTGTCCATGTGCATGTGTCAGTTGCTGGACACCATCGCACTTTGGTGTACAGTGCAGTGCAGGCATCATCATGCACACGTACCTTTAGACAGCAGCCGGGAGGGTGTGCAGGTGGACCATGTGTCTGCATGCAGGGCCGGGCACCCACCCATGCACTGCCCACCAAAACACACAATGCACACAGGGTAGTACCAGACAGTGTCTGCACTGGGAGACAGATCAGTCTTGTGGCACAGTGCCATGTCTGCCTTGGATGCGTGGGCGGCCCCGCCGAGACCCAGCAGCACTGGCAGGCTGACCATGGGCTTCATGGGGTGGCACTGATGGTCCACCAGTGGTTCCACTGCACGAATGTGACCGTGCCCGCACAGGGGTCTGCAGCACACTGAACATTCCTGCACCAGGAGTGGTCGGGATGCCACAGCTGAACCCGGCATCGACAGGGTGGGTGTCGCATGACGCCGGGAATTGGGAGTGGATAGCGAACTGCACAGTGTGAGTGATGCATGGGCACCTGACCATGTGCCCATTGTGGCCATGACAGCAATGAATGCCTGTACTTGCCTGTCAATGACAGTGGTCACATCTTCCTGCAAATGGTCAATCTGTGACAGGATCCTATTGGTGTCCCTGCTGCGTCTCTCCTCGGCCTGCTCCCGAGCCACACACAGTGCCTCCATGGACATTGCAAGCCGCATCTGCTGCTGGACCAATGCCTGCAGTAAGCGGATGCGCTTGTCAAAGAGGTCGTCTGCCACCTCAGGATCCTGTCCCTCAGGGTATACAAGGGTCTGATATTCAGCATGCCTTGAGGGTGCACACTGCTCACCAGGACCAGGTATGGGCAAGTCCACCGGCAGTGCACGGACACCACCGCTGAACCCTGAACTCCCAGTCCCGGTGGGTGACTGCTGCTGCCGCCCCTCTGCCTGCTGTGCCCAAGGGATCAGTTGTTTCACCGCTGGGGCCACAATAGTCCCACTGTCCTGACTAGCCACCAGTGCTGCCCCACTCGTGCTGACAGGCACAACCTGGGACTGTGCTGACATGCTGGCACACACGTCAGCACCAGCCAGGTCCATGGGCATGAGCTGACCTGCTGTGTGTCCATTCCATGGCACACACATGTCACTGCCCATGACGGTCATGTCTTCATCATTGGTGCAGGTCTCCACCCCAGCCACAGCCACAGTGTGCTGACATCCTTGGATGCCAGAACACTGAGACACAGGAAGGGCTTCCCCCACACCTGTCTCAACAACATCAGTGTGGACAGCCAGGTGACCCCACTGTTGCAATGCTCGATGTATAGCTGTGGAGGTGGATGGTCCCTCCTCCAACTCCAGATGACTGTCTGCAGTGGACAGACCCTCCACCGCCGACTCCTGCAGATGCGCAGGATCTGTAACAGACAGAAAAGTCACATTACTGCGTGTGACCTACCCTGCCCCCCCATGGACAAACCATGACTTACCATGCAGTGATGGGCCACCACCCGTCTGGAAGCCACCTCCTGGAACTCCCTCTATGGCACTGTGGTGCATGCTTGCAGCAAGCCTATCCTCTGCTGGTGTGAGCTGCACCACCTCTGGCTGGCCCCACCTGTTGCAGCACATGCCGCCCTGATGGCAGCCACTTTCTCCTTCACCTTCCTCCTGTCAGTACCCATCTTCTTCTTACACTCCTGCACTGAGTGCTGGTGGCTGCCGTGCAGGTTGATGGCAGGTGCCACCTCCTCCCATGCAGCAGCATGGGCCTGAGCGGTGCCCAGCCATCTACTGAGCAGTGGCTCCTGATCAAGGTAGGCATCGAAGAGTGCCTCTGTCTTGGCCTTTGTGAAATTGGGCCTCCTCTTCTGCCCACCATCGTAGTCCTCCTCACCCAGACATCACTCGGTCATTATTCAGCCTGTAAGGATGACAGTGGTTACCTGTGATTGTGCAGTACAAGGCATGTCCCTGATACCACAGTCCAGACACCCACACAGCATGCAACTCACCAATAAACAGCAGTAACCGAAGATGGCCACTATAAAACATGTCACACCTATATAGCGCAATCCATGCAAATTAGGTGAGGAGCAACTTTAATTAGATGCAAATCGTGCTGCTGCACCATTGAATGGCTGATCTGATGATTAGCATATGATGGCTGAATATCGCGCCGTTGCACTTTCTGCAATTGTGTTGAACATGCTAAGCCAATGATGCCGTTCTGTGGCATGTGTAGTACACCTAAGTGCACATGCCCAGATAGCTTACGCAGGCATCTGCCATGCTGATGACATGCTGTGCATGGTAGGCAATGCAGGGCATGGCCACCATTGTGCCAGTGGCTCTATAGTGAGGGTCACTACATGGCGCTGTGGCAATGGGCCTTCATAGGCACAATGGCACAACTGTGCGACAGTCCACTGTGGTGCTGGCACACAGGCAACCAATTATGCTAGACGCATAGCCATCCAATGGCGCTGTGCGTGGCCTTGCACCAGAGACCCCTGACCCTGACCTTTGCCCCTTGGCCCCATGTGTCCAGCATGGCTGCACCTCTATCGTGCTGTTCAGTAACAGTGAGATAGGGAATGGCAATGCTGTACCACGCAACATTTCCACGTGGGGTGCCGAGCTGCAGTGCACCATATTGCCTACTATACTGTTTGGGATGGTGCACAGGAGAGCCCCACAGTGGACTGCCATTGAGTTGGTGAACCTTGTGGCCCTTGTGGAGTCACACCATGGGGCTCTGTTTGGGGAAGAGCCACTGGACAGGGTCAGGACCCAGGTCTGGCAGGAGGTGGCCACTGACCTTGTTGATGCCACCAGAAGGAGGAGAACCACAGAGCAGTGTAGGCACCGTTATGGGGACCTCAGGAGGAGGGAGCCAGAGCTACTTGCCCATCTGCAGTCACATGCCAGGAGGGGCATGGTGCCTCGTCCAGGTGGGTGATACATCTACACACTTGTATTGTCCATATGAGTAACACTGTCTTATGTGTCCAGCACATAGGGAGGGATAGTTAGGTTGGCTGTGGCAGTGTTTACAGGTATGGGGTGGGTGGGTCTGACTGGGTGGGTGGGACACACATTGGGGCAGGGGAACTTTGCTTTGGGATTGTACTAATGTTTTTCTCTCCTTGTTTCCCCCACAGGCATGGACGAGCGATGGTGGCTGGAGGAGCAGTGGAGGAGGGAGGAGGGCGCAGCACCAAGGAGAGTCGGGGACTAGCACCGCCAACATCACCGGCCTGATGAGGGTGAGTACCATGACACCATGATTACTACTGCATGCTGTGTAACAGGGTGGGAAGCAGGGCTTGGCCACCATCCATGGACACCACTGCCATGCACGTGGCTTGTGACAGTCAGCACTGTCCAGTGGCACTGCATGTCTGGGAGTGCGTCAGTGGTGGTCCATGTGTGCAATGAGCACATGGCTGTGGCACTGCCTGCACACTGCATAGCCACATTACTGTATGGCCTTGGTGGTGCTGTGCAGGACATGGGCGGTGGGTGTGTGCAGTGGTCCACATGGCTGTTGCTGCCTGGATGGGCAGGTCTTGTGGACACGGTCACTGTGGGTGGGCGCACACCATCACAGGGGTGTGGCACATGGCTGTATACCATGCACAATGGGTTGGCTACAGGGGGATGGACAGTCACACCTGTTGACTCTGATCCCTCATCCTAGGTGACTGGTGACTCCTGCAGATACAGCAGACTATTCAGGAGCTGCTGTGGGTGGCGGTGGAGTCCCTGCAGATCTTGCAGGACATGCATCAACATGGGGTCAGGAGGAGGAGGAGGCCAAGATGATAGCGCCAAGAGGAGGAGGACCAGACTGGCCATTGATGTCCCCATGCACCAAATAACACCTTCCCCCCTTTGACCCACCCTCACACCCCATCTTCCCTCTCCCATATGTTCACCCCTGCCCCTTACCCACCCCCACCATGTTTCTTTCCCTCCCCCCACATGTACATAGTTCTGGATATAGTTTTATTTAATATGTTGCAATATAGTTATTTTGATATGAATACTGCGGTGGTCTCTGATTTGCAGCTGGCTATAGGTGCTCAGCTGCTGTGGTGTGCATGGCATCTGGGGTGGTGCAGTCATTGGTATGTGTGTATATGCGTAGGGAAGTGTCTGTGGTGTGGGAGTAGCTATCAGTCAGTGTCTGTGGTGTGTGTGTTGTTCCCTGTGCATTGGATGACTGTGTGCAGTGGTCCATGGTGCATGCTCTGTGTCCATTGTGCCCCTGTCAACCCGTCCTTGGCCTATGCAGCTGACACCCTTGCATGTCTGTGGCCTGCAAGGTCTACTGCCATGTCAGTGGTGGCTGTCCATGCAGGTCATCCACTGTAACCTTCACAATGCTGGGTTGCCTCCTGTCACTGGTGTGGTGCATGTTTGCCTCAGGTGACACTGTGGCCTATGCAGTTGTTGTCCCACCTCCATGCTGTGGCTTGTTTGTGTTGCAGGGCTGTGCACCACTGTCTGTGACTTGTGCTCCAGGTATATGCTGGTGGCATATGGGTCCACAGTGCCTGCACAGGGTGGGTGTCACTCCTGTACCATGGAGGACTGCAGGCTGTGTGTGCTCAGTTTTCATGGGCCCACACTGGGGACTTGGTTGCCACACTACTGCGTCCCTGTGTTATTGTCCCCTTCAGTATGGGTGTGTGTTTGCCCCTGCACTGTGTTACATCTGGTGTGATGCATGCTTCCATGCACCACTGTGGGTGTCTGTGCTGGCTGTTGTGGCTAGTGGTGGGTCGGGATGTGTCACTTGTCTACTGTGCAGGGTGCTGTATTAATGGTGGTGGTATCAGGGGCACGCCCTTTCCCGTGTGGGGTACCTCTTGTGCCAACGCATGGTCGGTCTCTCAGCTGTGCCTCAGGGGGATTGTGTCTATTGGCACTGTGTCTACCATTGTTGCATTGCTGTGTGCTGCCACCCACTGCTGGCTTGTATGGTTCTGTGGTACACGAGGTTGCAGTGTGACAGTGGGGGTGGTGGTATGCATGGGGTTTCCTGCAGTGGTAGTCACTGCTCACGGAGGGTGTCTGGGGGTCACAGTGCAGAGTGTGCTGTACACTGGGGGGGCTGGTGTGGCACGGGGTAGCCCACCCTCCTTGTGTGGCAGTCTCAGCTTGCCGGTGGGTGTGCTGGAGTACCATGGCCCAGCTATACATTGCTTGTCCCCATGGGCCAGTGGATATTCCAGCCCTCCCCCAGTTGTGCTGTGCTCAGGGTGTGGGGGCAATGTCAGTTCTACTGTGTGTTTCTGTGCCCATCTGTGGCATGGGTGGTGGGCCCCTACCTACCTCCCTGGTTGTACAGTTACATTTCTCTGCTGCTGGGGGGCTCCCTGCTTGTGCTATGGCACCTCTGTGCTGCTCAGCTGGACATTCCTTGTTGCGCCATAGCGCATCATATCTGCTCAGCTTCCGCTCCCTAGTTGCACTATGGCACAGGTTGTGCGATATTCAGACGTTAGCTGTTGGTGCAATTTAGCTTGCTCCTTTATTTGAATATTGCATCTATTGTGCATGGGCGCAATGGACTTGTGCTTGCTCCTGCTATTGCGCACTTTTTGAGCGTAGTTTGAATATCCAGCCCAGAGTCTATAATCATCTAGAGTGCAATAACCTCATGGCAATAGAACAAAAAGGCAATAAAAGAAAATCATATGGTACAAAGGACCATCTCCTGTTGAAAAAAGCCATAATGGAGAGCTGCAAAACATGCCAAAACCTTAGTGTAGCATGGACTGACTACGAAAAAGCATTTGACAGCATCCCACACTCCTGGATCACTAAGTGTTTACAGATCTACAGGATACATCACACACTGATAAACTTCAGCCTTCATCACAACCACTATGAAAAGGTAGCAAACCACCCTGCAGTTAAACCATGAGAAAGGGCAAATCACCATTCCAAATATAAGCATCCAAAAGAGGAATATTTCAAGGTGATTCCCTGTCACCAATTCTGTTTTGCCTTGCACTCAATCCCTTAAGTAGCCTAATCAATAACCTAGGCTATGGATACGACTTGAACCCCAGAAATAAAAACAATCAATGGCTAACATCTCACCTCCTCTTTGTAGATGACCTAAACCTTTGTAGTTCATCCGACAAACATTTGAAAGCACAACTACAAATTGTTAAGACCTTCTCTGATGATATACGGATGACATTTGGCCTAGACAAATGTGCCAAAGCAATGTTTATAGTAGAACAGTTAACTCATAAAGAAAACATCAATCTGGCGGAGGGTTGTGATGTAAAAGAACTGGAACACGAGGGAGTGTATAAATACCTGGGACTAGATGAAGGAGCAACATCACAACATGAACAAATGAGAGCAAAAATAGCAAAGAATACTTCAGAAAGTTGAAGCTCATACTGAAAACTGCTCTAACACGAAATAAAGTGCAAGCTACAAACCAACTCGCCCTTCCAGTGATATCACAGTTTTGGTGTGATAGACTGGCCACAGAAAGTGTTGAACCAGCTAGATATAAAAACAAGAAAAATGTTTCCTGCTCACCAATTAATATACAAAAACCAGTGCATGCCAAGAATATATATCCCAAGGGCAGAGGGAGGCATGGGCCTCATTGAGATTGATTACACATATAGATCCACAATAGTGGGGCTACATACATACTTACTGATATCCTTGGACCCAAACATAGTCAAGGTCCTCCACCATGAAAACAAGCCTGAGATGACTTCACTCATCAAATTGGGAGAAGTCTTCAACAGGGTAGTAGATAAAGAACAGCCAGCAACAGAAAGTGCAAAGAATCAGAAAAAGGAATACAAGGACAAAGACCAATGGAAAAGAAAAAACAAATGGAAAGCCCATAATTGTAGTGGAAAATACAGGGAGCTACTGAAACAACCACAGGTGGCCAGTCCATCACCCCAAAGCTATAGGATATCACAGGAAGGGCATGTTGATTTATAGCTTACGCTTTGTTTCATGTTGTCAAAAGTTATCAATATAAACTTTAGTCTTCTGAACTATTCCTTATTGATTTTTGCTCTCATTTGTTTGTGTTGTATTGTTGTTCCGTCTTCTATTCCCAGATATTTGTACACTCCCTCTCTTGGGGTTAGTGTCTCCAAATCTTTAGGGATTTCTAATACCGTGGCAAGAATGGACCCCATTCTTTAGCCAGGGCATTTTCAAAACTCAAGAAATTAGTACTGTATTAATCTTTGATGTTTGCTGAGAGCTCTTTTCTCAGCACATGCAACATCCCCAAGATGGCTTCCTTTTGAAGTTCATAAGGTGTCACAAGTATTGGTAGCACATTTAAATGTGCCTGAAAGTTTTTTTTGATTAGTCCCATTGCTCCAAGCACTGCTGGAACAATTTGTGTGTCCTTGTTCCACATCACTTTGGCTTCTGACTGCATATCTTGATATTTTATGATTTTGTGTGTCTCTGTACCCAGGACACTGTAATCACTAGGGGTGGCTATTTCAATCAGCAATGCTACCTTTGTTCTATTTTCTTGTATTACAATATCAGGTTTTCTTACTTCCACTTTCTTGGTTGTTGGTATTGGGTGATCCGCTGTGATCATTTACTTCATCATTCTCTATGATTCTCTGTGGTTCATGTTTCCAGTGTCTCTCTGCTACCTGTATATTATAGTGTTTGCACAGTTTCCAATGGATCAGTCTTGCTACATTGTTGTGTCTTTCAGTATACAGGCCTTCTCCCATGGGTACTTCACATACAGCCACGAGATGCGCAACTGTTTCTAATTCTGCACTACAGAACCTGCACTTGTCTGTTTTGCCTGTTTTTTCTATGGATTTTGTGAACCATCTTGTGTGTAGCCCACTATCTTGGGCTGCCATTGTTAGTCTCTCATCTTGTGACCTAAATTCACCTCTTTTTAACCACTCATGGGTCAGGGCTTGATCGACCTCTGGTTGTTCCAGTAGCTCCCTGTATTTTTTCACTATAAGTATGGGCTTTCCAATTGTTTTTGATTTTCTGTTGGTCGTTGTCCTTATACTCTTTTTTTCTGATTCTTTTCACTTTCTGTTGCTGACTGTTCCTTATCTACTTGTGGATTGACATCAATCTCTGCTACCCTTCTGAAGGCTTCTCATAATTTGATGAGTTAAGTCA
Source organism: Neoceratodus forsteri (assembly GCA_016271365.2). Lineage (NCBI taxonomy): Eukaryota > Metazoa > Chordata > Ceratodontiformes > Ceratodontidae > Neoceratodus > Neoceratodus forsteri. The sequence continues at coordinate 695,328,460 of CM057456.1, read as the reverse complement.
TCTTAGGCTTATTTTCTTCATTACGCAAGACCTTGACTATATTTGGGTCCAAGGAAGTCAGTAAATATGTATGTAGCCCCTCTATTGTGGATCTATATGTGTAATCAATCTCAATGAGGCCCATTCCTCCTTCCGACCTTGGGATATATAATCGCGGCATGCACTGGTTTTTGTATATTAATTGGTGAGCATGAAACATTTTTCTTGTTTTTATATCTAGCTGGCTCAACACTTTCTGTGGCCAGTCTATCACATCAAAACTGTATAATATCACTGGAAGGGCAAGTTGGTTTATAGCTTGCACTTTATTTCATGTTGTCAAAGCAGTTTTCAGAATTAGCTTCAACCTTCTAAAATATTCCTTGCTTACTTTTACTCTCATTTGTTCATGTTGTGCTGTTGCTCCTTCATCTATTCCCAGGTATTTATACACTCCCTCTGGCTCAGATTCTTTTGTGTCACAAACTTCTGCCAGATTCATGTTTTCTTTATGAGTTAACTTTCCTGCTACAGATGTTGCTTTGGCACATTTGTTGAGGCCAAACACTCCCTCTCTCCTGTATGTAACTGCTGATGTGTTTTGAGGGTACTATGGCTTGTAAAACTGTTGCCACACTCACCACTTGGTATTTCATGATTTTGTGTCTCTCTCTGTATGCAGGACCTTGCAGTCACTAGGGTGGCTGTTTCAATCAGCAATGCTACCTTTGTTCTTTTTATACCAGTTAATATACGAAAACCAGTGCATGCCAATATTATACATTCCAAGGTCTGAGGGAGGCATGGGCCTACTCGAGATTGATTACAAATACAGGTCCTCAATAGAAACATAGAAACATAGATTTTGATGGCAGATAAGGACCACTTGGCCCACCCAGTCTGCCCATTTCCCTACCTAATGGATAAGCTGCAGATCCTAGTTAACCAGCAGCCTACTTCTTCCTACCTCCACCCCCTAGAATTGCCTTATGACTGTCCCATGCATGCTTGAATTCCACCACTACTTTTGACTCAACAACCTTCTCAGGAAGGCCATTCCACGCATCCACAACCCTCTCTGTGAAAAAATACTTCCTTAAATTACCTCTGAGCCACCCCCCTTCTGTCTTCAAATTGTGCCCCCTTGTTCTTGCACATCTCTTTTTTTGAAAGATGCTACCCTCTTGGACTTTATTAATTCCCTTGAGGTACTTGAAAGTTTCTATCATGTCCCCCCTCTCCCTCCTTTCCTCGAGGTTATACATATTCAGCTCCTTAAGTCTCTCTTCATATGTCTTCTGGTGCAGACCCTGCACCATTTTAGTTGCCCTCCTCTGGACAGCCTCCATCCTGTCTATGTCTTTTTGAAGATTGGGTCTCCAGAACTGCACACAGTACTCCAGATGGGGTCTCACCAACTGTCTGTACAGAGGGATAATAACTTCCTGTTTTCTACTGGTGATGCCTCTCCCTATGCATCCCAGTATCCCCCCAGCCCTCCTTGCTACCCTCTCACATTGCTTGCCCACCTTTAGGTCATCTGATATGACTACCTCCAGGTCCCTTTCCATTTTTGTTGTTGTTAGTATCTCACCCCCCATTGTGTACTCTTCCACTGGGTTTTTGTTTCCTAGGTGCATTACCTTGCACTTCTTAGCATTGAATCTAAGCTGCCATACATTTGACCATTCCTCTAACCTTGCCAAGTCCCTTCCCACCCTTTCCATCCCACCTTGTGCATCAACTCTGTTGCAGATCTTTGTGTCATCTGCAAAGAGACATAGTTTTCCTTCCAGTCCCTCTGCAATGTTGCTTATGAAGACATTGAAGAGGACCAGTCCTAATATTGAGCCCTGCGGTACCCCACTAGTAAACCCCCTTTCTTCAGAGTGGACTCCATTTACTATTACTCTCTGTGTCCTATTCTCCAGCCAATTCTTTACCCAGGCTGTCATCTTGGGACCCACTCCCAGGCTGGCTAACTTGTATATTAATCTTTTGTGTGGGACTGTGTCAAATACTGTCTAGGTAGGCCATGTCCACAGCCCCTCCCTGATCTACTACTTTGGTTACCCAGTCAAAGAAATCTATCAGATTTGTCTGGCATGACCTTCCCACTGCGAATCCATGCTGCTTTGGGTCCTGAGCCCCTCTGGCCTCTAGATACTCAACAATTCTTTCCTTCAGAAGTGATTCCATCATTTTAACTACTACTGAGGTTAAACTAACAGGTCTGTAGTTTCCTGCTTCTGCCTTGTTTCCACTTTTGTGAAGGGGAATCACATCTGCCCTTCTCCAGTCCTTGGGTACCACCCCATCCTCCCATGATTTGTTAAGGAGGATAGTCAGTGGTGTCACTAGTTCTACCCTTAGTTCTTTTAGAATTCTGGGATGAATCCCATAAGGCCCCATTGCTTTGTCCACCTTCAGTTTTAAGAGTTCTTTCAGAACCCTTTCTTCTGTAGATGGGCTGGTATCAACTTCTGTATCCAGAGTGTTTCTACTGTTTGTTTTAGGTACCTCCCCCACTTCCTTTGTAAATACTGAGCAAAAATATTTGTTTAGTATCTCTGCCTTTTCACAGTAACCCTCTGCCCACCACCCTCCTCTTTATTAAGCCTCACTAACCCTCCCTTGGTCTTCCTTCGCTCACTGATGTACCTATAAAAGGTTTTATTCCCCTTCTTAACTGAGTTGGCTATCTTTTCCTTGGTTAGGGCCTTTCCTGTTCTGATTGCCTTCCCAACTTCCTTTTGCTTTAACTGATACAGTTCTCTGTCCTGCTCCTTCTGTGATTCCTTGTACTTCCTGAATGCTTTCTTTTTCTCTTGAACCTTCACTGCCACTTCCTTTGAGAACCATAGTGGTTTCTTACATCATTTCATTTCATTTATTTGCTTCACACAAAGGCTTGTAACCTCTGTGATGGTAGTTTTTATTATTCCCCATTGTTCTTCTACCCCTCCTTCCTCTCCATTTGCTATGTGAATTCCTTAGGCACTCACCCATTTTGGCAAAGTCATCCCTCCTAAAGTCCAGTACTTTTGCCTTTGTATGGCTTGACTCTGTTGCTGTGTTAATTGTGAACCATACTGTTCGATGGTCGTTAGTTCCCAGATGGCTACCCACTTCTACATTTGTGATCCTCTCTTCATCTCCATTTGAGAGAACCAGGTCTAAGATTGCTCCCTCTTGAGTGGGCTCCAACACTAGTTGTCTAAGGCATATCCCCTGTACGGCATCTAAAGTAACCCCACTCTTTGAAGTGGCTGCTGCAACTGCACTCCAGTTAACATCTGGCATATTCAGATCACCCATCAGCAATATCTCCCATTTGTCTGCCATTCTAAGTATTCTTTCTATCATTTCCTTGTCCATTTCTTCCCCCTGAGAAGAGGATCTGTATACAACCTCATGTGCAGATTGTGGTGCCATTGCCAGTTTCTAAATTTACCCACAGTGCTTCTTCTCCTCCCTGTTTTCCCTTTTGTTCTGTTGCTTTGATTCCTTCTTTTATGTAAAGAACTACTCCTCCTCCTCTTTTACCCTCCCTGTCTCTCCTGTAGATAGTGTATCCCAGTATGTTTATGTCCCAGTCATGGTTTTGTGTGTACCATGTTTCTGTGACTGCCACGATATCCAGATGTTCCTCCTCCATCAAGGCCACTAATTCAGGAAGCTTGTTACTCAGACTATGGGTATTGGTACTCATTGCTCTCTATGTTTTGATGGCTTTACCTTCTTTTGCAGCATCCCCCACTGACCTTTCTACCTTGGTCTTTTTCTCATTTAGTACCCTGTTTTGTAGGGAGAGGCTGGGATTTTTCTGATGCTTATCAGTGCCTCCCCCTTGACTATTTTTAAAGCTTGCCAATGAAGCATTTAAACTGATTGCTCAAAAGACTTGCTCCCTTTCTGGACAGATGCAGACCATCCTGCCAGTATAGGCTGGTGTCCCTCCAGGTGGAACCCCAGTCCCCAATGAAGCCAAACCCCTGTGCTCCACAACATTTCTTCAACCATTCATTAAACTGCATGGTGCAAATTACCCTCGCCTCACTCATGCCATTGACAGGCAGCACCTCAGAGAAGGATATTGTGTTTGCTACTTGTCTTAGGCCCCTCCCCAATTCTACAATAGTGGGGCTGCATACATACCTACTGACATCCTTGGACCCAAACACAGTCAGAGTCCTACATCATAAAGAAAATAATCCTACAATGACTTCCATCATCAAATTAAGAGAAGCCTTCAGTAGAAAAGCAGAGATGGATGTTAAGCCACCAGTAGATAAGGAACAACCAGTAGTAGAAATTGCAGAGAAATGGAAAAAAGAATAAAAAGACAAAGATGAGAAGACAGGACAACTGGAAAACCCATAATTACAGTGGAAAATACAGGGATCTGATGGAACAACCACAGGCTGATCAAGAGCTGACCCATGAGGGGTTAAAAAGAGGTGACTATAAGCCACAACATGAGAGACTGATAATGGCAGCCCATGGCAGTCGACTACACACAAGATGGCTTATGAAATCCATAGGAAAAAAAACAGGAAAAATAGGTGCAGGTTCGGTAGTACAGAATTAGAAGCAGTTGTACATCTTGTAGCTGGATGTGAAGTACTCATGGCAGAAGACAAGACTGATCCACTGGAAACTATGCAAACACTATAACATACAGGTAGCAGAGAAACACTGGAAACATGAACCATAAAGAATCAGAGAATGAGGAAACAATGATCAAATGGGACCACCTGATGCCAAGTGCCAAGAAAGTGAAAGAAAATGAGATATTGTTATACAAGAAAAAAGAGCAAAGATAGCATTGCTGATTGAAATAGCCACCCCTAGTGATTATATTGTCCTGCATACAGAGAGACACAAAATCATGAAATACCAAGATATGGAAACAGAAACAAAACTGATGTGGAATAAGGACACACAAATTGTTCCAATAACACTTGAAGCAATGTGGCTAATCAAATAAAACTTTGAGGCACATCTAAATATGATACCAATATGCATGACACCTTATGAACTATGAAAAGAAGCCATCCTGGGGACAATGCGCATGCTGACAAGAGCACTCTCAGTGAACATCAAAGACTAATACCGTACTAATGTCCTGATCATTTCAAATATGTGCTGGCTTAAGAATGGAGACCATTCTCATCATGGTACTATAAATCTCTGAACATTTGGAGACACTAACCTCGGGGGAGACCACATAAATGTGATGAGTGTGACAACAGTTTTACATCACAAAGTAGACTCATAACACATCAACAAACTCACACAGGGGAAAGAACTTTCAGGTCCATATACAGTAAATATGTTACAAATATTTTTGAATATTCTGTGGCTTAAGAATGGAGTCCATTCTTGTCATAGTATTAGAAATCCCTGAATATTTAGAGATGCTGACCTGAGGGAGACTACATAAATGTACTGAATGTACCAAGAGTTTTGTCTAGAAGAGCCATCTGAAAAAGCATCAGTGAGTTCACATGGGCAAGAGATTTTGTGACATCCCATGACCCAAACAAAGTCAAAGTTCTAGTAAATAGCAAGGACAATTCATGATGCACCAAGGAAAGTGTCTGTGCTAGGTTTGGAAGGTATGGAAACAACTTGCTTGTGGGTGGGCCAGTACCAACTGAAAACCACAAGTACTTTCAGATGGACTTTTCAAACATATGTCTCATTATTCAGTTATAAATAAATGAACCAGCACACCTTTTGGAAGTTACTTCACATTCTTTGCTATGTTTGTGCAAAATATTGGTGTAAGCAGTTACTTCACCCAAGGATATCGCAGCCTCATAGTGTCAATGTACATTTGTAAAGGTATTCCACTTTCCTACAAGCCAAGCTCTCTAATGGCTTCCAGTTGCCTAGTGCATTTCCTGCTAGAGGTGCTTTTTCAAAGTAATTGAAGCAATTGTCCTAAGTAACTGATGTTTTAGGCATGCAGAGACCCAAGATTATGAAATACCAGAATAGTCAAACAGAAGGAGAAGAAATGTAAAACAATACATGGAAGTAGTACCAGATGTCCTTGGAGTTACAGAACTACATAAAAATAAATTGCAGACACTCCTGAATATGCTGATACATTTTGTGATGCCATATGAACTATAAAAAGAAGGCATACAGAGAATGGTGCACTCTATGTAGTAAGGTCACTTTTTATAAATATTAAAGATTAACATGATGTTTTTGTTTTGTTTTGTTTGAACAAGCCCTGGCTTAAAAATGGGTTCCATTCTTGTCATGGTGTTGAAAATCCTGAACATTGGAGACACTACCCAGTAGAGATATCACGTAAATGTCCTTTGGATAAGATGTTAAACTATGATTCATTCTGCCCATCTTTGGTCACTGTCCAGGTGGAAATAAAAGATCCAAAGGCACTTATCAATGCAAAGTAGGGATTTTTTTTAGAAAAAGAAAACAAAATGCAATATTCCATAATATGACAAGAAAATAAATACAAGAAACAAAATAATAAACTATAGATTAAATAAAAAATAATCAGCTAAACTGTCAACCCCTTAACAGATTATCACCATATCTCTAGACAACCTTCTATTTGAAATGGTGATCACTAGATGTGCTCTAGAAAATCTTTAAGTCATCCATTAAATTTTTTTCCAAAGGTTACCAAAATTTACAGGAGATATAGTTTGTTTTCTTTCAAATAAAGGTCTTTTAAAGCAAATTCCTAAATTTTAATACTGGATAGGTAAGGTGCTCTTATTTGCTGTAACACCAATTGGTATCTCGTTTGCCACAGATAAAATCTGAGGCAAGCAAAAATGATTGTCTCTGTGTTTTTATTATACATCTGTAAAGGAACTGGAAAATCACCTAAGACTAGACATTCATAGGTGAGTCTTTCAATCCATGGAATCTGTCATCTTATTCCCAGTATTTCTGGAATCCCATAACAAAAGTGCAAGATAATAAAAAAATGTTCCAAGGATTCAATATCTGCACCACATTCTGAAAATAGGTAAGATAGTTCTTCAACTGCCTTGTGTTTGTGATCAGTCCAAGTGATACAACAGTTCCAGGATATATGTAATCCTTTTCACTTTTAAAAGTAGTTGGACTCAGAAAACTGGACTGGTCAGACTAAAGAAAAACACACACTAGGACCAAAGCACAGTTTTCACTTATGTGCACAGCCTTTATTTATCAGTACCATATTTGTTCATTTAAAACTCTAACATGTCAAGACAAAAAAAATAGTCTCTTCTTCATGGACTGGCTATGAATAAGTATATTTCAATTAATACATAATTTACATTATCTTGAATTCTTAAGAATTTTCTTCTTAATTGAAACCTGGAGTGGATAAAAACTCCAAGGAAAATTAAAATGGTCACAAGGTATGCACAGCAGAAGTTTGTTCCTATAATGTTTTACCATTCCATCATATTTATGTGAATATAAATTACTGCTAGGTTTAAATAATTATATTTCACTAACAGTTAAAGTCAAAGTATGTCTACTAAACTATCTCTTAATTCAATTTTTTTTAAATATACAAATATAATAATACATCTGAACTAAGATGCACTAATTCAAAACTTGGGGGCAAAACATAAACTAGGTGCCACTGTATCTTATTAAACCTCTCACAAATTCTTTAAACAAACTGCACCCATGTGTGGTAATTGCACCGCCACTTCATTTTTTTTAATAGATGTCAGATTTATATATTTATGCATCGGTTTCTCTGTGTAACATAAATATTTCCATCTTATAAGCTTCTATGTGATTCACACTGCTCACATTTAAAACACTGCTGAGTATTTCAACATAAACTAGGTGCCACTGTATGTTATGAAACTTCTTACTAACTTATTCATTAAACAGACTGCAGCACACGTGGTAAATGCACCCCATTTCAGTTTTTTAGTTAAATGTCAACTTCATATATTCATTAAGCATCAGTTTTTCTGAATAACATGCATGCTTCCATCCTTTAAGCTTATATGTGATTCTCGCTGCTCACATTTAAAATGCTGCTAAGAATATCCTTGTGCCCCTAATTCAAAAGTTTACTCTTTAAAATGGCTCACCTTCAAAAAATGCTTCCTTTTTAACAAGTTTACCTCCACGGCTTAAATTATTTTTCAGTGCCAGATTTGCTATACTTAGCTGAACACAAAACCAAAATACCAGGTTAGTTTTCCCTCTTTAAAGCTCCTTTTTCAAAGGAATATCTAAAACAAATTTACCTGCATTATCTCATGTTAGGGAATGCTCCATTCTGGCATCCCTGAAACATCATTATTCTCTGGTTTCCTGCCTTTCTCTTCTAAGGAGTAAAGTACTCTGGGCAAAATGTGGAGCGGACCAAAACTGCTGCACTTACTCCAAATGCAGAGTGGGTATGGGTTTCAGTTAAAGAAAGTAAACCAGGAAGGTCTGAAATAATAGATTCTAAATCATCCCGTAACTCTTTAAACTGAGAATGTTAGCCCGGTCCCTACCTGCTGTAAACAGATCTCCAACATGATTTTTTTTTGTGTGCTGTATTTTAATTCGACCTGCAGGGATGCTGCCCTCTCATATTGGTATTTGCACATTTGTAACTTCAGTTGCTGATCTGAGCTAAGTATTCCCCTGTACCTTTGCTTGCATTTTGTAAGAACTCCATAGAATAGGTCCTGACGTTTTAGATACTGGAAGAATTATGTGCTTTGTTTCTTCTTTCCAAAGGTCTGAAACCATTTTTGAATGACAGCTTGGGTCTCTTCCCACAATTCTAGGGGGCTTCAATTCAGCAGAAAACTGATTGCCTGGCTTGGAACACTGTTTTATTCCAGACTGTACTACTGGATCTAAGAGTATTGGAGTGTAAAGCCTCCATCTCATATTTGGAGTGGGGGAATCACATTCTCTGAAAAAAAATATATCCTGTCTGTGTAACAAAAGGTGATCTGAAAACAACTGGTGTCATTGTGCAACTTTGTATCTTGACATAGAGGAAGAAAATAACCAATTGAGGTGGCAATATATATTTTTTTAAATGTGGCACCTCCAAACTGATGTTTATATCTATGTCCAGCTAATATGCCAGCAGTGGTTACCATTTTTTTCAAAGCTAAATAATTATACTACTCCTCCCCTTCACCTGCCCTCTGTCCAGTACACCTATACTACATCTAGTCCATTTTCCTGGCCTCTTCCTCCCCCTCCCACCCCCCGCCAACCTGCACTTGCCAAACCCCAGCTTGTCTCTCTGCACTTAACTTCCCTCAGATGGCTGCACATTGTGTACCTTCACTGGGAAATTAACAATGCTTCCAGCTGCTTCATTCATTTCTTGACTTGTGTAAACCATAAATGTATTTGCTATCCCTTCCTATGTAAACTCTGTGTTAGTAGTACAACCCAGTGTCAATTTGTCTGCTGTAATTATACTGTTGCAACTAAATGTATCTCAAGTGTTGACGAGGATCCTTTGTAAACAAGCTCTTAGCTCAAAGATTTGTAATTCCAAGTTCCCAATAAATAAATAAATAATATGCATTTTTCCTTCAGTCTATGTTAAAGCAGTATATAAACCACAGTTAAAATTGCCTTCAAGTAATGTGGCTTCAAAAAGTGCAATTCTTTCAGCTTTTGTCTGAGGGACATAGACATTTATACATCTTAATCTATGGCCTGCCATTTGCATATCTAACATAAGTGCCCTCCCTGGGCTAATGTCAACTAATCTGTCAACATAACCCCATGCCCTTCTATGGAATACCCCCCATCTGCTCAATCCTCCCTGAAAGACCAAAAACAGGACCCCCAGGTTCATTTGTTCTAGTGCATTAAGTAACAGGATGTAGATATACAGGATTCTTGCAGGAAGCAGATTTGAAAACCTGCCTCTTGAAGAAGGGAAAAAACTGCCTCTCTCCTCTGCTGGGTCCCTAAGCTATGGACAGTTAAAGAGGCGTTATGTAACTGATCCATACATAATCAGTAGTCAGTAAAACACTCATCATGTGATTTCTTCCCCCAAGATGCCTTCTTCATTTGTCTCTGTGATCATCTGATGTTAGAGATCTCGACATCAGATGTTGGCCTCGACGGTGAAGATCTTGATGAAGATGCATCTGAATCTCCTTCTCCAAGGTCAGTCACCCTTGGTTTAAGGGCACTCCAGGAGGGGAGTCTGAAGTAAATCAACCTCAGCCTGAACCCAATATAAAAGATAATAATGGATTGTTTCCAAACCTAAGTAGCAAGAGAAGTATAGGTGTTCCATATGACAGAAACTGGAGCACTCCTTGTAAAAGTTTACATTTGGACAAATTAATACAGTCAACACCAAAATCCTGGTAAATTGCCCACAAAGTGTGGGGGACAATCATAATGGGCTGCAGGCCTCCTTTTGTCTTTCCAAACTTCGTAAATGAAGTAATTGCCTGGAATATAGAAATAAGGTATAGAGTGCAGATAAAGGGAATAACCCAGCAAGGAAGCAGTTGGTGGTCTTTGCAGAGAATACAGTCCCTGTTAATGTCACTGCTTATGTACACCATGCCTTTATTAATAATAAAATGGCACAGGGGCTGGGAGACATGGATGCTTTCTTCTCTATGGTGAAGCACAATTTAATCAATTAGGAACAAATGCTGACCAGCTCAGTTCTCCAGAGCTGGGGAAGTGAGTAGTCTTCTGGTCTCAGTGCCAAAGGCTAATGTCTTCATCAGCTGGGAAAGCAGGCAAGGGATGCAGAATGTGGATCTAGTACCAGATTTCCCTGTGAACATGATTATATGCAGTGAATCAGAGTGCAGAGCAAATGTAGTCCTAGTTAGTAACCAGAGTGAATCAAAGAGGCAGGCTACTGGGGGTGTTAATGCAGCCAGTTGCAATGCCTGCCTAAGTGGCATGAGAAGTAGATATTGTGGCTAGTTGAGAGTACAGTTCAAAGCCAAAGTTGCTGTGTGGAGATGTTAGCTCCTACTGAAGGGATGGTGTACCTTAAGGATGGTTAAGGGTGAAGAGCTGAGCATGGCTCAACCAGCTTACCCATCCCTACACAAATTGAGAAAACTGTCTGTGACTCTCTGGGAGAAAGTAAAAAGGGAATATACACAGATAATAGATTGCTGTACAGAGAGTGGGTACCTGAACTACCATTTGGTGCTGGCCACAGTGCGTCTTTAGAGCTGCAGGTGCCTGTGTTGGTGGGGCAGTATTGACTGCGTGAAAGTATTACCCAACCATAACTGAGTTTGTGTGAGCCATGGTTTTGCCAGTTTTCCCCTGTTGAAGACCTGTGAACTAGGATGTCTTTCCAACTCCAGCATTTCATTTGGTACAAAGTATTTTTATCTTTTATCAGCTAATCCTTCTAGTTTGCTGACAGTGTGGAGTGATAATAATATATACAGGATTATAGTGGTGACTTGCATGCAATGGTGACATTATCCTAATTGAACTACTGACAACTTTATCTCAACAATTTGCGACCAGGTGCTATTTTACTGTTATGTCCTGTTTCAGATCATGTGGTACTGGTGCACCTTGTATGGGGAAGTTTGATTTATTTACTCTGTAATTCTGGAAATTCTTTGACTTGGTGCTGTTACCACTGAAAATCTGTGTAGCCTTACATGGCCTGACCTGTGAGAGAGGTTGGCACTGAGGTGTGGTGTGGTGAGAGAGTGCTGTAGTGGCATCAGTTTGATCTAAATCTGGCTCTGAGATCCTCATGAAAAGGAGGATCCACTAGGGGTCTGTTATTCATAGGAGTGGTGAGTCTATGTATTTACCACTCCCTTTATTGATGGAGCATTAGCTGCATGGGTGATAAGCCAAAGACTAGCCTGACACTCAGAAAAACTGTTGTCCTGAACACTTTGGACTTGAGTTATCAGTGGTTTGGGACTGCTGGGAGTTAAACTTGGGGACATGGTCTTACTTTTAATTAGTTTATTGGTTGTGTGATTGACAGGACTCAGGTGTGTGGGAGAGGGAATGGTGTGTTGCTGAGTCTGCCCATTGTCAGCTGTGTCAGCTGGGACAGCTGGAAAATGCTACCACCAAACAGTAAGATACATTGATTAAGATGAGGGTCTGTATTAGGTGTTGTATGTCCAAAGTAGGGGATGAATTGGAATGCTGTGAGTGTGGTAAATGTCTCCTGATATGTGAGTTGCAGTTGGAAATTGAGGCATTAAAACAAAGAATTAAAACACAAATAAATCACTACACTTGAGCAATTTATTGACTCCATGATAGATGATATTCCCCAGCCAAGTCAGCATGAGATGTCTATACCTTTAGAACTGCAGGGGTTTCACAATGCCATGGGAAATAATACTGAAGAATGCTGCATGGTCACTAGCAGAAAAGCACAAAAAAGGGTAGGAGAAATATAGGGGGTTCATCGAACATACTCACCCCTAATAGGTTCCATGCCCTTACACCAGATTTAAATACTGAGAAATTGTTTCAGTCTAATACCCAACCTGGCCCCGAATCACAAAGTCAGTCATATTTTAACACCAAGGATGATATGGAAGTAGGAAACAGTGACAAATCATTTAAGAATAATGCCCCTCGTGACATGTTATACATAGGTGACTCTATGTTATGTTACACTGATCATGTGTCATGTAATAAGCAAAATGATCACACTACAGTCAGTGTACTACCAGGAGCTGGTATTGGGGATATTAGTCAGCTTCTACGTGGCCTGCTAGAAAATACAAATACACCAGTAGTAGTTTTGCACATTGGAGTAAATGATGTTGGTAGGAGGAGTCTACCAGAAATACAAAGGGATTTTGAGCATGTGGGAGTATCCCTCAAAAATAGTGGGTGTGATTTGCTAATTTCTGGGGTATTACCGGTCCCTTGGGCCAGAGTCATGCTAAATAAGGACATACTATGACTCAATGGGTGGTTAAAGTGATGGTGTTTCAGGGAAGGACATGCTTATATTGACCACTGGCATGACTTCCAAGGATTTCATTTGTTTGCATGGGATGGGCTGCATTTAAATAAGTGGGGAAGTGAATGGTAGCTCAGAAATTCAGACACATAGTGGAGAATCATTTAAACTTCCTCAACAGGGGGCTGTGGGGGGTACAAAATCTACAGCTGCACACTCCAGGAAGAACATTCAATCCAACTGGAATTGTTTACTAGTTAGTGCCAGAAGCCTCACTAATAAATTGGATGAGTTGCAAATAATATTGTATACCTCTAATATACATATCTGCACTATTACAGAGACATGGTGGAAAGAAAAGGATACTTGGAACAGGGCTATCCCCGGATATAAACTTTATAATAAAGATAGGACTCTGTCCAAAGGTGGGGGTGTAGCTTTGTACATCTTGGATAATATATCCTCAGAACGCCTAGGTACAGCAAGCTGGGGTAATTCTGAAATCCTGTAGATAAAGATTTCCCCACCAAATGCAGCAAAAATTAACATTGGCCTAGTGTACAGACCACCATCCATTGGGGCCCCTGATGATCTTATATTATTAGATTTCATTAAACAGCTAGCAACAGCTGAAAATGTTATATTACTAGGAGACTTCAACCTCCCTGGAATTAATTGGGATACGCAAATTGCTAATGCCCCTATGGAAACTAATTACTTGGATACCTTAAATTTAGCTGTGTTTGAACAATATGTATTAAATGACACCAGGGTGCACATAGCTTGGACTTAGTTTTGAGTAACTTAAAAAGCAATATCCATAATTGTACAGTGTTGCCTCCATTGGGATCTAGCAATCATGCTATAAGTGCCTTGGGGCTCTGGGAAATTACACTGGTAGTACAACAATTTTCAAGTATGATAGAGCAAACTTTGATCTAATAAGAAGTGAGATGGCAATATGGAATTGGTAAGTAGATTTTGAAAATTTAACTTTAGCAGAAATGTGGGGGAAAGCTAAATAGTAAAATCTGCCCATTAGTCCACATGCATGTACCCACCATAAATAAATATAATGGATCAAAAAACCTCTCCCTCCATGGTTGTCCCCATCATTTAAGAAATGAATTTAACAAAAGAATATAGCTTACTCAAAAGCAAAGCAGAGTGACAATATTACATGTTGGGAACAATATACAAATTGTCTAAGGAACACTAAAAAGGGTATAGCTATAGCAAAAAGGAATTATGAGTACAAACTGGCTACTAAGGTTAGGATAATTATCAAACCTTTTACTCTTATATTAATAGCAGAAGAGGAAGTGGTGGTACAATTACTTCTTTAAAAGATCCTGATGGTAATCTGATTTTAGAAAATCAGGAGATGGCAGAACTATGTAATAAATATTTTTCTTCAGTATTTAATAAGAGGCCACAAACAAAAAATTACCATGTTAGAACAGAGTCCTTAGGTCATAGTCTTACACTGGATGCCTCAGATGTGGCAAAAAGACCGATGAAAATAGAACAAAACAAGGCATAGGGACCAGACGGTATGCATCCAAGGGTAATTAATAAGGAACTGGCCTGGTGTTGGTGGATCCAGTTACCTATCTTTTTCAGAAATCTCTGGATATTGCTGAGGTCCCCAAAGAATGGAGGCAAGCAGTAGTTGTTTCTATCCATAAGAAGGGCTCCAAGCAGGACGTAGCAAACTATAGGCCTATCAGTGTGAATTCAGTCTTGGGGAAGATTTTGGAGGGTATAATCAAAGAATGTATTCTAGACCCTCTAAACAGGACAACAGTTGTTGATATTACACAGCATGGGTTTACCAGGGCTAGGTCATGCCAAACAAATCTCTTGGAATTTTATCGTAAGGTCAGTAGGGCCCTGGACATGGGCAGTTCCGTTGATGTCATTTACCTAGATTTTGCAAATGCATTTGATAAAGTGCCACATGAAGAGTTAATCAATGCCCTAAAAAAAGTAGGGCTTCATGATAAATTATCCCAATGGAGGGAGACATGGCTGAGAGACAGGAAGCAAAGGGTGTGTGTGTATAAGGGGAGAATATTCTGAATGGGTGGAGGTGACAAGTGGGATACTCCAGGGATCCATTTTGGGCCCCTGCCTTTTCAACTTTTATATCTCCTCAATGTATGTTCAATTGGGGGTGTGGGTCTCCAAATTTGCGGATGATACATGCCTTGGATATCCAGTAAATAACTTAGAAGAGGTGAATATCCTACAGGCAGCCCTCATAGACCTAGATACATTGGCTTTAAGAAAGAAAGCCACATTTAATAGTAACAAATGCGTACTTATGTACCTGGGAAAACAAAATAAGCTGTTTAAATATAGGTTGGGAGGTAGAGAGCTTAGGGTGGTTGATAATGAAAGAGACTTGGGTATAAGGGTCAATAATGAACTTAATTTTGGAATGCAGTGCAATTAGGTGGTAAAAAAGCAAGCAGTATACAATATTGTATACATAAACATATTAATAGTAGAGATAAAGCAGTTTTATTGCCCCATGTACACTGCCCTGGTGCATCCCCATATGGAGTATTGTGCCCAATTTTGGGCACCAGGCTACAAGAAGGATATAAAAGCCCTGGAGAGGGTCCAGAGGAGGGGACCAAAAGAATTATGGAAGTTCAGAGCATGAACTACGAACAGAGATTACAAAACTTAGTAATGTAGTCCTTGGAATTTCGTAGATTGAGGGGAGATATGTGCCTGATATTTAGGGCTCTCAAGGATGATCAATTGAAGGAATAGTTAGGCCTAGAGATAGAGAAGCAGACACATAACACAAGAGCTCACCCCTTTCAGCTGTATAAAGATAAGTTTAATACTAAAAGGAGGCAATACTGGTTTAGTATAAGAGTGATGGGCATTTGGAATGCTCTCCCTAATGAGGTGGTGTCTAGTTCAACTATGAATGTTTTTAAAATAAAGCTTGATTCATATTTAGTAAGTAAGGGTATCTGGGGTTACTCAAAAGTAAATTGGCGAGCTATATGGACACATGTCTTCTATGCTCAGACACAACCTATGAAACCTATGAGTGAGTTGATTTGGGGGATCTGAGTTTGGGTGATTTGGGAATTTGGGTGGGGTATTATTTAGGGGATGATCTTTAATTGTTTTTATCTCCCCCCCATGTATTCAGTCCTTTATGAAACTGGTTCTGTGAGCAAAACATAACCCCCCCCTTTCATGCTGCCTGACTCAGGGTATTGGTTAGTAACAATGGATTATAAGTATATGTGTACTGTATGCAATTTAATGTTATAATTACAATGGTGGTATTTATTTGAATAGATTTAGAGTGTACTGGGCATATATAATTTATGAACTCATCTAATAATAACTCTGGCACAGTAAAGTATTTTCTTGTTTTGTTTCATGAATAAATGTACTACTAACAGGGCTGCACCCTCTTCCTTCTGCCTAGTACTTGCAATGTCAGCCATGGGTATGAGTTACAGTCTTTGCTCTGGAACTTGATCCCAACCTTGAATAGGGCACCAACCCCACCTCCAGTACTGCCCAGTAGTACCAGCAATAGAAGAGCCCACATCATTGGTGCAGGATTTTACCCCAACCTGCAGTAGAGCAGCAATCCCTTCCCCATAACTGCACTGCAGTGCTAGCAATTGAAGAACCCATATCTTTATGTAGGATTTAACCCCAACCTCCAATAGGATAACAGCCCTCCACCAGTACTTCTCTGCAATGCCAGCATATGGAAGAGCCCACGTCTCTAGTGTAGGATTTAACCCCAACCTCCAATAGGACAGCAACCCTCTACCAGTACTGCCCTGCAGTGCCAGCAAATGAAGATCCCATGTTTCTTGTGTAGGACTTAACCCAAACTTCCAACAGAGCAGCAACCCTCCTCCAGTATTGCCCTGCAGTGCCAGCAATGAAGAACCCACATCTCTGGTGTAGGATTTAACCCAAACTTCCAACAGGCAGCAACCCTCTTCCAGTACTGTGCTGTAGTGCCAGCAATGGAAAAGACCACCATGTTTGTGGTGCAGGCTCAGTCTCAATCTGCAATTTAGCAGCAACACCTTCTCTAGTACTGCCCTGCTGTGTCTGTGATGGATGAGCCAAAGTTTCTCTTGTGACACTTGAACCCAGCCTGCAGTAGGGTAGCAACCTTAGGAGAGGCAGTATAGCATAATGGTTAAGAGGCATGGCAAAGTTTATTTTTATGGCACCCATTCCCGGAGACTCTGGGCGCCTCACATTCAAGAAACACATAAGGGAGCACAAAATCACATATGGATACATCTTGAAACAATGATAAAACATATAATAAAATCAATAGATAGCTTGGCTCACTTAATGTTTGCTGCACCAGGTCAGATATCTATGTCTGGGAAGGCCAAAGAGACTAAATGGGTCTTGAGACGGCCCTTGAAGACCTCGACTGAAAGGGCCTCCTTGATGACTAATGGTATCGAATTCCACAGCATGGGGCCGTTGACCCTAAATGCCCTGTCACCAGCAGTTTTAAGTCTTGTCCTGGGAATTGCCAGGAGGCTCCTAGAGGAGGAATGGAGAGAGTTGACTGGGGCGGCAGGTGTTAAGAGACCAGACAGATAGCCAGGGCCTAGTCCATGCAGGACCTTAAGGGTGAGTAAACCCACCTTGAAGATAACCCTCCACCTGACCGGCAGCCAGTGCAGAGCATTGAGCTGCAAACTTGGAAAACTGGGTTTGAATCCCATAGTCCTCACTTGCATACTGTGTGACCATGAGCAAGTTGCTTCATTTTCCTGTGGTCCTTGGAAGAACCTGGAAAGCGAAATAAACCTCAGCTGTCAGCTAAGTGTATCTTTCCTGGCCAAAATATTGTTTAAAAAAGTCTCTCCCAGTACAACCCTTCAGTGCTAGCTATGGGTATAAGCCCAAGTCTCTACTGCGGTACTTTAACCCAGCTTCTAATTGGGCAGCAAACTCTGCCCAGAACTGCCTAGCAGTGTCAACCATAGTATGAGTCTGAGTCTCTGCTGTGGAACTTGAACCCAGCCTCCAGTAGGGCAGCAACCCCTCCATCAGTGCTGCCTACAGTGTCTGTGATGGATGAGCCACAGTTCCTACTGTAGGGCTTAAACACAACCTTCAGTAGTACTGCCCTACAGTATCTGCAATGTAAGAGTCAATGTCTTTGCTGTGAGACTTTAATCCAGCCTCTAATAGGGCAGCAACCCCTCTGCCAGTACTGCCCTGCAGTGTTATTGATCAATGATCTAAAGTCTCTGCTGTGGGACTTGAACCCAGTCACCAGTAGGACAGCTACCCCTCATACAGCACTTCCCTCAGTATCAGAGATGGAAGAGCCAAAGTATTTACAGTCAGACTTGAACCTAACCTGCAGCAGAGCAGTAACCCCTCTCCCAGTACTGCCATACAGTGTCAGTGATGAAAGAGCCAACATCTCTGCTGTGGTTCTTGAAGCTAATTTACAATAGGATAGCAACCCATCCTCCAGTAATTCCCTACTGTGTTGGCCATGGTATGAACTTACGTCATTGCTGTGGGACTTGAATTCAACCTCCAATAGAAGAGCATCTCCTCACCTAGTGATCTCCGTCACTGCATATATTACTCCAGTACTACCTCCAAAGGTAATGTCCATGATGGAGCAAATTGCAGTCCTATGGGGAACCATTATGTGGAACCAATGATCAGTGCACTGTTTCTGCAATACATAACTGATAGCCGCACGCAGTCCACCTAGAAATATGTCCAATTCCATAATTAGCATATCTCTGTGTTCAAGTGCATAATTTGCATATCTCCGTGTTTAAGAAATCTGTGCATTACTTTAAAACACTTACAGAACTTTAAAAAAGTGTTACTTTTACGCCGTATTCATGTCAGGAGACGGTTTTCAATTCCTGTATTTCAACAAATTCATGCAGTATCACATATTGGGCAGATATAATGAACAATGCAATGTAAGTAAGTTGGCTTGCAGTCTGCTGTCTAATATTCTTTTTTAACTATAAAAGACTGGTATTGTAACAAAAAAAGACACTTTTTTTACATAAACAAAATGCCATTTAATAATATGATATGAGTCACAGGTCTTTACATAAAAATGGTCTATTTTTCCTGTGGAAGAACACTATTCCCTACACATACAAATGCTGTTTTTTTATATTTATGAATATATAATTGCAATAATTATGTCCATGTTATAAGCACAATAACCCACTCCAAGGAGCATGGTTATTGAGGATTAATCAACACACTGGATTCTGTGAGGGCACTCTGCTTCACCTCATGCCTCACAACACACCCAGGGTGTTGATTAATCCCCAATAACCACATAGCCCATCGTGGGTTATTGCCTACCTATAACATAGACAAAGAAATACAGTATGCACTGCTTGTACCGGACTAGTTTGACATCCAATGTCATGTCCGGTAGAAGCGGCGTCCGATACATCCAAAACTCAATTTGCATGGTCCGAGTTACACAGCGTGGGATGATGTGCCGCTGGGGTGATGGAAAGCTGTAGAATGCTGCTGGGTGATGGAAAGTGGGCGTTAAATACCAGATGATGAACAGTGGACAGGCACAGTTAATGTTTACAGCTCTTTGGGGAGGATTTAGTGATGCTATGCTGTGCGTTTTGTGAAATGGTAGGTTACAAATTGGCTGAAGTCTGAAGAGGTCCCTAATTGTTGTCTACTACTTTTTTTGAGAAAGTAAACCACACTGTGGGATGATATGCTGCTGGGGTGATGGAAAGCTTTAGAATGATGGCTGGGTGATGGAAAGCGGGCGTTAAATGCCACAAAGCCATTCTTTAAATAAACATTCATGCTGCTGTCTCTGCTATATGCACATAATGTGCTGATCTGCTGTGAAATAGGTGTTAGAATGCCACTGGGGGAGTTGGAAAGCAGACGTTAAATGCGGAATCCAAGGTCCACTTTAACTGTAATATTTAATGATAACTTCAATACAAATGGCGTTTGGCAAACAGAATTTGTCCGTTATAACCGGCTGTCCGCAACCAGCATGTACGGTACATTTGGCGCATACTGTAGTAGTAGCTCATTGGATAGTATGTGTCATGTGTTTAGAAATACTGTTGTTGTCTATTGCAGACCAGTATTAATCAATACACAGTTATATAAATGTCTGATGTTACAAATACTGTTGTCTGTTGCACAGCACTATTAACACTGTTAACATGTTTGTAATGTTTATTGATGTTCTTGCACATTAAAATAATCACCTGGTGCTGTATGTACAAGTATATAATTAGCAAAATAGCAGGGTGGGAAACCCGAGTCTGTTCTCAAACCTGGGACTCTCAGGTGTCAACACAGGGGGTTATGTACGTATCGCTGATATAACAGGGTGAGAAATATGAGTCCACTCTTAAACCCAAGACTCCCAGGTAGCAGTGCAAGTGAATATGTTTGTATCATTGTTATAATAGCAGGATGGGAAACCTGAGTCTGTTCTCAGACCCGAGACTCTGAAATGACAGTGTAGGGGGTTACATCTGTATCACTGGTATAATACCAGGGTGGGAAACCTGAGTTCATTCTCAGTCCTGAGACTCCCAGGAAGCAGTGCAGGGGATTATGTTTGTGTTGTTGGTATAATACCAGGGTGTGCACTCGAGTTGTTTTTTAAACCCAGGACTCCTTGGCAGTACAGGGGGGTGATGTCTATATCATAGGTATAATACCAGGGTGGGAAACCTAAGTCTGTTATCAAACCTGGGACTCTCAGAAACATAAAATTTGATGGTAGATAAGGCAAGGCAAGGCAAAGTTTATTTCTAGGGCGCCAAATCCAGGAGGCTTTGGGTGCCTTACATCAGAACAAGCAAGGGAAAATATAGCAAAACATCATAAAAATACTAAGATAAAAAACAACAATAAAATGAAAATAATAATACAGCAGTATACCTCATTAAAGCTGGATGTAAGCCAGAACAGAACTCCTAGTTCAGGAAGGCCAGAGAAAATAAATGGGTCTTGAGACTGCACTTAAATGTCTTGACTGATGAGCACTCCCTGACTGAAGATAGCAACCCGTTCCACAGGACTGGGCTGGTGACACTAAATGCCCTATTGCTGGCAGTTCTTAGTCTAGTCCAGGGAACTTAAACAAGGCCCCTAGACAAGGAGCAAACGGAACAGACTGAAGTGGCCAGTGTCAGAAGATCAGTCCGGTAGCCAGGGCCTAGTCCATGTAGGGCCTTACAGGTGAGTATACACACCTTAACTCATTGCCTCCTCAGGAGCTCTCTGAAGTTGCAGCACTTGTGTCCTGTATACTGATAACAGTGAATCCTGGGGCTTTGTAAGCAAAATCCAGCCATAATCAGCATGTCGCTAACAAATGCTTATAGCTCAAGAACCGTGTGTGCTAGGCACAAAGTATGAGTGGCAAACTTGTTCAGCATAAAATTACCTTTCCAATGATGGTATTCAAGTAATAATTTGTAATTTTTTTTCTATGCTGGTTGAAAAATCAAAACAAATACTTTTTACACTAAAAAAGCACTTTAAGCCTTTTTTGTTGGAAAGTATGTGACATATCAACACCAAATTCAGCATCCCAAAACTAGATGTAGTTTAAATAATTTGTTTGCTAAAAAGACAGCTATTTCTATAGTACAAAATATATATTTTTTTACCATTTTAGTCAAGGTGCTTTGGTGAGGTTTGAGACACGAATCTGAACCATACACACCATACCATAAACAAATGCATATAACTCCTGAAGTATACGTGATATACACAACATATCAGTGGCATAGTTTTTCATCACAAAATTACCTTTCCAATGGTGTTATGCAACCAATTGTAATCAATTTGTTTTTTGTTTTATACTAGCTAAGATACCCATAATTTCTGTTTTATTCAGAGTGCTTACAGTTCTTGATGGACAACATGTCAGCCACACACACTACGCCATAAACAAATGCAAATAAATCCTAAAGTATACATGATACACACCAACTGTCAGTGGACAAGCTGTTCAGTAAATTAAAACTGATTGCATAGCACCACTGGAAAGGGAATCAAAACTTTTTTTTTATACTTGCTGAAATGGCGAAAAACTGCATTTTATTCAAGCTACTTATTTGATTCTGGGGTCGTGACAGACAAGTGTCAGCCATACACACCATACCATAAACAAGTGCGCATACCTCCTAAAGTGCGCAGTGTGAAAACTCCCAATATCACACCGTGATTTCATCATCAAACCAAAGAAACACACAAAATGGTCCTATTATATAAAAGGACTACATTATAGACAAGTATGTGATACAGAATAGATCTGAACTCGTGTCAAGTGAGCGCAGGGAACCATTATTCAGTGCAACGCTACACTCCACCACTCATTATATTCCCCAAGCTCACTTGCCACTCAGTCAGATATATACATACATACACACACATTTATACATACACATATAGACCCACATATGTATACACATATACATATATATCTATATCTTTAGTCTTTCTATTATTTTTATCCAACCATACACACAAAAAGCACCATCAACATATGCAAAGACATTCAACAACACCATCACCACAAATCATGAGGTGCATGGCGGCACCATCTCTCGTACACCATGCACATGTAATAATGAGCAGTGTTGCGCACTTTGTGGGCATTACATCACAACACCTACAAATATGTGCACAGTGGCACCCATGGAATTTAGCAAGGCGGCCACAAGTTGCATCATATAGACTACAGAATGTCAACAACAAAATTATTACAATCACCACAATCTCATTTTTCTTACCTCTTCAGATGGCATCCCATGATGATCTGCACTGAAGAGATTTCTTCATTCTTACCTGGTATAGTCCCAGCCTATGTTCTGCTGTCTGTCTTTGTTGTCTTTCTGTAAATAAAAGTAGTGCCCTCCTCTCCTCTGTCTGTATCATTCTTTTATAATAAAAATAAAAAAAAGGTTCAACCTCTCCTCTGTTGTCTGTGGTTCCCTGTGATGGGGGTATCTGTTGAAACTTTCTTGTCCCATGTGATTCCTCTGCAGTTCCCTTGTTGTGCTTCTGTCATACCAATCCCACAAGTTGTGGGGCCACCACCTCTGTGTGCATCTCATCACTCCATCCACGGTATCCGCTCTAACTGTAGGCAATACGTCGTCTCACATGTCATCAGAACGTGGTCTACTTGGTGTCTTCCATTCTTCTTTCGTCCCCCTCCAGGAAACAGTTGAGGTCACACACAATGGAATTACAAAGTCACACACTCTGGTCTCTCAAACTCGCCCTGCCCACAGGAATCTCCACCAAACAGTCGACAGCATGCACAATGGACAGCGCAAAGGACTGTGTGAAACACAGAACAGCCAACGTGTCGGCCAAATGAAAATAAAATATATTGAGCTAAAACCTCCACTCCACATAAATATACTGAAAGAGGTAATGGAGACAAAAACAGACACACCAGAATAGTCATTTGCCACTTTTTATTCCCCCGAGGCATTTTCCCCCATTCCTTTTGACCATTGCAGTCCTATACTTTGATATTATTCTATTACAACGGTTCTCAGTCTGCCACCTGACACTTCAACCTCTGTGCCACTACACCACCACCTCATCGTTGTGATCGCTCAGTTAAAACATTGCCAGCGGAACCACCAAGTGGCTGCTCTGCTGTGTCAGTATGCTCACAAATGATGTAGTGGTTGGGCAGCAACAGATATGTCCGCTGTCAGGCAGAGGTCTTCTATGCTCATCACACATAATGGCAGGTGACAGCACTTCCTAGCTGACTAGGGGGAAAACAAACTACCTGAGAAATAAAAGGTATCGGCAGATGCCCAAAGTAATGCATGGTCTCAGCCCTCCATTAGCTCTTTCAGTTGGCCCACTTGGTCTGGTGAGTGAAATAAGCCTGACACCAACTGTGCCCTGCTGTGTGAAACCACGCCTGCGATCCTTTCTGAATACAACACTTCTACCATACCTTTATCTCATTGCCTGGGAACTCCCAAGTAACATTTCTGCCAGTTGTTCCCTTACTTTCACTTACCAGACCTCTTTTAGCTTAGTAATTAGAATTTTCATTTGGCACAGCCCATTCAATGACTGGCATGTCACTGCATTACCTCCAAAACACCAACTGGCCAAGCAGGCATTTCACCAACAATGCATGACATGCCGATTCATGCCCACGACACTGGATTTTTCACCTTTTCTTTGTCTCGATCCACAAAGTTTTGATTTCACAAATCAGTAACAATACCTATATTTACAACTTTTATATAACATATGCTGCATTTCCACCACCTGCCACCAAACCATTTCATTCACAGTTTCTCGATTCTGCCATTGAACCATTCTTCACGTCAGCTGCTGCTCTCCTCTGCCATTTCCTCATCCAGCTCTACAATGCTTTTCCTACAATCTCTGCACATCTTATCACTCCAAGTCGCACACTCTGGTTTATCAAAGTGGCCCCCCCACAAGGAATTTGCTTCCACCAAACAGTCAATGTCACGCACAACAGACACTCCGGTCTGTCGAAGTCCTCTTGTATCTAGGTATTTCTCTCGCAGTCGCAGCACTCTGGTCTCTCTCGCAGTCGCAGCACTCTGGTCTCTTCTGGGGGTAAGTCTTTTGTGTTGACAGTTTGAGCTTCTATCTGTACTGGTGATGCTCGGGAAAACAATCAACGCAGAGGTGTACTTTGCATGTGCTGCATATATATGAAGGTTCGGCATGTATTTTCTTCTGCAAACAATTTCTGCACCTCCCCTTCTTCCATTTCACCGGGTAGTTTAGTCCATCAGAAGTCAGATTCTGCACGATTACTGGAAGTGAGGCACTACGTCTTCTATGTGCATATCCTTCCAACAGATTCTTCGAGAGGAGCATGCGGAAATTCAGTTGTCTGTGCTTGATCACTTGTCCAATCTTCGATCAATGAACATGATTCACGCTCTCTCGGAACAGAGTAAATGCATTTGCCAATGCCATGTCCCACAAAAACCAGAAAAGGTATATCCACCACTTCTTTGACTTTCTGGTGCATGTGTACTGCCCCCGATGCTTGTCAGCAACATCCACGCCATTCATGTGCATGTTATACTGCTGTAGTACATCCAGACATGCAATCGATACAACAGTGCCATCTCTTTGTCTCCTGGGCACAGATGTTGCTGGTGAGGTAGGGTCATGGTTTGTTGAGAGCAAGAAAATGGGATGGTTGTCTTTCCAAGCTGTGGTTACAAGGAAGCCGTTCTGTCATTGTTCATAATAACCACAAGCTTTCTTCTTCATTGATAATTTAAGTTCCAAAGGCCATCCAATCCTGTTGGTCCGCATTGTTCCACATGAGTACAAGCCAACGTTCAATAGTTTCTGTGTCAGGTGAACTGAAGTAAAGTAATTGTCAAAACATACATGGTGCCTTTTGCTGCGAAGATCCTTAGTCAGTCTTTCACAACGCTCTCTGCAAGGCCCACTTCCACAACACCAGCAACCTTTCCTGTGTACACTTGGAAGTCGGACACATAACCATTATGAGGATCTGCAAGGACCCATACTTTTATCCCATAATGTTGCTTGCATCGCATGTATTTCTTGAAGGACAGTTGTCCTCTAAAGCCCACCATTGCCTCATCAACTGACATTTACCATTGTAGGTTGTACTCTGTCTTGCATGCCTTGATAACATGGTTGATAATTGGTTGCATGTGATGTAGCTTATCATGCTCTTGCTATCCTCTTGGTAGATTTAGTGTGCTGTCACTGGTGTGCAGATACTGCATGACCTTCTCATAATGCTCACAGGTCATTAACTTAGAAATTGGTAAACGTCCATAGAGATGGTGCTTCCCTCAGTACATGAGGTCATGTGGTGCCTTTATAACTGACATGTACAGTTGCATTCCAAGTAAAGCTTTTATGTTGCATGCAGTTACCGGAGTCCATTGGTGGTCAAGTTTGTTTGCTTCTGCCTGCTTATGGGCACTGTACGGGTTGTCTCCTTGGCAATCAGGTCATAGAGAATTGGTGGGAATGTCAGGTTCATAAAATCCAAGGGAGTCTTCTCTGCACTCATTGGTGTGGTGGGACCCACAGGCTCCTTTAAATCCTCAACATGGACCTGCTGTAAGTAATTTGTCCAACCATCATTTTGACCCACATCCAAATGTGTCAAAAGTTGCTCAGGTTGTTCTGCATCAGCTTCATGTTGTTCATCATAATCATTAACTTCAATTTGGGTACTGGCACACTGCAGTGTAGCCAAAGGAAGATCATCTTCACTGTCTGCATCGTTTCTCTGCCGACATAGCTTGGCCAGTGGCACATCATCCTCGTCACTCTTCATGGAGTGCCTCTTCCACCGCAGCGTAGCCAGGAACAGATCACCATCATCTCTAAAATCACTGTCACTGTCAGGCATCATCAAAAGCATCATACGCACCAAGTCCACCTCGATGTCGGAATCATCAAAACCTTGAAATTCATCCTCCTCATTGTCACTGGCACTATCGAACAGGTCTAGCACGTCATTTTAGTAGACGTTTTCCATATTTCTGGTGATGACCTTTGGTGTTACGATCTCGCGCCGGACAGCTGTCTCTCTTGATCTTGGGGTAGTCTCTCAATCTCAGAGCAGTTTCTCAATCTCAAAGCAGTCTCTCAATCTCGGAGCGGTCTCTAGATGACAGAGCAGTCTCTCAATCTTGTGTGGTCTCTCGATCATCTGCAATACAAAAAAATAACCATATCTTTGCACTGCAGACATGAATTATCTAGGCCACCACCTTCAAAACCTAAACAAGCAGTATAACCTGTATTCACACACATCACCACAACATATGCCTAGCCTGCCAAAAATCACAAATTTACAGAAATACCCTACACCTTAATGCTGGCACCATAACGGTAAAGGTTTTTTTTTATTTACCTCTATAATCGGTCCCTTTTCTGAAGCCTTAGAGAGTGCGGCCCTTTCGTTTGAGTGCATAGATCACATCCATAGCTGTAACAGTCTTTCTCTTTGTGTGCTTGGTGTATGTGATGGCATCCCGGATCACATTTTCCAGGAACACTTTGAGAACACAGCGGGTTTCTTCATAGATCAGCCATGAAATGCACTTCACCCAACCACATCAAGCCAGACGGCAGATAGCTGGCTTTGTGATGCCCAACCCCCAACCCCCCAAAGCTGGCAACAACACAAAATGGCATTCTTTGTGTATATCACATCACTTTTGTAAACACCAAGCCGCAGGTGGGAGACCACAGGCCACCAGGGAATCCATTTTGTGGGATGGTTTCGTATGTTTGGAGGTGGGATGGAGGACCCTGACAGTGTGGCAACCATTTTGTGAGCTAGCGTCAGGTCTCGGAGGGAGGGGGATCACCCATACAGCAGGTACTGCTCTTTGTTGGATGGTGCCAGGCCTTGCGTCACCCGCCACCATCCCACAAACTGCGCTGCCTGTTGTCCAAGTGACCCCCCCCCCCGAGACCTGACGCCAGCTCACAAAATGGTTGCCACTCTGTCAGGGTCCTCCATCCCATCTCCAAACACATGAAACATCCCTCAGAATGGATTCACTGGTGGCCAGTGTTCTTCACACTCTACAGTATCCACCAAGAAACATGACAGCATTCCCCACGGTGTTCAATGGTCTCTCCCCCCCCCCCAAAGCCAACAACAACACAAAATGACATTCTCTGTATATATCACATCACTTCTGTAAACACCCAGCTGCAGGTGGGTGACCACAGGCCACCAGGTAATCCATTTTGTGGGATGGTTTCATATGTTTGGAGGTGAGATGGAGGACCCTGACAGGGTGGCAACCATTTTGTGAGCTGGCGTCAGGTCTCAGAAGGCGAGGGATCACTCAGACAGCAGGTACTGCTCTTTGTTGGATGGTGCCAGGCCTTGCGTTACCTGCCACCATCCCACAAACAGCACTGCAGTCATCAGAGGGCATCTCCAGAGACCCCGAAGAACAGAACATTGCAGTAGTCAAGTCTAGGTGTCACAAAAGCATGAGCATTGGTAGGTCCTCAGGTTGAACTAGGGGTTTGATCTTGACAATGTTCCTCAAGTCTTAAAAACCACTTTGACATTTGAATCCCAGGTGTTGTCTGTTATCCAATCTGTCATCCAGGAGCATGCCAAAATCTCACACCCTAGGGGAGGCCATCAACAGTGCAGTCCAAAGAAAAAAACCCGAGGCCACCCCGGAGGCACTCCCATCATGCTCTCAGCCCTGCTCAAGCACTAGAACCTCTGTGTTCAGTCACAGCCAGCTGGAGGCCATCCAAGCAGGTATTGAGCACTTTCACAGCATTTGATGTTCCTGGGGTAAAGGCCAGATACAATTGGGTATCATCTGCATAGCAGTGAAAACCCACAGTGTGTCACCTAATGAGCTCTCCCAGGGACAGCAAATACACTGCAAACAGCATCCGTGACAAGATCGATCCCTGAGGCACTCCACATGGCAGGGGCCCTGGGTAGGAGGGAAAAATTCCCCATCACCACCCACTGCATCCTGCCAGAAACATAGTACTCAAACCAGCTGATGACAGTGCCATCAAGTCCACAATATTCTCTGAGATGATCAAGAAGCACAATGTGGTCTACAGTGTCAAAGGCTGAAGAGAGATTGAGGAGAACAAGAATTGACTTCTCTCTATCTCTAACCCTGAGGAGGTCATTATGCACTCTGACTAATGCTTTTCGGTGCTGTACCTAGCTCTGAAACCAGACTGGAGTGGCTCATAGATATCAAAGGTCACAAGACACTGCTCAAGCTGTTGTGCCACAATTTTCTCAACAACTTTTCCCCAAAACAGGAGGTTGGAGACTGGTTGATAATTCACAAAGATATCCGGGTCAAGAGATGGTTTCTTCAGAAGGCGTATCACCAGAGCCTCTTTCAAGGAATCCAGAAAGACCCCCTCTGGCAAAGAGCACCAGACAATCAAGGAGAGCACTAGGCCGATGGAACCGACACATCTAATCAAAAAAACACATCAGTGCTGGGTCCAGCTCACAATATGTGTGCTTTAGCTTTGAGATAACTTCAATGGCCTGAGCCTCCATCAGTTTAAACTCCTCCCAGACAGGCAGAGTGCCTCTACCACACCCAAGGTGACCACTCCAAGTCACAACATGACTCACAGGTAGGATCCTCTGCAAATGGAGTACACCCTGTCAGAAAAGAACTGAGAAAACTCATCACACAAGATGATTGAAAAGTCTTTTTTCAACTGCAGACAGGGCAGATGAAGCAGCCTGTCCACAGTCCAAAAAAGCAGAGATGGTTGGTTCTTCCCTGCTGCAATCTCTCTGGACAGGAACTCTGCCTTCTTAAGGTTGATTATGCCCTGGTACTCAACATAATGAGTACACAGGACTAATTTGTTCTCTTCTGACTGCGTCCTCTACCAGCAGCACTCCAACTTTCAGCCCCTCATCTTTATCACTTTGAGGTCCCCATCAAACCAGGGAGACTTCAAGTGAGAGGATTTGGGTTGTACACAGACTGGTGCGATGGCATCGCGCACTCTGGACACTGTCCTATTATAGGCGGTCACCACCTCACTCATGCCCTCTGCACATGCAACACCTACACTAGGTAGATTGGCAGTCACCAAAAGTCCCTATAGGATCAAACCCCTCAAAGAGCATTAGCTAACCATCTCAGTGGGGGTAGACACTTTTGGGGGGAGGGCCTGAATGAGAACTTCACCGTGTAGTGATCAGACTATATGACCTGATCAATCCCAAGGTCATCTCCCTTGAGCCTCAGTGAGAACACCAGGTCCAACATGTGGCCGTGGTGATGGGTTGTGGAAATAACTTCTTCTGTCAGTCCCAGAGATGGCATCATCTGGAAGAGGTTGGAACTCAATCATGAAGATTCGTCATCGGCCCAGGCATTGAAGTCCCCCAGCACCAAAAATCCGGGGACTCCCAACACCTCACCGCTGACAAAATCCACAACCTCCTGCAGGAAATCTCCCACTGCTCCCAGAGGGTGGAAAATCAGGAGAATCCTGCAGCCTGCAACCGGACCCCCACATACTGCCACACACTCAAAGGACCTGGTCATTCCCACCGGGTGCACAGAGAAACTCAAGTTGGATCTAAAACAGATGGCCACTCCCACACCCGTGCATTCCTGGCTCGGGCAGTGAACCACAGAGACCGCTGTGTGGATGGCTGCCTCCAAAACAGGAACAGCATCATCACTCAACCTGGTCTCCATGATGCAAGCCAGAATGAGAGAGGCAATCAAGTCTGCCATCTTGTTCCTGATCAATCTGGCATTGCAAAGCACTGCCCAAAGGGGACTGGTAGGTGTTGCAGCCCCTCTGGCTACCTGCCCACTCAGTCTGGTGGGACCCCTGAGGATGGAAATCAAGCCTGTCTGGCTTCTTTCTAGGTTCTGTCTAAATCCAGGGCATCTCCTGCACCTAACCACCCCAATCTTACTCACCTCCGCTAAGCCCATAGCACCCCGCCACGACTGACTGGCCTGGACACTGTGAATATCATCCTCATGACAGTGCCTCACTGCCAACACTGCCATAGGGAGGACGATAAAGGGCCAGAGGTTGCACACCTGGGACGCCTCATAGACTATATGTAGTGGTTCCTGGCCCTTGCACATCCCATTCAACTCACAGCTACTTGCCTCAAGTTCTACCTAAATTTGGTAAAACCCTAATTTAACACTATACTCACTGTCATACTATGTCACACTCACATCACACAATCATCTAATACAAACTTTCCTAACTATGCACTGCCATACACACACTCACCCACAAACACCCAAAACTTCACCAATAAAAATATATATCCCCCACTCCCAACCACTAAAGCAACTCTAGCAGCATCCTTGTTTATAGGAGAGAGATCAAACAGATTGCTTAATGTGTCCAAATGCTCATATCAAAAGCAGTGTCCAAAATCCACAGAAAATGAAAAGTCAGAAAAGGTCAGCCTTCTTTCTTTATGGCACCACTCTTCTCCAGAGGATGGCTGTTTGCTCTCACCAAAATCCAAACCTCACACTGGGAAAAGCAGTGAATGACTCTTACTCCCAAAATAGGGAGAGAATGCTGGCTGACAGTTAAAATAAACACGGACAAAATGGAAAGGCTTTGAGCAGTCTTAGGACCTGGCCTGTTAGGACTCTTAAGCTAGGACCAGCACCCACTCTAACACAGCTCATAGCCAATAGAGCCTGACAGACTCACCAGCCCAGAACACAGAAAGATTTCAGGCACTCCTCACACCAGTACCCAGTCTGCCCGTGTTGTTTCCCCCTAAGTTCTGTGGAGAGTAGGTGGGAAGTGGAGGTTTATGTTTCTATTTCAGCCCCCTTGTTGAGGCTGTTGCAGCAAACAATTCCAATGTTTTAAGGGGGCCCTTTAAAGAAATACACTTCTCAGTGCAACAAGTAGTTTTCAATCCTGTTTATTTTTCTTTCCCCTATACTTTGCTCCCCAATGGATACATTAGTGAAAGGAGAAAGTCCAGAGGGGGTATTGCTAAGATCAAAGGGGATAAGAGGATGTGTGAGGAGGAGGACCATGTAAAAGCATCTATCCTAAATAGATACTTCTGCTCAGTATTTACCGAAGAGAAGGTAGGGCAGGGCCCACAGCTCAGCACCATGGACACAGGGGGGGGAGGGAGGTGTGCATGAGTCCCTTCACAAAAGAAAGGGTCCTACAAGAGCTCGATAAGCTCAGGGTGGACAAGGCACTGGGACCTGATGGCATACATCCCATGGTACAAAAGGAGCTATGGGTGGAACTAGCAGAGCCATTATCAGAACTGTTTAGTGAGTCTCTGAGCACAGAAGAGGTCCCAGAAGACTAGAGAAGGGCTCATGTGATCCCACTCCACAAGAGTGGTAGCACGGAGGAGACAGGGAACTACAGACCAGTCAGTCTTACCTCAGTAGTGGGTAAGATTATGGAGACATTCCTTAAGGAAAGGATAGTGCAACACCTGGAATCCATAGGAGCACAGGATCCAAGACAGCATAAGTTTACAAAAGGAAGGTCCTGTCAAACTAATCTCATAGATTTCTTTGACTGGGTAACCAGAGTAGTGGACCAAGGGGGAGCAGTTGACGTTGCCTACCTTGACTTCAGCAAAGCTTTCGATACTGTTCCACATAGAAGATTGATTAATAAGCTGTGTAGGTTCGGGGTGGGTCAGGCATTGGTGAACTGGGTGGCAAACTGGTTGACGGGCAGAAAACAGAGAGTGGTGGTAAACAGTATACTGTCAGAAGAGATGCAAGTAACAAGTGGGGTACCTCAGGGATCAGTCCTGAGGCCAGTCCTCTTCAATACCTTCATCAGTGACATTGCAGAAGGACTGGAGGGTAAGGTTTGTCTGTTTGCAGATGACACCAAGATCTGCAACAGAGTAGATGATCCAGATGGGGTGGGCAGAATGAGAAGAGATCTGGATAAACTAGTAAAATGGTTGGAAGAGTGGCAACTGGGGTTTAATACAAAGAAGTGCAAGATCATGCACATAGGGAAGAGAAACCCTGAAGCCACCAATAGGCTGGGAGGGGAGTTGCTGGCAGTCACAAGGGAAGAAAGAGACTTGGGCGTCATCATCACCGATTACCTGAAATCATCCAAGCAGGCCTCTAAAACAGTAAGGTAGAGGATGGGATGTTGGGGTGTATTAGTAGGGTATCACTCTGAAAGAGGAGGTAATAATCCTTCTTTACAAGACACCGGTTAGCCCCCATCTGGAGTATTGCGTGCAGTACCAGAGGCCACACCTTCACAAGGACATCAACCAAATTGAGGCAGTTCAGAGAAGGGCAACCAAAATGGCACAGGGACTGCATCAGAAAACATATGAGGGCAGATTAACTGAACTCAATATGTATACCCTAGAGCAAAGGAGGGAGAGAGGTGATATGATTGAAACATTCAAACACCTTAAGGGCATTAACACGGTGAAGGAGTATTACATGTTTCAATATAAGAAAAATAGCAGGACAAGAGGACACAGCATGTGATTAGAAGGAGGCCGATTAAGGGGGAATGTGAGGAAGTTCTTTTTCACAGAAAGGGTGGTGGATGCACGGAATGACCTATGTCAGGAAGTGGTGGATATGAATACAGTGCAGGGCTTCAAACAGGCATGGGATAGGCAGAATGGAGCAATACAGATGAGTATGAATAGATAGGCCATTGACAGAGCAAAGGTCTATGGCACATTCATAAGGTAGAAAAAGAAATGGGCAGACTGGATGGGCCTTGCGGTCCTTATCTGTCATCAACTTCTATGTTTCTATGTTCATGGGGTTTTAAAAATTGTTTTCAATAGGACTGCATATTTTCTACCTTTATACAGCTCTGCTTTCTCTGTGTATAAGGTAGTGCTTCTGTTATATCATATAACTTATTTCAAATACCTTTGTATGTTTGGAGCATTTGTCTCCTTTTGCCTTAAATAAGGTTTACTCCTGCTTTAAAGCTGTCTTTGCCACTGCGCTAGTGCTTCCACTATGTATGTACTCACTGGAGGAGAGAAAGGGGTGACATAATAGAAACTTTTAAGTACCTCAAGGGGATAAACATGCTGCAGTTGGGAGATCTTTTCCAATGTAGAAAAGATACCAGAACAAGGGGGCACGATATGAAATTGGAGAGGGAGGAGATTAAGAGGTAACGTGAGGAAGTTTTTCTACATTGAGAGCTTGGTGAACACTTGGAATAATCTGCCACAAGAGGTGGTAGGGGCAAGCACAGTTGAGGGGTTTAAACAAGCCTGGGACAAGCACAATGAAACCTTGGGCAGGAAGGGAGTAATGAAAAACCATTGACCACTTTGGGTGAGTGGATATGTACACATATAGGGCTATGGGCAGACTGGATGGGCCTAGTAGTCCTTACCTGCTGACAATTTCTATGTTTCACAGTGGCAAAGACTGCTTCAAAGGAGGAGCATCATTTTCAAATGAACCAAGCCTTTTTCATTTGGAGTAGGGGAATTTTCCTGGTGTCCTGGCCAAATTTCCCCCATTCACTAAAAATATCACCAACCACTTAATCTGGTTCAACTTCAGTTGGTTACCATCTGAATTCCCCCACGTTCTCCGGGTCACCCCTGAAAAAGGGAGTTCTAGTCTCAGTGGGCCTAGCTGATCAACTAAATTCAATAAAATAAATATCATTATAGCTTTTTGCAGAGCTCAGACAATACCCAGACCCTCCTTCTTGATTTCGATGTAAGCCTCTTCTCTAGGTAACAACTTCCTGCTCAGGTACTCAACTGGGTGCTCCTCATCCACGTGTGTGATAGGACTCTGAACTGCACCTAGCCCATGACTGGATGCATCACGGGCAATAAACCTGCAGGAAAAATTAGGGATAGCGAGCACAGGTGCCCAACACAGTGCCTCCTTCAACTGGTGGAACATTATTTCACAGTGGTCCATCCATTAAACTTTTTCCAGCAATTTCTCCTTGTGAGATAGACAGGGTTTGACTATGTTACTGAATTTTGCACAAAGCTTCGATAGTATCCTACTGTCTTAAGGAAGGTCCATACTTTTCTCTTTGTTGTAGGTGTAGCCCATCCCTGTATGGCTCCAATTGTTACTGGCTGATGCCAGATGTGCCCACTTCCCACCCCATGCCCACAGCATGACATCCTGCCATCCCTATTGGATGGAACAGTCTGCTGAGGAACTCATCTATGCTAAAATGGGAGTGGGGGCAAAAAAAATGTGGGACATGCATGGGGTCCGATAAGATTTGGGCATGTTACAGCAGGGGATGGTAACAAGGGGCAGGATGGTCATAAGACCATCACGCACATTAGGCCGGATTGGACAGGGGAGGGTAACGAAGGGATGGATGGCCAATAGGGCCACCATACACATCAGGGGGGGGTAATGAGGGGATAGATGGCCAATGGGGCCATCGTACACATTAGGCAGGGTTAGGTAGGGGAGGTAACAATGGGATGGATGGCCAGTAGGATCATTGCACACATTAGGCAGGGCTGGGCAGGGGATGGTAACAATGGGATAGATGGCTAATTGGTCCATCATATACACAACAAGGTTGGGCAGACTAGATGGGCTAATGGACCTTTTCTGTTGTCATATTCTATGTTTCTAAAGGAGACCAGCAACAGAGAAGGTAACAAGGGAAAAGGGTGGTCAGAGGTGGCTTCAGGAAACATCACAGGTTGGGGGGAAGCAGAGAAGCAGACAGGGAAGGCAGTAAGGTATGGAGAGCCATTTGCACCAATGCAAGAAGTTTGGAAAATTAAATTCCAGACCTGGACACCATCATGGCAGAGGCAAGTCTGGATTTGGTGGCCATAATGGAGTCATTATGCACTGACAGCCATGACTAGGACATGGACATACTGGGCAGCTCTCTGAGAGACAGGGAAGAGAGGAGGGGAGATGGGGTTTCATTATATGTGAGGGATGGAATCAAGGCCAATTTAGTACAGGGGCACCCAGAGGAAAAAGAAGGTCTGGAAATGCTGTGGGTCATCCTGGAGAGTGGTACTAGGGATGCTGTCCATACAGGGGTCGAATATAGACCTCCAGTGCAGGACGGCAAGTAAGGTGGAGGAGTTGCTGATTGGGACCTCAGTCAGACAGACAGATGTGGATTGGTGTCTTCTTACTGCAGCTCTGGCAAGGAACAGGGCCAGCTGGACTCCCTACAAGGGTCTTTTCTCAAGCAGCTAATCAAGGAACCCACTAGGAATGGGTAGTGCTGGATCTGGTGCTTACAAACAGGGATGACATCACAGATGTCATAGTGGGCAGTCCCATAGGTACCAGTGATCACTGTACAGCGTGGTTTAACACTTAGTCAGGAACAGATGTAAATCACTCAAGATTGAGGGTCATGGACTTTAGGAGGGCAAATTGTAGCAAAATGGGAAACTGCCTGAGAAACTGCCTTGGGGTGTTGCCAGGGAGGAGTAGAGGCACAGTGGGGAAAAATAAAGGGTGACATAATTAAGGCAACCAACCTCTGTGTAAGGAAGTAAATAAAAGTAGAAGGAAAAAGAGACTGCTATGGTTTCTGAGAGAAGTGGCCAAGGTGGTAGAAGAAAAAAGAGTGGCATTCAGGAGGTACAAGGAAATGCAGAGGGAAGTATACAAAGTAAACCAGAAGGAATCAGGAAAGGCAGTGAGGGGAGCAAAGGCACAGACCTAGGAAAGGATAGACAAAGGGGTAGCTGAAAGGGATAAGACTTTCTTCAGGTATATAAGTGAGAAGAAAAGACAAGGGGAGGGCATTAAGGATAAGAAAGGTGGCAGAGGGAGACTGTAAAGAAGAGGATTAGTAAAAACAGACAACCTGAACAGGTGCCTCTGGTAAGTCTTCACATGGGAGGAAGGGGATGGAGCACCAGGGAACAGCAAGAACAAAAAGGGAGGGGGTGGACACAAGTTCATTTTTAGAGGAAAGGGTCCTGAAGGGACTTTCAGCTCTTAAAGTGGACAATGCTATGGGACCAGATAGTATACACCCAAGGATGCTAAAAGAACTCAGGTAGGTGCTAGATGCCCAACTTATGGCCTTATTTAACAGCTCACTGGAAATAGACATGGTTACAGAGGACTGCAAGAAAGCAGACATGGTTCTACTCCACAAGAGCAGCAGCACTGAGGAGGTTAACAATTGTAGGTGATCAGTTTCACTGTGGGAAGTGGCGTTGCCACTGTATCATTCACTTCTGAGCCTCTACCTGGATTACTGTGTCCAGTTCTGGAGGTTGCACCTCAGAAGGGACATATGCAGGATGGAGACAGTACAGAGGAGGACAATGAAAATGGTGTAGGGGTTGCATCAAAAACCCTGCAGGGAGAGACTGAGGGAGCTCAACATGTACACCTTGGAAGAGAGGAGAGCGAGGAGGGACATAATAGAGATCTACAAGTACCTCACGGGGTGAACAGGGTGCAGAAGGGAAATATGTTTCAAATGAGAAGGAGCACCAGGACAAGAGTGCATGCACTGAAGCTGGAAGGGGAAGTTTAAAAGGAATGTGAGAAAGTACTACTTCACTAAAAGAATGGTGGATGTTTAGAATAGACTGCCAGTAGAAGTGGTAGAGGTAAAAACAGTAGGGGCTTCAAGCATGCAGTGGATATACATGGGGAATATTAATAAGTATGTAGGGATGCTGGAGGGTCGCAGAAGATCAGGTAGGGTCTGCAGTGACAGATAAGGCAGGGACCAGCTGGGCAGACTGGGTGGGGCAAGTGGTTCTTTTCTGCCAACAAATTTTATGTTTCTGTATGGACTGGTTTTCTAGGGATAGGGAACAGATTTAGGAAAAATCAACTAGTCTCAAGCTGGATGCTCTCAGGTGTACTCTGACCTCGATCCCTCCCAATATCAGCTCTTTTTCATACTCTGGGAACTCCTAACTCCATACTCAGAAGGAGGGTGAATCTGGCAGGGACAGTCCCTAAAGTGGAGGGCGGGTGCGTGGCAAGTCCATGGGGTTGAGAATGAAGAGGTTTTAAGTGGTAGAGGTGCAGCTATGGGGCTGAGACAGAGTGAAAGGGACAAAACTGTAAATTATAAACCTAAGGAGAAATGACAGGTGTGAG
This sequence comes from Neoceratodus forsteri, assembly GCA_016271365.2. Lineage (NCBI taxonomy): Eukaryota > Metazoa > Chordata > Ceratodontiformes > Ceratodontidae > Neoceratodus > Neoceratodus forsteri. Next base: position 695,290,885 of record CM057456.1, on the reverse strand, counting down.
CAGTAGGTGCCTGCCAAACCACAACTTGACCCTGACTAACAGAAGCTTCAGTGGGTGCCTTAATTTTACCTTTTCTCTGTTTACTGCCTGCATTTCATATTTTCAGACTTATTTATTAACTCAGGGTTAGACATAAAGTGCATTCCACTTGTATGCCATTCAGATATGTGTATATTTCGGATGTATGCATGCAATCGCAATGTCCCATTTTTTTTCCCTATTCAGTCAATGTTAAAATGTCTGCTTGTATGCAATGGTAATTTTGGATGTATGCACATATTTTCAGGCTGCAGTTTTTATTCTCTGCCTGGGGCGGGTGTTAAATATAGAATAAAGTATGGGGTGCTGTGTGTAACGAGACGTGTACACACACCCGAGGCATTAGATGCTACATAAACCCCAAGAGCAAAGCTCGAGGGTTTTTTAAAAAGCATCTAATCCTGAGGGTGTTTGTAAACTGAGTTTACACACAGTACCTCATATTGTATTTTACATAACTGTTGGGTCTTTCTTTTTGGCCACAGCAATGATATAAAATAATAAAAATAGATGCTCTTGAATCCTATGCTAGCTGCGGTCTGTTTTGGTTCCATTGCTGGTCTGCAGTCATTTTTATGTTTATATTTTTTTCTGTGAGCAGGCAAAAGTTTAGTTATTTGCTGGTTTTTTTTTGTAGTCACTTACCACTGAGACAGAGTGGCGATTCTGTGGCAGGGACCAGGCGGTCGACGGTCCAGGAGGAAGACCTGCAGCGGGCACATGCGCAGACTGAGGAAAAACTGTGCATGCATTGGCTGTAATAAACACTCCTTTATTATGGAAAATAATGCCACAGTTTTCATATGGTAAAAAAAGAAGACCCATTAATTATTTAATTCTAGCATGTGTTAATCGCATCTATTAGGAGCAGAGCACACAGCTTGCCATAACAATAACAGTTGCCAAAGTAACAAATAACATTCTCCTTGTGGCCACTTATTGTTAATCGGCTGGCTTTACAAGTTACAAACAGCAGTGATTACCGCATTCATTATAGCAGCCAGAATGGAGAAAGTATCGCGCAAAATGCTATGTCTGGAGGCGAAAATTAAACTCTTAGAAAAATCAGAGCTGCCTGGGGTATCCTGAAAAGAACTTGCCCCTGGATTTTGGGATTGATGTATCAAGTGTGGGTCATATCCTGAAACAAAAAGATGTTCTCCTGGATGACTGGAGTAAAGGCTGCAATAGGGAGAGAGAAACAGGAAACACGAGGGACAGGACGGTCAGGTAGAAAAAGCTTTACTTCGATGGTTCTCCCTCTCCTGTGACCGTGAAATACCCATGCCTGGCTCAGCATTGCTGTAGAAGGCAAAACAACGTGCGCAGTCTATGGAGAGTTATGATTTTCAGCCCACTGCAGTTGGCTGTCCAGGTGGAAGGACAGACACCAGACAAGCTACCACTGTAGTCACGGCAAAAAAGGCAGAATCTGATTTTGTTGTCGTAGAGGACTGGCTCACCAATGTTTTACTGGACATTATGAGTGACTATTCTTTGTCTGAAATTTACAATGTGGATGAAACTACCTTATTTTTCTGTGCCACACTAGATGGAAGTGACATTTTGTATTGTTGTTTTTAATGATTAGTGAACAAGCTAAAATGTGCTTATTTGAAGTAAAACTTATTTTTAACTGCATTTATCATTCCATACGTCTGTTTCATTTGTCCTCATTAATTTCAATTGAGTTCCAGATGTATGCACATTCCACTTGTATGCACATTTTTGGCCCGTCCCAACCATGTGCATACAAATGGAATCTGCTGTAACTGCAATTATTATTTTACTCTGTATGCCTACTGCCTGTATTTTAAAAACATAAACTTGTTTTCTTTTTTATTTAGGTGGGGGCAGGGATAGCAACAGCTGTATTTTACTCTGTCAGGGTACAGTCTGCATTTTTAAAATTGCAGAGTATGTTTTACTCTGGGAGGGGATAGCTGAAGTTGTATTGTATGCATTCTTACTCTGGCAAGTACCTACATTATAAAATTCTGATATCGTTTTTTTTACTCATGGGGGGCTTCAGATTAATATTTTGCTTTGTCTCACTCAGATTATGGTCATCATTTTGAAACTGTGATTTTACTTTATTCTTGGGGGTGGTTGTCATGTAGTACTTGTTTGACATAATAAGCTTTTGTGCTATGTCCTCATTCCAAGATTTATTACCTGTTAGCATGGCCCGATGTTATCAGGTTTTGACCTATGAGAAGCCAGAATTGGGCAGACTGCCTTTATGAATGTTGTAAATAAAAACAATAAAAATAGAAATTTCTGTGAAAAGATCATCTGCTTCAAAGTATTTTGAAATGGGAATGTTTTAAAATATTTTCTAGAGTTAAATCTTGGTAAAGTTGTAATAACTTTCAGAAAGGTTCAGGAAAAATGTCTGAGCAATTTATGTTCTTGCTCTAGGATAGCACTAATTAAATATCTGTTTTCAGCCGACAGGAGGGTTGAGTGCAACGAGAGTCCGAGCCAGCAATCATCACTTGGAAAATGCCAGTTTAGTCACACAATAGAAAAATCACATTAGTACCTCCAATGTAAAAAGAGTTTCTGTGACCTTCATCTAATCTCTATATAACAACAGATTCTCAAAGGAGAGAGGCTGTGTAAATGTACTGAATATCAGAGGAGTTTAAAGCAGCAAAATGTACTGACAAGAGTTTTACAATGCAAGCTGAAACACAGCAAATTCACAAGGAAAAGAAGACATATAAATGTGCTCAGTGCAACAAGAGTTTTACTCAAAAGAATAGCCTCATAACACATCAGCAAATTGACACAGCAGAGACTCCATATCAGTCTGTTGAATGTGACAAGAGTTTTGACCAGAAATGTCCCTTGATAACACATAATCAAATTCACATGGGGAACAGCAGCTGAATGTGACAAGTGTTTCATAGAAATGAGCAGCCTCGTAAGATATTAGCTAATTCACACGGGTGAGTGGGATTACAGTGTCCTGTGCATAGAGAGACACAAAATCATAAAATACCAAGATATGCAAACAGAAACTAAACTGATGTGGAATAAGGACATATAAATCATTCCAGTAGTGCTCGGAGCAATGGGGCTGATCAAAAAGAACTTTCAGGCACATTTAAATATGCTCTCAGTATGTGTGATACCATATGAACTACAAATGGAAGCCATCCAGGGGATGCTGTGCATGCTGAGAAGAGCGCTCTCAACAAACTTCAAAGACTAACACAGTACTGATTTCCTGATTTTTTTAAAATATGCCCTTGCTTAGGAATGGGGTCCATTCTCGTCATGGCACTATAAAACCCTGAATATTTGGAGACACTAACCCCGGGAGAGACCATACAAATGTGATAAATGTGCCAAGAGGTTTGGCAGGAAATGCCACCTGATAAAACATCAGCAAATGGGGTCCATTCTTGTCATGGTATCAGAAATCCCTAAACATTTGGAGACACTAACCCTGGGAGAGACCATATAAGTGTGCCAAATGTGACAAGACTTTTGTCAAAAAAATGTAACTTAAGACATTGGTGAGTTCACACAAATGAGAAACCATGTAAGTTCTCTGAATGTCACAAGAGTTTTGTACAGAAGGGTGGGCTGACAACACATCAACAAATTCACACAGCGGAAAGACCATATAAATGTGTTGAATGCGACAAGAGTTTTGGTCAGAAACATCACTTGATAACACATCAGCAAATTTACACTGGTAAGAGAGGGGCTCGGATGGAGTGATGAAGTGAGAGTGACGAATCGTTGGTGGAGCAATTTGTGACACTAGTGACAAGCCACAGTTATTTCGTGCTCAAGTCTTGGTGAGTACCTTCACGTGGTGGGCCCTGTTTTAACAGAATCTCACCAAGGCGATACTACTGTATAGACAATATATAGTATGGAAAGAGACAAAAATGAAACTGAAAGCTGGGCGCACAGATCCCAGCATAAAAAAGTGCCCAACCCTAGCCTAGGCACTAGGGCAAGGGTTGGACGATGTGATAGTGCCGTATCCTCGAGTAATAGTACCATCCCTGCCACAGTGTCAGATCATGGAATGCATGGTCCCACAGTAGTAGCAGCAGAAGCCAGCAAGCCACAAACAGTAAAAAGACTGATAGGCCAGCCCAGAGGACTGCAAACAGTTAAGTGGACTTACGAGGACAAACTAGAAATTATGTATTGTTATTATTATGCGACGACCCTGAGTTTCCAGTAAGAGGATATACCATCAGACTTCGGAACAAATTGCAGCAGAGAGAAATAATTCCACAGACAAACTGAACAGTGTGACAGATGCAAACTTTAGATCCCTAATAGGACAAATAAAACAAAAAATACATAGATGAGATTAACTTGGGCAGACTACAGAAGGAAGCAAGTGAAGAGGTAGCAAAGGGAAGGAAGAGGTACCAGAGGCTTTCATAGCAGGAAGAGCAGATACATGGGACACAGCAAAGAAAAGGGATCTGATATGGTGTAGCATTTATGCCAAAAAGAAAGCAGCTCTTACCAGCACAGCAACGAAAATTACAGACATATTCGAACAGACATATAGACAGAGACATCCAGATATGGCAAACATCACAAAGAAAAGAATAACCACACAAAAGTGGAATGTAATGAAAAGTGCACAGTTTAGTGATCTAGAAAGGCAACACATCGAAATAGAAGTCCTTGAACAGTTAAAGAAAGAAGGATTTGAGGTAGAGACTCAGCCTCCACCAATATCATCTGGTAAGCCGTTACAGCAGACAACTGCTCAGCCAATATTGGTACATGAAACGAAACATGACACATCTCCTAAAGACACCCAGCAAAGTGCACATCAAGTGACATATCCGAGTAAAACAGCTGAAGTTCCAGTTCAACCCATACAGAGAGTGGAAGAGCAGGAAATGCCAACTACAGGAACAACCCTTAACCAAGAGGAAGAAAACATGAGAGAAGACTTGCTGGACCTAATTGACATGGACAAATATATTAAAATACATCAAAGGGAAAGACTGCAAAATTATGCCTGACATACACAGTTAGGGACACATAAAACAGATAAACAAAGTTATTGGAACCATCCAGAGGGATCCATGATGTCACTGAAATAAACAGAATACATTATTGTGCAGCGAGACTAATAACAAATAGAGAAGTGCCAAAAAAGCAAGGAATGAGGAACAAAAAGAGAGGGAAATTCAGCATACCACCATGGAAAAAGCGGATAGAAGGGACAATTATGGAACTAAGATCAGAAGTATCACTGCTGGAGGAGTTTAGAAAAGGTAATAGATCAATGAAAGTCATCAGGAAAGTGGGTGAAATCAAAGAAAAATGCTGTATTAAAACAGATCAAGACCTAAATTTTACCATCTCAAATAACAAGCTTAAGATCTCTGCTCAAGCTGAGAAGCTCAGGAGATACGTAGAAAGGAACAATGAAAAAATGCAAAATAGATGGTTTAGAGAAGACCCGAAGAAATTCTATAGGGAGCTGGGAAAGAAAACAGCTAACATAAAAACTCCACCAGTAAAGAAAGAAATTGAGGAATTCTGGAGAAGTATTTATGAAGACCCAGTTGAACATAATAGGGATGCAGAGTGGATACAGGAAATAAAAGACAGCATTAAAAATGGTACTACTAGAGATATGGAGTGGCCTGACGTAACTGCTAAGGAGATAGAAATGAAGATAAGGAAGGCCTCCAACTGGAAAACCCCAGGTCCAGATGCAGTACCCAACTTCTGGCTGAAAGTACTAACATCTTTGCACCAAGATTTAGCTACCTCAAAAACTATTTATACGCACACCCTGACTTGACACCCATCTGGTTAACAACAGGAATACCACACCTTATTAAATCTGAACCTGCCAGTCTCCCCAAGAACTATCGCCTAACAACCTGTTTACCAACAACATATAAACTATATACTGAATCGATGCAGATAGAGTCTACAACCATTTAGACTGCAATAAACTCATGGCAATAGAACAAAAGGTAATAAAGAAAATCATATGGCACAAAGGACCATCTCATGTTGAACAAAGCCATTATGGAGAGCTGCAAAAAATGCCGAAATCTTAGTGTAGCATGGATCGACTACAAAAAAGCATTTGACAGTATCCCACACTCCTGGATCACTGAGTGTTTACGAATCTACAGGATACATCCCACACTGATAAACTTCATCACAACAACAATGACAAAGTGGCAAACCACTCTGCAATTAAATCATGAGAAAGGTCAAATCACCATTCCAAATATAAGTATCCAACGAGGGATATTTCAAGGTGACTCTTTGTCACCACTTCTGTTTTGCCTTGCCCTCAATCCCTTGAGTAGCCTAATCAACAACCTAGGCTATGGATACAGCTTGAACCCCAGAAACAAAACAATCAACAGCTAACATCTCACCTTCTATTTGTAGATGACCTAAAACTTTACAGTTCATCTGACAAACATTTGAAAGAACAACTACAAATTGTTAAGACCTTCTCTGATGACATACGGATGACGTTATTGGCCTGAACAAATGTGCCAAAGCAACATTTGTAGCAGGAAAGTTAACTCAGTAGAAAACATGAATCTGGCGGAGGTTTGTGACATAAAAGAACTTGAGCAAGAGGGAGTGTATAAATATCTGGGAATAGAAGAAGGAGCAACAGCACAACATGAACAAATGAGAGTAAAAATAAGCAAGGAATATTTTAGAGGTTGTTAGCTAATTTTGAAAACTGCTTTGACAACACGAAATAAAGTGCAAGCTATAAATCAACTCGCCCTTCCAGTGATATCATACAGCTTTGGTGTGATAGACTGGCCACAGAAAGTGTTGAACCAGCTAGATATAAAAACAAGAAAAATGTTTCATGCTCACCAATTAATATACAAAAATCAGTGTATGCCAAGATTATACATCCCAAGGGCAGAGGGAGGCATGGGCCTCATTGAGATTGATTACACATATAGATCCACAATAGTGGGGCTACATACATACTTACTGACATCCTTAGACCCAAATATAGTCAAGGTCTTGCATCATGAAGAAAATATGCCTAAAATGACTTCACTCATCAAATTAGGAGAAGCCTTCAGAAGGGTAGCAGAGATTGATGTCAATCCAAAGGTAGATAAGGAATTGTCAGCAACAGAAAATGCAAAGAATCAGAAAAGGAGTATAAGGATAAAGACCAACAGAAAAGAAAAACAATTGGAAAGTCCATAATTATAGTGGAAAATACAGGAGTTACTGGAGCAACCACAGGTCGATCAAGCCCTGACCCATGATTGGTTAAAAGAGGTGAATTTAGGCCACGAGATGAGAGACTAAATGGCAGCCCAAGATAGTGGGCTACGCAAGATGGTTCACAAAATCCATAGAAAAACAGGAGAAACAGACAAGTGTAGGTTCTGTAGTACAGAATTAGAAACAGTTAGCATCTTGTGGCTGGATGTGAAGTACTTATGGCAGAAGGCCTGTATACTGAAAGACACAACAATGTAGCAAGATTGATCCACTGGAAACTGTGCAGGCACAATAACATACAGGTAGCGGAGAGACACTGGAAACATGAACCACAAAGAATCACAGAGAATGAAGAAGTAATGATCACATGGGATCACCCCATACCAACAGCCAAGAAAGTGGAAGCAAGAAAGCCTGATATTGTAATACAAGAAAAGAGGACAAAGGTAGCATTACTGATTGAAATAGCCACCCCTAGTGACTACAGTGTGTCATGCATAGAGAGACACAAAATCATGAAATACCAAGATATGCAGTCAGAAACCAAACTGATGTGGAATAAGGACACACAGATTGTTCCAGTAGTGCTTGGAGCAATGGGACTAATCAAAAAGAATTTTCAGGCACATTTAAATATGCTACCAATATTTGTGACACCTTATGAACTGCAAAAGGAAGCTATTTTGGGGACGTTGCGTATGCTGAGAAGAGCACTCTCAGCAAACATCAAAGATTAATACAGTACTAATTTCTTGAGTTTTGAATATGCCCTGGCTAAAGAATGGGGTCCATTCTTGCCACGGTATTAGAAATCCCTAAACATTTGGAGACACTAACCCCGTAAGAGACTATATAAGGGTGCTGACTGTTTTTTTTTATTTAGCTGTTTTAACCAGGTATAGCACACTAAGCTGAAAGCTTTTTTACAGGAGCGACCTGGGAGCACAAGGAGGTTAAGTGACTTACTCAGGGTCACACAGTATGCAAGTGGAAGCTGTGGGATTCAAACCCAGGTCTGGTCTGCTGGATGTCACCAGATTTGCAGCTCAGAGCCTTAGACCACTGCGCTATACTGCCTTCTACTGTTACAAGCATTATGTACAGAACAGTGATCTGATAACACATCAGCGAATTCACACAGAAAAAATAATTGGAAAGTCCATAATTATAGTGGAAAATACAGGGAGCTACTGGAGCAACCATAGGTCGATCAAGCCCTGACCCATGAGTGGTTAAAAAGAGGTGAATTTAGGCCACAAGATGAGAGACTAATAATGGCAGCCCAAGATAGTGGGCTACGCACAAGATGGTTCACAAAATCCATAGAAAAAACAGGAGAAACAGACAAGTGCAGGTTCTGTAGTACAGAATTAGAAACAGTTGCGTATCTCGTGGCTGGATGTGAAGTACTCATGGCAGAAGGCCTGTATACTGAAAGACACAACAATGTAGCAAGATTGATCCACTGGAAACTGTGCAAACACTATAACATACAGGTAGCAGAGAGACACTGGAAACATGAACCACAAAGAATCACAGAGAATGAAGAAGTAATGAGCACATGGGATCACCCAATACCAACAGCCAAGAAAGTGGAAGCAAGAAAACCTGATATTGTAATACAAGAAAAGAGAACAAAGGTAGCATTACTGATTGAAATAGCCACCCCTAATGACTACAGTGTGCTGCATACAGAGAGACACAGAATCATGAAATACCAAGATATGCAGTCAGAAACTAAACTGATGTGGAATAAGGACACACAGATTGTTCCAGTAGTGCTTGGAGCAATGGAACTAATCAAAAAGAACTTTCGGGTACATTTAAATATGCTACCAATACTTGTGACACCTTATGAACTTCAAAAGGAAGCTATTTTGGGGACGTTGCGTGTGCTGAGAAGAGTGCTCTCAGCAAACATCAAAGATTAATACAGTACTAATTTCTTGAGTTTTGAATATGCCCTGGCTAAAGAATGGGGTCCATTCTTGCTACGGTATTAGAAATCCCTAAACATTTGGAGACACTAACCCCGGGAGAGAGGCTCAGATGGAGTGAGGGGCTTGGATAGAGTGATGAAAGTAAAAGTGATGAATCATTACTGGAGCAAGGAGCGACATTAGTGACAAATCACAACTATCTTTTTTGTCTTGCCCTCATTCCCTTGAGTAGCCTACTCAACAACCTGGGATATGGATACAGCTTGAACCCCAGAAACAAAAACAATCAATAGCAAACATCTCACCTTCTATTTGTAGATGACCTAAAACTTTATAGTTAATCTGACAAACATTTGAAAGAACAACTACAAATTGTTAAGACCTTTTCTGATGACATACGGATGACGTTTTGCTAGACAAATGTGCCAAAGCAACATTTGTAGCAGAAAAGTTAACTCATAAAGAAAACATGAATCTGGCGGAGGTTTGTGACATAAAAGAACTTGAGCAAGAGGGAGTGTATAAATACCTGGGAATATATGAAGGAGCAACAGCACAACATGAACAAATGAGAGTAAAAGTAAGCAAGGAATATTTTAGAAGGTTGAAGCTCATACTGAAAACTGCTTTGACAACATGAAATAAAGTGCAAGCTATAAACCAACTTGCCCTTCCAGTGATATACAGCTTTGGTGTGATTGACCGGCCACAGAAAGTGTTGAACCAGCTAGATATACAAATAAGAAAACTACTTCATGCTCACCAGTTAATATACAAAAAAACAGTGCATGCCAAGATTATACATTCCAAGGGCTGAGGGAGGCATGAGCCTCATTGAGAATGATTACATATACAGATACACAATAGTGGGGCTACATACATATTGTACCTACTGACATCCTTGGAACCAAACATAGTCAAGGTCCTGCATCATGAAGAAAACAAACCTAAGATGACTTCACTCATCAAATTAGGAGAAGCCTTCAGGAGGGTAGCAGAGATGGATGTTAAGCCACTAGTAGATAAGGAAAAGCCAGTAACAGAAAGTGCAAAGAATCAGAAAAAGGAACATAAGGACAAAGATCAACAGAAAAGAAAGGACAACCAGAAAGCCCATAATTACAGTGGAAAATGCAGGGAGCTACTGGAACAGCTGCAGGTCCATCAAGACCTGACCCATGAGTGGTTAAAAAGAGGTGAATTTAAGTTATGAGGTGAGAAACTAATAATGGCAGCCCAAGATATTGGACTATGCACAAGATGGTTCACAAAATCCATAGGAAAAAAATGAGAGAAACAGATAAGTGTGGGTTGTGTAGTGCAGAATTGGAAACTGTTGCATATCTTGTGACTGGAAGTGAAGTACTCATGGCAGAAGGCCTGTATATCAAAAGACACAACAATGTAACGGGATTGATCCACTGGAAACTGTGCAGACACTATAACATACAGGTAACAGAGAAACACTGGAAACATGAGTCACAAAGAATCACAGAAAATGAAGAAATAATGGTTACATGGGTTCACCCAATACCAACTGCTAGCAAAGTGGAAGCGAGAAAACCAGATATTGTAATACAAGAAAAAAGAACAAAGGTAGCATTCCTAATTGAAATAGCCACCCCTAGTGACTACAGTGTCCTGCGTACAGAGAGACACAAACTCATGAAATATCTGGATATGTAATCAGAAACCAAACTGATGTGGAATAAGGATACACAAATCATTCCAATAGTTCTTGGAGCAGTGGGGCTAATCAAAAAGAACTTTCAGGTGCATCTAAATATGCAACCAATATTCGTGACACCTTATGAACTGCAAAAGGAAGCCATCCTGGGGACATTGATTGTGCTGAGAAGAGTGCTCTCAGCAAACATCAAAGACTAATACAGTACTGATTTCCTGATTTTTTTGAATATGCCCTGGCTTAAAAATGGGGTCCATTCTTGTCATGGTACTAGAAATCCCTGAATATTTGGAGACACTAACACTGGGAGAGACCATATAACTATACTGAATGTGACAAGAGTTTTGGCCAGAACACCTAAATATGCTAATAATATCTGGCACACCCTATGAAATGCAAAAGGAAGCCATCCTGGGGACACTGCGTGTGCTGAGTAAAGCGCTCTCAACAATCATCAAAGATTAATACAGTACTGATTTCCTGATTTTTAAATATACCCTGTCTTGAGAAGGGGGTCTATTCTCATCATGGCACTAAAAATACATGAACATTTGGAGACACTAACCCAAAGGGAGAGACCATATAAGTGTACTGAATTCAACAAGGGTTTTAGACAGAAATATCAACTGATAACACATCTACGAAGTTACATGGAGAGAGTGCATTATAAATGTGCTAAATGTAACAACAGTTTTAAATCACAGAGTGCTCTCATAACATACTAGTGAAGAGACCATATAAATGAGTTTATTTATTTTTATTTTATTTATTAAAATATCAGAATTACAAACCATTGAGTCAGAGACTCATTTACAAAGGCTCCACATCAGAATTTAACAAAGTGATTACAGTGCAAGTTTACAAGGAAAATACTTAGCTAGAATAAAATACAAAAAAAAAAAAAAATGCAAGTTACAGTATAAGTAATATTACAGAGACAAAATCATACAGAGTTGTGCAATAAATGCTAGGTAGAACACAACAAATATCTTAAAACAATGGTCAGGGAGAACACAGTGAAGAAGACAGCGGGTCAAGAGTGTAAAGGTAAGAGGAGAGGCAGTCTGAAAGGACCTTGTCACACAGTAAGGAAGGAGGTAGCAGGTAACTGGGGGGGGGACTGGGGGAACCTACATGTAGGTTTTTGGGAGGAGGAGAGGATAGAGGGAAACTGCGGGAGGTAGAGCAAAAAGGGGGGAGAGGGTGAGCTGGGAAAACCATAGAGGGAGGAGGGAGACAGGGAGAGTGGAGGGTAAAAAGACAGAGAGTAGGTAGAGGAAAGAATAAAGTCATGGTAAAGTCAGGAGAGGGAATAAATAGAGGATGCACACTGCATGAGGGGAAGCAGTGCTAAGAGCAGTCACAGCTGTTTAAAGATAGTAGGTGGTGCTGTAGTTTAAGTTTAAATGGGCCTATTTTATTTTCAGAGAAAACTTTGGGAGATAAACTATTTAACCAGAGAGGAGCCCTGTACATAAACGCAGAGTCTGCATGAGCAGTTCTGCAAAATGGGATAAGAAAGGAGACTTTAATGGAGCTTCTGGGAGCAGGAGCGGCAGCGAGGATTTGCCGGGCAGTGGGCTGTAAGGGACCAAGGCTAAACTTGCGTGCCAGTAGACAGGTGTGGTATTGAAGTCTATGTGAGGTGTGGGATAAACAGGACTCAGAGCATCAATGTGAGGAGTCAGAACAGATTTATTATTTTCAGAATTATTAGATTCATTAAACAGACTGAATGTCAATGATATAAAATAACGCAAAAAAAGAAAAAATATACAGCACAGATACACTAGAAACAGCTAGTGCTCCTCACCTAACTATCTGTTTGAATGAAGGAAAGCATCACATTTATATTAGTCAGACAGGGGAGGAGCTTAACTCTCCTCCCATTGGGTCACAAGATATAAAAGTTATCAAATGAACAGTTTATTATTACTTTAAACATAAATTATAACTTTATTCTGCTTTTTACATCTTGTTCTAGGTTTAGGATATAAATATAATGGAAAAGAAAAGAAAAGAAACTGAAAGGTCCAGGAGAAACTCTGCCCCTTCTATGTCAGGCCTATAAATAGAAAGAAGAAAGGCCGGCCAGCTAGTATAGACAGGAACATAGGAAAAGGTGGAACTCCCTAGGAGCTTTTATACCAGGAAATACATAGCCTAAAATGGACTGCTTCAAGTAAAACACAATCATTACAGTTCATTTTGAAAAGGAGTCAAAACAACAAAATGACAGAATCATATAACATATAGATATATTTTCCAGCCTTCTAGTTAGCTTTACAGAAAAATAGATAAGATAGGTACAACGTGATAAACTTATACGGTTTACTTAACCTTGAACGTACAGGACTTTAATCAGTTGTTTATCCCCCTTTTCAAATGGGAATGGCTACAAGGAGGAAGAAAGTCTAATATAAATAATTATTCTTAGCAAAGTGCAAAGAATGTCTGATTTGGCTAGTTATTTATTTATGCAGAAAGCACTTTGCTTCAGGGGAGTGAATGCAACAAGATTACTCACTCTTTTATTATGTTTAAATCTTCCGGTAAAACTGGACTTGTGTCTTCAACCCTGGGTTGCATTTTAATTTAATTCTACCCACAATATAATTTATTTCTAACTGTTTGATAACACAGGCATTCAAGAACTCACACAGACAACTGCAGCTGTAGTTTAAGAACCATGCCTTGCACGGCTTAACAGAAATGCATAGAGACTGCAGTTGTAGGAGGAGAGACCGCGCCTTGCACAGCTTAACAGAATTCAGTTACTGTCTGGTGTTATGAGAAGTGCACAATGCTAGAGATGTCTGTACACTTGGGATTTTAATAGCATTTATTTTAATCTTTAGGAACTCATTCTTTTTATTCATCTATGGTGGGGGTGAATATGTGCACATCATGTCTATGCTAGATTTGGGAATCTCCAACATACCAACAAGCTTCTTTTTAAAGAAGGGCAAGGTAGCAATATGGGGGAATACGGCAAATGGATTCAGGCAAGGGAAAGCAACAAGAAGGTCGAAGAAAAAAGGCCTTCCTGATATTACTAAAAGAAGTTAGAAAGAGGAAAGGATAGTAGTCAAAAGGCTAGCGCTGTTGCAACAGACTTTAAAAAGAAGCAACCTTCCCTTTTTGATGAATCCATTTTCACAGCCTACTTGTAAAATTCAATCAGTTTGCTTGTTGATAGAGGTTGCAGGTGTGGGTGAGCATATGACCATTTACTACAAGGTGACATACTTTATTAGGGGCGACCTTAACCCTGTTTAATGTGGTGTCATTTGCACTGCCATAGAGGACTATTCCATAATCTACAATGGAGAGGATCGAGTTGGCAATGACCAGCTTGTGGGCATCAGTGGTGACACAAAACCTATGCCTATAGAGTAGGCCAGTTCTGGTATTAATAGCCTTGCAAACCTGGTTGACATGCTCCTGGAAGGAGAGGTAGGGGTCTAGGTTGATGCCAAGGTACTTTAAGTTTGTGACCTGCTCCACAGATTGGCAGTGGCTATTGAGAATAGTGAGAGGCACATCCTTATGTTTATTCTGAGGATTAACAAATAGTATCACTTTTTTTTTATTGTTTAAGATGAGTTTGTGTATGGCAAACCAAGATTCATTTTCCTTGAAATTATTTTGCAACTTGCACTGCAGGGGGAGAAGGGCCGGGTTACTACAGCTTATAACGTTCAGTGTGTTCAATATGACAAGAGTTTTTACTAACATAGTACCCTCATACCACATCAGTGAACTCACACTTGGAACAATGGGACTAATCAAAAAGAACTTTCAGGCACATTTAAATATGCTACCAATACTTGTGACACCTTATGAACTTCAAAAGGAAGCTATTTTGGGGACGTTACGTGTGCTGAGAAGAGCACTCTCAGCAAACATCAAAGACTAATACAGTACTAATTTCTTGAGTTTTGAATATGCCCTGGCTAAAGAATGGGGTCCATTCTTGCCATGGTATTAGAAATCCCTAAACATTTGGAGACACTAACCCCGGGAGAGACTATGAAAATGTGCTCAATGTAACAAAAGTTTGAAAGTGCAGCGTTTCCTTATTTCACTTCAGTGAACTCACTTGGGAGAGAGCGAGACTATATAACAGTGCTGCACATAAAAATAGTTTGGGCCAGAGGTATGACGTGAAAGACACAATAATGTAGCCAAATCAATTCACTAGAAACTATGTTAACTCTAGAATATAAAGATAAAAAAACAACTGGAACAAAAGACACAAAAGTATTACAGAGAATGATTAAGTAATGATCACAAGGGACATTCCAATACCTACTGTAAATTGATGTAAGAAAAACAGACATTACAGTACAAGAACAATGAACCAAGGTAGCTCAACTAATTAAAGTATCTGTACCAAGTGATTACAGTGTTTTATGTATGGAGAGACACAAGATCATCAAATACTAGGATATGCAAACAGAAACTAAATAAATGTGGAAAACGAAAACCCAAAGGAATAGTCCTAGATGTCCTTGGAACTCTAGGATTTCTAGGCAAACTTGAATATGCTAGCAATATGTGTGACACCACATGAACTACAGGAGGAAGCCGTAAGAGTAACAGTGCATGTACACCGGCATGCACTGTATTAAGAAGAGCACTTCTAGCAAACATTAATACAGTACTGATTTCCTGATTTATTTGAACATACCCTGACTTGCAGACAGGGTCCATTCATGCCATGCTGCCAGAACACTTGAACACTGGAGGCACTACCATTAATGGAAACTTAACCGATACTGAAAACATTGATTTGAATGAGGACTGTTACATAAAAGAACTCAAGCAAGAGGAAATATACAAGTACATTGGAATATATGATAAAGCAACAATAGAACGTAAATACATGAAAGAAAAGATAAGCTTGGGCTTGCAATATAGTCTTGAGGTTAGAGGAACAAGATCTAAACAAGCTTAGCACACCCAGCAGACCTTGCTTTGATTCTCACAGCCTCCACTTTGATACAGTGGGGCCCTGAGCAAGTCACTTAATCTCCCCTGTACTCCCAGGTCACCTCACAAAACATGCCTTTTTTTTACATCAAGATTTTTTATTAGAGTTTCACTTGCAATAAACACATGCAATCCAAGAGAGATACAGTCATGCAACTCTGAGTTTGTACTTTGAACATTGTTATAAGTACATGTGAGTACATTAGAAACATGCATCAAGTGTATATGTGATCAAATAATTGACATTGGATCAAGACATACTGTACCATTCATAAACAGTAACTGTTGAAAGAAGAGAACAGTCTTATGGAGAGCTAGCTTGTGGGTAAATGGGAATGGTTAAAATCAGGCTGAGTACACCTAAAATCAGGCAGAGTACACCTAATCAGGGCTCAATGAGTCACTTATTGTGTTTGCAGTGCTAACTAGAACCTCAGAGGTGGAGAGTGAGAAGGGGTGAAAGAAACAGAAGAGGGGAGGAGTAGCTGATTGAAGACCCAACCGAGAACTAACCACTCAGATACCACCAAAGACAGAGTAGCGCCAAGTGGTTGGGTGCCCCCTGTGATATATGAAGGCCAGAGGTGGTCAGCAGAGAAGAAAAAAACAAGACTTGTGCCTAGTGGGCTTTAACCAGTTACCAGAGAATAAACAAAGCAATGAATAGTTTAAATGATTGGAACTTGTGCTGAAAACTGCTTTGTCCCCATGCAATAAAATGCAAGCTATAAATCAGCTTGCCCTTCCTATACACTTGTACAGTTTTAGTGTTATTGACTGGCAACATAAAAAGAGCAGGACCAGTTATTGACTGGCCACAAAAAAGAACAATATCAGTTATTGACTAGCCACAAAAAAAGAGCAGTATCAGTTATTGACTGTCCACAAAATAGAGCAGTTTCAGTTACTGACTGGGCACAAAAAATTAGCAGTGTCACTTACTGACTGGCCACAAAAAAGAGCATGACCAGTTATTGACTGGACAAAAAACAGTAGTATCAGTTACTGACTGGCCACAAAAAAAGAGCATGACCAGTTATTGACTTGCCACAAAAAAGAGTAGTATCAGTTATTGACTTGCCACAAAATAGAATAGTATCAGTTATTGACTGGCCACAAAAAGAACAGGACCAGTTATTGACTGGCCACAAAAAAGAGCAGGACCAGTTACTGACAGGCCACAAAAATGACTGACCACAAAAAAGAGAAGTATCAGTTACTGACTGGCCACAGAAAGAGCAAGACCAGTTATTGACTGGTCCAAAAAAGAACAGTATCAGTCATTGACTGGCCACAACAAAGAGCAGGACCAGTTGCACAGAAAATCAAGAAAATGTCTTCATGCTTATCAATTAATCTACAAAACTTGTATATGGCAAAATTTTATATTCCAAGAACTGAGGGAGGCATGGGCCTTCTCAAGATTGATTACACATACAGGTAAACAATTGTGGGTCTTCAGGCATACTTATTGGCGTCCCAGAACCCAAACATAAAGTCCTGCATCATGAAAATAAGACGCCCAATATTACTTCCAGTACAAAATTAGGAAAAGCCCTAAGGAGCTAAGGAATCCTCTGCCAGTTAACACAGAACAACCACCAGCAACTGAATTTGCAAAAAAAAAAAAAAAAAAGAAAGTGTTTAAAGAGAAATATCAACAATTAAGGTAAGACAACTGGAGAAGCCATAACTACATTGGGAAATAGATGTATCTGCAGCAAAATACAGATGATTAATTATTAGGTGAATATACCTGGCCCATCCCAGACTGCATGCTGTATTCCATTGCCTATGTCCCTTCCCCTACTACCTCCCCTGTTGTCTCTCCTGTCTCTCTACCCCACTTTAACGCCCCACCACTATTTACCCCCCCAACCCTCTAACACCACATCTACAACTAGCTAACCTACTGGATCTTGTTACTCTCTCCCACCTTTCATCTGTGGCACACCCTAGTTCAGGGGTTCTCAATTGGTGAGGCCAGCCTCCTTGGGGAGGCCCCAACCTGTTCCAGGGGAGGCTCAAACAAGTCTGAAAAAGTACTGCATTTAAATTTTGGGTTTTATATATTTTATATGAATAGAGGAAGCAAACTGAAAGAGGATAATAACAGTAGATGAATTTTATGTATTTATTTTCTAATAGGTGACAAGGGAAGGTGAATGAGCCAAGGTTCATTCCAGTTGTACCCGGGGAAGGGTAGGGAGTGAATACATTTCAGAAGGTAACTGCAAAACAGTCAAGAAATATACACTGAACAATAGTGCAAATAAATATGAACAATAAATTAATAATGAGTGGTGGCAATTGATCAGTTTTGTAAACTGATATCAGAACAGCCCAAGTACAAGGGTTGAGCAGAGAAGTGCTAAGAGCAATAGCAGGAAGGAGCAAAGCAATCCCTGAGATGTTGCTTAGGAGCAGAGAAGGAGGGGGAGAGACAAAGTATGCAGGAAGGTTATTTCATAGAGAGAGGAAACAGAGGAAGTAGTCTGACCCATGGAGGTACTGCAACAAGGGGTAACAATGGTTCAAAAAGGTTGGCCTGTGGGGGGTTACAATAAGCTGAATAATAATATTTGTTTATTTTATTTGTTATTCAGATAACACCTTTGAGCATAGTAGCTCTTTTTCAAAAGTTCCTAGTCAGTACAAGACAAAGAACTGAATGTGAGCCAAGTACTCAAAAGGGTTTCAATGTATTCATGGTGTACTGCGCAAAGTACAGTACGTTATTTGTCTTTGGGGAGGCCCAAGATTATTTCAATTTTTGGGGGAGGCTCAAAATCTTTTCCATGGATTTGGGGAGGCTCACTGTGACAAAGTCTGAGAACTATTGCCCTAGTTAGACCCAGGCTCATTCCTAGTGCCGCTGCCACTACCTACTCACTATTATTCAGTTCCTGTACCTTTCTGACATTGTACTTTTCCTCCTCATCGTGGGTGAGATCCCTCATAATCTGGTGTTTCAAATTTTTGTAATCTCTGTAATATTGTTGACATTATTGTGCTACCATATACCCTATGTATTTAACACTGTTTATTTTGACAATGCCTCACAGCTGCATATGTTCTCACACGTCTTGTCTCCCCCTCCTTTTTTTTTATTGTATGACGAGGATCCTTCGTAAAGGAGCTTTTAGCTCAAAGGATGTACTTCTGACTTTCCTAATAAAATAAAATACTTATTTACTGACATCCCAGGACCCAAAGTCAAAGTTCTGCATCGTGAAAATAAGCCCATGACTGCTTCCATTACAAAATTAAAGAAAACCTTCAGAAGACAAGTAACTGAATGAAACTCCAACAGTATACATGGAACAACCAGTAACAGAATTTGCATAACAACAGAAGAAAGCAGCGGTAACTTAGCACTTGATCATTAAGGAGTTTTGCCCATGCTGGGGGTCTGAATTTAGACCCCACCCAAAAATTAGGTGCAAAACCCAGTTAACACAAGCAAACCCCTTTAACACCAGGGCTTACCTGGTGGTCAAAGTGATTGCCCTCTGTATGCCCAGAGTTTGCACCTAGGTGCGATATGTAGAAGAGGTAGGTGCGGTGGTAAAAGGGATAGCATATGGGCAAGTAGATATTGTATTCTGTATGCAAAAGGAGAAGCAGGGTCATGAACTGGGGCACAGTGTGATATTCAGTATGTTAGCCCTGCACAAACAGAATAGTGCTGGCCAATTTGCACAGTGTAGTCACCACCGAGACAAAGGCTGACTTACACCCAGCAACCCTAGCAGCTGGTGGGGACAATGCAGTAAACAACCAGGATGATAGTTGGGGCAGCACACCTGCTTCCAACAGTACATACTCCCTGGTGTCTGGTGGCACCCTCCCACACTCTAATTGCTGTCACCATATAGCAGTATGTATTCCTTGGTGTCCAGTAGCACTCCCCCACATTTTTATCACTGTCCCTTTATTAAAATAACTAGTTCCTAGTGTCTAATGGCACCCTCATCCTCCGATCACCATCCCAATATGAAAAATAACTACTTTATCCTCCAAACGCTGTCCCAGTATTAAAATGAATACTTCCTGATGTCTGGTGGCATCTGCGTCCTCCTAACACTGTCCCTGTATTGAAATGAATACTCCATGCTATCTAGTCACACCCCCATCCTCCAATTGCTGTCCCTGTAACAATATGAATATTTCCTGGTGTCTAGAGATACAACCCTCTTCGATCCCCATCCCCTTCTAGACAGTTTGCATGCTCCTTTTACAGTACTTAGGACATGCACTCCCTGTCAGGCCATATGGTGGCCAGCTGAGGTGGTGAAAGGAGGGCTTTACTGGTCAGTATATCCACTGCACTGGCAACGAAGTTAAGGGGGGTTGGCAGGGGGTTGTGCTCAGTGCCTGTGGTATGGGGGCCTGCTTGATGCCAGGGACTGCATACGCTTGTACCAGGATGGGGATTGAGGGTGGAGGTGGCACTAGACACCATGGAACATAATTATTTTATAAGAACAGGGATCAAAAGAGGAAGTACCACTAGACATCATGGATTATTATTATTATTGTATGGAGTTCGAGGGCGGGGGGTGCCACTAGGCACCATGGACTGTTATTCTTTTTTGGGAATGAGTATCAAATGGGAGGGTGCTACTAGAAGACCAGGGACTAGTTATTTTAGTACAGGGACAGTGAGTGGAGGAGGGGGGGTGCAAATAGACATACAGGGAATATGCTTCTTTGTACAGGGATGGGCAATCGGGGTGGGAGTGTTTGCAGGGGCACAAACCTCCCACCACTTCCCATACAAATTAACTCATAATGGACATGCTTATGGCCCCTTAGTGCCTTGCATGCCAATGGGCTAGTTTGCATGGTGCTAGTTGACTAGCACACTGGAGGCTCCCAGTGCCGTCATGTCTGGGGGGTGTTGTTCCCTTCCCTTCCCGGATCCATGTCAGGGTAGTGGTACTTGACTTTGCACTGCCCTGACATGGCCCTAGATTCAGTCAGATTGCCCCAGTGTGCTAGCTAACTGAATAGTGTGTCATCGGGGTTGAGGGCAAGGGAAAGTGAAGCACAAACCTTTGCACTCTGTTTTTGCCCATTTTCCAATATCGGGCCCCTGGGACCAAATATTTAAAGCTTTGCCCAGTGGGCAAAGTGGTTGCATGCCATTTGCCCAGGGTTTGTGCCCAAGCACAATATTCAAAGGGGGCAGGAGGGTGCACTAAACGGGATAGAGCTCACAAGGATTGTTGCACAAAGGATGGGACAGGGACATGAATATGGGTGCAGTGCAATATTCAGTCCAATAGTGCTGTGCAGAAGAAATAGTGCAGGCCACTTTGCACAGTGCAAGTACCACCAAGAAAATACCCGACTTATTCCAGGCAAACCTAGCAGTCAACAGAGCCACTGCAGTCAACAGCCAAGTTGGTGCTTGGGGGAGCACACCTGCTCCCTGGTGACTAGTGGCACCCCTCCACTTCTGAACCCCATCCCCATAAAAGCACAAGCATTCCCTGTTGTCCAGTGGCATTCCCCCCATCACCTTCCCTATATGTATAGACATACTCCCCGATGTCCTGTGGCACCTCCTGCTCTCTGATCCCCATAAAAAAAAAATCCCTGGTGGCCAGTGGTACCCTGTCCTCTGATTCTCATCCCCCAGGTTTAAAGAGTTCCTGGTGACAAGTGGCAACCCCCACCCTCTGATTGTTCTCCACATCTAAACAGGTCATCCCCTGGTGTCTAGTGGTGCCCCCCGATCCCCATCCCTGTAGCAGAATAGTTCTTTCCTGGTGTCTTAAATTCTACGTCATAATGGCGACCGCTGAAAGGTGATTACTGTTAGGGCAACTGTACATTGCGAAAATAAACCCCGATCTTACCCCATACGCACAGCAAAACAGCATCGAGGACTTGGATTTTGTATTTTATGTGGGGTGTGCCTCTGCATCCCCCCTACTGAAGGAGATCTCAACCCAGAGGTGCATGTCGGGGATGCAAATTGCAACAAAAAAAATTTGGGGCCAGGCACAACAAAACATACCTGTGCCCGAACCCAAACCCAGCACCCTCACAACCCAGCCCTGAACCCACCCACCACACCATGGGGCAAGCTTGGCAGCACACCACAGTACCACCCCTCACAAACCCTCCCTCCCCTCGCTGAGCATGCTTGCCCCTCCCATGCACGTATATGTGTAGTGACACCCTGTCACTATATGTGCGAACCTTACCATCAGGTCACCCTCCCTGGTGGGTAGCCCCATTGACATGCGCCACGATTGAGTTGCTGTTTTTGTAGGTGCCCAGCGACGGTCACCTGTGTCATGGGATACCGGTGTCTTGTGGCACCACCTCACCCCTGAGCACCCATCCCAGCTGAGATCCTGTATTTATTGGTGTCTAGTGGCCCCCACCCATATCACTCACACTGAGCAAACCACCCTGCCACCCACCCACTACCTCTGCTGCCACTGGTGCCTCGCAGATCTGATACAGTCACTGGCACAGCCCTTCTCTCACCATTTCAGCTGGCCACTGTGTGCAATGACAGGAAGCATGCATGCTGTCTACAGGATAAAGAGCACACTCCCTATACTGTAGACAGTACACATGCACCCTGTCATCGCATGCAGTTGCTGGCCAAGATGGTGAGAAGAGGGCTGTGTGGGCTGCTGTATCAGATCCACGAGGCACCGGAGGCAGCAGAGGTAGAGGGTGGCAGGGTGGTTTGTTTGGTGCAGGCGATGCAGTTGAGGCCACTAGATGGCAGGGAATACAGGATCTCATCTAGGACGGGTGCTCAAAGGTGGGGGGGTGCCACTAGACACCAGAAAAATAGGTGTTTTTGTAAAAATGAATGGCTCAATTCCATTTTATTCAGACATCTTCTCCAAGCTCCCTCTTGAATCATCTACTGTACATCTTGTCATGGAAATACATTTTAGCATGACCCTGAAAAAAAACTTTTAAAACGAAATTATTAGTTGGAGTTTGTTGGAGAAATTCTTATATGTTCAGTAGCATATTGGCAGAATTATAACAGAGTGTGAGTTGCTGTTTGTGTGGGTGGCACAGTTGTTCTTCTCCAGTCTTCTCTGTAACAGCCTCTGAAACAGCTAACTGACTCAGGCTATGGTTTACTGCATTGTACCCTGACTCCCAAACCCCAGCAGTGATGAAAAAGGTTAAACCTCTGTGTTGGTGGCACAACTGTTCTCCAATCTCCACTGCAACAGCCTCTGAAACAGCTGACTAACTCGGGCTATGGTTTGCTGCATTGCCCCCTGACTCCCAAACCCCAATGGTGATGAAAAAGGTAAGACCTCAAAGGTTCAAACTAAAGGTACAAACATTTCATCAGGTCGCCTATGAAATAAACCTGTATACCTTTCTACTGATTTCCCTACAACAACTGCATCAGTCTGTGGTTGAGACAATATGTGATGCAGACATTATTTTTTCAGAACAGTTAGCCCTACAAGCTACAGTATTTTACAAGTTGCTAAATATGAAATTGTTAATTGGCGTATGTTGAAAAAACGTTACCTTGGCAGGGATTATGCACCCACATTTGGTGTCCTGACACTGTATAGCCCAGGGGCCATGCAAGGCTTACTGCACTGGTTGTAGAGGTTAGTTGCAGAAATGAGAAAATATAATTATTATTTTCTCCAGTGTTCAGGAATCACCATCAGTCACCCTTCCTTTACATTTCACAGTGAAAGTACAGTACGTTATGCTGTTTTCCCCGAAACAGCCTCTGTTCACTCCAGGTCAGCTGAGAGTCAAGCAGTTGTTTGATGTCATAGCAGTGCTGGTGAATTTCAGTGACAGCTGTCAGTGGATGAAAATGGAAATATACAGCAGTGGCTGGTACATAACCACTCAGCTCTTACTATTCATCTCCCAGTCCATGTCCTTGAAAACCAGTTCAGTGCTGTCAGTGGCACAGAACCATCGGATAGGAGGCCCTATTCAAGTATGGGGATGGGACTTGGAGGGCAGGGGTGCCAGTGGACTTGGGGGACTATATCGGTACATATGGGAACTATGATTAGAGGGTGGTGGGTACCACTGGACACCAGGGAGTGTTTTATTTTTTATGGGGATGGGGATCAGAAGATAGGGGTGGCACTAGACTGACATCAGTAATGGGGACTGTGATCGGGGGGGGGACTACTAGACACCTGGGAATGTTTTATTTTTTATGAGGATGGGGATCAGAGGGTGGGGGCTGACACTGAACACCAGGGGCTAATTTATTTTTAATGGGGCACTACAATCGGAGGGTGGGGGTACCACTGGAAACCAGGCAATGTTTTATTTTTTATGGGAACAGGGATCAGAGTACAGAGGCTGCCCACTGGACAACACAGGCTGATTTACTTTTAAGGGGGCCAGGATTGGAGGAAGGAGGGTACCACAGAACATCAGGGACTGATTTATTTTTAAGGGGGCATTGCAATCATAGGATAGGTAGGGTCACTAGACACCAGGGGATATTTCAATTTTTACAGAGATGGGCAATAGGGCTGGGGGAGGCAGTCACTGAAGGGGTGCTAAACTCCTGCTGCTTCCCATGCAAATTAGGCCATAATGGGCATGCATATGGCCCCTTGGCATGTTGCATGTCCATGGGCTGATTTGTATGGTGCCAGCTGAATATCATGCCAGGGGCTCCAGGCATTATTAGGTTTGGTGAAGCTGTTCCCTGCGCTTCCCAGATCTATGTTGAGGCAGTGCTACTCAGCCTATCCATGTGCTGACATGCCCCTGTATTCAGTCAGATGACACCTATGTGCTTTGGGTGGTGGGGGCACCCCCAATGGACTCTGTTGGTCATTAGAAGGGAGGTTGTATTATGCTGATTAATTTTAATGGTCACCATAGGCCTACTATAGAATGCTCTAATAAAATTTCTATATGTTTTTGGGAAGGCCAGCTCTTCATAACTGTATAATATACAATCCCAACATAGCCAATCGAATGCCTTGGAGTTATCCAAGGCAATTGATGTACATTATTCCAATGAGTTTTTATATTACTCTATAACTATTTCAACTTTAGCCCATCAAAGATCGTTCAATTTCTAACAAACCCTGTCTTACATAAAAACATAGACTTTGATGGCAGATAAGGACCGCTTGGCCCACCCAGTCTGCCCATTTCCCTACCTATTGGAAAAGCTACAGATCCTAGTTAACCAACAGCCTACTTACTTCTACCCTCCACTATAATTGTCTTATGTCAGCCTCATGCATTCTTGAATTCCCCCACTGTTTTTGATTGCATGACCTCCTCATGAAGGCTTCTGCTTTTACTGGTACAGTTTTCTGTCCTGCTCCTTCTGTGTTTCTTTATACTTCCTGAATGCTACATGTTTCTCCCTAACCTTCCCTGCCACTTCTTTTGAGAACCATAGTGGTTTTTTTTTCTCTTTCATTTTGATTTCTTTATTTGCTTCTCACAAAGGTTTGTTGCCTCTGTGATGGCAGTTTTGATGTTTCCCCATTGTTGCTTCACCCCACCTTCTTGCCTGTTTGCTAGTGCTTTTCTGAGGCACTCTCCCATTTTGACAAAATCAGCCCACCTGAAGTCCAGTACCTTCACTTTTGTATGGCTTGACTCTACAGCTAAGTTTATCATGAGCCACACTGTTTGGTGGTCAATTGTTCCCAGATGGCTACCCACTTCTAGATCTGAGATTCTCTCTCCATCCCCATTTGAGAGTACCAGGTCTAAGATTGCTTCTTCCTGAGTGGGTTCCAAAACTAGCTGTCTGAGGCATTCCCCCTGTAGGGCATCAAAAATGGCCCTGCTCTTGGATGTGGCTGCGGCAAAGGTGCTCCAGTTAACATCTGGCATATTCAGGTCCCCCATCGGCAATATCTCCCCTTTCTGGATGCCTTCTATCATTTCCATGTCCATTTCCTCCCCCTGAGAAGGGAGTCTGTATACAACCCCTGTGCGGATTGTGGTGCCACTTCCAGTCTCCAAGGTGACCCACAGTGCCTCCTCTCCTCCTTGTTCACCCTTTAGTTCTGTTGCTTTGATCCCTTCCCTTACATAGAGGGCAACTCCTCCTCCTCCTCTTCTACCCCACCATCCCTCCTGTAGATTGTGTACCCTGGTATATTGACATCTCAGTCATGGTTCTCTGTGTACCATGTTTCTGTGACTGCCACGATATCCAGGCATCCCTCTTCCATCAAGGCCACCAGTTCAGGGAGCTTGTAACCTAGACTATGGGCACTGGTACCTATTACCTTCCATTTTTTGATGGCCTGATTCCTTTTTGTCCCTTCCCTGTCCTTACTGCCTTTGTATTTTTCTCCATTTCCCCTGCCCTTCTCCCTATTGACTGCTTTATCTTGGTGTTTACCTTACTAACTACCCTGATTTTTTTGGGTGGGGGGGCTAGGATTTCGTTTCTCCTTTTTAGTACCTCCCCCCTTGGCTAGTTTAGATGCTTGCCAATGAAGCATTTAAACCTATCACTGAGAATCCTGGTTCCCCTCCTGGATAGATGCAGACCATCACACCAGTATAGGCCTGTATCCCTCCAGGTGGAGCCACAGTCCCCACTGAAGCTGAAACCCTGAGCTCTGCACCAGTTTTTCAACCACTGATTGAATCCCATGGTGTGGAGTACCCTAGCCTCACCTATACCATAGACAGGCAGCACCTCCAAGAAAGTTACTGTGTGTGCTACTTGTCTAAGGCCCCTCTCCAATTGCACAAACTCCTCCTGCACTGCTCCAATCCCTTTCCCAGCTATGCCATTTGTCCCTAGGTGGACAATGACTTCCAGCTCCCTCCCTGTGCAGCTTGTCCCGCGATCCTGAGGATTCGCTCCCCGTCCCTCCGGGCAGGCACCTTATCTCCCTCTCTCCTATCTCCCCCAGTTTTACCCTCTTAATAATGGAGTCCCCCACCAGGAGTTCTTTCCTTCCCCTGTGGGGTCCCATGCCACCCTCCTGTGGGTCTCCTTTGTGGAGGTTCCCAGCATCCTCCTTGTTCTCCACTGTGAGTGCCTGTGTAGAGGAACCACACTCTGCCAGAATGGCATATAAATTGTGGAGAGGTACAACTGGAGGGATGTGCCTCTGTTCCACCACCCTCACCCTCCCTGAGCCCACTGTGGTCCATCCGCTCCTCTTTCTTGGCAACCTCTGAGGCAGCAGCGGTGGCCCTAGAAGTCTCAGGGTGGGAAACGAGGTCCCCCAGATCCTGGCCAACACAGCCTAGAGATGAGGAACCTCCTCCCTCAGCCCAGAAGGGTGCCTGCAGATGAGACAACACCGCATCCTCCAGAATATCTCCCAGAAGACTGCTGCTCCACAGACACTGCACTGCACCACTCCCATCAGGTCTTTATTTGTGGTCCCTTGACTGTTGTTTTGTATACTTACTCTTTCCTCTCTCTGTTTATTTAATTTTTTTATATATATATATATATTTTCCCTACTTTCCTACCACTTCCATGTCTGTAAAGCTCCTGATCTTCCTGTTCTAGGACAGGAAGTTTCTATATTCCTCAGTAGTCTCCTTCTTACTTGCTCAGAGTCAGACCTCCAGCAGCTAGAAGGTGATGGAGAGCTACTCTTTTCCTTCTAGGTTGGTGATTCTTTTGTGCCTCTGTGATCACTCCCTTCCTGCTCCCAAACAGGGAAGTTCCTGTTGTTAGTCAAATCCTGTGCCTATAAAAGTAGAACCAGCTAAGGGTGGGGGTGGAAGGGAGGGATGGAGGGCAATAAAGTCTCAGTAGAGTAGTATAGTTTTAACAGCACCTCCTTCCTCTTGCTGTTCTCTTCCACAAGCTATCTAGGGCAGTTTTAAATGCAAATACCTGGCTTCTGTTTCTCTAAACCACTCCCACAATTAATAGTTTGTTTCTCATCTAGCTAACTGCACAGATAACAATTCCTTCATCCAACTCAGACAAACACACTTTTTTTGTTTGTTTTGGTTTTTTTACCCTACATTGAAGTTCCCAGTAATAGAGTTCTAGTTCTTTAGTCCAGCAGAGCAGTATAATTCTAACAGCACCTCCTTCTTCTTCTTGCTGTTTTCTGCTATTGAATTACCCTGAAAATGTGACTTCATTATGTCTGTTTGTTAATTGTGTACTAAGAGTAATGCATTTTTATATACCTCCTTGTACCCATATTGTTACCAGGACCACCCTGAAAATAGGACCTTGGTTCTAATGGTGTGTAAGTACCATTTTGTTCCTATATAAAAAAATAAAGATGTTTACTACATCTGGTTCAGAGTGACCATCCAGAACTTACACTTCTACATGAACGTGTTCAGATTGTGCAAGTCCAGAATGGGGTACCGATCAAATTTTGTAACCAGGAGATACCTAGATACATATCCCTGAAAGGTCAGGACATCTGGAAGAGGAGCTAATGCCTGCATTCTAAGAGCTGAGCTACATCATCCCTTAGCATGGACAATGGGTCTTTTTACACTGTGGGCTCCTGAGGCACTCAAAGTCGGTAAGGTGGGAGAACCTTGAAGTCCACAGGCAACCTCTTGTGCACCAGTTCTAGGACCCACCTGTCCAAGGTAATAGCACACAATTGTGGCAAGAAGTGGCACAAGTGACCCCTGACCAAGAGCTGTGACGGACTGGATGGGAGTGGGATTTGCACCCCACAACCTGTCACTTAGCAACCTTGGAGGGGGCTCTTGCAGATGTGGTCCTGAAGGCATCTCCACATCACCCTCCCTTTCTTCCCCTGGCCGCTGAAGTTAGACTTCAGAGCCCAGCACTGAATTTGCCCTTGCTGGGACTGCTATTGTACTGAAAGTCCCAAAATTGAAAAGCCTTTTCTTAGGCTTAGAGGTAGATGGAGCTTTCTGGGATAAAGTCACATAATGCAGGGTAGCATTAAACTTCTCAGTGTGAGAGAGATGTCCATCCACCCCAGGGCAAAAGATGCTGGTGCCAAAGAAAGGAACACTGGCTAACTCGTACTGAGTATCTTTGGTCAAGATGGACAACCTCAGCCAGGCCCTGTGATTCACAGTGATTGTCATAGCCATGGCATGGATGCAAGGATTTCCCATGTCCAAGTCCTTCTGCAACTGGTGTTAAGCCAGTGATTGACCTCAGTTTCATATAATCTGGACTGCCTGCTGTTTATCAGTGGGACGCAAAATGAGGAGAAGACTGAGAAATTGCAAATAGGGAATGACCAAAATTCACCATCATGACTGAAAAGCTGGCCTGCTGGAGACCCAAAGAAGCAGCCACATACACCTTTTTGGATGCATAGTTAATCAGCCTAGAGTCCTTTTCAGGAGGTCTGTCCATGTCCTCTTGGCCTTTCGACTTATGGAAGGCCAAGTCCGATACTAAAACCTTTGCAGAGGAGTGGTCAGAAATCCCCAAGAGGGCTCCTGTACAGATCATATCCTTGCAGAGTATCTGGGTGGGGGTGCTGGGCAGGAAGCTGGCTGCTGCCAAAGCTCCAGAGCCAGTGTCTAAATAGTTTCAGCCAAAGGAAAGGCAACCTTCAGAGAATCGTCCCTACTCAGGATATCAGTGAACAGGTATTCAACCCCTTTCTGAACTGGGATGTCAGCCCTGATACAGTACAAAGTCCTTTCAATGATCCCTGGTCAAACCATTGAGATCTTGCTGAAACCATCGATGACTTCAGTTCCAAGTCTGAAGATTCTTTGAAGATAGCCCTCTACCACTTTCCACCATGGACCACCCGAGTATCCTTGTCTTTTGTGATCTCCATGGATAGCTGGCCTGGTAAGCCAGGAGCCTGATGGGAGTCCCTAGTTGGCACTCCAAACCATGGCTTTGCTGGAGGGGCTTCCACCCAAAGTGGAAGTAAAGCAGATGCTGCAGTCTTCTGGACTGGCCCAGGAACAGCCACAGGGAGCCAAAGGACTGTTGGCCCCAGGGACAGTTCCCTACCCTTCCTGCAATGGTCCATTGCTACCAAATGAGCTCCTCATACGTCCATGCATATGGCATACGGTATTGATGTCTCTCCACACCTGAGGATGAGGAGGCCAAGGAGCATCAACATTACTGCCTCCTGGTTGAACAGGATAGAGAGCACAAGTAGACCTTGACAATTGACTTGAGGGTTGTTGCCAACGAGTTTCTATTGAAGGGTCCATACAGACCATCTGCTTCGGCATAGTGACCAAATATGTCTAGTATGCATGATCACCAGTGGAAGCAGCTACCAAGGCAACTGGATCAGAGGTTCCAACCTGTCTTCGTCCTCCTGGGTGAGGATAAGAAACACTGGGGTTTGAGAAATTGACTCTTAGTTGATCTCTTCTGACAGTTGGTTGACCAGTTTGAGACAATCTTGACTGCGTGCTCAACCAGAGTCAAGATTGACAGGTTCAGCTGGGTACTGTGGAGCCCTTGACCAAATCTTTGACTAGAGGAAGCTCAACCAAGGCCAAGTGGTCAGTGGGAGTCAAAAGAGCGGGAACAGCATAACTGTTTCTGGTCCCACAAGTTACGGCAATGATGTGATTTAGGCTTCCTGATGTGAAGGAAAAGGGCTGTCCTTAAGGTCTGGAGGGCAATACATATTTCTCGGAAATCAATTTATACAACCATCTGACACTGGCCCCCAGCCAGGAACATCGCCGAGATCAACACAGTACCTGCCACAGTTGTCCCCACCTTTTCCTCCATGACTGCAAGCTGTGCATCCCACCCAACAGCCACTAAGGCCATTTTTTGATCTTTTGGCCTAGCTAAGTCCAGCCTGGTCTTCCGTTCCTTGATGGACGCTGGCAGCATGGACTGACACTTGCTGCACTTTTCGACATCATGCTGGTTGCCTAAGCAGTAGACACATGTCTAGCAGCTCTGTGGTTGACATCATCTGCCTGCACCAGGCACAAAATTTGAAGAAATACAAAATTACACATGCCCCCATAATGCAAAGCATCATGGGCTGCATATGCAAATCACCACAGAATATTATGCTGGTTATTTTGTATTTCTTTGAAACTTGGCTTCCTGGCCAATGCCCTTTGGGGTAACCTTTGCCTTAGTGTTTGCGCACTGAGGTTCTTTGTCTTTTAACAAAATTTAAAATCCAGTTTCTGTTTTTCTATCATGATAGTAGTCAACAGAGTGAATTCAGAAGATGGAGGAGCAATATTAAATTCAAAACTCGATTTGAAAAGTACAGACTCACTAAAGAAAAGCTCTTGAAATTACTAGAACCTTCTATGCATATAGGGCTGCAAAGGAAGATAACTGTTCCTTCCAACAGAAACAAAGATCTGCTATCACAGTGTGGAGCTGGAGGATATACCACCTGGATAGTGGAAGGAGCTTAGCTTGAAGGCATTCAGATGACTCACCTGTCTCCAGGAAAACTGCCTATCTGTGGGTACTGTGGAGGAATTTCTTTTATATATATATAATCTTTCTTTTATGTATACATATAGAGTGGATTACATATAAAGTAAAGTGTGTTACAATATATATATATATATATTATGATTATAATATAGAAGCTGCTAACATATATATATTATGATTATAATATATAAGCTGCTAGTGTAATTGAATATAGCCAGGTCTGAGTAGAAGCTAAGGGTCATTATAAGTTTGTAAGAATTGCAAGGCAAGCAGAAGGCAATAGCTCATGCTGGCTGAGACCAGTTACTTAAAGTTGTGAAAAATAACAGTTTAGATAAAGCTGAACAGAACTGATGGTACCAGCCTGGATAGCAAGCTTGGGCAGGGTTGGGCAAGAAGCAGAGATAAGAACATGAAGTCACATTGAAACCAAGCTGTACGGTACCATGGAGTGAGTGAAACTCATTGTTTCTATTAGGTCAGCTTGACCCAGGTGTATGTATTAAGCAGTGATGAAATAAGCCAGTGGAAAAACACCTGATGCATATGAAACTGTTTTTCTGTTATTGCTAAGAAACTATGATTACCTTACACTGAAATGTTGGTGTGTTTTCAAGATAAGAAGTGCTATAAAATACTGTGTAAAACTTAGTTCGAGGAGCTCTTGCCTTTAGCCGAGGCTCCCACACATGTGTGTACAGACAATAAACTGAGTTTATTGGAATAACCATTGGGTGTGGTTATTGAATATATAGAATTTAAGGTAAAGTATATCAGTAATGAGAATCTCGACCACAGTTTTTGGCGAGTCGGCAGGATGGCTTCACTTCTCCGTGTCACACTGTGATCGGACTGACAAGTCCCAGCCTCAGGGAAGGTGGCCCCGGAGGTTTAAGTCCCACCATACGTGTGATGCCTTGGGAGCGTGTGACAGTCATCAGTTACTGTTTCTAGGTGCAAGGTGGCACCAAGAGTGCTAGAGGTACTCGGCCAAGGGACTTCATAAAGGTAAAAGTGCTAGGCACTCGGCGCCAAGGGACGCCTGTAAGAAGTAAGAGTGCTAGGGCACCCGAAAAGCAGGCACCTCAAGGCCAGGGGACGCCATAAAAGTAAAAGTGCTAAGGGGCACTTGCTCAGGGGACGCCTGAAAAGGTGAGGGTGCTAGGGTACCTCGGGCCCGGGGACGCCTCTGCAGAAGTATAGGAGTGTTGAGCACTCTGAGTTTGGTTAAGGCGCCATAAGGGACTAATATGGAAATCAGGGACAAAGCAGGAGGCGGGTAGAAACCGGACCAGCTTAAATGTATGCTGGATAAGTATGGTGGGGACTCGGTCTGTCAGATAGGGATTGGAACAGGTGGACCAAGGGCGCCTTCCCCAGGCAGGGACACTCAGTATGGATGTCCTCAGGAGACTCAGATAGGCTTAGTGAGTGGAAACAACCCACAAAAGGGAGAGACGGTGAAATGGCATGTGTTTAGAATGTGGAAAAGAAGCGGAGCGCAGATTTGAGAGTCAATTGAGAGGATTAATGTTAAAGGAAAGGGAAAAAGAGGTAGGTACGTCAAGGAGGCAATACAGACATCACGATACCCCTCCACCGTGTCGGCCACCGCCGACGGCTCCACTGATACCTGGAGGTGCACAAGCAGCAGATCAGCAGGCGCTAGTGCAACCCGACAGCTCAGAATCAGGAGCGGTACCCATCCCCACACCCCGGCAATACCCCACCCTTCCACGGTCTGTAACGGACGGGGGGAGGAGGACGGAGCAGGAGCCCACCTCCTCGGGGTTGCAGGAGGAGAGAGGGAGTGAGGATGAGGAGGAGAGCGTGGAAATGCTGTCTCATCGCAAGGGGGCTGAAGGGAGAAAGGATAAAATGCAGACGCGCTCGGCGTCGCAGAAGGACAAAAAGGATATGCCCACCCAGTCCGGAACGGACGGGACTGTGCATACGGCACAGCAGTTTCCTTTGGTTCGATATCCCAACCCAAATCCTGGGGAAGACGGGCCAAAGCTCCTTGAAGTAGAACGACCCTGGCATCCTGATGAGCTCAAGGATGCTTTAAAGGAAATACCGAAACCCCATGAGAATATAGAGGAGTACATAACAGAGCTGGGAAACCTAATTAAAACATATTAACTCTCGCCCAAGGAAGCAGAGGAGTCCCTAAGACGCACTTTGAAGGGACGTTGGGGGGAAGTTAAGGCATCATAGAATGCTAATACTGACAGAGAACACTTTGAAGCCGCTTTGGGCACGATCTGGGGAGAATTACGAAAAATATACGTTGCAAAGGTGGATTGGGACCGAATACGAAATGCCAGGCAGACAGAGGGCGAAACTGTAAGAGACTACCGGGAGAGGCTGGAGGAGGTTTTCCGGCACTACGCTGGTATCAAGCCAGACAACCCAGCTTCTACAGCCAGCTAGCCATGGCATTTTGTGCTGGGTTAATAGAGACTATTCAGGACGGAGTAAAAACAGTTTTGCTTGGCTGGGAAACACAATCGCTGAAGGAGGTCTTTAGGTATGGAGCATGTTGAGAGACAGACAAAGGGGTGGAAAAGGAAGAAAAGAAAAGTTAGAACAAGCGCAACTAATGTACTACTCAAGAGATGGAGACAAGGTATACGGGCGAGGGGCAGTCGAGGTCGAGGCAAAGGCAGAGGACCCCCGAGGGCTAGCTATGCCCCAAATGTTGGACCAGGGTACCATCAGCCCCAACAGATGCAAGGAGGACCTAACACGAGGCAAGGAGGTAGGGAATGGGGCGAAGGTAAAGACATTATTTGCTTTGCATGCCAGGAGAAGGGACACATTGCTCGAGAGTGCCCCAGAGTCCAGCGGTCACAGTGGCAGCAGCAGCGACAAAACCAGGAGAACGAGTACGCCCTACCTCCACCACCACCACTACAGACACAACAATGGTCAGAGCCAATGGGGCCGACCCAATGGAACCAAGGGGGCCAGTATAGATACAACCAGCAAAATTCACAGTACTGGTCCGGTGCAGAAAACATGGGTAACAGCAGCTGATGGTTACAGGAGCACCCGTTGATGGTTCGAGTCTCTGCCACTCTGGCAGGGAGTCCCTTGATGGAATTGATGGTGATGGATACTTTATTGACTTTTCTTATAGACACTGGAGCGTCTGTTTCAGTCATACAACAACAAGAACTATTGCCCCCTTTGTCGGGAAAATTGGTGACAACAATTGGAGCTTCAGGAGTACCTCAGAAGGAGCAGATGACGTTGCCCTTACGGTAAAGTGTGGAAATACTTTGTTAAAGCATTCCTTTTGAGCAGTTCTACCTGCCGGTAAATTTGATGGGATGGGATCTCCTGGCGAAGTAAGTGCCCAAATTAAGTGTACCTCTAGGGGAATAATTGTTGAAGCACCAGCGTAGGAATCTATGTTTGTAATGAGGGGAGGGATTGGCTGTACAGTTGGGAAATTGTAAATTCAGATGAGCAGTACTGGTTGGAGAAGTGGGCAAAAAGTAACAAGGGCAACATGCAGTTTAGGGTTAATCTGCATTTATGCGGATACTATGCTGTGGGGCTAGGGATTATGAATACGAATGTGGGGTTGGGGCGGCAACAAATTGAACAATGGATGTGGGTGCATAATCTGTATGTGGGTAGAGATAGGGTGGGGTCTCAGTATTACTCACTGAGGAGCAACAAAGGTGTTTAAAGTTCCTGATTCATATCCACATATTTCTTTTGCAAAGAAACCACAGCTGCAGTGGAAAGATTTGGGCCCCTGGATGGCAAGCATGGTGCAGCTAAAGATTGGGTGGATGTGGAAGGAGGGCAGAGATCAGCAGAGGGGCAGTGTAAAAGAATTAGTTTAAGAAAGTGGGTGCAAGTATGTGTATCAGAAAGGCAGGTGAATGTGAAAAGATGGTGGGAGAAGGAGAAAAGCAAGACCCTGAGCCTGGGTGGATTAGTCAAATACCAGAAGTTCTGTGGGCTACATCTAAGTATGATGTGGGACTAATGAAAGGAGCACAGCCACTAGTTGTGACCAAAGCTCATACAGACCGAGTCGACACCAGTACCGTTGGGGAGGAAGTAGAGGAAGGGATTGCACGGTGCATGCTGCGTTAGTACAAAAGGGGTTATTGTACCATGTCCAGATGCTGTAGTTAATACACCAATATTGCCAGTAAGAAAGGGAAGTGGGGATTATCGTTTTGTGCAAGATTTGAGGGCAGTAAATGAGGCAGTACATGTAAGAACTCCTGTGGTACCAAATCCAGCTACTATTCTGTCAGAAATCCCCCATACTGCCACGCATTTTTCAGTCATAGACTTAGCAAACGCGTTTTTTAGCATACCAGTGGATCCGGCTAGCCGAGAATGGTTTGCATTTACGATAAGGGTCAGAAATGGACTTGGACTCGTATGCCACAAGGTTATGCGAGTCACCTGCTGTGTTTTCTGCTCAGATCGTGAGAACTTGCAGGGTTTTGTTGCCCCACAGGGCAGCGCCCTAATTCAGTACGTAGATGATTTACTCCTTGCCAGCCCTTCCAGGGAGGCGAGTGAAGAGGACACTAGAGCTCTGTTGATTTTTCTAGCCCAAAATGGACATAAAGTCTCAAAGGGTAAGTTGCAACTGTGTGCTATCAAGGTACATTACTTAGGTCACATACTCTCTGCAGAGGGAAGGCAGTTAGATCCCAAACGCATTCAAGCAATCACTGAATGGCCCCGCCCTGTAACCAAGCAGCAAATGATGTCATTCCTAGGAATGGCAGGTTACTGTGCTGCCTGGATAATGGACTATGCGACATCATCCAGCCATTACACGACGCAATCCACGGCACAAAAATGAAAATGACAGATGAGGTGCAGTGGTCCCCGGGTTAGAAACGACATTCGCAAAGTAAAGGGAAGTACTGGCCAGCACTCCATGTTTAGGACTCCCAAATTATGAGAAAGCTTTTAACCTGTTTGTAAATGGTCAAGGGGGTTACATGTTGGCAGTTTTGACACAAGATCATGGGGGAAGCCAGAGGCCAATTGCTTATTATTCAAAACGGTTGGATTCGGTAGTGGCAGGTATGGTCTCCTGCCTACAGTCTGTGGCGGCAGCCACGGAGGCAGTATTGTCTTGTGTGGATCTGGTGGGATTTTGCCCCCTTACTGTGCACGTACCCCACGCAGTGCAAGCTATATTGTTACAAGCCCGCACAGCTCATCTGACCCCGGCGAGAGTTTTGCAGTACCAGAATGTATTGCTCACAATGTCAAACATTACTCTCAAACGGTGCACCACTTTGAATCCGGCAACCTTGTTGCCTTCCGACGATGGTGAACAACATGACTGTGGACAGGTAATTGACTGTGACAGTAAACCTAGACCGGATATAACAGATGTAGCCCTGACAAATGCAGAAGTTGAATATTTTGTGGATGGCTCAGCTTTAAAGATCTAAGGGGTGACTAAAGTTGGTTATGCAGTATGTACTGTGTCTGAGGTAATAGAGAGCAGTTCATTGCCATCCAGTTTCTCTGCCCAGGCTGCAGAGTTGGTAGCCCTGACGAGGGCTTGCGGCTTACACAGGACAGAACAGTAAATGTGTATACAGACAGTCGTATGCCTTTGGTGTGGCACATGACTTTGGGACATTATGGAAGCATAGAGGTTTCCTTACGTCTACGGGTAAGCCTATTGCGCATGCAAAATTGGTAAAAGAGTTACTGTTTGCTATCCAATTACCTAGAGCTTTGGCAATTGTAAAATGTGCAGCACACACGTCTAACAAAGATTTTGTCTCCGCAGGTAACGCTGTAGCGGATGCCGCAGCAAAGGCGGCGGCTCAGTCAATGGTGCTTCAGTCTACCAGTTAACTGTTGTAAATAGTGAAACTTGTAACTTGTTTTCTCCACAGGACTTAGTGGCGCTCCAGCGTAATAGTACAGAGGCAGAGAAGCGCCATTGGAAACAGCAGTGTGTATTTGATTCAGATTTAAAAGTGTGGGTGTCTGGGGATGGGAGACCATGCTTACCGGGATGGGTATTTCCGTATTTGGCAAAATTGGCTCATGGAGCCGATCATGTTTCAAAGACGGGCATGGTAGATTTTGCAAATAAGTATTGGCATGTTGTTGGATTTACTAGCTATGCTGAAGTGTTTTGTAATAAGTGTGATTTGCATGCAGTACAATGTGGGCAGAGGACAGCATCTAACCCTCTGCCCACCCGATTCCTGCTGGTCCATTTGAGCATGTTATGATGGACTTTATAGAGCTTATGCCGTGCCAAGGCTATAAATATTGCTTAGTTATTGTAGATATGTTTTCAAAGTGGGTAGAGGCATTTCCGACTCAAGAGCGACTTACCGTCGCTGTGGTAAAAGCCTTAATTCGAGAAATTATCCCTCGCTGGGGATTGCCCAGCCACTTGTCATGTGATAATGGATCTCATTTTGCAAACGAAGTGATAAAATCATTATGTGAGGCCTTGCAGGTGGACCTCCGAATGCACTGCGCTTACCATCCCCAATCGGGTGGGGCAGTGGAGAGAGCAAATCAGACTCTAAAACTTAAAATTACAAAAATCATGGCGGAGACCAGTCTAACTTGGGTGACTGCTTTGCCTCTCACCCTCATGGCTATGAGGGGGTGGGCGCTGGTCTCTCCCACATGAAATTTTACTAGGACGGCCATTGCGAATGCCAAATGCCCTTTACCCACAAAGTCGAATCACCCTGCATGGAGTAGATGAGGAAATGCTTACTTATTGTTTATCCCTAATGGTGTCTTGAGGTCTTTCTATTCTAGGGTTAAGGCAGCCTTGCCAGTGCCTACTGAGACACCCTGCACCAGATCCAGCCTGGCATTTTGTTCTGGTGAAGGACTTCGAAGAAAAGATGGAGTTCCCCAAGATGGCGTGGCCGTACAGGTCCTGTTGACAACGGCAACAGCAGTGAAGGTTGCAGAAAGGGAGACATGGATCCACGCATCACATTGCCGGTAGTGAGAGCAGACCTGTCCGAGACTGTACAAACCGGAGGGATTAATGCTTGAGGACTTACTGTTCTTGCAACCATTGTATTGGTGGGGTTCTTGCAACAGACTTTAAGTACCTTTAATGAGAAGCATCAAGAGTGCTGAGCCCCTGCATTATGCAAATACCTGGTGGACTTTAATGAAGTTGCATGCAGAAAATATTAATTTGTCTGATTGTTATGTGTGCCCCTCCCTGCTTCAGCAAAGGTTGGGCTCCATCTATATCCAGAACCCTCCTCAAAATGATACTACATTGCTCTACCACACTTTGGCATCTGTATCTTGGTGCGATGCGAGAGCCAGTACCTATAAAAAATTGGGCCCTTGGGTAGAGCGTGTCCTTAGTAATGTGACGGTGTTGGCAGGAAGGCCTTCCTCACGTGATCACGCCAGCGCACCCCAACACAAATGGTGAGCTCTTGCACATATGGCCCCGGGTTCCGAGGTCCCGCCAGTGACTTGTCTCTGTAGCAGTACGGTGGGGGTTCAGGAATTGGGCTCATCCAGGTGTACTATTACTATTGCTATAACTGATCTACAACTTTCGGTAATCCACGGTGTCATTCGTTCCTTTGGGACTTTAACTGGTTTATACTGGGTATGTGGAAGTAGGCATGATACATTCCTGCCCTCACAGTGGGCTGGATGCTGTTACTTGGCTACATTGCACCCAGTAGTGTGGACTTTCCATATAATTAACCCCAAATAACCACAACCACACTATCAGAGTTAAACGGAACCTAGGTAAACCTGTTCCACCTGAATCTATTGTACCTTGGTATGAAAAATTTGGAGCTGGAGTGTTCCCTTGGTGGGGGTAGTACAGGCAATGCACTCATAAGATCAGTTAAGTTATGAAACTGAAATTCTTATAAACAGTACAAAGAAAGAATTGCCTTTAGTAAATGCTGAAATACGAGCCACCAGATTAATGGCCTTGCAAAATAGGGCAGCCCTGGACTACCTTCTAGCTGCCCAGGGTGGGGTGTGCGCTGTCATTGGCGAAGAATGTTGCACATATATTCCTGATAATTCAGAGGCCCTAGATCAGGTCCTGCAAGGGGTGCAGCAGTTGCAGGATCGAGTTTTGAGTGAGCATGCACCAGTGGAAAAAGGATGGGACCCCTGGTCCTGGTTTTCTAGCATCTTTGGTGATTGGGGAGCCACTGTGTTACATTGGATTGCGGTGGCTCTCCTTATTCTACTGGCCATTTGGCTTGTGGTCACTATTATGAAAGCGTGTATTTTCCGCTTGTGTTCTTTGAGCACTCCCATCTCTG
The DNA here is from genome assembly GCA_016271365.2 of Neoceratodus forsteri. Lineage (NCBI taxonomy): Eukaryota > Metazoa > Chordata > Ceratodontiformes > Ceratodontidae > Neoceratodus > Neoceratodus forsteri. Next base: position 695,251,327 of record CM057456.1, on the reverse strand, counting down.
CCCAAATGCCCCTGCTTGATTATCAAAGGAATCTTTTCCCAGAAGAACCCCCATTTCCTTTTGCACACATAGATGACCTTACTAAAATTTAGTTGAGGCAGAGCCTCAAAGGAAGTGTGGAGGAATTTCTTTTATATATATATAATCTTTCTTTTATGTATACATATAGAGTGGATTACATATAAAGTAAAGTGTGTTACAATATATATATATATATATATTATGATTATAATATAGAAGCTGCTAACATATATATATTATGATTATAATATATAAGCTGCTAGTGTAATTGAATATAGCCAGGTCTGAGTAGAAGCTAAGGGTCATTATAAGTTTGTAAGAATTGCAAGGCAAGCAGAAGGCAATAGCTCATGCTGGCTGAGACCAGTTACTTAAAGTTGTGAAAAATAACAGTTTAGATAAAGCTGAACAGAACTGATGGTACCAGCCTGGATAGCAAGCTTGGGCAGGGTTGGGCAAGAAGCAGATAAGAACATGAAGTCACATTGAAACCAAGCTGTCACGGTACCATGGAGTGAGTGAAACTCATTGTTTCTATTAGGTCAGCTTGACCCAGGTGTATGTATTAAGCAGTGATGAAATAAGCCAGTGGAAAAACACCTGATGCATATGAAACTGTTTTCTGTTGATTCTAAGAAACTATGATTACCTTACACTGAAATGTTGGTGTGTTTTCAAGATAAGAAGTGCTATAAAATACTGTGTAAAACTTAGTTGAGGAGCTCTTGCCTTTAGCCGAGGCTCCCACACATGTGTGTACAGACAATAAACTGAGTTTATTGGAATAACCATTGGGTGTGGTTATTGAATATATAGAATTTAAGGTAAAGTATATACAGTAATGAGAATCTGCGACCACAGTACTGAACTGAATCGACACCTTTAGAAATTATTTCATTTGGAAGCTTGCAAACTGTAGTCCATTATCTCAGACACACTCATCTGGTATGCCATAACTTGCAGACTGTGACTTGCAATGAACTACAACTGACTCACTCTCTGTAATTTCCAATTTTGCAATTTCAAAATAATTTGAATAATAGTCCACTAACAGTAAATATGTAGCTTTGTTCAGCACAAACAAATCCACTGCAGTTTTTGGAACAAATCCTGTCTGGCATAAAGTCAATATTTAGTGGTCCTTTGGCATTTTAACATCTGTATTTTTCACATATAACAGTTTGAAACCAAGCTTCAATATCAGCTTGCATTCCTAGCCAAAAAAAGTATATACAGTAGCTTGCTGTGGGTTTGAACTTCCCAATCCCTAGATGTGAGCTATGTGTCATTTTTAGCATCTCTCATCTCATGCAGGTTGGAATAAATAATATTTTCTCCTTTGTGTAGAATGTCATCTTGACTGTCACTTCTTCCCTACAATTCCAGTACGGTTTAAAGAAGGCTCATATATACAGTGCTGTGTATTTGCTTGCTTCAGTTCTCCTATGTTATAGCCATTCCCTCTCTTGGTATTTCCAGTCAGCAATTGTGATTTAAGAAGCCTTTGAAATGTAAAATATACACTTTTCAAATGAAGTAGTCTAGCTGTCCATTTCTCCAGCTGAGGAAAGGAGGATGTGTGTCATCTAGACAACAGAAGCATTCAGTCTACTCCTCCCACGAGGTTACGACTAACAGTGAGATATAAACGGCACAGAGAAATAGATTTATTTTGCTTGTGAATGAAATACTTTCAGATGTATTATTTGCTATGCACAAATAATGGTTACTAGTACTACACACACTGTGAGTGGTGTGACAGGACTGGCTTAAGCCATTGCAAACTTAAAATAAAGATAGAAATCACTGAAAGTTTTATCCTTTCTTCTGAGCTGTTGCTGCAGTGACATCAAAGAATTGGAGGGGTTGTATTACAAGTGCCTCATTTGCACATACATGAAGATTGGCTTGAAGCTTTACAAGCTTGTCAGTGCCTCAGAATCTAGATATGCCTTACAACAGAAAAAAATGACTGATCTCTTACTGACATACTTGAAGTAACTGATGTAATGTATGAAAAATATGTCAGAAATATCCAGTTCATAAATATACAGGAGTCTTCTTCTTTGATACCTACTGAGGTAAGATACCATTTCATTAAGCCGGTCAGTCTTGGTTGGTGTACTGCACTTTTAAGAATTGGAACTCAGAATCCATATTTAACAATCCATTCCTCTTGCTCCTTCCCTGCTGCTCCACAGTATAAATATTAATGAGTTGTATAAACCGATATAGGAGGGTTGCATTTTCAAGGCAGACAGGAAGTGCACTTTACGCTCTGTAAGTTACTAGAGACAGGAGCACGGAACTGAGCACAGAAAGAGCTGCAGAGGGAGCTGGTTTTCTGTGGATAGATATCCTTTGTTTTTTTCATCCCAATCTCTGAAGAACAGCAACTGCTTGTGTTTCTAAACAGTAGTCGGAGTTTAAAGAGAGAAACAGACGATCATGAAGTTGGAGGTAAGGAATGCTGAGCCGCTGTCTAAACAAACCAATGGCAAATTCAACAAAGATAAAAATGGGGTCAGTTTGACATGTCTTTATAATCCATCAATCAACTGTATTTGTATACTGAAAGGTATGTGAGCAAAAATGGCCATTTTCACAAACGTCCAGTGTTAATTAATTTTTTTGTTGACCGGGAAGGAGGACTAGATAGTTTTTTTGCCTATTTTCAGCCTCACCCCGGGGGTGGGGGGTCGGGGGATACAGATGGATGGCAACTGAAACTGAACCAGATTTTAAGCTGTCATAGTATTTTTTTAGTAAATAGAGGAAATTTGGCTAGAATACTGGGGAATTCCCCTACTCTTTTCGAGAAGTGCCATGGGATCTTTAACATCCACATGAACTACCACCAGAACAGGCAGATGGGACCTTGGTTTAACATCTCATACGAAAGGCGGCACATCAGGAGTGCAGCACTCCCCTCATGCTGCACTACAGTGTCAGTATTAGGATTTAACCCAAGTACCTGGTGTGGGGATAGAACCCACAGACTTCTGATCTTCCAGCCTCACAGGTGAGTGTGCAACCTGGTGAGCCACTGACACTGTGTTGGAATACAACAGACAAACAATTACAGAGACCACTGGAATACAGAGGACATATATACATAGTAAATACATTATATGTATAGGGGTATAAAAGTACAAAGAACTAACAAGTACATACTATAAATATATTTACAGGGTTAAAAATGTACAAGAGTCAAACATATGGCAAATAGAGAACAGTAATGTTTTCAGGTGGGTTGGGGGTAATTAGTAGCTGAAGAGCTTACTTGAAGAGACAATGGATATAGCAGAGGAGGAGGAAGAGTAGAATAATCAAAATTATTTCTAAATGTGTGCAGAAAACCAAATTATAGGAAAGTTTCATGCCAAAACCTAAAAATGAAACACTGTGACAAATTTATTTCGAAACACTAAATGTTTCGGCAGAAAAGGACTGGTAGGCCCGTCTAGTCTGCTCTGTTTTTCCCTGCTTAGTGCTACATCCTTGGTTGCATTTTGTCACAGGAGTCCTTTCCTGCTCCCTTACCTCCACTTATACCAGTGTGCCTATCCCATGCATGTTTGAAGCTCCCTGCTGTCTTCACCCCACCACCTCTTCTGGCAGGCTGTTCCAGGCATCCACCATCCTTTCTGTGAAGTAATATTTCCTCACATCCCTCTAACACTCTTCCCTCCCTCCCCTCCAAGTGTCATAGCATGCCCAGTGTTTTGGTACTCCTCCTCTGAAAAAGACTCCCCCTCTGCACCTTGTTTACCCCTTTGAGGTACTTATAGGACTCAATCATTTCCCATCTCGCTCACTTCTCCTCCAGGTCGTACATGTTTTTCTCCCACATCCTCTCCTCGTACGATTTCTCATATAATCCCTGCACCATTTTTGTAGCCCTCCTCTGCGCCACTTGCACACTTTTGAGGTCTTTGCAGAGGTGCAGCATACAAAACTGGATACAGTACTCCAGATGGGGTCCAACAAGTGAGTGCTACAGAGGCAACACCACCTCCCTTCTTCTGCTAGAAATCTCCTATCCTATGCACCCAGCTCTGGCTAGCTTTGTCCACTGCCTTATCGTGCTGCTCTGCCATTTTGAGTTCATCAAATATGATGACCTCAAGGTTCCTCTCTTGTTTGGTAACTGTAAGTACCTCCCCCTATCTTATACACAGCCCTTGGGCTGTCAACGGCACCAACTAGCAGCTCTGGGTCTCCCCAACAGCCCTTACGTGTTTCCAGTTCTACTTGTCCAGCTGTACCCAATCTATCAAACTCAACCCAAACTCCCCCCCCCTTCCACTCTTCCTAAGGTCCCACAAGACTTGGTCTTGGGGTTCTTGTTCTTCATGACCTTTATAAATAACCTCCATCTGTCTTTCTCTGCCACAAAATCCACATGTACACTGGTGATACTGTATCATAATCTACTCATCAGGCTCTTCTGCCTCCTTCCATCAACAGATCCCTCTAACTGGTCTTCACTGCAGTCCAAAAATGGTTCTATGGCAAATGGTTTGTCATGAATCAAAAGGAAACAGTCTTCATGCTGTTCTGTCATAGGAAACGGCTCAGCACGCCTCCCTCCACCTTGTCCCTTTGCTCCCTGGGTGGGGTATGTTTAGAGTCGGTTTCCACCTATAATTACCTTAGACTTCAGCAAGACCAGCACCTAGACTATGTAGTGCTCACCTCCCAGGTGGTGGACAAGTCTTTTTCCCAGCTTGGTGCCTTCTACAGAGTGAAAGACTGCCTCCAATAAAACATTAAGAAATAGGTTGTTGAGTCATTAGTCTTCCCCCATCTGGACTAGAGGGATGTAGTCTACTGAAGTGTAAATGCCACCTACCTTGACAAAATAATCACTCTTTTTAACGCTCTGTGCAGTTTCATATTTGGAGGCCCACCGTACTCACCACTGTTTCATGTACAACGAGCTAAGCTGTCCCCTCCCGAGGCAAGCAGTACACACTGCGCTCATGCAAGTCAGGTATTGGACAGACAAACTGCCCAGTTACCTGTCTATCCTCTTAGCCTCATTTTCGAATCTTACGTTCTTGCTCAAAGGCAAGCCACAGCCTCCACATTTCATGACACAAGCACAGCCTAAATCAAGCCTCCATGAGGTACAATTTCCCAAACATCTGGAGCAACCTACCCTTGAAAGTGACAGTCCCACACAAAACAAGCAAGGCTCTGATCAAGTCCCATTACAAATCTCTGGCAGCCTGTCCTCTTTGCCTAGCATGCACCCCCACTGATGAGTCCAGGTCTCCACCCCTGCGGTATTACCCAGGCCCCCCCCCCCCCGAAAGCAGGCACCACAGGCCATGACCTGTGGAGGGACACAAGTTCTGTAATTGTAACCTCACAAAGTTAGCGCAGGAAGGCTTACAAGTGGACTCTTTTTATCCATTGCTCCTCCATATAAATCCAGAATTATCTGTGCAGTTGCTGAGCCTTCCTGCAGGGACTGTCATGGCTGTCTGTTTTCCACTCATTGTATCTCCTAACATATGCAATATGTTAAAGACTCATGTGCTGTACTTTTTACTATATGCACTCTGTAATTATTCCCTATTCTCTCAGTAGTAATGTATGTTCTATGATGTCGACTAACCCATTTGAATTACATCCTCTCTTCCTCCCCCAGGTAGCAACTGCAAACAAGCCCAGGGCTCTGTGTGCTTACCTGGTAAAATATGTATAAATAAAATAATAAAATAAATAGTACAGGTCCTGTTTTATGCCTATTCAGGCACAGTACAGTAGCTACGGTCATAGTACAGTGCCTGTTTTATGCCTGTTCAGGTACACTATAGTATCTACAGTCATAGTACAGGGCCTGCTTTATGCCTATTCAGGGGCAGTACAGAAGCTACAGGCATAGAATAGGGCCTGCTTCATACCTGTTCAGGCACAATAACGTAGCTACGGTCATAGTACAGGGCCTACTTTATGCCTGTTCAGGCACAGTACAGTAGCTACAGTCATAGTACAGAGCCTGCTTTATGCCTGCACAGGCAGGATACAGTAGCTACAGGCATAGTACAGAGCCCCTTTTATGCCTGTGCAGGCTGTATATAGTAGCAGCTACAGGTGCAGGGCCTGCTTTATGCCTGTACAGGCAGGATACAGTATCAACATGCACACTACAGGGCCTTCTTTATGCCTGTTCAGGCAGAGTACAGTAGCTGGAGGCATAATTAGTACAGGGCCTGATTTATGACTGCACAGACAGGGTATAGTAGTTTCAGGCTTACTACCGCTCTTGCTTTATGCTTATACAGGCAGAGCACAGTAGCTTCATGCATAGTCCAAGCCCTGCTTTATGCCTTTACAGGCAGAGTATGGTAGCTACAGGCCTATGCCTAGTGCAGGGCAATTTCTGTCAGTACAAGCAGGATACAGTAGCTACAGGCATAGTACAGGGCCTGTTTTATGCATGTACAGACAGAATAGAGTAGCTACATCCATAGTACAGGTTCTGCTTTATGCCTGTTCAGGCAGAATGCAGGAGCTACAGGCATAGTACAGAGTCTGCTTTATGCCTGTTCAGGCAGAATACAGGAGCTACAGGCATAGTACAGAGTCTGCTTTATGCCTGTTCAGGCAGAATACAGGAGCTACAGGCATAGTACAGAGTCTGCTTTATGCCTGTTCAGGCAGAATACAGGAGCTACATGCATAGTACAGAGTCTGCTTTGTGCCTCTTCAGGCAGAATCCAAGTGCTACAGGCATATTACAGGGTCTGCATTATGCATGTATAGGCATAGTACAGTAGCTTCAGGCATAGTGTAGAGCCTGCTGCATGCCTGTATGTGCAGGATACAGAGACTACAGGCCTAGTATCATGCCTACTGTATGCCTGTATAGACAGAATACAGTAGCTGCAGGCACAGTACGGGGCCTGCTTTATGCCTATATAGCAGAATATGGTAGCTACGGACATAGTACAGGTTCCGCTTTATGCCCGTTCAGACAGAATACAGGAGCTACTGGCATAGTAAAGGGCCTGCTTTATGCTTTACAGGTAGAGTACAGGAGCTATAGCCCAATACTTAGTGCAGGGCCATTTTTGCCAATAACTGCAGGATACAGTAGCAAAAAGCATAGTACAAGACCTGTTTATGCTTGTACAGACAGAATAGAGTAGCTACATCCATAGTAGAGGTTCTGCTTTATGCCTGTTCAGACAGAATACAGGAGCTACAGGCATAGTACAGGATCTGCTTTTTGCCTGTTCAGGTAAAATTCAGGAGCTATGGACATGGTACAGGTCCTGCTCTACACCTGTACAGGCAAAATACAGGATCTACTGCCATAGTACAGGGCTACTTTTTGCTTGTACAGGCAGAGTGCAGTAGTTAAAGGCATAGTGGCTGTGGGATGGCAGTGTGACTGTGGGCTGGCAGTATAGACTGGAGGTTAGAATAAGGAGCTGTGCATGAGCTGGGTACATCCAGCAGACCTGGGTTTGATTCCCACAACCTCCACTTGCATAGTGTGTGACTCTGAGCAAGTCACTTAAGCTCTCCAGTGCTCCCAGATTGCCCCTAAAAACAGGTGCCTTACCTGGTTACCAAAGGGAAAAAAAGAATAGTACAGGCCTGCTTTATGCTAGTGCAGGCAGAATAAAGTAGGTACAGGAATAGTGAAAGGCCTTCTCTATGCCTGTCCAGATACTGAAGACCAGATTTCATACTTCAGCCATAAAGCAGTGGAAAGCAGGCAATGAACTGGAAATTTCTTTTCAGCAAGGAGATAATCAGATAACAAGGTATAACGAGGTCTAGCCAGAGTCGATACGGCTGTGGCGAGCTGCCAAATGACCAAAGTTACATGTGTGCATAAAAAATTATGATTGACTGGGTGTAACTCATCCATTTTTTTGAGTTGTTTCACCTAATTTTCAACATGGCCTTTTTGGGACCCCACCTCATGAGGAGTGCCACTGTCATTTCGTTCACTTGTCCCGAACGGTGATTTCGCAGAGTGACCCTGCCATTCTGTGCCACCAGTGTGAAAAAATGTTTTGGGCAGTATATGAAAAATGACAGCTGAATTGTTAATAAGGAGGTGTACAAAAATGGCAATGTTAAAAATCTGGAGTGAAAATATTAAAAACTGGTGAACTTAAGAGCGCATGTAGAAACTGCGCAACGCACGCTCATAATACAGTCATTTTTGGGAATTTTTTCACCAAATTTGCAACATGGGCATTTTAGATTCTCACTATGAACAGTAGCACTGTGGTTTCGTTAATTGGTTCCAAAAGGTGATTCCATGTGGTGACTGGAAAATCACCTTTCGGGACTTAGTAACGAAATGACAGTGACAGTGTTCATAAGGTGAGGTACCAAGAAGCTCTTGTTGAAAATTTGGGGCCAAAATTCCTAAAAAGGCTGATATATCAACTTAAGTTGAAAACCCCATTGACTGCTATTATACCACGCTTACCTTTGATTCTTCAGTTTGCGGTTCAGCTTTGAAGAGTGCAGACGTGTCCTGGTCCAGAAAAGATGACAGTGCTGACCTCTGGAGGTAAGTATGTGGTAAGGAGGGTTGTGGGAAGGTGGGTGCTCAGTGGGAGGGTGGGGATTGGGGAGGGGACCGGGTGGATGAGGAACCATTTTCTTTTTTACAGGTAAAAACAAAAGACGTCAGGGGACGGTTTTCTTCATTTACAAAAAAAAAACAAATCTGGGCAGACTGGGGTGGGCTCCCAGCATGCCACATGAGTTGGGGGGGTATGATGCTGATACGGGGATTGGGCACCCCCATGTCGGTGGGGGGGAGAAAATAAATTTGGCACACTGGGATGGGCTCCCAGTGTGCCACGTGAGTTGGGGTGGTACATGATGCCAACAAAAGGACTGGGCACCCCAATGTCCACATGGAGAGAAAAAAGTGAAAAACATAAATTTGGGCACACTGGGGTGGGCTCCCAGTGTGCCACATGAGTTGGGGAGGGTTATATGATGCCGACATGGAGATTGGGCACCCCAATGTTAGCGCAGGGATGGGAAACGGAGGGAGCGGGGAGGACATCAGCAGTGGGAGGGAGTGGGAGGGTTTTATGTTCCACCGGTGCTGGAAAGGGAACAGAAGGAGCGGGGAGGACAGGAGCAGCTAGAGGGTGTGAGAGGAGTGCCAGCCACAAGATGGCGGTGGAGACACAACTGTGCATGCGTGGCAGTCATGCATGCATAGTTGTGGTGACTCAGTCTACCATTCACAAGATGGCAGCACCAGCAGACCTGCGCATGCACGCGAGGTAAACATGTGCAGTTTTTGTCTGAAATGCGGATGTAACAGCTTAAATAGTGTGGCTGTTACTCCATGGTGGCCGATCATGGCAGAGTGTTACAAGCTCCATTGGACTTTCAAAAGGATACTTCCAAAAGTCCAATGGAAGGTGCCATGACTGGTTGTTTTAAAGGCACTGAAAGCAAAACGGTTGTAGGCTCCACCCACAGCTGTAAAAATTGATAAAATTACAACAGCTTACTGTGTTAATAGTAATAAATCATTAAAACATGAATGCTGTAGTACACATGTGCAACAATTAACACTGTGCATGATAATAATTAAAGCAGTGGAGCAATGGGGGGGCAGTGATGGCAAGGGGAAAGTAATGTTCCAGTCAAAACCATCTTGAGTGGCTAGCATAAGAACAGGGTACGGAGAGAAGAGCAAATAGGAAAATAGATAAACTACTGCAGTACAAATCGGGTACCCTGGTTGGGGCACCCCATGAGCAGGGGGCCTCACCAGCGACCATAGGATTACAGGTACCAAAAATCAGCAATGTTCTGTTTTCATGGAAATACCTAGAATAAGAAAAAAGAGAGAGGGGGAAGCTTGAAAACTAAATTCAAATTATTAATTTACAATGTGTTCACCAGGGGAGAGGCCACCTGAACCAGAGCTCGTTTTAAGGAGCGAGCCATTGGAGGGGTTACATAGGAAAGCATAGGAAATCATAAAGTGTAGAATACAAACAAAAAAAAAAAAAAAACAGCAAAACAGTGAAGTACTATAAGCAGAAGTGTGAAATGTAGGCTGCATAGAATCTAGCATTACGTTTCTTTGAATCTTTTACCAAGGCACAAGCTTCTTTTTAAAAGGCTTAATGGAAACTGCTGACTCGCATCTCCTAAGTTCAATATCCAGGATATACATGGAAACAAACTTTGGTTCAGTGTGTACTGGTCTCAGCCTCCAACTTTTAAATTTAATAAAACAAAAGTTTCTCCTACCAGAGACAAGTCTAAGCTGAATGTGCTGGCCTGTCACTTTAAATATTTAACATCCCCTTCCTCTTGCTCCTCCCTTGCTGCTCCACAGTATGAATATTAATGAGTTGTTCAAACTGATGTAGGAGGGTTACATTTCCGAGGCAGACAGGAAGTGCACCTTACGCCCTGAAATCTGCTAGAGACAGGAGCACAGAGCTGAGCTCACGGGGAGCTGCAGACAGAGCTGATTTTCTTATAGCTACCCTTTGTTCTTTTCATCCCAAACTCTGAAGAGCAGCAGGTGCTTGTGTTTCTGAACAGTACAGTCTGAGGTTGAAGACTGAAACAGACGATCATGAAGTTGGAGGTAAGGAATGCTGAGCTGCTGTCTAAACAAACTAATGGAAACTTAAAAAAGACAAAAATGGGGTCAGTTTGACATGCCTTTACAATCAAAAATATTAAAAAATGTATGCAAAAAATCAATTATCAGAAAGTTTCACATCTAAAAATGAAACATTGTGAGAGATTTATTTAAAAACACAGCATGTGTCTGCAGAAAAGGACTGGTAGGCCCGTCTAGTCTGCTCATTTTTGTCATCTGTTACTACACCCTTGGCTGTATTTTGTCACAGGTGTCCCTCTCTCCTCCCTTACCTCTGCTTATTACACCAGTGTGCCTATCCTATGCATGTTTGAAGCTCCCTGCTGTCTTCACCCCACCACCTCTTCTGGCAGGCTGTTCCAGGCGTCCACTGCTCTATCTGTGAAGTAATATTTCCTCACATCCCTCTAACACTCTTACTCCTCCCCTCCAAGCTTCATAGCATGCCCCAGTGTTCGGTACTCCCCCTCCTGAGGAAAAGACTCTCCTCCTGCACGTTGTTTACCCCTGTGAGGTACTTATACATCTCAATAATTTCCCCTCTCACTCACCTCTCTTCCAGGTAGTACATGTTTTTCACCCACAGCCTCTTCTCATGTGGTTTCTCCTATAACGCCTGCACCATTTTTGTAGCCCTCCTCTGGGCCGCTTCCACCCTGTTGATTTCCTTGCAGAGGTGCAGCCAACAAAACTGGACACAGTACTCCAGATGGGGTCCAACAAGTGAGTGATTCAGAGGCAACACCACCCCCTTCTCCTGCTACATCTCCCCCTTCCTATGCACCCCAGCTCCAGCTAGCCTTGTCTACTGCCCTGTCACACTGCCCTGCCACCTTGAGGTCATCAGATATGAGTACCACAAGATCCCTCTCTTGTTTGGTAAGTGTAAGTGCCTCTCTCCGATCTTATACTCAGCACTCAGGCTGTCAACAGCTCCTACACAAACTAGCAGCTCTGGTCCTCCCCAAAAGCCATTACATGGTTCCAGTCCTACTTGTCCAACTGTACCTAATCTATCAAACTCGGCTTGAACTCCTCCCCTCACCCTTCCACTCTTCCTAGGTGCCCCGCAAGGCTCGGTCTTGGGGCTGTTGTTCTTCATGCCATTTATAAATGACCTCCCTCTGACTTTCTCTGCCAGCAGCATCCACAGATACGCTGATGATATCATAATCTACTCATCAGACTCCTCTGCCCCGTCCATCAAGAGTTCTGTACTAGGAAATGGCTCATCACTCCTCCTTCCACCTAGTCCATTCACTCCCTGGATGGGCATGTTTAGAGTCAGTCTTCACCTATAAGTATCTTGGACTTCACCAAGACCAGCACCTAGACTATGCAGTGCTCATCTCCCAGGTGGTAGCCTTGTCTTTTGTCCAGCTTGGTGCCTTCTACAGAGTGAAAGGTTGCCTCCAATTAAATATTAAGAAACAGGTTGTTAAGCCATGAATCTGCCACCTTCTGGACTACAAGGATATAGTCTATGGTGGTGTAAATGCCACCGACCTTGACAAAATAGTCACTCTTTTCAATACTTTGTGCAGTTTCATATTTGCATCCCACCGTACTCATCACTGTTACATGTACAATGAGATAGGCTGGTCCCCCCAGAGGCAAGCAGTACACACTGCGCTCATGGGAATCAAGTACTGGACAGACAAACTGCCTTGTTACCTGTTGATCTTTTTTGCCTCATCTGTGATTTCTACCTTCTTGCTCAGAGGCAAGCCACAGCCTCCGCCTTCCATGACACAAGCACAACCTAAACCAAGCCTCCATAATGTATGAACTCCCAAACATCTGAAGCAACCTACCCTCCAAAGAGATGGTCCCCCGCAGAGCAAGCAAGGCTCTGATCAAGTCCCATAACAAATCTCTGTCAGCCTGTCCTCATTGCTTAGCATGTACTCCCATGGATGAATCCAGGACTCCACCCCTCAAGATATTACCCAGGCTCCCTCCAGGAGCAGGCACCACAGGCCAGGAGCTGTGGAGAGACAGAAGTCTGTAATTGCAGCCTCATAAAGTTAACGAAGGAAGGCTTACAAGTGGACTCTTTTTATCCATTGCTCCTCCATATAAATACATAATTATTTGTGCAGTTGCTGAACCTTCCTGCAGGGACTGTCATGTATATCTGTTTCCTACTCATTGTATCTCCTAACATATGCAATATGTTAAAGACTCATGGGCTTTACTTTTTACTACATGCACTCTGCAACTGTTCCCTATTCTCTCAGTAGTAATGTATGTTCTATGATATCGACTCAACGTATTTGAATTACATCCTCTCTTCCTCTCCCAGGTCACAACTGGAAACTAGCCCAGGGCTCTGTATGCTTACCTGGTAAAATATGTTTATATAAAATAATAAAAGAAATAGTACAGGCCCTGCTTTATGCCTGTTCAGGTACAGTACAGTAGCTACAGACATAGTACAGGGCCTGCTTTATGCCTGTTCAGGCAGAATACAGGCGCTACAGTCATATTACTGGATCTGTTTTACGCCTGTTCAGGTATAATACAGGAGCTATAGGCATAGCACAAGGCCTGCTCTATGCCAGTACAGGGATACTACATGCTTTACTGCCATAGTTCAGGGGCTGCTTTTTGCTTATACAGGCAGAGTACAGTAGTTACAGGTATAGTGGCTGTAGGATGGCAGTATGGCTGACTGGTGGAAGTATAGCCTAGAGATTAGAATAAGGAGCTGTGAATAAGCTTGGTACATTCAGCAGACCTTGGTATGATTCCTACACCCTCCACTTGCATAGTGTGTGACTCTGAGCAAGTCACTTAAGCTCCCCAGTACTCCTGGGATGCCCCTGAGGTTAGACACTTGTGCCTAGTGGGCCTTACCTGGTTACCATTAAATAAAAAAAACATAGTACAGGCCTGCTTTATGCCAGTGCAGGCAGAATACAGTAAGTACAGGAATAGTAGAGGGCCTTCTTTATACCTGTCCAGATACCGAAGGCTGGATTTCATACTTCAGGCATGAAACAGTCAAAAGCAGGCACGGAACAGGAAATTTTTTTCCAGCAGGGAGATAATCAGATAACAAGGTATAAGAATTGCCAAAATTGCAACAACTTACTGTGTTAATGGTAATAAATTATTAAAACATGAAAGTCGTAGTACAAATGTGCAACAATTAACGATGTAAATGATAATAAAGCAGTGGAGTAATGGGTGGGGGGGGGGCAGTGATGGCCAGGGGAAAGTAATGCCCCAGTCAAAACCAGCTTGAGTGGCTAGCACAGGAACAGGGTACGAAGAGATGGGCAAATAGGTAAATCAGCCCACTACTGCAGCACAAATTGGGTACCTGGTTCAGGCACCCTCTGAGCAGAGGGCTCCTTAGTGACCATAGGATAACTGGTACCAAAAGTCAGTGATGCCCTGTTTGCATTGAAATACCCAGAATAAGATAAAGAGTGAGGGAGCTTGAAAAAAAAAAAAAAAGATTATCCATTTAAAATGTTTTGACCAAGGGAGAGGCCCACTGATCCAGAGCTTGTTTCAAGGTGCAACCCGTGGAGGGGTTACATATGGAGGAGTAGGAAATACTAAAGTGTGGAATGCAATAAAAAACAACAGAAAAACAGTGACGCTCTATACATAGAAATGTGAAATGTAAGCTGACTGGAGTCTAACATGAATGTTTCTTTGACTGTTTTACCATGGCACAAGCTTCCTTTTAAAGGACTTAATGGAAACTGCTGACTCGCATCTCCTAAGTTCCATATCCAGGAGCTACCTAGAAATAGGACCGTGCGAGTCGGCAAATTTGGCCCAACAGTCAAATTTGGAACCGGGTTGGGCAAGACTTGAATTGGCCCGTTTTGGTCCGAAATTAAATGAAGGATTTTGAGGGTCAAAATACATTTTAATTTAAATGGCTTATCATGTTCTATTAAAATATGCTGTTAAAATGCATGGAAAGCTGGAGGGGTACCTTACCAAGAGGCTCAGAGTCAGGCAAACACCTTCCTCGTCTATTGCTCCAATCTCAACCCACTCAATCCTGCTCCCCTAAGTAGCACTCCCCATGGTGGCACTGATGGTGAGGTCAGCAGTCAGAAAAATGTAAGTGCTATGCTGCTGCTGCATTGCTGAGACTGAGAAAATCTGAGGAAAACACATATCGTAGCTGGCTAGCCTATGGAGGACACCGGAGCATACCCAGGGGAAATGTACACCTTCTTCATCCACTGTTCCAACCCACCCATCTCCGCTCCCCTAGGTAGTACTCTCCATGGTGGCACTGATGTTGGGGGAATGATGATAATGGCAGGAGAGCTTGAGAAAAGAAAAATATATAGTCAGCAGTAAGACAAATGAGAGAACAAAAAGCTGCCCCACTGGCCGGGTGTGCACAGGAGAATTATCAGAAAAAAAAAGCCCAAACTCCTGCACTACCCTCTGAAACAGATTACGAGCAAACACCAAAGAGATGATTTCACTGCTCTTTACTTTTTGCATGCATTTTGGATCCCTGCCAAGGGGGTGTCTATACACCATTCTCTATTCAGTCACCTTTTTGTTTCCTTTGATATACGCTGTTTCTAATATCTGGTTATCATGATGTTTTGTTTGTCTTTATAGGGCCACATGTTTGCCATATACATATATATGTATTTATAGATATATACACACACACACGTATGAAAAAGCATTACCTGTTTACTAGCGTTTTACATTTAGACTGTATACATTTTATTATTTACAGTTGCACTAGTTAATTAGGTTTTAGACAAAAATGCTACATGAAACATCACTGTGTAGCCATTCTGTTCTTTTTGTTTTTTTTTTTTATATTTTTAGTGGGTCACACCTGTATATTTGTGTTTTTATTTTGTAAGTGGGTCACTTTAAGTGTGGGGTTTAAATGAAGTGCAACAGCAACCGGTGAACACCCCCTGATGACTCCGCGAAGCGAAACCGGTAGGAGGCTTGTGGGTCCCCCTGTGTTGTTCCTGAACGGGGTCTAGGCACATTTTGGCTTGTTTATGTTGAATTGCTTTATATACCTTATTAAATAGCAGTGAAATCATCTCTTTGGTGTTTGCTCATAATCCGGTACAGTGGGTAGTGCTGGAGTTTTGGCTTTTTTGTCCTTTTAAATAATCCCATATATTTTAATTACACAGAGTAAATGAAGAGTTGCAGAACAGAGATTTCATATATTTGCAACACACACTAAGGCACTGATTCTAGAATTATAGGTTTATGTAGAGGTATTATACTTGTAATTAAGTTGAGGCAGGTTTCTTTTCAGAAGTGTTAACTGTTCAACATGCTCTGGGTCCAAACTACTCAGAGCAGAGGATGCAACATCACCAGCAGTACTAAAGATGCGCTATGATGGCACACTTGTAGGTGAACATCCGAGATATTGGACTGCAACTTGAGTCATGGCTTGCCAAACTGAGCGCTGGCTTTCCCAATATATAAAAGGGTCACATTTAGGGTTGGTCCCTCGAGGCTCTATGAGGTAAGTATTCAGCACTCCTTTAGTGCTAGGCACACATGATTGTTCTGATACTGGCCTTGATCAATCAAGGGCATTTAGCTTATTCCAAATATCATCAGCTTTGTTAACTTTAATGTGAAGTGAACGAGAAGTGGAAGAAGAAGAAAAGTTTGTTTGCTGAAACAATGCAGGAGAACTAGTAGTTGAGTCCCGCTGTGACTGCCACTGCCTTGGTGATGGCTGTTGCTGGCCATCCATTCTGTCTTGGAGCTCCTGAATCTCTTCAATGAGTTGCACCTTCTTATCTGTTATTGGCAAACTGTCTGGCACCAAAAAGATGTCCTTGAAACGAGGATCTAGTATGGTAGCAATTATATACTTCTTGTCTGTAATAACAGAATCAAATCTTTTGTACAGGTCTGCATTTAAAATGGTAGCAAGTTCAGTGATCTCTTGGGATTGTATTTCATCTCCATTATTGTCCATGGTATCAGCCATCTCTCTGAAAAGGATGCATACCATTGGTATGACCTGACTCATGGATGCACTGTCACTACTAAGTACCTTTGCTGCATTTTCAAATGGTGCCAATGTTTTGACAACTTCCATTGTGTGATCATGCCCCAATATCATGGACTAAGGCCATATTATACACTGCCAACTTCTGCTGCAGTAGACGCTCCAACATATAACAGGTGGAATTCCACCAAGTAACCATATCTTGAATGAGATTGTTAAATGGTACCTTGTAGTCACTTTGGTACTACCTAAGAATGGATGTGGCCTTTGCAGATCTGTGAAGTGGCCACATATTTTAGGTGCAGTGTAAACCAGGTTGCATATGTCAACCGGGTGTTGCAGGGCATGGTGCATAACTAAACAGAGTGTGTGCAAAGCAAAAAACATTAACTCTCTGCTCATTACCTCAGTCCTGGAGAGCTTTGATAATATTTGCACCATTATCTGTCACAGTCATACCAATGGTAAGGCCCAGGGACACAACCCATTCTTGCCACAGTTTCTCCAGAACTGCCCTTATATTTACAGCAGTATGTTCGGTGTCCATTGGAGACACACTAAGTAGTGCCACACCCCTGTATTCATCAAGAAGCAAACTAGGCTGACATTTTTGGTTTGTACTGCTGACAATGCTGCAGACTCCCTAAACGTTACCCAGTGAGCTGTGAGAGATAAGTAAGCATGTGGTGCAAAGCTTGTCCAAAGGTCTGTCATAAAGGGACCAAATCCCCCCCCCCCCGCCTCTGTCAATTGACTGAAAATTGTATTTCTCCCTGCATCATATATTTCTGGAATGATATGATTAAAAAAGTATGTCATGAAGGCATTTGATACCTAGGCTGTAATTTCTGTAACAGTCGCGGAAAACCGATGTGTTCTACGCTGGCAATATGGCTCTAAATTAAGTGCTATCATCTCTGCAATTAGGCGGTCAATTTTTATAGCAGTTTGATGACCTGGTTGCAATTTGTTTTTTTGCAGCAAATGCTGCCTTTAAAGTAAAGGTTTGATATGTTTTTCTACAGATTTTGGGCTTCATAAACTGCTAGCCCGGGCCGGCGATAGCCCCTTTGCATAAAAATTTTAAACTGTGATCACGTGATGCCCATGGAGGAGTAGCTGCACATCGGTGCAGCTCCACTATCAACTAATGGCTAAAATTATTTACTTCTGCCAGATAACTACTCAAAATAGTCTTCTACCTTCTACGGAATCGAGCGATTTCCAGGGATAATGGAAAAGGGGACAGGAGATCCACTGCAAAATATGAGTCGAGATGCATCAGAGGAAGAAAACACGGATGTTGCAGTGGGACTTGAGGAAAAAAGGCCCCGCAGAAGCACATCTCTGGATTCAGACCCGACTCAGCATATCTCCCAGATGACTCAAGATCAGTTACAGGAGGATATCTGTACTATTAAGAAGACTCTTTTTTCTCTAATAGCAGAATTCAGAGATTGGAAAGCTACCTTGTCTGGCTTGGGCACATGAAGAGGGGACACAAAAGCTAGATTTTCCTCTGTGGAAGACCGTCTAGTAAAATTAGAATCAGACAACATAGAACTGAAGAAGATGGTTAAAAAACTAGACATCAAGGTAGATGACCTAGAGGGGAGGTCCAGACACAATAACTTAGTCCTGCTGGGACTCCCAGAGGGTGATGAGGGCAGCAACTCCATTGCCTTTATACAAAAACTATGTGTGCGTATTGCCGGCCCCGCACCCAACGGGCCTATATATGTTATCGAGCGGGCGCATAGATCGATTAGGCCTAAACCTGCACCAGATAGTCCACCTCAGCCCATTTTATTTAAAGTGTTGAATCATCTGGACAGAGATCATATGTTAAAGGCAGCAAGAAACACCAAAAAAACAGAGTGGGAAGGAAAGCGCTTGAGGATGGTCCCCGACCTCACTTACAAAGTCAGACAAGACCGGGCTGCCTATCATCCTCTACAGTCCAAGCTCTAGGCTGCTAAAATCCACCATAGGATGCTGTATCCTTCACAGTTGGAAGTCTTCCTTCAGTCGGGTACTCAGCGTTATGATTCGGCGGAGCAAGCATGGTCAGATTTGGCTATTTGGCTTCCAGAGTTGTTTGGGAAAGGAGACTGATCATGATGCGAGACGAATCTTTCAAGTTCTATTGCAAGTAATCAGTGTATGCAACAGTTTCATATCCTGCATTTCGCACCGGGCTTCACCCTGGAGACAAGTTGTGACATTTTAATTTTATTTTATTAACAGGCTTTATTTCAAGCCCAATATTCGGAGAGGATAATGACTTTCTGGTGAAAGGACTGGGGGAGTGTGGAATGGTAACTATGGAAAGCCCAGTATGACTATGTTTTCCTTGTTTATTTTATTAGAATTTACATTTTTGTTCGTTCCTTTCCTTTACTATGTGACTGGACATTTTGAGACTATAAGGTAAAAAGAATGAGAAGGCTGCCCTCTAGTGTCTTCATATCAATACTGCAGTCTCCATATGTGTTTTCAAGGATAGATTTCTTCCTTATTAGCTCTTCAGCTTACAGGGGGTAGAAGATGCTGGGACCTATCCTAGGGTCTTTTTGGATCACTCACCAGTTTGGTTGAGGGTGAGATTTACTCCCTATCGGAGGACTTCTAGTTTGTGGTCACTAAATACCCAGCTGTTATCTGAGGTGACGCGAGTAGAACATATGAGAGGTATTATAAAATCCTCATGGGATACTAACTACTCATCTACCCAAGCAACAGATGTGTTATGGGGAACCCTTAAAGCAATTTGGAGGGGGGAGTTCATAAGGCTGGCCACAATTAGGAAACGCCAAAGGGCAAAAGAAGTTTGGACCACTCTTGGACCTCTACTCTTCTCCCTCTTCCTAAATGATATTCCCACCATGTCCCAGCATAGCTGCACTCTTATGTACGCAGATGACCTTGTTCTCTACTCTGGGTCAAAATCGGTTGCTGCCATCAACTCCACTCTCACTAATGACTTCCAATTCCTGCAGACCTGGCTCTCTAGCAACCACCAAGTCCTGAACCTAGAAAAAACCTGTGCTATGCTATTCGGATGCTCTAAAAAACTGTCTGCCCTTGCGAACAGGCTCTGGGTTCAATGCCTTGACGGCTCCCTCATCTCAAACACTGAGTCCTTCAAGTACCTTGGGTCACTTTGATCCCACACTTGACCTGTCTTAACATGTCAATATGGTGTGCCGTGCCGTCAATGCTAAAATTGGCGGAGCTTATCACGTCGCCACTTCCTCACTCCTTCCGCTAGACTTTCTGTTGCGAGAGGTATTCTCTTACCCCAGTTCCACATGCTGCCCTCCTCTTTGTTGCAAACTCATACACTCCACAAATGGGACAATGTCTACAACAACATCTGTAGATTCGCTTAACTGCCCCACGCCTTACCCATCATTGTCTCCTTTATGCTGGCTTAAATTGGCTGTCACCTAAGGATATTCGAGCCTACTCCTGGGCTGCTTTATCGACTCCCTGTCTAGACCTCCCTGCCCTGTCTATCTTGCCAACTTCCTGACTCCTGCCTCACACACCTGCACTCAGGTCTTCCTCTGTCCCCATGCTTCCATTAGACCTTGCATGACAAAGATGGATGAACAGGCATTTGCCCATTTTGCTCCCAAATTCTGGAACTCACCTCTTATGGTGAAAACTTCAGCCTCCCATCGAGAATTCAAAATCCCTGTTCACCCACCTCCTAGCTCTCTGACCAATGCAAATGCTCTTAATTTGCTTTGTCCCACTGCAGGCTGTTGGGTCTGACCCTGAGTACTACACTAATGTTCTCCCATGCAATACGCTTGTCTAGGTGGCTATGAACCTTGATGTCTTTACTGTCCTCAGCTGTCTTATGGTTACCCTAATTGTTTTATTTTACATCCTTATTATGATCTATGCCTAAAATGTACCCTTATGTAACTATTACTGTGCTACCCAATGTATATCTTGTTTTGCTCCTGTACACCTATATTATGTCTGTGCATTTCTGCATATTGTAACCAATGTCCTGTGCTCTCCCGGGTCGTGCCTGAAAATAGGCAGATCTGTTGCCTAGCGCACTTACCCGGTTACCAAAAGCTAATAAATAAATAAGTTGAGGGGTGGCTAGACCGAATAAAATTTTTAGAAAACCATTTGCACTCTTCCTCGGATGATCAAGCATGGGGAGAACTTCAATCACTTAGAGCTAAGTATGCTGCACACATGCTGAATCTCACCCTACGGGCTAATACTAAGTGGAAAGCTACGTTTATTGGCGAGGGGGAGAAAGCAGGGAAGCTATTGGCAAATAGACTTAAACAACAAAGGGAGGCAAGGTGGGTGTCGACATTAAGAGATAAGACTATGGGATGGCTGACTTCTGATTCGGCATCAATTACTAAGATTTTCAGGGATTATTATCAGCATTTTTATACAGCCCCGGACTTACCATTAGAATATAAAAATAAATTGGAGGAGTTTTTACAGGATATGGCTTTACCAAAATTAAACATAGAGCAACAAAATCACTTAATAGGTAGTATTATATTACAGGAAATCTTGGACGCAATTGATAGACCACCCATAGATAAAGACCCTGGCCCTGATGACTCCCCCCCCCCTGCATTTTATAAAACATTTAGAAATGATTTGGCTCCTTACTTACTGGAACTATTCAATTATCTATATTCGGCCACTATAAAAGAGTCCATTATATTTGAAGCTAGAATTGTAGTTTTACCCAAGCCAGGGAGGGACCCCACCAGTCCTGATAATTACAGACCTATTTCATTACTTAATGTAGAGGTCAAGTTGTTGGCTAGCATTTTGTCATTCCACTTAAAAGAGATTTGGGACACCTTGATTGGGCCTGAACAGGTAGGATTTGTCTCAGGTAGACATTCCAGCGACCACTTCCGAAAAATTTGTTACTTGATGTCCACGTCCGGGGAGTCCAATGCTGATAAGGTGCTAATCTCCCTGGACCTGGAAAAAGCATTTGACAGAGTCAGCTGGAACTTTTTATTTGACCTCTTGCCTAGTTATGGAATTCCCTTGGACTTTATACAGTGGGTTGCGGTTCTTTATCGTTCCTCATCTGTGAGGGCGCTTTGTAATGGGGCTATTTCTGACAGTTTCGGTTGACTAGAGGTACTAGACAGGGGTGCCCCCTGTCTCCTATGCTATTTAATTTATGTATTGAGCCATTAGCCCGGAAAATTAAGGCAGTGAAGACCATCAGGGGAATAAGGATAGGTGCGGAATACTATAAAATCTCAGTGTTCGTAGACAATGTTCTTTTACATCTATATTCCTGGCATTCATCCCTGCAATCAGCCATGGACATTACACAGGACTTCAGTTCCCTCTCTGGATATAAGCTGAATTCAAACACAACCTCTGTATTAGCCTTAACTCCATCATGTACTAAGACTGCGTGGAGGAGCTAGGATTGCGTTGGGCCCCCAGGTCTGTTACCTTTCTAGGTATAGAACTCACCAAGGATCTGGGTAAACTGCAATCTCTAAATCTAGATCCTGTAGTTTCACAAATGCAACAAGATTTAAAGAGATAGCAAAGTCTACCCATGTCCCTTTGTGGGAGAGTCAACATTCTTAAAATGGTAATTTTTCCTCGATTGATGTATCCTTTATCCATGTTGAATTTGGCTCTCCCCCAGGGATGGTTCAAAACAATAAATTCTATATGGTCAGCTTTTTTATGGCAGGAAAAGAGACCTAGAAGAGCCCTCCATAAATTAGCAAGACCGAAGGAACAAGGGGGACCTAACATCCCCAACCTGTTCCTTTATTATCTGGCCTTTCAAGGGAGCAAATACTTTCACTGGCTAGAGTCTCAGAAAAACACCTCATCTAACCTAGCTTGGCTAAAGATAGAAAGAAAAATAACCTCTGCTCATAGGGTATCCCTAGCTTCTTTGTTATTTACCCATTGTAGGAAGATACCTCAGATCTGGCAGCACACCCCCCTGCATGGTCGATGAGAGCTCATGCTCAGCTATGTAACTATTATAAACTGGACTATACCCGTGACCTAGGGCAACCATTATTTAACAACCTAAATCTACTGTTAGGAAGCAAGGTCATTACTCAGGCATTCTGGAAAGACTGCCATGTGACGAAGCTATCGGAAATGGTTACAGAGAATAAATTTATCTCGCCCTCTGATTTTGGGCAAACTTTCCATCTCCCGGTCCCATCCATATTTAAGTACCTCCAGATTAAACAGTGTGTATGCAAGGCCTTAAACAAGGCCCAATGATCTTCGAAGACAGCTCTATGCTTTACAGATCTGTCAAAGCTTGCTATTCGGCCCCGACCAATATTCCATATATAAACAGTTGGTCGCCAAGGCCGAAACTGACCTCTTGCCGACCACTGCTTATTGGCAACTGACCGCGAATCTTTCCTATGACTCAGCTAGGTGGGAATAAATCTGGACCAACAACTACAAATTCCTCAAACAGGATAGGCTTTGTTTAGTTTGGTTTAATCGCCTTCATAATTTATACCTCACTCCTGTAAAGCGGAAACTCATGGGAAATCAGCACTCGTCAGTTTGCCAAAGATGCCACCAGGACTTGGGCTCCCTTATTCTTATGCTTGCCCTAAGATCCAAAGCTTTTGACATCAGTTAAAAGACTTTTGTAGCCCACTTTTTGGAGAGATTAATTACTTCACTATCAAGATATGTGTTCTCGGACACCTCTCAACCATCACCTGAAATTCATTTAAATGTTATTTGACATTAATTTCGACGGTGGCATTGCTCCTCATTATGAGGTATTGGATTAAAGATACTCCACAACCATTTCGGGAGTGGATACAGGAACTCTGTGTCGCTATCAACGCAGAAAGAGCAATCGCTATCCAATATCATACCCTTGGGAGCAGTTCACATCCTTCATAGCTGAGAGGCGGGAGGTTATGCAGAAGGGTTAGTGCTTCAACTCTTTTAGACTTATTAGATTGATATCGAAAAAGTATTGTTATAATATATGGAATGTATTCTGCTGAAGTAAGGTCATTCTAATAGCTATGTTGTTCTGAATGGTCTTTGACTGGGCAAATGGGGGTTTGGGGTGGGACCGCCTTGCTCATTTATTTAGTTACACAGACCAATGGAAGGAAGGAGAGGGGTCAGTGGGAGAAGAGGGAGGGAGGGAGGAGGGGTAGTGTTTATGACATCTTGACATGTTCGACACAACTGCATGTGGTATTGTATGTACCTTAAATTTGTGTTTCCTAATAAAGTTTATTAAATTGCAAAAAAAAAAAAAAGTTTAACAGTGATGCACTTGTTTAAGGAAGTGAAGGGATCATAACAGTGGCAGAACCACCAGCCAGGAGATCCCATTCCACTTCCCAGATATGCCTGCTCCACATACTAGTCTATGGGGCTAATTTTCAGACCATTTTGCAGAAACTAAGAAACATTTTGATATAAATGAAAGCCACCACTCAGCTAATAGGCACCCTATCGCTGCCCCTGGCTAGTGGGCTATGAAGCACTATATAACATCTTACACCTTTCCTTTAAAGTTGTCTGTTTTTTTTTTTGTGTGTGTGACTACCTCAGGGTGCACTGGAGTTTGAAAATGTGCAATCGTTTTCTGAGTGACATTGTGGGATCTTGTAGCATATTTTTCTGCTGCCTGTGGTGAACCATCCTCTGTACACTGTGAAATAACTGCTTTGCTATCTGGCTCTGCAAGCTGCGTGGGAGTACTGCATAAGTACCTGTTGTCGTCATCATCATCAACAGAGTCACCCTCATCATTCAAGTCACCATCATCACTGTCATCATCAAGATTCATATTTTTCCATCACTATTGGATGCTGAAGCTAGAGATGTCTAATCAGTGCAGTCATACTGAAGTTATGTGCTGACTTCCCCCTGCTAAATCTACTTTGGCAATGAATGTATACTGCTTTAAATGAATCATTTGGGCATATAGAGAAATGATTCCACACTACAGAAGAACTTTTCCTGCCTCTTTTTGCTGATACTGGATCAGATACCGGCTGGGCATGTGAAGTGTTAGACAATGCTGGAAAATATCTTTGAATGCTACAAGTTGCACGTTGATTTGCAGTGGCACCTGTAGCAGCAGTATGTGCATTCTCTACAACAGACTGTGGTGGTGCACTGCTGGTATTGCACAAGACAACAGTTGTATTTTTATTTATTGAGACTGACAGAGTGGAGGATGATGCCTGGTTATTATTATTATTCACATCCGTGACAGAAGGGGAAGAAGAATTGCCTGAGAATATATCATCATCATCATCCTCCTTATCACCACCTCTGCTATCACCAAAGTCTGCATGCTCTCCGTTAACATTATCTATTTCCACATTAGATTCACATTCAACTGCAAGCAACTCGGACTCATCTTCACCATCATCATCATCATCATTCAAAGAATTATCACTGGCTTTTTCTGTTGTTACTGCAATATTTTGGGTAGTTCCTTGCTGTGAAGCTACTACGCTTTTTGCACAGACTATTCTTTTAAATCGAGATATTTATTTTTTTACAGGTGTAAATAGCCTCTTGGGCTTAACTGTGTGACCAGATCTTGTTCGGGTTACATTAGCTGAAGGCATGGTGCTGTCACTTTTCTCGGAGCTAGATGTATTGTTCTGGGGGTGTTTTTGGCCTAGTTTTCTGAGTCCATTGTTCTCTGTTATTATTGAGTATTATTATATTATTTGAAGGAAAAAATCTTATGTCACTTTTTTTTTTTATTTGCCTCTGAGATCAGGCAGCCCCCAACATTCCATAGCCCAGCACCTCCAAAACTGAGACTGTTTCTATATGCTGCTGTCTTAAACTTTCTTATTTATTTTTTAAAGCTAGTGATAAAAAAGCCTGAAACTGCTTTTCCTGTCTGTCCAAAAGGAGAATTAGTAGTGTGATCAAGAAGAAAAGGAAAAAGAAATACAATGTGCTCTACTGCTCTCTCAGATCTCTCAGACACACACAGATCTGCCTGCCCACTGTGCCCACAGCCCAGTACCACCTCCTATAGCCAGCAAAACAAGAAGTTTAGTTTTTATTATTTGCCTCTGAAATCAGGCAGCCCCCCCAACGTTCCGTAGCCCTGCACCTCTAAACTCCTTCTATTTGCTGCTCTCTTAAACTTTCTTATTTATTTTTTAAAGCCAGTGATAAAAAGCCTGAAGCTGCTTTTCCTGCCTGGCCAAAAGGAGAATTTGAGTGATCAAGAAGCAAAGGAAAAACAACACAACATGGTCTACTGCTCTTACTGCTATGCTATCTCTGATCTCTCAGACACGCACACATGTGCCGGCTGCCCACAGCCCAGCACCATGCCTGCAAAACTAAAAGTTTCTTTTTTATTTTTAATTTACCTCTGACTGAGATCAGGTGCAGCTGTCCCTCTTGGCCTTCCCAGACTCCAGCCCCCCCCCCCCGCCTTGCCCCTCCAAACTGGGACTGATGCTATTTGCTGTTCTCTTTTTAAGCCAGTAATGAAGAAAAAAAGAATTGTTAATATTTAGTAACTGCTGATGATTTGTTTCTCATAAACAAGAAAAGAAGATTCAAACAGAGTCAAGCACCACAAGGAACATGTGCTATACTGCTCTCTCAGATACACACTAACATGCTGTCTGTCTAAATCCTGCTGCTGTCTGGCTGCTACATGATGTGAGCGGGTTTATATTGCCTCTCAGCATTACCATACTTGCTCCAATCAATCATCAGCACACAACAACAGGGTGACAACAACCAAAAGACAACAACTGCAGTCACATGATTGATTGCCTGTTTTTACTGGCGCGAGGACTAAAGGACATGATGGTAGGGAGGTGGGACTAACACGGTGGCTGTCAGTCATCATCTTGTAAGTAAAGCACATGTCTCTGTCCACTCCCTCTGTGTCTGAGTGCGACGTGAAGTTCAAGTC
The DNA here is from genome assembly GCA_016271365.2 of Neoceratodus forsteri. Taxonomy (NCBI): domain Eukaryota; kingdom Metazoa; phylum Chordata; order Ceratodontiformes; family Ceratodontidae; genus Neoceratodus; species Neoceratodus forsteri. The sequence goes on along the minus strand of CM057456.1, from coordinate 695,224,726 downwards.
TCTCTCAGACTAGTGCAGAGAATGCGCCCCCCCACTGTGCAGCGTACTCCTCCACCAGTGGACAGTGGTGTAGTGTTAAATTTAGAAGTGAGGGGTCTCTGTCCATGAACCACGGGCTCCCCCAACCAGTAGGTGGGGGGCCCCCCAGATGCTATCAGGTTTTAGATGCATCCTGGTGTATTTTGAGGGTCATTTTGACACTATTTGGCTCCTTTTAAAGCCTTTCTTGACTTGTTACAAACTACCAGTATCACTCCCTATCAAAATAACTAGTTTCTTATTTTCTTTAAAAAAATAGTCAAAACTAAAACAACTTCTTGATCAATATCAAGGAGCAGAGACCACATACCTCTCTAATCTGGAAAATTCAGCTACGAAATGTTCACATTGGCAACTTTATTGCACATAGGATGCTGCTAAAAGCTACTAAAAAAAAAAAGGGACCAGACCATTATGGAGATGAGATAGGCTGTCACCATTTATGAATTTTTTGTCTGTCACCGTGTCTCTTGTCTCACATAAAACTGTGGCTATTGGCTAGCAGGTGTTAGTGTGGCTCAGTTGGTAGCACCCCTCAGGCCAGATGGTTGTGGGTTCTAATCCCACACTGGGGTTGGGCGCATGCCATAAATGTTGTGGAGTGACATCATGAAAGAGTGAGGATCCAGCAAAGAGAAATAATAATAGTTACCTGCAGTTTGGTTTTCCAGTTGTGTCTCCTACCCTCTCTCTCTCTCTCTCTCTGGTGCAATGGCACTTCCACCACTCTCGAGTGCCTCCCACAATCCAGCAAACCACCAGTAGCCAGAGGGAGAGGCAGATGGACAGACTGATTTTTATGTTGCTTGCACACATGTGCAAGAAACATAGTGCCATCATCCGAGTTTTTGGAGGTGTGGCAGCCCTCTTCCAATTCAGTCAGTGTGTTGGCAGGCACGGCCCCATTCCGCCAATGCATGCTGGAGCTGTCTATGACAGCTCCAAAATGCAGTGGCATACAGTTGAAAGGGGGAGCTACGCTTCAGTGAGCAGCGATAAGATATCGCCTGCTCATGCGCCGCCCCCTACACACACACACACACACACACACACACACACACACACACACCGGCTCGCGCCCACGCACCTAAATTGCTGTAGAGAATGAGATTATATCTTTTTCACTCCATCAGATATGTAGTTCCTGATGCAGAATATCTAGACGAGTTAGATGTGTTACCTTATACTGTTTTCCTGAGCCAGCCTACATTCAGGAATTTTTTATAAGGCAGTGAGAGAAATATTAGCCATATCGCAACTCTTACGAGTTAATATAATGGTGGAAACTAATTATTTGACCCTGAGCTAGTCAGTTGACCTCCCAGTGAACCATCAACACTGTTTGAAGCAATTAACTGCTTTTACTAATTACTACAAATATTTATAACTATATTTAATTTAAAAGTTGTGAGACTTTGCCATACTCTCTTTAAAAAGCGCCTCTCCGCTAAAACTAAAACAATTCAGTCATGAAAAAATGCATGCTGTGCATACAGTTAATCGTATTTATGTTCCCATTACCTATTATCAACACCTCAGGTTTATTTTACTAATCCCATTGATGATAATACAAATTGCAGCTATTTGTTTTCATTATTTTAAAACAATTATGCACACACCATTGAGCAACAGGTCTGCTACTGTTGGAGCGACCACTATTTCAGGCTGGTCATCGCTGAATTCCGTAGCATTCGCACTGGGCTCAAAGGCATATGGCATTATTTCAGAACGGAACACGACCGAGGACATTACTAAAGCAAATATAAACTGGAGTAATTACCAAATTAAGTCCCTGCAAAGGGTTGAGGTGAGAGAGACTATTTCTAATCATTGTAAATGTTCACTGCCCCGTTTGCCTGTCTGCGGTCTCGATGAGAACTGTGGTTTGCCGAGTAGGACCTTTTATATTCTGAAAATGTTAGCAGATAGTGTTAAAAACATAAATTAGCATAACTTTCTTGCACTAAATACATTGACAATGCAAAAAACGATATGAGGGGCTCTGAATTTGAAACTGTGAATCGCACGGCAGGGAACTGTCTGAATCAGCGCTGATCAGTGTGGCTCTGCAGACGACGGAGCCGGTGCCATGGTAACTGAATTTCAAATATTTATTTATTTGCATCTGAATACAACCTAGAAGAATGGACAAAGTTAGGAGGCATAACAAGGCATTTGGCAATACTTTATTTTTTCCAGGAAAAAATACATAAACTGAATGACAGTCTCGTGCCATCATCCTTGGATCACTAACAGTCTGTCACTCGCACTGCAGCCATTGATGTCAGTCAGTGAGTGATGTCAATGGCTAACAGGGCTCACCAGGGATCGGGAGAGCAGGCATTTTTTTAATGTATATATGTTGATGTCAATAAACTGGAATACATCTACTTTGGCAGTAAAATGCGACTCCCAGAGGTCTCAAACCCCATGCCCTCCCTTCTGTGATAGTGTTATTGCTGGGAGTATGCATTTCTGGTCGACAGTGAAATGCTGTAGCTTCTGTTAAGATTACTGAGAGAGAGAGAGAGAGAGTGACAGCCACAGGTACCGGGTGGTACTAGTGCTTAGCATTCAGACCCAGACGTGCTGATCCCAGGGCTCGAACTCAGTGTGTATGACATTTGGGCACTTAAAGAATGTTTCTTCCCTCTCCCATGACACCCACATAAGCCTTTCGAATCGGACTGGTACATACCTCTGTCCCCCTCCCTCCCCCGTGTCACCCCCCGGCTGGCCCTAAGCACTTGCATTACAATGCGTCATTTTCAAAGCAGCCCAGTAAGAAATGGTGAGCTCAGTTTGCGTTATTGAAAACAAGGGTCCAATCACTCGAGATAAAGCCTCCTAAATAACTGGCCCACACTTCATTAATTTGGAGCCTGGAGGGAGAGAAGAAAACCTGGGATATCAGAGTCGGAAATTGAGTGGGTGGGGATGGGGACTAGGACCCTTGAGGAAGAATAGGGCACAGGGCTAAACTCGACAGACTGGATGGAGCTTTGGTATTTTACTGCTGTTGGTGGTGTCTATGTTTCTAAAACCCGTGGCAGGCTGAGCAAAGCTGCATTTAATTGCTTAGAAAGATTTAGGTAGGCAATTGTGTCGACTGATCATGTTAGCTGTTGACACTGCATGCAGCACTGTCTTTTTTTTCTTCCCAAAACTGCAAAATCTAGTGCCCTGAATTGATTTTCAGAACGTCAACAGCTAACCTTATAAGCTGCTGCTGCCCCCCCCCCCCCACCCACCCAAAAAGTCACTTCTAGTTTTTGGCCTGTGGTCACGAGATAACAGAGAAGGACAAGACAACCTGAAGCTGCAAGTGAAAACTATTCTGAATAGTTGTGAATCAACCACGTTCCAGATTTTAAATCAAATTAGGGGGACACGTAACTGCACAGCTGATACCGGTATGTTCTTTCTACAATGCAGAATAGTTTAATATCCCTTAGCAAACTTGCCCCAGAAAAGCGAAACTACTTTACTTTGCTCGTCCTGCCCAGAGCTTGGTAGTTGCCCTCCCTCCTGTGGCCCTTGTCCCTCCCACTCTTCTGTGAATACTGAACGAAAAGACACAGTGCATATCTTGGGAGGAAGGTATGGAACTATCACTTCCAAATACCTAAACAGCACATACAAGCAAGCAACATTTGGCATTGACAAATGCTTGTTAATTTAATGTAGCACCCTTTCTGAGCCTGTCCCAAAGACAGGTTGATTTTTTAATTTAGTGTAGCACCCTTTCTGAGCCTGTCCCAAAGACTGAAACCTTCCATATTTTATATCTTGAGGGAGTCACCTGGCACCCTATCAATTAAACACCTCCCCTCCAAAGCTAAACTTGCGCCTAGGACATCCACTGCCTTTTTATTTCCAACAAGAAAAGAAGATTTACACAAATGTATAAAATTCTGGCCTGACAATACACTACATGCAAACTCCCCATAATTAGATTTGTCAGAGGAGAGAATCTGGAGAGAAGGTAGAGCATGTACTCCTGAGCAAGACCACAGGCCCTTCACTCCAAATTCCCTCCCGAGCTACACAAGCAGGCCCTGTGCTCCAAACCACCCCCCAAGCCAGACCAAGAAGCCCATATCTCCCCCCACAACCAAACCACATAATCATGTTGTGCAGTCCAAAGTCAGCTCTTCTGGCTGCTGAACTGAAGGGCTGGGGGTTGGGGGGGGTGGAGTGAGGTTGGAGCAAACCAGTTTCCAAATACAAACTGAGACAAGGATGATAAGCAGGATGCAAACAAAAAACTAGAAAACAAAGTGTTGCACTACAAACTATTAAAAGCACGTGTTTCAGACAATCTTTGGACAACATATCTCTTTTTCAACAATCTTAACGAGTTAGATTCAGACCAAGATGGTCTGGCTTTTGAAGCTAAGAACTGGAGGAGAAGGGTTTGGAGCACTGAGTCTGCTGGTCAGGCTTGGGCATTCCTCAAGCCAGATCACAAATTGTCCAGTGATAGCATACTCACCAAAAATATACTGACTGCAGGACAAATGAGGCAATTTTCTTTACTGACTCGCAGAGTATTCGCTGTTCCTCGGTGTAGAATAATGGCTAACAGTAGCAATTACAGCATTCTGCTCACCCTACACTCTAACCGTAGCCCCAGCTCTTCAGCTCTAATGAGCCTTCATCATTTGCAGCACCTGTCAGGGAGAGCCCAAGCCTGACCAGCAGGTCCTATGCTCCAATCCCCCTTCCCTTCAACCACCACAAGAAGCAGTACTCTTAGTCTGGAACCAGAGTGGGACATATCAGTTTGTGAGCTGCTGGTCAGCTTGGCCCTTAGCTTTTAAAAACTGGTAGCCAGATCGATATTTTTTAATGTCCATCATTTTAAAAAAAAATCAAAAATCACTTCCATGGGCAGGTAGCCTGTTTACTGGTAGCTTTTGAAATCTGGTAGCCAAACCAATTTTTTAGTGGCCATTGGCCACCTGATTTGTCTCACCCTGTCTGGAACACACAATGCAGTGTACTTTGCAATCAAAAACACTTCCAAGATTATGGCCTCCTACCCCCAAAACGCCCCATTTTAAGCAGAACTGTTAATCTCCACACCCACAACTACACAAGGTCCACATGCATTTTAACATCCCTGTACATAATTTTTTAAATCTCAATCCCCACTCCCACACACAAATGCTGTCCCCTTCCCCCCAGCTTTTCAAGTGAAGGGCTGTGGTTGATGGGAGGCTTGGAGTGAAGGACCGATTACCCTGGCTTGGTTGCTCCTCAAGACAGACCAAAAGACCATTCACTCCAAAATAACCCCCAAGCCACACCAGTAGTCTTTTTCAATCCAAGTACCCCCCCCAGCCACATCAGTAGGCCCTTTACTCCACCCCTCAAACAACCAGAAGGTCCATCCATCCAATCCTCCCCTTCACTCCACCCCCCCAAAGACAGACCAGGAGGCACATTGCTCCACTTTTCTCACAAGTCACACCAACAGGTCAGATTCCCAAGCTGGACCAGCTCCATTTGCTTCAAGCCTCCCTTGTAGGCCTCTTCACTCCACCTTCCCCAACCAAGTAGGAGGTCCAATGATCCAAGCCTCCAAAGCCACATTGAGGTTGGATCCCAAAGCTAGACCAGCAAGCTTGGCTTCAGCTCCAAGCCCCCCACACAATGCTAACAGGCACCATTACTTCCACAGCTCCCCCACAACATGAACCCCCAGCCATACCATTATGCCCTTTACTTCAAACCCTCTCCACCAGATAGGCCAGGAGGCCCATCGCTCCACGTCCCCCAGAAGCCACACCAACAGATCAGATTCCCAAGCCAGACCAGCTCCTCTAGCTTCAAGCTCCCCCACTTGTAGGCCTATCACTCCACCACCTTCCCACCAACCAACCAGGAGGACCAGCAATCCCATCCCCCACCCCAAGCAGGGCTAGCGTTACAGTTTTGGGGGCCCCCAGTGAATTGATGGCTCCCAGGCCCCAAATTTATGGAGAACCATGATATGTCCCACTATACACACAGTTATCAGTATTGGCTCGGTAACACCTGACAAAGTCAGAGCAAGGAAAGGCATCTTAAAAAATGTTGTTTATATAAAATATTGCACATTACTAGGAACAGAATATTGCAAATTATTAATTTACATATGGGTTGCAAGAAAGGTACACCAAGCCAAAGTTTGTTTCTCAATAGTGTGATGCCCCATAATAGTGCACTACAGTGTCAGTACTGGGTAGCAACCTAAGTTCCTGGTGTTGGACTAGAACCCATGATCTTCCTATCTTCAAGCCCTAGAGATAAGCATACGAACAGAACCACTAACATGGTACTTTCTTTTTTGAATCAAGACTCAGTAGTGAATCTCTTTTTTTTTTCTGGAACAGTAATGAAGTAAGGCTTTAATATGTTGCCCTTTTCAAACCAGGATAGTCATTCAAAACTACAGACATGTCAGGTAGCTTAGGGCTTATATTTTTCAGTCCCATGTTACTAAAGGAATAATGCCTGACAGGGTGGGAGTTATGCTGGGATAACATCCCACCTCGGGTGGTTGGGCCCGAGGCCACCGCCGAGGGCGCCCAACACCAGAAGGGATGTTATCCCAGCATAACTCCCAATTCCTGAGGGCATTATTCCTATTATACAATGGCTTGTTTTATAATAAAATAATTTTTAAAGAATGTTTTGTTAGTGTGTAAACATATTTTTGTTTCTTAAGAGAAAGAGGAGATGATCATGGAGGGGATGATGGGGATCGAAATCATCCAAACAATCAGCAGGGATGTTATGCCAGGATAACATCCCTGCTGTGATAGCCAACTGACCAATCAGAAACCAGGATTCTTTCTTGCCATTGTATAATGCACATTATCACATTCCAAAATACAGTTTCTGTAATAACAGTGTTCAGTGTTTTTTTAAGGTACATAACGCAACAACAAATTCCACATGAAACAAACAATTAAGCTTACCAGTTTTCTCATGAATCCAAGCACCACACCAGTTAGAACAACTTTATTCAAAATCAAGCCTATGTAGAAAAGGGGCCCCATGTGTGCCATAACTCTCTCTATTCCTGATAAGGATTTGACAGCACAGGAGCAGACTGGGGCAACCATGCCTGAATGTCAGACAGAAAAGGTAGGATGAGGGCAAGGGACACCGTTAATTAGGACATGCCAGTTAACTAATTGCACACTGTAGCCCTTTTATATCAGGTTAAGCAGTGGATGGTTCAGACTTCAAAGGGAGCTATTAAGTGTTTTGGGGTTAACTGTCAGGAAATAGTCAGGGTAGGCTGCAGGCTTTTTTTTTTTGTCCTGATCGGTACTGGCTGGTACAAACAGCAGTTAACTAAGTGTATATGGCTATGAGGAGTGCGAGGTCGATGTCTCCTCTCAAAACAAAGCAAGAGGATGGCGCTCCCTTGACCTCCCCCAGGACTACACCTCTGTAACCTCTACCCACTGTGCACCTGCGTGCTGCAATCTCGATCTCCAGCGCAGCAATACCCCCCTTCCCCCATCTGCAAGCTGGAGTGCTGCAGGAGTGGCTGGGCTGCTTCTAAGGATGTTGCTGCTGCATCTGGATTTTTGGGTATATGTTTTGGGTTTGGCATTGTGAAACCCAATTCAGACCATTAATTCTGAACACCGACAAACCCGAATGGCCCGAACCTGTGACCCAACCTGATGCCCAGCCCTACTTGGAAACGAGCTTTGGTTCAGTGTGTACTGGTCTCAGCCACCAAATTTTAAATTGAACAAAATGAAAGGTCCTCCTACCAGAGACAAGTCTAAGCTGGATGTGCTGGTCTATCATTTTAAATATTTAGCAATCCCCTTCTCTTCCTCCCGCCTTGCCGCTTCACTTTACTCTGTGAATATTAATGAGTTGTTTAAACTGGTGTGGGAGGTGTACATTTCCGAGCAAGACAGGAAGTGCACTTTAGACCTTGAAAGCTACTAGAGACAGGAGCACAGAGCGGAGCTCACGGGGAGCTGCAGAGGGAGCTGGTTTTCTGTGGCTAGATATTCTTTGTTCTTTTCATCCCAGTCTCTGAAGAACAGCAGCTGCTTGCATTTCTGAACAGTACAGTTTGTGGTGTTGGGAGACTGAAACAGAGAATCATGAAGTTGGAGGTAAGCAATGCTGAGCACACAGGGAGCTGCAGAGAGAACAGGTTTTCTGTGGATATATATACTTTGTTCTGTTCATCCTAATCTCTGAAGAATAGCAGCTGCTTGTGTTTCTGAACAGTGCAGTTTGTGATTAGAAGGCTGAAACAGAGGATCATGAAGCTGGAGGTAAGGACTGCTGAGCTGCTGTCTAAACAAACCAAAGGGCAAACTTAAACAAGACAAAATGTGGTCAGTTTGAAATGCCATTACAATCAAAAATGTTAAAAACGTGTGTGCAGAAAAAAAGTGTGTGCAGAAAATCAGTTATCAGAAAGTTTCATGCCAAAATCTAAAAATGAAACATTGTGACAGATTTATTTAAAAACATAGCACGTGTCAGCAGAAAAGGACCGGTAGGCCCATCTGGTGTGCTCTATTTTTCCCTGCCCATTTTATTTAAGTATTTATTTATTACTAGGATTACAACACCTTTGAACCAGACGTTCTTTTGCAAAGGTTTTGTGTCAGTGACAAACAGAGTTGGGAGTAAATACAGAAACAGGTAGCATAGATGAACATGGGTGATAACATGAGCAAAACAATATAGTACATTAGAGGCACAAATATAGCAACTAGTTATTTACAGTTCATTAAATAATGAGGACTGCACATGTAAGGATGTAAGGCATGAATACTGTACATATATACAGGGTATTTATAAAAGGATATAAGGCATACATATGTACAGGGTATTTATAAAAGGATATAAGGCATACATATGTACAGGGTATTTATAAAAGGATATAAGGCATGCATACATATGTACAGGGTATTTATAAAAGGATATAAGGCACGGATACATATGTACAGGGTATTTATAAAAGGATATAAGGCATGCATACATATGTACAGGGTATTTATAAAAGGATATAAGGCATGCATACATATGTACAGGGTATTTATAAAAGGATATAAGGCACGCATACATATGTACAGGGTATTTATAAAAGGATATAAGGCACGCATACATATGTACAAGGTATTTATAAAAGGATATAAGGCATGCATACATATGTACAGGGTATTTATAAAAGGATATAAGGCACGCATACATATGTACAGGGTATTTATAAAAGGATATAAGGCACACATACATATGTACAGGGTATTTATAAAAGGATATAAGGCATGAATACATATAGTACTAGCAGGAGAGGGAAGAAGAGTGTGAAAAAGAAATAAAGGCAAAAGTCAAGGATGTCTGGGAGGTGAAGGAAGGAGTAGAAGGGTGGGGGAGGGTAGCAGGGCTACAGTGAAAGGCAGGGATGAAAGGGGAGGAGAGATAGGAATGGAAGGAATGGGATGGGATTGGAAAGGAGAGGAAGGGAAGGAATGGGATGGGGTTGGAAAGGAAAGGGAGGTGTGTAGAAAAAGGAAATGGCTGGAGGGAAGGGAAAGATGGAGGAAGAAGAGTAAAGGTAGGGTTGATGCAGTCTAAGGTGACGTAGTCATTATAAAGTAGGGGTTGAGGGTGTGTGCGTGCTGAAGTCAGGGAAAAGGAGGGGAAGGGTGCTCAGGACAGAGACTCAAGTTTAAGACCTAAGGAGCCAAGATTGGGGGTTACATGAGGGCACAGAGGGGTTTATTTGTTACAGGGGGCAGTCGCAACTATTGAGTGAATACAGGTGTTGATGAAAGATACTTTTAAAAGGACCAACAGTAGGGTGCCTATTGATTTCAGGGGCGAGATGTTGATCCAGGAAGGGGCTCTAAACCTGAAGGATCACTGTCCCTAAGTGATCCAACAGAAAGGGACCTGGTATTTTGTCAAGGTGGAACTACGTGTGTTGTGGAGGTTTGTGCTGGTAGAAGAAGGGGCAGGGTGTTTGGCAGGGTTTGGCCAAGTTACTGCCTGTTACTACACCCCTTGGCCAAATGTTGTCACAGGTGTCCCTCTCTCCCCCTTTACCTCTACTTATTAAACCAGTGTGCTATTCCATGAATGTTTGAAGCTCCCTACTGTCTTCATGCCACCACCTCTTCTGGCAGACTGTTCCAAGCATCCACTGCTCTTTCTGTGAAGTAGTACCTCACATCCCTCTTGTCCCCCACCCCCCCAGGGTTCATAGCATGCCCAGTGTTCTGGTACTCCTCCTCCTGTGAAAAAGACTCTCCACCTGCATCTTGTTTACCCCTGTGAGGTACATACCTGTATATGCCTCAGTCATTTCCCTCTCGTTCACTTTTCCTCCAGGGAGTGCATTATTTTTGTCCCACAGCCTATCCTCATATGGTTTTTCGTATAACCTCTGCACCATTTTTTGTAGCCCTCCAGTGGACTGCTTTCACCCTGTTGATGTCCTTGCAGAGATGCAACCTACAAAAACTGGACACAGTACTCCAGGTAGGGCCCAACAAGTGAGCAATACAGAGGCAACACCACCTCCCTTCTCCTGCTAGATCTCCCCCTTCCTATGCACCCCAGATCTGGCTAGCCTTGTCTACTGCCTTGTCACACTGCCCTGCCACCTTGAGGTCATCAGATATTATTACCCCAAGGTCCCTCTCTTGCTTGGTAACTGTAATTACCTCTTCCCCCATCTTATACACAGCCCTTGGACTGCCAACGGCTCCTACACAAAACAGCAGCTCTGGGTCTCTCCAACAGCTCTTACATCATTCCAGTACTACTTGTCCAACCATACTCAATCTCTCAAGCTCAACTTGAACTCCTCCCCAAACTATTACTCTTCCTAGGGGTCCCGCAAGACTTGGTCTTGGGACTGTTGCTGTTCATGACCTTTAAAAATTACCTCCCTCTGTCTTTCTCTGCCAGCAGCATCTGCATGTATGCTGATGATACCATAATCTACTCATCACACTCATCTGCCCCTTCCATCAAGAGATCCCTCCAACAGGACTTTATTACAGTCCAAAAATGGTTCTATGGTAAATGGTTTGTCATGACTCAAAAGGAAACAGACTTCGTGCTGTTCTGTTCTTGGAAAAGGCGCAGCATTCCTCCCTAAGCCTTCCCCTCTTGTTCCCTGGAGAGGGCATGTTTAGAGTCAGTCTCCACCTATAAATACCTTGGACTTCAACATGACCAGCACCTAGACTATACAGTGCTTATCTCCCAGGTCCTAGCCAAGTCTTTTGCCCAGCTTGATGCCTTCTACAGAGTTAAAGACTGCCTCCAATTAAACATTAAAAGAAACAGGCTGTTGAGCCATCAATCTTCCACCTGCTGGACTACAGGAGTATAATTTATGGAGGTGTAAATGCCACCTACCTTGACAAAATAATCGCTTTTTTCAATACTCTGTGTAGTTTCATATTTGGATCGCTACTGTACTCTCCTCTATTACATGTGTAATGAACTGGGCTGCTCCCTCTCCTGAGGTAAGCTATACACACTCCACTCAGGGGAGTCAAGTATTCGACAGACAAACTGCCCAGTTACCTGTCTGTCCCCTTCGCCTCATCTGCATATCCTACCTACTCATTCAGAGTCAAGCCACAGTCTCCATATTCCATGACACAAGCACAGCCTAAGCCAAGCCTGCATAAGGTACAAGCTCCCAAACATCTAGAACAACCTACCTTCCAAAGTGACACCCCCCCACCACCACAAAGCAAGCAAGGCTCTGACCAAGTCCTATTACAAATCTTTGCAGATAAGATATAGTAGCTACAGGCACTGAGCCTGCTTTATGTCTGCACAGGCAGGATGCAGCAGCTACATGGATAGTATAGGGCCTGCTTTATGCCTGCACAGGCAGGATACAGAAGCTACAGGCATAGTACAGATCCTGTTTATTCTTGTACAGGCAGGATTCATTAACTACAGGCATAGTACAGGGCCTGCTTCATGCTGTTCAGGCAGAGTATAGTAGCTGCAGACATAGTACTGGGCCTGTTTTATGATTGCACAAGCAGGATACAGTAGCTACAGGCATAGTACAGGGCCTGCTTTATGTCTGTACATGCAGGATACAGTAGCTACAGGAATAGTACAGAGCCTATTTATTCTTGCATAGGCTGGATGCATCAGCTACAGGTATGGTACAGGGCCAGCTTTATGCCTGTTCAGGCAGAGTACAGTAGCTACAGGCATAGTACAGGGCCAGCTTTATGTCTGTTCAGGCAGAGTACAGTAGCTACAGGTATAGTATAGGGCCTGATTTATGACTGCACTGGCAGAATACAGTAGCTACAGGCATAGTACAGGGCATGCTTTATGCCTACACAGGCAGGATACAGTAGATACAGACCTAGTACAAGGCCTGCTTTATGCCTGTATGTTCAGGATACAGTAGCTAGAGGCATAGTACAGGGCCTGCTTTATGACTGCACAGGCAGGATACAGTAGCTACAGACATAGTCAGATGGTCAGTGGGCCAACTCGGTTGGAAAACACTCTGGACCTAGTGCTAAGTAATGGGGAGGCTGTGAGGGAGCTGAGGATGGAGGACCCGCTAGCTGGGGGTGACCATCAATTAGTGTGATTCACGCTCAGCTTGGGCAGGGAGACTGTAGGTACAGGAAACAGGGTGGTTGACTTCAGGCAGGCAGACTTTAACAAGATGGGGGAAATTCTGGGAAGGCGCTTGGAAGGAATTTGGCCTGATATGGATGCAAATCAGAAGTGGATATTATCAAACTTGGCTGATTGAGGCTACTGGGTCATATACCAAGACACTGTGCAAGAAGAGTAGGGTGAAGAAGCCAAGCTGGCTGAACAAGGAGGTTTTGGAAGAGGTAAGGGCAAAAAGCAGCTTTTTGGAGGTTTGAGAAGTCCGGGGAGAGGAATTGTATATGAAGAAGTCCAAGGAGGTAACCAGATTGGTCAGGGCAGCCAAGGCGTCCATGGAGCTGAAGCAGTCACAGGGCATCAGAGAAGAGGAGAAAGACATTTTCAGGTACATAAGAGAGAGAAGCAGCTGCAGGGACCAGATAGTGAGGATTAGAAAGGACAGGGGGGTGGGTGGAGAAGTGGCCAGAACAGGCAGAAGCACTAAATGAGTACTTCTGTTCTGTGTTCATGAAGGAGAAGGGCAGGCAGCTACCTCAGGGAATGGGGAAGGTGGGCAAGAGGGGGAAGGGGTAACGGATGGGGCAATTATGGAGGGCAGGGTGCTGAAGAGTCTGAAGGCACTAAGGGTGGATAAGGCACCGGGTCCAGATGACATTCACCCCAGGGTGTTGAAAGAACTGGCAGAGGTATTGGCGGAGCGCTGGCAGACCTGTCCAATACCTCCCTGGATACAGGTTGTATATCACAGGATTGGAGGATGGCTCACATGGTGCCACTTCACAATAGTAGCCTAAAGGATGAACCAGGCAATTACAGATCTGTAAGCCTTACATCCATTGTAGGGAAACTTATGGAAGCAATCCTGAAAGAGAGGCTGATTATCTTTTTGGAGGAAAATGGACTCCAGGATGGTCAGCAGCCTGGATTCTTCTCTGAAAGATCCTGCCAGACCAACCTAATTGAGTACTATGACTGGGTAACAAGGGAACTGGATAAAGGCTATGCAGTGGATGTATTGTATTTAGACTTCAGCAGGGCCTTTGATACAGTGCCTCATGGGCAGCTGGGGGTAAGTTGCAATATGTCGGGGCAGGGACAAAGATGGTAAACTGGATCGTGAACTGGCTGAAGGGGAGGCAGCAATGAATGATGGGGGCACTCTCATCCCCAAGGGCGGTGACAAGCGGGGTGTTGCGGGGCTCAGTGTTGGGTCCAGTGTTGTTTGGGTTATTTAAGTCGGATATCTCACATGGTGTCAGGAGCAAGATCAGTCTGTTCTCAGATGATACCAAGATAGGAGCGGTGGTGGACAACATAGAGGGGTGGCAGGGGCTACAGGAGGACCTGACTAAACTGGAGGAGTGGTCAGAAAAGTGCCAATTGAGCTGTCGTGTGAAGAAGTGCAAGGTTACGCACTTCGGAGCAAGGAATCCAGGAAGGGGCTACCAGTTGGGAGGGGTTCAAATAGAGGTCACGGAGGAGAAGGACCTAAAGGTGATCATAACGGGTAACATGAACAACTCAGCTCAGTGCAGGAAGGCGGCAGCTAAGGTCAACAAGATGCTGGGAGGTACTGCGAGAGTAATCTCATCCAGAAATAGAGATGTGATCCTGCTGCTGTACAGGTCACTAATCATGCCACATTTGGAGTACTGCATGCAGTACTGGTGTCCCTTTCTGAAGAAGGACATCTGATTGCTGGAGGGGATGCAGCGCAGGGCAACTAAGATGATCCAAGGGCTGGAGGGCAATGCCTACGAGGACAGGCTGATTTAGTTAAACATGTACACCCTGGAGGAGAGGAGGGATCAGGGGGGATATGATTGAGACCTTCAAATATTTGAAGTGGATTAACAGAATGGGCACAGAAGGGATATTTAAGCTGAAGAGAGGAATGGACACGAGAGGGCATGGTCTCAAGTTGGAGTGTGGAAGATATCGGAGAGAGATGAGGAAGCATTTTTTCACAGAGAGGGTGGTGGACAAAAAGGAACACGCTACCCGAGTAGGTGGTATCCTATAGGATGGTGGGCAGTTTTAAAAGAGCATAGGACAAGGTGCGGGGGGGGGGATAAAGGTGAGGAGGGTGGGGCAGCTGCAATATAATGGTGCTAGATGCACATTCGGGCAGACTAACTTGATAGACCATAAGGCCTATTTCTACTGGTAGATTCATATGTTTGTGTAGTACAGGGCCTGCTTTATGCCTGCACAGGCAGGATGCAGTAGCTACAGGCATAGTACAGGGCCTGCTTTATGCTGTTCAGGCAGAGTACAGTAGCTGCAGGCATACTACCGGGCCTACTTTATGACTGCTCAGGCAGAGTACAGTAGCTACAGACATAATACAAGGCCTGCTTTATGCCTGTACATGCAGGATACAGTAGCTACAGGCGTAGTACAGGGCCTGATGTATGCCTGAACAGGCAGAGTGCAGTAGCTTCAGGCATAGTCCAAGGCCTGCTTTATGCATTTACAGGCAGAGTGCAGTATCTACAGGGTTATGCTTAGTGCAGGGCTATTTTTGCCTGTACAGCCAGGATACAGTTGCTACAGGCATAGTACTGGGCCTGTTTTATACCTGTACAGACATAATAGAGTAGCTACCGTACATCCATAGTACAGGTTTTGCTTTATGCCTGCTGAGGCAGAATATAGTAGCTACAGGCATAGTACACGGTCTGCTTTTTGCCTGCACAGGCAGGATACAGTAGCTACAGGCATAGTACATGGTCTGCTTTATGCCTGCACAGGCAGAATATAGTAGCTACAGGCATAGTACACGGTTTGCTTTTTGCCTGCACAGACAGGATACAGTAGCTACAGGCATAGTATCATGCCTACTGTATTCTTGTATAGGCAGACTACACTAGCTGCTGGCATAGTATGGGGCCTGCTTTATCCCTATATAGCAGAATGTGGTAGCTATGAATATAGTACAGTCTATTTTATGCCTGTTCAGGTATAATGCAGGAGCTATGGGCATAGTACAGGATCTGCTTTATGCCTGTACAGACAAAATACAGAATCTACTGCCATTCTATGTTTCTATGTTTCTATGTTTCTATAGTGCAGGGTCTGCTTTTTGCTTGTACAGGCAGAGTACAGTGGTTAAAGACACAGTGGCTGTGGGCTGACAATATAAACTATAGATTAGAGGAAGGAGCTTTGAGTGAGCCTGGTACATCCAGCAGATCTGGGTTTGATTCCCAGAACCTCCACATGCATAGTGTGTGACTCTGAGCAAGTCAGTTAAGCTCTCCAGTGCTCCCGGGTCACCCCTGAAAACAGGCTCTTGTTTCTAGTGGGCTTTACCTGGTTACCAATGAATAATAAAAAAAAAATAGTACAGAGCTGTTTCATGCTTGTGCAGGCAGAAAACAGTAGCTTCATGCATAGTACATGGCATATTTCATGCCTGTCCAGATAATGAAGTCCGGATTTCATACTTTATGCATAAAACAGTAGAAAGCAGGCACTGAACAGGAATTGTTTTTTCACATGGAGAAAATCAGATAACATGGTGTAAAAACTGCCAAAATTACAACAACGTACTGTGTTAATGGTAATAAATCATTAAAACCTGAAAGTAATAGTATACATGTGCAACAATTAACACTATAATGATAAGAAAGTAGTTGAGCGGGGGCAGCAATGGCCGGGGCGGGGAGTACTGCTCCAGTCAAAACCTGTGTGAGTAGCTAACATGGAACAGGGTAGGGAGAGATAAGCAAACAGGAAAATCAGTAAACTGCTGCAGTACAAATTGGGTACGCTGGAAGGAACACCCAATGAGCAGGAGAATCACCAGCAACCATAGGATTACTGGTACCAAAAAACAGCGATGTTCTGTTTTCAACAAAATACCTAGAGTAAGAAAAAGAGCCAGGTAAAGCTTGAAAAATAAATTCAAATTATTCATTTAAAATGTGTTGACCAGGGGAGGCCCGTTGATCCAGAGCTTGTTTCAAGGTACGACCCACGTGAGGGGTTACATAGAAAAGAATAGGAGTTAACAAAGTATGGCATGCAAGTAAAACAAAACAAAAAAAACCCCAGAAAAACTGTGAAGTACTATAAGTAGAAATCTGAAATGTAAACTGACTAGAGTCTAACATGGATGTGTCTTTGAAGGTTTAAATCAAGGCACAAGCTTCTTTTTAATGGAAACTGCTGACTTGCATCTTCTAAGTTCAGTCTCCCGGACATACCTGGAAACTAGCTTTGGTTCAGTGTGTACCGGTCTCGGCAACCAAATTTTAAATTTAATAAAACAAAAGTTTCTTCTACCAGAGAGAGCTCTAAGCTGGTTGTGGTGGCCTGTCATTTTAAATGTTTAGCAATCCCTTCCTCTTGCTCCTACGCACTATAAATATTAATGAGTTGCTGAAATTGCGTGGGAGGGGTACATTTCCGAGGCATACAGGAAGTGCACTTTAGGCCCTGAAAGCTACTAGAGACAGGAGCACAGAGCTGACCTCACGGAGAGCTGCAGAGGGAGCTGGTTTTCTGTGGCTAGATAACCTTTGTTATTCTAGTCACAAACTCTGAAGAGCAGCAGCTGCTTGTGTTTCTGAACAGTACAGTTTGTGGTTAGGAGACTGAAACTGAGGATCATGAAGCTGGAGGTAAGGAATGCTGAGCTGCTGTATAAACAAACCAAGGCAAAGTTAAAATAAGACAAAAATGGGGTCAGTTTGACATATCTTTATAATCAGAAGTATTTGTAATTGTGTGCAGAAAATCACGTACAAGAAGTGTCACACCTAAAACTAAAAATGAAACACTGGGAAAGATTTATTTAGAAACATGGCATGTGTCAGCAGAAAAGGACCGGTAGGCCCATCTAGTCTGCTCTGTTTTTCCTTGCCTGTTACTACACCCGTGGCTGTATTTTGTGACAGGTGTCCATCTGTCCTCCCTTACCTCTGCTTATTATACCACTGTGCCTATCCCATGCATGTCTGAAGCTCCCAGCTGTCTTCACCCCCACCACCTCTTCTGGCAGGCTGTTCCAGGCATCCACTGCTCTATCTGTGAAGTAGTGCCTCACATCCCTCTTACCCCCAGCCCCTCCAAGCTTCATAGCATGCCCAGTGTTCTGATGCTGCTCCTCCTCCTGTGAAAGAGACTCTCCTCCTGCACCTTCTTTACCCCTGTGAGGTACTTACATTTCTCAGTGATGTCTCAACTTGCTCTCCTCTCCTCTCCTCTGGGGAGTACATGTTCAGCTTCCATAGCCTCTCCTTATATTGTTTCTCATGTAACACATGAACCATTTTTGTAGCTCTCCTCTAGACCACTAATACCCTGTCGATGTCCTTGCAGAGTTAGACCACTCCTCTGGTCTCCCCAAATCCCTTTGCATTCTCTTCACCCCCTCCTGAGTGTCCCAGCTGTTGCATGTTTTTATATCACCTGCAAAGAGATACATCTTCCCCTCCATTTCCTCCGCAATGTCACTTATGAAGACATTGAAGAAGACAGGGCCCTGTACTGGTCCCTGTGGTTCTATGCTGGTCACTTTTGTTCTCTGAGTGACTCACATTTACCATCACCCTCTGCCTCCTATCCTTCAGCTAGCAAGAAACCCAATTCACCACCTTCTCTCCCACCTCCAGGATGCTAAGTTTCTTTATCAGCCTCCTGTGTGGTACAGTGTCAAAGGCCTTACTGAAGTCCAGATAGGACACATCCACTGCCCTTATCTGCGCCACTCCCTTAATTACCCAGTGAAAGAAATCTTTGAACATACGAATGTATAAAGAAGCCAGCAGAATAAGGCCATTAGGTCTATCTAGTCTGCTCATATTGCAGGGTCCACAGCTTGAGCTACAGGTCCTGTCCCCTCCTCCATCCTCCCATACTTTCCATCCACCCCTTTCATGACTTTTGCTATCCCCTTATGTCTATCCCACCCTTTCTTGAAGCTGCTGCTGTCACCAACAAGACCACCACATCCGGTAGTGTATTCCAACTGTCCGCCACCCTCTTGGTGAAGAAATTCTTTCTAGATTCCCTTCTAAACCTTCCTCCATCCAATTTGAGACAGTGCCCTCTCGTGTTATGGTTGCCACTTAGCCTAAAGAGACCTTCCTTGTCCAGTCTATTTATCCCCTTCCAGTATTTGAAAGTCTCAATCATGTCCCCCCTCTCCCTCCTCTCCTCCAGGGAGTACATGTTCAGGTCTCTCAGCCTCTTCTCATATGATCTCCCTTGCTGCCCCGCAGTCATCTTTTTTTTTTATACTTTGTTTTTATTAGTTTAACTCTATACACTGCACAGTACACATGTCCCACAGGTAGGCACACAGCAATATCATAGACATTACAATACAATGAATACAGCAATGTTACAGTCAAGATTTAATGTGTCCCTATCCATTGGTGCAGCACAGGGGGTATTGCAAAATGTATAATAAAATTCCCAAACAACGGAGTAACAAACGTCCACTACTGCCATGAGCAGGGATTACCAACATAGAAGTAATATTGCAAAATTGTGCACCCTGTGATATGGGTATAACATCCCCCAAACCAATATAGTTACCTTCGTAATTAATAATGCAGTACTCTGCCAAGGTTGAGTAGCCTAGTAAGTAGCAATACATTCTAGTGCCCCTCCAAACATTTACTTTTTTAAGGTAATGAAAAGCAGATTTAAACAGTCTTACACTTATCCATTCAAGGAACAAACTTTATTTTGGCAAGCTTCTAGCCATGGAGTCCCCAGAAGTCCAGGTCTGTGCATTGTGCATGTACAAGAACCTGAAGGCACCAAAACAGTTGTCTCTCTCAGTGAAGGAGAAAGGCGCCATAGCCAGATAAAATAAATGTGCCATCAAGAGACGCCATCTTGATCAATCACCTCCTCTCTCCCTGTGTCCCAGAGCCAAATCCCAAATATTGTTTAACCAATGTTTATATTTGTATGCAGTAACTTTTCGGTGTCCATGGGTCAGGGGAAACTGGGGTAGGAAGAGACAGTACTGTCTTTGGCACAGGCATTGTACCCGAGACCCACAGTTTATTACTCACTGTCCCCAGAGTCAGTATCTGAGCCTTCTCCTTTAGCCCGAATCTTCTTTTCTGTGCAGTCCACCATTTTGCAACCTCTCCAGCATCTGCAAACTGGTATGACTTTTTCTCATACACAATAAACTGGCTGGCGTTAATAGGATATAATGTACCCCAACTGTTGTAACCAAACTCTGACCCCATCAAAGCTTTTCCGGTGCTGCTGGGTTATGTAGCTAAAGTCTGGGAAAAGATGAACTTTATTGCCCTGCCAGTTCAAAGGGTCACCCTTTTAAGTTTGAGTCAGTATAATGTCTCTATCCACAACAGTTCCCAACACACCACAAGAAGTGTACAAAGTGGAAGTTCGTTGGTCACTGTGCCATTTCTCCCTCCTCGTGGGCTGATCTGCTATATTTTTAGAGCGGTTATAGAGTCCTCCACTTGCAGGGCTTGCCTAAAGAAAGTGGATATAAACTATGTAGAATTTTCTCCCTCAACACTTTCAGGGAGCCCAAGAATACGTGCATGTGTGGCACAGGAGGCATTTTCCAAGTTCACAAGTCTGCGATGAAGAACCATGTTTTCTTTAAGTAAGGCCAGCAGTCACAGTTAATGCCATCTTGGCAGTTAAAAAAAAAAAATTTCTACTATCTTTTTTTGCCCCTCTCTCTCTGCACCTGGTCCCTCCCTCGGACCCCCAGAGCACCTCACAGTTACACTACGGCAGGACCAGGAGTCTGCTCCTAAGCTGTGCTGCTCCATTTACCTCCTAGAGGCCTAGATGGCCCCGGGCAGGTGGGGAAGAACTCTAACCTCCCTGAACATCCTTCCATGGAGCGCGCACTGTGGAGTCTGTCCTAAGTTCCTCCATGGTCGTGGTACCATGGGTTTGTCTCCTGGAACGGGCCCAGGGTATTTTCCTTGTTCTGGTCCCACCCCCTTCTGGCATCAGCACTCAGTGGGGGACCAGTGAGACAGAGGCGTGCTGAGACATGCCTCTACTCGGGTCTCTGGCCAATGCCAGCCTCTCCCCTACTGTCTGCAGCCTCTACCGCACTGGCACCACCTTTGGTTACACAGGTGGTGACAGTATAATGGCAAGGTTAACTGCCCACCCCACCCTGGACAGTCACTCAATCCCTCTCCCCCCACCCAGCCCTCCAGTTACTCAGGCTTATTACCGAACCCGGGTCGCTGGAGCCATAAGCGGTACCGCTACCGCTGTGCCGGTGGGTCGGCTCTCATCTCAGCAGATTTAGAAGCAGTTTTAGCTTCTCCCTATAGAAGACCCAGCTTCATGTCTAAAACTTTAAACTGAGTGGTAAAGTCCTCCACCTTTTGTTTTGAATCTCTGAATGGCTTTAGGCCATGCAGCATTCAAGGGCTGTGGCAGTGCTTCATCTTCTGCTCCCTAGCTGGACCTCTTGCTTGTATCCAGCTTCAGGACCTTGGGTCGGGCTCCATCTCCTTTGCCCATAACTCCAGTTCAGATAAATGTAAAAGTCCCAAAAAAGATTTTTACCTTCACAAAAGGTCTGCTTTCTAATAAGTTACATGTGGACTTGCAGAGGAGATTTTCAACCCTAAAAGTTAATGATTATGGCCACATCTGGTACAGCTCTGCAAAATTGCTGCTGCAAGCTTGGTGGTTGGCCACCCTTCTCTCCCCCAATAATCATCTTAGTCACATTCCTCTGTACCTTCTCCAGCAGTTAATATCCTTTATAAGGTGTGGGTACCAATATTGTACTCCATATTGCAGATGCAGTTTCACCATGAACGTTTTCAAGGGGAGTGCAACCTCTTTTTGCCTACTGCTGATTCCCCCAGCAATATATCCCAATATCTTATTTGCCTTTGCTGATGCTCTCTTACACTGCATGGACTGCTTTAGGTTACTAGTAGTCATCGCACTCAGATCCTTTTCATCAACGGTTACAGATACCCGGACCCCTCCTAGATCGTACTCTGTCCTGGGACTCTTGCCTCCAGTATGCATAACTTTGCATTTTTTGGCATTGAATGCCAGCTGCCATATCCCAGACCATCTCTCAGGTCTATTCAGATCCTCTGTCAGGTCCTGTATCCATGTGATTGAGTCCAGCCTCCCACAGAGCTTGGTGTCATCTGTGAAAAGGCACATTTTACCCTTGATGCCATCCCCAATATCGTTAATTAATAAAGACATTGAAAAACACCAGCCCTGGCACCGAGCCCTGTGGGATCCCACCAGTGACATCCTTAGGGTCAGATAATTCTTCCCCCACCAATACCCTCTGTGTTCTGTTCCCCAGCCAATTTTCCTTCCATCTGGTCATTTTTTCTCCAACTGTTAGATCTGCCAACTTTCTGATTAACTTCTTTTGGGGTACAGAGTAAAATGCCTTGCTGAAATCCAGGTAGAGGATGTCCACAGCTTGACCCCCTATCAACTGTTTTGGTGACCCAGTCAAAGGATTCAATAAGGTTTATTTGACATGACCTCCCTCCCATAAACCATGCTGCCTACCATCATGAAGACCCTGTTCCTCTGGCTACTCTACCATTAACCCTTACACTGCCAACAGAATTAGACCATATAGGAAATCTGGACTGATATATCAGTCCGTGACACAGCAAGGGTTAAGTGTAGTCTGCATGAGTTTACACACAATTGATGTCAAACTGTCCAGCCTGTAATTCCCTGGGTCATCATTAGTACCGCTCTTATGAAGGGACACTACATGTGCCATTTTCCAGTCCTGTGGTACCACTCCTGACTAGAGTGAATGATTGAACAGGTTTGCTAGTGGCTCCGCTGGCTCCTCTGCCAGTTCCTTCAACACACTTGGCTGTATTCCATCTGGTCCTGGAGAGTTGTCTAGCTTTAATGCTGGCAGCCCCTTCCTCACTATTTCCTCCTTTTATTAGTACCTCTGTGCTCCCCTCACCGCCAGCTTCTCTTCTCCCTCTGTTGGCACGATCCATCTTTCTCTGTGGTGAAGACTGAACAGAAGTATTTGTTCAGTTTCTCTGCTTCCCCCCACTCTTCTCTGCCCACTCTTTCCCTGTTTGAAGCCTAACAATCCCATCCTTCTTGTCCTTTCTCTCATTTAAGTAATGAAAAAAGGCTTTCTCTCCTTCTTAATTCCCCCCTGCTAACTGCAGATCTTCCTGAGCTTTATTCCACCTGACTACTTAACTTGCCTCACTAGCCCTCTTTAGGTAATTCTCCCTATCCTCATCCCTCTTGGTTTTCTTAAATTTTCTATAGGCTAACCTCTTTCCCCTTATTACTTTGGTAACCTCAGTACTATACCAGCTGGGTGACATGACCCTTGAGTTCTTCCCCCTGAGTCTCACACACTCCTCTGTTGCAGCTAATATTCCCTCCTTAATGATGGACCGCTTTTGGTCCACCCCCATATCCGCCCTAATACCCATTAGGTACATTCTTAATAAATTGCCCAGCTTCTTAAAGTCAGCCCTTCTAAAGTCTAGGGCTTTAGCCTTAGTGGGAATGTGCTCCCTTTCCATATTCAAGTAGAACCACACTGTGTTATGATCAATTCCACTAAGATGCTCCATGACCTTTGTGTCTTGTACATGCTCCCCATTGTGAGCACTAAATCAAGGATAGCTTCCTCCTTGGTAGGTTCCATGACTGCTTCTGTCAGGAAAACATTCTGCAATGCTTCAAGGAGCACCTTACTGCTGGTGCATGTCATGGCTGGTATATTCCAGTCTATCTTGGGCAGATTGACGTCTCCCATTATTACCACCTCCCCCTCCCCTGCTGCATTCAGTTTTTGCAAGTTTAATTCCCTGTCCTTTTTCTATTCCTGACTGTGTGATCTATAAATCATCCCCAACCTCACCTTCCTTCCTATGTTGGGCAGTAACTGAACCTGCATTACTTGTCCCTCCTGTATAATTTATACCCGGGGATCAAGAGGTCCCAGTCATGGCCAGGTTTGACCCAAGTCTCAGTGACTGCTGCAATGTCCACCCCTCCTTCTAGTAAGAGCGCTTGTAGGTTGTCCATTTTGTTACCAAAACTTCTCACATTCAAAGACTGTGCCCTTCACCTAGAATCTGAGCCTCCTTCTTTTCTTCTACTTCATCCCTTCCCCTTTCTCTTCTTTGTGTGTTCCTCTTCTCCTCCCAGTTCTGAATGCTTACCTCTCACTCCACCCTCCAGACCCCTTCTACTGATATGGGGATAGGTCTGATGTCCTCCTCTCAGATTTATTGGGCCTGTAGGCCCACCTGCTCCCCCCTTCAGTAGTTTAAATTTGGTTTATGTGTTGTGTAATCCCCCGGTTTATCCCTGAGTACCCTCAAACCCTCCCCACTGAGGTGTAATCTGTCTGGTGCATAAAGTGATTTATTTGTCCAGGGCTCCTCCCAGTGTCCAATGCAGGTGAACCCCTTTTCCTTGCACCATCTTCTCAGCCAGATATTGAAGTCCTCTACCATTTTCTTCTGGACTGTGCTGTCCCTTGGCACTAGTAAAACTTTTGAGAATATGAATGATCTTGATACTTCTTTTTAGGTGCAGTCCAACGTCCTAGTTGTACTACCTCCACTTGCCCCCCAGCAAGATCATTGGTACCTAGGTGTATAACTATGTTTGTTTTCCCCAACCCCCTAACCATTTCCCCTATTTTTGGGCACGCTGTCCCTGCCATTATCCCAGGCATGCAACTCATCTTCCTTCTTGCATTCTGGTATCCCTTCAATCCCATTGAATTCACGTATTTATGGAGTCCCCCAGGATCACTACCCTTCCATCCCCTCCATTCATGTTTTGCTTCCTTCCCTCCATGAGTGCCCTACTAGCTATTTTCCCACTGAATTTCTTCCCCTCCACACTGGATACCATTCCACTACAGCCTCTATTTATCCCTTCAGTTATGTCCCCATTTTCCTGTTTACCATTTCCCTTTTGGCTATTTATGCCTGCCTCCACGTTCTCCTCACTTCCCCCTATCCTAGCCTCTTTCTCCCCTTCACCTACTTTTCTACTTTGTCTATTTCTTTTCCCCAGCCCACCTTGACCACCCTGCAGAGTCTCACCCTCCCTCTTCAGTCTTTCAAACCCTGACTTCATTGTTTTAACCTGATCTCTTACTCCACCTCCTGTTGCCTCCTCCTGCTTCCCAGACAGAGGGTCAAATCTATTCATCAGAGGAACTCTTTCAGAAGTTCCTCCCCCTGTTGCTACCCCTGCAGTCCTACTCTTCCCACTTGCCCTTTGCATTCCCTTTGCTCCATAGCCGTCTGAGGAAGAGTTGCCCCCGGAATCCAGGTGATCCTCCATGCTCCTCTTTTCTGCCAGAGACTATCACTCCCCTGTGCCTTTCTCTCCACTGCCCTGCCTCTCTATCTCTCCACTCCATCATCCCCAGCTGCCATCTAATCTGTCTTACTTCTACCCTTAGCTGATCCAGGTTCCTATACACTGGACACTCTCCTGCATGCCACGTCATCCCCAGCAAGACTGCTGCCCCATAGTTATTGCAGCCTACCACTCTGCTCCCACTATCCTGATCCTTGCACATATTATTTTACCACATACCCCTAACCCCTAGTTATATATCTTTGTATGTTGCTGCAGTTCCCAGATTTCCCCATTACACCTTCCTCATCTTGCTTCCCTAATGCTCAATACAAATGTGAGTTGGCCCTAGATAGGAACACGTTGTAATCCCCTTCCAAACCCTTACAGTGTGGTACTGTAGGATAATGCTAAGAATGGGAAAGGGGGGAGACAGACTGAGAGATTTGTTTAGCATGACCTTCCCCCTGTGAAGCCATGTTGCTGGTGGACCTGTAGCCCATTTGTCTCCAGGTACTCCATCATTCTCTCCTTCAGCAGAGAGTCCATTCATTTCTCCACCATTGATGTGAGACTGACTGGTCTGTAATTGCTAGCCTTCTCTCTGCTGCTGAACTTGTACAAAGGAACCACACTAGCCCTCCTCCAGTCCTCTGGAACCACCCCATTTGTAAAGAGGTGCTACATAGTGTTGCCAGAGGGGCAGCTAGCACCATGCTCAGCTCCTTTAGTACCCTTGAGTGAATGC
Organism: Neoceratodus forsteri; assembly: GCA_016271365.2. Lineage (NCBI taxonomy): Eukaryota > Metazoa > Chordata > Ceratodontiformes > Ceratodontidae > Neoceratodus > Neoceratodus forsteri. The sequence goes on along the minus strand of CM057456.1, from coordinate 695,198,946 downwards.
TGTTTCATCCCATTTCCTTGTTTTTCTTTAGTGCTTCCACTCCCTGGGGAAGGGGCGGTCCTGTAGCACATTTGTCTCCAGGTACTCCACCATTCTCTCCTTCAGCAGGAATGGGTTGGCAGTATAACCTAGAAGTTAGAGCAATGAGCTGTGAATGAGCTTGGTACATGCAGTGGACAAACCCGGGTTTGATTCCCACAACCTCCACTTGCATGGCATGTGACTTTGAGCAAGTCACTTAACATCCCCAGTGCTCTTGGTGGGCATGGTGTGTGCCTACCTCAGCCAGGCATGCAGGAGTATCCCTGACTCCCCAGCACCTTGATGGCAGTGCCTGGCTAGCCATTTTAGCTGCATCCATACACTGAGTGTTCCAGCTGACCCCCTTACCTGCATCCCTAGGGCACATACCCAGCATGGACACTTGGCAGTAGTGTTTGCACTTTACCAGCTTTCTGACACCTAGTTGCTTCTTCACCCCCCTCGAGCACCAACTAATAGCCCCATGATCATAAAACCTCAACAATGCTGGCACCTTGAGGGCACCCTATCTATATACCCCCTGTAGCTCCACCCACATCTGCTTCACATGTAGAGGATAATATTAAGGTAGCATTCCCGTACTGGCCATATATAGTTACAACATCAGCCCCCTACTGTTAGGAGGGGTTTGTTACATAAAGAAATAAAAGTTAAAAAGTACTGTATTGCCAAGCCACTGTTCCTTTTGTATTAGTGCTACCAAAAACAGGAGCTCCCATCTTGCCTGCAAGCTCACCCCTCAGATCTCGAAACTACCATCAAGTCCATCACCCATTATAGTTAAAGGGAGAATTGATTTATCCTTGGTGAATAGGTGACAGATTTGTCCTCGTACTTTAGGCTGCAAATTTTAACCTGTCCGATGTTCCCTTCATGTTGAAAAGTTGCAGATTTCACAATGTGTGCAGTTGAAATCAAGATCAGCTAAACATGTCTTATGTCCTTTCAGGCACCAGAAACCTTTGAAGATGTTGCTGTCGCTTTTTCAGAAGAGGAGTGGAAGATGCTAAGCAAACAGCAGAAGGAGCTTCACAGGGAAGTGATGGTGCAGAATTATGAAAACATGGTTTCAGTAGGTAAGGATTGTCACTGTCTGGGAAGTGGGTTCTTTATTCTGAGGTGGTGGACTTACTTATAAAATGTCAAGCCTAGAAATATATAATGTATTGGCAGAAAAGGATTGCTTGGCCCACCCACCCTGCCAAGTGGCTCTTACCTTATCTGTCTCTGCAGACCCTAACTGGTCTTCAGCTACCCTCCTTCCTCACTACCTGTTTACTAGCGTTCCCCTATGTGTATGTCTCCTCTCACTTTTCTCTCTTCCAGAGTGTACGTGTTGAGATCCCTCAGTCTCTCTTCATAGGGCTTTTGATGCAACCACTGCACTATTGTAGTTTGCCCTCCTCTAGACTGCCTCCACCCTGTCTATGTCCTTTCTGAGGTGTGGCCTCCAGAACTGGACACAATACTCCAGGTCGGGTCTCACAAGTGAGCCATACAGTGGCACCACCACCCCACTCCTCATGCTGGAGACACCTCTACCTGTGCATCATACTGATACTACTCACTGCACTGTCGCACTGCCCTGCCACTTTGAGGTCATCAGATATGATAGTCTGAAGGTCCCTTTCCTGCTTGGTGACTGTCAGTACCTTCCTACCATCCTATACTCAACTCCTGGGTTCCTATGCCCTGGGTACATGATTTTGCACTTTTTGGCATTGACCCCAACTGCCATGCTCTTGACCACTCCTCGCATTTCCCAAGCTCCTTACACATTTTCTCCACCCCCTCCTGAGTGTCCATCCTGTCACAGATGTTGGTGCCATCTGCAAAAAGGCATATCCTCCCTTCCAGTTCTTCTATAACTTGAAAGCCTGACTCTGTGTCATGAGGAATGGATGAATTGTCTAGCTAAGGGTCTCCGCTGTAATAGTCTTGTACTTTTTTTTAAACTAAAGTAATATATGATGGACATTGAGCTTATCCAGCCACTTTCATTTTGTGACAGTCTGTTTTGTTGAGGAGTGATCAAACTTTACAGGAGATGGGGGATGGGAGATGGTAAAGCACATTTATGTTTGCAAAACTGTACAAATATAGAAACAGAAACATAGCAGGCAACAGTAGATAAGGACCATGTGGTCCACCTAGTCTGCCTCTTTCCCTACCTAATGCAATACCACAGACCCTAGTAGATCTGCGGCGTACCCTCTTTTTCCTATTGCGCGAGTACTCTTATGTCAATTCCACGCATTCTTGAATTACCCTACCATTTTTGGCCCCCCCACCTCAGCAGGGAGGCTGTTCCAAGCATCTACTACTCTTTCTGTGAAAAAGTACTTCCTCATGTTGCCTCTGAGCCTACCCCTCTCTAGCCTCATGTCATGCCCCCTTATTCTCCTACACCTTTCTGAAAGATGCTACCCTCCTGTACCTTGTTTATACCCCTGAGGTACCTGAATGTCTCCATCATATCCCCCCCTCCTCTCCTTCAAGGAATACATATTGAGGTTCTCTAGTCTTTCCTCACATGACTTTTGGTGCAGTCCTTGCACCATTTTTGTTGCCCTTCTCTGGACTGCCTCTGTTTTGTGTATGTCCTTCCAAACATGCAGTCTCCAGACCCGGACACAGTACTTCAGATGAAGTTTCACTAGTAATCTATACAGCGGCATAACCACTTCCGTTTTTCTGCTGGTAATACCTCTCCCTATGCACACTAGCATCCCACTAGCTCTCCCCACAGCCTTCTCACATTGTTTGATTATCTTTAGATCATCCGATATGATTACCCCCGGGTCCCTTTCTTGATTGGTGGCTGTCACTACTTCTCCCCCATCTTGTACTCCTCCATTGGATTTCTGTGCCCCAAATGCATGGTTTTGCACTTTTTGCATTAAATCATAGCTGCCACACTCTTGACCACTCCTCAAGCATGTATGGAGGTTAATTTAGTTGAAAGAGAAGGTAAGTGTGCCGGGTCTCTCACATTCTGAAGCCAATGAAAAGATTTTCCATAAAAGGTAATGAACTTACGTTTTGGTGTAAAAAAACAAAACAAAACAAAAAAAACCACAAGTATGAGCCGGCCCGATGGCGCTGAGGGTTGAGGCACTGAATGCCACACCTTTCATCACACTGGCTACCTGGGTTCAGGAACGGACTCGGGTCACTTGGTGGCTGGCAGGGGTGAGGAAGGATTGAGCTTCTATAGACAGCTGTCCTTTCTCGGGGGGGGGACAGTGTGGCATGCTGTTTGACACCCAGCGGTGGCTGGAAGTCAGCACTGGAATGCCACCAGAACGGGGAAGGGACACCACTTCTAGGGCATAAAGCTGCCTCTGCGGAGTCCGAGCCCAGACACTTCACCCATTGCATGTTCGTGGGGCCTGGGAAGAAAACATGAAAAACCAGGAGCTGGCAGGCTCCATGGTGGCCTGGACTCGCCCTGTACCAGACTCCCCCGACTTCTGGATTGTGCTCTGAAGGGGAAGAAGCCAGCACCTCTTTCTCCAGCTCCTACCACGGGGTAATCCGTTGGAGAAATATCGGGGCAGGGCTGAGTCAGGGTGGCCAGGGACCGGAGAAGGAGCACTCATAGAAGGGCCAGAGCCACCTGCCAGTTCTGCGGTGGCAGAGAAAGTGTAAATAAAAAAAATCCACAGACATCAGTATGTGAAGTGTCCATAAATTAAATCCAGCCCATAGCTGTTTCCTGAATTCTTCAGATGAAAATGGATGTAACTGAGGGACAAACTTGCAAGGCAACATACAGCTTACACAGCACACCCTATGACATCAGCTTCTTACTCAGAATTCATAACATGGGCCGTGGCCTGGCTCAGCTCAAGATGGTGGCTTAGTTTCTCAGCTCTCAAGGACACCCAGCTATCTGTCTTCATCTACAGCCATCCAGGACAATAATGTAGTAACAGGATCATCCAGCAAGACAAAGTTCATATCCACAGCTTTGGTGGGTTATTTTCACAATTGCTTTAAGATTTGGTCTTTTCACCCACCAATCTCGTCTGTTTGCCTGGGCCTACCAGCATGGCTAAGCAAGAAATGCACCTTTCCTTACTCTCAGAATGGAAACTATGTTTCAGAAACTAACGTCTGAAATGAAAGATTTAAAATAAGCTTCTCAGCAAAATACAGCTACTCTGCAAACCTTGGACACTAAACACTGAGCACTGAAAACAAAACTAAACTAAATGAATCCTCAGTCCAAGATCTCAAAGCTACCATAAGGAACAGGACAGAACCATCAAAACACTCCAAACTAAAATAGAGGACATTGAAAACAGATGCCACAGAAATAACTTAAGATTCTTTGGTTTCCTGAGGTTTCCGAACTTGGAGATCGACTGCCTTACTCCTGAATGTTTTGCCTGCTATGCTGCGTCTTCCACTCAACCTCAACTTAATCATAGAGCACTCCACTGCTCCACTGGGCCCTAGGCCAAGTCCAGACCAACAACCAAGGCCATAATCGTGCACAGTTTCTTAATTATGCTCACACCGAAATTATACTGGAGAAAGCAGAGAAACCGGAATCCTGATGTGGCAAGAATCTAGAATTTACATATACAGGGACTACTCTAAAGAATTGTCTGCTAAAAGGTGTGCTTTCAACCCAATCAAACAAGTATTACACCAAAAAGGGATAAGGTTTGCTCTCCGGTACCTTGCAGTGATGAGACTTTATTTGGGTAACGCATTTAAAGATTTTAACACCCCGGAAACCCTGTCTGCTTTCACTGAAACTTTACCAGCTCAAAATAGTGTTCCTCGCACTCCCAAAATGTTTCACTCAGGACTCTTGGCTGATTTAACTTCTTGCGAGTTTGGCGCTGCTCAGGACACCAGAGACTCGCTCCCCGCTCGTCCAGACACAGAAACCCCTTGCCCGGATAGCTCACTCCCCTGACAGTCGGCCCGTGTTCAAGACAAAAAAAGTACCACCGCCAAATCTGCCAGAACTGCCTGCTGTGAAGATCGTACCACAAACAAAAGCACTTCAGTTTCCAAGAGGGCTCCTACCTGTCCTCGCGCTTCCTCTGAATAATATGTTGCCCCTCTACAGGACACAGTTATGTCCTCTAAGAGGATTTGTCCCAGGTAGATGCAGAGACTTTTCAGAATGTCCCTAACATCCCAGAAGCTGGAAAATCTCTGCTGACTCCTCCTGGGCAGAAATCGCCTCTAGTTCCCCTCTTAAGCTATGCGAACCACCAAGAAAAAAAGAAAAGGCAAAAGTAACGCAGATCCCTTCCTCTGACTTCTGAATCCCATAAGGAACATGATTGGTGACTTTTATTAATATCTGCCATATCCTAACTTCGTTGCCTAAGCAACCTCCTTGCTATTCAGGCTTCATTTAATAACTTTCAGGGATCTGCCTGAATACTGAGTGTGACTTCTTGCAGCAGACCTGCTTTCACTCGCAGCAGGTACTCAACTGCCAAAGCTGTACATCACGGTTGTAAATTTATACAACGAGGCTGTTCTTCTCAAGACCAGCCTTCAAATTTAGCTTCTTTGAATTCACAGCACAAGTAATGCAAGCGGGATGCTAATTGGGTTAAAGGTAACATTACACCTTTTTGTTAATAATTATTAACACTCATCAGACCAATCTCCTATTATGAATAATTGTCTACTGCTGGAACAGGCACTCTTAAGGCTCCTAAGTGTACTTTATGTTTTCCTTTCCATTTGATTTGACCTACTCTCCCATAAAATCATTTTGTTTGCTTAACCCCATATTACCTTACTACCCCTCTGCAGTCTCTTCTGTCTAGCTTTCCCTTCTTTATTGTCTGTGCTCCTCTATTAAGGTAGCCTCACTACCTATGGCAGCCATTTTGAGACCCATGGTCCCATTACATTTATTACATAAACTCAGGCATTGTACAATAATGGAGCTTTTTATTGCAAAGTCAAGGCATATGCTTGAAGCCGGATGCGATTGCTCTTAACGAAACTGCACTCTCCCTTTTTGGGGTGATTCGTTGAGCCTAATCTCTAGAATCAGTCAGTCCCCCTCAAGATTCACTAAAGGAGACTATTTTTGGGTATATGGACAGCTTCTTTAAACCCCATGGGGTACTGAACTTTCTCTTATATGATCTTATATGAACTTTCTCTTATATATCTCTTATAAAATTCTTGAAGCCTGTGTACTACTTTTTACAGACAAACATCTACCCTAAATGCTTGAAATCTCCCATGTTCATACTACCCTTCAATTGATTGCTTATGGGTCATAACATTATTAAGAGTGCCCTGCTGCTCCCATCTAACTTTACCTATCTTTAATATGCACCCCTTACTTTTATGCCACTTTAGCCCCATCAACAGGCATCGGGGTGTGTGTTGGGGTCGTTAGCCTAACTCTCACCCCATTCCATGTGTAAACAAGTTGAGGTGGCAGTATAGGAGAATGGGTGAGTTAGACTGATGACCCCAACGCACACCCGATGCCCGTTGGTGGGGGCAGGTGGGCGGTGCAAGGGTTGGCAACCCTAACACCAAATTTCCTTGATTTTGTCACTGTGGAACAACCCTAACTGATGTATTAAATGGATTTTTTTGCCATGAATTTCCCTTCTTTTTGAGAATGTACTCTATAAATAGTGAATGTAATGTGGTGGAGGGAGCGCGGGGCCTCTCACTATGTGATTTTTTTTGTCACTTCGCTGCACAAAAACTGTATGACTGACTGAAATGAAAATTGTTAAATGAAGACATGCACCATGGCACACCGTGTGTCCAGAATTGTGTGTACATCCAGTCAACGGTTGCACAGCGCCAAGTAGCAAAGAACATAACATGCACAATTCAGCAACTGTAAGTGCCAGTGACTCAAAAAGTGGCACAGTGAAAGATGAATTCTGAATCTTTGTACATTCCAAATGCCAGGCAAATCGGACAAAGCGGTTCAGAAGTTATTAAACTAGAATGAACCAAATTTTCATTTGTCAGAGTGGTATAATTCCGCACCTGTTAATGTTTTACACATGAAACCACTGTAAGGCACCTCTGTGCCACTAGGGCTACCTATTCTATAAATTTAAAGGCAGTAGCACCATGCAGAATGCTAAGCACAAAATGTTAACTCCGTCATGCAGTATCTCTGCAGCGAATTACTTCTCAAACATGTAAACTGCATAATTCACATCTCCAGGACATCCACTCAACAGCCTCGAAATTTCATGTGAAAAGACCAAACCATTCCAGAGATATTCAATTGTTATGTTTCAGTACCTTTAAGAAGTCTTCCACCACAAAATAGTGGAAATCGCAACCAAAAATGCACTAAAATGGCGGACCTTGCAACTGAAAAATAAGTAACTGTGAGCTTCAAATGGCCTAAGTCTGGAACAGAACAACATGTTTTCAGCAAACAAAAACTGGCATGTTCCTTGAACAAAGGTTTTTCTACATGGCAAGTTTCAGACCAATCAACCACACACTGGCTGTGCTATGCGTCACAGAAGACAGTGCAGAAAAATAGCAAAAAACAATGTTTTGCACTGCACTACGCAAATGCAAAAACACAAACGGTAATGTTAATGCAAATGGTGATGGAAACAGTGAGGTAAAATAAAATAGTAATGCTAACGGTAACGCAAGCGGTGACGCAAACGTAAACGATAATGCAAACGGTAAGAGAAATGCAAGCGCAAACATTACTGAAAACAGAAATGGTCATGTAAATGGTAATGCAAATGCTAATGGCAACAGAAACGCAAACATTAATGAAAATAGTAACACAAATGCTAACGCCTATGGAAACGCAAACACAAATGGTAACGAAAATGCAAACGGTAACACAAACACAAACAAAAATACAAACGGCAGTGGCGACGCAGAAGAAAACAGTAACGCAATCAACAATGGAAATGCTACTGAAAACGTAAATGCTAAGGCCAACAGAAAAGCAAACGCAAATGGTAAAGAACACACAAACAGTAATGGTAGCAGCAATTGGAAATGCAACGGTTATGGTAACACCAATGATGACACCAAAGGAACACTAACATAGCGCATATGCAATGGTAGTCATGCATAGTCACGATAAGCGCCAATTGGAAAGCATAAGCGCTTACGTTAACACCAACAATGATGCCAGAAACAAACACAAATGGAAATGCAAACAGAAGTGCATGCATAAACACAAAGGGTGATGTACATGGTGATGCAAAGGAAACTCAAACAAAAAGCGGTAACAGTAACACTAACGCACACGGTGATGTAAGCGTAACGCTTAGCGCAAACTGTTAGAGAAGCATGAAGTGGAAATGCTAACAGTAACAGTAATACAAGCGTGCACCCTTTTTTTCCCCAAAAAGGTGCATTCAAATGCACAGTGTATACAAAGAATGTATGTATAATAATGGCCCTCGGAGCAGAAAATCAGCACTTGGAGTACTAAATTCCTTGTATCTCAGGAACTGTACAACGTAGAAAAAAATGTAACATCTCATATTATTTATGACTTTCCAAGCTAATTTTTCACTTAGCCCCCTAGCAGGGGACTAAGCTTTCTTCTGATGAAAAGTTTGTATCTTGAACCGTTTTCAAGATACGGACCCCAAAAGGCGCAGCGGATGCCGTAATGTTAGCCTATGGGAAAAATCATCAACTTTGGAGTGCCATAACTTTGCAGCCCTCTAATAGTTTGTCAAAAACACGTCTGTGGGATCTTGGCTTTCATCCCTCCAAATATAAGCACAAAAGACCAAACCGTTCTTTTGCAGCAGGGTGGCAAAGATTTTCTACTATTTTGGGCATAGTGTCGCAAAGTAGTGTCGCAAATCACGACACTTTCACAAAATAAAAATCACGAAAGTGTCGCATGTGTGACACTACTTTTTACAAAAAAGTAAAAAACACATTTCTGGGGTGTTTAACTCCCCAAAAAAAGACATGGCTAGCATCTTCAGGACTCGACTAAGTGAACACAGCAAGAATTGTGTCCCTAGATGGTCCCAAATGTAAATGCCAAGCATTTCTGTGACCAGCAGCTGAAAACAAGATGGCAGATTTGTGACACTACAGGGGTCATCTGCGACACTTTCACACTTTTTGTTAGCTTTTCCCATTGACTATAATGGGAAACTTGTTTTGAATAACTTTTGAACTGTTTAATATTTTTTCATGAAATCTTTGAAAGGCACATCGGGGACCAGCTGCATGTTCTCTGAAGGTTTTGGACCAGTCGCACAAACCATGTGACCTGTAGGCATGAGCAAAGAATGTGCAAAAAGGTGTCATTTGGGTGTTTTTGGGTGCTCTGTACCTCTACAACCATATATCTGACCGTTACGAACCTTGACAGATCCAGAGATCTTTGGTACCAGACTGTGCATTACAAATTTCCGGCAAATCCGTCATATAGTGGCAAAGTTATTAAGCTGCCAAATTTCAGATTTAACCTTAAATGGGGTACTCAACCGTAACTATACTGGCGCTACTGTGCCACTATAATATATATTTAAATAGGCCTAACCTTTTTTAAGAGAGCTATCCAGCTCTGTTGGCTTTCTTTTTCTACTCAACTGTTTCATTATACAATGTCCTGGTTGTTGCTGCTACTAAAATATTTTACTTCTTCCTTGATATAATTACATTGAATTTCTTCTTTTCTTTTTTGATGAAGCTGTAATGCTGGTTTCCCCTTGGGAATCGTGTTTGTGTTTTAATCTTGGCTAAGTTTGAAATAGTCCTTTCACTACATCTATGATCCTCATGTTATTAACTGTCTGATTTAACTTCATATTCATCAGTGGAACCTCCACCTGGATTTAGTGCTTGTTAGCTACTGCACGCCCAATTGCTTTATCAGAGAGTCTGTGTACCCCTGTACTGACTCATATCTCATACATAATATAGAATGTTTCATTGTTGCATAGTGTTCATGCTTGTGTTGGTTAATTTGTTTACAATTCTTGGTCTTTTATCACTTGTTAAAGAGACGTATCAATTATAACTGTTGTAAAAGCATACTCCTGCAACTCGCAATACTTGTTTGGTCCTGCACACATTCCCATACTCATGTCTTCATGTTTCATAAACTATCTTATCCTGTTGGCCTCTCAGTGTCCCCCACCATGATCTTTTTTGAGTCCCTTTTACCAGACAATCTGTACCTTAACTTTTACACTAAATATGGCTGATCTATTACTACACTCCTGGAATGTTAAGGGACTCAACTCTTCTTGTAAACACAAACAAATTCTAACCCACCTTAAAAAAACAAAAGACAAGGATTGCATTCTTACAGGAAACTATGCTTCTGATGAAGGACACTGGTGGGCTAAAACTTGATTGGATCAGTCATATGTTTGCTTCTTCTTACACTTCTAAAAAAAAAAAAAGAGGCGTAGCAATTCTGATCCATAAAAATCTTAAATAGTCCCTTTTAAAAACAATTACTGATACTGAAGGCAGATGGGTAATTGTTAAATTTAATACACCTTCTGGCTCTTTAACACTGGTTAATGTGTATGCCCCGAATTCTGTCTCACCAGAATCTTTTAATAATTTGGTCCAACAGGTTTTGTCTAACAATATGGATAATGCTCCTATACTGATGGGTGAGGATCTAAACCTCACAGTAGATGCATATTTAGACAGAAGCAACACTCCGTTGGATGCCCACCCTAGAAGTATTGACGCCCTATCTTTACTCATGGAAGATTTTGGTCTTACAGAGCTTTGGAGACTTTTTCATGTCAGAGAAAGGGAATATACCTTCTGTTCTCCACTTCTAAAGTCTTATAGTAGGATTGACTATTGGTTTGCATTTCATTCTATTATAGATAAAGTAATTGAATCCTCAGTTCTCCCAATGGTCATATCAGACCATTCTCCAATTTGTATTCATTTACTCTGGGGCCCGCCATTAGCTAGATCACCCATATGGCGTCTGGATCCCCTATTAATTAAAGACCCAGAATTTATTTCATGGGTTAAAATTCAAATCCAGGAATCTCTCTCTTTTAGCAAACCTTCAGATACTTCTATAAGCACATTATGGGAAGCCTTAAAAGTTATAATTTGAGGTAAATTATATGTTTTGCAGCTCACTGTAGAAAAGTGAGACAACAACAACTAGCTACCATGGAGAAACAACTTAAAGAAAAAGAATCCCTTTATTTAAAATCTCCAAAACCTGATCCTTATTCACCCCTCCACTTAGAAATTTTAGATCTTAGAAAAAAATTAATGAGCTCTTAACTCGAAAAAAACAAACTAGCATTATTCAAACTTAAACATAAATACTGTAAGCAGGACGATACATGTGGCAAACTATTAGCTTACCAACTTAAAAATCAACAGACAGAAAGGCATATAGTGGGCATTAAAGACCAATCAGGTCAGCTCCATACTGACGGTCCTTCTATTAATCAGAACATGATGTGCTTTTACAAATGATTAAATACTCAGCCTAACTCTGTCCCTAATTCCCACATTCAACATTTTCTAAATAGAATACATGTCCCCCATCTTTCTGATCAAGACAAAAAAAGACTTAGACTCCCCTTTCACTTTGCAAGAAGTCCAAAATGCCCTTTCTTCCCTAAAATCAGGCAAAGCTGCAGGTGATGATGACTTCCCAGTTGACTTTTGTAAAGCACTTTCTGATACTTTATGTCCCTTAATCTTTAAGGTCTTCCAGGAAGCTAATCAAACCAGCAGACCCCCCACCCACCCATGTCAGAAGCCATTATAACTGTAATACCAAAAAAAAATAAAGAACCTTCTCTCCTCTAGCTATAGACCAGTATCTCTCTTAAGTAAGGATGGAAACATTTTTTGCAACACTTTTAAACTCTCGGCTGGAACCATTTATCTCTAAATTAGCTCATAAGTCCCATGCTGGCTTTATTAAGGGAAAAAATGGCTCAGATCACCTACGCTATTATTTAATTTAATATGTAAGGCTAAATCTCTAAAAATGCCTGCTGCTGCTATAGCTATCAACTTTGAAAAGGCCTTTGATTCTTTAAGTTGGAATTACTTATACCAGACTTTAAATTTTTAGGGGTTTCCCAGTATATTTTGCTCCTGGATTAAATTATTATATGCACCCCCTCTGCTAGAGTACTAACCAACTCCACACTTTCTTCCTCCTTCCCTCTGGCCAGAGGTACAAGGCAAGGTTACCTGTTATCACCCTCCCTTTTTATCCTAGCGATGGAACCTCTTTCTGCCCACCTTTGCTTATCTAGCAATATTAAAGGGATTCCAATCGGCAATCTTAGATTATACCTCTCTATCGTATGCAGACAATCTCTTAATTCTTCTAGAAAATCTCAAGAAGCTGGCGTCACTGGTAAACCTACTTAGCAATTCAAGCATCACAATCTCGGGCGTGGCATTAAACTTCAGCAAAACAGAAACATTACCCTTAAACTCTCTTTGTAAACCGCATATGAATAACTCTTTGGGCTATCAATGGGCCCCCCAGGGTCTAACATATCTCGGAATTAAAATCGTCACGAGCTTAAAGAAAACATGGGAAGCTAATTTTACTCCTCTTTTATCCAATATTAAAACCATCTTAGATCGGTGGAAACTACTCAACTTATCTTTCACAGGAAAGATAGCAGCTATTAAAATGACTATTGCATCTAAAATATTTTACCTTTTTGCTAATATCCCTTTATTTCTTCCCATCAGTTTCTTAAACAAACTTGACAAACTTATTAGTAATTTTATATGGCAGGGAAACCTCCAAAGTTTAGTCATATTAAGCTGCATCTGCACTGGTCTAAAGGGACTTTGAATTGCCCTGGTTTAATGCTTACGTATGGGCCTTCACGCCACTGAAACCTTCAAATGGTTTAGCAAGCCTACACCCCAAATGCCACTATGGGTGGAAATGGAAACCTCACTCAGCATAAGTAAATGCCCTACAACCTTTATCTATAATGCCCTTCCTCCTACACTAAGATTTCATCCCACAATTTTATCTTCTGTTTACTATAGAAACAAATCCATAAACAATTAAAATCTAACCCAGCTCCTCTCTTTTATGCTTCTCTTTGGGGCAATCTAAATATTGCCCTCGAGAAATATCCCATCTTTTGTCGCTCATTGCATAATAAGGCTGTATCCTTCTTAGGGCATATCCTAATAAAAAATACTCTCATCCTAAAACCTTTCAATGAACTTTGCATTCAGTGGGAACTTCCTAAGCAAGAATTTTGGAAATACCTCCAGCTCTGTACTGCATGCAACACCTTTTTTCAACACTTTCATACATATGATATTCATGACTAAAATATTACCTCATGGATCAGTTCTACCTCTAATTTGACCAGTATTATATATAAGGATATCAGAAATACATTGTCAGATCAATCCTAAAACCAAAACTAAGTGGAGCGAACTTCTGAACTATGATATATCAGAGTCCCAATGGCAAGTGCTGGTTCCTTATCCACAAAACATTCAAGGATACTTATAGTTCTCTAATCCAGACAAAATCCTTCACCTCTGGTACAGAACACTTTCTGTTCTATACCGTATAGGCTTAATTAACTCCAACAACTGCTGGTGTTGCAACAAATCTAATGGGAATTTACTCCATATATTATGGTACTGTGACCCCATTCTCAAACTTTGGTCTAAAGTTCAACAATTTGCATCTAAAGTGATGGGCTGTGCTGTCACTTTTGACCCTAAATTTTTCATACTTGAAATTCCCTCTTTCTCTAGTGTGTGTGTGTGTGTGTGTGTGTGTGTGTGTGTGTGTGTGTGTCTCTCTCTCTCTCTCTCTCTCTCTCTCAAGCTCAATATACGTGGCTTAACTTACTCTCCTTGGAAGTTAAATGACTCATATTAATGTCTTGGAGAACAACAAACATCCCCACACTTTCTGATATCCTTAAAAATCTTTCCCAATGTGCCTCTCTGGAATGTATTACCTCGCAGCCCATAATCGGCTTAATGAATATGGTAAATGTTGGCAGGACCATCTTAACTATCTTCACAATGCAAATAACTAATAGTCATTTAAAGAAACACCTTCTAATACTTATAACAGTCTCTGTGTTATGCCCTCTCCTTAGAATTGATGCTGTCTCTCTTTACTTAGAAACGTTTTATTTCTTTTTAGACACTGCTCATGTCTTTAGATAATTATTTTTTTCTTGTAGAAATGTAGGTGATACTTCCCTAAGCCTTACTCAACAAGTAAATAATGTATTTTTTCCACTCACAATATGCTTATACTCCATAATTCTTTCTTATCAGAACACAATATTGATTTACTGAAGTTTATTACTTTTAGCTGAGAGAAATATAACTGATAGTTTTCTTCAACCAGATTTAGCTAAAAAGAATATAACCTTATTGTTTACAAGACTCTGTCATTTAATATACTTGCTGTGCCTTATATACATTCATATCAGTATGTCTGTATTAGGAAGTCTGTTTGTATTCTTAACATTTTTGAATAAAAAGATAAAAAAGAAAAACAAAAGAATTCCATAAAATAACTGTGGTCCTAAAATATCTACATTAACCATAAATAAGGGACATGTGGGGGGCAAGTGTGAGATAGCCCATTTATCTTGTACAGTTGCCAGTGACCTCAAGTAACCTCTTGAGTGACAAAAGCCATGAGTACGGGTTATGAGAGGTCACTGGCAACTGTACAAGATAAATGAGTTATCACACTCACCCCTGCATATTTCATTTATGCAACAGGGAAGGAGTTTCTGTGATGGGTTATTTATAGACCAAAGTTTATTTTTATTTTATAAATTAAGAAAATAATCTGGGTCTTTTTAATGTCTTTGTGCTCCTCAGTCTTTCATGTGCCTTGTTGCTATGGGCATTGCTAGGGAGCTGTGTAATGACATTAGGATTGATGCTGCTACTACATAGCAGCTGACTGGTGTTTTACTTGGAGAGTATTTTTTTTGTTTTGTAAAAAAAGAAGGGCGGTGCCACTTAGCAGTAGCAGGTTGGGTTCATGCCAAATGCCTCGTGTCGCACTTTGTTTGTTGAAAAGTTTTTTTTGTGGCATAAACACCATGAGACTGGGGCCGATAAAGCCAATGGGAGCAGGACCTGCAGGAGAAACAGTGGGCAAGGCAGTGTTGTGAGGACCTGCTGCAAATGACTGTACAGGAAACCGCTACAACAGAAGCTGAGGTAGTTAATAAAAATAAAAAAAAAAAAGGAGCAAGAACAAGTAGGAGTTTAAATTCTTGTGTGGGAAGGTGGTTCAATGGTAAAAGAACTGAGGCAGGTTGTCAGTGGGGCAGTGAGGCAGGCAGGCTGGTAGGGAGCAGGAGGAATATAGTAAATGTTTGGGGTTTCTGAGATGATGTGTGAGCTGGAAGTAGTGCTGGCTGACTGGGGGATCTGTTGATGACATAGTCTGTGTGGATAAATGGGGTATGATGTAATCACTATGGTAATAAATTGAGTTACTACCGCAGTGATTACATCATACCCCATTTATCCACACACTGACTCAGATAAACAGATTTATGTGCCAGTTTTTATCCTGACACCTGTTGCATCAATTCAGTCATGTACTATTATAAATCACTAACATGATTTTAGCCAATCAGCATGTAGAGCCACTGTACCTCTTATCCTGTTTACAGTGTGCTGTTGTGCAGCGACGTTGGGAGAGAGTGCTCCACTTCAGTAGTAGGAGGCGTAAGGCATACTACATTTAAAAAAGATTCTAATCTTATAATTCACTCGATCTAAACTCCCGTGATTTACAATGAGAAAAATAGGGCCTCTGAGTGGGTATCACTTATTGCATTGGACTTCTCCCAGGAGGTCTGACAGACAGAACTGTTCCACTTTGCTTCATGTTTTTTTTGCTCAAACCTCAGGCTAGGAGTCTCTTGTACCATAACAGACACCCTTGGAGGCCCTATTAACTTATAAATGCTGACACCTACAAGTAAGTCCTGTTCCTAATCTGAATTTTTTTTTCTCATGGGCTTTCAGAAATTGGAAACATGTTTACTATTGGTATATAACTCATTGGTGTATTATGACAGCTATGCTTGATTGCATATAGTTCATTAATGATAGCTACAACAGTGAGGGGTACTGATAGGACAGTGGGGATACTTGGGTATGTGGTAAAGGTTATCAGATGTGATTGTTCACATGGGGACTAATGCCTGACCAGCTATGAGAAATGCAGGTGAAGGCTAATTTCTTGATGCTGGGAGGCAACTTCAGGCTATAGCAGTGTCAAATGTCTATTTGGAGATCCTGCTGGTGTGGAATATGAGAAAGAGAGGCTTCTGAAGATAGACAAGTTCAATTCATTGCTGAGGAGTGGTGGAGAGAGGAGGGTTCAGACATGTAGGGGACTGGGAATATGTCTGGGATAGGAGACTCTTTAGCAGGATGGCTTTCATACCAATGAAGAGAGGAAAATGCCTTGAGGAAGACATTTGATGCCTTCATTACTAGATATTGAAACTAGGAGATGGGAAGGCTGACGTTTAACTGTCCAGGGCATGGTGGCAAAGGTAGGGGATCTAGTTAGCACCCCATCAGCTAAGAGAGTGAGACAGAGTGGGAATGATGGTAGGAAGAAAACAAAGAGTTGAAAGGAGTTAACAAATAGGATGGAGATGGGAAGCAGAGTGGTCAGGGCAGAGACAAAGGGTGTGAAGCATGGAGGGTGAGCAGCGTAAATAGCAGGAGCCCTGGGAACAAAATGTGGTTCCTGCAGACACTGGCTATGAAGGGCCAAGTTCATAGCTGTAATGGAAATGTGTATTACACCTAATCATGATTGGGACCTCATAGTCCTAGGCTACACTTTCTTCCACAAGGACAGAGAAACCCCCTCCTTCCCACCTATTCACCCTCACCCCTTTCATCGCTACCCCCTCCTTCTACCACTTCTAAGTTCAACATATAACTGCTTTATTGTGTGTTTGTTAAATTACGTATTTGTAACTTTGCTCTTATTTTGTTCCATTGCTAGCTGTATTGTTTTGCTTGTCTTTATGTGGAACCTTTATAAAAGAGCTTCCAGCTCAAAGGTATGATTTCCAAAAAATAAAAATAAAAATAAGGGGACTCTAGCTCGGTCAAGGGTGTATGGAATCACTGTGGGTATAGCTGATGGTGAAGGGGGAAGAGCATGAGGTTGGGGGTTGCTTACAGGTCCCACAATCCAGACTGCATCTGAAGACAGGTTATTAAAAGGGGAAATTAGGAAGGCTGCCAAGATGGTGAATGTGGTCCTGATGGGAGACCTGAAGCTGTCTGTCATGGACTAGGATATACTCGGAGTAATGAGTGCATGGTACCAGTCACTAATGGATAACTTTCAGGACTGCTTCACTGTACATCATGTCAGGGAACATAGTACAGATGGAGTCATACTAGACCTGGTATCCTTGAACCATGATTTTACTGAGGAAGTAAAATGTAATGCCCCCTGGAGGTCAAGTGATCACCGTACCATGCAGTTTAACATAACCTCCAGGGCCCAGTGTCCCAGGATGAAGATGCTAGTGCCAGACTTTAGGAGGGTAAGTTTTGGGAGGATGGAGGGTTTACTTCAGGTTTCATTTGAGGGGGTAGGGTAATTGGATGGGTAGAAGCAAAATGGGAGGCCATTACAAATGCAATATTGTAGTATTGGATGTTTCCAAATGTTGCATCAGAAGGTGGAGGAAAGGCAGGAGGCATGCAAAACCTATATGATTCTCCAATGAGGTAAGGGAAGCTGTATGTGGCTAAGAGGGCAGCTTTAAAAACTACAGACTGGATCAAACAGATGAGAGTAAGGTAGTTTGCCAGAACAGGGTAAGGGAAGTGGGAACAGCAGCAGACTAAGGTCAAAGCTAAGACAGAGCTCATGATAATGTAGAGGGTAAAGGAGAATAAGTCCTTCTTTAGATATATTAGGCAGAGCAGAAAGAACATAGTAATGCTACAAAAGGGGGGGCAAAGATGAAAGGAAGGGGAACTAACTGGATGAATACTTCAGGTCAGTATTCAGAGTGGATTAAAGGGTTCCTCTTCCAGAGAGCTCAACAGTGTCAGATGAGAACTGGCAGAAGTTTTAAATGAAGCAAATTACAGGGGACATGGTACTCAGAAGACTGAGGAGGCTGAAGATAAACAAGGCACTGGGGCCAGATGGGCTTCACCCCAGGACGCTGAGAGAAATGGGGGGGGGGTACTGTTGGGGCATCAGCAAATCTCTTTAACTGGTTTTGGTGGTGGGTGTTCCTGGAAGACTGGAGAGTGGCAAATGTAGTCATCCTTTATAGGGGAGGGGGCAAGGGGTACCCATGAAATTACAGGCCATTTAGTCAGACCTCTGTTGTGGTGGCATTGCTTGTACCTATCATAAAAGATTAGACAGTGAAATTCCTTGAAGTAAATCACCTACATAATAAAGGCAGCATAGCTTTGTTAAGGGGAGGTTGTGCTAGACAAGCCTCATTGACTACATTAAATCAGTGTTGCAGGCAGTGGACAAGGGATAGGCTGTGGATGTCTTCTACCTGGACTTCAATAATATCTTCAGCTTGGTGCTACACAAGACACTTGTGAAAAATCTGAGGGACCTGGGATTGGGGAGTATTTATCTGACTGGATAAGCAATGAGCTGAGGGAGAGAACAGAGAGGGTGGTGGTAAATGGAACTCATTATGGGTTTAGGAGGGTGAAGAGTGGGATGTCAGAGTATTTTTTCATTATATTCACTTGTCACACTGCAGAGGGCATACACATAAAGATCAACGTATTAACAAATTAAACAAAATTATGTAGTAGGGTGGACATGGATGAGTTGAATGGTGTAATAAGAAGGGTCCTGCAGAGGTTAGAAAATGTGTCCAAATTGAATGCAAAAAATGCAAGGTTATGCATATTGGCTAAAAGAACCCCAAAACAGGGGATTGCACAGGAGGTGTGAAGAGTGTGTCAAACAAGGGAGGAAAGGAACCTTTGTGTAATCAATCACAAATATCCTCAAGGCATTAGGCAACTTTAACAAGGGATACGCTAAGGTCAGCAGAATGCATTGGAAGGGATTTACCAGTAGGAGGGTGGAGCATGATCATGCTTTTCTACAGATCCCTGGTAAGGCCACACCTGGAGTACGTTGAGCAGGCTTGGGAACCTCATCTTTAGAGAGACACATATCATCTGGAAACTGTGCATAGGATGGCCACCAAACTGATATACGATATGCACGGCAGAGCTCATGAGGAAAGGCTGAGGTAGCTGAAGTGCTCACTTCAGGTCAAAAGTGAAAGGGACAAAATGATATAGAGATTGCCTGGCAAATAGTGCAGAGGAAGGCCATCAAAATGATAACGGTATGCAGAGAAGGCCTTATGAGAAAAGACAAAGAACCTCAGTGTGCAAGCACTGAGGCAATGGTTACCCCAAAGGGCATTTGGTTAGGAAGTCAAGTTTCAAAGAAATACAAAATCACACATGCCCCCACAATGCAAAGCATCATCGTTACATATGCAAATCACCACAGAATATTATGCTGGTTCAACTTTAAGCAGAAATGCATGGTGCCGAAAGGTCTCTCACACAGTTTGCAAAAGGTGCCAACAGAAGACCTAGACATGTGTTTCGTCCTACCAGGACTCATCAGTATGCCTCATCTGTTTGACACCCCAGTGGAATGAACCAGCTGCCCTAAGATGGTCTATCTGGGCTATGTTGTGGTGAACCAAATTAAAACAAAAAACAATTTAAAAGACAAAGAACCTCAGTGTGCAAGCACTGAGGCAATGGTTACCCCAAAGGGCATTTGGCCAGGAAGCCAAGTTTCAACGAAATACAAAATCACACATGCCTCCACAATGCAAAGCATCATGAGCTACATATGCAGATCACCACAGAATATTATGCTGGTTCAACTTTAAGCAGAAATGCATGGTGCCGAAAGGCCTCTCACACAGTTTACAAAGGGTGCCAACAGAAGACATAGACATGTGTTTCGTCCTACCTGGACTCATCAGTATGCCTCATATGTTTGACACCTTAGTAGAATGAACCAGCTACTCTAAGATGGCATGTAGGAATGTGGAGAGAACATGGGGTGCAGGAATACTGCTTGTAAGTATGGAAAGAACAGGGTTTGCAGTTATATGTAAGTCTGGAGAGAGGAGGGTTGTAAGAATATGTAAGTATGGAGAGAATGGGGGTTATTGGAATATGTAAGTATGGAGACAACAGGGTGTGTAGGAATATGTAAGTAAGGAGAGAACACGGGGTACAGGAATATGCAAGTATGGAAAGTAGTCATTTGACTGAAGCAGTGTCTAGTCTTTACCCCTAATGTATGATGGAACACTAGTGTGGTTATAAATCATGATCTATCAGTTTTCATGTAAAAGCAACTACAGATACAATACAGATATTCCTTGGAGCATCTTCTTTTGCCTTTATCTAGCTCTGATTCTAAATAACATCTACAGTATATGATTATGTTTCTTCTTTTTGATGTACAGGATACAACATCCCAAAGAAGCATCTATTAGTACTATTTAAGTGGGATAAGAAATGCCTACGAGGTGATGTGAATGGGAAAGAATCCGCACAGCAGAAAGATCATCTTGAAGACACTCCCAGCAGTAAGTGGACAGCTAGATGAGTTTATATGGGATTTTTCTAACTGTTATTAAGAGGGGGTTAGGTAGAATAGGGAAAACATGTAGAGTTGGAGTAGCAGAAGTATGGAATTATCAGGAGGTAGTGATGATGTCAGAAAGACAAATAAGCCAAGAATAATTTTTAAAAGAAACAGGTTACATTTTATAGTGGCTATGGAACTGAATTGGGAGTTGGTGGACATGACAAAGGATTGACTTCATGGCATCTACCAGTGTATTGCAGGTGTAGGTTAGCAGGCAGATATCTGCATTATAAACATTTTGTTCTTACTAGGTTGTAATGGGGTGAAAGTAAGCGAGTTGCCCATGTTGGCTCCTATCATTCAACCATAAGACAGTATCTTGTGACCTCTAAAAATGTATTTATCTAGGTTAGATTTAAATGCAGCTTTGTATTTATTGATAACAATTTCCTCTGGTAATTTGTTCCAGGGGTTAACAATTCTTTGGGTATAGAAAACCTTCCTTTTAGAGGTATTACATTTTTGGGGGGTTTCAGTTGCAGTGGGTGACTCCTAGTACCTTGACTATCATTCTTGAACTGTAAGTTTAGTTTGGTAATTAGGCAGGGGTCTTGCATATTGTTATAACATCTCTGCAGGTCACCCTTTTTCCTTCTCGTTTCAAGCAACATCAGACTGAGATGACAAAGCCGGTCAAGATAGCAATCTTAGGATAGGATCATTTTAATTAGTCGGCATTGAATCTTTTCAATATTGGAGGACTCCATACTTGTCTAGAATAGGCCCCACATATGCTCTGTGCAGGAACATTATAACCTCAACTCTTTTACTTGTAAGATTGCATTTCATAACCCAAAGCACTCTATTGGCCTTTGCAGTTATTGTGGTGTACTGGTTAGTATAGTCTAAATTTTTGTTAAAGATGACCCCTAGGTCACGTTCATTATTCATCTCTTTAGTGATGTTATTTCCAAGTTTATAAGTTGCCTTAATTGGCTGATTACCTAAGTGTGATATACTACATTTGTCAATGTTGAACTTCATAACCCAAGTGACCGTCCACTTATAAATATTTTCTAGATCTGCTTGTATGGATTCTATCTCCTCTTTAGAACTGACTTTGCCTGCTAATTTAGTGTCATCTGCATATTTACTTGACCAGTTACTTACATGTGCTGTCATGTCAAACAAAAAACATCTGGAAAGGGACAGGGCCCAAAACGGACCCCAGGGGACTCCACTAGAAATGCTGCCAATGTGTGAGAAGTAATCATTAATGCATACTCTCTCACTGCATATACAGAAAAGTGCACTCCAGGGTTGGAGGTGTACTGGAAACTATAAGTATACAGCAGAAAGAATTCTGGCACTAGCCACCTCAGCTATAACAAGGACGCCACTTATAGATATAAATGTTATAAATTCATTTTATTTAATGAACAAAACCCACCAGTCCTTTATCAAATTTGTCATCAGAAATTTCAATAAATTCAAAATTAATAGAGAACATTCTTCTAGGTGATAGTTGAATTTGGAGAAACCTGAACAAAAATAATTGTTAAATACATTACCCATTTGATTGGGTCAGTTATCAATGTGTTATCTTTACAAATTGAATCGAGTTTGTTGTTTGTGTTTTTAAGGAATTTATATAACTACAAAAGTCTGTTATATTATTCTTATTGGAATTATTAGTCATTTCAGTTCCATTTAATGTTTAGATTTCTAGATTTACTTTTGCCGTTTTTAAATATTTTTGTAACTGTTCTAGGTGACATCTGTTTTATGTTGCACATATAGGCCGGATATTCAAACTCGCCATTCTGAGGTGCAAGCCCTTGCACTCGCAAAATAGTTGTGCTGGGTGTGGCGGGGTGATATTCAAGGAGTTGCGCTGAGCTCACGGAATATCACCCCAACCAACCACTGTGCATAGCGCAGTGGAACTGCGCCACTGCGAAGTTGTCAGAGTGCAGCATTCAACTTGCGGTGGCGCAGTACCATTGCTTCATGCGTAAAATCACGATATTCAAAGGTGACATGCAAATGGGGCCATAATTCATGCAAGGCGCAGGGGGGGCCATTTGCATCTGATTATGGGCCCATTTGCATGCCATTAGCATGTAGGTGCGCCGATCCCCGAGGACTTGCGCCTGGCCGCCCTGCCAGGCAGCAGCCGTCGGGGACTGACGCACCCTGCAGCCCGATCGCGGGCAGAGCGTGAAAAGAACCCCCCAAACATCTCCCTAATGCCCGATCGTGGGCAGAATGTAATAGGAACCCCCACCCGAATATCTCCTGGTGGTCCAGTGGACCCGTAATGCCGATTGTGGGCAGAATGTAATAGAACCCCACATCCCATGTGCCTGATCGCGGTCAGAATGTAGTAGGAACCCCCACATCCCATGTGCCCGATCAGCGGGACAGAATGTAATAAGAACCCCACATCCCATGTGCCCGATCGTGGGCAGAATGTAATGGACCCCCCACAACCCGAATATCTCCCTGGTGGTCTAGTGGACCGTAATGCCCGATCGCGGGCCAGAATGTATATTGACAACCCCCACCCAAACATCTCCCTGGTGTCTAGTGTCCCCCACCCCACCCACCCACGAAGCCCCACCACCCAGCTCCCCCAGACTGTGACATGACGGTCCAGATTTGTATGATGACATTCATTCTACAAATCTGGACTATCATGCTACAATATAGCTACATCTCCATTGGCTGTGGCTCTGCACCAATGGGCGTGCAGCCACGACAGTCAGTCGGCGGGCGGTGGGGCGGGAGGCAGTGGGATGCTACACCGCTGGCTGCTGGGGGAGGCGGGGTGGTGGGGCTCGTGGGTGGGTGGGGTGGGGGACACTAGACACCAGGGAGATGTTTGGGTGGGGGAGTTATCAATATACATTCTGCCAGCGATTGGCGTACGATCCACTGGACCACCAGGGGAGATATTCGGGTTGTGGGGGGGGTTCTGTTACATTCTGCTTACGATCGGGCACATGGGATGTGGGGGGTCTTATTACATTCTGCCAGTGATGGGCACATGGGATGTGGGGGGGGTCTTGTATGCTTTCTGCCTGCAATCGGGCATTACGGTCCACTGGACCAGCAGGATGTGAGCGGGAGGGGCCGCATTGATGCCGCAATCGGGCTGGTGGAGGGCACAGGGACTGGGTTGGGGCCAGCCACGGGTGGCAGCTGCTGTGTTGTGCCCTGCAATGCAGCAGCTCACCTGTGGGTGGCCTCAACTTAAGCCTTTTTTTTGGCTCAAAGTTGTGCAGGCTCAGGTTGGGGTTGCGCGATCAACTCTGCACAGCCCGACTGAATATCGAGCTGTGCAGTTTATGATGGTTCCTCCCCTCCTGTTGAGCATGCATTCATTTGCATTCGCTGTTGCTCAGCCTGTTTTCAGTGGCGCAACTGCCTCCTGCTGAATATCGCAGAATGGCGCAATGTAGAACTTTGAGCATGCGCAACCCTGTTGAGCATGGAGTAACCCTTTTGAATATCTGGGCCATAATGTATATGTTTTCCTTTTATTTTTGAACTGTTTTTTATACCCTTATTAAGCCATCTATATTTGATACCATGTCACTTATAGTTCCTTATTTATTTGACATGTTTATCACACAATGAAATAATTTTTATTTTGGTCCCTATTTCACTGACAGATTTATTATTTAATTCAGTTTCCCAGTCTATCTTATTAAATACATTTAGAACTTTGTCAGTCTTTGCAGTTTGATATTATTTCACAGCTCCATAGGTTTAGCATAGCTCGACAATCTGAAGGTAGTATCCATGGCCACTCACCCTAGGGATTGTATAGAGCTGAGAACAACATTAAGAATATTGTCTCTGCTAGAGGGAGAGTTTAATGTTGAGTTAGATTTAGCTGTGTGCATTACCTGTTACATTTCTTGCTATGGTTATAGAGACTGCTGTTAGTGTTCCAGTCAGTGTCACCTTAGTTTAAATCTCCCAGAAACAAAACATCACCTAAGGCCCTGTCCACACTACACAAGAAACTCCCCTCTGTAATGTTACAGAGGGTCCAAACCGTTACTGCAATTGTTTGCGTTTACATCTGTAATGTTACAGGAGGTGTTTTTGTAACCATTGTTGAAACCACTTATGAGGTGGTTTCAACAATGGTTTTGAAAACGGTTCTGCCTCTGTAATGTTACCAACTGTAGTGTGGACGTGTGAGCGTATAGACCCAGCATTGCCCTTAGTGCAGCATGAACTGCATTGTGGGATAGGGTGCTGACCATAATGGTTACACATCACCCACAATGTGGACTGGCTGTAACGGTTCCAACTTATTATCACGACGGTTCAGTGGCAGTGTGGACACACTGTAACGTTTACCGTCTGTAATAGTTTGAAAGAGTTACAGGGTTTTAGTGGTGTAGTGTGGACAAGGCCTGAGTCACAAGTCAGATCTAGTCACTTCATTAACAGCTTACATTTGGGGGTTGGTAACATAAGCTGGCCAATTTACTCTTACTAGAATTATTAATGAAGTTTAGTCATATAGTTTCCATGGCACACTGATTTTTGTTTATTCTGTCTGAAATGTTAATGACTGCTATTTTGTCTGACACATAAACAGCAGTGCCACTCCTCTTTATCATCTCTATCCAATCAAAAAGATGATATCCGTTTAGTAATTTACCCTAAGTATCTGCTACAGACCACCATGTTTCAGTACTAAAACTATGTCTATATTATCTTCTATGAGAACCTTGGATTCAAGGTCCTCCATTTATTGTTCAAACTTCTAGCATTACACATGTAATAGTTTTAGGTGATTTGTTATGCTGCTTTTGGAAGTCATATCTCGTATAATTATTTGAACTATGGTTTATCCCTCCCCCCTTCCTAATTATTTTAAATTTTCACTGGGTAGCCTTTAGTTTCTCCAAGGTATTGGCTCCTAATTGGTTAAGGTGGAGGCCATCTTTAGCATACAAATGAGCCTTCCTTTTAAATGCATCCCAAGTATTTACAAATGCCATACCATCTCTTAAACATCAGTTTTGTAATCTTGTTATTAATACATTTAATGGTTTTATTTTTGGGGGATTTCCTTTATTAACTGGCAGGAGTGACTGCTGTCCCACCTTTACTTACAATAGTTTTCCAGAATGAGAGTATGTCATTGCAGATATCCTTTCTGTGATCTTTGCCAATACTATTTATGCCTGTACATACAGACATAGTAGGCTTGGTACCATAACATTCCAACATTCTTAGGAGGAGTTTTACAATATCCCCTGTTTCAGCTCCTGTGAGGCATGTCACAGTTCTGCCTTCTTTGTCCCTGCCGCAAATGGTAGTGTCGCATCTCCTAACTCTCAAATTGCGAATCACCAGCACTGCTGATTTGTTATTACAGGATAGGATTGATTGTTGGTTCATTTTCTGATACAGATTCCTCTGTTGAGAGTACAGCAAATCTGTTTATCACATCTGTTCTCCTGCCCTTTTTTGATTATATTATAGGGAACCTGAAATGTTTAATTTTCATCTGAACTATTTGTATAATTTCTTCCTTTTTTACTTATATTTCTTCATTTCCATCTGAAACGAAATCACCATTTCTCTGACCCTTTTTTATTTCCAGTTTTACCAGAGATACTTGTTGTTTCACCCAGGGTCTTGGTTTCTGTCTTTAGGGTTTTTACAAACTTTTCAGTATTAATGATTTTGGCTGTATTTACAAGTTCTGGATATTAACATCCTTATTTCATTATGTAATTCTTGATTTTCAGTGCATTTGTTGTAAAGAAAAACATTTGGTTCGTTCTTTGAGCTTTTTTGCTGTACATGTTGCAGGATACACATTTTGAAATTGACCAACCTTTGTTTAGAATGCTAAGTGCCTCCCTTGAGTATTGCATTTTTCTTCAATACTTTCAAGGGAAGGATCAAGCACAATAAGAAACTAAAACTAAAAAATTAAAAACTTACAAAGTTTCTGGCCTCCTTCCCAACTTCCCTGGCTGATGCTGGCAGACATGTTGCTTTCTGCCTCGTGATCACCTCTGCCCACGCCTGGCTCTGCTTGTGCTAAGCTACACTCACTAGGAGACAAGCCTTAAATCCCAGGACCTGGAAGTGGAGGCTTGATTGTTTGAGGCATGGTGAGGACCTGAAAACATAAATTTAAGCCTAAAATAACCCAATAAAAAGACACACAGCAAGCCTGTGCTAGGCTGCTGCAACAAGCAAAATTGATTGTGCTGTGTTAACAAAAAAAATCTGCCGCACTTTCTCCCAGCTCTGTAGCCTCCCTAGTGCTCAGGACAAAGTTACCCAGCAGCCCCAGGGGCTGTCTTGAGGGCAGCAGACCACCAAACAATGTCAGCCAGTAGTTTTTTCTTTATATTTGTAGTCACCTACTGCAGAATTGCACACATGTACACAGGAATTTTGGGGAAAGGGTTTAAAGCAAGCTCACACAGACATGACATCATCTAACTAGCTCCTTGGAAAGGAAGGACTTGGAAAGTTTAGAGTGGAGTGAACTACTATATCCATAATAGGAAATGAAGGCAAGAAAAAGTGTTTCAGCAGAAGAGTGATCTAGAAAGTGACAATGCAAGTATGACTTCAAAGATGATAATAAATCAGTCAAGGATTCACTTTATGGTGACTTTCCATAACCATGCTCAGGGTACTGCATAGTACGTAAAAATGCAATAGAAATCTGACAGACGCATCACAATACATATTCATGTAACACAGCATAACATCAGTTTTCAGTTCTTGATAACATACAAAATACATCATACATTGAATCATCATCAGCAATTTTGAATAAACATGATCTTCCCTCACTCAATCTTCTCTATTGATTCCACTTATGGGTCAGTACTGGAGGCACTAGGACCTCATGTGAGCAAATATTTGATCGGGGGCCAGCAACAGCTACTGGGCACAGTGCCTGCATACCCCCATGTGGTACTGTATGTTGGCCAATAACCGTTGCTGGCTCCCTCACCAGCATCACTTCTGTGCTTTACACTGTTGAGTGCACACCATGGGAGCGTCATCTCAGTTTGCCTCATCGCAGCTGGTGTTTTTTGCTCTGTCACCATCTCCTTTTCTTGTATGGTGTCACTCATTTTTATTCTTTTACATTCACAATGCCAAAGTGAAGTCAGAAGAAGCCATGGCCAAAACGAAAGAAAGAAAGCCACCCATTGTGCGTCAGTGCCCCTCTGCGAACAGAATGACTTTAGACTAGAACCAGCTATGCATGGCCTTCCATGGATGGAAGCACAACATGAACTACTGCAGTGCCTGCTTCTCCATGGACCACTGTACCCTTGAAGATTGCATGTTGAAGTGGGGTCATCTGATTCTCACCTTCGGTGGCAGACAATACATACAAGTTGCAAAGATAAGGTCACTGGGCCCTTCCCCTGGGCCTCTTGCTGGGCCCTCTGATTCAAAGGAAGCACAAGTCCACCTTGAGCTCATCATGCTGAGGTGTTGGAGACCCTGTTGGTTTGATCTAGTGGACAGCTGGCTCCGTCTGAGTGGTCGGCTGGGAGCCCTCCACAGTCTGATTGCCTTGAGCAGCAGATGTTCCCAGTGGTGGGGCCACAGCTAAACACACCAATGGACACCTCAATGCCATCCCTTCATGATGTCCACTCTCTTGTCACCTTTCGCAGTGTTGGCGTGGCAAGTGATACTAGGGATGGTGCCAGGCCTTCCCCTGCCACTGTGCATGGTGCCAGGTGAGGGACTGGCAAAGAGGCTGATGCTGGTGCTGGAGCCTGCTTGGAGTCTGGTCCTGATTGTAGTGTCAATAGCAACACTGAGGGAGGCGATAGCAAAGAGCATGGAGATGGCATCAGCAGCAGACACGGTATTGGGTATAGGTCCAGTTCTGAACATGGTGCTGACAGTGATGTTGTCTTTGAGTCTGTCCTGAACTTCTGTGTGGAGGAAGGTGATGGCAATGGGTCAGATGTTAATATCGACACTCAGAACAATGTTGAGGATGATGCTGACCACATTGACAAGGAGGTTTCTCTCTCCGAGGACATCATCTGACCCAGGTTCAGTGCCAGTGGTGCTGCCAACTCAGAGATGTATGATGACCCAGAGCTGGGTATCTTGCCCAGAGCAGCTTGATGACATTGTTACTGGTGAGGACCACGGTCACCCAGTAGGACCTGTGTGGCTCTAGTCTCATAGCCTGGGGTTTCTCCCAAGGGCACTGATCGGGTCACTCCTCAGATGTGGAGGACACCCTTTGGGTGGCTCTGGTAGTCTTTCTCCTCAGGTAAGGTCCCCCTCTGGAATTCCACAGCCCATGCCAAGGTGCTCAAGACTAGGAGTCTCAGGCCCTTCTAGATCATCCTCCCAGTTTCTTCAAAATGATACATTAGTTACTAGGCCCCCCCGAGGCAACTAACATGGGATCAACACTGGGCATTGGTTGGTGACACAAAGAATTGGCATAGGGAGTCAGGGCCCAGTTCAGGCCCTCTTCCTTGAAACTGACCTGAACCAGAGGTAGTGCCTTATCTCCAGAAACGTTCTTCTCAGGGACGAGTCATCAGCCACCTTACCTTATTTGCTGAGTCGCCTTGTACCAAGGACTCTTGATAGAGATACTCCAGGCACTGGACCTTCAGGCCTTACCAGCTGTGATTTAGCAGCCCTGCTGTTAGGACTCCATGGAATTCCCAGTATTAACTCCGTTGTCATTCCGCCATGGCCCAGAGTCATGGAGGAGGTGAGGCATCCTCTGCCAGTAATACCATTCTCAGGGACCCCTCATGTGGTATCATACAACCTCAGGGTCTGCAGGTGATGTACCTCTTGCCAGCTTGGGGCTTCAGGTACTGCAAACCCATCGTGATCGCAGAGCCTATGGCATGACCAACCTCCAGATGTGGTTTCTGCTCATTCAGACGCACAGGGAAGGAAGATTTTTACCTCAGCACAGTAGGCCCATATGGCGATCTGCGATTGTCACTTATGGTTGCAGCTGTGTAATCTGCTGGCTATGCTGTCACAAAGCAAAGTCAGGCTAGCCATCAATCTTTCCACCCGAAGTTTAGAGGTAGCATGGCACTAGGCAAAGGCATCTTATGATGTCATAGAGGAAGCCTACAGATTGGTGGGAACAGCAGTCTGTGTTTGACAGACAGAGTGGCTTTGCTTGTCACCTTTGGCTTGGCGTGAGGTGCTCAGCTTGCATTTCCATTGTGCTTACTTCTTCTCCTCCACTAGGGTCAGGTGGAAACCATCTTGTTCCTGTTCCACAGTAGCCCCAGCCTGGCCCTGACCAGTTCCTGGTCTAGCCAGGTTTGTAAAGAGCTCTTGCCCTCCGATATTGTTCCGCATGCAGAGGGCTGAGGGTACATGTACACCCTTATGGTGAGCCAGCTCCTCCCTCAGAAATGGAAAGCTTGCTAGTTTGACCCATAGCATAGAAAAATAGAAACAGAATTTGATGGCAGATAAGGACCACTTAGCCCACCAAGTCTGCCCATTTTTCCCTTCCTACAGTGTCATCATAGACCCTCAAAGCAGAGCAGGAATGGTGCTGCGACTCGCTATCCCCGTATTATTGAATGGTGCAGTTCAAAAAGGGCAGCCTGCCCTTCACATTAAAGCATACACTTGAGTAAGAAACTGCACTCAGGCCACATAAATGAATAATACCAGCCAAGGAATTTTGATTAAGTGGATTTTTATTCCACAACCCTGGCAAACGGCCATGGTAAAGATAAACCTTGGCTCCCCAGCCCTTCGATTCAAAAAGAATCTTCCTCAGGGGTGGAGCTCTTAATGAGGACACAGTTTATATATACATCAAACAAGTGAAATCAATTACAAATACGTGCTCAATTAAAACTGAAAATCAACAGAAATTCGATCTCGCACCACTAGATGGCACCAAGGCAATTTTTTTAAACCATAAGCAGACAAAACCTTTTTCAAAACTACACATTGTAGAGTTTTTCTATTGGTATATACAGAATAAACTCAAAATATGTCCCAAATACTGTCTGCAAAATATACACAATTCACAAAATATAGACCTGTACCCACTTTGTGCCATCCAGTTCAAACCCCACCTAAGAGTAGCTCAGTCTGTGGATGGGTGTTAAGCACTAAATTGGATCAACCCAAACCTCTTGGTGCAGGATACATCCCTGTTGCTTGCAGGAGGAGACGGATTAGTCCTTTACTTATTTTTCTCTGGCTGTGCCAGACAATCCTTTACTTCCTGGTTGGCATGTGTTTCCCTAAGAAATGTTCTGGCTCTCATATTCAGCACACTCAGGGATAACTGCAGAGATGGTTACATCTTTACTCCTGAGCTGAACAGCCCTGCAATGCCACATGCAACAGTTGCTTATTTGCCCCATCCTCTCTTCAGGAAGGGCACTCTTACTGGTGACATGCTGATTGTTTCTCAGAGTCTTTACAGTTCTTCCAGGTGGCAAACTTGTACCATATCAGATGTAAAGGGGTCCCATTTTTGAATGTCCCTTCTTTCTGTGTCAGCCAGAGCCTGCGCGTATTAATAGCACTGCCTTATTCAGGCTACCCTTTCCAGTCTTCTTTTTCTGCCTGGCTAGTGGTGATCTGAGGCTGTGGTTCCATAGCCTATACTCCCGAGCTCTGCCAACAGTGTGGCCTTGTTTTTCTATCTAGAAGTTGGTAGTTGGTTTTTCATTTGGTGGTTTCTTTATTTTTCCTGTATTCTTTCCCTGTTCATATGGGCTAGTGTGTTTTCTGTGACCGCTCTCCATTTTTCCCACTTTGTTGCTCTCCTGGTGACCAGAACTTAGGTTGGTGAGGGAAGCAGAAGTGCTTATTGGCTATTGAGCAGCACAGCTTGGGGTTGCACATGTGCCCTGTCCAGTTGCTGTTACTGGCCCCTTGGCCAAAGATTTGCGCCAACAGGATCCTAGTGTCTTCTGCCCAGATCCATAGGTGGGAACCTATGGAGAAGATGCTCGGGAAGAGCTCCAGTTATGGCAGATACGCAGCTTTTCTTTTTTAGAAGGGAATAACATTTGGTTATTGAGGCTGCTGATGTAAAGTACTCTGGTAAGGAGTTCCATAATATAGTGTAGCTGCCCTGACACTAAAGGAATGACCTCCCGCTGTCTTCATCCTAACTTCTGAAACTAAGGAAAGGTGGATTTCAGGAACAAAGACCAATAATTAAAAGATGAACACACTGTAGCATAACTCCTTTAAATCATCAATACCTCTGTTATGTAAGTATTTATATCAGTGAGAGAGTTTAACAATTAATTGACTACAGAGCAAATGAGGGGGCAGTTTGGAGCTGATGGAGCAAACTTTTGTTCCCCTTCCCCCCAGAAACAGCCCCTGAAGCTCAGCTTTAGCAGAGGGATTTGTTCTAGCCTGGAAGAGCAGTGAGTTTTAACTACCAGCAGCACTATTTTTACTTGACTACAGAGCAAATCGGGACATTTTGGAGTTGGCTGAGCAAGCTTTTGACCCCCCCCCCCATCTCCCTTAAACAGCACCTGAAACTCCACTTTAGGGGATGGATCTTTGTAGCTGGAAAGAGCAGTGAGTGTTAGCTACCAAAGGCAATATTTGTGTCTGACTACAGAGCAAATCAAGGGACATTTTGGAGTCAGTTGAGCAAGCTTTTGCTCCCCCAAGAAACAGTTTGCACCTGAAGGTCAGTTTTAGGGGAGGTATTTGTTGTAGCCTGAAAGAGGAGTTTTAGCTACCAGCAGCACTATTTGTGTCTGATGACAGAGCAAATTAGGGCACATTTTAGAGTTTTCATTCTACATGGAAGACTATGTTTAACAGGAAGGGGAAGGAGCACCATTTTTGAGTGACCTATGAGCCACGACATCATGTGACTGTGATCAGCCACTGAGGGGAAAGCAGGAAGCAGGAACTTCTGCATAAAAGACTTCATCCCAGAGTGTCCCATCATGTAAGTGGCACAGAGCAGAAGTGGAGCTTCTGCCTTGAAGGCGTCTGCAGGGCTCTCTAGATAGTCTGCAGTCCACAGGACATGCTGCAGGGAGAACACCAGACCAAGGTGTTGCTTCAATTATATAACCTATCTGGCATGGGTAAGTTCACTAAACATTCAATTATCACAACTCCTCCTGTAAGTCAACATGCATAGACAGACAGAGTTGTGAAAATACGGTAACACAAATTCATAACTGGTCTGAATTACTAACTTGGCGTAACTGTATTGAATTTACTTTTACTATACCATATCCTCACCCTGTCTAAGTGTCACCTATGTGGCTAACTTGTGTTGTGACTATACATAGGTTAGGCCAGTCTGGTTCTAGCATAAGGGTACTAGAGAGATAGGCAAGAACTGGTTAGTATCAGAAGTCTCAGGGTTATTATAAGGAGCATCATAGAGATGAGGTTCAACAGGGAGCAAGTCAATTGCAGGGATTGTGGGGTTTCAAGAGTAATGCTCTGTAGGAGGGGTCTCAACCCCTACTGCAGGACCTCATGTTTAGCTGGTAGCAGAGAGGGAAGGGATAGCGCTCGCATGGCATTGGTTCAGCTGGAGCACACAGCCTCACCCTCACTCCCCAGAGGCTCACTGGTCTTGGGGTGGAGGTGGTGGGAGGGAAGTGGCAGGGTAGTCACGTGGACATCAACCAGCCCTATGCTATCCTGCCAGCAATGGTTTTGCACCCCTGAAGGAGACTCAGGTACATGAGTGTACTGCGGAGACTCAGTCATTTGGGAGAAATGGTAGCGATGACCTGTGGCACCCATGGGTTAGAGTAGGATAAAGGCTGCTAGAAGTGTAATCCCCTAGGTGGCACTATCTCTAGAGTCACAACCCTGCCTGTATCTCTAGCCACAGGTTGAGGGCCTGGATTTGGTATAAGGTGCCTCCACCCAGAGTAACAATAGAGGGGTATCTACCTAACGTGGTGTAGCCTCTGGGAAGCTATAACCACTCACAAACCCACCTAGTGGCCTTGTACTTCTGGTAACAGTTAACACACAGTCAGCAATTAGCATTAATAATATGCACACACCCTTTATGCTTACCACCAGGGTCTGGCCTTCAGTAAGTTCCCTGTAAAAGCAAGGTTAGCAAAGCAGGTATACACTTGTATCTCAGTAACCCAACTAATAATATGCTTGTGAACCAGGTTAGATGTGAAACAACAATCAGATTTATTAAAGGGGTTGTGAACAAGAAAGGGGAGTGAATCTAGATGAATGATTACTATTCTGATTAAATTCAGATTACTTTGCATTCACTGTTAGTCCCAAATAATCCGTCTTACAACACTGGGTACCCAGGATGTTATACTGGCTAGCCAGAGGTGTTGCCTGGGGGTGGCTGGCATTGCAGCTTTTGTTGGGGCCCTTGATGGAAAGAAAAAGTCAGTTAGCATACACAACAGAGCTTTGATTATTTGTAACCCTGGCCGGTTGGCCCAGTTTCTTGTAACCCAGAAAATTACAGAAGCAATTGGATGATGCCATAGATAATTAAATGATTTGTTACAGGAGCTACCCTGGACTTATTCACGCTGCCAGTTGGCTGTGATGAGTCTGGCAATATGGAGACCTAATGTAGTTCACTGAAGAGCATGGAGAAGCAGGGCCAACACATCACACCTTGTAACATTTTTATGAAACATTGTTGCATAATGTCATCAAACAGGAGCGCCTTGAAAAGAAGGCCTTATGGGTCCTAATGGTGGTTGTTGTGAAAAATGTAAACACTTCTCACCTATTTGTGTATAAATAAAGTATTTTACTACTACTACTGCACTTCATGACCTTTCACGCCCGGTGGCCACAACCTGCGAGTTATCTCTGCACTGGGGCTGGTGCAGGAATGGTCATCTTGGGCCGAGACTGGCATAGACCCAATGCTGAATAAACAATTCAGGCAAAGTTCAGTTTGTTTGCTGGTGAATGCCTCCAGCTGGCAACACAGTTCAGTCACTGGCAAAACTGATCACAATCCACAATAAACATTCAGCACATTTAACAGGAAAACAATAACTTCTCTAGCTTTCAATTCGGTAATCAGGCCAGTTGCTATTGCAGTAGATTCACTGAGCAAACCTCTCAATCATTAAATCAGTCTCAAACAACCTGTGGGCTAGCGCTTCCAGGAGCTTTCTCTGGGTCCAAATCTCAGGCTGCACCTTCAAATATCTTGGAGCTTTCTGCTGCAAGTAAAGGTTCCTTTTCAGATCAGTCCAATTACTGTAATCAGGCAGTCCAATGCAGGAGAACAGTAGCAGGGAGGCAAGTCAGGCCTCCCCTGCCAATTTCCTTCAACTCCTTCTAGGGAGTAGCTGCTTGAAAGCTAGAGCTGCTCACTCTTCAAGCTTTAACTCCAGCTGAACCACTGTGTCTTAACAGTTCTGGGATTTCCCTTGGTTTTCTGAGCTCTGGTTGGCTGGGGAAGCTGCCAATCACAATTTGCATGCCCCTTCAGTTCAGTTTAGGTTCCATCCTAAAACTACAGATTTTCCTTCCCACGAGGCACTTGAGATAAGGACCCTAAAGGCCCCCTGAGTCCCATTGGTCCAAATGCTGAAGTCCTGGACCAAATATGGTGGCTTCCATTCAGATAAACAAAGCTGCAAGAAGGCAGGTTAGAATAAACTCTATTTCAAATATAACAGCACACTAGAAGTAAATAATTACAGTACTAGTTAAAGCTCCCTCTGTCTTTTATCAACAGCAGAGTGGGGCAAATTAAAGCAGTGTCTGGCCGGTCATGAGCTTTGATACATTCGGACCCAGCCCAGACCATTCACTATACACATACTGGCTAAAGTCTGAAAGTGACAGGCGCGGTGGCAACAACAGGGTCAAACAAATAACCATGGATTTATGACCACTACAGGAAGTCTGCCTGGCAGTGGCCATTGATGGAGCCCTGGGAGGCACCTGAGGTAAGCCCCCAAATTGGGGGGGCTACAAAAGAGTTTTAGGCATCAGGGAGTCTATGATCAGTGGAGTAAAGAGGGTAGTGAGAGGGGAAGGAGGGTGGGGTATGGCCAGGTGCCTTTTGGGATATAGATAGAATAGGTAGGATAGTGGAGGGAGGGGGCACCTGGGGGTGTGGTACACTTTGATACTGATGATCTGGTAAACCAGCATGTGGAGCAAGTGAAGCAGAAGTTTCAGAGGCTGTGAGATGGAATGCAGACACACAGCCTCCTGGTGTTTTCCATGGTCATTCCTTTCTGGAGTGGTAGGGAGGGAAAGATAGAGTAAGGAGGAAGAGGTTGAAGCATTAAATGGATGGCTAAAGGAATGGTGTTTTGAGAAAGGATACTGCTTTGTGGGGACTGGGAGGACTTCTGGGACTGGAAGCTCTTCAAAGGTGGTGGCCTGCATCTGACAAGAGAGGCAGTAGTGCACTAGGGCAGAAATTTGATATCTACATTGGACAGTTAATCTGACTGCAGGGGACACTGTGACTAGGGAAAACACAGTAAAGGGAGTAAGGGAGGGGAAACTAGCCAGTGCTCCCCCTATACTGGGGACTGGTAGCAGTAAGGTGGGTAGAGCTAAGGTTGAGGTTCAACCATGAGTAGTGGAAATGGCTAAGAGGGAAAAGGCTGTTAAGGTCTGCGAGCAGCATGAAAACAGATAAACTACCGAGACTGGGAAAGAATGCAAGAACTAGCAAAAGGACAGGTAGGACTGCAAAACCTGCGGTGCTGGGATGGTGCAGTGGAGAAAAGGGCAACCAGCACTAAATTCACAAGGACTTGAAGACTCCTGTACTCGAGAGGGACCACAATCACCACAACACTCCTTTTCAATCCAAATTGGTGCTTATTTTATTAAATTCCCCCTATGGAGAGTCTATGTACTCGAAGCACCAGGGCTATTCGTGGCATGTAGCTAGCCTGCACCTTCACTTCTTTGCTGATTATTGAATAAAAGAAGCACTAGTTTGGATTTGAGAAGGAGTCTTGTGGTGATTGTGCTGCTCTCAAGTGCAAAAGTCTTCTGGTCTTGTGAAAAATGCAGAAGTAGGATCACAAAACAACAAAGGAAGATCTGGAGCTATTTGGAAGGGGGTCTGCCTTAATACCAGGAGTCTGGGTAATAAATTCAGTGCGCCACAAGCATTGGTGTTAGACACTGAGGTCGACCTACTAGCCATCACAAAAACTTGGGTCACAAAGAGTAATGACTGGGACAATGTTTAGACAGGATACAGGGAAAAGAAAATGGGTCACCTTATGTGTCAGGGAGGATACAGAGGCTGTGGAGGATGGACACATCAGGGGAAGCAAAGGGGAAACAGAGTCACTGTGGGTTCATCTCATGGTGCTCTCAGGCAAGAAAATATAAAAGGATGTGATCTATAGACCACCAGGACAAGGGAAAGAAGAGATAGGGAATCCAGAGGAAAAGCTGGTGAGGGAATGCGCTGGGATAGTGGTGGTGGGTGAACTGAACCTGCTAAATATTTACTAGGACACTGCAATGGCCAGGTGCAGGCTCTGTTGGATACTTTGCAGGACTGCCTGCTGGTGCATCTGGTTCAGGAACCCAATGGACAGGTGACCATTCTTGGTTTGGTGCTCACCAATTGGGAGATGGCGGGTGAGTGAGAGTATGTCAGCCACTGGGGTCCATCGATCATAACTCCATTTAGTTCAGGCTGGTCTCAGTGCCAAAATGCCCCAATCAAAAACTGAAGTTCTAGATTTGAGAAGAGCAGACTTCAACCAGATGAGGGAGCTGGTTCAAGATGAACTAAACAGGGTGGACAGCATCAGAGCTGTAGAGTGAAGATAGGAGGCACCCAAAGGGACCATTCTGAGGCAACAAAATCATGCACAAAAATTACTACAAATTGAAACTGGTACAAGAGACTGATATGGTCATCAGAAAGGGTCAGGGAAGTGGTGAGGGCCAAGAAAAAGGCTTTCATTAGGTACCAGGAAAATCAGGGAGAGGAGGAATGAGGAGAGTACCAAAAGAGAACCAAGGTTGCTAAGGGGATGATCAGAGAAGCAAAGGTAAACACAGAGCTGTGTATTTCGGAGGGGGGGGGCTTGAGGGTGAGGAAAAATAATTCTTCAGATATGTTAAGGAAAAAAGGAAGCAGGGAGGGGTATTGTGAGGCTATGGGGGCGAGTTAGAGGAAGATGAACAAAAAGAAGCTGCCGTTAATTATTATTTCTGATCTGTCTTCACAAAGGACACAGTGGGCCCTGCCAGAAAGTGGTATCAAGGCAGCTGTCGGGGCATTCCTGAAATGAAGCAGCCAGTCTTTACTAGGAGAAAAGTCCAGAAGGGGCTTGAAGCCCTAAAGGTAGATAGCGCCACAGGGCTGGATGGGATGCACTCAAGGGTGCTGAAGGAATTGGCAGCAGAACTGCTGAACCCCTAGTAGAGCTATTCAATAGCTCAGTTCAGATAGGGGTAGTTCTGAAAGACTGAGAGTAGTGGACATAGTCTCACTACAAAGAAGGGGAACAAGGAGCAACTGGGCAATTAGACCTGTCAGCCTTACCTCTGTAGTGGATAAGCGGATGGAGTCACTGGTCAGAGAGACTTGTGAATTATCTAGACAGCAGTGGTCTACAGGACAGTAAACAGCATGGGTTTGTGGCAGTGAGGTCTTGTCAGAGCAATCTGATAATTTTCTTTGACTGGGTAACAAAGGTGGTGGATGATGACCACACTCTGGTGTTACACAACTTCATTTCCAGCAAGGCCTTTGACTCAGTGCCCCACAGAAGACTGCTGAGGAAGCTGGAGTACCTGGGCATAGCTAGGAACATAATTAGATGCGTGGGAAACTAGTTGAATGAGAGACAGCAAAGGGTGTTGGTAAACAGGGTCATATTGGAAGAGAGGAAGGTCACAAGTGGGGTGTCACAGAGATCTATCCCGGGTTCTGCTCTCTTCACTATGTCCATCAGCAATATTGCAGAGGGCATCCGGGACAAGCTGTGTCTCTTCACAGATGACATGAAGCTCTGTGATAGGGTAAATAATGACAAAGGGATCAGGGAGATACAGGTGGATCTACAAATGCTTTAGTGGCGGTCTAAAGTTTGTCAGTTAAAATGTAATGCCAAAAAGTGCAAGATACTGCATCTGGGGACCAAAAACCCCCGGACAGAGTACTGGATGGGAGGGGTAAAACTGAGCACTACAGCACAAGAAAGGGACCTGGGAGTCGTCATTAGTGACTATCAAACAGTCAGTGTAAGAGGGCCTATAATAAGGCTCATATGATGCTGGAGTGCATTGGAAGGCATATTGACAGCAGAAAAAGGAGGTATTACTACTTCTATATAGGTCACTGGTGAGGCCTTAGCCGAAATACTGTGCTTAGTCTCACCTATGGAAGGACACAGACTGGCTGGTGACTGTGTAATGGGTGGACCAGGATGATTGGGGCCAACAGGGTAGATCTTACGAGGATCATCTCAAGTCACTGAACATGTACTGCTGGAACCAGGTGGGGAATGTGATAGAGACTATAAGTTCCTGAAGGGAATAAACAAGGTGAACTGCACGGAGCTGTTAGCAGGAGTTAAGAGTCAAAAACTTGAGATCATGAGTGGAAATTAGCATGAGAAGATTTAAGAGGGATGTGATGAAGTTCTCCCTTATGGAAACAGTGGTGGAGCCATGGAACAGTCTGTCAGCAGATTTGGTGGGTGCCAAGACTGTAAACGATTTCAAGCATGGCTGGGACAGAATGAAGGGTTTAGTGGCTACTCAGGTCAGTAACACTAAAGAGGAGAGCAGGGGAATGGACAAGGAAGGCTAGAACCCCTCAATGGACAACAGGTTTAGGGCAGATAAGGAACTGAGGCAGACTAGATGGACTCTTTGGTGTTTTATCTGCCATCATTGTTTATCTTTCTAATTCTTTATTCTACAAGGAGTCAGTCAAGGTGTGCTAAAATAGGACAGACGTGATCAAAATATTTTGTTCCAACTACACTGTGAGTAGCCAAATTTATGAGCAGTTGTAACCTATTGACAGTTTTTAATAACACAAGACAAAATTCCATTGCTATACAGTAGTTCTGTATGGTGAACATCAAGAGTGCATCAGCATTTTCTCTGCAACCAAAGTAAGATAGTTATGAATTTTTGTAATGTTTCTAGGATGATAAGTTACCTTCCAAAGTGCATTTACGTGGATCTTAAAGGATAACATAGCATCTAGTGGTCTGTGGCAGACTGGTCTCTCCCAGACTCAGCTTGTAATCTGTTACCAACTTTATCAAGCCCTTCAGATGCCTGCAAGGGTACTCAGTAGCTGCCACCACTCAGCATAGCCACTCTCTCCAGGTATCTCTAGGTCTGAATCCCACCAGAGTCACAGTGCACACAGTACAGTGCTCCACCAAAAGAGCAAACAATCCACTCCTCCCTGTCATAGCACAGAACACCTTACGTTACAAACAAAATATAAATGTAACCTTCTGTTCAGAAGTGGAAACGCAGTTTTTGACAGTTATAAATCAGTTAACTGTACTTCAAAGGATCCAGTCACTGAAACATGAAGTACATAAAAAATAATGTTTTAATACTTCAAAATATTTACACATACTAATGGATATCACACTAAGACTATAGGGAACAGTAATTCTACAGAAATAAAAAGAAAGTGTTTTGAAAAGTAGGGAACACACAGAAAAAGCCTATATTACTCTTCCCCCACTCTTTCTATTAAGCAAAGCAGAGTAGCTTACCACACAGGACAACCTGGAGAATTAAGGCAGATGTTAACTGTTTGAAGTCTCAAGCCTAACTAATTTTGTAGGGTCTGGCAAGTCCTCAAAATTCTTCAGCTGCCAGCCCTCCCTGACACATCTTTCAGTATGTCTCTCGGCTGTCATAGATCAGGCACTTATTCTATGCCCTGGAAATCCTCCCACCTGAAAAACTGGAGCAAACACAACCTACCATCTGGAAAACTGGACCAACTGGACTGGTATTCTAGACCCTGGTTTCGTGATTTGCAAGGCCCATCCCTTTGTCATCCCATCTGAGAAAGTCCATGGAGGTCTGTCTTCCTTGCTCTGACTATGTCTACACTCAACACAGAGCCTATCATTATGAAAGCAATTTGCCTCCTTGAATTGTAAGTAGCAAACAGGAACTCTGTTGTTCATCCAATCAATCACCTTGCTGAATGACTCAGGCATGAGCTCCAGCGGCATGAAACTTTAGATTTATCAGGCAGTTTTTATCTCAGCTGGAATATTTACAAGATGTCTAGCTGATGATAAAATTTTAATGCAGAAACATGAAATAAAGTACAGAAGTGCTGACAGGGCCCTATATTGAAAGCTACTTCTGTGAACCAAACATATAGGAACGCTGTGTGATACATAGCACACAGCTGGCATGGGGTGATGCTCAGACAGTTAGTGCCCTCCAAATGGAGTGTGCTGTCTGAATATGGGCCCATGATAGAGACATACCTAGTGACTATACTCTGTGCTGACAGAGCCCATGGCTAAATGTGGCTCACAGAGGATCTCACTGGAGATACTGCTCCCCACATGGGATAGCATTGGGGCTCTTGGGACTGTATTCAGTCCTAGTCTATTTGGCATGCAATGAGCCATTTGCATAATCATTAGCATGCCCTCACAGCCCCCAAGCACCTGTCCTGCCTTTCTGTTACAATAATGCTTGATAGTCTAGTGGTCCCCCTACCTCAACTCACCTGTTCTGTATCATTTCCAGTACACCCTGGTAGTCTAGTGGACCCACACCCTGTCAGTGATTGTCAACCCCCCTCCTGACCTGCCCACTCTGAACCCCTGCCATGCACCCCATCACCCTGGATACTGTGCAGTACCATTGTGATGTTGGCAACCAGCACAGTCCTCTGCTCACCTCCCCAGTCAGCTGCTGTCTGACTGTCAGTGAGCACTTGATAGTCTGTACGGAGCCCGTAAGTCTGTGAGAAGGTCGGAGACGGGGCTGGGGCTGCCACTGGATGTGACTAGAGTGAGAAAATGCTGTGTTTGATATGATCTTCTTGAGACAACCACATTATGCCTGTTGTCCTGTAGCCCATTTATTTGACATTCCTTAGTGAAACTGGGTATTCCAGGTGAACATACATCCGATTAGTTTTTATTTATCTACATACTATAATGTGACTATGCTGTGTGGATATTGTGCATAGTACATAATATGTAAAGACTACATATTGTAGCACATGACCACAAACACAGTACTGATTTAACGCCATGAACTGCACTCTAAACATGGCCCAACAGTTCCAATTCTTATGTGCTGTTAATGCGGTGATGTACTGTAGTTCCACAGAGTACTTGTTTACATGGGGCTATGTGTGGGTCAGTTCCTGTTCTACTGTGCTATCAGTACAGTGATGTACTGTAGTTCCACAAAGCACCTGTTTACATGGGGCTATATCTGGGTCAGTTCAATTCTACTATGTTATCAGTACAGTGATGTACTGTAGTTCTACAAAGTACCTGTTTACATGGGGCTATGTATGGGTCAGTTCCTATTCTAGTGTGCTGTCAGTACAGTGATGTACTGCAGTTCACTAAATACCTGTTTACATGGGGCTATGTGTGGGTCAGTTCCTGTTCTATCAGTACAGTGATGTACTGTAGTTCCTAAGGTACCCGTTTACATGGGGCTATGTGTGAATCAGTTCCTGTTCTACTGTGCTGTCAGTACAGTGATGTACTGTAGTTCCACAAAGTGCCTGTTTACATGGGGCTATGTGTGGGTCAGTTTCTGTTCTGCTGTGCTATCAGTACAGTGATGTACTGTTGTTCCATAAAGTTCCTGTTTACACAGGGCTATGTGTGGGACAGTTCCTGTTCTGCTGTGCTATCAGTACAGTGATGTACTGTAGTTCCACAAAGTGCCTGTTTACAAGGGACTATGTGTGGATCAGTTCCTGTTCTACTGTGCTGTCAATACAGTGAAGTACTGTAGTTCCACAAAGTACCTGTTTACATGGGATGTTATGGTGTGGGAATAACAGACACTTAGGCAGGAGGTATGATGCATAAAATAAACGCACACATGTGTTGATTTTTTTTTATTCAAAGTCAAATAAAAGCAATATATACAGAAATAAAACAAGGTGTTAGCACACCAAAATAACCAAAACTCGAAGATGACTCTTCCTTAGTCACTTTGCACTTACTTTACCACTTTTAAAGTAATTCACTGGTGTAAAGCAAGCACACCTTCCTCCTACAAGACCAGCAGCTCACTGGCCTCCCTCTCCAAACTCTCCCCAAGTGGTGAGTTTTATAGCTATATGGTGATGACATCACGGTCAGGTGACCTACCTCAAGAAAGCAATTAGGCTCTTAATTCCTTTGCTATAAAGAATAAATACATTTTATTTCATGTAATTACAAGTCTCTGTGATCCACTACCTG
Source organism: Neoceratodus forsteri (assembly GCA_016271365.2). Taxonomy (NCBI): domain Eukaryota; kingdom Metazoa; phylum Chordata; order Ceratodontiformes; family Ceratodontidae; genus Neoceratodus; species Neoceratodus forsteri. Next base: position 695,155,830 of record CM057456.1, on the reverse strand, counting down.
TAATTAAGCTTTCGTTTCAATACATAAGGTTAGGGATCAACAATAGCACTGACTGAATTGGGACTCATTTGGAAGTAAGCCTCCCCTTGTTCTGATGTCACTGGAGCCTGCACCTTTAAAACCAGCCATTTTGTGGGCAGCCAGCCCTGTAGCAAGAAGTGCTGGGTAACCCACAGGTAATTACACCATTATTACTATTTCTGTATTTCAGGCATCTCTGTGTTGTCAGGAGAATGGGAGATAGAGGGTGCCTCCTCATCTCCTTCTTCTGCCAGCTCAGGAGACCTGTATCTATAAAAACAGTAATTATCTTTCTTTGTATGTGTAATAACCTTTAGAGCCATTACAGCCCTCATTTTGTTAAATAAATTGCTGTCCTGTTGCTAAACTACACAGGGGTTCTTTACTAGGCTCCTTTTAGGAGCCCCTGCTATTATGCAGCAATTTCAGTAATTGACCCAACGGCTGAAATTGCAGTCATCGGCAAAATGTTTCATTTGGGCCTTTTTTTTTTTTTAAGCCCATATTCAACCTTTATGTATTTTCTTTATTTAACAGCCCAGTCACAACATCTCTTGGCTGTTCTTGTCTTAAATGCATGCATTATTCTTTATTTCTAGACACTACGGGACTTCTATCACTCTGCCCCTAGTATGACATTCTGTGGCATCCTGCTATTTCTCTGCCACCTGTGTGGGCATATCTCCCACTCTGGAGATTTCTCTTCTTGCAACCAGTGCCAGTTTGTGCACCTAGAAGGAGGTTAACAAACAGGGAACAGTAAAGTAAGGCCCTGTCCACATCGAGGCCCTGTAAACCGTTACCAGTCTGGTAAACAGTTACTGCTACCTCCAAAAGCGGTTTGCGTCCGCACTGGTAGCGGTTTAACAAGTGTTTTAAAACCAATCTCAAGACCTGTAAGGATGTGGTCTTTAGATCGGAATGGGTAACTTTTGGAGCCTGGAACATTATAGTTACATGTGTGGACACGTGACTGTTTTAATCCACCATTCACAGGGCCTTCAAATGGATTACACACCAGGAGAAATGAGGAGTAATGTGGATGCAACACTACCTGTCTGTAACACTTTTAAAAGCGTTACCGTTTTGGAGCATCCACATTCTGGTAGTAAGAGGCGGTAACATTTTTAAAATGTTACCCCAGACAACTTCATAGTGTAGACAGAGCCTAAAGGAATAGATAGGTCAGGTTGGCAACCTGACATGAAATAAGGAAAGGACAGAAGAAAGAGAAAGAGGATAGGATAGGGTGAAAGAAACAAAAAAGGGGGTTGCACCTGGATTACAAATAGGGAGCCATCCTGACAGGGAAAAGGGTCCCTGTTACATGGGACAATGCTTGGGTTAATTTCTGTTCTACTGTAATATCAATACAGAGATGTACTGTAGTTCCACAAAGTACCCGTTTACATGGGACTATGCGTGGATCAGTTCCTGTTCTATTGTGCTATCATTACATTAATGTACTGTAGTATCCCAAAATATCTGTTTACATGGGGCTACATGTGAGTCAGTTCCTGTCCTAAATGGCTATCAGTACGCTGATGTATTGTAGTTCCACAAAAGGCATTGCGTGGGTTAGTTCCTGTTGTACTCTATCAGTACAGTGATGCACAGTAGTTACACAAAGTACCTGTTTACATGGGGCTACATGCGAGTCAGTTCCTGTCCTAAATGACTATCAGTACATTGATGTATTGTAGTTCCACAAAATACCTATTTACAAGAGGCACTGCGTGGGTCAGTTCCTGTTCTACTCTATCAGTACAGTGATGCACAGTAGTTGTACAAAGTACCTGTTTACATGGGGCTATGCATGGGTCAGTTACTGTCCTACTGTGCTGTCAGTACAGCAATTGCACAGTAGTTGCACAAAGTACCTGTTTACATGTGGCTTTCCATGGGTCTTTCACAGAGTGCCAAGCCTCCACATAATGCAAGGAGCAAAGGTTTAACATTATGAGATAGGGTATGAGGTGACAAGATATGTGGCCCAGATTTGGCTGTTGAAATTCTATGCCAGAAACATCAAGGTGATCACATAGAGGGAAAGCTCCTGGAACAGTGTACTATATTAATAGGATGCTGGTAGAGAGGACAGAGGAGGAAGAAGACCTGGGAGCAGTGATCAGCAATAACCTAAAGCAAGCTGCTCAGTGCAACAGGGTGTACAGAAGGGCCAACAGAATTCTGGGACACATAGGAAGAGGGATTATTAGGAGAGGTGAGGTGATTTTGCCTCTGTATAAATTACTGGTCAGACCACATCTGGAATACTGTGTCTAGTTCAGGGGCCTGCACGAATGGGAGGACAGGGATAGATTACAGACAGAGCAAGAAAGGGCTACACATATCCATGGCCAGCATGGTGCAGTGTATGGTGAGAAACTGAAAAGTGTCAGCATGTATTCACTGGATGGCAGAAAGGAGAGGAATGACATGATAGAAACTCATAAAAAGGAGCCGGCCTGGTGGTGCTGAGGGCTGAGGTGCTAGATGTCTTACCTCGCGATACAATGACGACCCGTGTTCGGGAATGAGCACGAGCCGCCAGGGGTTGGCAGGGTTGGAGAAGGACTGAGTATCCAAGAGACTACTCTCCTTCTCTGTGGGGGGGGGGGATACCAGTGGTCGGTGCTTGACTGACCCCTACCGGTGGCTGGAGGGCAGTGTGCTGATGGTGCAAATAGAGGGGCGGGGATGGGGCTGATGTCTGAAGGAGTCCGCCAATGTCCTTGCATGCCCCTCTCCGCAGGGGAGAAAAACAGAAAAATGGAGTCTTCACCACGGATGACTATGGTACCCTCTTACAGCACTGCCAGGAGGGCACCTCACCCGAACTGGATCCGGACAGGTAGGTTGAGGTCTCCCACCCCGCCATGAGGGGTGGGTCATGGGGGCTCTAGAGGAGGGGATCTAATACTTAGTTGGTTGCGGGGGATGTCAGATGGCTAAATAAGCTCCCTAGAAATAACACCAACTAAAAAAAAAAACATTCATAGAAGGATTCCACAGAATGGCACTGCAAGTCTGTTCAAACTACCAAACAGTGCATCCCTATTGAGGCATGAGCTCAAGCTGGAGAGGAGAAAGGTTTAAAGAAGACATTATGAAGTACTGTGTAACAGCCTTCATACTAGGCCACCTTACCATATAGGAAGAAGAGGGGTGGGCAGTAATCCAGAGATGAATTCCCATGTCTAAGGATGTACAGATGGAACTTCTTGCCAGGAGTCACCCTCTGTTAGTTCAGTCAGTCTGGCTTTTCACGCCTTGTAGGCATGACGACCATCTATAAAACATCTCTTTGCCATCCCATGGCACTGCTCTGGCCATGCCACACTATGCCACTCATGAGGAGACCACCTACTGTCCTCTTCCACGTGATGTTCACCACTTCGCCCATTTCCACTGCCTGCCAACTACCTCTTGCCCTTGACTCTGAGGGTAAATGGAGCCAACCTTGGTTGGACAAAAACAGATTTCATGTGACAGCAGACTTTGTACACAGTGATCCTAGCAAGGCAACTTGGGATGGAAATAAATTTATTTAACTTTATCTATAACTTCATCATTCGGGTTGCTATCAGTCACATTGCTCTGTCATTCTTCTTTAGGAACAGATGATCAAAGTAGATGGTTTGATACCCGTTATTGGACTAACAAGAAATTTCAGAACACCAGCTTTCAGCTTCACAGTGCCCTTCTTCAGGGCACACAGACCATGACATTTAAGACTTAACTTGCTTGCACAGCAACAGACATTTCTTTACACAGGCATAGTACAAAACCATTTCATGATGGGAGTACATGGCAGGATCCCCAACTGGAACACCACCAGGGCCCAGTCATACTCAGTATCTTGACAGCACACACAGGTCCCAAACAAGTCACACATGAGCACATTTAGCAGCACATCGGACACATATTTACAGTCTTAGCAAAGTCATGGATCCCCTCTTGGGCTAGGCCTAATAAACTGTAAAACCATGACTTCATTTAGTTACATTAACAGTTAGGATTACATTAAACACTGTACTCTTTGAACTCACTCGGACACAGGGCTTTACAATTTAGGCAGGAAGTTGCTTGCAGAAGCTCCATACCTTTATTTACAGGTAGTTGCACACAGCTTGAGTTAATATTAGTAAGGCCAGTAGTGGCATGCACAAAAGGACTCTCAGAAGCAGGTTTTGTCTTGCAAATAATTGTATGCAGAGCTTCAAAGCTGCAACATAATGCAAACGTTAGCAACTATCGTCGGTACTATGCGTCTCTACTCCTTGGCGCCTCGACTATCACGAGTCTTCAGTGGAGGCTGAGGCTGATAGGAAGAGCAACTGCATTTGTACAGCACTATCGTTAAATATTCATGAGTGCAGAGTCATTTATCTAATATCAAATAAAATAAATGCATTTAACTATAGCAAAGAATAAATGGACATTTGAAAAACGTTAATATTACAAGAAAAAGGGCTAACCTGATAAAGATACACCACCACCTCAAAACGCTGAAAATTAACTGTTGCAGAGCTGCTAATTCATGCTTTATTAGCTAAAGAGATGAAAAGAAAGTAACCTGGACCAGAATGTCATCATGTCTACTACGATCAGGGATCCATTAGACAATTTTAAACCGTGTAGGTTGGAATATCCAGGTACTGCAAAGTGTTGAAGCAAGCCTAAAGAGAAAAAAAAACACACAGTACTGAATTTCAATTAAAGAGTGAACATGAACAGCTTGGTTAACATTTACTTAATTTTTCAAAATGTTTTGATGTCCCATTGTTCATTTAGCCTGTAAGGTTTCACACTATTCAGTTTAAACATCCATCTGCTTTCTTTCTGAAGCAGTGTATTAGCTCTATTGCCTCTAATTTGGGGGTGGGACCCATTCGATCCCTGTGTATTTGAGGCACTCTGGGATGAATTATGATATAGTGTGACATGTGTCCCTACTGGGGTATCCTGATGGTTGTTAATTATTGGTTTGACGTGCTCTTGAATACACTGTTTTAATAGGCGCACTATCTTTCCTACATATGTCAAACTGCAGCTGCACCGAAGTACGTAAACAACGCAAGATGTATCACACGTATTTAATTCCCTTATGTAACCTGGAAACCTGGGGTGGTTGAAACTATTATTTTTAACAGCATTATTTGCAGACATTACACTTTTGACACTTATGAAAGCCATTTGGTCTCTGGGATAGCCAACTATGACTACTGGGTGTAATGTTTTTTTTTTTTTCCATTCTGCTGAGGACTAACCTGTCCTTCTGATTTTTTGCCCTACTAAAAGTCACTCTGGGTTTGAACCTACAGCACTTCCTATGTTTTCATCACTCAGTAAATTGGCCAATTCTATAGATTATATTGCCAATTTGGCCTGCCCATGAATTATATTCCATGATGAAAGTGCATGGGATGTTGTTGTTGGTAAAACAATCTTGTTTGCATAGTAGTGAAGTTCTCTGAATTTTTGTACCTTTTTAGATGTTTGTAACAAATTCAAGTCATAGCCCCTGATCTTAAACATCTGAATTAACTCCTTAACTTGTTTTCAAAGTCCCCTCAGTGTTGCAATTTCACTTAAGTCTCAATAGTTGGCTATATAGGATAGACCTGTTAAGGCTGTGTGTGTGTGTGTGTGTGTGTGTGTGTGTGTGTGTGGGTGTAGGCACTATCAGAATGGAGTACCGAATCTGTGGCAGTAGGTTTTCTAAATGTCCTTGTGTTTATAGTCTTACCCTCCTTCTCATCCACACTTAAGGTTAAATCAAGAAAGTTTAGTGTGGTAGAGTAACTTGTGTAGGTAAATGTTAAATTAAGTTTGTTCTGATTTAGCCACTCCATAAAACTGTGCACCTCACTGGGATCGCCTTGCCATATAAGAGACTGTATCGTCTATAAAGTAAAACCTGTACTTGACATCCTTGTGGTAGGGATTAAAGCTTTGACTAAACACAATTGTACACTCCCAAACACCTGCTGCATTCATGAATATTTAATGATAGTGCTGTATAAATGCAGTTGCTCTTCCTTGCAGCCTCACCCCCCACTGAAGACTTGTGAGAGTCCAGGCACGAGGGGTAGAGCTGTACACTCGAGGTTGCTAACTTTTGCATTACACTAACTTTGAAGCTCTGCAAAAATTATTTGCAAGACAAAACCTGCTTCTGCGAGTCCTTTTGTGCATACCACTACTTGCCTTGAACCGTTTGTTGTAGGAGGTGAGCTGCCGCCTTCGTGGTGTTGCACCAGCTGTTTGTTGCTAGCTCATTCCCATTTTTTTTTTGGACTTTGAGCTAATAATAGCAAGCCTGCAGCTGGCGCCTGACCACAGCTCCTGTTTTGGGTTCAGAATCAATCAGCATTTAATCAGTTCTCAAACTCAGCATAAAGTGGCATAACTCGAGTTATGTGCAGCCCCATGACCAGCCAGTCACGGCTTCAATACTCAGTAGCAGCATAATTACCACTCGAGATATTAACAGTTAGCATCATGACATTTTTCACATATGATTAGCTTCTTCAGTAACACTTTCCCATCTGGTTAATTACTTCAGTGATGCTTTTCCTATATTGTCAGTTACTTTGGGGACCTTTTTCCCATATGGTCAATTCACGCTGGTGAGACTTCTCATAGCATTAGCTGCTGCAATGACACTTTTTCCATATGATCAGTCACTTCAGTGACCCTTTTCCATATGGTCAGTTACTATGGTGACCCTTTTCCCATATGGTCAGTTACTTTGGTGACACTTATCCTATATGGACAGTTACTTTAGTAAGCCTTTTCTCATATGGTCAGTTACTTCAGTGACACTTTCCCATATTGTATGCTCAGTTAATGCTGTGATAGTTTTCCCATATGGTTAGTTACTACTGTAACACTGATTCCATATTTTCAGTTACTTTGGTGACATTCTTCCCATATGTTCAGTTACCTCAGTGGCCCTTTTCCAATATGGGCAGTTTCTTCAGTGACCCTTTTTCCATATGGTCAGTTACTTTGGTGACCCTTTTCACATATGGTCAGTAACTTCAGTGACCCTTTTTCCATATTGTCAGGAACTTTGGTGATCGTTTTTACATATGGCCACTTACTTTGGTGACACTTGTTCCATTAGGTCAGTTACTTCAGTGACACTTATCATATGGTCAGTTACTTTGGTGCCAGATTTGTCATATGTTCAGTTACAATATGACTCTTTTTCCATAGATCAATTACTTCAACACTTTTCTTATACGTTCAGTTACAAAGGTGACATTTTTTCCCATATGATCATTTACTTTGGTGACAATTTTCCTGTATAGTCAGTTACAAAGTTGACACTAGCAGTGTTAATGAGATACAAAGCTTCCATTTAAATCCATGGGATCAGAGACTCCAGAAATGATTAAGATTTGCTTTTGTGGGTATGTGGGATGCTGTATTTCTCTGTGCATTTGTATTCAAAATGTCCTAACAGTATTTCTGTAAATAAAAAATAAAAAGAGTTTTGAGAAAAAATCTTTATAACCATGTACCCTTTTGAAATATAGCCTCTCAACCTTCTTGCATGCTCCAAGACCCATGTAAGCAGCAATCGGTGAAGAAAGAAATGAAGCAAAGAAAAGTACAATGGTAGTAAGAAGGAGATACCATCAAAGAGGCGAAAGAAGGAAAAAGCTGAACAGCAGGCCAGAAAATGTAGGGGAAGCGGAGCAGAGATCAAAGAAGAAGGCAGGGACAAAGCAGTCAAAGGCCAAAGCAGGTGAGCATATAGATATGCAGTAACAATGACTGAGGCTGTGGCAGACTGATCTCTCCCAGACTCAGCTTCTACACTATCAGCTTTCTCAGTCCCTTCAGATGTCTGTAAGGGTACTTCAGTAGCTGCCATCACTCAGCATAGACACTGTCTTGTGGCATCTATAGGTCTGAATCCATACAGAGCCACTGCTCAGACAGTGAAAGGGCAAACAACCCACCCCTTTCTGCCATAACTGAGATTATATTACTTTAGAAGCAAAAGAGTAGACTCAGTCACAGAAGCATGAAGCATATAAAAATAATATTTTAAGACTTCAAGATATTTACACATATAATACAAGATACTGCACAAACACTGTAGGGAACAGTAATTCTACGGACATAAAAATAAAATGTTTTGTACAGCAGGTAATGCACACAGAAAAAAACTCTCACTCCTCTCTCTCTCCCTTAATCAAAGTAGAATACCTTAACACAAAACCTTGGTGGATTAGGGCAGACTTGACACTTAGATGTTAACTCTTTGAGTCCCAAACTTAACTATTTTTTTTAGGGTCTGTCAAGTACTCAAAACATTTCAGCTGCCAGACCCCATGATACATCATTGAATATGTCACTCTGACATCACAGATTTGACACTTTTGTGTCAAGGAAAACCTCCCTCTGGAAAGTGGTACAAACTGGAATCTTGTTTTTTTTTGTGGATTCAAAAACCTTCTGATTGTTCTGATCCCAGTCTGCACAACACTGATGCCTGCATCAGTCGTTAGCTAGGAGCAGTTTCATGACATGAAAAGACACTTCTTTCCTCTGAAGCTCTCCAACTAACTGTCCAAAGGTCCTACCGTGATACAAGACAATAGAGACAGCAAGTTGGTCTGCCTCTGATAAAAATCTTGACCTTTCCCCAGAATATCAACTTTGTCTCTTCAACTGATAAATTCTAACAGAAACCCCTGCAGAAAGAGTTAAATTAAAAAAAAAATCCCGTAACAGGTATACATAGCAAATTATTACATCTCTCTTCCCCTGAAAAATGAAAAGCAGATCCTTTAGCAGCACTAAATGATGCTTGTTTTTCATGTCAGCTGTCTGGCTCCTACAGCTAGGCCCTAGATTCATTCTTTTTGTGAACCGCATATTAATTTCTCATAGCACCTCTCCTTTTTAAAAAAAAAAAAAAAAAGGTACCAACTGTTGTCTGGAAAGCCCTTCTGCATTACCATGTTATGACCCATTGCAGTGCCTAATGTCCATATTATAGGACTGCAGCTTCTGCAAAGCCCAGACAATACCTAGACATCCTACCATATTGTGGCATAGGGTTCCTTTCTGGGTGCAACAGCTTCCTTCGCAGGCACAGAACTGGGTGCTCCTCTTTCAAGTGTGTAATCCGACTCTGAACTGTGCCTAGCTCATCAAATCAAATACATTTTATTTATATGGTGCCTTTCAAGTTATCAAAGCGCCTCACAAAACAATTAAAACAGCTGCAGCATAGATCACATACATTAATAAATAGTATAAAATGGGGAAAATAAAACGGTATTCCAGTTATTCCCCAAATGCCTGGATCCAAAAAAGGTTTTTAAAACCCTCCACAGTCGTGCACTCACACACTGATGGGGTAGAGAATTCCAAAGGGTGGGGGCCATGTGCATAAATGCACAAACCCCAGAAGATTTTAAACAAACCCTTGGAATCTCTAGCAACCCCTCGTCAGTCGAGCAGAGTGATCACCCAGGGCAGTAAGGGACCAGGAGCTCTTTCAAGTAGATTGGACCCGTCCATGAAGGGCTTTGTAAGTCAGAAAACGTGCTTTGAAGGTGATTCGCCACTGTACTGGCAGCCAGTGCAGTTCATGCAGCTGGAGAAATATGGCAGGACGAGGTTCCTGTCAATAACGAGTCACTGCATTCTGCACCAGCTGCAAGTGGTGAATATCCACCCCAGAAGCCCTAGGTATAGGTGTTGCAGTAATCCAAGCACCAGGACACAAAGGCATGGACCAACATAGGAAGGTCACTGGACAGAACGAGATGCTTGACTCTGAAGATGTGCCTCAGATGGTAAAAAGAGGATTTGATGACGTCCGACACCTGCGAACGCAGTGTCAGTCAGTCGTCAAATATTACCCCTAGGTTTTGCACCTGTTCAGAGGTCAGAAGTGGCAAATCCCCAAGAAGAAGTCCAGAGGTGACCTCACTGCCAACCCCACTATCTGGTGACCGGGTCCACCACCAGCACCTCAGTCTTTTCAGAGTTCAACCTCAGCCAGTTGAACTCATCCACTCCTGGATTTCAGCGAGGCAGTTGTTAAATACTGAGAGGGCTCCATTCTGGTCAGGTGTGAAAGAAAGGTAGAGCTGGATATCATCAGCATAGCAGTGAAACCTTAGCCCGTACCTTCTTACAATGTCTCCGAGGGATAGCATGTACACTGCGGACAACATGGGGGACAACACTGACCCCTGAGGAGCCCCACATGATAGCGGAACTGGGTCAGAGGAATAAATCTCTGACACCACCCTCTGAGTTCTTCCGGTGAGGAAATATGAAAACCACCTGAGAACCGTACCTGACAGGCCACAGATGAGCCTCAAGCAGTTGAGAAGAACCCCATGATCCACAGTGTCAAATGCTGAAGAGAGATAGAGGAGAACCAAGATGGAGTGGTTCTTCCGATCTCTAGCCATCAGGAGATCATTGAGCACCCGAACCAGTGCCGTCTCCGTACTATGCCTCTTTTGAAAACCAGACTGGAGGGGCTCATAGACATCATCGATGGTCAAATGGTTCTCCAGTTGTATGGCCACTACTTTCTTGATCACCTTCTCCATAAAGGGGAGGTTCAAGATTGGTCTGTAGTTTGCATGGCAGTCTGGGTTCAAAAGCTTTCTTCAGGAGGGGTGTCACCACCGCCTCCTTCAGGGAACTAGGAAACTCACCTGTTTCCAAGGAGCACCAGACTATCCGTGCTAGGACCAGGCCAAGGATGTCACCACAACCCAAAATCAGGGTAGTCGGTCCCGGATCCAAACTACAGCAGGTAGGGCGCATATCCTGGACAATCTGCATGATGTCCCCAAGCTCAGGCTGGCTGAAGGTACTCCAGGAAAACTAAGGGACAGTGCCCAAACACTGGTCTAGAGCAACGCCCATAGAGTGTGCCGGTTGGAGTACCGCCCTGATGTGAACCACCTTAGCCGCAAAGAATCAAGCAAGCTCCTCACACTCAACTTGCGAAAATGCTTTTTGGACCTGTAGATAAGCTGGGTTGCACAGTCTGAAAAAGCTAAACGGTAGATTCTGGGTGGCCACAATCTCCCTGGACAGGAACTCTGCCTTCTTCGGTGATTGCGGATTGATAAGGCTTGATAATGTTCCATCGATCTAAGGTGATCGGCATCGACACGCATCTCCCTCAAGGACCCATCGAACCAAGGGACGAGAGTGAAGGGAGAGAGGACGAACTCAGACAGAAACAATGACATCCAGGGCTGTAAAATGGCTGTATTATAGGCCACTACTAGGGCCTCTGGGTCACTGTTTGCCAGTGGAAGAATTGATGGGTCAAGCACCACTGCCAGGCCTTCAGAGCTTATATCTCGTGGGCGGTAACTGACCATCTACACAGGGTAGGCCTGAGGGGGCACAAAAACTGAACTGCAGGTGTAGTGATTGGACCATCTGACTGATCAGATGCATCTACATACAAAATAAACCTAAGAGAATAATCTGGACTGGCAAGCACAGGTGCCAGACACAGTGCCTCCTTCAGCTGATGGGCCGTGGTATCACAGGTTTCCATCCACTGAACCTTTTCTGGCATTTTTTTTCCTAGTGAGATCTGCCCTGGGTTTGACCATAGTTGTGGTCATGGTTCATCCCTGGATCCCCTCAGTTTTCACTGGCTCAGGTTGATGAACCCACTCCCCACCCTATGCCCAAGGTATAACACTTCTGCCATTCCTATCTGGCACTTCTCTGCCTTGCCTGTCAGCACAATGACATACAGTCAGCAGAACATCTCAGTCATGTTCCTAATGTAATCCTCCCAGCTCTGGCTATAAATGGTGATTTTATCCATGTATGCCATATGAAATCTCCTACCCCATTCAGAATGCGGTACATGAGCCATTGAAAGATGGCTAGCACATTTTTTCATACTGAATGGCATTACACTGAGTTCAAAAAATCAAAATAGGGTGATGAAGTGATTAAGGCCAACCTCTCTAACTTTGGAGGTCAGGGACATCTGCCAGTAGCCATTTGTCATGTCTATGGTGCACAGATAAAGTGCTCCCCCTAACCTCTCTAGGACCTCATCCATCCTGGCATAGGGTATGAGTCTGATGCCGTGCAGCTGTTGAACTTGTGGTAGTCGATGCTGAACCTTGTGGTCCCATCCTTTTTGGAGATCAGGGACTATTGGATGCCTTGACCACTAGAAGAGCCAGCATCTCCTTGAGCACCTCTCTATGACACAACGTATTCCTTCTGGGACTCTAGGGTGGCTGTCTCAGCGGGGCATGGGACTGTGTACCATATGGTGCTCTGTCAGCATGGTATACCCCAGCTTCCCCTGTAAACATTTCACTAAATATATGCAGCACCCTACACATTTTGGCATTTGTGCTAGTGTCAGCCACTCTGAGAAGGTAACAGCATCTACTGAGGATTGTTCCTGAACCTTACCAGGAGATACACCAGCAAGTCTGCTTCTGTCTCATCTTCCACGTAGCTGCACACAGCCAGGGCCATCTCACCCAAGTCAAAGTAGGGATACATGATATGGCCAGTTACAACAGTAAGTCCTTTCCCATATAGTCATTTGCTTTGACACATTTCTTCGTGGTCTGTTACTTGGTTGATAATTTTCTAATTTTCTATATGGTCAGCTACTGTGCTGTCATTTTTCCCATATGGTACATTACTTGTGACACTTTTCCCATATGGTCAGTTCCTTCAATGACACTTTTCCCATATGGTCAATTACTTCAGTGACACGTTTGCTGTATGGTCAGTTACTTCAGTAACATTTCGGTCATATAGTCAGTATCAATACAATGGTGACACTTATCATATGGTCAGTTACTCGGGTGGCACTTTTCTGTATGGTCAGCTATGCTGGTGTCACTTTTCCTATAGGTCAATTACTTTGGTGACACTTTTGCAGTATGGTCAGTTATGTCAGTGAAATTCCGGCCATATGGTCAGTTTCAGTACAATGGTGACACTTCTACCATATGGTCAGTTACTTCGGTTACACTTTTCTTTATGGTCAGCTACTCGGTGGTTGTTTTTCCCATATGGTCTGTTACTTCAGCAACACTGTTCCCAAATGGTCAGTTACTTCTGTGACATTTTTTTCCATATAGTCAGTTACATTGGTGACACTTTTCTCAATATGGTCAGTTACTTTGGTGACATTTTTGTCATGTGGTTAGGTAGTTCAGTGACACTTTTCCCATATGGTCTGTTAATTCAGTGACACTTTTCCTATATGGTCCATCACTTTGGTGGCACTATTTGGGCTGGCAGTGTA